>CM050509.1:134346114-136746114 GCA_027563665.1 Antrozous pallidus | reverse complement strand
GCATAGTATACTTAGGGCCTCCCTTGTCCTTTGCCTCAGATATCATAGCATAGTACACAATTGACATGGAACTCAGCTTCCTTTAAAATGGGAAGGGATGCCATACTCATGAAGTAGCTACTTCTACACATATTTTTTATTTCATTCATAGCAAATACTCTTTGTACTGATTATTGGAAAATCATCCTAGCAATTGCCTCTGTTCCTCTCTGTATTCTTGCCTTACATTCTGATGTTATTACTGGGCTTTTATGATCCACTTGCTCTAATAAGATTTTAAGGGCAGAGATCATGACTTGAGCTTGTGGTTCTCTGTTATAGTGCCTAGATAAATACTCAAAGGCCATACAGTCCAAATGACTTGTGATGAGAGAGGCCCACTCTTGCTGGAGACCTCTGATTTCTATTTAAGGGCCTCACTTGTTCTGTGCCTTTACAGAGGGGTGAGTAGGTGTTGAGGGAATTTGAGGAAACCCAGACAGAATTCTCCTCCTAAAAGATTTTGCTTAGCTGACCATGGGGACCACAGAGCATTTGTGCAATTAAAATCCAGACACACAGGGATAACAATGGCACTGGTCTCCTACTGCTAATGCGTGGGGATCAAACCCCAGCCTGTAGGAACTCACCTCCACAGTCAGGACTAGGTCACTGGGTAGACCTGGGCTGATACTACTAACTCTAGGGAGAGGGAGACTTCACATGGCTGCAAGCTAGAGGCGCTGGCCTCTGTACCATGCACCCAAAGAGGTCTCAGACTCAGGTTGGTCAGCAAAGTGGCTTCTTTGCCTGGAATTGCGGGGCTGCCTCTCCTCTTCCCTGGTGATCACGGGTCTGGGCTCTGCCTGTCCAGTGCTCTCGTGATCATGATGGTGGGGCTCAGCTCCGCCTGTCCAGTTCCCTGTGATTGTGATCATGATGGCAGGTCTTGGCTCTGCCTGTCCTGTTCGCCATGATCGCCATGGCAGGTCTCTGCTCTGCTGGCCTCTTCCCGGGGTGATGGTAACTTGGACCCTGCCAGAGGCTTAGGGCACTGCCAACTGCCACCAGCTCATGTCCCCTTGGATCTCCTCCGAGGCATAAGATGCTGCCCCCCCACATATGCAAATATACCACCATCTTTGCTTGGTTAATTTGCATGTCACTCCTGATTGGCTGTGGGCATATCACTCCTGATTGGCTGTGGGCGTAGTGAAGGTATGGTCAATTAGCATATTACTCTTTTATTAGATAGGATATTTAATTCTGAGATTAATTTTAAGGACTTAGTTTTTCCTTCAAAGAGTAATGAAAGCTAGAAAGAATATAAGCCTGTTAAAGAAAAATCAGCATAAAAAGAGCTACCAGAGCTCTTAATAGAACCCAGAGGCTACCCAAGTAGCCTACCAAGGAGTGCAATAAGAGTGCCTGAATTTATTTCCAACATCCCATAACAGATTAATGTAAGAATTTCGGCAATATGTCTCTCCTTCAGTCTTAGGAGCAGCTTTCACTGAATGTTACCCACCAGTTACCATATATAATGCAATTAATGAATGGAGTGTGTACATGTGGGTGGGGGTGAAGGTAGCAAAAGTACAATTTAGATACAAAAGCAGAAACTGTTATTTAAGAGTCAATTTCCCCACCATAAGTGTTTTAAAACCTCAAAATCCATCACAATGCTTATATAATACTTTTCATCTTCAATACCAAGCTAATTACTTTCCACAAATTTATGAAAAAGTGAATCATAGAATTACATTCAATTTTTAACTAGGTATAATATTTATGAATCCACGAATTGCAAATGAAAAATAAGGAAAAGGTAATAAAAGTGATCTGTTTCTGACTGGGAAACATTCATTAGAAAATTTGAATCTGCTCTTGCAAAGTCTTGTTCACCAGATTTTCTCTTGGGAACCTGGACAGTTAGCATAATGCTTACTGCTTTTCAGATCAAGAATGCCTCCTAAGCTTTGAATTTTCACAACTGACTTAATTTTGACAGCTTTTATTGATATCAAAGAACCTAGCTCTTCACCAGACCCAGAAAAAAAATCTGTATAAAGTGACCTAAACCAGTGGTTGGCAAACTGCTCTGTTGACTCATGAGTTTGCAGACCGCTGACCTAAGCATATTTGCGACCCCCCTATCCAGTTTCAGTCACCGCCATGTGTAACATTCACATAACTTAAACTGAAATCTCTCGGCTTGCCTTGTTCCTTCGACATGCAAACAGCAGTGAAAGAAAGGGAGATGATAAATAAAGCATGCAATAATATTATAATTTCCAAGTGTTTAAAGAGAACTCATTACAGCAAGCGTGATTTCTAAGTGATATTTGGTGCTTGAAAACACAAACAAGTGTTTGTTTTATGTGGTAGTGTTTGAATTTAGCTGATTACTTAAAACTTCAGAAAAACAAATTCATATATCAAAAACTATGACTACCCTAGCAAAGAGGAAAACAGGAACTGTTCTAAAACACAGGATAAAATGTAAGTGCTACATCTGAATAAGATGACATCTTCATGAGCAACACATAAAATTCAAGTCAGTAGGGAGCCATTGGATGATTATAAAACAACAAAACTGAGTCTCAAACCGTCCTCAGGTAGGGAACTTCAAAATCATCCTTTCTATTAATCTCAGTAGTATCCATTTCAGACTCATGTTTTCTCTTGAAGTTGCTTGCTGACCAGAATGTTGTTATTTGATAAGTTATAAAAGTAAGCATGGATAAGGACACTAATCCCAATAAAGGAAAGTTTTTGGAATGCTGATAACAAGTAATCACCCCTTTTAGATAAAAATCTGCCTCAAAGAAGAAGTGCTGCATTGTGAATTTAAAAAACAACAACATCTACCTATCTTTCATTTACAATTCTCAAATCAATGATAACGATGAAAAGTCCCAAAGAGAAATGTTGAAAGGAATATTACATCTTCTAGCTTCCCCAAGATGTCATTAATTTAGCACAGGAAAACAGGTATATACTTTTAATATATTTTACCCTCTTACAATCTATCCATAAGTCTACAGTAATAATTAGCATGATGGTCTGGAACACTACTACTTTAAATAAATATGCGAACATCTTCATATTATTATTATCAGGAATGTAGACTGAGCCCAACCATCTGGTTTCCCATTCCTTACAGGGAACGTTTGGTAGGACTTGATGTTGCTAAAACAGGGATTGTTGATGTATTTTAGACACTATGACTATACTGAGGTCATATATGCAAATTCAGTTTCTCTCTGGGATTTCCACTGACTCCTAGTGTCTTTCACACCCACCTGCTTCATTTCCTTCAAACTTAAAAAAACTATATTTTATTGATTTTTTTACCCAGAGGAAGGGAGAGGGATAGAGAGTTAGAAACATCAATAAGAGAGAAACATTGATCAGCTGTGGGGGGGTTTTCTCTCTTTTCCACGTCTAACGTGGAAAGAAGAGTGGGTCCAGTTTCTGAGTAGAGGAGCTGGGGATTGAAAAATAAAAGAAAGAATAGAGGACACAGAAATAGAAGTAAAATACTGGGTTTGGGTGGAATCTCTGTTCTGTCTGATGGAGAGACAGGATTTCAAACCTAAACACAGCATGTTTATTTATACTAAAATATAAAGAGGTTTCATATGAAAAAACTTAAAATCAAAGGAGCTTAAGTGGCCTAGGCCCTACTCATTCCCTCATTCACCGGGGGCTCGGCTGAATCTACATTTCAAGGGCCCTCCCCCCCAAACCTGAAGCAAATTAAGAGTCAGTACTGATAACGCATTCAGCCTTTTTGGTGGATGTGTTTCCAAGGCATGGCTCTGCCTGGAGCCTTGGATTCAGCTGACACTGATTTAAAAAATGCTCAGGTATCTTCCCTGGGGGCCCTCTACAATCAGCTGCCTCCTGCACGCCCCCCACCGGGGATGTGCCCACAACCAAGGTACATGCCCCTGACCAGAATCAAACCCGGGACCTTTCAGTACATAGGCCGATGCTCTATCCACCGAGCCAAACCGATTTCCACTCAAACTTCTTTAGGTGTCCCTAAATTTCTACTTCTTCACGCCCTTCTGTTCAGTGAGCCTAGACAAATATTGCTTCCATATCACACCTGCCCCCTCCCTCAGTCATGCAATTAGGATCAGCACTTTTTCCTGTTTTAATTTTTTTTTCTGAGAAGCAATTTACCCTTTTATACTATCACCCTCTATGAGGAAACATCCATTTTGCATCCCACTTTGTCCTGACCCCACAAGATGAATGAAATTGTGTTTTAATTAAAGTCAGGGGCCAATAGATTAAAAGACAAAAGCTTGTCCAGCTTGCATGGTTTAGTGGTAGAGTGTCACCTATGAATCAGGTGGTCACAGTTGGATTCCTGGTCAGGGCACATGTTGGGGTTGTGGGCTCGATCCCCAATAGGAGGTTGTAGGAGGCAGCTGGTCAATGGTTCTCATTATTGATGTTTCTATCTCTCCCTCTCCTTTCCTCTCTGAAATCAATAAAAATATATTAAAAAGAGAGAGAGAGAGACAGAACCTTGAAGTTCAAGGCTCATTTGTGGATATAGCTTAGACATTTCAAGAAACCATCTAGATTTTGTTTGAAAAGTAAATATAAAACTAAAAGAAACTTAACTGCATGGTTAATGAGAAAGCCTCCTTGATAAACTTAAAACTTCTGATGTTGTTTTTAAGGAAATGTTTTAAAATTTCTTACAATAGGAATAATAGAAATCCAATCAGCAATAAAAAGATCCAAATTGTAGAGAAAAGATTGCAATTCTACTGAAAAGGAGCCCTACTTTCTGTGAAGAAAAGTGCAAGTTGGCCAGCCCTGACTCCACACAGATGGAACAATAATCACTTCAGCTGAATTTTTCTGCTGAAGGATTATCTATTTCATTAGGGATTTAGACTCAGAGAGAGAGCTGGGCATTTTTTGCTCATTCTTATTCTCAAAATAATAATATTCTTTCCTTGAGCTAGTCAATTTTACTTAAAGTTTTCTATAGCTAAGGCTGCTATAAGCTATAATACTCAGGAGGATCTCTTATATGTTGCAAAGAAATGGCAGAGCTATATTACTTTTTATGCTGTAACCCCAATGATCTCCCCCTTTCTATCTCACTTTTATTCAAATTACAGGAAGACAGAAAAAAAGTTGAATTTCTCTGTCATCCCCTGTCTGTGCCCATTCTAAATTGTTTTTTATCTCAGTGAAAAGTGTTTGCACAATGTTTTTTATTTTTAAATTACAGTTGACATACTATAGTATATTTGTTTTAGGTGTTCAACCCCGTGATTAGACATATGATCACTTATGAAATGATTACCCTGATAAGCCTAGTACCCATCTGATTCCATATATAGTTGTTAACAATATTATTGACTATATTCCCTGTGCTATACTTCGTCATGACTATTCTGTCACTACCAATTTGTACTTCTAAATCTCTTCACTTTTTTCCTACCTACTGCTTTAATCCCCCTTCTCCTCGGACAGCTGTCAGTCTGTTCTCTGCTTCTCTGAGTCTATTTTGTTTGTTCATTAGATTCCACATGTAAATGACATCATATGGTATTTGTCTTTCTCTGTCTGACTTATTTCACTCAGCATAACACCCTCTAGGTCCATCCATGTTGCTGCTGCAGATGGCAAGATTTCATTCTTTTTTATGGCTGAACTATATTCCATTGGATATCTATACACTTCTTCTTTAAATATTCATCTATTGATGGACACTTAGTTTGCTTCCATATCTCAGTTATTGTAAATAATGCTGCAATAAACATATGGATGTATATGTCTTTTCAGCTTGATGCTTTGGGTTTCTTCGGATGAATACCCTACAGTGGATTGGCTGCGTCCTTCTTTGTCTCTTGCTATAGCCTTTGTTTTAAAGACTATTTTGTCTGGTATAAGTATTGCTACCCCACTTTTTGTTTTATTTATTGCCATGTTCATGGAATATCTTTTTCCACCCCTTTATTTTCAGTCTCTATGTGTCTTTCAATCTGAAGTGAATCTCTTATAGTAGCTGCAGGTAAATTCAGGGTGGGCCAAGGGCATATGGGACAGGACATTTATAGCACCGAGAAAGCAAACATCATATGCAGACTCAGAAGCAAAGTCAAGAGCAGGTTTCTTAAATCTGGCTTATGCTGACTATCTGAGTCCCAAGCCTATCATAAACACATTGCAAGAGTAAAGCATCCTAGGTAAAATTACCCTGTTTCCTTTAATACTGTGTATCAGTGCCTCTATCAGTTATTTTTAGATGCCAAGATTGAAGTGCTGTCTGACTTCTGCTGTGTTTCATGAAATTTATTGATATAGTTTGGGAGACAACATATTCTAATAGAATTTTTTCCAACCCTGGCTTTTCACTGAAATCATCCAAGGAGCTTTGAAGGAAAATTCTGATGCCTGGGCTTCAACCATGTAAAGTAAGTCTCTCTAGCAGCGGGGCCAAGGTCGTGTGTGTGTGTGTGTGTGTGTGTGTGTGTGTGTGTGTGAGAGAGAGAGAGAGAGAGAGAGAGAGAGAGAGAGAGAGAGAGAGGGAAAGAACTGTCCATATGATTTTTATTGCAATCAAATTGAAAAATTGCTGGGTAATGACGAGAGTGAAGCTTTGGAAAAACTTTGAAATCAGATAGCATTGGATTTAGATTTCTGCTACTCTACTAAGCAGCTGTATAACTTTCTATGGGTAAAAACTCTGGGGCTCAGTTTCTTCATTTGTAAGTCAGGGAGAGAAAAAAGATATACATATACATATACTGAGTGGCCAGATTATTATGACCACCTCATGTTTGTAGGCAAATTAGCCATACCCTGCATCATATGGGATATGGAAGCCGAAGGCCTGTTTGAACACCTTTGCTGTCTGCAGTCACCAAGATAAAACATCTCCAATTCACACAGGAACACAAGGATTGGACAGTCGAACATTAATAAAAGGTCATGTGGTCTGATGAATCATGTTTCCAGTTGCATCATGCAGATGGCAGAATAAGAATTTGGTGGAAACAGCATGAAAGCATGCACCTTACATGCATGAGTACAACTCTTCAAGCTGGTGGGGACAGTGTTATGGTTTGTGGCATGATTTGGGCCCTTTAATTCATGTGGAACAACGTCTGA
Organism: Antrozous pallidus; assembly: GCA_027563665.1. Lineage (NCBI taxonomy): Eukaryota > Metazoa > Chordata > Mammalia > Chiroptera > Vespertilionidae > Antrozous > Antrozous pallidus. The sequence continues at coordinate 136,738,983 of CM050509.1, read as the reverse complement.
ATAACACAACATGCCTAAGTATTGTTGCTGATCAAGTTCATCCTATCACGTGGATGGCGTATCCCAACAGGGGTGGCTTCTTCCAACAAGACAATGAACTGTGCCACGGTGCTCATATTGTGCAGGAGTGGTTTACAGAACATGAGGGAGACTTTACCTTGCTTAGGTGGCCCTCACCATCACCAGATCTCGATCCAAATGCACATTTGTGGGATGAAGTTAAAAAAGCCATCAGGCAGCTGGTTCCACAACCATCCAAATCTCATAGAACTGGACAGTGCTATTCATCAGGCATGGTGTCCGATTCCTCGCATCACCTTTCAACATCTCATGGGGTCAATGCCAAGAAGAACCGCCACAGCATTGAAGGCAAAAGGTGGCCCAACGAAGTACTGATGGGGTGGTAATAATATCTGGCCACTCAGTGTATATGTCATAGACTTCTTTAGAATTAAATGGATGCAAAAAAGTCTACTCTTTCCCTGCACATAGTTGGTGCTTAGTAAATGTCAGTTCTCACCTTCCTGGTACCTGTTGACTTGCTCTGAGAAGTGCTACTGTCTCTCTATACATCTAAGAATGAAAATTAAACTTTCACATGTATGTGGAGAGGGTGGGAAGCTGTAAGAACAAATGGAGGAGGGCAGGATAAGATTGCTACACTGTCAGAAGTTAATGAAAAAGAATGTAACAAGAAAACAAACAACTGGCTGAACATGGAAACAAGAAAACCACTAAGTGATTAAAATACAATTATGCAAAGACTTCCTATGAAAGAGATTTAGGGTGCCATAAGAGCCGATCCCTACCAGGGATAATAAATAGATGTTGTGGGGTCAGAGAACCACTGATTCAGATTGGATAAAGAGGATAGAGACCTAACTTAATAAAAACACAGCTGTAGATTACCCCAAGTCTTTAATGGACTCAAAGTGGATTGGGGCTTCTAGAAGAGTGTTTGGGAGGTGAATTAGGGAAAGATATTTAGAAAACCAACCAGAAATAATGCATTGTCTGTATGGAGTTGAAGTCTCAAGTGGAAATACCTTCAGGCACAAGAAAAATATTCACCAGGGAGCCTCTACAACACCCTAGGTTAGGCTGAGTACCCTTCTCTGGGTTTCTTGTGTTACCTGTAAATTAACATTCAATATTATATTAACAGTAACTATTTGTGTATTGACTACAAGACTGAGTTTTTTTGGGGGGGGGGATTGGGGAGGAGCGCTGTGTTCATTTATGGACAATACTTGAAGTCCAACCATTATCAAACTAAAGTAAGTCAAATCAGAGCCTGGGTCAGTGTGGTGGACCTTGAGATAGCCTCTCTCTCTTTATTTTGGAAATCCTAAGTTTGGTCCAATTAGAGGAGGGTCCAATGACAGGAGAGACAAAATCTGTAGCTATTTTGCTTTCATGAAGAATGCCAGCCTTAACATGGTGACAGTATTACATAGGAAAGCAGAGGAAAGAGTCACATGAAAATGGAGCTGGGATCCTTACTACTGGACTTTGTCAGTTATATGAGCCAATTCTATTTGAGTTATGCTTTCTGTATCTTGCAAGCCAAAGTTTCAATGGATATGGAAAGGCAGTCTCATGCACACAGTCTTTTGATCCCTGCTTGGCCATATAAGAGTAGGTTTTGGGTCTAGAACATGTCATTACTAAGAAGACATAAAGAGCCTACACACCTTGCGCTGGGTTTATTGCCTTGTGTGGGCAAGCTCAGTGAGTGTCCCTTCACTCTGCTTAAGCGTGGATGTCAATATCCCATAGGCACACACCCAACTTTCAGTATTTTATACTCCAAGGGTAGGGGTTAAGGTCCTACTCTTGTGGCACTAGAGGGTTGTGCATAGGCTGCCTGGGGGAACCTCTAGCCATGGGGGACTGGGTCCCACTATTGAAGCTGATCTTGCTAAGTTTCTTCTCCACACACATAAAGTATTGTTCCATTCAGTTCTTGTGCCTGCGTTATGTTTTCCTTGGCAACTCTGATGTGAAGATGTGATGGGCAGAGGGTTTTGGAATCTTCCACTGGGATTAGCAGCGTTTTGCCTGATAGTTATATATAGTCAGATTTTGCACAAAGGTATAGTGGGCAGATTATCTTTAGATGAGCAGGTTGATGACTGAATTTCTTATCAGTAGTTGAATTAGTTAGAGCTTTTTGAAACATGAGAAAGCAAACAAGAAAGGCTTTAGATAAAAGGGGATTTATTGGAAGGGTCTTCAGATAATTCATCCCATGGTTTGTCTCAGTGGGACAGTGGTGTGATAATAGAAAAATTCCCATAGATATAGTTAAAGGAACATGTTTTCTTTGGTGTCAAAAGATACAGAAACCTAGCTGCACCCAGCAGCCTCATAAAGCAGGAGACAATGTAGCTTGCATTCTTGATTCCTCTGTGATTCTTTTAAGGTAGGTGATCACAGAGTAAGAATTTTGCTGGGTAGTAGAAGCTCTCACCTTCCTCCTCCTCCTCTTCCTCCTCCTCCTCCTCCTCCTCCTCTTCCTCCTCCTCCTCCTCCTCTTCCTCCTCCTCCTCCTCCTTCTCCTCCTCCTTCTCCCCCCCCCCTCTCCTCTGTCAGCCTCTTTCAGTTATACTGCAGAACCTGACTACCTGCTTGCCTATTCACCAGATCTAAGAAATAGACACAAAACAACCCTTGCACATTCCTCATTTATCATGAGACTGGTGACATTAAAAGTTAATTTCCCATGAGTTTCTGAGTCTGAGCCATTAGTCCTGCCTGAGGTCCATTCTACTTCTAGAATAGAGGCCAGAACTAATAAACCAGCTCTTAGGGAAGCAAGCAAGGCAGCCCTAGTAATTTCAAGGACAAGATGAGGATACTCCTCTTCTTAAGACATTACCTTCCCTGCCTGTCTCTGCTTCTCTCTGCAGATTTCACCCAGGATGTTGAAACCCTGGTTGATGGCAGTTCAAGGGCTTAAATCCTCCCAGCACAGACACTTGAAAAGGAAGACCTCCTTTCCCTTTGGGCTAATTTGAAAATGTCCAGGGAAAGTCCTCTGATGGAGCAAGCTTGGGTCATGTGGCCTGTCTTATGAATCGGCTTGTCTTAGTCAGCTGGGGTAGCTGTAACAGAACACCAGAGACTGGATGGCTTACGCAACAAACATTTCTCATGGTCTGAAACTGGAAATTGTGAGATTATGGTGTCAGCATGGTCGGGTTCTGGTGAGAGGCCTCTTTCTAGTTTCCAGATGGCCACCTTCGTGCTGTGTTCTCAGAGGGTGGAGAGAGAGGGGAAGCAAGCTTTCTCTCATTATCATGAGGTTCTGCCCTCATGACTTAATTACCTTTGAAAGGCCCCCATCTCCTAACACAGTTGAACTGTAACGTGGATGATGGGAGCTGGGAGGAGGGTATTATGATTAGCAGTGCCATTAAAACCACATAGTTGGAGCTGTGAAGATGAATCCTCCAAAAGAAAGAGTGGGTCATTCTAAAAAAAACGTGGGGTGATGGCCATGTAAAATAAGTAGATCCCACCACAACAGTAGATAGTAAGCCCTTGAAATCCAAATAAACTTTCCCACTAATGCTACTGACTCTGTTAAGGAAGGGATATCATCCTCACGAGCCTCATTTCTTAAAGAATGATGCCCAACAGAGCTGCTGTTCTAATCATGTTCAGTCATGACAAATACTGCTGTGCTCCTGTCCCATGGAGGAAACACATAAGAACAGAGGGTGACTGTATGGTCCTATTTCTATAAAATGTCTGGAGGAGGCAAATTCATAGAGACAAAAGGTAGGTTAGCGGTTGCCAGAGGCTGGGAGGAGGTGGGGCTGATAGCTATAAAGGGTATGGAGTTACTTTCTGAGGTGATGCAAATCATTCTAAAATCATGCTGATGGTTGCACAATTTGGGAGATAGACTAAAAACCATTGGATTGGATACTTGAAATGGATTATTTGTATAGCATGTGAATTGTATCTCATAAAGCTGTTGTTGTTATTATTATTATTATTATTATTATTATTATTATTATAACAGAGGGCTGAAGAGAAGCTTAGAAACTGGTGAAATAAGAAAAGCATATGAACACCCCTTCAGCAAACCAGACCCACAATTGAAGATAGTGAATGAGGGACAAGCTTTTTACTGAACTCAGACCTATTCCAAGTGCGGTCCCCTCACCAGCAGCTGCATCTCCTGGGAGCTACATAGAAATGCACATTCCTGGGTCCTGCCCCCAAATCCCAAATCAGAATCCCTTGGGATCATTCAAGTTGACAAAGCATTCATTTAACTCATTGCTGTTTTTAATAAACAAAAACCCCTTACCTAACAGTGTCCATGGGCTTTCCAAACTGCAGGTCCAACAACAACAATAACATATTTTTTCTAAAATATTATTTGGACAAAGAACCCTTAATTCTGCACTTTAAAGATAGTGATACAACATAGCAGAGCTTATTAACAACCAATGGCTACTTGCAGTAAAGATAGTTCATTTGCTGGAAGCTGCTAAAGCAGTTTACCAGACTGATGTGTCTTGAAGCCGCAAGTATTTTCTCTGCAACCTGCTGGAAAGATACCTCTATCATATTTCTCCAGTGCAGATGCTGAAATTGGTGTGAATGCAATGAAAGCTGAGATGCAGGTGGAAATTCAGAGATAGTTTTGTCATCTTGAAAGCCAATTACCTGCTCAATGCCACATTTCCAGATCCAAGGTTTGAGGACAAATTTATCTTCGGTGATCATGTGAAGCATTGTAAGTGCTGCACACACATTAGAAATACAAAGCCAGGGCAAGAAAAAACAATCTTAACCCTGCTCCTGAAAATATTCAGAAATGATCTTTAAGCCACGTGCAAAGCAAGGTTGGCCAGCCTGCTTTGGTGAAATTGCTCTGTCATCGTCCACCTAACTTTTAACTCCGGGAGGTAAATTTTGACTGTGGTCAATTACTATTAGGCAGGGAATGTAATAAATCGGTGGCAAGAATTCTGTGCTGGCCAAAATCATTGGGCGCCTGCTCTGAATTCATTTAAAAGTGAATGTCTGTTTGCTGCGCAATTGCAGATGCGCGGAGCCATGGTTGAAAGGGCAGTCCAGCCACTGTGTCGGCTCAGATGTTGCTGTAGGCTACAGTAAAATGTCACACTTTAAAAAGTGAACGCTAGAACTTTTTATTGTAAAGTAATATTTCAAAATAAAATTTTATGTACAGAAGTTCGTTCTAGGATAGACCATTTGACTCTGGCCTTGGCTTGGGCCATTGGGCATGTCGTTAAAATGTGTATTTTGTGCGCCCTGGTTTACAATGGGTCAAAATTAAGATGAACATTAGATATCCATGTTTTTAAAACAATTCCTTGGCCTTCTCCTTACCCCCTGCTACAGTTTCCCATCAGCTTGTGTCCTTGTTCAGCTCTTCCTGTCTTCTTCCCCTTCCCTGCTTTGTCCTTCCCAAAAGCCAAACACAATTTCTTTCCATTTGCTTAGAGCAATTCGGCTCTCCCTGTTCTATCTCCAAAATTAAGTACACCGCTAAAGCCCTATAGTCAGTACTGAAACCCGGAGCAACCCCTCCCCCAGACTCTTACAGAGAAAAAAAATGTATACACTATTCATAACTTATATGCAAAATAGAAGATACTAAATATTAAACTAAATAAACATGTCCAGTGGGTGGAAATAAGGCGTACATGCAAACTCTCTATATTATCTTTACAATTGTTGTGCAATGGAATTATAATCCCCTCTCCCACATTGGCAGTTGGACATTGTCAAGTTCCAATTCATAGCTTCCTGGCTCCAAAGTATGTGCTATTTTCACTATAACCTACTGATTGCCAACACATGCCCCAACCAGGGATCAACCTGCAACCAGTTATGTATCCTGACTTGGAATTGAACCAGCAACCTTTTGATGCACAGGACGGCGCTCAACCACTTGAGCCACTCCAGCTAGGCACAACAGATTTAAAAAAAATGTATTGATTTAAGAGAGGAAGGGAGAGGGAGAGATAGGAACATCAGTGATGAGAGAGAATCATTGATTGGTTGCCTCCTGCATGCACCCAACTGGGGATCAAGCCTGTACCCAGGCATATATATGCCCTGATCTGGAATCGAACCATGACCTCCTGATTCATAGGCACAACCACACTGACTGCATGCACAGAAGCTTTCTGATGTCAGTCAGATTTGCACTCTGAATTATGTTTATTGAATAGTGTTCTTGATTTGTACTAGAGGCAGGGTTCGAAATGAGGCGGCCTTGGGAAGCAGTCTCAATATTAAGTTGAAATATAGGATCGTCACAACTGGTTGAATGTTGGCAATTTCACGTGGGACATGCTGTGTGATAAACAGGCACAAAAGCAGGGCTCTAATCCAATTCATGCTTTGAATCAGTTAGAGCTTCGGTTGTTTCCCAGAGCTGCTGTAGCTATTGGCTTTGGGGGAGAACTTCCACTGAGCTGTTGGAGGTACTGTTTCAATTTTTATTGGAATTATTGGGAGACTTGCCTGTCGGCTATTTGCTGTGCTAATCTTTTTCTCCTCTCTCTGCTTCTTTGTGTTTCAAGTTAGCCATTTAGAACTTGGATACCCAGGTGCACGCACAAAATGTGTCCAAGCCTTGACTAGCAAGTAAATCAACCAGTAAAGAGAATTCTAACTTCAATTCGTAGACTTTAAAATTTGTATCCAGATTTATCCCAAAGCCTCAGAGTAAAGAAGGAGCAGTATATCCTAAGGTTATTTCTTGACGGGAGCCCCAAAAGATAGGGGACATAGTGAAATGCTAATTGCCCCTTGTTCAACATCCTTGAAAACAAATATTAGCTATATTTTGATGTAATGACTTTGGAATAAGAAACTTCGTTATTGGGGAAAAAAAGACTAAAGATAACATATACCAAAATAATTTGAATTTTACAGCTAATACCCTACTAATATTTTTAGGTTAGCACCATCTGTTTATCTGAAATTACATTCCTGGCAAATAGTCATGCCAGGAGATGCTATTTATATGTGCAGCTGAAGAAAAGAATAGTAAAATCTGTGTGAGTTGAAGAAATGTTTATAAAATGTTTTTTAAAAAATCTTAGTTGGCTGAGAAAGTGATTTTTTAATCTAGTGGCAGCTGATTTCATTTGGCTGGTGTTCAGTCTAAATAGTTTATGTTGGACGCAGACCATTTGTTTTATATTTGGGTGCAGAATAACAAACAGAGCCTTTTGAGCTATGGGGAGGACCAGGAGATTACAAACATCTGATTCTCCCTAGTAGCCTACCTTTCTAATTATTTCTTGTTTGTTTGTTTGTTTGTTTGTTTCACCAACACAAGTGGCATGCAATAGGTCTGTAAATTAAAAGCCCACGTGGAAAATTGTATGCCACCCAGTTGCCCTCTTATTTTTATTCAGCTGTAAGAAAGTCACAGTCCACATATTCATTGGCATTTGTTTACAGGAGAGGGAAACGCTGACTTTTGAAAATATGACTCGGTGGAAATGCTTCTTGTCACACTGGCTTACAAATAGAATCACTGCGCTCCCTTTGAGTACTCTGGGTGACTCCATTGGGAGCCTGATCCTTCCCAACAGAGTGTTAATTAAAGCCAGCCACCTCTTGGCACCTTGCTGTGTTCCAGCTACACTTCAATATCCTCCAGCCACCTCTTTAATCAACAACATGTGTTGCGTGTCTACTTTTAGTGAGAGGCACTGCAGCTACCACCCTGATTTCAAAGGCGAGGATTAGGAGAGGGCTTTTATTGCATTGCTTCAAAGCCAGGACACCTAAACCTACATTAGAAACCATTCATATTTGAAATAATTGAAACTTCATATTAAGATGTGGATTTCATAGAAAAAGGAGATCTGGCCTTTTTTGTCTTTGGACACAAACACTTGGTGCACAGGTCTCATTCATTGTGTTTATCCAATAAACTCACTTTTTTTTACTGGGCAGTATGAAATTATCATGTTATGTGCCAGCTTCTCTTAATAGTGTGAAAACAATGCATTCTTTTGAACGTAGAGGCTGGCTTTCAGTGATGAACTTATTACTCATAAAGTGCAATACATTCTAAAAGAAAATTGATGTATTAGTTGGCTCTGCTTCCACAATAAAACATCACAGACTGGGTGGCTTAAATAACAGAAATTTATTTCCCACAGTTCCAGAGGCTAAGAAGTCCAAGACAGGTGCTAGCTGATTCAGATCCTGGTAAACACTTTTTTCCTGGCCTGCAGATGGTAGCCTTCTTGCTGTGCATCACACGGCAGAGGAGAGAGAGAGGGAGAGGGAGAGGGAGAGGGAGAGGGAGAGGGAGAGGGAGAGGGAGAGGGAGAGGGAGAGGGAGAGGGAGAGGGAGAGGGAGAGGGAGAGGGAGAGGGAGAGGGAGAGACAATATTTTTCTTCTTATAAGGCCGCAGATCCATATGGTTAAAACTCTCCCCTAATGACCTCATTTTCCCTTAATTACACTCCAAAAGCCCTATCTCCAAGAATAGTCATGTTGGGGGTTTGGGCTTCACCATATGAATTTGGGGAGGACACAATACATTTCTTGGACTGGACTAAGAGGCACTTTAATATTAGGACTCTCAAATTACCGTAAAAAGGACCAACTTTTAACAAGTTGGTATTAATATTATTGTCTTTAAATTTCATATCTCAAAAAGAAGTCTGTTTTTAGGATTTTATTTAAAGTTTTTAAATATGCCAAACTAATCTATGGAGTATTAAAAGTCAGCATAGTCATTCTCGGGGAAGGGGCAAGTGACTAAAGGGGGGCATGAAGGGGGCTTCTGGGGCACTCCAATGCTCCATTTCACTTGGGCACCAATTCAAAGGAGATGATCAGTTTGTAAATATTTGCTGTGCTGCTCATATATAATTTGTGCACTTTTCTTATATGTATGTCACAGGTCAATCAAAAGTTCAAAAGCAAAAAGACATCTGAATGATGCATTTAATACCATATATAAACTCCCCAATTATCCCATTGTTTTCCAAATCAGAAGCAGAGAAGACAGAGGTCTTTTGTAGTTCAAAAAGCTCCCAGAGGTTAAAATCGAATGTGTTGTAACATATGAAGAAGACTAGCCTTGTACAAGGTTGAGCATAATATCTTCCCACAGGCACAAGCAGAACTGCAGACGCAGGGAAAATTTCTGGCTGACACTGCCTGGTGCTGTTTTTCTCAGCCCGGTAGCCCAGCAGCTGGAGGCTGAAAAGGCGTGTTTCCAGGGAGAGGAGGAAGATTTTCTATGGAAGGGACAGTGTGGACTCCAGATCAGGGCCATATCTTGGACCTTCTCGAGAGTGACAGTAGCTTTAAATGAGTTGTAAATAAACGCCGCCGTGTTCCAGAAAGTTCCAGCTGCCCTAGGAGGAGGCTTTGGGTCTGCGCAAGTGCCAAAACTGGCTTTCCTAGATGATTGATGCGTGGAGCTGAAGAATCACAGTGATACGTTTGTAACCCTGGAAATCAGTGTCCTTAAAAGCTTCCCGTCACCAGACTAAAGGGATATGTGTGCCTGCCCATATCAGAGCCCAATAAGACATGAACAGGAGTCGCAACAAAGAAAGTAAGGGTTTATTTTAAGGAAGTGGCACTCATGCAGAGAGACATACAGGTGAGCTGATGCCCAAAGTCCAGGGGATGGATTCTATAGGGAAAATCATTAATCATGGTGACTAAGGAAATTGGGGTTGTGGTCTCTACTAATTGGTTGGTGCTAGGATAGGGGGTTCATTAGTCATTGCAGTTGGTCCTGATGTCAGCCGTGGCATCATTTTGTCTGGTTTTGCTCCTTTGCTGGGCCAGGAGCTGAAGCACAGCTTATCTCTAGTTTGATCAAATCTTTGTCTGTGTGGTCAAAAGACCCAGGGTTTTGATCCTAAGATTACTTTATGTCAACCAGAACCTCATTGTCCTGAGGACTTAATGATTAAGGGAGTGGACGTGCAAGGGGGCGGGCGGGGGGGGGGAGGCGGCAGGTGAGTCAAGTTCTGAATGAGGCCAGTTTGAACCAGAAAGCAGGGAGAAAAGGTCCTATCAAAGAAAGGAAGTTTGTACGCAATTACACACCCAAGATGGAGCTTGTCTTCCTGAAGACAATTGAAGTTATCGAGTTTGCACTTGTAACCTTCCAGGTTTACAAATAGGTTATGGCTCAAATGCCAGAACACTGGGATCATGCTCCATTGTTCCTAGCTCTCACGTTCAGTATTTTATTTTTTCACATTGTACTTTAACTTCCTACAGAACATTAACAGCGCTAGCCAGTTGAATGTTTTCAAAGCTTTTATATTTGCAGAGCTGGCTGGGCCACAGGGCTAATGGAAAGTTCATTGTTTCAGGAGTGCCGGCTCTTTCAACAATTACCTTGGTTTTCTTGTCTGTCATTGTAAAGCGAGCACATTTACTTCTACTTACCTTTTATAAGTTGTTGCGACGTAATTTTAAAAAAACAACTGGGTAAGATGCTTGTCAGGGAGGAGAAATTTTCCTTCAAGATTCTTCTGGCTGGTCTAATAATCAAAATGACATGAGACAGATGAGCAGGAGAAAAACAAATTAAAGTTTAACCTCTTGTATACATGGGAGATATCCAGGAAAACTGAATAACTCCCCTAAGTAGCAGAAGCCATTACCTTAAATGCCATCTTCAGCTAAAGAGAAAACAAGACGTTGAGGATGGAGAGTCACTTATAGGAGGTGACCAGGAAAAGCATAGTAAACGAGGGTAAGGCCATTATACACACTTAAACCCATGCCTTATTCACTGATAGCCAAGGCAGGCCCTAGTGAGGGGGACACCCTTCTAGGTAGAGATTTCCCTTGGTTTACAGAGCTTCTCCCATGTCTACTGTTTCTTAATATTAACCAGATTAAAATAATATCTCTAAAGAGGCATAGTTTGAGGTGGCAAATTCTGCTCCCCTTAACGTTTTTACAATAAATGTTGGAGATCTTTGTCATCGTTTCCCTGTGGAAATGTTCCTCTGCGGAAAGTAATGATTTTTAAGTTGTTGAGGTTGTTGAAAAATTTTGATTTTGTGTTTGGGGGTTGCGTGGTACTTTATTAAGTTAAGAGACTTTAGACATTCATGATCTAGGCTCTGTGTGCTGGTGAATTTTCAAGCATTTGGGGATGGAGCTATTTTTCACCATTACCCATCTTTTGACACTCAAAATGTTTTTGGACCACTAGTGTTGGATTATCCAGGAGCTTGTTAGAGTAGATTCTTAGGCCCACCTTCGATATAGTTTATAGTAGCAAGCTCTCAGTAATTCTTCCAGATAATGCAAATGAATCACCAAGTAGGTAATGGCAGTGGCTGAGAAATCCCTCTCCTCAAAACGTATCCCACCTGGACAGAACTACTATTATTATTTCGGATGAATTTCCCTAGTTTATGCCACTTATTGTGAAATATCTCTGGCTTGCATAGCGCAGTAAGTCATTTTCAGTTCCAAGTCTTCATGTGAATCCATCCACTCGGACTTTTCCAACTTGACAGATGGCAGAGAGCAGGTTGACTGGTTAGTGAGGGTGGGAGAAAGGAAGTGGAGTAGAAAATGCAGTGCCTTTGGTGGAAGAAAGTAGGCAGACTACATAACTGTCGCACCCTGGAGTCATGCTGTAGGGGTGGGCAAGAAGGAACAAAAGAGCAATGACTATGGTCACAATAATGGTAAATAACTGTTGGTGCAAGGATTCCTAAACTTGTTTGATAATAAGAATACAGATTCCACAGAGGCAGGGAATTATGGAATATTTACCCCGGTTTATGCTTTATTCACCATGGGCTATGCCATCTGACTTCTCAGGGGAGAAATATCTGTATTTTAAACAAATGCCTCAAGTATTTACATTCACAGGCATGCCTGAGTGAGTGGCAAGTCTGGATCCTGAGCGTGCTGCTCTACCAATATTATTTCTGGAGCTCTTAATAAGCCTAAAGTCTGATGACATTTAACTAACAGCTTTTTGTAATGAAGAAGTTCAGTAACTCATCCACTGTCACACAGGCAATGGGCAACAGATGGAGGATTCCATCCCAGATCCCACTCCAAAGCCTTTGTTTTTTCTGCTCTGTCATACTGTAACCTTCCATAAATTCTTGTGGTTCAAAGGTTATTCTACCCAGGACACATTGTGGTTGACACAAGCTCACTCTTTGGGGGTTGCAGTTTCTGGATAAGTTCCCTAACCTGACCTGAAATTATGATATGAATGTCCAGATTTGGGTAAAGTTGTGCAAGGAAACCACGCTGGTGAATTAGCAAGGATGTCCCTTCCTGTCTCCCCTCCTGTTGAGGTATCCAAGAGCTAGAATGGTGTCCCAAAGGAATGAAAATCAGGACTCTCTAGTAATTGAGAATTTCTGGTTGCCTTAGTATCAGAGCAGGTTCCAAAAGTGATGGAAGCAGGGCACATATTGCTCCTGCACTCTGAAACCTTATTTTGTTTCAAGAAATCCCTAGAAGGGACATGTGCTGGGGGAGAGGGGGAGTGGCCAGGGAGAGATCAATGGAGGGAAAAGGAGACATATGTAATACTTTCAACAATAAAGAATTTAAATCGGAAAAAAGGAAATCCCTAGAAAGAAAACACACTAATTTAATATAACAGTGTTAAATAGTGACAGTAGCAAGAACAAGGCACCATCTGGTGCATTTGAATAATTGTCAAGGTTGGCTTTTCTTTAAATTTTGCTTATTGCTCAGTCCACCCATATTCAATTACTAGAGCTACACATCCTGTGATGGTGATGTGTTGGTAATACAAGAGTGTACTTATGCCCTAGCTGATTTTGCTCAATGGATAGAGCATTGGCTTGCAACCTAAAGGGTCCTGGGTTTGATTCCGATCAAGGGCACATACCTTGGTTGCAGGCTCCTCCCCAGTCTAGGCAACCAATCTATGTGTTTCTATCACATCAATATTTCTCTTTATCTTTCCCTCTCTCTTTCACTCTCTAAAAATCAATGGAAAAATATGCTCGGGTGAGGCTTAAAAAAAAGTGTACTTGCATATTAAATTCCTCAAATTCACTGGTTTTGGGAATTCAAATACAACATTTGACCTTCATCTATATTTAATCGCCTATTGTTGGTTACAGCCACCTTTTTAGATTTGTTTCAATAGCATCTGATTCTCAGTCTGTCATCTATGACCGTGTGTGCAAATCCCAAAATGATCCATTGAAATGTGGAAAAAAGTTACCCTTTTCATAGCAACATTTATAATTTTCATTTTATCTGCCTTTGATAATGTGTATTACATTGTATTATAGTAATTTAACATCTATAAAATGTATAAGAACATATAAATATTCTGGGGGGTCACACGATTAAAAAATTCCCACCTTTTGGGATGCTGACTCAAAAAGGTTTATGAACTTCTTAGGCAGTATATTAACTCTTTCTACCAGAATCATGTCATCTACTCGTTTGATAAAAAGCCCTCATTCTGGACAATTCAGTTCATGTTTATCCTATGTTGGATCATGTACTAAATGTTCCTGTGTATATACAAGGATAAGAAATATTTACATATTTGCTATTCTCAGGAAGTTTACTACCTGGAATGGAGATGGTGATAATGGCAGTGATTTTGGAGGAAGTGACAATGATAATGGTGGTGATGATGGTGATGATAATGCTGCTGATGATAATGGTAGTGATGATGTCCAAGAAATAGAAAAGGAGAAGAAAGCCTTATTTATGATTGACATTAAAGAAAAAAAGGAAATTAACTGTTCTCCTCCCTGCTCTCTATTAATGTAACATCTTTCCTTAGCAGTGATATTCTTCCCTGCTTGTTCATCTTGTTTCTCATGCAGCTTAAAAATACTTAAGTCATCTTCAGCATATACTACAATTCTCAGCTTCTTAGGATTTAAGCCTTGGGAAGAGGAGGTTTTTCTAGGCCCCTGCCACTCTTCTGTATTTTGGTACTCGGCGCTTGCTCCACAAGCTGTGAAAGCTGTGAGTCATGACTCCCATATGGTGGGATTCCCCCCCTCCCCTCAGTCCACATGCCTGCCCAACCATCTGCTGCCACTCTCAAGGTTATGGAGCAAGAGATGAAAGAGGGACAGAAAAGGAAAACACCAGGAAAGAGAACACTGTTTTATAAATAAACTTGAAAAAAAAGATGTATTTTCTTATTACAAAGGCCATTTGTATTCATTACAGGAAAATCAGAAAATGAAGCGCAGTAACAAAACAAAACAAAGCAGTCTCCCTCAGAGCAGCATCAATCACGCTAACCCTCTCCATGTGCATTTTTCTAAACTGGCGTCCTGCATCTATGTAGCTAGTTATCAAACAAAATGAGATTGTTATCACATTATTTTGTAACTTGTTTTTTTTTAAACTGAATCATGAACATCTTTCCATGTCCGGAAATATACCCCATACTAGCATTTGTAATGTTTAAGGAGTATTCACTATGTAAGGCATTATTCTAATTGCTGAAGTTTATATACAAAAATTAGTAAGATCATCTCTGCCTCATGTGGGTATAACATATTTTCCCCCCTATCTAACATTTAGGTCACTTCCATATTTTTGCTTCTACAAACAAAGCTATAATGAATATTCTTGCAGCTAAGTTTTTGCACATACTCATATTTTTTGAATAATTGCATCAGCCACTTTGTCCCCTGGGTTTACTCCCCATCCTTCTTTGCCTTACCCTTGTCCTTACAGAGAGTTCTTCATTAAACCCTTCTCACTTACCCCATGGGAGTGTGCCATCTGTTTCCTGGCAGGCCCCTGGATGGTAAAAGCATGCTCATATTCCTGGCATATTCTGAATCCCTAACTGCTTGTCTGCATTTGGGAACCTGGGATGGATCATCTGGAAAGGTCAGGAAGCCCATTTTCTCCTTTGACTTAAGACCTGGACACCAGTGAACAATCACCAGGAACCAGCTGTCTCCCATTTCTTTATCCTAGAGCTCTCCGTGACTATATGGCAATCTCTCAACCTATGACTGAGGCTTTCTGGTAGGGGACACAAGAAAGAACCAACAGAGCCCTTCATTCCTTTCACCTGCAGCTTTGACCACAGGGTCTGTGCTACCTTCACCTTGTTCTTGATGCCTGAAACCCTCCCTGGAATCACTGTAAACTAGGAGAGGTTGTGTGATTATTTTTAATATCCTTTTAAAGACTTTAATTCATAGCACAACTTGTTTCTTCAATTCTTTCTCTATTCTAGTTTTAAATGGTATTACAATATTCTTGTTAAATAGCCAGAACTATATTTTTAGAACTTCCCTGATACAGTCTCTTCTGTGATTCTGTCTTTTCTGTGAATCAGTAGAAATTTGTTTTCTTAAAAGTCTACATCCAATTTTACCTCCCTTGCCTTTTAGATTTTTAGATAAAGCTATTATATTACTTTGTTTAAAGGTTCTTCACACTCTGTTTAACCAATTGTTCTTGGGTGTTGAGAATTAAGTGTCTGTCGTGTGTGTGTGTGTGTGTGTGTGTGTGTGTGTGTGTGTGTGTGTGTATGTGTGTGTGTACCTTCTGTTCAATGAAATTGCTAACAAGGTTAGTCAATAATACCAAATGCTCTTCATCTTAGTGAGATGAACCTTCTTCATGTCTATGTATTTGGGGTTCCCATCTTCTCACTGTGCTCTAGGCCCCTGCTCCTTGGTACATTGCCTTCTTTCATAATTCCAATTCCTAGAGGTGGACACTTAGAAGGAGTTTGGTTTCAAAGTCAGAAAGATCTGGAGTTAATCCAATCGCTTATTGGCTTTGTCATTTTAAGGCTTCTTTCTGTACTGAGTCTCAAGTTTCCTGACCTACCTCACAAGGTTGTTGTGAGAAATAAATGTGATGATCTATATGGAAATAATCTAGCAGGGCATGTGGAAATATGGTTTTTCAGACTTTGTAACTTTCTCCTCTTTCCTTCCTCTCTTTTTCTCCTCCCCAGCTCTCTTCCTTCCTACCCACTCACCCCCTTCACAGCTCCTCCTGCTTCCCTTATGTATTTTACCCTTCCTCTCCCCACTTCACTTTACCCTTCCCAACTTATCATTTCCCCTCTTTACTTCCCTTTCCCCTCCCCACTCCTTCTTCCTCTCCTTACTTCTCCTCCATTCTCCCTACTCCTTTCTCCTACACATTTCCTCTTCTCCCTCTTCCTTTTCTTACTTCTCCCCACCTCTCCTCTCTTCTCCACTTTTAAGACTGTAAAATTGACATGACGATAGTGGGATTAAAAACCAGGTCAGAAACATGTCAGATAGAGTTACATTTCTCCTTAAAGAAAAAAAAAAGACCATAAAAGTACAGGGAATTGTACTTTGAAGTAAAATTCTCAATTATAAATCCATTACTCCAGAGTTCTTTCATGAACTCTCTTCTTATAAAATCAAGGACACTAGAATGACAGAAAGTTGCTTATAACAGTCATTATTGTTCCAGTCTTTGAAAAATGCCTGTCCGATGTTGCAGAGACTAAAGATTTGGCATGGCGAATCAAAAGATAAACTCTCAAAGTGGTTACATAATATGGCAAATTATCTTCTCTGGTGTCAGGGAGCTGGCTGGCTGACATGAACCAGTTTAGTAATTCTGAGGTGTTTGGAGTTGGAATGATGATCCCTGATTTTCAGGAAACTGCTGTATCAGCTGATAGGGCTACTCTCAAGGCTAGAGGAGGAAGGCATCCTGGGCCCTTTGCACCAGAATTCAGACTTCACTTGCTCCCTCTTTCTCAATGTTTACACATTCTTAACTTTTCAAGGAAAACAGATTGTTCTTAAGGAATTTTAAGAATTTTCCCCACAACACTATAACAGAAAATGTATTTTGTCTTCACTTATTATTAATAATATTTTATGTATAGTATACAAATTAATAAATGTAATTTTACCTAATAAAAGAGTAACATGCAAATGTGACCGTACCTTGGCTCCTGATTGGCTATGCTACCAGCCAATCAGGAGTGGGGGCGGGGCCAAGTGACACGAGGCAGGGGGGCGGGACTGAGGTGCATGGGAGGCTGAGGGGTTGGTGCGGCGCGTGGGTCGGGAGGGGCCGACCTGCACGTTGCTTGGGATGGGAGCTGGTGGGATGGGAAGGGCCTGCAGGCAACAGGAGGGGCTGGCCTGCGCACTGGGCAGGATGGGAGCCACGTGGGACTGAAGGGGCGGGATGGGAGGGGCCGACCTGCGTGCTGGGGGGATGGGAGCCATGCGGGATGGTGGGGGGCGCGGATGGGAACCGTGTGGGACAGCAGCTACTCGGGATGGGAGCAGCATGGGAAGAAAGCTGTGAGGGACAGGACGGGCAGTATGGGAGGGGCTAGCCAGCACGCTGTGTGGGACAGGAGCTGCTTGAACAGGAGGCAGGTGAGGTCAGCGTGTGCGGCTGCCGAGTGTGGGTGCCCCCAGGGCTGGGCAGTCACCACTGGAGCTAAGGCCAGGGCTGGGTGGGTGGGCCGGGGCAGAGCTAACCAACAGCCCCATTCCACGGTGATGGCTGGGTGCCCAAGGACTAAAGCTTCAGCCAAGGGTGAGGGGACAGTAGGACATTCCCTAAGGGCTCCCAGTACGTGTGAGGGGGCAGGTTGGGCTGAGGGATCACTCACTCCTGTGCACGAATTTCGTGCACCAGGCCACTAGTATATAATATATATGTTGATTGTGAGAAATACTAAAATATAAACACACAGGGGCTGGAACATTAACATCTGGGCTCTCTTCATGATTTCTACTTCTCCCACCAAAATCACTGCTCTCCTGTTTTGCATTTCCTTTTATTAACAACAAAGCACTTTTACCACATAGAGATATATTCCTAATCAATTTGTTTAGTTTGGCTTATTTTTGATATTTATAAAGATGGCATTATAATAATGTAGAGTTTTTTTCACTCATGTTTCTGACATTCATCAATTCACCCATATTGTTTTCTGTAGCTGACATTCATTCCTTTTTACTACTATTCTTTTAAAAAACGTATACATTTTTATTGATTTCAGAGAAGAAGGGAGAGGGTAAGAGAGAGAAACATCAATGATGAGAAAGAATCACTGATCATACTGCCTCCTGGATGCCCCCTACTGGGATAGAGCCTGAAACCCAAGCAGTTGCCCTTGACTGGAATCAAACCTGGGACACTTCAGTCTGCAGGCTGACATGCTATCCACTGAGCCAAACCAGCTGGGCCACTACTATTCTTATATTCCATTTGTTGAACATACCACAATTCATTTATCCGTAGTCCTATCAACATTTTGGTTGTTTGTTGTTTCCAGGTGTTTTCATAATAGTCTTGTTATTAAAGATGAGAAATATACTAGTAAGTGTTTTTAGTGTTCCTTTGTCAAATTGGCACAAACATTAAATTGACCCGTCTTTGAACTGTTTCTGTTTCTTTTTTTAAATATATCTTATTGATTTTTTACAGAAAGGAAGGGAGAGGGATAGAAAGTCAGAAACATAGATGAGAGAGAAACATCCATCAGCTGACTCCTGCACACCCCCTACTGGGGACGGTCCCACAACCAAGGTACATGTCCTTGACTGGAATCAAACCTCGGACCCCTAAGTCCGCAGGCCGATGCTCTATCCAGTGAGCCAAACCGGTTTTGGCTGAGCTTTTCCTGTTTCATCATTGCCATTTATCACATAAAGAAACTTAGATGCAGGAAAAAGAAATGATTTTCTCATGTTCTGTTGCCACCGCTGTTATTTCCACTACTAGCAATTTTGTAAACAATTTTGCCTCTATCTTGGTTCTTCTTGTCTGAACAAAGAGCTGCTTCTCTATTTTGACACAACTAGAACTAGAAGGACATTTATTTTGATCCCACCAAACTTATGATCTAGGCGGCCATGTATTACAGTGAAAATAATATAAGCTCAAGAGGCAGAAAGATTTGGATTTTAAAATACTGGCATCAGCACTTGTAGCAGGGCTAGTCTTGTGCAAATTACTTTCTCCTCCCAGTCCTCCTTTCCTCATCTGCAAGATGGAGATAACATTGCCTTCCTCACAAGATGGCTCACTGATTGTGTCAGGTCAGACAAGTGAAAAATCCAATCATCAGGCCCATTGGCTGTGAGCCTGACCTACGGGATTAATGACCTCACCATAATAGCTATTTCTGGGCCAAGCCCCCTATCGAAATTCTTTTAGGTAGTAAAGGGAGAGGGGAAAGTTTTTTTTTTCTTGAGTTTGCTGAGTCATGATTGCTGTAGGTCAAAATTATTCCATGCCAAAGCAGCACATTTTGGGGTGGCATGTTCTGCTCCCCTTCAGTAACATTTAAAAAATAATTAGATTATTTTAGCCATTACAAATTAAATAATTTTGATCAATATACATATATTTAAAAATATACTCTCTGACTCAATAATTTTAAGAGTTTTTTTTTTAAAGAAAAAATAATCAGTGATTTACACTTAAGGCCTATAACTTTAAACCAGTGGTTCCCAACCATTTTTGGCCATGCTTCACCTAACCATTTCTAAAATCATAATGCCCCCCACGTGACATAGAGTTCTTATTATCCAAAAGGTGAACTCCTATTCACGTGGAGGAAGCCTTAAAAGCCATTAACTTAGTCTAAACAAGCTTCCAAAGAACATGGCATCCATGAAAGAGAAAAGTCAAAGAATGAAAGGACAGTGGAAGTACTGAGGAAGAAATCACTGAGACATTGTTAAAAATAATAATATGAAGTGATATGAAAAATAGCAAATAAAATTTCAAAACATATCATAGAGAATTGAAATGCATAAATGTGTCACAATATATATTTATACACTGTATATGAGGCCCCTAGAACCATAAGAAATGCACAAAATTCACTGTTAATGACTCATTCTTGAGTTGCTCCCCTTAAACATCAAATTGCCCCCCTGTGGGGCGTGGGCCCCACGATGGGAACCACTGCTTTAAACACAGGGATGCAAATGGCCTCTCCGTGGGACTTTGGTTTCCTCCCTTTATGATGGCTGAGCTCCAAGAGCAAGAGAGCTAGGTGAAAGGCACATGCTACTGTCACCGGCAGACTTTCAAAAAATGTTTGCCTTCAACTCCCAGAAATTCTGATTTAATTGGTCTGGGATGGATTTAGGTATTGACATTTTTCTAAGCTCCCGAGGTGATTTTGTGTGGCCAGAGTTAAAAACCATTGCCCTCACACAGAGCATATGAAACAAGATATTTGCCTTCCCAAGTGTCTGCTCCCAGTGGTGTTTTATATGCTATTTATTGGGCTTCAGAGGTTCCAGTCATGTCTTGTGATGTTCAAAGGCCTGCCAGAGAAATATGATTAGGAAAATGCCCAAAGTAGTTGGATAACTACATGTGATTTTACAGAGATCCACAGCTTCCCTTTGGCCGCTTCAGAATGATGGTGGATGGGGTGAGGCCAGTGTGTTTTACCCAGAATATCCTGGAAAGGTGGAAAGGCTGAGTTAAAGAACAAGACTGGGACTTCTGATTGTCCTATTATTGAAGTGACAGTTAGATGAATCAAATGCCAAGTGAAGTTTCTCCCATGCTTCCTGAAGATACAATCTCTGCACCTGAGAAATCAATGCCCTTGTTTTATTATTTGATCTGTAGCTAAAAGAAGCAGATAAAGGTGAATGTTAGCCAGGGCTCATCTGACGTACTCTCAGTAGATGCCACAAGGAATTAACATCCTGTTACTTTTTAACCTGACACAAGATGTCACCATTGCTCCTGTGCTTTTGACAGTAACAGTATGAAGTGAAATAGCAGTGAGAGTGCCTTCTATTGATGGGGTTCATTAGCCCACAGCCCATTCCATTCTATCCAATTTAAAGTAGTTATGTATAAACACGTATTTGATTTTTACCCTTATATCAGATATGGATCAAAGTTAATATCTCTTTGTGAACACTTCACAAAGAAACTTTGGTGGAGGTGATTGTACAATAAGATAAGATTACATTTTATAGGATAACTGGAAAATTGTACATCATGTTTTCATTTGGCCTCGCTGCTACTGGAAATGTTGAACGGATCTCCTGTTACCATGCTTTTGGTGCCAAAGTAGGGAAAAAAAGGCATGCATATTATCCCAGGGTACCAATGACTAAAAAGTGGGGAGGTAAAAGATCTTTGTCAATGGGGAAGAAAGGGGGACATATGTAATACTTTCAACAATAAAGATAAATTACCAAAAACGAAAAGATCTTTGGAGCACCAAAACATCATTGGAGATCTTGCCAAGATGGAGAAAGTCATATTCACAGAGTTTCTCTTATACAGCTGTACTGGTATGAGTGGTTGGAAGAAATACTATCTAAAGACACTTGGAGGGGAAGATGGTGAACTCAAAGTATAGTTGAGTGAAGTGTAGGATTTTGGAAGTGGAGACACATTACTGGGAACATTAAAAAAGGGTGGGACTGTGATGCATCTCAATGCTCTGCCATTCCCCTATACTACTTCTCCTCTATGTAAACAGTGAACATCACATAAAGAATATCCATGTGGAGAGAAACCAAGATGGCGGCATAGGTAAACATCTGAACTTGCTGCTGTGCACAACCACTTCAAAACTACAACTAAAAGACAAAACAGACATCATCCAGAACCACAGGAAGGTTGGATAAGTGGAAATTCTACAACTATAAGGGAAGAGAAAAGCACACTGAGACTCAGAGGAGCTGCAGAAATAAAGTGCAGACTGCTCTGAACTCCAGTTCCAGGTGAGACTCTGGAGACCCAGGCTCATACGGGAAGAAACTGGACTGTCTGACAGCAGATGGAACTTAAGGGCAGCTTTCTCTCAGAGGTGCTTGCAGTGACTACCAAGGGACAATGAGACCCCTGGGCCTCTTAGGGCAGGGCTGATGGGAACCCATTGCTCTTTGCTCTGTCCTGAGACTCTGCCCCATCCAAGCTGTGTGCAGAGGCTTTTGTATATTAATGGTCTGGTATTTTGAAATTTAAACTTACCTAACAAACTGCACCTGGGTCAGAAAGACCAAGAACATCCAAAAGAAGGCCCAAGGCCCCACAGCAGCTTGCATTGTTTCACAGCTGGGCCTCATCTGGTCACCTCCAAACCCCAAACAAAGAAGAGGAATCTTCAGATCTTTCCTAGCTCCTGCTGGGTGGCCTCAGGCAGAGGCTAAATTAGCACCTCCTTGGAGATCAAAGAGCCAGTGTACCCAGGGGTCAGAGTAGGACCATCCAGATTGCAACTCCTCAGATCCATAAGGGACACAATCAAGGGGCAGACTCAGTGAGCACTAAAGTCCCACTGAAGCAAGTCTTGCCCCATAAGGGTGTCTCTAGCACAGAAGTTCTCCCATCATAGACACAGCTGATCCTCACAACCAATTGGCTTGAAGTCAATTCCTCCCAGTGATACCAACAACAATTAAGGCTTAACTATAACAAAACTGTGCACACAGGCCACAAAGGGGTGCACTAAGAGTGTCCACCTCAGGTAACTGGGGAAGCTGAACCATTGGGCCCTATAGGACACCTAGCACACAAAGCCACTCTGTGAACTCAGGGAAGCAGCCAAAGTGTAGAGACAAAGAAATGGGTCACAAATGAAAGAAATGGAGGAAAACAAACTACTGGATATAGAGTTCAAAACCATGGTTATAAGGTTTTTCAAGAATTTTCTAGAAAAGGCTGATAAATTTAGTGAGATTCTCAAGGATATAAAAAAAGACCAGATAGAAATTAAGCATACAATGACTGAAATTAAAAGTAATATACAGAGATTCAACAGCAGACTAGAGGATCGCAAGAATCAAGTCAAAGATTTGAAATACAAAGACACAAAAAACACCCAAACAGAAAAGCAAAAAGAAAAATAATCTAAAAATATGAAGGTAGTGTAAGGAGCCTCTGGGACAACATCAAGCGTACCAACATCCAATTTGTGGGGGTGCCAGAAGAAGAAAGAGAGCAAGATCCGGAAAACCTATTTGAAGAAATAATGACTGAAAACTTCCCCCATCTGGTGAAAGAAATAGACCTACAAGTCCTGGAAGCACACCGAACCCCAAACAAAAGGAATCCAAAGAAGACTACACCAAGGCACATCATAATTAAAATGACAAGAGCAAAAGACAAAGAGAGAATATTAAAAGCAGCAAGAGAAAAATAGTTACCTACAAGGCAGAACCCATACAATTGTCAACAGATTTCTCAACAGAAACTATGCAGGCCAGATGGGAGTGGCAAGAAATATTCAAAGTGATGAATAGCAAGAACCTACAACCAATATTACTCTACCCAGCAAAGCTATCATTCAGAATTGAAGGTCAGATAAAGAACTTCACAGATAAGAAAAAATTATAGGAGTTCATCACCGCCAAACCAGTATTATATGAAATGCTGAAAGGTATTCTTTAAGAAGAGGAAGAAGAAAAAGGTAAAGATAAAAATTATGAACAACAAATACATATCCATTAACAAGTGAATCTAAAAATCAAGTGAATAAAAAATCTGATGAACAGAATAATCTGGTGAATATAATAGGGGGTATAGAAAGGGAGTGGACTAAAAATGCTCAAGGGGAAAAGGGTATGGGGGGTGAGGAAGAGACTGGACAAAATCAGACACCTATGGAAGAAGACAATGGGGGGAGGGGGAATAAGGGCCTAGGGTGGGATGGGAACTGAGTGGAGGGGAGCTATGTGGGGGGGGGGGGAGGAACGACTCTAATAATCTGAACAATAAAGATTTAAAAAAAGAATATCCATGTGAATTGGTGCCTAATAATTACTGTGCTGCAGGTTTTCAAAATATTAGTATCAATTGACTCAGACTTGTGGAATTACTAAGATTAGTTACTTTATTTTTCAAAATTCTATAATGAGTATATCCTATATAATAAAAGAGAAACATGCAAATTTGACCATACCTTCACTCCTGATTAGCTATGCTACCAGCCAATCAGGAGCGGGAGCAGGGCCAAGTGGCGTGAGTGCCGGGCCCCGGGGGTGGAGATGAAATGGCAGTGGCAGTGAGTGCCCAGCCCCCGGGTGCTGTGAACGGAAGTGGCGGTGAGCAACTGGAGCTGAGCTGAGCAGGGCGATGGCTGGGTGCCCAAGGCCTAAAGCCTCGCCATGTGTGGCCTTGGGCAGGCTGGGGGTGAGCCATCAGTTGGACATCCCCTGGGGGCTCCCAGTATGTGAGAGGGAGCAGGTTGGGTTGAAGGACCACCCACCCCCAGTGCACGAATTTCGTGCACCAGGCCCCTAGTACCTAATAAAAAAAAGACCTCAAAACAACACAACCTATAATACTGTATGATTCCAACTATAGATATATGCCACTTAAAATGGGGATATAATCTGAGAAATGCATCCTTAGATGTTTTCATTGTTGTGTGAACATCAGAGAATGTACTTACACAAATTAGATGGTATCACTTATTACACACCTGGACTATATGGTATAGCCTGTTGCTCCTAGGCTATAAGCCTGTATAGCATGTTACTATACAAAAATATGAGATTAAACCAAGCACAAGAGAAAATGATGCCATCAAGAGACCCAATAAACATGGGATGCATGAGTGTGCTGCCCACATAATATGGCATGCTGTTTTACAGCAAACGTAGTTTCTTAATGAGTAGAACTGTATACGTTAAAGTAATGATAAAAAGTATAGTAAAGTAAATACATAAACCAGAAACATTGTCATTTATTATCATTACCAAATATTTTGTATTGTACATAATTGTGTGTGCTATACTTTTATACAAATGGCAGGGCAGCATCACTACAAACACATAAGTAATGCATTGCACTACAACATTATGATGGCTGCCAAGTTACTAGGTGATAGGAATTTTTCAACTTCATTATAACCTTATGGTCACAGTCATATATGTAATCTGTTGTTGACAGAAATGTTGTCATACAGCATATGATATATATGATATTATTTTTTTTTACTTTAAAAATTATGTTTTTATTGATTTTGAGAGAGAGGGAAGAGGGAGAGGGAGAGAGAGAGAAACATGGACTGTTTCCTGCACACCCCCTACTGGAGATCCAGCCTGACACCTGAGCATGTGCTCTGAACATGAATCAAGCCAGCGACCTCTCAGTGCATGGGACAGTGCCCAACTAACTGAGCCACACTGGACAGGGCTGTATATGGCATTCTCAAAAAGGCAAAACTATTTAGACAGTAAGATGATCATGGTTACCAGGTGTTGGCAGGGGAGTTATGAATAGGCAGAGAACAGAGGATTGTTAGGGCAGTAAAAATACTCTGTATGATATTGTAATGATGGATATGTCTCAATATGCATTTGTCCAAACCCATAGAATGTACAACAAGCACCAAGAGTGAACAGTAATGTGGACTATGAACTTTGGGTGATGATGATATATCTGTGTAGGTTCATCACTTGTAACAGATGTTACCACTCTGGTGGGCGTGTTGGTAATGAAGGAGGCTGTGCATGTGTGGGGCAGAGGGATAGGGGAAATCTCTATGCCTTCTCAAATGTGTTGTGAACCTGTAACGACTTTAAAAATTAACTCTTAAAAATATTATTCTAGAGATTTAGAATAAAGAGAGATACATACGTATTATTTAAATTTTATAATGATCAATTATTATTGTTATTAAAAGTTAAGAAGATATTATCATTGATTTTCTAGTCAATCTAGATGCAGATGTAGTTAAAGCCCTGGATTAGTCAGGGTCCTGTAAGGAACCATGACATATTCACATTAGGTCCTTTGAAGATAATTTTAATAAAAAAAGACTGTTTCTAAATGTGTGGGCAGAGTGGAGGGAAATCATCAAGGAAATCATATCCTTGAGTGCAGTACTCAGGGATAGCTCAGTAGAGCCATTGATGCCAATAGGTCTTGAGGACGAGAGGAGAGACAGCTTTGGGAACCATTCAACCGAAGTTGTGACAGTAGTTTCCTGGTCTTGTTCTTTCTCATTCCAATCTCTGCTGTGTAGCCAATTCAACTAAGACATTTAGTGTGGTCACCATGAGTCAACTCCCCAGAACACAAAGCACAGAGGAGCAAAGCACAGAGTAGATAGATCTGAAAGAGGAAGTGGAATATGTGCAACAATGCTTTATTTTATTTTATTTTAAAATTTCTTTCAAATTACAGTTTAAATTCAATATTATTTCAGGTAAGTTGCAGGTGCACAGCAGAGTGGTTAGACAATCATATACTTACAAAGTGTTCCCCCAGAATATTTCCAGTACCCACCTGGCACGATACATACTTATTACAATATTATTGACAATATCCCTGTACTGTACTTTACATCTACATCACTCAGCAATACTTTTTAAAAAAATTAATTTTTATCACAATTTTACAATTTCATATGGTTCTACAAGTTTGTTAATGAAAAATGAATAATCTCTTCCCCCCACCTTTCAATATTTGTCACCCACTTTTAAGAGTCAACTACTTTTGATTCTATTAACTTTTTTTTTCTGGGACTTACCTCCTTATTTTAAATCAACATTGACATTTCTAATATTTTTCTAATCCTATTTTATTGATTGATTTATCACTACAGAGGCCGAGGATTAACTCTTGTTAACATAAAAAGAAAAAGCCAAAGTGAAAGGCATAAAGCAATTATTTGAAATCCAAAGAATAGCTATTCAGGAAGCACTGATTCAAGCAGAAACCCTAAGTGTTCCAATTAGGAGGTGAAAGAACAGGGTAATCATGAGAAAGGAAAAAGCAACAATTACATCAACAACAAAAAGGAATTTCTATTGGTGCAAATGAGCTAAGTTATTCTTGAGTTATACATGGTGGTGTTAATCTCTATATATAAAAGCTTAAGTGACCATTACAACTGAATGACTGGAATAACTGGTCGACCAGTCACTATGATGTGTACTGACCACTAGGGGGAAGACACTCAATGTAGGAGCTGCTCCCTGGTGGTCAGTGCACTACCACAGCCAACTTCCCTACCCGCTGCTGTCTGGCGACCCCCTAATGGACCTCAATTGCCAGCCTGGCCAAGAAACCCCACCCATGCATGAATTCATGCACCAGGCCTCTAGTTCTAAATAAAGACCTCAATCCTTGTCATCAGGAGGTTTGCTTTCTTCCTAGCTTTATAAACTGTTATTTGGAAGACAATGTTGGTCTGACCCAGTCCAAAGGTGATTAGCCCAGTGAAAACATTCCAAAGGTTTGAGAAATGCAAGGCAGTTTCTCTGGTGTGGCGGCTCTGACTCCATTTTAGAGTGTCTCCATTTATATTATTTTTCTACTCTTACCCTCAGCTTCCCTTCCTATCTCAAACTGAGCTCCAAAACACATATACTTACACTACCCCTTCCTAAACTAGAGTTAAACCAATTTTTAAAAATTAGGTCAGAATTCAGTGTTCAAAATATGACTTTGTAGCTATTAGGCATAAATGAACTATGTAGTATACAATCATTACATTTCTTGAAAAACTTGTTTTCTCTGGAGCAAATAATTGCATTAATTTTGGCTATTTTTCTAAATATCTTTCCTTAATTCACCTCCCAAAAATTCTGCCAGAAGTACCAATCCCCTCTGAGTTCATTAAACACCGGTGGTAATCTACAGCTTTATTTCTTTTAAGTTATGACTATATCCTCTTCATCCGATCTGAATCAGTGGCTCTCTGAGCCTTCTTCTTAGCTGTGTGTTCCTGGGATTTCCTTCACCTTCATCCTGGTACATTGGAATTAGTATCAGAATACTTAGATGTGCTCCACCAAATGAGGGAGTGCACTAACACAGAAGATAAAGGATCAAGGAAAGGAATCAAACATACGAGAGAGGATAGATAATATGTTGTACATATTCCACTTCCACATATTTATCATAACTCCCCTGCCAACACCTGGTAACCATGATCATCTTACTGTCTAAATAGTTTTGTGTCAGGGGTTTCCACACCACCAAGCAGTTCTCTATGACACCACCTGGGTGTTCTATACTAGTAGTTCAATTTAATTCTGAGACTAGCATCTGATCTCACTGGTTAAGGGCTCAGTCCCAGGAAACTAGTCCCCATCCCCACCAATGATCCCCTCCTTGGGTTCAATTAATTTGATAGAGTGGCTCACGGAACTCAGAGGAACGTTTTACTTACTAGATTACTGGTATATTATAGAAGGATATAACTCAGGAACAGTCAGATGGGAGAGATGCATAGGGCATGGTATGGGGGAAGGGAGGAAGCGTCCATGTTTTTGTGCTGTCCACTAGCCCCAAATCTCTATTGTTCACCAACCCAGAAGCTTCCCGAACCCAGTCCGAGTTTTCATTACATAGTCATGATTGATGAAATCATTGGCTTTTAGTGATTGACCTCAATCTTCATCCTCTCACCTCTCCCCCAGCCCCAGCCTTAGGTACATTTTAAAAGTCACCACTTTAACATGGAAGACACCTTTAGTGCTTCCAGCACAGGAAGTTCCAAGGGTTTCAGGAGCTCTGTGTCAAGACCAGGATGAAGACCAAATATATATTTCTTATAATAAATCGCAGTATCACAACATCCCCTTTAGCTTCCTGAGGTGTTTGAGACATTACATATCTGAAAATATTTTTAAACTTTCCTCAAAACAGTTAAAATAATATGACCACGTATAGAATTCTATATTGAAACTATTTTTAAATAACTTTTTATAACATCATTTCATTGTTTTCTAGCCAATCTGCTTCTTTAACTTTAATTTGTGAGCTATTTTTTCCTCTCTGGAAGATTTGAGAATGTTTCCCTTATGCCCAGGGTTCTGAAAGTTTATAGTAATACCTTAGCAAGAGCATAGTACTGGGTACTAGCTTAGCCCCTTATTCTGTTCTAGGAAATTTTAATCATTTTTTATTGTTTTCTCTTTTCTATTTTCATGTCTTTATTTCTAGAACTTAATGATTCAATCTTGGATATCCTAGATTGATCCTTTCACTTTCTGATCCCTTTTCTTATATTTTACATTTCTTTTTTTTTTCATTTATTCAAATTTCTGTAAAATTTCTCCAGCTTTATCTTATAGCTAACTTCTTGACTGATTTATTTTATGTCATATTTTAATTTGAAATGGGTCTTTATTTCTTCTTGGATTGCTTTTTTTTATAGCATGTTGTTCTTGTTTCTTAAGTGTTAAAGTTCTGATCATATGTGTATAGTAATTATAGTGAGGTTTAGTTTTCTTCTGCTCTCTGAATTGTTTCTGTTTTCTCTGGGTTCCTTTTTTTCATATGTTTGCTCTTTGTCTTTCATGTCAGAAATGTTCTTTAAATGGAAAGTC
The DNA here is from genome assembly GCA_027563665.1 of Antrozous pallidus. Classification (NCBI taxonomy): domain Eukaryota; kingdom Metazoa; phylum Chordata; class Mammalia; order Chiroptera; family Vespertilionidae; genus Antrozous; species Antrozous pallidus. The sequence goes on along the minus strand of CM050509.1, from coordinate 136,709,673 downwards.
TTGATAGTCTAAGAATTAAATAGCAAAAAGCTTAGTTTAGTGGAAACTATGTACATTGGTGGGGCTTGATCTTATCGTTGCATGATTAAGAGGGGTCTGGATGTTTTATGGGGGACTGCCATATTTTCATATCTGTATGTACTTTTTAAGGGATCATTCTCTGACCTGGAAAGTGAGTGGCTGCTGGTGTTCTCAGAGCCAGATAGGAAGATATCACAATTTGGGATGTAATGCCTCTAAATTAATTCCTCGGTTGTTAGTACAGAACCCCTCTTCTCAGCTATGGCTGTTTTTCAGCCTTCTACCCATCAACTTCCATTAGTACCCGGTGCTGCCAATTTCTGAACATTCCTGGGATTCTGCAATTCAAATTGCTTTTTCTTGCCAGTGCTACCCAGCCCTGAATCCTTGTAGATACTTAAGTGTTAGCTTTATGTTAAGTCAGTTACCACTTTGCCATCTGCTTTCCAGGTTTCAAAATTTTGTGGCCTGGCCAGCATGCCTCAGTGGTTGAGCATCGACCTATGAACCAGGAGGTCCTGGTTTGATTCCCGGTCAGGGCACATGCCTGGGTTTCAGGCTCCATCCCCAGTGGGTGGCATGCAGGAGGCACCTGATCAATGATTCTCTCTCATCATTGATATTTCAATCTCTCCCTCTCTGTTCCTCTCAGAAATCAATAAAAATATCAATTTTAAAAATAGTTACCTCTCATCATTAAAAAATATTTACGGTCATCTCTCATTTGCTGTCATCTCCTCTTTCATTCTTTCTGACCTCATGGTTTTTCTAAAAAATAATTTTCCTGCAATATCTTCTAATCCACTTTTTGTTTTGTACCTAAAACTGAATGAGCAGTTAGGGAAAATTATAAGGCTGTTCAGCTTCTCAGGGTCACTGTTCCCTCAACAGTTGCCAGCTGGAGATCTTAGAAAGCCCCACTTCCCTTTATATGTTTTCTTTCATCTTTGCTGTGTTTTCTCTTACTCAAACATATGGCCCATTACACCCATTAAATTACATATTTACCCATTACACTTGAGTTCAGTTCCTTTATTCTTGGGAAGATTGGAAGCTTGCACACAATCAGAGTTGAAATGAATGAATGTCTACTCTTTATAGAAATGTGGTGACGCATCTCCGAAAGTATAAATAGAACAATGGGTGTTGACAAAGGGGTTTTCTGTAACCATGGCTACTCTGCAATTATTCCTGAACCATACTCATTGTTTATCTGTATCTGAATTTCAACAATCAGAGCTCTTACTGCTAAATAAAATTTTCCAATGAAAACATAGCGCTCATTATTATTTTCTCATGGGTCAGGCTCCATCTTTCAGGTTCAAGTTCAGCCATATACCTTTGAGAGTACTGAGACAATCACTCTTCTTGGTTAATGGCTGAATATTCATGATAAGAGTAATAATAGAAATAAAGATGATAATCATGTAATAAAATAAAATTTAAATATCCTGACAACTTTATTTGGTTCTAAAAATAACCCCATGGTGTAAGCAAGTATATTGTTAATCCCCACTTTAAAGATGAGGAGAATTGAGCCTCGGAGATTTCTACTGCCTAAGGTGCCACCACTAATAAGTGACTGAGAGTCATAATTATGAAACATTGTATCAAACCTTTGCAGGATACCTACGATATCTCAGGCACTGAGATACTGAGATGAACTACATATGGTCTCTGTCTTCAGATTGCTCACAGATTGGTAAACAAATTCATAAATGAATAAATAAACAAACAGTTGAGAACATGCCCTGGGGATGGGGGTGGGGTGGGGATGAGGGAGGTATTTAAAAAAAATGACCAAATTTTGTTCTTTTTTTTTTTCCCCCTCACCCGAGGATATTTCTCCATTGATTTTTAGAAGGAATGTAAGGGAGAGGGAGAGACAGAGAGGAACACCGATGAGAGAGAGACAATCAATTGGTTGCCTCTCTCATGGCTCTCCCTCCCAGCCGCCCCCCCCCCCACACACACACATACACACACACATACACCAGGGCCGGGAGCCTGAAACCAAGGCACATGCCCTTGACTAGAATCCAACCAGGGACCCTTCAGTCCACAGGGCTACACTCTATTTTTCCATTGATTTTTAGAGAGAGTGGAGGGGAAGGGGGGGAGACAGAGAGAAACTTTGATGTGAGAGAGTCACATTGATTGGTTGCCTCCCACACAAGGCTCTGGGGCCTGGGGTCCAGCCCGCAACTGAGGTATGAGCCCTTGACTGAAATCGAACCTAGGACCCTTCACTCTGCAGGCTGATGCTCTATCCTCTGAGCCAAACCAGCTAGGGCTGCTTCCTGATTTCAGTGTGCCATATGAAAGAACAAAAGAGGGAAAGATTTGAGATTGTATTAGTTAGGTTATAATAACAAAAGGGTAGTTTGGAAAGCATCTGAAACTACACTTACTCCCTACCTGTGGTCCTTCCAGGTCATTGACTTGGATGTAACCTTTGGGAGAATATCTGCAGAAAATATTAATCAACATAGCTTTATATGCTTCAGGATTGTTTTTAAACTGTGTGTATTCTGTGATAGCTCTAAAAGTAATAGCATAAAACCAGTTTAGTGAATCTTCCATTTGATAAACTGGTTGACCACTTAGCAATTAACTTAATTTCACACTCTATTTCCTCATCTGTAATATAGTACACCATAGGCATTTTAAGTATAATGTAAGAAAATATTTAAGCTTCCGAATGTGTAATAAAACACATATTTTTTTTCATGAATATTTTCTTTCCTCTGGCATTCTGGCATCCCCTGAGTTAACCATACTCCATTTTTAATGATCCATTTGAACATTAGCTAAAGCCCATCATATCACTAAATTTCAAATAACCAAAACTTCTCTCTGGAAAATATTCTGGAATATTTCTCTGATGCCATGAGGCAGACTTAAATTATTCATATTGTTAAAATACACGTTAAAGCCGCCGGTTTTTAAAATTCAGCTCTCTTTTTACTATTCCCATCTTTCTATAGAATATATGCATAATATTTAACATGTTATTAAATTAATGTTGGAATTAAAACAAAGTCTCCAAAATGCTTAGATTTGCTTTAAAAATTAGTTTAAAACGACAGGCTAGGGGAAGTATTTCCCAAACTTCCAGATGTGGAATTTCATTGGATTGGATTTGCTTATGGTTTCACAGTTTCCCTGCAATGAGTCAGGTGCCATGGAAGCTGTGGCAACAATGCAAGGAATGATAGGAAAGTTTTGTCATTTCAAGGAGTAGAAGGGAGTGGTATTTATTGGGGACGCCTTCTATTGGAAATAGGGAGTATTTGACCAATGGTGCTCAGTATTGATGGGAAATGGAGGTGTGAAACTCTCGTGCAAACCAACCTGTACCTTGGGATGGACTTATGTGCATCTTGGAACAAGGAAACGCCTCTTTTTCTGCCCCACTTTAGAGTTTGAATCTAGCTCCAGCTCTCACCTGCCACACAGAAGCATTGCTCAGGGGAATGCTCCTACAATTTCTTTTTCTTTTCTTTTTTTTTTTTAAAAATATATTTTATTGATTTTTTACAGAGAGGAAGGGAGAGGGATAGAAAGTCAGAAACATGGATGAGAGAGAAACATCGATCAGCTGCCTCCTGCATACCCTCTCACTGGGGATGTGCCCACAACCCAGGTACATGCCCTTGACCGGAATCGAACCCAGGACCCCTCAGTCTGCAGGCTGATGCTCTATCCACTGAACCAAACTGGTTTTGGCAACTCCTACAATTTCTTATACAGGCATAACATTGGCCTTCCCTGGTAATTGCACCCTCAAAGTATTTGCCTTTCCTGTCAAATAATAAAAGATAATGTTGCTGATCTTGATTAGCCTGTGTTCTGCATAAAAAAAGAAATTTACTCCTGAAGACACCTGGCTTTAAATCACCAGTTAATGTGAAATTTGTAAGAATTTTGTTATGATAGAAAAATGTTAAATTGGACAAAAGCATTTAGAATAGCATCTTTATTCTTGCTGGTATTTTCATGGCAGAAGATACCCCTTTTTTTTTCTCCTCCAAGGAAAATGTGTAGTAATTTTACGAATCCTACATTGCAATTGTCTTAGACAGACCATTTCCAGTATTGTCATTCCACTAGAGAATTTGCAATAAATCTTAATGATACATGCAAATACACCAATCTAATGGTCCATAGTAAAAAAAATGATTGTTAACATTTATTTTTAGCAATTTATATGATTTCTCACCTCCTGCTGGTAAAAAGTTTCAAAAGGCAGGGAACTCAATAAAAAACAACACCCAGGCAGATCAGAATAAAAAGGGAAGACTAAGAAAGTGTATTATTCTTTTCTTGTGTCTGCATTAAATTTTGTATAGACTTTCATAACAAGGCATAATTCTGAGCTTTTTTAAATTTTGAAAACCACCTAAAAGTAGTTATATGTAGATTGTGTTGTTGTTTACTTTGCTTTGGCATTCTTTTTAATTCCCTCCCCAGTGGAGCTATCTATATACTGAGTGCAGAAAAAGAGGGGAGTAGGTAAAAAAAACAAAACACAGGTCAGAGAGGAAAAGAAAAACTTGTGAAGGGGGTTCCTATTTCTAAAAAAATCAATGGAATCACCTGTCCCTTTCTGCCTCTGACTATTGACTCACCTTCCAACTGAGAGATCTTAATTCCTTCTTGCTAGATATGATTTTATGTGCGTATACAATACTGGAGTTTGGCTGAGGGTCACTTATGATAGCAAATTATAAATTCCTGTGCAGGGTCCATGTCTTATTGGTCTATGCAGTCTCCAGATCTAGCACAATATAGAAGCCAATTGCACTCAATTTCTCAGATTGAATCCAGTTAGCCAAACCAACAGCCCAGTTCCTTATCACTAACTTTATCCCTTAATACCTGTGACAACTAATGGCAGGCAGGGTAAGACTTATTGGCAAGAAGTAACAGATACCTACTTAAAGAAATACACACTGGCGCCAGGCCAGTGTGGCTCATTGGTTGAGCATCGACCTATGAACCAGGCAGCCATCGTTCAATTCTTGGTCAGGACACATGCCTGGGTTGTGGGCTCAATCCCCAGGGTGGGGCGTGCGGGAGACAGCCAATCAATGATTCTCTCTCATCATTGATGTTTCTATCTCACCCTCTTGCTTCCTCTCTGAAATAAATCACACACACATACACACACACACACACACACACACACACACACACACACACGCACGCGCGCACACACACACTCTGGGGGTGAGGATGAGGATGGGAAACACACACAAAATCAACAAATTTAATGATAGTTCTAGTGTACCACACAGGAGGACCCTAGAGGGAGGGTCTGGGTTTATATTAGTTAGGTCACAATAATAAAAATGATTTAGAAAGCACCTGACACTAGCTACCCAAGCTATTTATGGTCCTTCCAGCTCATCTACTTAGATCTACTCTCTAGGAAAATACCTGTGGAAAGCGTCGAACCACATAACTACAGCAAAAATCAGGGCTGCACCATCCCTGCTTTTCTCTCTTCTGTTGAGAAGTTGCTTTCTTGGCTGTGCCAATAAACATGGCAGAAAGTGGCTGTCCCCATCATTTCTGATTTTATACCTCCACTGTTTAAATGAACAGTGGAGACTGATTTATTATTTTGATCTCAGGAGAAGTGGATATGCTCAACTTGGTTCAGTTTCTATCCATGGCCCAATATTCAAGGGACAAGTGATAGGTTAAGTGGTTATAAATATGACTCAGAGACCACTTTTGTCTGGGAGAACATTCTCCGAGAGGGGAGCTAGCTGGTGGTCTGGAAAGATAGCCTAGAAGGTCATTAACACAATGAGGGGAAAAACAGAAACAGAAAAAAAATTGCTTTTGCCCAGAGAGAAAAGAAAGTACAAAATGAATAGATATTTGGACAAGGAAACTAATAAAGAATATGTGCAAATTTCTGGAAGGTAATTGAATTGGGTCAGTGGATCTCATAAATATAGTTCATTTATCTGGTAGCACAGGGAAAATCTCATCAGTCTCCTTTAGTTAAAACTTTTCTTTCAGAGCCGAACCTAAAAAAAGGTTGGGACAAAAAATACCTCCCAGTATTCATCCCCGTCCTCTCTGAAAACAGTTCAGGCGTTTTTCTGCACAGCTAAAAGAATACATTTCCCAGCCTCCTGTGGAACAAGGTGTTGCCAGTGAGTTATATGCTGAAATTGTCTGCATACAGTGGACTTCCCAGAAAAGGTTGTTTTTTAAGGGGAGCCTAGCTAGCATATATATTTTTTATTTCTTCCTCTTCATCTTGACTGGAATGCAGACATAATGACTGGATCCCCAGCATCCCTTAATTGATATGAGGTGACCTCGAGACGGTAGTCATATTCTAAGAATTAAGAAATAAAAATATAGTAGGTGGCTGGGTCCAGGATGACACTATAGAGCTATTGTTATACTATTTCAGCACTACTTAACCACAGACTTCTCTTATATAAGAGGGAAATAAACCTATTGGTTTTGGTTAAATCATTTTTATCTCTATAACTAGCAGATGAATATAAATCCTGACTGGGTTAAGGTGCTGCTATTCAATGAGACAGAAGTATGAGACTAATGACTGAGAAAAACAAAATTTATGATGAGACTTACCACTGAGACTAGTTTATTCTGGTCCTGACCATTTATGTTTTCATTGTGGCTAACATTTATTGAAACAAAATGATATACAGATAAGATGGATAAACTCATGTTGCCTTTAAAAGAACACTCTGTGACAATAAAAAAAAAAAGAAAGAACACTCTGTGGGCGTTTTGAGAATGTGCTTTGAGAAACTGCTGGGAGTATAATTAATTGACTGAGGCCCAGCTGCTGGGCTCTGAAATCCATCTCCACATTGGAACCAAAGCCTTATCTTCTGAGGACCGCTCCCACCTAGTGACACATGGCAGGGATACTAATTTAGGTTTCTTTCTTTCTTTCTTTTTTTTTTTTTACAGGGACATGGTACCCCTCTGTATGACAACTTTGGCTTGAGGATTTCTTGATGGCCTTGCCAAACCTTCCTTAGATTATTAGGACACTATTACCCAATCTTCTTTCCTCTTCTTCACTTGAGGTCAGACTTGTGTCATGGTCTGATGACCCTCTAGCCTTCCTGGTTGACATTCTGTTTTCTCTCACAGGCAAAATTAGTAAAAATCTTCTCATACTTAATCTCATCTTGGCCTCTGCTTCTATGGGGACCTGGAATAACAAACTCATTTGAAGCAGGGGTTGTTGTAAGCAAAAAGCCTGTATAGGTAGATAAGACTACCGCAGCTGAACATTTTCTCCATTCCTGCAGCCAATCTATTTTATGGGCCCAATTTCTGCAAGGATAAATTATTATTGGGCAAAAAAAAGTACTACGTTGGGCTCTTACCTCTCCTTTTCCCTTCTGTCTTTAAAATGAAGAAAATAATAGGAAAAAGAAATAATCACCTATAGGGAATTTTCAGTGGAGGCGTTTGGTAGTGTGCTGAGCTCAGATACCTGAGATACTAAGAATGAGGGTTGACATAATATAGTTCCTCTTCTGCCAGCTCATAATTTAGTTGGAAATATGAGAAAGTGGTGGGACGCTCTGTGCCACATAGCGTTCAGCAAACAAGGTGGACCTAGCTCTGCCATCTTCAACATATGGGCAAAAAGATGGTAGGGAATTACACGGGAGAATTTTACAGGCCAGGCCTGGAAGTGGGGTATATAACTTCTTGCCTGCATTCCATTGGCCAGGAATCTGTCACATGGGAAGCTGGGAAATGTAGTTTGCATGGAAGCCAAAGAGGAAATGGAAATGGGGTTGGGAAAGAGTTAGCTATTACCTAACCCAGCCGCTTAGAGGAAACGCAAAGAACAATGGGGCTTTTGTTTTCTCAATAAGGGGGCTTCTTTTTACAAGGACTTTTCCACATAAAACTTTATCTTTATCAATATTCAGGCTGTATCACTTCATTAGAAAGTATACATTTTAAAGGGAATAGAGAACATGTTAAAATAATTTAATGATAGTTGAACTGTCTTAACAATACTTAATTGATTTACAGGTTTGTTATGCAATCAAGTGTTCCCAGACTACTTGGAACAGATTGCAAAGCTGCCTGATCAAAATTCTTATTTCTTATTTATAGGAAGATTATAGTTCAGATCTAAATGTTAGAGAGCAGATACGAAATTTTATCTTGTGTTTCATAGGTATGCCAAGTGAAAAGATGAACTGTATTTTCTTTTTAAATGCATGAGTAGAAAGGCTATGAATTTGATCCTGATTGAAAATATATTGGGGGTCTAATCAGATTACTATGAATTTGTATACAGCAAGGCTATTTCATGGATTCAGAATATAACTATTTCAATATGATAATAATGTTTGACACTGAACATCACTCAGAGATGGGAATTTTATTTTTAGCCATGCATCAAATGAAATAACCATTTACTTTGAATATTGCAATTTTTAGGAATGGCATGGGGTGGGGAAAGGAACATGTGCAAAATAGTCTCAATAGCATTTTATGTAACATCTGCCTAGACTGTCAGCATATATTTTTCTAACTTGCATTGGCTATTTGGCAATGCCAGCTGCTTGGTAACAGTTGTAGAATACCAGTTTCTCTAGATTGCTAACTACTGCATGAGACCACACAAAGTCAGAATTAGATTAAAAATCACATTTGCAAAATAATAGCAGAGTAACCAAAAACACCACTTTTTAGTTTTGCTCCACCTTCAGTTAAAGAAATTATGTTGCCAGTAACACTTTATGAATTCAGCACTTTAAATTCAGAAGAGATCTTAAAGGTCAACTTGTCTGACCTTTTCATTTCACAGTTGAGAGAACTGAATCTCAAAAAAGCTGAGTAGCCAATTAGTTACATGGCTAGGTTTAGAAGCCAAGTTCATCCATCCATCCACCTATCCATCCATCCATCCATCCATCCATCCATCCATCCATCCATCCATCCATCCAATCAATAGATATTTATTGAGTGCTCACTGTCCAGGCACTTGTTTGATGCTGAGGATACAATGGTAAACAAAGCCAGACATGGTTTCTGTTCTCACGAAAGAGACAAAAACTAATCAAATGGTTATATTAATATATTGCCACAGAGGAGAATTACATTTTGTAGTGAGGGCATATAGGGGCTGCCCATCTCTGTTGGGCAGGGATGGCAAGGAAGTTTACTTTAGGTTATAAAGTTTAAGAGAGGAACTAAAGTTTGAGCACTAACCAGGCAAAGAGGAGGAAGAATGTAGTATGGAAACCCATGTGCTGTGATAGACCTAAGAATAGCATATTTGATGAACTTGAAATAAGCCAGTGGAGCTGGAGTGCAAAGAGCACATGAGAATATGATTCAAAATGGGGCTGAAATATAGGCAGAATCTATAGAAATACACTATCTCTCATCCAAGCAAGTTGGTGTGAGGATGTGAGGTTTAGACTTGAGCTTCTCTTTTGCTGCAAAATGGGGCAAACCAAGGGATTAATGTGAAAGCCATGGGGATGTTGCCAACACATTGGAAGGCTGAGAAGAAGCTAGTGAGAAACCAGGTCATTAGTGGCACTGTATGGGCTGCAGGATCAAAATTCACCTGAATGAAGAAATAATGTGGGTCCAGGCGGTGTGGCTCAGCAGTTGAGCATCAAACCAGGTACCAAAAAATCACCTCACAGGTTCAATTCCCAGTCAGGCCACATGCCCAGGTTGTGGGCTCGATCCCCAGTAGGGGGCATGCCGGAGGCAGCCAGCCAATTGATGTTTCTCTTTCATCTCATGGATGTTTCTATCTCTCCCTCCTCCTTCCTCTCTCTCTAAAAATCACTAAAAACCTTTTTAAAAAGAAAGGGAAAAAAAGAAATAATGTAGCACCTCTTAGTTGTGTGTATGTGTGTGTGTTTTTTTATGATTTGAGTGAGTTCAAATTGGATTTTTTGTCACTTGTAACCAAAAAAGTCACCCTCAAATACAGACTCATCCAAATAAAAATGGCAACTACATTGTAGTTGATGTGATGTTTGTCATTTTTAAGTAATTCATGAACATTTGCTGAATTGAATGCTCATATTCATCACTGTGTGCTTGTGTGGAATGTTTTCTATGTCTGTTTAAACACTACTCATCTTCAAAGCTCAGGTTAACCTCCCTTTCATTCTCTTTTCAACTGCTCTGCCCCTTCTGTTGGTCCACTAATACTGTGACTCAATCTACATGATCTTGTATTTTACTTTATTTTTAAAATAAGAACTACATCCTCTGACCCATTTTTTTTTTTAAAAAGAATGCTCTTGTATTTTAATGTCAGTGTTTCACCTGTATTTTTTTCTTTGTCATTTTTTTCAATATTAGTCTTCAAATTTGGGGACACGTCAGAATCACCTGTGGGCTTGTTAAAAAGTCAGATTCTCTCATATGTCATAGGTACACATATGGAGAAACATGTACATTAAGTATTATATAATATAGGCGCTCATTGCACAATTCATGAGTGGATTTTAATTAAAAGTGCAGAAGGGATTTGATTTTGAGATTATGAGAAAGGTTTCTCCTTTAAGGCTCTAAAAATGAGCACCTCCTTCAACTTGTACCCAATGTTTTCATGACTATGCTGAGTATCAAGGTTGAGATACTGCGTGCTTAAAAGGCAGCCACAATTTTTTCTGACTTTAGCTAAGAGCTGATGAGAGAAACCAAATCTCATCCCTCAAATTCTGCATGAATAAGAGTCACAGTGGCAGGATTTCTTGACAAATAATGGGTATTTCTCCTGCCCTCCATTCAGTTTTCATTTCTGCCCAAGCACCTTACTTCTTTCATCTTTGAACACTTGTGTATTTTGTTTCAATAGGAAGCACCTGGTTTAGTGGGAAGAAATGATGCTTCTCTCTGGGCCATAGATTTGTCTCAGCAACAGCTTGTTAATTTCTTCCTTTCTCCCTCTGGCCTGAGCTGAGCCTTGACTATCCATCTCCACCCCTCACATACATATTAACTTCCTCAACAACCTTAAGAGGCAGGTATTATAATTGCTTTGTTTTTCAGATAAGGAAACTGAGGCATAGAAAAAGCATGGCTAAAGTTAGTCAGTATTCCAACCCAGACAGCCTGGTGCCAATTTTTAGAGCATTACAGGGGAAACATGTCTGAGAATTCCAAAGTCTCTTCCAGTTCTTCATTTTATGCTTTTACTTTGGTTCAATTCATGAAATAGGCGTTGGTCACAAATACCATGTATAATAGTTCTCTTGAGGGAATGTTTCACTGAAGGGACGGAGTTACATGGCATCCCTTTCCACTGGAGGCTATGATGTTGAGATTCTTGGGCCCATTTTGTTCAACACCTCAAACTATATAATTAACTATGCATACTTCGTTGAACTCGGTCTCAACTGTCTGATGAGTTTGTTCTTAAATCATCCATGTGAATTATCTGCTCATAAAATATGTCTTTGAGATAAATGGTGATGGAAGGAGATTTGAATTAGGGTACTGGGAACACAATACAATATACAGATGATGTAGTATAGACTTGTACACCTGAAACAATTTTATTGACCAACTTCATCCCAATAAATTCAATAAGAAGAGAAATAACATAAATATCTTTTTAAAAATGTTGTTTTATCTTGTTATTGAAAGTATTATAGATGCCCCCCTTTTTCCCCTTTGACCCTTTCCTTCCAGCTCCCATCATCTCCCCAGGCCTTCACTGCACTCTTGTCTGTGTCCATGTGTTATGCATATATTCATGTAAGTTCTTTGGTCAATGGCTGTTTATTGAAGTCAGTAATCAATGGATCTCATGGTTAAGAACATTATTTCAGCTACAAGCCTTGTACCTTTTTATTCTCAGGCAAGTAGCTTGAAGGAGAGAGGCAGATGATGAAAGATATTTCTGGATAAGACTGGACAGGTAGTCTCCCTGTGTTTTTGGTGCAAAAAAGAGATGGATATGAACCATGGGTTCTCTGTGAAAGAGGAAGATCTATATTCCTAGGACTTTACCTTTTTGTTTCAAAAAAGTTGAATTGGCTTCCATCAGCTGCAATCTCTAGGAAAAGGGGGAAGATTGCTAGATAGGTCAAGATTGAGCCATCAATTTTCTAAATTTTATTTTGTTTTTAAAATAGATAATACATCACAGGTTTAAGATTCAAAATGGCATTATAATAAAAGTCTCCTTCCCTCATCCTGCATGCCCCAGGTTCCCCTTCCCAAAGGCAACCAAAATTGTCAGTTTTTTGGTTATTTTTTTCAGATATGTTTTATGAATATTCAAGGAGGGTCCATATAAATATTTCTTAAGATCTCTGAAAATTCAGTGTTGAGGGTAAATGTAGAAAAACCCATGTATTAGTTTCCTAGGACTGCTGTAACAAATTACCAGAAACTGGGTTGCTTAAAGCAATAGAAAATTCTTCTTTCACAATTCTGGAGTCCAGACGTCCAAAATCAAGCTGTCCATGCTTTCTTTCAAGACCTTAGGAAAGAAGAGTCCTCTTTTATTTCCCGGCTTCTGGTAGTTGTCAGTAGTCCTATGTGTTCTTGGCTTGTAGACACATCACTCCAATATCTGCCTTTGTCATCACATGGCATTTTCCCTGTGTGTCTTTATGTTTAAATTTTTCTCTTCTTATAAGGACACCAGCCACTGGACCAGGGTGGACTCTAATCAAGTATGACCTTCTTTTGACTTGATTATGTATATAAAGACCTTATTGCAAATCAAGTCACTTTCACAGGTACTGGAAGTTAGGACTTGAGCATATCTCTTTAAGGGGAACAATTCTATCCACTTCAACCCATAACGTTATAATTTCAAAGCTTTAAGCAGGCCTTGTAGAGAACTAGAATTCAATTCGCCTTTGGGTTGTGGAATGGAGTTGAGAATTTGGTTGTTTGGGGGAAAAACAAATACCCAAATAGATCTTTCTATTTTGTAAGCACAAAGCGAAGACCCACAATGGTAAATGGAGATTTCTAAACCTCCAGCGACATCAAGGTATCAAGCTGTTCAGGATGAAAATGGAGAGATTATTTGTGTAGTGAAAAGTACTTAAATTGGTGAGGGTTTTTTCAATCTTTTAAAAATACATACTAAGAAATACCTATTAAGAAGTACATATTTTTGAGATACATATTAAGAAATACATCATGAACATGAGCATGCTTGAATATACATATATGAATAGATAGAACTGAAACAAAGACTTGTTCCATGAGGCTATATCTACGGTTTTAAAAATGAATTTTGATCTTTTCTAGTCTACCTTTTTTATTTTTTAAATATATTTTATTGATTTTTTACAGAGAGGAAGGGAGAGGAATAGAAAGTCAGAAACATCGATGAGAGAGACACATCGATCAGCTGCCCCCTGCACACCCCCCACTGGGGTTGTGCCCACAGCCAAGGTACATGCCCTGACCGGAATCGAACCCGGGTCCCTTCAGTCCGCAGGCTGATGCTCTAGCCACTGAGCCAAACCGGTTTTGACTAGTCTACCTTTTTAAAATTAATCTTTTCCTCAGGACCATTTGCAGTATGAATACCACTTCTTGGTATTCTTCCCTAAGAAGAGGTTTATAGATTTCAATGCCTTCATGTTATTATTATTTTCTGATTACTACAAGCTGCTGCTTTGCATTTCATTTTGGAAATGAAGACAGACTATCAGGGCCATGCTTTGGACACAATGATACAAAGGAGTGATGTAGGAATATAAGGGACACCAACCATGGAAGTTTACAGTGACTAGCAGCAGGGTTATCATTGGCCCCAAGGGTGGAGGGAAGGAGCGCTTCAATCCATGAGGGGACTAAGCAAGTAGGAACTGATCAAGGCAAACTCCTAGAAGGAGTGATCCTTCCCTCTGATTTGTGGAGAGGAGTCAAATATAGACTGGACTTCTGACAACTGAGATGGAACCTAAGTTGTTGTAATTTAGGGACTACGATAAAATGGATCTTTTCTTATCGGCAAAAGCTGTTGGCATGTTAGTTTCCAATTTGTGCTCTAACAAACTACCACAAGCTAGTGACCTGAAACAATACAAATTTATTCTTACAGTTATCAAAGTCAGAAGTCCAAAATGAGTTTTTAGGACTACATTCTTTCTAGATGCTCTAGTTGAAAATCTGTTTCCTTGCCTTTTCCAGCTTCTAGAGACTGGCTGCATTCCTTGACTCATTACTTCTTCCTCCATCTTCAAAATCAGTCATCTAGCATCTTCTAATCTTTCTCTCTGTTCCTGTGCTTCTGTTATCATCTCTTTCCATCCTTCCTCTCTCTTGCTCTCTCTCCCCTTATGTCCCTTTTAGAAGAACTCTTGTGAATACATTGGGCACACCCAGATAATTCAGAATAAATCACCTCATCTCAAGATCCTTAACTTTTTAATTAACAAGGACAAAGCATTATATATATATATATATATATATATATATATATATATATATATATATTTTAGAAAGAGAAGAAGGAAGAGAGAGGGAGAAACATCGATGTGTGAGAGAAACATCAATTCGTTGCCTACCAGGGACTGAACCCACAACCTGGGTATGTGCCCTGAACAGGAATGGACCTGGTGACCTTTTGGTACATGGGACTACGCTCATCCAGTTGAAACACACCAGCCAGGACAAGGTTTTCAATAACTTCTACAAAATCTCTTTTGCTATATAAGGTAACATATTCATAGGTTCTTGATATTAGGTCATGGACATCTTTGTGGAGGGACATTATTCAGCCTACCACAATAGGGGAGACTTGGACACAAAAGTTACATTTGCCTTTCGACATTTGCTTCATGTTCACCGCTGAGTTCAATTTATTTTGTTCAAAGCTGTTGAATACATGTATTCAGTACATGCATTCAATGCATGTTCAATGCTGCCGTGTCAACTCACTCTTTTAACACAAGAGTTAGTGTCTGTCAGATCTTGGAAGTGGACCATGTTTGTCCCCTATCCTCACCAGTGGGGCCAAGGTGTCTGTGACACACAGGACCAGAGAGGGGCTATTGCTACAGCTGTTCCTATACCTGGACAGAGCTTTCTTCTGGGACGATTTGATCCGGGAACCATGAGTGGTACCTCTATTGGGTTGTCAATACCAACTCTTTGACTATATCTTTAGGGGAATCACCAAAGTAAAAAAAAAAAGAAAAGAAATGAGGCATGGCTCTTCTCTGGCCATTAAGAATGTCTATGTAGTCGAAACCGGTTTTGCTCAGTGGATAGAGCATCGGACTACGAACTGAAAGGTCTCTGGTTTGATTCCGGTCAAGGGCATGTACCTTGGTTGCGGGCACATCCCCAGTAGGGGGCTTGCAAGAGGCAGCTGATCAATGTTTCTCTCTCATCGATGTTTCTGACTTTCTATCCCTCTCCCTTCCACTCTGTAAAAAATCAATAAAATATATTTTCAAAAAAGAATGTCTATGTATATTTGATTGACAATTTACAGCCATTAAGGAGGCAAGTAGATTTATAGGGGAAAAAAATCACCATCAGTCCCACTCCAGCCTCACTCTCAATATCTCTTTCTTCCCTAATTTATCAGGTATTATACCTTTTTATAATAATCTCAACATTAAAATCAAGTTCAAGGCTACAGGCATGGTCTGTTGCCCATGCAAATGAATCCCAGAACTACTATTTAATAAGATGCTAAGGTAAGGTGGCATATGCTTTCTTTCTCCATTAAATAGAAAATTCTTCATGGACAGTAACTGATGATTGGTGAAAGTCAAGGAAGGACTGGTGTCAGAGGGTGCTGTCATTTGATATCAGTAATTTTTATTTGCATACTGCAAATTACTGCCAAAGGTCATTGAAAGTGAAGTTAGCTAGGCATTACTTTGCCCAATAAAATGTATCTGACTCAAAAAAAATTCCTGTTTTCTGTCCTTGCATTGCTGTCTTGATATGAAAGAAATAATTCCACCCCTCAGCAAGGGGTACATGGTGTCTTCCACCCCTCATACCTTGAGTTTGTGCTTTTGAGTCTTCCTTTTCATTAATCTCCCTGGTCTTCTCTTCTTCTCCCTCTATCCTGTGCAGGGTTTTCATCTACAATATTATTTAAGCTCTTTATTCTACTGCTTATCTAAGAAGGAGCCTGGTTATCATATGGATAGTTCGGTAGGAGCTAAAGCTGGAAAACTCCGCTATTCAATTTTTAAGATACTTGCAGTATCTCAAGAAATCATCTGTGAAAGTTTTGCCATCTAATTTCTAAAACCCACTGGCTATTTTCTCAGAATATTGGTTTGAGCCACATGCTGTTTATGAGAATTCATTATTCCTAATATGATGCAGAAAAAGGATATTGACTGAAGGTTGCAATCATGCACATTGCCCAGTCACTTTTCACAATTCAAGATGTGGAACCATGAACTTGATGAATTCTGGGCATCATTGACATGCTTCAGGAAACCAAGTGGCTGCTTCATGGATAATTCTTCAGTCTTTAATCTTCATTGCTAGCTGACTGTGACATTTTGTACAGGGCAAGAATATTTTTTTCTTAATATCTTTCCTTCAGTTCCCAAGAAAACAAATGAGTTGATGATCAGGGTTATGAAGAATACAGGACATAATATGTTTCTGAGGGTTTGAGCTGTTTATTTTGCCAGCTGAATGTTTTGTCAGCGTCAGGAAGAAGTCTAGCTAGATTGTAAACCATATGAAATTCTTCACTTGGATATTGCTATGGAGAGGACAGAGCAGAATCCAACCGGCAACCAACTTGTCAAGTCATAACAAAAAAAATTAAAACTTATTCTTTTACTTCAACAAAGAGATAATGTGCTTTTAAGTTAAATAAGCAATATTATTTTAAAACTTGATGAAAGTATGTGACAAGCATTTAAAAAGATGTTAGGCAGAGTATTTTATGGGAAATTTAAATTAATTAAACATTTATTTTGGATAGTAATATGTATGAGACAAATATATAATCCTTTCTCCTTTGAGAGCCATTGCCCTAAGGGAAACATTTTTAGTGAAAACCCACAAATAAAAATGCAATGTTATTTATTTCCTTTAAAAAAGATAATAAGTATATTATTCAATGGATTTTCCAGATTTCAAGCATTTTATTAAAATTTTAAGCGTGCACATAATTAGTGGAAATGGTATAATAAATTTCCATCACTCAGCATCAACGACAATCATTTTACCAATCTTTCAACTTATTTCAAAATTAAGAAATACTTGAGTTATGTGTTTTAGATGTACTATTCAATTCCTTGCCTAGTCATTTATATTCCTTATAGACCTTAAGACATTTCATCTTAATTTCAATTTGAGAGCTGCCATTTTTCTTTCTCTTCACTTCAAATGCTTTGTCTGTCTCAGAATTCCGCTCTATTTCTTCCATCCTCTCCTTTTATTTCCTCTTGTTGAAGAAAAATAGTTTCTCTGTATGAAATTAAACCTCCGCCTGAGTATTTCATCAGAGAGATGCAAATTAAAATGACAATGAAGCACCACCTCACACCTGCCTTAAATGGCTACCATCAATAAATCAACAAACAACAAGTGCTGGACAGGATGTGGAGAAAAGGAATCCTAGCACACTGCTGGTGGGAATGTGGACTGGTGCAGCCACTGTGAAAAACAGTGTAGAGTTTCCTCAAAAAATTAAAAATGGAACTGCCATTTGACCCAGTGATTCCACTACTAAGAATATATGCTAAGCATCCCAAAATACCAACCAGACAGAATATATGCACCCCTATGTTCATAGCAGCATTATTTACAACTAGAGGCCCGGTGCACAAAATTCGTGCACAGGACGGCAGGGGATGTCCCTTAGGCCAGCCTTCACCCTCTCCGATCTGGGACCCCTAGAGGGATGTCCGACTGCCCGTTTAGGCCTAATCCTACTGGGATCGGGCCTAAATGGGCAGTCAGACATCCTTCTCACAATCCAGGACTGCTGGTTCCAAACTGCTCACCTGCCTGCCCCTAACTGCTTCTGCCTACCAGCCTGATCACCCCCTAACCACTACCCTGCCAGCCTATTTGATGTCTAACTGCTCCCCTGCCAGTCTATTTGCCCCCAACTTCCCTCGTCTGCTGGCCTGGTCACCCCTAACTTCCCTCCCCTGCAGGCTTGATCGCCTCCAACTGCCCTCCCTTGCAGGCCTGGTCCCTCCCCTGTTGGCCTGATTGCCCACAACTGCCCTCCCTTGCAGGGCCTGGAACCTCCAACAGCCCTCCCTTGCTGGCCATCTTGTGGTGGCCATCTTGTATCCACATGGGGGCAGGATCTTTGACCACATGGAGGCAGCCCTCTTATGTGTTGGAGTGTTGGTCAATCTGCAAATTACTCTTTTATTAGATAGGATAGCTAAGATCTGAAAATAGCTTAAATGCCCATCAGTAGATGAACTGATTTAAAAATTGTGGTACAGCTGAAACCGGTCTGGCTCAGTGGATAGAGCATCAGCCTGTGGACTGAAGGGCATGTACCTTGGCTGTGTGCACATTCCCAGTAGTGGGTGTGCATGAGGCAGCTGATCAATATTTGTGTCTCTCTCATTGATGTTTCTAGCTTTCTCTCCCTCTCCCTTCCTCTCTATAAAAAATCAATAAAATATATATTTTTAAAAACTGTGGTACATTTATACAATGGAATATTATGCCGCTTTAAAAAAGAAGGGTCTCTTGCCCTTTGAGACAGCATGGAGGGACCTGGAGAGTATTATGCTAAGCGATATAAGCCAGGCAGGGAAAGACAAGTACCACATGATCTGACTTATATGTGGAATTTAATAAAGAAAATAAACTGATAAATAAAATAGATCCAGAAACATGGAAGCATGCATCAGACTGAGCATTTTCAGAAGGAAGCAGGGGGAAGGAAGAGATCAACCAAATAACTTATGTACATAGCACATGGACAAACAAATGTGCGGGGAAGGCCTGGAGCAGGGTGGAGGGGTTTAATGGGCTAAAAAAGTATAATTTGTAGTATTTTCAACAATAAAATTTAAAAAAAGAAATTGATCACCATTTAACTGGCTGATTTTAACCAGCCTCGCATTTTTTTCTGCCCTATCTGCCATTCTCAGTTTACATAGGACTTCAGTTTTCAAAAGGAAGTGTAGGCTTAAATAGTTTCTACTTCTTCTATACCCTCTGATTGGTCTCTTAAACTGGGGTCCATTGTATTGGTTCTCCAGCAATAGATCTTAGAAATAATTTGTAAGCAAAGAAAACCTTTGAAGAGTCCTTCAAGTACAAAGGTGAATTTTCTGAATATAAAAACGTTATAGCATTCATTTTTCAACATCAATCAAATTTGTCATTCAAGAGCATAGCAATGACATTATTCATAATGGCATCTACAGCCAATTGTTTTTGTCCTTTAATGACTAGTAACGGTATGTTTTTCCATGGAAATGGTTAATTATATTTGAAACTGTTATTTCAGAAGTCAAGAGATCTGATTCTCATTTCTGTATTTGATGATGCACTCTCAATGTTTTTAAGGATAATAAGGCTGCAAAAGGGAAGTGAATATTTTATCCATCAGTGTATCTCATAATTAATTTATCATCATCTCCTATTAGTGTAATATCTTTGAACATGCTAATTGAAAATGAAACTGTTTCCCTAATCACAGAAAGAAAAAGCAATATTAAACTGTTTAGTCTTTGTTTGCTTAAGGGCCAAACTATTAGCCAAGTCAGTTTATAGGAACAGTTAATCAAAAAGTTTAAACAACTGATTTTTTAAATGATTTTCTTCCCACACTAAGGTTGAGAAAACCTCTTACTTAGCAGAGTGCATTTGGCTTTCCCAATAGCAGAGAAGTAATTTTAGTGAGGTTGAGAGAGTATAAGGTAAGGGGAACACAAGATAGAGTAAAATATATTATCATCATCATAACACAAGCATGGTGCTTTGACATAGTTATTACTACTTCACAGAGTTACTGTAAGGTGTAATTTTTATTCCCATGTTACAGGTAAGGACATGAAGTCTACATGATGTTAGGACATTCATTTAGTGTAGGTGGTATAACCACTATTTAAGTGCAAATTTTTGGACTCTACATCTTATTGTGGATCCAGCGCTCTTTTGCTATGTCACTTGGCCTCACAATTTGATTAATGTCAAAAGAAGATATGATCACTGCTAGAATATGAAAAGGTGAGTAGACAAGAATCAGTATAACTTGCCATTATAATTTTGGATATGATTGTTACACTTAATATTGCAAAGACAATATAACTTGTAGAATTGATAGGTAAATATTCTTTGAGTGACTGGATATTGTGATACTTAGTGAAGAGTTATTGTTTTGGACTCTACAAATTTTCTATGAGAGTGAAATATAAAGTAGACAGGTATTTTTAAAATTTTTATTGTCGAGGTTATTACAGATGTCCCCCTTCCCCCTTGTTTGTTTATTTTGATTTTTAAATACAATTATTGATAGATATGTATTTGTTGACTTCCCCTCTTCCTCCTCCTCCTCCTCCTCCTCCTCCTCCTCCTCCTCCTCCTCCTTTTTCTCCTCCTTTCCTTCTCCTTCCCCTTCTCCTTCTCCTTCTTCTCCTTCTCCTTCTTCTCCTTCTCCTTCTCCTTCTTAAAGAATACCCTTCAACATTTCATCAATATTTTTTGGTGGCAACAAACTCCTTTAGCTGTTTCTTGTCTGTGAAGCTTTTCATCTGACCTTCAATTCTATATGTTAGCCTTGCTGGATAGAGTAATCTTGGTTGCAGGTCCTTGCTGTTCATCACTTTGAATATTTCTTGCCACTCCTTTCTGGCCTGCAAAGTTTCTGTTGAGAAATCAACTGAAAGTAGTATGGACATTCCCTTATAGGTAACTAACTGCTTTTCTCTTGTTGCTTTTAAGATTCTCTCTTTGTCTTTAACCCTTGGCATTTTAACTATGATGTATCTTGGTGTGGGCCTCTTGTTTGGGACTCTGCGCTTCCTGAACTAGTAAGCCTATTTCTTTCACCAGGTAGGGAAATTTTTCTCTACTATTTCTTCAAATAGGTTTTCAATATCTTGTTCTCTCTCTTCTCCTTGTGGAACCCCCTAATGGGACTGTTGGTACACTTGAAGTTGTCCCAGAGGCTTCTTATACTATCTTCATATTTTTTAATTTTTTTCTATTGCTCTTCTAATTGGGTGTTTTATGCGTCCTCATATTCCAAATCATTGATTTGATTCTTGGAATCCTCTACTCTACTGTCGAATCCCTGTATATTATTCTTCATTTCAGTTAGTGTATTCTTCATTTCTGACTAGGCCTTTTGAAATTCTCACTAAGATCCTTGAAAGTCTCACTAAGTCCCTTGAAGCTCTTATTAAGATTCTTGAGCAACCTTATTTATTTATTTTTTTAAATATATATTTTTATTGAATTTTTACAGAGTGGATGGGAGAGAGATAGAAAGTCAGAAACATCGATGAGAGAGAAACATCGATTAGCTGCCTCTTGCACGCCCCCTACTGGGGATGTGCCCACAAGCCATGGTACATGCCCTTGACTGGAATCAAACCCGGGACCCTTCAGTCCGCAGTCCGACGCTCTATCCATTGAGCCAAACCGGTCTCGGCTCTTGAGCAACCTTATAAGCCTTGTTTGCTTACTGTCTTTCATTTCATTTAGGTATTTTTCTGGAGATTCTTTCTGTTCTTTCATTTATGACATGTTTCTTTGTCTCTGCATTTTATCCGCTTCCCTGTGTTTGGTTCTATGTATTAGGTAGAGTTGCTATGTCTCCCAGAATTGATAAAGTGGCCTTGCATAGTAGGTATCCTGTAGGATCCATTGACTCAGCCTCCCCAGTCATCTGAGCTGGGTACTCTAGGTACACCACCTTGTGGGCTGTGTTCACAGTCTTGTTGTAGTTGAGCCTTAATTGCTGTTAGTGTCTCTGGGCCAATTGGATGTAAGGACCAACTGCAATTACAATAGAAGAACTGCGGTGCAGGAGGTACTCCTATGGAGCAGGACTTGCTTCAGAGGGGCTTTGGTGTTCACTGAGTGTTATAATCTGGTATGGTCTGAAGCTGTCCGAAGCAGACATTTTTAGAAACAAAGGAGAGCACTGTTTTCCTCAATTATTTCTACTATAATGCTACATTCCTACTGCCATGCTACATGTCTATTCTGCTTAGCAGCAGCAAAAAGTATTATGCAAGAGCACGTTTGTTATGATGTCAAAGAGACATGCTCTAGTGTGTAAAGGATACTACTGGGCCTTGTTTTTTAAAAAAAACGTATAGTGTAGACTTCAACATACAGGCAAGAGGATGAAAACTTCGAAAGTATGGGTTGACAAGCTTTTTCTATAAAGGGCCAGATAGTAAATATTTTAGGTTTTGCAAGTCATATAGTCTTTTTTTGTAGCTTCTCAAGTCTGCAGTTTATAGGGCTAAAGTAGTCATAGACAATACAGAAACAAATGATCATGGCTGTGTTCCAATAAAACTTTATTTATGAACACTAGAATTTACCTTTAAGCTCATTTTGATGTTTCATGAAGTATTATTCTCCTTTTGAATTTTTTTTTCATTAAAAATGTAAGAAAAGAATTCTTCATTCACAGGTTGCACAAAAACATGCAGCAGGCTGGATTTGGCCTGTGGGTGACAATTGGCAGTGTTGGAGTGATTAGTACAGAATGGCACTAAAGGATGCAGGAGATAAGGGTGCGATTGGGACAGGGGAGAGGACATTAGGATGAAAATATATCTGAATTCAGGTTTGAAAGAGGACAGAGGAGAAAGCTCTTATTCAGAGTAGGCAGGAACTTCTTCCCCACCACAGTAATGATAGATGCCTGCTGCCTTGAGGAATTGTTCGGAACAGATTCACTCAAAATGACTCATTGGTTTGAACAAAGCTGGAGAAGATTTTCTGTCTTTTATTCAAAGGAAGTAATTGGCCCACCTGCTTCTCTTAAATTAAAATTTCCAAAGCCCAGGCCTTTAAGCCTCTTAACATGATTTACTTCTTATACCTTTTATCAACATAGAATAGCTGTTTTTCTCATCTTTTCTTGTAAAACCCTGTTCCAAATGTACAAGGTACTTTATCCACATGATGTTTCATGGCTATTTCCAGGCCTATGATCAGGGAAACACAATAAGCTATAGAAAATTTAAATGGCGCCCTGTTAAGGGTTGTGGGCAGCATTTGACAAGACATAGATAATCTGGAGATTCAGAGATGTAATTTGAATATCTTATCTTCCTTCCTGCCTGCCTTTAAAAAAATTTTTAACAGAGAAATGAATTATATATAGAAAAACTCATTGTTTTTGGTATATAGGTCTATGAAATCTGACAAATGCATGTAACCACCATGAGGTGTTACATCCAACAGTTATGTAACTCCATGACACGCAAGATATAGAACATTCCCATTAACCAAAAAAGCTTCCTGGCCCCCTTTTGTAATTAAACTGCCTCCTAAGCTCAGCCCGTGGTAAACACTGGTCTATTTTCTGTCCCTATAGTTTTGCCTTTTCCAGAATGTCATGTCAATGGAATCATACAGGATATAGCCTTTGGGGTCTGGCTTCTTTCAGCTAACATAATGCACTTGATATTCATCTATTTTGTTACATGTGTTAGTAATTTGTCCCATATTACTGTTAAGTAGATTTCATTGTGTGAGTATACCATTTTGTTTATATATTCTCAATGAAGGACCTTTGAGTTGTTTACAGTTTTTCGTGATTATGAATAAGGCCACTATAAACTTTCATGTAAGATTTTTGTATGAACTTAAGCCTGTATTGCTCTTGGGAAAATCCCTAGAAGTGGGACTGCTGAATTATGTGTTAAGTACTGTATATGTTTAACTTGATGAGAAATTTCTAAACTGTTTTTCATGCCATTTTGCATCCCCTCCAGCAGAGTAGGAGAGTTCTAACTGCTTTACATTCTTGCAGTGGTTGGTACTATCAGTTTTTGTCTTTTAATCCTGGGCGGTTAATAGTCGATAGGTGTGTAGTAGTATCTCATTGTGGCTTGATTCGCATATTCAAATGATTAACTATGTTGAGAATCTTTTCACATGCTTATTTGCCAGCCAGGTATCTTCTTTGGTGAAGTATCTGTTCAAATTATTTGCCTATTTTTATTTGAATCGTTTGCTTTCTTACTATTGAGTTTTGAGGTTTTTTTTCATTTTTTCTCTTTATTGTTCAGTTTATTAATTACATTGTTCCCCCTTTTTTATCCCCTTAAAGTACCCATCCCACCATCCGCCCTCACTTCCCCCACCCACTGTCCTCTCCCATTGTTGCCAGATTTTTGTCCAGTCTCTTGCTGTACTTCCCACATCCCTTTTCTCCCCAAGAATTGTCAGTCCATTCCCTCTCTATGTCCATGGTTTTGTTATATTCACCAGTTTATCCTGTTCATCAGATTTTTAATTCACTTGATTTTTAGATTCATTTGTTGATAGATGTGTATTTGTTGTTTATAATTTTTATTTTTACCTTTTTCTTCTTCCTCTTCTTGAATATCTTTCAGCATTTCATATAATTTTGATTTGGTGGGGATGAACTCCTTTAGCTTTTTCTTATCTGTGAAGCACTTTATCTGACCTTCAATTCTGAATGATAGCTTTGCTAGATAGAGTAATCTTGGTTGTAGATTCTTGCTATTCATCACTTTGAATATTTCTTGTCACTCCCGTCTGGCCTGCATCGTTTCTGTTGAGAAATCCACTGACAATTGTATGGGTGCTCCCTTTTAGGTAACCATCTGTTTTTCTCTTGCTGCCTTTAATATTCTCTCTTTATCTTTTGGTCTTGGCATTTTAATTATGATGTGCCTTGGTGTGGTCCTCTTTAGATTCCTATATTCTGGGGTTCTGTGCACTTCTTGGGCTTTTAAGTCAATTTCTTTCGCCAGGTGGGGGAAGTTTTCGGTCACTATTTCTTCAAGTAGGTTTTCATTGTCTTGCTCTCTCTCTTTTTCTGGCACCCCCATAATTCAGACATTGGTATGCTTGAGGTTGTCCCAGAGGCCCCTTACACTATCTTGAATTATCTGGATTCTTTTTGTTTCTTGCTTTTCCAGCCGAGTGGATTTTGCTTCTTTGTATTTGAAATCTTTGACTTGGTTCTTGTGGCCCTCTGGACTGCTTTTAGGACTTTGTGTAATATTTTTTTATTTCAGTCAGTGTATGCTTAATTTCTAGTTGGTCCTTTTTCATATCCTTGAGGGTCTCGTTCATATCCTCATAGGTCTTGTTCCTTTCCTTGTGGATCTTATTCATTTCCTCATTGGTCTTGTTCATTTCCTCGCAGGTCTTGTTAATTTCCTCATAGTTCTCATTAAGTTCATCGGCCTTTTCTAGGAGCCTCTTGAAAAACCTAATTACTGTGGTTTTGAACTCTATGTCTAGTTGTCTTTTTTCCTCCATTTCTTTCACACCTGATTTCTTCCCATTTCTCTGCATTGTTCCTGCTTTCCTGAGTTGGTCGTTTAGCTTTGTGTGGTAGATGTCCTCTAAGGGACAGTGGCTCAATCTCCCCAGTTACCTGAGGTGGATACTCTTACTGCAATCCTTTATGGGTTGTACAGTATTGTTGGAGTTAAGCCCAGCTAATTGTTGTTAGCACTAGGAGGGTTTGACCTCCAGGCCAATTGGGTGTGGAGGTGAGCTGTGTTCAGGTTGGATGGGCGGAGTCTCTGGGCTGAGCAGGCAGTGTCAGCTATGCCCTATGTGGCGTGTGGGTCTTTGTGTTGGGTGGTAATGGCTGCACGCACCTCCAAGAGAAAGCCGCCGCTGGTCTCCACCCATTGCCAGACAACTCTGTCTCTCCCCAAATGAGTCTGCACACCCAAAGTCTCGCCCAGGGTTGTAAAACAAAGCAGTCCGGTGGCCTGTGTGTCCTCTCTGTGCTGTCATGCACTTTACATGCAAAGCTATGCACACTCTCCTCAAACTCAGAGACCTCTGCTGTGCCCCGCTTTTAGCATGTGTACCCTGGCCCTCGGACCTCTCCTGGCACTGGGGAACCTGTGTAGTGGGACATCTCTCCCCTCCCCATTGGAGAAATCCAGCTGGGATTGCTGCTGCCACCCCTACAGCCCACACACGAATGGCTCAAAACCTCCCGCTCCGCAGCTCTTCTGAGTCTCAGTGTCCCACCTTTACTTTTATTTGTGGAATTTTCACTCAGCCAGCTTTCCGGTGATTCTGGATAATGTTTGTTTTGTTTTTATGTTGTAGTTTTGGAATTGTTGCGTGGGGCAGCACAATAGGTGTTTACCTATGCCGCCATCTTGGTTCCTCTCCTTGAGGGTTTTTTTTTTAATACTCTGGGGACAAATCCTTTATCAAGTATGTGTTTTAGAAATATTTCCTCCCAATCTGTAGCATGTACTTTCATTTTCTTGTGTATGTGAGTGAGAGAGAGAATTTTTAAAATTGAAATATAATTGACATATAACATTATATTAGTTCAGGTACACAGCATAGTGGTTTGACATTTGTATACTTTATAAAATGATCACCACAATAAGTCTAGTTACCATCAGCCCCCACTCAAATTTGCAAAGTTTTTTTTTTTTGTCAAAACTTTGAAGTTTTACTTTCTTGGCAAATTTAAAATTTGCAATATGTTATTATAGTCACCGCATTCTCATAACTTATTTTATATCTGGAAGTTTATATCTCTTGATCCCCTTTCTCTCCTTACTCACCCCTCAACCCTCCTCCCCTCTGTAAAGAGCCAATCTGTTCTCTGTATCTATGAATTTTGTTTTGTTTTGAAATTCATATGTAAGTGAAATCATATGATACTTGCCTTCCTTTGTCTTATTTCATTTGGCATAATAACCTCTAGGGCCGTCTACAGTATATTGTCACTAATGGTGAGCAGCATTCCATTGTATATTCTATACGCCACATTCACCCATCGATGGACATTTAGGTTGTGACCATATATTGGCTACTGTAAATAATGCTGCAGTGAACATTATTTCTTTGAATTAGTGTTTCTGTTTCCGTTGGATAGCACCCAGAAGTGGAATTCTTGGATCGTATGGTAGTTCTATTCTTAACTTTTTAGGAAACGCCATACTGTTTTCCATAGTGGCTGAATCAGTTTACATTCCCACCAATGGTGCATGAGAGTCCCTTTTGTTCACATCCTCACCAGCACTTGTTATTTCTTGTTCTTTTGATAGTAGCCATTCTGACAGGTGTCAGGTGGTGTCTCATTGTGGTTTTGAATTGCATTTCTCTGATTATTAATGTTGTTGAGCATCTTTTCCTATGCCTGTTGGCCATGTGTATATCTTCTTTTCTAAAATGGCTGTCCAGCCAAGACCGGTTTTGCTCAGTGGATAGAGCGTCGGACTGCGGACTGAAGGGTCCCGGGTTCGATTCCGGCAAGGGCATGTACCTTGGCTGCGGGCACATCCCCAGTAGGGGGCGTGCAAGGGGCAGCTGATCGATGTCGCTCTCTCATTGATGTTTCTGACTTTCTATCCCTCTCCCTTCCGCTCTGTAAAAAAATCAATAAAATATATTTTTTAAAAAATGTCTGTCCATATCCTATGCCCATTTTTAAATTAGATTGTTTTCTTGTTACTGAGCTGTATGAGATTTTTATATATTTTGGATATTAAATCCTTATCAGGAATATGATTTGCAAATATATACTCCCATTCAATAGATTGGCTTTTTATTTTGTTGATGGTTTCTTTTGCAGTGCAGAAGCTTTTTTAGTTTGATGTAGCCCCAATTATTTACTTTCACTTTTGTTGTCATTGCCATTGGAGTCAGATCCAAAAAAAAATGTCGCCAAGAGTGATGTCAAGAAGCTTACTGCCTATGTTTTGTTCTAGCAGTTTTATGGTTTCTGGTCTTACAGTCAAGTAATTAATCAATTTTGAGTTAATTTTTGTGTATGATGTAAGATAGTGGTCTAATTTCATTCTTTTGCTGGTGGCTGTCCAATTCTCTCAACATCATTTATTGAAGGGACTGTTCTTTCCCCATTGTATATATATTTTTAAATATAAATTTTATTAATTTTTTAGAGAGAGGAAGGGAGAGGGATAGAGAGTTAGAAATATCAATGAGAGAAACATTGATCAGCTGTCTCTTGCACACCTTCTACTGGGGATGTGCCCGCAACCAAGGTACATGCCCTTGACTGGAATTGAACCCGGGACCCTTCAGTCTGCAGGCCGACGCTCTATCCACTGAGCCAAACCAGTTTTGGCCCATTGTATATTCTTGCCACCTTTGTTGTAAATTAATTGACCATCTATGTGTGGGTTTATTTCTAGGTTCTCTTTTCTGTTTCTTTTATCTGTGTGTCTGTTTTTATGTCAATACTATACTGTTTTGATTACTGTAGCTTTCTAATAAGTTTGAACCCAGTGAGTATGATGCCTCCAGCTTTGCTCTTCGTTTTCAAGATTGTTTTGGCTATTTGAGATCTTTTTATAATTCCAAACAAATTTTAGGCTTGATTGTTCTATTTCTGGGGAAAATGCCACTGGAAATTCGATAGAGATTGCATTGAGTCCTAGATTACTTTGGGTAGCATGGACATTTTTACAATATTAATTTTTCTAATTCATGAGCATGGGGTCTCTTTTCATTTATTTGTGTGTTTTTTCTCTTTTATCAGTATCTTGTACTAGTAGTTTCCAGAGTATAGGTTTTTCACTTTCTGGGTTAAATTTATTCCTGGGTATTTTATTATTTTTTATGTAATTATAAATAGGCTTGTTTTCTTAATTTCTCTTTTGAATAGTTTGTTGTTAGTGTGTAAAATAGAACAGATTTTTGTGTAGTGATTTTGGACCCTGGACCTTTACTGAATGTGTTTATTAGTGCTAACAGTTTTTGTTTTTGTTTGGAAGAGTCTTTAGTGTTTTCTATACATAAAAGCATGTTTCTCATAAATAGTAACAGTTTTACTTCTTAGTATTTTCTAATTTGGATGCCTTTTTTTCCCCCGCCTAATGGCTAGGACTTCCAATACTATGTTGAATAGAAGTGACAACACTGGGCATCCTTGTCTTGCTCCTGATTTTAAGAGAAAAGATTTCAGCTTTTCACCACTGAATACGATATTAGCTGTGGGCTTGTTATATATGGCCTTCATTATTTTGAGGTATATACTGTCTATGCCCATTTTTTAGAGTTTTTAACAAAATTGGACATTTAATTTTGTGAAATGTTTTTCTGCATCTATTGAGGTAATCACATGATTTTTATCTTTCATTTTGTTAATGTGGTGTATTATTTTTTTTCAACTTCTTAACAGTATCTTTCACAGAGCAAAAGAATTAATTTTGATGGAGTTCAGTGACACCACAGTAGCAAGGATCATACATAATTTAGCACAAATCTTAGTTTTAAAATATCATTGTCCAATAAAAGGAACCAGAAATCATCAGCAAAGTAACTGATTCCAGGATTGAAGCAGGGAGAATACAGGAAAGAGTAAAACACCTGGTGCTGTCAGAATTAAAAGTGCTAAAAAAAAAAAACCATGGTGATGTGTTGAAAGGACATAGGAGTCAACTTGAAGGGGCAATTAATGGTCAAATTTGGTACAATATAAGCAATAAAACAAATAATGATAATAAATGATTATAACTAAAGAATAAGGTAAATATCCA
Source organism: Antrozous pallidus (assembly GCA_027563665.1). Taxonomy (NCBI): domain Eukaryota; kingdom Metazoa; phylum Chordata; class Mammalia; order Chiroptera; family Vespertilionidae; genus Antrozous; species Antrozous pallidus. The sequence goes on along the minus strand of CM050509.1, from coordinate 136,679,983 downwards.
TGAATCCATATTGGTATAGGTACACAACTGAGGAAAATAATAATTGTAGGAAAAGGAAAAGTTCTTTTTTGATATCCCTTCAATAATAAATACAGAAAGCATGATGGAGATAAAAGTCATCATTTGGCAAATGCTACATAAATAATCTGTAGGCAAGAATTATTAATGGATCTTAAAAGTAGTGGATGAAAATCTAAGAAGAAATAAAATATTTGCATAGCTTAAATGTATTATCCACCAAATATTTAGTAATTGCCAAGAGAAAATAGTAAATTTACAGTGAAGAAATCTGGAAGATACCACTTTGACCAGATTGACCTCATTGGTAATGGAGTTCATTGACATCCTGTGCCTCCTGATATGATGAGCTAGGTCACACCATCACTTCAATGGTTTTCTTGCCAAAAATGCATAGCCTAAATTTACCTATAAAGAAACATCTCTAAAACTCAAGTTAAGCTACATTATATAACTGGCCAGTCCTTTTCAAAGGTGTTAATATCACAAGAGACAAAGATTAACAAACCATCTCAGATTGAAGAACACTAAGGAGTCCTGACAACTAAATATTAATGCAAGATCCTGGATGGGATCCTGGCCCAGGGAAAGGATAGTGGTGGGAAAACAACAATATAATGAAATCCATATTTTAGTTAATAGTATTTTACTTAAAAGTATTGTACCAGTGTTGATATCTTATTTTTGACAAATCGACCATGGTTAAGTAAGATGTAACATTAGGGAAAGCTGAATGAAAGGTATACAAGAACGCTCTGTATTATTATTGCAACTTCATGTAAATCTGTAATTATTTTAAAATAAGAAGTAAAAAATGGAGAAAAAGAAGTTTTCATTCCCCTGGATTGGTAGACAAAACCTTTTTCCAATAGCAGATAAAATGATGATGACAACAAAGCTTCTGCCTCAAACTTTAAAAATAGCCACACATAAAGAACAGAGGAGGCCAGGTAGAGGACATAAGGATAGAATTTGGGCTTTTTGATATAACATGCTTTGTAGATTTTATTTTGGAATCATGTAGATACGTAACTCTAAACAAAATTAAAATTTAAAAATAATTTCCTAAACATAAAAGACACACTAAAACAAACAAATCTAAAGTTATAGTTAATGAGTTAACAGCAAAAATACAGAAAGAAGAAATACTTAAAATAATTTTAAACCACAGTAATTTGGAATATATATACATATACATATATATATATATATATATATGTATATATATATTATTATATACACACACACACACAGTATATGCTTTGGACAAAATAATCCTAAAATATTCAGTTGTATCTTATAGGCAGATATGGGCATATAGCAACCCCAAAATGCCAGGGAATATGGGAAAACATTTAACTTTTCACTCTCTGTAGACTCTACAAGAATGAGACAGCAAGGGATGATGGAGTTGGAAATGGTGCTGGGACAGCCAACCAACTGGGCCAGGCATTGGTGTCTACTGGGGCCACCTCTTCTCAGTTTCTGCTCCCTTTGGATTGGCGTAGACAAAACCTTTTCCCAATATATAAAATGATGGTGACAGCACAGCTTCTGCCTCAAGTATTCTGCCAACTTACTGAGGTTAGGGTCACCGCCATGACAGAGTTGGGCACCATATCTGGAACCATCTCTTTTCTGATCAGTGGAGGAGAGATTTCAAGTTTGTTATCACTGATTGCTAATCTGTCATCCCCAGGCTAGCAGTTGGACTTTTTTTGTGTGCTGAAGAAAATGGTAATTATGCTTAGAGACTCTTGGATTTCATAACAAGACCTTTGCTTAAAAACACCAAGAGTAATTGAAACTTAAAATCTAGAAAGATGCATGATGTGTAAATCCAGTCATCATTATGCAAATACACACACACATAATAAATGTAAACATGGCTGAGTGTATTTTAGAAATATTATAGGCCAATTGTTTTGACACAGCACAGGAGGTAGATAAATTGTGATGTATATGTTACAGTATACTGAGTAGCTTGTTAACAAGAAGTCTTTTGCTGGAAAATATTTTGGCAGAAAAGCCATCCATCAGCACATTTGCAGCTTTGTTCTCCTTCTTTGACTTCAGATGCACATTTATTAGCACACACACAAAAATTCTTATTTGATACTTATAACAGTGAACTACTGGGACCACAGCTCATTTTTCCATTTTATAGGTTAGCAAACTGAGGCTCTTGAAGTTTCAATAATTTGTTCAAGATCGGCTTAGAGGCAAATCTGAATTAGAACCATATATCTGATTAGTATCTTTTGCATTGTGACACTTTTGCCCTTCTTTCACTCTCTTCACTTTTCAGATTGCTTTACTTGAGATAATTTGGCACTTTCAGATGAGTGACCAGACCGTAGATTTCTTCCTAGACATGTGGGCTTCATCTGCAGAGTTTAAAAACTGACAAGAGAATTCTCAACTCCCATTAGCAGTAGCAGAGTGTAGAAAAGCTGAATTGATGAAGGTAACGGCCTTGCTGGGCATTTTAAATGATGCATTTAGTGCTTTCTCTTTTGGCCTCTTAGAAATATCATAGGTGGTTTTATGAGAGCAAGGAATGGCATGGTGAAATCTGTTATGTAAAGACACAGCTGGGTGTGGATAGGACAGGAATATTCTGGCAGACATGGTAGCCTGATGGCAGTGGTTCTAAATTCTGACCACATATAAGAACCACTTGGGGGGTTTCTAAAGATCATTTGTAATTGAGTTTTGAAACAAACCAGTAAATAAATATAGGCAGAGAACAAAAATCTTAAATGTACAACATAATGATTTTTTCCAAATGTTTCCACTTCTGTTACCATTACCTAGGTCAAGATTTAAAACATTCCCAGAACCTCAGAAGAACATCTCTCATTCAGCACCTTCTTCCAAGGGTTACCATTCTTCTGACTTCTATCACTATAGATGAGTCCTGACTGTTTTTGAACTTCATAAAAATAGAATCATGTAGTAGGTATTCTTGTTCTGCTTTGTTTCACTCAACACTGAGAATCATTCATGTTGTTGTATGTATCAAAGGGTTACTCTCTTCCATTGCTGTGTGGTATCCCATGGCAAGAATCTACTATATTTTATTTCCCAGTTCTGGTTTACACAGACATTTAGATTGGTTCTAATTTTTGTGTTCCTATGAATGAAGCTGCTCTGAACATTCTTGTGCATATTTCCTAGTGGACATAGGCACTCATTTCAGTTTGAGTGTATACCCAGGAATGGATTATCTCTATCATAGGGCAGAAGTATGTTTACTCTATAAAAATTGCCAAACAAGTCTCCAAATTGGTTTTATCCTGACCAATTAACTCAGAATCTCTGAGAGTGTGGCCCTATCTGAATAATAGATGTCATTGAGAATCTGACACACAGTAAGAACTAGAAGCCTCTGTGTCCCAACTTTAATGCCCAGGCATGTATCTTTGTCATTATCTCAGCCTCAAAGAGATAATTCATTTATTCTTCAAAACAAGGAAATCATTCCTTGTTCACAGATCTGACAAGGAGCTGGGATTCGCCTCCTAGTTCTCCCTTTATTTTATATTCACTGGGGATCAAAAGAACTGCCTTATTCCTCCTCAAATCCGTGAACACAGGAATGGAAGGCTTTGTCATATACCAATGTGATTTCGTGCATCAGGAAATATGATGTGTGGGGGGTTGTCAGAGAGCTTTTTCAGGGCTCCTGAGAGCAGCTTACCACATGAGCAACCTCAATCATTTTGCTAACTGTAGAAATTCACCTCCTTCTAGTGTCTCTCTACCTAATTATGTTGAGGAACTGTCATTCTTTTTTTTCCATCTGTCAATGTTTTGAATCCACTTTTCTTAAAATAAATTCTGTAAGCAATATGGCCCATTTATCTACGATTCATCTGGATTAACAAGAGCAGCTAATTTGTATGTAGCTGTTACTATGGACAAGGCACCCTACTATGTACTATGCTTGCATTCTACCTCAAACCAAGCTCATGAGCTGTTATGAAGCCCATTTTACAGATGAGTAAACTGAGATTTTGATAGCTTACATTCATGTGCTCATATAGAGTAGAGCTGGGATTCAAACCCTTGCATTCTGACTTTAGAGATGGAACTCTTAATCACTAATCATATCACCTCTATTGACAATCAGAAGTTTTGAGTGTTTTTTTATGGTGTGATACACAAAAAACAGACTATAGCCCCCTCTGAGTTATGGATATCCTGGAATGAAAAATGTCAAATAATGGTAGTGTGTTAAATAGTGGGGCAACATAGAATGGCTGAAGGGTACCACACCATACATTTAGTGGCACTTCTCTTCTGTGCTCTTTAATCTAGAACAATTATAGAGGATTCCTGTAAGGTTGGGCAGGTAAAGCAGATGGCTAGACTTCACTGAAAGGCCCTGCCAAATGGGAAGTCTGATAAATATATCAATTCTTCAGCTAGGCTCAGAGTAGTATTCAAAAATTAAAGTAGCTGCCAATATTTAAATATTGAGAAAATTACTGTGGACATCAGAAATTTATGTATCTCCATTGGAGAATAGGACAGTGCATGCTTACTTCCTCAAGTGGCACTAGCCTGTGCTGGTCCTGGATCCCTTTTAGTTGGGGCTCCCACAGCCCCCACCTGGCCTGCTTCATGCAGGTATCCTACCTGCCTGCCCTTAACCTGCCAAGTTGCATCTAAACCTCTGCATCAATCGAGGGCTCTTAGTGCTGGAAAACTTCATCTCTGCCTGGCTGCCATCCCATGCCACTAAGCCTTTGCTACCCACCTATACTTACAGGGAGTATAAACAGTCCAGAGCCAGAGCCTACAACTTCTACTTTTTGAAGTGTTCTGGGTCTCTCTCCCTCCTGGCAGAGGTAAGATTTTCTGTCCCTTGTTAAGGAGACACTCTGCTTTTGTTTCTCTTAATGTCACCAGGAGACTAATTTAAGACTGTATGGAAAGCACATTTATTCTGTCACCTCAGCCCAGGTATGTATACCCACACCGGATAACTTGACTAATTCTTCCAGAACTGTCTGGGGCTCATGAAGACATTTTGTTGTGATTACAAATGACAGTATCATAGTCAGTATGGATTGCTGTGACGGAATACCATGGACTCAGTGGCTTAGACAGCAAACATTATTTCTCACAGTCTGGAGGCTGGAAGTCTGGGATCAGCATGCCAGCATGGCTGGGTCCTTGGTGAGAGCCCAGTCCCTGGTTTACAGATGGCCGCCTTCTTGCTGTAGCCTCACATGATGGAGAAAGAGCGCTCTGGTCTCTTCATCTCCCCAGAAGGTCATTAATCTCATCATGACTTCATCTAAACCTAATTTCCTCCCGAAGGCCTCCCCTCCAAATACTATCACACTGGAAATTAGGGCTTTAACATAGGACTTTGGAAGGAGACATATTCAGCGTACAGCACACAACATCACTATTTCTAGCAGCTCTTAGATCCCACCAGTTATGTATCATTAAGTGATATTTCCTGGGTCAAATTCCTTCTGCTTTTCTGGGTTCTAGATCCCTAACTCCTAGAATAATTCTAATGCTGCGTTCTGTTTGGCAGCAGTTCTTCTGCTCACCTTTTACTCTAGGATATTAATGTGGCTGAGGCATCCCCTGCCCCTAATTGCACAGTTTGAGCAAATATTGGACTCTTTCCACTGAGTTCTCAGTTCTGGGCTGGATTTCCACGGGGTTCCCTTAACCTGCATTGCTGAATTCATAATGCTCACCTTGATTTCTGCCCTGAACTTACCAGAGTTCAAGGCTTCCCCGTCAATGTTTTTTAAATAACATCTATGTAGGCTGATGAGCTTGGAGATTTAATGCAGCTTTGGGACTCTCATGGAGAACTTTCAACTGCCTCCTGAACAAGTCTTCATTGTGTCGGCAGCTACCCCTTCCCTCTCTCTCCTTCGTATTTGGCCTCCTTCCAAATTCTCTAACAAGGAGCAGGCTCTCTGTGTCTTCCTACCATTTGCAGCTTCCCTGGGAAGGAAAATTTTCTCCATCTTGTCTCATGTCCTGAAAGACCAACAGAACGGAACGCAACATTACCTTTCAGCTCAGATATCATGTTTTTCTGAGAATCACTGACTTGTGCCAAACCACAGATTTCATCAGTTCCAAAGCAGACATTTACCTCCTGCCACATTTTAACATCTGTGCGGTGGGGGTGTGTATCATGCCTGATAGTGGATCATGATTTAATTGTCGGCATGTTTTGCTTTCTTAGTGATATGTGAAATAGTTTTGTGTTAGAGTTAATGACATCTTTAGGTTTGCTGAACTATAGGAATATGAACATCTTGCTTAGAAAATGTTTTCTTGAAGCAGAAACAAAAGAGTTGATGCCTAAAGGTATGTAAAGATGAATTATGGGAATGGGCTGGGAGTCTAGGGAGAGACAATAATATTTGCAAGGCACCTGGACTGAGAAGGGAATGGCCTATCTGAGAAACCAAAAGTGGTTTTGGGAGGCAGTCATATAGAGAGAACAGAGGATAATGAGTCACTTTAAATGGATTCGAGAGTTACAAAGAAATATTTATGGAAAGTGCTTGGGGCTTACAGGCACTCTTTAAGTGGTACTTGGCTTTGGTTTGTTTTTTGGACAAATGAATGAGAAAATTTGTGGCATTTCATCAGTTCTCGTCTAATTTTTTTTGACATTTTAAAACCTCTGAAATTAGGATGCATCTTATAGGCTAGGGTGTTTTATTACTTATTTGACATCAACCCCCCATAAATGATATCTTAGAGTTGATGAAAAATGGTATATCAAATCAATTGCTAAAATTGACACACCATCCCTTTGTTTCTGAGTCCTTAACCTGAATTCCTGATCTCTTACAAATTCTAATTTGTCCACTTGAAACATTTTTCTGCTTTTCCTAATCCAGGCTTAGATTGTGGGTCACATGGCCTGATCCATTTGTGCCTAGATCCTTGATGTCAACAAGATCTTGTAGGACTGACCTTAATGTCTGAGCCTTCTACAAACCTGTGTAAAAAGGAACAGATGGGCATTTGAGGGAATGAACTTTATTTCTGTATGTCACTTTCCTTTGTAAAAAAATCTTTGAGAGATTTCATATGCATATTGTTTTTAGAATCAAGTTCAAACTTTTCAGCCTGTCATTCAAAGCCTGCTGATGTCTGGATTTAATTTACTGATTCACTTTTTCCTTTCCATGTCTCCTGAAGTCCTTTCTGGAAAGCCTTCACCTCAACCAAACTAGCCCTAATAGTTGTTCTTGTTATATTTCATGTTTAGGCTCAAAGAGCTTTTAACAGCAACAGCTCTATTGTTTGAGCTCTATGTTGAAATTATTCATGATAGTTTTAGAACAATTCTTCAATGAAAGTACTATGACTCTTACTTCACGCATAAGGAAGCTGAGACATCTAGAGCATTGAAGTAACTCACTCAATTCACACATCTAGGCAACATTTTCAAACTCAGATCTGTCTGACCTCATGTTCTTTCTACCATATCTCACTACCAGATCCCAATGTTTCCTTTCTTTGGAATCCATCTCTCAGAAGTTTCTCATTATAGTCATGTTCTATTCTCCTACACGGTCATGTCCTCTATTGAGAATGATGTCCTCCTCTATACTCATGCTGTACTGATGCTTTGTGCCTCCTGTTTAATATTTGACTTATAGTTTGTGCTCCCAGCATGGTACCTTGTCTACAGTACCCTCAAATGTCTGTGGCTGACATTGGTTGAAAGGGAACCTTAGTAACTTTGGTTGCAGTTGAAAGCCAAGTTAGATCAAGAAGAAGGAATAGTGAGAGATGGCTCTATACTCTTTCTTATTCTCAAGTTTCTCTTGGGAAATGGCAAGGGATCAAAACTTGTCAGAAGGCTAAAATAAGTGCTGGGAGTATTTAAAACCAGAAATTCCTGGTGCTGAGGTCTGCAAATGTTTGAAGGAATATAAGCAATCATGTAAGTCTTTTCCAGGGACCTATATGGATTCTTAACTCCTTGGGCTGGTCAATGTTAAAAGGTTAAGGTCTTGTATGTTATTTCTTGGAGGACTAATGAGCTTTGCTCTGGTCCCCGAATTCTTTATTTTCGTGACAACTGACCAGGCTTGGTTATTTAACTCAGGCTAGCTATTTTGTATGAGGTCCTGGACATAATGGGGAGTGGATGAGTGACGGGTGAATTACACTGAGCCTTCTTCCCTAGGAAGTTAACAAAGCATAGCTTAAAACAGGTAGCTACGAGGGCAGAAGGATTACTTTGACCAGAGAGGAGAGACAAAGCAGACCAAATATTAGACCTGAAAAATGGCTGAATTGCTTTTCTCATAGGATGACTCTTTTTAATGGGCTTAGAAGCATGCCATTAGGTGGGGAGCAGGGGCAGGCTATGGATATAGGGCAACAGGTGGACACGGCAGGAGATTTTCTCTCTACCTTAAATGTAAAATTCAACTGTGTATTATTCTAGCAGGCAGCAAACGGCTTCTAAACACTGGTCCTTTTAATTCCTTGCTACGAAATTTGAATTGTTGAGTCGATCACATGGTTTGAGAATCCAGGTGGTAGGAGAACAGGTAGGACAGAGAAAGGGACAGTAAATTCAATTTTCTCCCCACAGAGTATGAACTTGAGGATGCTTCTCAGGGCCAGCTTGTCAGCAACCACTCTAAACTGACTGTAATTTTGTCCTTGCCTCTCTTTGTAAAGGTTTCTTATTCAGAATTTTCAGCCAACAGCTTCCAAACTGTCATTTACAATTTACAGAAGGACAGCAAGTAGAATAGTTGTCAGCAAGCAGCATAATTATGTGCCAGGAAATGACATGGCAAATAGTCTAACTTGGCAAGTGCTAGACAGCTCTTTCCGTATCTCCTAGCTTCAGGTAGGAGAACTACAATATCTGCTGATCTTTCTGTGACTTACTTTACATTTTAAGTGCCGATTACTAAGGAGTAATTGGTCTGGAGCTCAGAACTTGGGCAGAAAGTTATGTTTTAAAAAGCAATGGTGAAAGAGAACTTGGAAAGTAGAATTTTATGTTATAGTACATTACATTATGCAGTGCTGTGTTATGTATACTATGCTATGTTATACTCATCTAGAGGCCCAGTGTATGAAATTGGGGTGGGGGTGGTTGCCTCAGCCTGGCCTGCACCCTCTCTCAGTCCGGGAAACCTTCGCTCTTTACTGCCCACCTGCTTGCTGCTCCTTAGCACTGCCCCAAAGGCGGGAGAGACTCCCACCACTGCTGCTGCACTCACCAGCCATGATCCCGGTTTCTGGCTGAGTGGTGCTCCTCCTATGGGAGCGCACTGACCCACCAGGGAGCAGCAGCTCCTATGTTGAGCATCTGCCCCCTGGTGGTCAGTGCACATCATAGTGACTAGTTGTTCTGATGAAACCTTTGCTTTTATTATATAGATTACATGTTATGCTGTTCTAAAATGTTATTGTGTAATCCAGTGATTCTTACTGGATTCCTACTAAAAAAGTCATCACCTTAATGTTTATTAGGAAAATAGACTCAACAAAATGTTTTACACTTACACTTTAATTTTGAAATCCAATTTATTTAGGAATACTCATGTTTTATTTTCTGAGTAATTACATTAGATCAAAGATTTGGTTTAGTGTGTCTTTTTGAAATTTAAAGGAAGATTTATGAGGTGATATTGGGGTGATATTGGTCAACATGAACATATAGGTTTCAGGTGTGAGCTTCTATGATATAAGTGTGGCCACTAATGCAGCAGCAGCTGTATCATTTGGGGACTGGTTAGAAATGCAATTCCTTTTAGCCACCCACGACCTACTGAATTAGGAACTCTGGGGCAGGAGCCCTGCAATCTGAATTTTTAAAATGTCTTCCAGGTGATTCTGATCTATGCTCTGGTTTGAGAAGCATGAGTATGTAATAGATGGCAAGTAAATCCTACCTTGTTTTACTTGTTTATTACTTATGAATAAAACCAGCTACAAAAACAACCCCCCCAAACCTAGAAAGCCTAGTAAGTAGAGGGTATATAAGTAAGAAAGAACTTTATTATTGCCACAAAACAAATACCAAGGTAGGCCATCCAGGGCTCAAGGATAATGTCTAGGGTTCTAGGCTCTTTCTGGCTTCCTGTTCTCCTACTCTTAGTACGTGGCTGTTGTCACCATATTTGCAAGATGGTTGTGGTGCATCCAGGCATTACTTTTATGTTCCTGACAGGGAGGAAAGGGAAGGACAAAGAGCTATTCTCATTTTTTTTTTTGTTATTCAGGTAGAGTAACTGCTCAGGGATTTCTGCCTGAATCTCATGGCCAGAACTACGTCATGTGCTCAACACCAACAACACTAGAAGTTAAATTAATTTGAACTTTTTAGTCTTTATGATAGAGAAAGTCAAGAAAAAAGTGATGGAGGAGAGAATAGTTTTGGATAAGACCAATGCATATATTTCATCCAACTTACATCTTGCAGCTTAATTCTGGTGTTTCTTTTATTTTGGTTGAAATTCTTGGGGTGGGTCAGTATGGAAAAAGTCATCACCTTAATGTTTATTGGGAAAATAGACTCAACAAAATGTTTTACACTTACACTTTAATTTTGAAGTCCAATTTATTTAGAAATACTCATGTTTTATTTTCTGAGTAATTACTTTACATTAGATCAAAGATTTGGTTTAGTGTGTCTTTTTGAAATTTAAAGGAAGATTTATGAGGTCATGTAAAATAAGGCAAAATAAGAAATAATGTGAAATACCCTGCAACTACACATATTTGAGCTAGAGTGGAAAGTCTGAACCAATTTTCCATTAGCAAGCCTCTAGTGAGTCACATGTTTCTCCATGATTCACTTCTGCCACTTCAGGCAGAAAATTGTCCCCTTAACCAGGCAGGTATTCCGAAAAGTTTAATGGTGGATCCATATGTCAAAATGTGTTGTTACCAGCAAAATTAATTATTTACTGCTGTAATTTTTCTCTAAAGGCAGAAAAAATATTAAAAACTAACATATTTCAAATTAAAGCAGTTAAAATGGCAAACCATTTTATTAACAGACGTTTTCTCACTGGTAGTTCTATATTTTGCAAACTTTATAAATCACCATATGGGATTTAGAAACAAATGTAGGTTGGGGGGTTCTTTTTCCAAATTCAACATGGTAAATTAATGCTAAAGATTCACAGTTAGCAAAAATTTAGCATTTAGCCTAAATCAGTTTGGCTCAGTGGATAGAGTGTCAGCCTGCGGACTGAAAGGTTCCAGGTTCGATTCTGATCAAGGGCATGTACCTTGGTTGCAGGCACATCCCCAGTGAGGGGTGTGCAAGAGGCAGCTGATCAATGTTTCTCTCTCATTGATGTTTTTAGCTTCCTCTCCTTCTCCCTTCCTCTCTGTAAAAAATCAATAAAAAATACATTTAAAAAATTAGCATTTACTGCAAACACCTAGAGCTGTCGTCAGCAAACTGCGGATCACAAGCCACATGCGGCTCTTTGGCCCTTTGAGTGTGGCTCTTCCACAAAATACTACGGCCTGGGCAAGTCTATCTTGAAGAAGTGGCATTAGAAGAAGTTTAAGTTTTAAAAATTTGACTCTCAAAAGAAATGTCAATCTTTGTACAGTTGATATTTGGTTCTGTTGACTAATGAGTTTGCCGACCACTGGCCTAGAGGATGTTTTACCTTGTTGTAATACTTTCAAATCACAATTGGAATAACATTCTAATTGTTATTTGAGATTTTTAAAAAATAGGCTTTAGCCAAACCGGTTTGGCTCAGTGGATAGAGTGTTGGCCTGCGGACTGAAAGGTCCCAGGTTTGATTCCGGTCAAGGGCATGTGCCTTGGCTGTGGGCACATCCCCAGTTGAAGGTGTGCAGGAGGCAGCTGATCGATGTTTCTCTTCCATCGATGTTTCTGACTTTCTATCCCTCTCCCTTCCTCTCTGTGAAAAATCAATAAAATATTATTTTTAAAAAATAGGCTTTATATTTTAGAGTAGTTTTAGGCTCCCAGCAAAATTGAGGGGAAGGTACAGAGATCTCCAAAATAGCCCTTTTCTTTTCCAGTCCCCATTATCAATATTCCTCACCAGAGGAGTACATTTGTTACAACAGATGAACCTACATTGACACATCATTGTGAGCCAAAGTCCATAGTTTACAATATGGCTCACTCTTGGTGTTGTACATTTTGGGGGTTTTGACGAATGTATGTATCCACTGGTATAGTATCCTACAGAATAGTTTTACTTCCCTAAAAATCCTCTATGCTCCCCTATTTATTGACGGTGTTTATAGTTATATTTTTTATTTGCTACAGAGCCTTGCTTACATTAAGGGTTTGAAAGGCTATACTTGGAATTTACCTGTTTTATACAGTCTCTTCTGATTGAATTCATGATAAGAGAAAATGAAACATTTTTGGCATTTCCAAATACTAGATCTTCAATGATAATGCTGCTGCTACCACCAGCAAGTACCCTAAATGTTTTCCAGACCATTTTCAGAAAATGATAGCTCTTGCATGAACAGAAAATTAACCATTTCAATTTTATCTCCTAGGCCAGGTGTATGGAAAACCTCACACTAACATGTTATTTGTAGTGAAAAATAATTTGAATGTTCTGTGAAGGATTATAAAATATTTTTTCGTTTAGTGTGTGATTATATTAAGAAAACTCCCACAAGCTGGAGCTCTATATGACAACCATCAAAGATCCTTGCACAGGGAGAACATCACTGATTTTTAAAAATATATTTTAATTGATTTCAGAGAGGAAAGGAGAGAGAGAGAGAAATATCAATGATGAGAAGAACTCATTGATTGGCTGCCTCCTATATGCCCCTCCTGGGAATCAATTCTGCAAATCAGGCTTGTGCTCTGCCGGGGAATCGAACCATGACCTCCTGGTTCATAGGTTGATGCTCAACCACTGAGCCACACCAGCCTAGCAGAACACCACTGATTTTAACAAAAGATTTCTATAACATTTATCGATCTCAAGTACACTAAAATCCTCTGTATTAGTTTTCTACTCTGCATAATAAACTACTCTAAAACATAATGGCTTAAAACAACAAACAGTTATTATCTTATAGTTACTGTGTTTTGAGAATTTAATTTTTTTCATTACAGGTGATATATAATTTTATATTAGTTTCAGGTATGAAGCATAACAATTAGGCATTTATATGCCCTGTTAAATGAATACTCTAATAAGTGTAGTGCCCATCTGACACCATACATAATTATTATAATACTAGAGGCCCAGTGCACAAAATTCATGCAGGGGGGCGGTGTCCCTCAGCCCAGCCTGCACCCTCTCCAATCTGGGACTCTTCAGGGAATGTCCAACTGCCTGTTTAGACCTGATTCTTGGGCCTAAACAGGTAGCTGGACATCCCTTCATAATCTGGGACTGCTGACTCCCAACTGCTTGCCTGCCTGTCTGATTGCCCTTAACCACTCCCCTGCCAGCCTGATCAATGCCTAACTGCTCCTCTGGTGGCCCATTCATCCCCAACTGCCCTCACCTGACAGCCCAGTCACCCCCAAATGCCCTCCCCTGTATATTCCCTCTTTATTAGATAGGGTTTTTTTTCTTTAACATATTGGACAGCCCTAACTGGTTTGGCTCAGTGGATGGAGCGTCAGCCTGCAGACTCGAGGGTCCTAGGCTTGATTCTGGTCAAGGGCATGTACCTTGGCTGCGGGTACATCCCCAGTAGGGGATGTGCAGGAGGCAGCTGATCAATGTTTCTCTCTCATCGGTGTTTCTAACTCTCTATCCCTTTCCCTTCCTCTTTGTAAAAAAATCAATGAAATATATTTAAAAAACATATTGGACAGTGTACCTGCTGTGGTCTTGACAAACCAGTAAAAATGTAAACCCAAACTAAAAGTGTCATAAAATAAACTCTTTGTCTGGAATTTCATGAGACCTTGGAAAGGTGATATGTGGTTGTTTCTTCCTTTTTTCCTTCTCTTTCTTTTTCTTGATGTTTCATCTTTTGTCCTTTCTTTTATTCCTTTTCTGTCCTCTCTTTCTCTTAACTTTCCCGTTGGTAGAATCATCAGTACTTGAATCTGTCTTGCTTCCAGAAGACGAAGAAGAGGGAAACACACCATCATCAGAAGGAAAAGATGATCTGTGTTGGGACCGGTGGTGTTTCTGGCTTTGCTCTTTTCCCGGTTTGTTTGGCATTTCTGCCAGCATCTTCAGGACTTGTGCGTGGGCACTTCTTATTCATGTCTACAAAACCTCCCTGCCTTGGTGAAAACTGTAGGGGAAAAGGCCTTCCTGGGTGGGCTCAAGCCCTGCTGGAGGTGCTGAGGAACCAGGGTGGGGAGCACCCGCCACCACAGTTGCAGAGCCCATCTCCGGCTCATGGGGTACTCTCCAGTACTGTAACTGCAATGTTGCCATTTGCCTTCAGAAATTAGTTGTTAAGTTACTTCCTATGTGAAACCCTACCTCAGACATTTGGGATTTGTAAAGATTTTAAATAAAACCCATTTACCTCCCTAACCTGGTCAGAAGTTTCTACCCAATGGGAGAGGTTTGCTGGGCAGCATCGCCCAGGTACTCACCTCTCCCCCCCCCCCCCAGCCATCTCCAATCACTCGGCTAGGCACAAGGGAAATTCCAAGGCGGACTCCCCTAGACTGCTAGTGGGGCAGGATCACTCGGCCGCCCGGTCACAGGCGCTTCTGAGGCTGAGACCCTGAGGCTTTAGATATGTGTATATGTGTGTGTGTGTCGGGGGGGGGGGGATCACTCCTTGGGGGTGTAGCACTTTCGAGGCTGACACGCCAGGCTGCCACTGCGTGGTGATCACTCTGTGGGGGTTCAGGCGCCTCCCAGGCTGAGATCCAAGGCTGCTGCTGGCAGGTGATTGCTCTGTGGGGGTATGGGTGCTTCCTAGGCTAAGACCTGAGGCTACAGGTGTGTGTATGGGATCACTCTGTGGGGAGTGAATTTGTTTTGTTTTTTATAAAGGGTTAGGAGGGCCTCTGAGCAGCATTCGGCCAGGCCACTTACGCTATTGTCTCTCAGCGCAGCCCTCCCTGGGACTGGGTGGCTCTGGCCGGCCTGAGAAGAACTGGGTGCTGCCATCTTTGTCACAGAGTGATGGTTAATTTGCATATTATTCTTTTATTAGATAGGATTGACTATAGGCTCTATGCCAGGACTGCTTTTATAATTGGCAATATATACTTAATTCCTTCACCTTTTTCATCCAATCCCTCAACCCCTCTCCCATCTAGCAGCCATCAGTTTGTTCTCTGTGTCTATGAGTTTGTTTCATGGTGTTTGCCTTTCTCTGACTTGTTTCGTTTAGCATCACGCACTCTAGGCCCATCCACATTGTTGTAAATGGCAATATTTCATTCTTTTTTTATGACTGAGGACTATACTATTGTATATATGTATCACATCGTCTTTGTCCACCCATCTCTTGATGGACACTAAGGTCGCTTCCATATCTTGACTATCGTAAATAATTATTCCATTAAAGAACACCTTAGCTGTGTAGTTCTAGCTCAGAGCCTTTCAAAGGTTCAGTTAAGATGTCTGATGGAGCTTTACTAAGCCTGAAGCTCTTGATAGTAATGAAAGCTAGTGAAATTTAGAGGTTTGTCTACTCTTTTGGTATACAAATATTGAAGATTCAGTGGTCACTTAATAAGTATCTGTGCATAACACTTAAAATGAAAACTGTCTTCAATTCCTACAAGAATTATCTTCATTTCATATGTACTTCCTCTAAATTCAGACATTATCATTTTTGTCAAAATTTTGGCTGTTTTTCCTCAGGGAAGGAACAACCTAAGACAGGCATAGTCGCAGTGGGGCCAACAGGAGAGAACTAAAAGGTCAATAGAGGTGGGGCACAGACCCTCATCCACAAACCTTGCAGGGGCTTGAATTCTCACCCCTCCTGAGGGGGGTCTCCTACCCCCACGGCTGCTTCGCCTCCCACGCACAACTCAGACCGGGACCCAGGTGGCAGACAGAGACTCGGCCAGCAATAGCTGCTCTATATCTAAATTCAATTTATTACCAGGAATGCTGAGGACCTACTCAAAAATGCAAATACTCCTTTCCACAAGTATTTACTGGGTAAACTAAGATTTCTGCTTGAGTATTAAAATTGACAGTAAAATAGTAATCAAGTTTTCAGATTAATTTAAATTGGCCAAGTGAAATAAGTGAATACTCAAGAAAATTTAAGTGTACTGGACAAAACACTTTTCCTAAAACGTTAACTAAAATATCTATTAGTACTTCATCTCACTGTAAAATTGCCTGACATCCAAAGAACCTAAAGCAGTCATATTTGTGTGCAAAAATTAAAATTTAAAATTACCAAAACTGCAAGATAAAATTTCCAAAAGCCCCCATTAATCAAAAGGGGAGGGGGGATAGTGGGGTAATATCATGTAAGGAAAAATATCCTGTAAGTAAAATACATCTAGAAAATTCTTACTCCAGAAAAGTAAATTCCATTTGTAAAACCAACTGTAGGACACCCATGAAAAAACACACATGGTGTCAAAATAAGCCAAAGGAAAATCATTTAGGCAAAAATAAAAAGAATCCCAAGTCTATTTTGCAGAGAGGATCCCTTTGTTAACCTTCGGTCGAGAATGTGTTTGTGTGTTTACAGAGAACAACTCCAAGACCAGGTGGGTTCCTGCGACAGTGAGGAACTGATGGGTCTGTTCCAGCCACGAGGACGGTCCAGAGATGGGGGACGCTGATGACACCTTGCCATGCTAGCAGTCGGCAGCTGTGCGTGGCTGCAGGCGGCCCAGGACCATACCAGATGGATCTTGCATTGCCAAGATGTGTCCACCATCTGGATACCATTGCTGACATGGACACATGAAGAACTATTTGACATTGAAACTGGGACTCAGAACAGTTGGACATTGAAACTGACACTCAAACATTTTTTTTTGTTCTTATACGTTTGTTTCTAGTATGCAGAGGCAAGATATTTTTGAAGAAATGAAACAGGGGGGAGTGATTGATATAGAGGCAGGGTGGCCTTGAACAGGCTGTCAAGCTACAGGGGGAAGGCTGGAGTGGATGGGAGGCGGATGCTGGGGGAGATCTACTGAAGGACTTGTATGCATGCATATGAGCATAACCAATGAATGAAAGACACTGGGGTGGGGAGGGGGGCAGGTGGGGACATGTGCTGGGGGGTAAGGGAGGCTGGGGGGAGGATATTGGGGGGGAAGGAAAACATATGTATTGCTATTAAATATAAGTTATATTGTAAATAAATTTTTTTTTGGCTGTTTCAATGCAATTGAGGCCACATTAAGTACCAGGAAAATGTTTCACTTTTTTAGCTTCTCGTCATCTTCTTATCTGTAATTTTCCTGAAGTTCAATGAAATTAATGACTTTAACATTTTTCATCCATACTAGAATGATAGTACAAAGTTATGGTATTTTTAAAGGAACAGTATATAAAAACCTGGTAAATGGAGACTTCATAGAACCAAATTCCTCACCCTTTTCCAAAGGGCTGCTTCCATGGGGCAATATAAGCTTTGAAAAGTGAATACAATTTTGTGAAATTGGTTGCTTGTGATGAATTAAAATCTAGAAAATCTGCATTTCATTTCAAATTGAGGTCTTAAGAATAATGCAATATACTTATAGCTATATTATCTATACTAATAAAAGAATAATATGCAAATTGGTCAGGACACCTTCACAGTAATGATCAAACAGCAGGTTGCGTGGGGTGACCAGGCTGTGGAGGGGCAGTGAGGGGTGACCAACCAGTATGGGGGCAGTTGGGAGCAACCAGGCCAGCAGGGGGGACAGTGAGGGGTGACCAGGCCAGTGGCGGGGTGGGGGGAGGCAGTTGGGGGCAATCAGGCTGGCAGGTAGAGGCAGTTTGGGCTGATCAGACCAGATTGTGAGAGGGATGTCCAACTGCTGGTTCCAGATTGGAGAGGGTGCAGGCTGGGCTGAGGGGACCCCCTGTCCTTGAATTTTGTGCACCAGGCCTCTAGTTTTTAATAAAATGTCAGGAATAATTATATGCATAACCCATAGATACAGGCAATAGTGCACTGAAGTCCTGGGGAAGGGCTGGGAGCAGGTTGGAAGGCATCAGTGGGAGAGGGACAGTTGCCATCTTTAACACTTTTAACAATAAAGATAAATTTTTTAAAAGGAGGGATAATTATTTTAAAACTACTGTCTTATGTTTAAATAAAAATCATACAAACTTAGTTTAGAACTTTAGAACTTAAAGTATGAAAGTTGCTAGAATCTACTTAATATAATCTTTAAAGAGATTTGAATTAAATAAATAGCTGTCACCACCACCAAACCTCACTTCAGATAATCTTGTGTGGGTCCCCTGTTTCTTAACCTGGGAGAATTGCAAGTCCCTGGAGGGCTGCATGTGACCATTTTTACTTAGTCTGAAATCTTCATGGTTCCCCACTCTTCTGGGTTAGAGAACAAGGAACAGACACGTTTTCAGAAGGTTATAGTCATTTTCACCTTTTGCATCTCAGATGTCCCCAGGTCTCACCAGTGTGCAGATTCATCCCTAGACTCCTGAATTGGAATTGCAAATTGCCAGAGCTTCAGGATCTTCTTGTACCTCCCTAAAAGCAGGCTGGTGGGATAAAGTGTACCTCACACAAGCAACGAGAGAAGATGCCTTTGAACTTGCTATATTTCTAGCTGCAGTGTTCTTTTCTTTCTGACCTCAAACTAAGCTGTTCTGCTGGGACCCATTGAGGAAATCCAGGGGGATGAGTTATTGTCCAGGGCATGGGAACCACAGGCAACCATTACTTGGTGATCACTATTACCTTCCCTGGGATTTTGGCTGGCCTATTTCAAATGCGTATCTTTCTGTGGTAGTAGGGCAGGCAGAATTTGATCTCAGAACTATTGGTGGTCACCTTTGTTCCCACTAGAGGAGAACTGTCAGAAAATAAAATCCACACAGAAGAAGAAAGAGCCAGGAAGTCGAAAGAGACTATTTTCTGGACTCCTGCCAAGGTGACCCTTGGATTTGTCAATGACATAAGCCAAAAAAAAAAAAAAAAAAAAAAAAGAAAGAAACTCCTCAGTCTTGTGCTTAAGTAAATTGGAACTGGGTTTTGATCATTTGAGTCCAAAATGAATCCTTATTACAGTAGCAATTATGAGGTGAAAGTATTGTTTGTAAAAAAGTATTGTTTTTCAACCAATAGTGAAGGAATTATTTGGTTTTTTAAAATAGAATAGCTCTTTTAAAAAATATTTTATTGATTTTTTTTTTACAGAAGGAAGGGAGAGGGATAGAGAGTTAGAAACATTGATGAGAGAGAAACATCTATCAGCTGCCTCCTGCACACTCCCCACTGGGGATGTGCCCGCAACCAAGGTACATGCCCTTGACCAGAATTGAACCTGGGACCCTTCAGTCCATAGGCTGACGCTCTACCCCCTGAGCCAAAAACGGTTAGGGTTTGACTGTGTTTTTCATTGAGCAGTGGCTGAGAAAACTCATAGATTTCCACATAAAGTTGAAAAAAAATACAGACAGTTGCATAAGCAAAGACTAATGGTAACATAAAGAGGATTGGATTGGCTCAATAGCTAAATTAAGATGTAGGGGAAAGCTAGTGAATTTAGTCTACAAATGCTCCGGGGCAAGACTGAATATGAGAGACACTTTCTTCCCGTTAAGGGAGTCTCAAGAGAGCCAACTAGAGAAATGAGAGCGGTGGATAACATAGGGACCTATTGCCTGGGTCAGTTTTAGGATATGAATTGCAGGGTGGGGATTGGGAGAGATGAACAGCCTTTGTCCTATGGTTTTGTCCTATGTCCTATTATCCCATGACTTTAGACACCAAGTCTCGAGACTATGAGTGACCAGGCTAGATAGATATTTAAGAACCAGAGAAGTAAAAGGAAAAAAAATTAATTCTGAGCCTGATTTTTGCTTTTGTCTCATGGAGCAGCATCTCCTTGTTTATGGTCTCACAGGCTAGAGCCAGTGATGAAGGGAAGCCCTTGGGACAAACAGGAAAAGCATTCATGTGTGCACTCATGGGGGTGTGTTACATGTTATCAGGGCACAAGAACTGTCTATAGCATACTTTAATTAATGTTTCCTTGGTCTGTTGGAGGGCACTTTTGTGAGTTGAAAGAGAAAGAGAGAGAAGCTGATTTCTGGGTTCATGCTGTAGACACTGGGCAGCGTTTTGTAGAAGCAGCATAGAGAAAATAAGGACGTGGCTTCAACGCCTCCATGATGAAAATACTCAAAGTTCCAATTTAGACAATTCACAAATGTTACTCACCCCACCCATCCTTCACATCGTAAGCAAACACTAACAGGTGTCTCACCCCAGTTCCACTTCTCTCTATAAAATAGCCCTTCCTGTGACTTTCCCACTTCAAAGCTACCCTGATTAGGACAGGGGAAGATAAAAGGAAAGATGAAGAAGATAAAATTCAAGACCCTTTCCCTCCTGACCTTTGAAGGAACTGAAGATACTTCTACGAGGTTTTCAAATAATAGAAGCTTTGATGACTAAGTTGGACAAAACAGGAAGTAGGAAAGTCTCTAAGCAAAAAGAAGGGGAAACTGAATCATGAAGCCTAAGTACATTTCAAAGCACCCAATGCTATTTGAGAGTGAGTGGCAGGCAGGGCTTCACATTTTCTGGTTAGCAAATTTTTAGCCTCTTTTCTCCCTCTTCAACCGTGTTTCTTAACATCTAAATTATTCAGGGTCCCATTTAGTGCTATAATGTGAATTAGAGCATTATATAACTGAGGTGTTTATGATCCCCAGCCTGCAACTTTGCTTTTATGTCTGTGAGAAGCAGCAGATTCATAGAAAACAGTATATATTCACATACAAAAACATTTATCAGTGTTTGTTTTCCACCTCAATATATAACTTGAATTACACTGGAAAATGGTCTATTTAAAAACGTGTCTAATAACTCCCGTGTCGTTCAGAGAAACAAGACCTGTTATTAGGCTGAGACACTGGTTGGCTGTTCATTTTCTTGGTCAAGACCTCGAGCAGTGGCAATTTGAGGTTTAGCTTTCGTCTTGGTAACCTTTTTTTCCCCCTTCTGTTGCTAGGTCCTCCAGCCCTTGGCAAGCACTGTGCATAATAGCTTCTTGTGAGGAAATGACATTTGGAGGTCTCTCGACCTGTCAGCAAAATACCAACATTTGAAAAATCATGTTATGTTAGTGAAGCCCTCTCTTTCCTTAAGTCTTAATTTCTCTGCTTCCAAAATGGAAAACATGTTCAAGGAACAATTTAAAGTTAACACTGGCAAATAATTTTTAACAGCATTAATTTTCCATGTTGAAAATGGCTTCTTTAATGGGCAAACTATAACATTAAAACATAGCTCTGAGAATGGCTCTCTTGTCATTCCTCATTTTCCCAAAGCATCCCTTCTCAAGTAGGTTACTGTGGGTAGAAGTAGATAAGTACTGACTGGACTGTTCTGCATTTTCACTTTCTTTCAAGTGCCTGGCACATAGTAAATATCAATAAATAATTGTTAAATGTTTGAGTGAATTAATTAGTTCCTGATGAATCAGGCCTAATTATTTTATATTGAGCTCCAGATCAATTAACAAGTATTGTACTTTTTGGGAAATTTTTTATCTTGAAAGAATACCAGCATTACTATGTATATATTTTTAATTTTAAATATTTTAAAAATTTTTCTAATTCTTTAAAGTATTACAAATAGTAGTACATATGTTTTCCTCCCATTGTCCTCCCCCAGCCTCCCCTACCCCCCAGCACATGTCCTCACCTGCCCCCCGCCCCAGCCCCAGTGTCTTGTATCCATTGGTTATGCTTATATGCATGCACACAAGTCCTTTGGTTGATCTCTTACAGCCCCCGCCTCCCACCCTCCCCTGCCTTACCCCTGTAGTTTGACAGTCTGTTCAATGCTTCTTTGCATCTGTATCAATCTTTTCCCCGGTTTCTTTTCTTTAAAAAGATCTTGCATCTGCATACTGGAAATAAATGTATAAGAATAAAAAATGTCTGAGTCTCAGTTTCAATGTCTAATTGTTCTGAGTCCCAGTTTCAATGTCAAATAGTTCCTTATGTGTACATGTCAGCGATGATATCTGGATGGTGAAGATATGGTGGCAATGCAGGTTCCACCTCTCTGGTTTGGTCCTGGGCCGCCTGCAGCGACGCACAGCTGCTAACTGCTAGCATGGCAAAGTGTCGTCAGTGTTAAATATTGTTTTATTGTAAAAAATGTTAAACATAATGCAAAGTTGAAAAAATTATGCTGAATATTTTATACCATCACCTAAATCATACCATTTATATTTTACTGTACTTGCTTTATCACCTATGTCAACTCATCTTATTTTGTGAAGCATTTCAAAGTAAATGGAAGAGGCTACCAAATGACCACATCATTTTCCCCCTCTCTTTCTTCCTCTCTCTAAAAATCAATAAAAACATATCCTCAGGTGAGGATTTAAAAATAAATAAAGTTGCCATAAAAATTTGTGTACAAGTCTTTTTGTGAACATATAGCTTCATTTCTCTTTGGTAATATCTAGGAGGAATTGCTCAATAGCATAGGTATACATTCAGTTTTATAAGAACTGTTAGACCATTTGCCAAATGGGTTTATAGTCATACCAACAATATACAAGAGTTCTAGTTATCCCAAATACTTGCCAGCATTTGGTAGTGTCAGCCTTTTAAATTTTAGCTATATTCATGGATGTGTAGTAATTCATTGTTTTTGTTCACTAAGTAGTATTTTTTAATTAGAAAACATTCCATGACTCTTACACAATAAATACAACACTACATAAGGAAACTAACCTATTTGAAAACAAGACTGGATCAGAAGAGATTTCTTTATTTCTGTTTCATACATGTGACAGGATTACAAAAAGTGAACTCACTGGTTGTTCTGAGGCTGTAGATCATTGGGTTTTGAATTTGCATTTCCATAATAACTAATGATGTCAATGCTTTTTCATGTGCTTTTTTAGTATATATTCTTTTGTGAAGTGCCTATTCAAATATTTTGCCCACTTTTAAAATAGTTTATTATTACATTTTAGGAGTTGTTTACATATCCTGGATACCAGTCCTTTGAATTTTAGAGCAACTTTTATGTTTAGGTCCATGATATGTCTCAAATTAATTTTTTGTGAGGTAGGGGACTGATGTGATTTTTTTTCTTTTCCAGATAGCTATGCAATTATTATAGCAGCATCTGTTTAAAAGACTGTTCTTTTCCTTTTTGATTCCTTTGGTAATATTATAAAAAAATCAGATAACTATGTAATTGGGGATAAATTTCAGGGTCCTATTCAGTTCTATTATCTAGTTGTCAATCATTATGTCAGTACTACATTTTCTTGATAATTTTAGCGTTATAGTAAGTCATGAAGTCAGATAGTGTAAGTTCTTTTATTTTTTTCAAAGTTGTTTTGGCTATTCTGTGTTATTTGATTTTTCATGTAACTCTAGACTTAGCTTTTTAATTTATTTTATATATTTTTTTTATTGATTTCAGATAGGAAGGGAGAGGGAGAGAGACAGAAACATCAATGAGAGAGAATCAATGATTAGCTGCCTCCTGCACACCCGCTACTGAGGATAGAGCCCACAACCCAGGCATGTGCCCTTGACCAGAATCTATGGAATTTAACCTGGGACTCTTCAGTTCACAGGCTGACTCTGTCCACTGAGCCAAACCGTCTAGAGCAGCTTGTCAATTTCTACAAAAATCTATGCTGAGAGTTTGATTGCAATTGCTTTGTATTTATAGATTAATTTTAGGGAAACTGATATCAGTAATATTGCATCTTCTAATCTGTGATACATGTCAACGCTTATTTAGATCAAAATTTTTTTTCTCAACAATGTTTTATACTTTTCAATGCAAAGATCTTAGGAGTCTTTTGTTATTTATTGTAATATCATATTTTATATTATAACATAATATTGTTAGAATTATTCCATGATGTTGATGCTACATATAGAATTAATTTTAAATTACATTTTCCAATTTTTGGTGAAATGACTTGATTTTTAGAATTAATATTGTATCTTGTGACTTTGCCAAATTCACTTCAATTGTGATTCTTTAGGTTTTTGTATATGGTTATGTCAATAGCAAATATAGACAATTTTACCTATTCAAATTATCATATAGTTTTTCTCCTTTATTCTGTTAATCTGGTGAATTATCCTGACTTATCTTTAAATGTTAAGCAACCTTGCATCCCTGAGATAAACCCTACTTGCTCATTATGTATTACCCTTTTGATATATTGTTGGATTTAATTTGCTACTATTTTGTTAAGGATATTTTTGTATCTATGTTAATGATGGTTATTAATCTATAAACTTCTTTTTTGGACTGTCTTTATTAGGTTTTAGAATTAGGGTGATGCTGACCACACAAAAATGAATTGGACAGTGTTCTCTCATTCTTTATTTTCTGAAAGTGTTTTGGTAATATCATTGTGATTGCTTCCATAAACATGTTATAACAATTATAAGTGAAACCATCTGAGTCTGGAGTTTCCTTTCCAGAAAGCTTTTTAACTATGAATTTAATTTTTCTAATAAACTTAGGGCTATTTTATTTCACACTCTAAATCAAATCTATCAAGTCCTATTAGCTTGACCTTCAGAATATATCCAGAATCTCACTTTTTCTTAACACTTCCTTGGCTACCATTTTGGACCAAGTGCCCACAGTCTCTTTCTGGATTATTGTAGTAACTGCCTCACTGTATTTTTTTTTGCTTCTACCATTGCTCCGTATAGTCTGTTTTCACTGGAGTAGCTACTATGCCACTTAAAGTAAGTCAGATTGTGTCACTGCACAAACCCTCTCCCAGTGCAAAAGTCAAAAACCCTTGCAGTAGCTCATAAAGTTCTACATGGCCTGGCACTATACTACTCCCCCTATCTCCTCTTGTTCTCCTTCTCTCCCTCTACTCCTCTGCACACTGGCTCCTTGCTGTTCCTTGGGCAGACCAACCATACTTAGCCCTAAGGCCTTTATACACTTTTCTCCTCCTCTGCTCAGCCACTTTCCCTCAAATATCTACCAGTCTTGCTTCTCATTTCCTTTAAGCCTTTGTGAAAGTGTCATCTTCTACATGGAGCCATTCGTGATCACCTAATTTAAAATTACCAATGCCCTATGTCCGTGATGGCGAACCTATGACACTCCTGTCAGCACTGACATGCGTAGCCATTTTTAATGACACGCGGCTACATGCTGTCGCATACAGAGAAGTATGGGGCCGAATGCCGAGAAGGACGTTTCATCCTCAGCTACTACATGGCCACGTGCAGTAGCCAAGGATGAAACAATTGCTGTAGTGCAGTGTAGACAGTCTGTGCCAGAGGTCTGTAGGCCAAAACAACAGAACTCTGGCACAGAGCGTCTAGTTTTGGGACTTCAGGTTAGGCTGTTAGGGGATCTTTGACCTCAATTCCGACCGGTGGAGCAGGGAGCAGCTGAATGCCGCAGGGAACACATTGCTGGGGGCCCTGTGATTGCCATTACCAGCAACCACATAACCACAGCAACCATCATCCAATCTACTGTTCTGGGGTGTCATGGATTTCTAATTGACCATCATTACTGAGATAAGTGAGGGGGAGGCTGCGAGAGGCGAGGGCCTGTGCTATGGGTGTCGTTTCCCGCCATTAGAAATAGCGGCAGCCATCTTAATTTATATAAGGAACGTCATTTTGCAGCATAGTGCAGACTCCATTTCACCACTATTACTGTTGTGCATCCTTATGAATCCCTATTTCTGCTTATTAACCCTGCCCTTTCCTAAAAGATAGTTAGTTACATGTGCCATCTTGTGGTCAGTTAGGCTAATTAACCCCTAATTGCCTGCAGGGCTAATGGGCTATCTATAATTCTATCTTCTGTCACTGCCCCCCTGATGGAACCCCCCCCCCCAACAAAAAACAAGGTTAAGTAAAGGAAATGATAGTAGCAGTAGCCAACCCTTTCAAGAGACATGGACCAAGATGTATGGCATTATAGCAAAAAGTAGCAGATCATTTTGTGTTCTATGTACTGAAACAGTAGTAAGCAGAACGTAAAATATAAATAGACATTTTGAAACTAATCATTCCCAGCTCTTGAAAAAGAGTGAGGATGAAAGGAAGGAATACATTTCCAGGCAGCTACACCTTTATAAGAGCCAATCTATTCCATCCTTAAATTTATAAAAGGCTCTACAAATTTAACATCTGCAAGTTTGAACATTGCTCACTCCATAGCTCAGTATGGAAAAGCACTCAGTGAGGGAGAATTTATTAAAGAAACTCTCCTAAGATGTGCACCAGTTCTATTTCACGATATGCAGAATAAAGATGCAATTATTAAGAGAATATCTGAGTTACCAGTCAGTAGAAATATCATAAAAGACCGAATAATAAGACTGAACACAAACATATAACATCTATTAAAGAGAGACATAAGTAATTGTAAATACTTTTCGATCTCTCTTGATGAAACTACTGATGCTCAGTTGGCCATTATTGATCGATATTCTGATGGTCTCACAATGAGAGAAGAGTTGATAAAGTTAGTATCAGTGCCAACAAGTATATCAGGAAGCGAAATATGTAAGGTTGTTATACAAACATTCCTTGACCTAAGCACTGATATCTCTAAAGTTGTGTCAGTGATGACAGACGGGGCACCAAACATAGTGGGGGGAAAAGTTGGATTTGTCAAATTGTTTATGGAAGCTATTGGACATCTGATTGTGCCTTTTATGTGCCAAGGCAGGATTTACCAACTTAAACGACTTAATGTTAGTTGTTACAAAAATAGTTAATTTAATAGCAGCTCGCCCCCTTCACAAGCAAGAATTTTCTGTACTTTTATTGGAGGTTGATTCCACCTACAGTGGACTGCTGAGATACAATAATGTAAGATGGCTGAGCCGAGGCAAAGTTCTTGAGCGCTTTGTGGAGTGCTTTGAAGAAATTAAGGTATTTCTTGAGGATAAGGATCTGGGAAACTTTTCTCAGCTCAATGATGATAAGTGGGTCAACACCCTGATTTTTTTTACAGATCTCTCTGTTCATATTAATGAACTGAACTTAAAGTTACAAGGTTTTGGCAAAAGTATTGATGTTATGTTTGGATACATAAAAGCTTTTGAAAGTAAACTTAAAATTTTCAAGCAAGATGTAGAAACTGAAACTTATAAGTATTTTTCTTGAGTAACAAAGTATTTTGAGAAGGCCAGTGCAGCTATACAAAATGAAATGGAACCCTTGCATATAAAGTACCAGCATGTTTTAGACTCATTACTTGACCAGTTCAGTGATAGATTTAATCAATTTAGGAGCCTAGAACAGACCATAAAAATAATTAAGTATCCTGATATAGTAGTCTACAGTAGTTTGGAATTAAATGGTTTCCAATGGATGCAAATTGATGATTTGGAGATGCAACTTGCAGAATTTCAAGACAGCATCTGGGCTCAGGTGTTTACCAACTTGAGGTCAAAGCTTGAGAATCTAGAAAGGTGCTGCTTGGAGAATCAAGAGGAGTGTCACTATGAACAGGAAATTTGGAGTGCCTAGAACTGATTACCAGACACTTTTAGGACCCTGAAAAAATATAGCAATGGCTTTACTCACAATTTTTCCCTCTATGTACTTTTGTAAGACTTTATTCTCAGCGTTAAATAATATCAAAACGAACAACAGAAACAGATTGACAGATGAAGTTAGTAGCGCTTGCTTGGGCTTGAAGTGTACAAAATACCAACCTTTAATTGGAGGTTTAGCCTACGAAATTCAGCAATAAAAAGTCACTAATAGGCATGTTTGTTAAAGAATCCCCCCCCCCCCCCACTTATCTTAGTTCACGGCATGCCACACAAGTTAAATAATATCAAGACCAACAAAAGAAACCGACTGATAGATGAACAAAGAAGTCACTAAGCAGGTAAGTTAAATAATTAGTGTTTGGTTTATTAAATACAGTTATATAGTACAATTATACATTTTTGTTATTTAAAGTATAAATATCGCGAAATTATGTTTTTTCTCGAAGTGACACACCACCTGAGTTATGCTTGGTTTTTTGGTTAATTTTGACACACCAAGCTCAAAAGGTTGCCCATCACTGCCCTATGTGTTTCTTCCTTTTTTTCTTGTTCTCTATATACATAACTTTTAAAAATATATATTTTATTGATATCAGAGAGGAAGGGAGAGGGAGAGAGAGATAGAAACATCAATGATGAGAAGGAATTATTCATCTGCTGCCTTTTGCACATTCCCTACTGGGGATCGAGCCTGCAACCCAAACATTGCCCTTGACTAGAATCAAACATGGGAACTTTCAGTCCACAGGCCAATGCTCTATCCACTGAGCCAAACCAACTAGGGATACATTTATAACCTTTTTTCCTGTTCATCAGATTTCTTTATTCATTTGATTTTTTAGATTCAGTTGTTGATAGATATGTATTTATTGCCACTTTGTTATTCATATTTTTATCTTTACCTTTTTCTTTTCCTCTTCTTAAAGACTACCCTCAGCATTTCATATAATGCTGGTTTGATGGTGATGAACTCCTTTAGCTTTTTCTTATCTGTGGAGCTCTTTATCTGACCTTCAATTCTGAATGATAGCTTTGCTGGTAGAGTAATCTTGGTTGAAGGTTCTTGCTTTTCATCACTTTGAATATTTCTTGCCTCTCCCTTCTGACCTGCATAGTTTCTGTTGAGAAATCACCTGACAATCATATGGGTGCTCCCTTGTAGGTACCTAACTCTTTTTCTCTTACTGCATTTAAGATTCTCTCTTTGTCTTTTGTCCTTGGCATTTTAATTATGATGTGTCTTGGTGTGGTCCTCTTGTTTGTGGTTCTCTGTACTTCCTGGACTTGTAAGTCTATTTCTTTCACCAGGTAGGGGAAGTTTTCAGTCATTATTTCTTTAAATAGGTTTTCAATATCTTGTTCTCTCTCTTCTTCTGGCACCCCCATAATTCAGATGTTGGTATGCTTGAAGTATCCCAGAGCCTCCTTACACTATCTTCATATTTTTGGATTCTTTTTTATTTATGCTCTTCTGGTTGGGTGTTTTTTGCTTCCTCATGTTTCAAATTATTGATTTGATTCTCAGGATCCTCCAGTCTACTGTTGAATTCTTGTATATTATTCTCTATTTCAGTCAGTGTATGCTTAATTTTTGATGGGTCCTTTTCCATTTTTTGGCATTCTCACTAAGATCCTTGAAAGTCTCACTAAGTCCCTTGGAGGTTTCTAGAAGACTCTTGAGTAATCTTATAACTAGTTTTGAACTCTATAGCGAGTAGTTTGCCTTCTTCCATCTGTGACATGTTCCTTTGTCTCCACATTTTGGCTGCTTCCCCGTGTTTGTTTCTATGTATTAGGTAGAGCTGCTAAGTCTCCTTGAGTTAGTAGAGTGGCCTTGTGTAGTGGGTGTCCTATGGTGCCCAGTGGCTCAGCCTCCCCAGTCACTGAGTTGGACACTCTAGGTGCACCTCTTTGTGGGCTGTGTGCACAGTCTTGTTGTAGTTAAGCCTTGATTGCTGTTGGTCTCACTGGGAGGAATTGACCTCCAGGCCAACTGGCTGTGGGGACCAGCTGCCACTACGGTGGGAGGGCTTATGGAGCAGGACTTGCTTCACTGGGGCTTTGGTGCTCACTGAGTCTGCCCCTTGAGTGTGTCACTTATGGATGTGTAGAGTTCTAATCTGGTATGATCTCACACTGACCACTGGGTACACTGGCTCTTGGGTCTCCAGGGAGGTGCAAAGTCAGCCACTGCCTGGGGCCACCCAGCAGGAGCTACAGAGAGATCTGCAGATTCCTCTTCTTTGTATTGAGTTTGGAAGTGCCCAGCTGAGGCCCAGCTGTGAAGCAAGGCAAGCTGGTGCTGGGTCTTGGGCCTTTTATTGATATGGTTGGGGCTCACTGACCCAGCTGCAGCTTGTTTGACAGGTTTTTAGCCTGAGAAAGGATAGGCCATTCATATGCAAAAACTGCTGCCCACAACTTGGGTGGGGTTGTAAATTGGTGGGATGGGGTCTCAGAGAATCACCAGGGCAGAGCAATCAGCAGTGGCTGCCAGTCAGCCTGCAACCAGGGAGGTCCCAGCAGGGGAACAATGACCACTGTCTGGAAGAAAGCCAGCCCCTGGGTTCCTGCCCCAATGCCAGACAGTCCAGTTCATCCTCTCCTCTTCATATATGTATGGGACTCCCCAGAGCCTCATCCTACACTAGAGCTCAGAGGAAGCAGGAACTTGTAAGTTTGGTCTGTGGTTGCTGGCCTTTTAAGAGGAGCAGCTGGGTCTCCAGCAACCTGTGTGTCACTCAGCCCCAATCCGCACTGGTTTTTACAGCCCATAGTTTTTACTGTCCATAGTGACTTCTTTCCCCAGCTCGGGAACCCTGGTATGGCAGTCTGGTGTGAGGCTGAGACCTCTTGGTCCTTTGGGTGGCCTTCACAGAGGTGATTTCCCTCTCAATTAAAAAAGCAGCCGCATGGGTGCTGGACCAGCCGGTTCAGCGCCTTCACACCCCCTCCCAATCTCAGTGTGCTTTCTTCTTTACTTCTCTAGTTATTGGACTTCATTCAGCCAGTTTTCCAGCGGTTCTGGATGATGGTTGTTATGTATTTTAGTTGTAATTTTTTAAAATATATTTTATTGATTTTTTTATAGAGAGGAAGGGAGAGGGATAGAAAGTCAGAAACATCTATGAGAGAGACATCGATGAGCTGCCTCTTGCATGCCTCCTACTGGGGATGTGCCCACAGCCAAGGTATATGCCCTTGACCGGAATCGAACCCGGGACCCTTCAGTCTGCAGTCCCACGCTCTATCTACTGAGCCAAACCGGTCTCGGCTAGTTGTAATTTTGATGTGGTTGTAGGAGGCAGCGAGTACAGGCATTTGCTTATGCCGCCATCTTGGTTCTCCCAGTTAGTTCTTATACATATAACTTTTTAATGTACTATGCTATTTAGTTATTTTATGTATTGTTTGTCTCTCCTTTCTGTAAACTCTATGAGAGTACAGATTTTTGTTCATTTTATGTACCATTGTATCTAAGAATCTAAAACAATGCCTGGTAAATAGAAGCTACTCAATAAACACTTGTGTAAAGAATGACCAGTGACCCTGGCTGGTTTTCTCAGTGGGTAGAACAATGGCCTGCGGACTGAAGGGTCCCAGGTTCTGTTCTGGTCAAGGGTACATGCCCAGGTTGTGGGCTCGATCCCTAATAGGAGGTGTGCAGGAGGCAGCTCATCAATGATTCTCTCTCATCATTGATGTTTCTATCACTCCCCCTTTCCCTTCATCTCCAAAATCAATAAAAATATATTATATAAAAAGAACCAAGAATAACCCGTGAAGAAGGTATGGAAGTAAAAGAGTGTATGGGGGGGGGAGGGAGATAAATGGTGATGTACACCTGAGACCTATATAATTTTATTAACCAATAAATTCAATAAAACAATACAATTTAAAAAGAGTAAACTGTGCTCCCGGATTCATAACCTTATCTAAATCATACAGTATTTTCAAGAGAGGAAAACTAATATATAAAAGTTTTGAAAAATCCCTAATATGTTTGTTTAGCTTTCATCTGGATATTTTTATAAATAAATGATACCTTCTCTTTAAAAAGTAAAGGAAATGAATGCTATCCTAAGATACTTATTTCATTTCTTTGTTCAGCAAGCCTCACAGGGTCTATCCTCAGGAGCGATGCATTATTTTACAATAGTTCACAGAATTGAGAGGTGAGATTACTAAATATTTTTTTTATCAATCTCACAATCCCTTTTCCATACTGCAGTATTTTTTTTCAATAGATAATGTCTCAACATGAGTCTTCCTATGCTTGTCATTTAATTTAAAATATATGTATAAGATAAGAGAGATGTCCTACTGTGAGTTTATGATGATTTAAATAAGTGAAAGTTGCAAGTACCAATAATTTAAACTATCCCTTTGTTTGGTGCTCCTGCAGTTTTCATACTCAGGGGCAAGGTATAATAATAGTATTTGGAATTTCAAAGAAATACGCCTTCCATAAAATATGAAATAAGATGCTTGTGAAAGGAGAGATAGAAAAGAAGACCAGATCAGTTTTAAGAGAGAAGTTGAGTTGAATTTGATTTCCTCAAAGTTATTCATGCCTATATATTTCTAGGAAAGTCTTTATATAACCCCACTTTGAGGACTACTGCTACAGTTTCAACTCCTGTCTTCTACAGCTTTGATCCTTTAAAATCATTTTGGTAAACAGATTTAGTGGAGGAACATTGTATTTATGATATAGTTTTTAAATACGGCATTTGTAGGCTTGACCAAGATTTTCTTTAAACCTGAAATGATGAATTTCAGCCCGAGTTTAAGGATGCTTATGAAGTGTTCTCACACGTGTGACCATTCTCCATCTAGAAAGCTGCTTTATTGTTTCTCAGAGTGTCTTCTGTGAGCTACAGAGCCTTCATTGTGACTGATTTAAAAAATTACAATTTCTGACTATAACATTATTCGGAATATATAAAAGCTTTAAGAGAATTTTATTTTAGGCTTCTAAATCAAAGCGCTCATTTCTTTTAAAAAAATATTTTTATTGATTTCAGAGAGGAAAGGAGAGGGATATATAGAAACATCAATGATGAGAGAGAATCATTGATCAGCTGGCTCCTGCAGGTCCCCTATTGGGGATTGAGACCACAACCTGGGCATATATCCTTGACCAGAATCGAACTTGGGACCTTTCAGTCCACAGGCCAATGCTCTATCCACTGAACCAAACAGGCTCTAGGGTAAAGCTCTCATTTCTTTCTAAATTTATTTGGAATCTTTCCATGTATACCTAAAAGGAGAATCATGTTGTACTTATCCTTGTAGCTGTATTTTGCCATTTAGGCTAGAGAACTAGCTACCTATTTCTACCCTATTTTCCCGAAAGTAAGACATCCCCCGAAAATAAGACCTACTTCCAGTTTTGCCTCTCGCTGTAATATAAGGCATCCCCTTGAAAATAAGACCTCCCCAATAATATTTTTATTCTTGAAACTGAAAAAGCCTGGGCCACACAAGCAGTTATAAGGAAGTGGTTCGATTTAATGCTGCCGCTTGTTATGCGAGGGAGCCGAAGAGGTCTGCTGGTCTGGGATGCAGCCGGCACTCACCGCACTAAAGACATGAAGAAATTTCTTCACGAAAGAAAAATAGATCAAATAATGATTCCCGCAGGAATGATGGCCTCTCTCCAGACTCTTGATATCGCAATAAACAAGCCATTCAAGGGCCATTTGCACATGGAAATTAATGACAACATTGAAAATAGAATGGAGAGAAATCAGCGTGGAAACTTTGTGAAACCTAAACTGCAAGAGGTTGTGACTTGGGTGAAGAATTCATGGGAGAAAATCACTGACAGTTGCATTGCAAATGCCCTAGAAGCAGGCTACCTTGACAAGAAGTACTCATTTAAGGACAGTGCTATTGCTAAACATGAGAGATTTGGTCCACTGATTCTGAAAGAAATGGAGTCACAAGAAATTCACCAGGAAATTCAGGGTTTGGATTGTTATGATGTTCCAGAAGATGATGACATGACTGTCATTGAATAAATCTTACTTTGTGTTCATACCGGTAAGTATCAGTATCGGTAAAGGTACCATAGATTGTTGTACATGGAAATAATGGTAGTAACAAGAAATTCTTGATACCGTAGGATTCACAGCTTGTCTGGTTATGCTGGTTTGTGATGACAACTACTACCGTACCGTATACAGGTAATACATTTCCTTTTTTTTGTTGTCCAACAATAAGTGTGTACCGTATTCTTCTTCATGGAAAAATAAGACATCCCATGAAAATAAGACCTAGCACATCTTTGGGAGAAAAAATTAATATAAGACACTGTCTTATTTTCAGGGAAACAGGGTACATATTGACCTAAACCAACAAACATTT
The DNA here is from genome assembly GCA_027563665.1 of Antrozous pallidus. Taxonomy (NCBI): domain Eukaryota; kingdom Metazoa; phylum Chordata; class Mammalia; order Chiroptera; family Vespertilionidae; genus Antrozous; species Antrozous pallidus. Next base: position 136,645,932 of record CM050509.1, on the reverse strand, counting down.
ATTCTCAATTTCTGTGGGTCAGAAATTCAGGAGCAGTTTAGCTGGGTGGGTTTGGCTCAAGTTCTCTCATGGGCTTGCAATGAAGACATGGGCTGCAGTATCTGAAGGCTTGACTTGGGTAGGATGAGCCAATTCCTATAAACAATGACTATAGGAAGAAGGCCTCATTTCCGTGTTGGCTGTTGGCAGGAGGTCCCCGTTTCTTGCCATGAAGGCCTCTTCATGGGGCTGCTTGAGTGTCCACACAACAACTCTACCCAGAGTACATGATCAAAGGAAGAGAGCAAGGAGGAAGTCACAATGCCTTTTTATCTAATCTCAGATGTCATAGACTGGCACTTCTACCATGCTATTCATTGGATGTGATTCACTAAATATAGCCCAATTTAAGGGGAGAGGAAAGGTTGCTCTTTTTCTTTGACTTAGGATTTCCACACTAAGTAAAGCCAGGCTAGAAATACTGTTTTCCAAAGGAGGCTCAGACGCAATGACTGTAGAAAAATGATTAGCTTGGGTCTTCTGACTGCAATAGCTCCTTCTACTGTTTCATGGTGGTTTTGACCTAATTTTGTCAATAAACACTTGCAAATAAGTACTCGCCAGTACATGATTGAAAAATGACCATGCCACAATATATTGTGTAGTCCTTGCACTTATTTGAGCCCCAACAAAAAATTTCATTGGGAGCCCTGACCAGTCTGTATCAGTTGTTAGAGCATCTGCCCATACACTGAAAGGTCCTGGGTTTGACTTCGATTAAGGGCACATGCCTCAGTTACAGGCTCCATCCCCAGCAATGCTTACAGGAGGCAATCAATCAATGTTTCTCTCTGTGTGTCTCTCCCCCTTCCTTCCACTCTCTAAAAAAAATCAATGGAAAAAATATCCTCCGATGAGGATTTAAAGAAAAATAAATTAATTGGGATAATATCCTCATGAACCAAAGAAGAAACAGATTCCTGTGAAAGGAATAATTTCCAATTGTTCAGAGTACCTTTCAAAAATATTTGATGTGTTCATTGAAAATGGTACATAGAAAAACAAGTTTGTTTTGTTCCCTTTTAGTGACTTGAACTTTTTTGATTAATGCTATGGAGATTTTTTTAAAATTAATGAGCTTGTAGCTATGAGTTGACAGAATGACAATGTGTGTGCTCTTTACTGTCTTCAGAACATCAGCACACTATCTTAAAAAGTCATGGATTGTAAGAAGTGCTGATAATTTGGGTTCTTGCTAAAGCAATAACAGGAAAATAACTGCAGTCATTAATTCTTAACTGTTCACAAAATAGTTGAAATTAGACTTCAGTGATTTAATATTATAGTAGATTTTTCTGTTTGCTTGTCAACAGTGGTTTAAGTTGGCCCTGGAAAATATCATGCAATTTTTGAGTAGATAATACTCCTTCTATATCGCTAGCAAATTTTCTGAATCAGTCACTTTAAAAATAAGGGCTTGGTGAGAATGTCATAAAACCACTCAATGCATGCTTTGTTATAATGGCTTAAAAGGGGAATTATTCTATTTGGTCATGCCATTGGTTCTTCATCCTAGCCATATGATTACAAGCCAGTCTCCCAAACTATAACATTCTCAGCCAATTTTCTAACATGAAAAATCCCTTTGCTAAAGGCAAGGCACTTTATTAAACTTTTAGGCCATAAAGTACATGTATTTTTATGCCTATTGGTTTCTTCCCCTACTTATTTATTATTTTATTAAACTCAATGTGCTATAGAATGAGCGTAAGTGCTCATCAACTACATTTCTATTAAAATATTACAATACTAGAGGCCCAGTGCACAAAATCCATGCACTGGGGGGTTCCTCAGCCTAGCCTGCACCCTCTCCAATCTGGGACCCCTTGGGGGATGTTTGACTGCACCATCACACACTTCAAAACCAGTTAAAAACACCTAATAGTTCTCATTTGTAGCCCTCTTCTGCACCCTCTCACTATCCAGGACTGCTGGCTCCCAACTGCTCACCTGCCTGCCTGCCTGATTGCCCCTGTTTCTGCCTGCCAGCCTGATCACCCCCTAACCACTCCCCTGCCACCCTGATCGACGCCTAACTGCTCCCCTGCTGGCCCAATTGTCCCCAACTGCCCTCCCCTGCTGGCCCGTCACACCTAACTGGCCTCCCCTGCCAGCCTGGTCACCCCCAATTGCCTTCCTCTGCAGGCCTGGTCCCCCCCAAACTGCCTTCCCCTGCAGGCCTGGTTGGCCCCAACTGCCCTCTCCTGCAGGCCTAGTCCCCCCAAACTGCCTTCCCCTCCTGGCCTGGTCCCTCAAAACTACCCTCCCCTACAGGTCTGGTCCCCCCAAACTTCCCTCCCCTGTAGGCCTGGTCACCCCCAACTTCCCTCCCCGCTGCAGGCCTGGTTCTCCTCATAACTTTCAGCCCTGGTCCTCCATAACTGCCCTCCCCTGTGGGCCTAGTCAACCCTAACTGCTCTCCCCTGTAGGCCTGCCCCCCCCCAACTACCTTCCCTCCCTTACAGGCCTGGTTGCCTCCACAGCCCTCCCCTGCCAACCATCTTTTGGAGGCCATCTTTGACCACATGGGGGCAGCCATATTAAGTGATAGTCAATTTGCATATTACCTCTTTATTAGATAGGATGAGGAAATTTTCTATTGATTTTAGAGAGAAAGGAAGGGAAGCAGAACAAAAAGAATGGGGGAGGGGATAAGGGGTGGATGGAGAAAGAGAGAGAGAGAGAGAGAGAGAGAGAGAGAGAGAGAGAGAGAGAGAGAGAGACATGGATTGGTTGCCTCCCGTATATGCCCTGATCCCACAACCTTTGGTGCATGGGATGACACTTCCACCAACTGAGCCACCCATCCAGGGCTATATGGTTTCTATTCTTAGGAAAAGGATGTAAGTTTTTCTCAGGTTAGATACTTTGGGAGTAGACCCTGAAATGTGGATTTTTCCCCAAAACACCTTATAGAGGAAATGTTCTTCTCAGGAGGTGGTTAAGGGGAGAGGGTCAGGACAAGGGAAGGAATCAATAAGGATGTGATCTGAGCTGGAGACTGTTTCAGCCTGACCTGTGGCGGGCTCTGCAGCTTCAATTGCACTACAAGAGCTGGTTCCATCTTTAGACAAATATGGAAATGGGAGGGATTTTATATGTTCTTGTCACTAATTCAATGGAAATAAGCCACCTCTTGCAGGTAATGACCTCCTCAGTGACCCAGCTCCCAATCAGACCAGTACAATTTTCTAGAGAAGAAGGCAATTGCAGGCCTTTAACAGCCAACACTCACAACATCTTGGGATGAATGTATGGACTGAATAAAGGGATCTGAGCAGAACAACAACAATATCCCCTCTTTTGCTTTATGAATCTTTATCCCCTAAATGCTTTGTACTCAGTAGGCATTCCATGTGTTACTGCCTCCAAATATAGAATTACAGCAAGCCTACATTTTTTGAGGAATAAATTATTTCATATTAGTAAATGTTGTAGCTACTGAAGATTGCAGTTTTTAAAGCTTTTTGATATGAATATTTCTAAAATGTATCATGTGTTTTCCTTATATCACAAGGAGATAATGAGATCAAAATGGTCTTTCCTTGATGCCACAGAGTGAAAATTTAGAAACCTTAATCACTTTGCTGAAGTACAAGTCAGTGGGATTTTTCTTTTCAAACTTTTAGGCTAATATTAGGAGCCACTATACAAGGCAGCATGCTGGGCTGTCAGATATAAACTGATATTGCTCTTAATAGTACACCGGGCTCTTGGAAGTTTCTTCCACTTCAAATCTCTGAGGTCTGAGAAGTCCTATGATCAAAGATGTCAGATTTGTGAGAAAATAAGCTGTGAGTAACGTTCTGAGGGCCGCTCCAAGAATGGACTACAGGGCTTTCGTGCTTTGGCAATTGACAGATGATGTATCAGGTGCTACATCATGCTTGCACATAGTTCTCATTTGTAGCCCTCTTCTGCACCCTGAGGTTCTCCAAACTGCAGTATCTATGGGAACCGTGTATTCAGAGCCCATCCATTATTAGACTGATGATTGATTTTTCAGATGAGAGAAAGAGTTGATTAGACAAATTTCATCCCTATGAACATTAAGGAACTGAAGAAAAGACAAAATTGCTTTTACTAATTTTCTGACTTCGGTGCTTTAGAAGTCATTGGTCGTTTTTAAGATCTGAGATTAGAGAATGTTTTAAAGTAGTGAATAATTAGAATAGAGTGTAAGAAAGGGATATTAAGTCTTCATTTCAGTATTTCCTGGCCTCCAATACTCCCCCCCCCGAAAATGGTAATTAACTTTGTGGTACATTTTGTGTGATAAACAATGGCTTAAGTTGCCTTACATTGAATCTGCCTCAAATTAAAGCTGCAAATAGAAAGTGTTCTGGTACCTGGAACTGTTTTTCTTCATGATGTTCTTACTGCTTAGGAACTGAGTGTGAGCTGAGTGTTGAGCATTTAGATCCAATGGATTGACACCTATGATTTTTTTAATTCCATATACAAATGAGGTTATATGGTACTTATCTTTATAAGTCTGACTTATTTAATTTAGCATAATGCCATCAAGATCCATCCATATTGTCACAAATGGCAAGATTTCATCCTTTTTATGTTCATTGTGTGTATGTGTGTATTCGCGCGCGCACACACCCCACATTTTCTTTAGCTAGCTAGTCATCCATTGATAAACATTTTGGTTTTTTCCCATGTCTTGGCTATCATATAACAGTGTAGTGAACATGGGGGTGCATGTATCTTTTGAATTAGTGTTTTTATTTTCTTTAGATAAATGCCCAGAAGTGAAATTACTGGATCATATATAGTTGTATTTTTAATATTTTGAGGCAGTTCCATACTGTTTTCCATAGTGGGTATAGCAAATTACATTTTCACCAACAATGAACAAGGATTCCCTTCTCTCCATATCATGGCCAATATTTATTATTTCTTGTCCTTTTAATAATAGCCATTCTGACAAGTGTGAGGTGACATCTCATTGTGGTTTTGATTTACATTTTCCTGATCAATTGTGATGTTGAGCATCTTTTCATGAACCTATTGGCCATCTCTATGTATTCTTTGGAGAAATATCTATTTGGATTCTCTGTTCATTTTTTAATTGGATTGTTTGTTTTTTTTGTTTTGGGACTTTTGGGGGGTTTTGTTTTGTCGTGTTTTTGCTATTGAGCTGTATGAATTGTTTATAGATTTGGAACATAAGCCCCTTATCAGATATATGGTTTGAAAATATCTTCTCCTATTCCATAGGTTGCCTTTTCATTTGGTTGATGGTTTTCTTTGCTGTGCAGAAGCTTTTTAGTTTAATGTAGTCCCATTTGTTTATTTTTGCTTTTGTTGCTTAAGGCGACCTCTTAGACAAAGAAAATAAATTAGACTCAGATGAATTTAGCGTCATGAAATTGCTAAAATGTTTGTGTCAGGAGAGATAATATCAGCAAAATCATACCCTTTATTTTTTAGCAAAAAGGAATCTAAAGCTCATAAATAAATAGAAAGCATCATGCCCAGATCATATATTGCATAAAGTGTAGGATTTGGAATAGAAGCAGATCTCTTAACTTTTTGACTTGAGAGTTAAAAAAAAATCATTTAAATAATATATATATATATTATTAATGATATGAAGGTAATATTCCAAAATGGAAAAAATATAATAAGAAACATTTAGGTAATTATGTTAATATTTAATGTATATAATTAATAATTTAATGCTTAGTTTATTCTGGCATTATAATATTATCCCATTTAACCCCTACTACAATCATGTGCATTATAATCTTCATTTTACTGAAAAGAATCAAAGATCAGAGAGCTTATGTAATGTATGCTGAGTTCACACAGCTGATGGATAGCAGAAGCAAGGAAGCAGAAAGTTCCTCTGTTTTGAAGGCCTACTCTTCCTTATGTGCCAAATTGTCTTTATAAACATGACATTAACAGACTGAGATTGTAGCACAATGAGGACATGCTTATTTACTTCAAAAACACTTTGGAAAATTTGTTTTTAAACCTAAACACAAAAATGAAACTTTTCTCTTAACTATAGTGCTTCTTTCTGCAGCATTATCCCTCATCTCCTCAAAGAGAGATGATAGCAGTTAGCTTCATGCCTCTGCAGTGATCTCTTGAATTTGCAAGATTCCTGCTGCTTCACATTGGATTGATCCTGCTGGGAAAATTTACTGATCAAGCGTTGATTTTTCCACTGATAACACACCATCTATCAATTTAGTTAATGTGCATCTTTTTCTTTATGTGGTTAGCTGGAGGGAAATTCGGCACAGCTTCGGTTTGCCTTTTAAGAAAGTGAGTTTTCTTTTTTGTTAAATCGTGTCCACAAATATATTCTTTGTGTGTGTGTGTGTGTGTGTGTGTGTGTGTGTGTGTGTCTGTGCGCGTGCGTGAGCACATGCGCTTGTGCTCAATACCCTAGTTTGTAAAAGAAATTCTTTTTTGAGGCAAAAATAATTCTTCATGCATGCAATGTAACCTTAAACTCTCATACTATATACGAACACTTTCTGGAAGCTGAGAAATACACTTCCTTGAGCTAGTTGATTAATTTTTGATTGGAGATATTTTCTTAAAAGCCAAAACATTGTGCATTTTTTAAATGAAGTAATAGTTTTAGAATGTGTTCCCATATTGCATTGCCAATTCAAGTCTGGCAATAGTTCAAGTAGGCTGTAACAGACAAATGAAAAGACTTGGAAGTGTGTGTTCCTGTCAAGGGCATGGGCTGGAAGGGCTATAACTGAAGAATGTTTCAGAACAACTGTATTTCTGGAAGTAAAATCATGGAATCCAGTGTGAAATACCAGCTAGACTGCTCATTTGATGCTATATTGGATAAACACAGGCACTCATGTATTTGGGAGGGTGAGTGCAGCTACATTCATCTTTAACCTGAGAACACTCCTTCTCTCTGGTAAGGTTGTCTTGGTAGGCTTAACATGCAGCAAAGTGAACAGTTTATAACTTTGAGATGACCAGGAGAATTATGCAATAACCGAAGAGCCAAACAGATGGTCTCCTCATTCAATAACTCTTCTAGCTATCTATAGCTGGATATCAAAGCACTCCAGAATGGTGGCTTGTAAAATAACAATTACTTGTTTTGCTCACCAACATAAGAGTTGACTAAGGCTTATCCAGGCAGGTTCCTTTGAGATTTTTCAGATGATTTCAGTTACAGTGGCTGAGGCTGAGATAATTTGAAAGGCTTCTTCCCTCTTGTAACTGGTGCCTGTACTGGGAAAATCCAAACATCTGGGGGCTGAAACAGAAAAGGATCCCCAGCCATCTCTGTCTCTCTGTGGGCTCTCCAACATAGTAGCTACAGGTAGTTGTACTTATATTTTTTAAAATATATTTTATTGTTTTTGTTTTGTTTTGTTTTGTTTTTTACAGAGAGGAAGGGAGAAGGATAGAAAGTTAGAAACATCGATGAGAGAGAAACATTGATCAGCTGCCTCCTGCACAGCCCCTACTGGAGATGTGCCCGCAACCGAGGTACATGCCCTTGACTGGAATTGAACTCAGGACCTTTCAGTCCACAGGCTGACACTCTATCCACTGAGCCAAACCAGGTTTGGCAGTAGTTGTACTTATTATATGTTGGATAAATGCCCCCAAAACAGTGTTCTAAGAGACAATATTTAAAAGGTGGCAGACACAAAGTAGAGTGCCTAAATGGTAAATATGTTTGTCAAAAAGTGTTTTGATTGTAGAATTCCAAGCAAGCATATCATAGCTAAAATACATTATTCTTTTTATAGTGGAGTAATAAAGCTGACCTGTGGTATTGGAGAGAGTGAGGTGTAGATGTGTTCTGTGTGTGTGTTTGGGGACACATAAAAACAATCTTATGAATCCTAGAATTCCCCTTGCTCCTGGCTAGAGAAAAGAGGAATCCACAATATCCTGTCCCTCTTCACCTCCAGCTTTTTCTTCATAATCTGAGGATTTTTTGTGGCTCTGTATCACCTTCAGTCTTCCATGAAGGAACAAGTCTAACCACCAAGGTGCACAGCAATAATTAGGCAAATCATAGATGAGGCTATGCGTTTTACTTGCTTCTAACCAGGCTTAAGTGACTCAGCCTTTAAAACTAATGAATTTAGTTCAATTTAAACAGAGGCATCTTGATTATTGCTAGCTGGCCATAAGATATTACTACTGTAAAAGTAAAAACATATTGGGAATCAAACAAGGACTTCTTGTCCTAAATGTATTTCATTTGAAGAATGGGAGAGGCTTTGTTCAAGAAGTGTAAGAAGGTAGACATTTTGCTCAGAAAATTGGATCTTGAGAGACCTGAGTTTAAATATATTATACTAGGGGCCCAGTGCACAAAATTCTTGCACTGGGGGTGGGTGGTCCGTCAACCCAACCTGCCCCCTCTCACATACTGGGAGCCCTCAGGGGATGTCCAACTGATGGCTCACCCCCAGCCTGCCCAAGGCCTAAAGCCTCTGGTGAGGCTTTAGGCCTTGGGCACCTAGCCATCGCCCTACTCAGCTTAGCCCCGACTGCCTGCAACCACCAGGCCTCGAGGGCCGGGTGCTCCCTGCCACCACTGTTTCATCTCCACCCCTGGGGCCGGCACTCATGCCACTTGGCCCCACGCCCACTTCTGATTGGCTGGTAGCATAGCCAATCAGGAGCGAAGGTATGGTCAAATTTGCATGTTTCTCTTTTATTATATAGGATACTTACTTGAGTAACACTTTTAATATCTAATTAAACATTAATTTGTATATTCAGCTCTAGAAGCTTATTTTACTCATTTTTAGTCTAAGATGGCATTTGTTTAGTTTTAAATACACCTTGGATACTATTCTTTGGAACTTCTTTGTGGTAATTATTAAGTTTACTGAGGGAAATCAGAGCCTAAGTGTTTAAGAAATAAAATTATATGGTCATTAGTTTGTGAGGTCCCTTATTATCTTCTAATTTAAGGAGTTTATTTTTTATTTTTTAACTATATTTTATTGACTTTTTACAGGGAGGAAAGGAGAGGAATAGAGTTAGAAACATTGATCAGCTGCCTCTTGCACGCCCCCCACTGGGGATGTGCCCACAGCCAAGGTACATGCCCTTGACCGGAATCAAACCCGGGATCTTTCAGTCCACAGGCCAACGCTCTATCCACTGAGCCACATCGGTTTTGGCTAATTTAAGGAGTTTAAAGTTCGTTTCAGAATCATGACTAAAGGAGAGATGACAAGTCCAGTTTATGAATTAAGATACTGGCCTCAACAACTTAATGAATTATCCTATGTCTAATTTCTAATTGCTTTCATCCAGTTTTTGTGAATTCTCCAGTTTGCTTTTTTTTTTTTTTCATAATAGTAATGAGGCACCAATTGCTGGTAGAGAATAGTTCACTTTATAAAAGCATGTTTAGTCCTATTTGACCAAGGTAATGTTCTGGGAAATTTATTTGCCTAAATCCCTTGATTTATTTCATCCTCTAGGCCAGAAGTCCTCTTCTGGTTATTCTTTATCTCTGTGAGGACCATACAGCCCTGAAGATTCTACTTAGGCTCTAAAGAACATCTCCACTCTTCAAGTTGGATTAGTCGCCTTGTCTCAGCAAGCATAGGCCTGCAATGCATACATTCTTTCATGGTTCTTATCAGTTGCAATGAAAGCAAGTAATTATCTGTTTATGTGTCTATTGCCCAACTAGGATGGAAATCTTATTCAAAATATACCTCCATACCCAAAGAATATTATATATACTAGGGAGAAATTGTGCCCCAAACTCAGGGCACATGGTATGTATCCAATAAATGCTTATGGAATGAATGTATACAAATATCCCTGGCTTTTTAAAGGCTGCTTTTGAAAGACCCAAATCAATGCAAAATTAACTTGACAAAGTGGGGTGTGAGCCATTTTGAGGAACGAAAAACACAGTTTTGAATCCTGAAGGATCATTTTGCTGATACACATTACAAATCAATTATTATGCTTAATAATAAATCAAACTGTGCATTTTGCTATTTTGGGGGTTTTATTATCTGTGAACACTAACTGATTGATAACATATCAGTTATCCATCGCTCTATAATAAATTACCCAAAACTTAGTGGCTTCCAACACACATTTATGATCCCACAGATTCGGTGGGTCAGGAATCTGACTGTGGCTTAGGAGTATCCACTGCTTCAGGGTCTCTCACAGGCCACAGTCATCTGAAAGCCCCCAATTGGGCAGGACCCACTTTCAAGCTCACACTCATGTAATTATTGGCAGGAGTCAGTTCCTTGAGAGTTGTTGGCCTGAGGCCCCAGTTCATGAGCTGTTGGCAGGAGGCCTCCCGCAGTTCCTTGCTATGTGGGCTTCTGCACAGATCATCTCACAGCTTGACTGCTGGCTTCTTCAAGGGGGAGCAAATGAGAAAGAAAGAGAGGGGCCCCCAGGAACAATGTTCCGTCACCTAACGTTGGAGGTGGATGTCATCACTTTAACTGTATTCCACTGGTTACTAGGTCCAGCCTACACTCAAGGGGAAAGGATTACACGAGTACGAATATAAGAAAGAGGGCATTATTGGAAACTGTATCAGAAGCAGCCTAACCACAAATAATAAATAAGAATTTTTAAAAAATGACAAAATGTATAACAATGTCAGGGGATACAAAAACATAGCATACTACTGTGATTGAACTACTAAAAATGGAAATATAGGAGAGGCAAGAAAATTTAAACCCAAATTCTTTCATCCTTAATTCTTTAATCCACAAGCATTCATTGACTGTTTATTTGGTGCAAAGTATCACAACACGCTCATTGCAGCCCCGAGGGAAATAAAACTGTATTAACGACTGAAGGAACTTAAAGATTAGGAAAGGAAATAAGAATGGAGAAAAAAATCAGTGTGAAAATTCTCATAATATAAATACTTCAATAGTATATAGTGCTGAGAGTTGCTGAACGTTTTCAGGGAAGTGAGCAATGAGGAAGAATCCACTAAGCAAAGAATGGTGAGAGGAGGAAGAACTTGTGTAAGGAAAGAAATGTTGCTCACTTAGGATGAATGAATTTAGGATTTTGCTGATCAAATAAATGCACAGAAAAATTATTAAATGGCTAGAGGTGATTTCAACTGTTCCCCAAGTCTCAAACTGAATTTCAATCTCAATGCCAAAGAAAGCAGAGGCAGTTCAATTCCAAGAATGAATAGAGATGACTTAGAAAAATAATCTTTAGAAACTGCTTCTATCTCCTTAGAGGTTAGTTGGGCTGTGTTTATCTGAATTTATGACTTGTCCTTGAGGAAACTTTGAAACGTGTGTACTTTGTCATTAGGTACATAGTTGAAACCCCTCTCCTCCTCTGTGGTGTTTCTCTAACCCTAGGAACTCAGTCAGTTCCAGGTGGCTTCTGGCCACCTTGTTGGGCAGTGTTGCCACAAGGCTCTCCTGGAGATGTTTCCCTCATCACACTCATCAAAGCCTACTTAACATGTTTTCTCTTCAGATGGTGGCGTGGGAAGAAACTGGGGCTCAGCATCTGGACTGGCAGAGAAATTGAAACCTGTACCACCTGATTTTAAAGCCAGCATCTAAGGTAGCTAAAGAAATTATCCATGGTGATGTAGGAGAGAGAGGAATGCTAGACTATAGATTATAATTACACTGTTTTGCTTTTAATTATCTTATTTATTTATTTTTTTTGCTTTTGCTGTCACCCCAATTACATTTTCACAAATATACCTCCTTTCTTGTGACAGGAACATATATTTACTTCTGACTTTAATTGTTCTGGGCATTTTTCAGTTTCACATTCTTCAAAATAATGACTATGGGATGCCATTATCTAATGATTTATGAGTTTTCTATTCTGCCAACTCATTGTCTCCTTTTTAAAATGTTAAGTTGTATAAGAAATTCTGTATGCTAGGGAGAAAGTGTAGTTCCCAGAGAGTGACAGAGTCGATATATGAGCCCAAAGCCTGTGTTGTCTGTACCAAGCCAAGCAAAAGATCCAGTAGATAAAAATATTGTCTGGAATCCTCGAGAAATCTGCAATGTCATGAAAGCTTGCAGGCAGTGATAGCTGGGTAAATGGTCTTTCTCTTTTCTTTTTCTTTTTTTATTATTATTTTTATTTACAATATAACTTATATTTAATAGTAGTACATATGTTTTCCTCCCCCCCCAATTGTCCTCCCCCGAGCCTCCCCTACCCCCCAGCACAAGTCCTTACCTACCTCCTCCGGCTCCAGTGTCTTGTATCCATTGGTTATGCTCATATGCATACATACAAGTCCTTTGGTTGATCTCTTACAGCCCCTGCCCCCCACTATCCCCAGCCTTCATTATTTAATCTCCGTGAACTTAACTGATTTATTAGGATAATAGTAAAACAAAGTACTCAGCAAATTTTCAGATACATAGTGGATACTCAATAAATAATGTGATATTCCTTCCTTGCAATAAGAGATGCTATCTACTGAACCTAAAGAGGTAGATATTACTTTAGAGAAGTTAAGTGTTCTGGGACCACATTCTCATAGTCCCGTGCTCAGCAAACTGCGGCTCGCAAGCCACATGAGGCTCTTTGGCTCCTTGAGTGTGGCTCTTCCACGCGAGTCTATTTTGAAGAAGTGGCATGAGAAGAAGTTGAAGTTTAAAAAATGTGGCTCTCAAAAGAAATTTCAATCGTTGTACTGTTGATATTTGGCTCTGTTGACTAATGAGTTTGCCGACCACTGTTCTGTTCTAAATTCATCCATGTCAGTTTCAAAGTTACCAGCCTATACTCTCTCATTGGCAGGAAAACAGAGGGAAAGGTTTCCTTGACATCCTGCTTTCTCTCTCATGAATGTGATTTGTGTACAGGCTGTGAGCCCTGCTACTCTTGCTGGCTGAGCACAGCTGTAAATAGTGCCTAACTGTCCAGATGTAATTTGTTCTACTCCAGGCCTCTTTTTATTCATCCTTGGTTAAACGTCTGCATTCTAATTTTTGTATGTGGATTTTTTGTGTATCTGAATTCATCAAATGACTTTATCATTTATTTTCCACTTTGATCAGAAGAGCTCAGAAATGTTTAATCCTTATAAAATGAAAACATGATCAAATATCACAAGCCACCAATATAGTCAAATTAGTACATGTGATTTGAAATCTTATCAATTCATTAAAAAACTTCATTTTGACTGTGTGTATTTTTACAAGAGGCCAAATTTATTTTTTAAAAATATTTATTGATTTTTTTTACAGAGAGGAAGGGAGAGGAATAGAGAGTTAGGAACATCAATGAGAGAAACATCAATGAGCTGCCTCCTGCACACCCCCTACTGGGATGTGCCTACAACCAAGGCACATGCCCTTGACCGGAATCAAACCTGGGACCCTTCAGTCTGGAGGCTGACACTCTATCCACTGAGCTAAACCAGTTAGGGCAAGAGGCAAATTTTATTAATAAAAGTTCTGTAAAAAGTTTTTTTTAATTGTTCTGCTTATCAGAATGAAAACCTAAATCACGAACTTGATTAAAGAGGTTCAGGTTTATAGTTCCTTATCTGAAGTTCTGAAATCCCCAAACTTGGACAAGCTAAAAAATTTGTTGGTAACTTATTTGGTGACAAAAATATTGATGTTTGCTTACTACACGCCACCCTAGGCCCCACTGGAAATGTTCTATAATATATAGTTTATGTTCTCTATGACCTCCTTGTTCTATAATATATAGTTTATGTTCTCTATGACCTCCTTAAAATAGGAAAAGTCAGGGTTTTGAAATATGTTCAGGCTCAAGAATTTCTTTGGGGGAAGGAATTATGGGCCTGTAGTTATCAAGCTTGATTCGTGGGGTGTTGATATACATATACAAACACTTACATGTAATTAAATTCCATCATCTTTAATTATAATGGTTTCAAATAATATTAAAAATAGTTTCTACTTACCAAAATATTTATGGCTGAAATAATGTAATGTCTTGGATTTGTTCAAAATGGGAGAGAGGATGTGGGTGTCGAGCACTTAGAAAAGTCTTAGATTTTACCCTACCTGCAAACTCATAAATTAATCTGCCATAGCTTCATGGGTATTGGCAGAAGAAATGAAACTCTTGAATCAGACAAAAAAGACTTTATTATTCACCAAACAGCAAGCAGCATTAGTTTTATGTTCACAACAGATCCCTCTGCCTTCAAAGTCCTATGGGGCAATGTCAAGTGGCGCAGGTGGATGTTGTGCAAGCAGTGAGCTTGCATCACAGCTGGGGACCCCTGAGTTTGTCAAACCTGAATCTTTTATATGGGCAGTAAGCCAACCTGCCTGACCTCTCCCTGGAGGGAGCCATTATCTTCGTTAGACTTGTCAGTAAACAGATCTGCCCTCTGCTCTGAAGAGTGACCCTATCTTTATTATCCAAGATTGTCCGCTGTACAAACATCCAGGAAAAGATAATCCATAACAAGGCAACCAGTGTATCTGCTCACAAGATATGCAGAGACACAACAGACCAACAGAGAATTGCTCCCATCGGTGGGTGGTGGTGGTGGTTGTAGTGGAGATGAAACTGAAGTAACTTAGTTGATAGTTATGAAAATTAGGTAACGGATACATTGAAGTACAGCCTGTTTTGTATATATTTTTAAATTTCGATAAAGAACAAGTAAAAAATGGCAGCTGCTATAAGTAACATGCTACATAAATCACAAAAGAAAAGACCCACAGATAACTGTTAGCTCTTCACTGTCTCACATCTGTATTTCCCTGAGCAAATGTCTAAAGTCTATTCAGGAAAGGTTCCTTGAGGCTCATTACATCATTGGTTTGCAAGAGTATTCACAAGTGTATATGATTAACTCAAACCTCAATTGGTTAAGTAACCAACTGTGAAAGTTGAGAATATTGGGAAAAGGTAGAAAATTACATTTCAGTTTTTAATTTGGGGAGGGGAGCATAACATACATATCACATTCATAAATATACATATCTCAATATACATATGACTTATAGATATCATATGTACTGTAGATCAGTGAGATGGAGCCAAAGGAGACTTCATTTATATGCAAGGCCTTTTATTCATATGAATAGTAATCAGACTGTCAAAAAAGAGAATCTTGAAAATAATGCTAATTTAGATGCTTTTAGCAAGTCTATGTTCTTAAAAATATACATATTTTAGTAAAACATAAATATATCCCTGTTCTAAAAACAGAGGTGTCTAGACTAAAAAGTGAATGTCTTATTCCCCACAGACCAAACACCAACTTTCCAATTTCCTATTTGCCTCCAGGAAGGTAATTACTATTAACAGTTCGGTGTGTATTCTTCCCAGCTAGGTTCCATAAATTTACATACATTAATATGTAAAAGTACAAATACAGTTTTAAAAAACAAAAATGAGATCATACTGTGCATACTTTTATACATCCTGTTTGTTTGTTTTTTTCACTTAAAGGTTTCTTGGAGATATTTCTATTTCATTATCTATAAAACTATTTCTATTTTTAAAATTGTTGCATAGCAACCCTGGCTGGTTTGACTCAGTTTGTTAAGAGTCATGCCACGCAGCAAAAGGTCTCTGGTTGGTTCCTGGTCAGCACACATGCTCAGGTTTCAGTCTCAATCTTCAATCATGGTGGGGTTAGGGGAGTGCGGGAGGCAGCCAACGGATGCTTCTCTCTCCCTCTCCCTTCCTCACTCTCTAAAAAAATCGATAAAAACATATCTTTAAAAACTGTTACATAGTATTATATAGGATAGATGCATCATATTTGGAATATCCAAGCTCAACTTTCACTGCTACAAAGAATTTTTTTTTATTATTTTTAAATACATGTTATTGGTTTGTTACCGAGAGGAAAGGAGAGGGATAGAGTCAGAAACATTCATGAGAGAGAAACATCGATCAGCTGATCAGCTGCCTCTTGCACACCCCCTACTGCCCGCAGCCAAGGTACATGCCCTTGACCGAAATAGAACCCGGGACCCTTCAGTCCGCAGGCTGATGCTCTATCCACTGAGCCAAACCGGTTTCAGCTACAAAGTATTTTTTATATTTGTTATGAGCACATGTCACCATTGCATTCTGTATGCATGGACCAGTTTCTGCATAGCTGGGTCTATAATCTAAGACAATCTCAACACAAGCTTGTAGCAAAAATAACCACAACAAAAACAAAACAAAACAAAAACGATCTCTGTATGTGTCAAGAGTTTTGAGACTTTTTAAAAAAATTGTGAAACTTATTTTAAATTCTCTTATTCTCTTGCTGACTAGAGGAGGAAGGGAACTTAATGAGGAATGGTATATTTACATAGCCTCAAAGTATCACCTCATTAATTACTTGTAGGTTACAAAAGGAAAATCCATACAGTGAAAGAAGCAGACTTTAGCCAATTAACCAAAATCAACATCACCTGTAAGGCCAAATGAACATCGTGTGCCTCCAGATATGAGACCCAGAGAAAGACACATCATTTATTTAGTATTCCAGCCAGATATGCATTACTTGAATCAAATAATGAGAAAACATTAGACAAACTCATATTAAGGAGCATTCTATAAAATAACTGGTCCATACTCTTTAAAAATAATGATGAAAGACAAAAAATAAAAATAGAAGCTTTAGGAACTGTTTCAGTTTGAAGAAGACAAAGTATACACAACAACTAAATGGAACCAGGTATCCTGGATTGGATCCTCTACTAAAAAAAAAATTCCATAAAATACATTGTTAGAACAAGCAATAAAATTGGGACATGGACTATAGATTAGATTTTTTAAAAACACAGCATCAATGCTAAATTTTCTAATTTCAACAACTGTATTGTAGTTATGTAAGATAGGTTAGGAATATGTTAGGATATATAGGCAATACATACTGAAGAATGATTAAGTGTAAATGTGCATATATCTGCAAAAGGTTCAGAGAAAAGTGTGTGTGTGTGTGTGTGTGGAGAGAGAGAGAGAGAGAGAGAGAGAGAGAGAGAGAGAGAGAGAGAGAGAGAGAGAGAGAGAGGGAGAGAGGGAGAGATTGGGAATATGGTAAAGTAAATGTGACAAATTATTAAAAATTAGTGACTGTTGGTATGGTTAATGGATACATGATTTTTTTTGCAACTTTTCACTACATTCGAAATTATTTCAAACTAAAACTTGAAGACCTTGTCTTGATTTCAAGAGCATGTAGAGAACTGGAATGGCTGAATCATGCATACGAGTGCTGGTCATATTTCCTGTTCAACTGTTTTCTGCTTGGCGTGAGCTTTGGTTATAAGACTTTAGGGAATGGTTCTTTTTTCAATATTTTCCAGAGATATTTCATGTATCTCACAATTGGGAACTGCCAAAACACTTCAGTTTCAGAAATACAAATAGCTGACTAACTGTTGGTTTTCAGAGGCAGAAGAGGAACTTGTATTTTAAAGGGCAAGTTGCTTTAACAAACCATTGTATTGCATCAATCTGTTGTACCAAGTCTCCTTTGATTGGTGTCTTTTCACTAAGCTATGTCTAAGCAGATACACTGGCTTTCACTTTTAATCCTTTTCTTTTTATAATACTGATTGAGTTAGGGAGCAATGAGTTATGGCTTTAAGTTTAGAAATGCATAAAAGCATAGAGCCGGCAAGCTTGGTTCAGTGGTTGAGTATGAACCTATGAACTAGGTTTGATTTCTGGTCGGCACATGCCCAGGCTGAGGGCTCGATCCCCAGTAGGCAGCGTGCAGGAGGCTCAATGACTCTCTCTCATCACTGATGTTTCTTTCTATCTCTCTCTCCCTCTCCTTTCCTCTCTGAAATCAATAAAACATTTTATTAAAAACATAAAAATTATTCTAAATGATCAATAATCCCTCTTGCTTATCTGTCTCTGAATTGCTACAAGGACCTGACAATAGCAATTATTTGACTCGTTTTCTCAGTAGGTTTATTGAGATATAATTTACATACATACATTTTATTCATTTTAAATGTAGAATTCAATGAATTTTAGCATATTCGCAGAGGTGCAAGCACCACCACAGTCTAATTTTAGAACACCTTTAGCAACCCAGAAAGAAACTCCATGCTCATTAGCAGTCACTCCCCATTCCCTCGTCTCCCTCGGTCCCTGCGAACCACTAATTCGTTATCTGGGTCTCTGGATTTGTATATTCTGGACATTTCATAGAAATGAAGTCATACAAATATGTGGTCCTTTGTGACTGGCTTCTTTTTCTTAGCGTACTGTTTGCAAGATCCATCCATGTTATAGTATGACTGAGCGCTTCACTTCTTTTTATTGCTGAATAACACTCTGTAATACGGATACATCCATTCATCAGATGATGGGCATTGGGGTTGTTTCTGCTCTTTAGCAATCATGAATAATGCTGCTATGAACATTTGTGTGGATATGTGCTTTCATTTCTCTTGAGTATATATATGTTGGAGTGGAATCGCTGGGTCAGGTGGTAACTCTATGTTTAACATTTTGTGGACCCGCCAGACTGTTTTCCAAAGTGGCTTCACCATTTTATATTCCCACCAGTATCACATGAGGGTTCTAATTTCTCCACTTGTTATTGTCTGTTTTTTTTTTTAATTCTTATTATAACCATCCTAATGGCTGTGAAGTAGAAGCTCTTTGTAATTTGGATTTGCATTGCCTTTATGACTAATGATGTTGATCACATTTTCATGTGCTTAATGATCATTTTTATATTTTCCTGGGAGAAATGTATATTTAAAACCTTTGCCAATTTTTTAGAATTGGGTTATTCATCTTTTCCTAAATGATTTTAAAAACTTTTCTGCATATTCCAAATACAAGTTTCTTATTGGCCATATTATGGGCAATAATAATTTACACAGATTGGCTATCATTTGGCTGCTTTATGTACTTAAAGATCTTGGATATATTTTTAATTTCAATATGGATGAACAAATCTCAATTTCTTTAAGAAAACTGTTGAATAGCATTCCATATTTGAAATATCCCCTAACAAAGGCCACCTGAATGAGGTCTTCTGTCTGTATTCTTATGGGGCATATTTTGAACCACACTCTTATATTCTATATTTTGGGGGCATTCGTCAAATCCTCTCTATTTTATTTATGCTAAGATTGAGAAACATGCATTCTGCATCTTTTGTGTGTGTGTGGGATATGGGAGGTTCTCACACAGCATTTGGCATATATCACTCTGCTGGTTGGTAAGTTTAGAGAAGAGCCCCCACTGACTCATTGTAAACTCTCAGAAGAGAAGATATTTACCCTTTAGGTCCTGTTTATGATGCTGCAGAACACATAATCTTAG
This sequence comes from Antrozous pallidus, assembly GCA_027563665.1. Lineage (NCBI taxonomy): Eukaryota > Metazoa > Chordata > Mammalia > Chiroptera > Vespertilionidae > Antrozous > Antrozous pallidus. Next base: position 136,626,630 of record CM050509.1, on the reverse strand, counting down.
AGTTGGAAAAGACACAATGGCTCCTGTAGTCCCGCGGAACTCACGGTGCTATTTAAAGATCAGCACTAGTCCACAATCTTTTACTGGCCTATGATGATTGAATACAGAAAAAAGAGTGTTTACAAATTGTTCATGTATTTGATATTGCTGTGAAAGCCAAGCACATGATATTGTATTATACAAAACTAGAGGCCAGGTGCACAAAAATTCATGCACTGGAGAGGGGGTTCCCTCAGCCCGGCCTGCCCCCCTCACAGTTTGGGAGCCCTCAGGGGTGGGAGGTGACCCAGTGATCAGGGGAAGGCAATACCCCATCAAACCTCTGCTGCTGCCACTGTCGGCAGCACAAGCCTCAGCAGCCTTGGTTACCTGAGCCTTGGGTGGCCCTGGGTTGCTGAGCAGCCACCATCTGAGGCTTGCCTGTGCCTTGGGCTGGCCCTGGGCAGCTGGGGGGTTGAGGGGATTGGGGCACTCTGGAGGCAGGCATGCGAAGCAGCCGGGCCCACCTAGGGGTGGGCCCAGTCTTGCCACATGCCTACCACCCCTGTGGGGCTAAGGGGACTGGGCACCACCATCTTGTGGCTATGGACACTGCCATCTTTGAGGATGGGGCATTCAATTAGCATATTTCTTCCTTATTGGTTGTGGGCACTGCCATCTTTGCAATGGCATGAGGGTCAATTAGCATATTCCTTCTTTATTAGATAGGATATCAGGCCACAATTGATAGGAAATTTTAAAAATACCTTTGCCAAAGACAATTGAGAAATACTTCTATAGTCCAATCTGTCACCCACAGCGAAAATTACTTCAGTAATCAATCAACTGGAATTTTCTTAATTGGTTTAGTTTATTAGTTCAAGAAAGATTTATTCATCCTCTACAACATGTTAAGAACTGGGCAAGCTACAGACCTTATCCTGATTTTTCACTTGCTAGGTATGTGAACGTGAGGAGAGTTCTTAATCTCTTGGTTTCCCAATTTCTACCTCTGTAAAATAAAGGAAATAAGAGGACCTATTATCAAAGCGTTATTTGGGGAAATCGATGAAAAATAAATATATATATTTAGAACAGTTTATATATATTACACTTCATATATTTATATATATATATTTATATATATATATATGATAGTTTTATGTTACATATTATATATAATTAGATGTATAATTATGTATATACTAGAGGCCCAGTACATGAAATTTGTGCAAGGGGGAGTGATGTCTCTTAGTCCAGCCTGCACCGTCTCCAATCTGGGACCCCTCGAAGGATGTCCAACTGCCCATTTAGGCCAGGACTGATGGCTCCAAACTACTCACCTGCCTGCCTCCCTGATTGTCCCTAACCACTTCTGCCTGCCAGTCTGATCACCCCCTAACCACTCCCCTGCCAACCTGATTGATACCTAACTGCTCCCCTGCCAGCCGGTTTGCCCCCAACTGCCCTCCTCTGCCAGCCTGGTCACCCCTAACTGCCCTCCCCTGAAGGCTTGATCACCCCCAACTGCCCTCCCTTGAAGGCCTGGTCCCTCCCAACTGCCCTCCCCTGCTGGCCATCTTGTGGTGGCCATCTTGTGTCCGCATGGGGCAGGGTCTTTGACCACACGGGGGCAGTCCTCTTGTGTGTTGGATTGATGGTCAATCTGCAAATTACTCTTTTATTAGATAGGATAGAGGCCTGATGCATGGGTGGGGGCCAGCTGGTTTGCCCTGAAGAGTGTCCCAGATCAGGGTGTGGGTTCCCTTGGGGTGAGGGGCAACCTGGACGAGGGGTCTGTGGAGGTTTGCAAGCTGGCCACATCCCCCAGCGACCCAAGCGGAGGCCCTGGGATCTGGGATTAATCTATGTCTACAATTGAAACTTTGTAGCCTGGAGCGGAGCCAAGCCTTCTGCTCACTCCAGGGTTGCAACTATTTCTGTTTGAAACATTGTATCTCCTAGGCCAGCAACAGCAGGCTGAAAGCTTGGCTTCCTCCATTGCCAGGGAAACCCAAGCCTCTGTTCTCTCTAGCTCAGTGGCTGCTGCCATTTCTGTATCTTTTATAATTGAAACTTTGTAACATTGAGTGGAGGCTTAGGGAGGCAACAGCAGGCAGAAAGCTTGGCTTCCTCTGTTGCCGTGGAAACCCAAGCCTTTCTCCTGCTCTCAGAGGTGGCAGCCATCTTGGTTGAGGTTTATTTGCATAATCTGCTCCTGATTGGTTGGTGGGCGAGGCTTGTGGGTATGGCGAAGGTACGGTCAAATTTGCATACTACTCTTTTATTAGATAGGATAATTGGGTATATAATTAGAACAGTCCCTGGTACATGATAATCATTCAATAAATGTTAGTGAAGTTAATGATGATGCTGATGCTGGGGATAGTGATGCTGAATATTATGGATACATTATGTCGAAGGTATACCTACTATCTGGTAGCTAATGAGGGAGTATGGGCACAGAGACAATTTCAGTGCAGGAAATGGTGAGACAGGATGAGTGCACAGGGTATCCAATCTTGTCCAAGAAGGTATATTAATGTAAAGCTAAGCTTCTGGAAAAAGAAAGCTCAAATAGAGTGCCTTAAAGACCACAGAAGTATATCCCTCTTCCACCTAATAGTTCTGAAATGGATAGCTCTGTTAGTGATATAGGCTGACTCCTATAACAAATGATTCTCAAATTCAAAGGACGGTTAACAGTAAAATGCTTATTTCTTTCTCACATCAGCCAACCATTTAGAGACCCAGAGTCTCTGACTCTGTTTGAATGACCATGTGTGCATAAAGTGGGGGAAACTGAATGGATTTAGGGGATGACTATTGCAATAGGGATCCACTAGAGGTATATACTAGTAGTTACAAACCAGAACGTGGAGGAAGAGGATGACAAAAAATAAGGCTGGAGGCAAGAAGAGGCCAGATCATAGAAGTCCTTAAATGACAGGTTAAGGAGGCTGGACATATGAATATTATAGAGAAGCTGAGATAGGAAGATAACATTATTTTTTAAAACCTTAAAGGACACTGTGACTGTAATATAGAGAGAACTTTTGGAAGGAAGCAAAAGGATGCCATTTAGAATCAAATGTATTGCAGTAATCCAAGTAGAGGTTGATGGTTTGAATCAAGGCAGTATCAATGGGAAAGAAGAAAATTAGATAAATCTGGAGAGTGTCTTCAGGATTTGCAGACTGATGGACTAGGAATAACTGGTAAGAATGAGGCTGGGGACCAGGATTATATCCTTTCAACTATTCTCTGAAATGAGGAACTTGAAGGAGGAGGGTTTGAGGGGTGAGCCAGGGTTGGAGATTATAATTCAAGTTTGGTTATATTGAGTTTCAGGTGACTCTGGGGTTTTCCAATAACACCCTCCAATTGGTCTTTGGAGATAGAGTCACGAATTTCAGAAGTGAGAGAGAGCTACACTGTAAGTTAGGTCTCACTATGTATAAATGGCAGTCAGAACAATTGGAGTCACTAAAACAGCAAAGAATATCATGTAGAATGAGAAAAGAGTAGACCCAGGACAGGAGTCTCAGTGAACATCAGATGTGAGAGAGGCCACAAAGCAGGCTTAGAAGAGTGACCAGAGGCCCTAGCCAGTTTGGGTCAGTGGATAGAGTGTTGGCCTGCAAGCCAAAGAGTCCCAGGTTCAACTCCAGTCAAGGGTATGTACCTTAGTGGCAGGCTTTTCTCCCGCCCAGGCCCTGGCCAGGGGTGTGCAGGAGGCAACCAATCAATGTGTTTCTCTGCTTTGATGTTTCTCTCTGTCTTTCCCTCTCTCTTACACTCTCCCTAAAAATCAATGGGAAATTATCCTTGGGTGAAGATTAACAAACCAAGCAAAAACACACACAAAAAAGAGTGGCCAGAGGAGTCAGACAGGTGGCAAGAGAGTTCAATGTCAGAGAAACCACAGAAACAAAGAGAAGATTTCAAAAAGGAGGATGTGGTCAATGGTGTCATGTAAGAGAAATTGCAAAGAACATTTATCGACAGTGACATGACAAAGATGGGTTTGGGCTGTGGGGGTAGAAGCCAGACTGAGTGGACTGACAGAGGAGTGCAATCTATGAGAGGCAGATGACATGCGCATACACTCTTAGAGAGTCAGACTTCATAGAGGATGGGGTAAAGAGGCAGTAACTTGATGGAAGGAGAGACTGGGGAAGTTTGCTGTATGTAAGTGATGAGAGAAACCTATGCATCGTCACCAATGAGAAGCTGAGTTTGGGTAAAAGCAAAGGTGAGAAAGGACATAATTGGTGGAGGTAGGAAAAGAATTTAGACTGAATTAGCCTTCAATATGAATCCCCTTCCCCATAAGTAATTTCCGTTGTGTACAACTCTAAATATTAGAACTATACAGGATTGGGGGAAAGTAGGTTTACAGTTGTGAGTATGTGAAACAGAATTTATTCTTGTATTCTTTTAATTATTGTATTATTTTCCATATGAACAACCTACTTTTGCTTCACCTGTATTTCTTATCCTGAAGGGAAATATGTTTCCTTGTAATTCTCATCTGAGTCTTATTTCTGCTTTCTCAACTCTTACACAGCTGCAATCTTATTTCCTTTTCAGTTTCTTTTATAAACAACTATAGTTCCTTCAAGCATTTGTCATATGAGTTGATTTCAAGGTTTAATTTGACCAGTGTTCAGCTTAAAATGTCAAACCCTGAACTGTTAAAAAAAATATTCTAGATGTGTTTTGGCACATATAGTACCATGCCCACTGTTCATGTTTTTTTTTTCTTGATCTGAACACGATATATTTATACATTGAATTTTGAGCTTTAAAAAAATTACATTATATAAGCATTAGTTATTGTGCTTATAAAACAATTAAAAATCCTACTTTTCCCCAGGAACTGCTTTTAAACCAGCTCTCCTATGTTAAAAGCTAAGTATAGGTTTCAAGTTTATTTTTTCTGTTTTTAAATTATCATCCCAAGCTGTCATCTTCTTGGATAGGATATGGATCCTGACATCCAAGGTATTTACTCTTTCCCAGTGTTGTCAGTTCCAACATTCAAAAGTTATCGTGGGCGGTAGAATTCAAAGATGACTCACACCCCCTGGAGTCCACACCTCGATGTAATCCTCTCCTCTTATGTGAGTATAGAACCTGTGACTTGCTTTTAACCCATAGAATAAGGCAAAGGTGAGGGATTTTTGCAGCTGTAATTAAGGTCCCTAAGCAGTTATCTTTAAGTTATTCAAAAGAGAGCACATCCAGGGTAGGCTTGACCATACCAGGGGAGCCCCATAAAATTGGATCCAGACCTATCCTAAAAGAAAAGGCTTGACACAGGAAAGACTATCCCCTGCTAACCTTAAAGAAGCAGCCATTTTAGGAACAATCTATGGGAAAGGGTGGCTTCTAGGAGTTGAGAACCTCAGGCCTGAATGCTTCCAGCAACCTGAATGAGCTTGGAAGAAGTTCTTGAGTCTCAAATGAGACCTCTGTCCCCCCTAACTCCTTTATTGCAGAAAACACAGCTAAGGACCCATGAATATTGAAATAATAAATGTGTGCTGTTTTAAGATGCTAAGTTTGTGGTAATTTGTTATGCATCATAGAAAATGGATATGCTTGGCGTAGCATTACTATTCATGTCTTGGGCATAGGAGAGTTGGACTGTACGGGGAGAGGGCAGCATCCTTTAAAATTCTCTCCTCTGCTTCTCACCTTTAAAATTCTTCTCTTCTAACTTCCATAGCACCGCTGATGCTTCCTGCTCATGCAGGTTAATGAACTTTGATTAGCGAGAGGTAGAAAACATCGCCACAGTGGACCCCATCTCAGCTTCTGAGCCAGAATAAAGCTGCCTCCTTGAAAACAGACACATTGAAAACCAGTACTGTTCGTGTTGTGTATTACTGCAATGCTTATTAACCGTTCTGCTGATTCATTCTATGACAAAGCATCTGAATCAGGCATTAGTGGATCGTCTCTGTTATTGTCAGAGAGCCATTTGCCTCGGGATAAAGAATGTCTGTTAATATTCTGGGCACGATTGAGACTCCCAACTAAGAGGCCAACCCTGCCCTCTCATTAGTACTTGGTGGGTGTTAAGACCTTCATTAAGATTCCACTTCCTTTAATGTGGTTACCTTGGCATGTTTTCTGACGACCTTAGTGACTTAGGAAGGATTGGTTTTTCCAAATAATAGGCAAGAATGCAGAAAGTAATTGGATTTGGCATACCTCGTAACATCTCATCGAATTGCTTTTAGATGAGCTCTTAAAGAAAGGCTTTATTTAAAACAGAACAGGGAGATTTGGTTGGACACTGATGAGCTTCCCTATGAGATTCGGTGACTAATGCTGCATGTCAACACCAGGCGTCCATGTAGATGGATATTAGGACACCAATGTGTATAGACTTCTTAATACTGAGGGAGGAGGGGAAAGCAGTTTCCCCTTCCACCCCATTGCAGAAAGTCAGTAGGAATATACTGCAGCGAGAATCCAGGAGGCTGCATGGATTTTACGTTTGTTGATAGAAAGTGAGGAGAAAACTTCAGTTTCTGGGATGATTTTGGATTTCAGAGATGCCCTCAGGCAGCAGCACTGGACCTGACCTAAAACAAGCTTTCTTCACCCCGGCGCTATTGACCTATTGACATTTGGGGCAGAACAATTCAAGAGAGAGAGAGAGAGAGAGAGAGAGAGAGAGAGAGAGAGAGAGAGAGAGATTGAGAGCACTGTCCTGTGCATTGTAAGATGTTCAGCAGCATCTCTGGCCTCTACCCACTAGATGCTCCATTCCAGAACCCTCACAAGTTTGACAACCAAAAATGTCTCCAGGTGTTGTCAAATGTACCCTGTGGGCAAAATCGCAGTTGGGAGCCACTGCTCTAAAACAAGCAAACACTTAGTTTTCTGCCCAGTGTCTGTTTCTTGTGATGCTTTAATTTTCTCAACTCAGTTTAACCGAAGTGGTTAACAACAGACATTGGGGGTTGGGGGTGGAGTGAATGGAACATTTGCTTTTATTTGACTATGCAGATACATACAACGGCTGTGATATGTAAAAATTAGGTATTAAAGGGTTTCCAGGACTGTGTGTCTGCTCCTAAGGTTTGTTTTAAGTATGTGTCCTTTGCCTGTGTTTTGTATTAAAAAATTAGGAAACAACATGTATTGTTGATTATGCTGGCATTGTCCAGTTCATTTAATTTTTATTTTTAAGCAAATTCTTTTTTTTGTATCCATAGGCTGTTCCAAAAAAAATGTATACACATTTGAACAGCTGATAGCTCATTTGATGTGGTCTTTTTCCAGATTTAACCCATTGGAATTAATAACTATTCAAAGAGTGTATATTTGGGGACACCCTGTATTTTTCTTTCACAAACTTCTTTTGGTTTTGTTTAAAAATGGCTTTATTAAGGGCTTATTAGTATATATCCCCTCCCAAAACCAGAATATTTGTTTGCTTATTTTAGAGCAGTGGTTCTCAACTGTTATTCGGGTTTTAGGGTTTTGTTTTGTTGTTTTTTTGCATCCTTATTTAAATATTGGCTCGTATAATGACCTAGGAGTTCACATCTATTATTACCAAAAAGTTAATAAAGTTATGTCGAAAATCCAGAAGTAACTGGGCAAGTCTGGTTTCCTGTTCTGATATTTTTCTGTCTCTTTTCTAAAACCCACACTCCTATAGGGACCATCCTTACAATGTTCAATCTAATTCTAACCTTTGTGTAGAAAAACTGTGATCAAAAGCATCATTGCTTGAGTTGCCACCACACACACACACAAACAGGGAATTGAATTGTCATTGAACCAATTAGTTTCTGCCAATAATTGGAAAGAGCATCAATTAACAACAAATAAAATGCTTAAGTAGAGAGGAGACTGAGAAACTGAAAAGCAAGATCTGAAATTTCATCAATTTGCCCATGGATATTCAGCTAATTATTTGCTATGAGAGGTAATTTTCAATTCTTCAAAGCACTGTAAATGATCAAAAAGAATAGTGCTCTGGAGGAGGGTAAAGCACCATGTGCTAAATGAATAAACCAGCCTGGCTAGGCTAGCAAATGAAAGTAAGAGGTCGAATCCATTTACAGAACTTAGTTTCCTGCTGTTCATTCCATGTTACCCAAGCTTCCTGATAGCAATGAAATTATATTTAAGTGAAAGACCAACACTTGGAAGAGAAATTGAGCACAGAAAATCAATACTAAGTTTCAGTGGTTCCTGACCAGAACATTAAACTCCTTTTTATAACACTGATGAGAGAGAGAGAGAGAGATCCAAGTGACTCACTCCTGTCACCCTGGCCAGTGGGCAACTTCACAGACAATATTAGACTTTGGTTTCTTTAAAAACTATATCAGAGAGGGTGGAACTTGCATTGCCACCATTTGTCCACCATTCAGATACCATTGCTGACATGTACACATAAGGAACTATTTGGCATTGAAACTGGGACTCAAACATTTTTTTTGTTCTTATATGTTTATTTCCAGTATGCAGATGCAATATTTTTTAAAGAAAAGAAACAGGGGAAATATAGATACAGAGGCAAAGAAGCATTGAACAGACTGTCAAACTACAGTGGAAAGGCAGGGGAGGGTGGGGGGCGGGGGCTGTAAGAGATCAACCGAAGGACTTGTATGCATGCATATAAGCATAACCAATGGATACAAGACACTGGGGGCAGAGGGGACAGGCGAGAGCATGTGCTGGGGGATAGGGGAGGCTGGGGGATGGTCAGGGGGGGAGAAAACATATGTACTACTATTTGTAATACTTTATTTCTTTATTTATTTATTATTTTTATTTTTTATCTTTATTGTTCAGTTTATTAATTACATTGTTCCCTTTTTTTTCACCCTATAGTTCCCCTCCACCTGGTACCCATCCCACCCTCTGCCCTCCCCCGCCTCCACTGTCCTCTCCCATAGTTGCATGATTTTTGTCCAGACTCTTGCTGCACTTCACACACACCCTTTCTCCCCAAGAGTTGTCAGTCCATTCCCTCTCTATGTCCGCGATTCTGTTACATTCACCAGTTTATCCTGTTCATCAGCTTATTAATTCACTTGATTTTTAGATTCATTTGTTGATAGATGTGTATTTGTTGTTCCTAATTTACACTTTTATCTTTTTCTTCTTCCTCTTCTTAAAGAATATCTTTCAGTATTTCATATAATATTGGTTTGGTGGTGATGAACTCCTTTAGCTTTTTCTTATCTGCGAAGCACTTTATCTGACCTTCAATTCTGCATGATAGCTTTGCTGGATAGAGTAATCTTGGTTGTAGATACTTGCTGTTCATCACCTTGAATATTTCTTGCCACTCGCGTCTGGCCTGCATCGTTTCTGTTGAGAAATCCGCTGACAATCGTATGGGTGCTCCCTTATAGGTAACCATCTGTTTTTCTCTTGCTGCTTTTAATATTCTCTCTTTGTCTTTTGCTCTTGGCATTTTAATTATGATGTGCCTTGGTGTGGTCCTCTTAGGGTTCCTATATATTGGGGTTCAGTGTGCTTCTTGGACTCCTAAGTCAATTTCTTTCACAAGGTGTGGGAAGTTTTCGGTCACTATTTCTTCAAATAGGTTTTCATTGTCTTGCTCTCTCTCTTTTTCTGGCACCCCTATAATTTGGATGTTGGTATGCTTGAGGTTGTCCCAGAGGCCCCTTACACTATCTTCAATTTTTTGGATTCTTTTGGTTCCTTGCTTTTTCAGCTGAATGGATTTTACCTCTTTGTATTTCAAATCTTTAACTTGGTTCTTGGGGTGCTCCAGAGCACTTTTAGGTCTTTGTATAATATTTTTTATTTCAGTCAGTGTGTGCTTAATTTCTGGTTGGTCCTTTTTCATATCCTTGAGAGTCTCCTTTATATCCTTGAGGGTCTCCTTCATTTCCACGTTTGTCTTGATCATTTCCACACTGGTCTTGATAATTTCCTTGCAGGTCTCGTTCATATCCTTGAGGGTCTTGTTCATTTCCTTGTAGGACTCATTCATTTCCTTTGCAGTCTTGCTTATTTCCTTATAGGCCTCGACCTTTTGTTGGAGCCTCTTGAAAAACCCTATAACTGTGGTTTTGAATTCTATGTCCAGTCATTTTTTTCCCCTCCATTTCTTTCACATCTGATTTCTTTCCATGTCTCTGCATGGTGGCTGCTTCCCTGAGTTGGTCAATTAGCTTTGTGTGGTAGACTTCCTACTAGTGACAGTGGCTCAGCCTCCCCAGTTACCTGAGGTGGATATGGGTTACACAGTCTTGCAGAAGTTAAGCTCAGGTTAATCGTTGTTAGCACTTGGAGGGGTTGACCTCCAGGCCAATTGTCTGTGAAGCTCAGCTGTGCTCAGGTTGGATGGGCAGAGTCTCAGGGCCAAGCAGACAGCGTTAGCTCCGCCCTGTGTGGCCCCAGGGACTCTGTGCTGGGGGCAATGGCCGCCAGCACCTCTGAGAGAGAGCCGCTGTGGAGCTCCACCGGCTGCCGGGGAATTCAGACTCTCCCCAAATGACTCTGCACACCCAATGTCTCACCCAGGGTCTAAAACAAAGCAGACTGATGGTTTTCCGAATGAGAGGCAAGTCACAGAGCGCTCTCTGTGCGGTCACGCAGCTGAACTGTTCGCGCGCAAGCTGCCTTTTCCACAAGCTGGGAGAGCCCTGCAGCACCCAAGCTGCGGTGTGCCCTCCTACTGTCCAGTTTTCACCCCGTATGATAGTGGGTTCTCTGGACTTCACCCAGAGCTGGAGAATCAGTCCAGTGGGACGTCTTTGTCTCCAGGTTCGAGAAAACTGGCCGGTTTTCAGCCGCCCGCCCTCTCCGCTGGCGCGCTCTCCAAACCTCTCTCCGCGCGAATCTTTCAGCGCTGTCTGCAGCCGCTCCTCCGAGTCACAGTGTCTTATCTTCACTTTTATTTGTGGAATTTTCACTCGGCCAGCTTTCTGGTGATTCTGGAAGGTGTTTGTTCTTTCGTTAAGTTGTAGTATTAAAACTGCTGAGTATGATGGCAAGATAGGTGTTTTACCTATGCAGCCGTCTTGGTTCTCCCCTGTAATACTTTAAATAATAAAATAAAATAAAAACTATAAAGATCATATAACTGAGAGGCTATCTCTTTTTTTTTCAATTATTTCAATACTGATTCAAGAATTAGCATTTTTATTAGCTACTAACTTGTTTTGTGAAAATAAACGTAAAAAGAATTATTTGGGCTGCAGCCTTTTGGAAACAGAACACTAGTCAATAATGTCCGAAAACAACAGTAGTGAAGACGGACAGAAATGATCCCCTCATCCTTTCTCATGAGGTGTGCTTTGAATCTGGTGTTGTTAAATATGAGAGAAATGAATCTAGTATAGTTTGGAAAAGGTTTTATTTTGGTCAATCTTGTAAGAATGTGATCTTGATCTTTTTTCTTCCTCAAAATTGCTGAAGATCAGTTTTATAACTTGTACATATCTGTAAATTATTTACATGTATATTTTTGTATGCATGTATATATTTGTATGTATGTGACTCTATAGCAAAGGTTGGCAAACTATGGTCTGAGGGTCAAATACAGTCTGATGCCTGTTTTTGTAAATAACTTTTATTGAAACAGCCATATATTTTTATGCATTCGTGTATCATCTGTGGTTCTTTCATGCTACAATGACATAGTTGAGTAATTTGAACAGACTGTATGGCCCTTTACAGAAAAGCATCCATCCACTGACCCTTGTTCTAGAGCCAGACCTTTCTACTTGGCACATGCTGGAATAATAAAGAAGAAATAGTCACTTTTTAAAAGCTTTGTAATGTTTTAAATATTTTAATTATGTAACATCCTATATAATAAAGATGGAATATGCTAATTGACCCTCACGCTGTCACAAAGATGGTGGCACCCACAGCCAATGAGGGGGAATATGTTAATTGATTGCCCTGCCCTAAAATATGGTGGTGCCCAGTCCTCCAGCTGCCCAGTGCAGGTAAGCTTTGGATGGTGGCTGCCAACAGGGGTAGCAGCAGAGGTGTGATGGGGAGTCTCCTTCCCCTGATCGCCAGGTTGCCTCCCATTCCAGACTGTGAGAGTGGGCAGGCAAGGCTGAGGGGACCCCCCCCTCCAGTGCATGAATTTTCATGCACTGAGCCTCTAGTTTGGTATATTTGGGGTAGGTTATTATTCTGTTTTCTTCTAATTTTTAAAGTTGGATGCTTTGGTTATTGTGATTAATTATTTATTTACTTACTTAATTACAGCTGAAGTTCAATATTATATTAGTTTCAGGTATACAACATAGTGATTAAACATTTACATAATTTATGAGATGATCACCCCAGTAAGTCTAGTACCTGCCTGTGCTGTACCTTATATCCCCATAACTATTTTTATAGCTGGCAATCCCCTTCACCTTTTCCTCCATCCTCCCTCCCCCATCCTTTCTGGCAGCTATCAGCTTTTTCTCTGTAATGAGTTTGTTTCTGTTTTGTTTTGTTCATTTACTGCACATTTTAGATTCCACATGTTAGCAAAATCATGCTGTGTTTTTCTTTCTCTCTTGGGCTTATTTTACTTAGCATAATACCCTCTAAGTCCATCCACATTGATGCAAATGGCAAGATTTCATTCTTTTTTTATTGCTGCATAATTTGTATTCATTCATCTATGCTATGGATGGACACTTAAAATATCCTGGGTATTATAGATAACTGCAATGAACATAGGACTGCATATATCTTTTTGAATTAGTGCTTTTGTTGTCTTCAGATAAGTACCCAAAAGTGGTATTTCTGAGTCATATGGTAGCTCTATTTTAATTTTCTGAGGAACCTCCATACTGCCTCATTTTACAATCCCACCAACAGTGCACAAGAATTCCCTTTTCTCCACATGCTTGCCAACATTTGTTATTTGTTGACTATTAGATAATAACCTTTCTAATAGGTGTGAAGTGATTTCTCTGTGATTTTGATTTGCATTTCCCTGATGATTAGTGACATTGAGCATCTTTTCATGTGTCTGTTGGCCATCTATGTGACTTCTTTGGAGAAACATCTATTCAGATCCTCTGCCCATTTTATAACCGAATTATTTTATGTGGAGTTATATGAGTTCTTTATATATTTTGGATATTAACCCCTTACCAGAGATATCATTTATAAATATCTTCTCCCCTCCAGTAGGTTCTGTTTTTGTTTTGTTGATGGCTTCCTTTGCAGTGTAAAAGCTTTTTAGTTTTAGACTTTTAATAAAGTATAAAACATGCTTCATGAATTCACATATCATGTTTGTGCAGAGGCCATGCTAGTCTCTGTATTGTTCCAATTTTAGTATATGCGCTGCCAAAGAAAGCCCAAGAGGATAAATATTTTTATTAAAAGTCTACTGGGGGAGCATATGCTATGCAAAGAAGGTACTTGTTGACATGGAGGTAAAAATATGCGGTAAATGTAAAGAAACTCAAGAAGAGAAGTTCAGAATGTTATTAGAGGCCTCTAAAGAGATGGAGAGAAAAGTACTAGTAGTATTGAGTTGTCAACCTGGAATTAATCAAAACTTTACCAAAATGCCCATGTAAATGCATATATCAGAAGATCCAATATAATAAAATTAAAGAAATCAAACAATTATTATCTAGTAGGCATTGTGCCAAGCCACAGAGCTTACAAGATGGATGACTCATGGACCTACCACATGAAGAACTAAGAAATATTTTTGTTGGGTTTCATTCTCCAGAGCTGTCGCTGGTTAGGACACTGATCAATTATACCATTAAACTGATACGTTGTGCAAAAGAAGGGTGAAAATAATCAAAATTAAACTCCTTATTTTTCCCTTCAAACCTGTTTTTCTTCATGTTCTCTTGGTTTGGGGAGAGACATCACCCCCCAGCTGACCAACTGGATTGTCAACTTGTCTGCTTTCTCTCTCATATGCTAGAATTTGCTTCCCACTTTGCCTCACCTGGCTCACAGAGTTCACCATCTCCTCTCAGAGGATTCCCTGACCTCATTTCTTCTTTCCACACCAGCACAGGCTGGGTTATGCATTTGCCATGTACATTCCCATAGATCCAAGTGCATACTTCCCATGATAGGGCTCTTGCCACCGTGTTTTAATGGTTTCTGTACCTTTGAAGAGGCCATTTCATAACACATAAAACTAGGAAATGTTTATATGGAACATGAATAACAGTAGTGGATATAGCAGCCAACAAGGCAGAAAAAGACCATGTCCGTGTAAGTTGCATTCTAGTGAGAACAGACAGTAATTAAATTTTTCAAGCCAATCTCACCACCACTACTGCCAATTTGAAAATGAAATAAAACTGAGACCTATTACCTACTTTAAACTCTTATTGGAGCTATTAAAACTTTATCATGTTAGAAAACATTGTAAATAGGTAGGCTTTATAAGCTGTCACACAATTAATAAAATTTACAAAAGAATATAGTAATATTTGAAATTCATGGGAAGGCCGAACCGGTTTGGCTCAATGGATAGAGCATCGGCCTGCGGACTGAAAGGTCCCAGGTTCGATTCCGGTCAAGGGCATGTACCTTGGCTGTGGGCACATCCCCAGTTGGAGGTGTGCAAGAGGCAGCTGATGGATGTTTCTCTCCCATCGATGTTTCTGACTTTCTATCCCTATCCCTTCCTCTCTGTGAAAAATCAATAAAAATATTTTTAAAAAAAGAGTGAAATTCATGGGAAGAAAAACAACCATAAATATATAAGGTGAGGTCATGACAAGTGTTATGAAAAGAAAAAAGCAGGAAGAGATGGGCTCTAAGTAGGTAGCTGGGGGCTATTTTTGGTAAGGTTGTCAAAGACAATATCTCTGAAGGTATGACGCTTGTCATTAGCAGAGACAGAATGAAAACGAGTATTGTGGGGTGGCCAGAGCAGAATGAAGGAGTGTCAGAAAGAAAGGAAAGGGTCAAATTATGTAAAGCTGTCCAGCCCTGAAAAGGAGTTTTATACCATTGTTGACAATAGTTGAGTGTGGCTTGCCCTCAGGAGTGATCATTCTTTGGTAATATGGACAATGGAAGATGTATAAAGACTCAGGTAGTTATTATTCTCATGTACCCATGATCCTTTCATATTCCCCTTGTAGTTTAACATGCTCTTCCCTTTGGGGAATTTCTCCCTCTACCACCATCACTCCATGCATTCTGTAGGATTTTCTACAGCAATACTTTTTCTTCCCTTGCCATAGAAATGGTCATTTGACATAGTGGCCACAGTTATTGGTCCATGATATAAGTATGTGACCCAAACTAGGCCAATTGGAGTTTTCTGTAGAATTTTCTAGATTCAAAGTGTATGTGCATGGGGGATGACCCTTCTTGGATTTTGTGTTAGGATGTATGCCAGGAACTGCTCGAAGGTGTTTACCATGTATAGCAAGATTGCTTTTACTAGGAGAGAATGAAGCCAATACATGAGTAGAAGCACAGATTGGCAGAGATGAGGAATAGATGGAAAACTGGAAGGCATTACATTTCTGGTTACAGCCCCTGATTCTGGACTTCTTGCAGACTCTTCTCATTTGCTGTTTGGAACATGTTCCTTCTCATTTTCATCATCCCTGATTTTTTGACTCTGTAATTCCCAAATGTTGTTTTACATCTTCTAGTTCTGACCCACCTTGCTGTTGGCTTTTGTATCTCCTCAGTCAGTTATGTGAGCTATCCTAAGAACCTTCTTTAGCTAGGTGAGTTAATAAATCCATTTCTTTGTTTATGATAGGTTGACTTGGATTTTAGGGGGGGGGGTTTCAACAAAAAGACTCTTGACTACTAACCAATGAATGATCTCAAAACAACTGAGGCTGAAACAAAAACATTTCTGTAAGCCACCAATCAGGAGCCTAGTTTGTTTAGCCATCACCACTTGGCTACTGATGCATTCATGGAATTACCTCATCACTGGGTCTAATAAATAAGGAGGAGGAGGGATCTTGTCCTTAGAATGATTCATTAATAAAAGTTTATTGATATTGTTGATACACTCAATTCCTGTAGTCTTGTTATGTCATTGTGTGAAGTCAACTAAAATGATCAAGTATTTACTTACACTTTCAAACTTCTTTTATTATTTTCTTTGTACTTTTAAAAAAATCTTAATTGAAAGTATTACATATGTCCCTTTCCCTGCCCCACACCATTATCATCTCCCAGCCTGCCCCTGCCCCTCCCCCTACTGTATGTGTCCATTGGTTATGCTTATATGTATGCAAGTTCTTTGGTTGATCTCTTACCCACCTCTAACACCCCATCCCACGCCAGCCCTCCTCTACCTCCCCTGCCTTCCCTTTGAGGTTTGACCATCTGTTCAATGAGTCTATGTCTCTAGATCTACTTTCGTTCATTGGTTTATATTGTTCATTATAGTCCACAAATGAGTGAGATCATATGATACTCATCTTTCTCTGACTGGTTTATTCCACTTAGCATAATGCTCTCCAGGTCCATCCATTCCCTTGCAAATGGCAAGAGTTCTTTCTTTTTTATAGCAGTGTAGTATTTCATTGTGTAAATGTACCACAATTTTTTTAATTCACTCATCTGCTGATGGGCAAGTAAGCTATTTATCAAATAGGAGTACCCAACTATGGCATTCTAGTACTCTTTCTGGACCTTCATACTCTTTATTTACCTGATCGAATCTGTTCCTGTTATTTTTATCATTTCTGGTTCATTAGCTCTTGCTTTGGGTATTCTGGCTTTGACAAACTACTTAACAACAGAACTATGGGAAGAGGGGTGATTTGCAGAAGTTCCTTTCTTCTCTCAAAGTAGTTTAGATGTTAATCCATTGATCCATTGTTTAACAAAACACACAACCTATTTATTTTCAAAACTGAGGGTGTTATTAATTTTAGATTGTCATATTAGTTCTTCCAATCTTTCAACACCCCCTCCCCAAGAGCTCTACCTCATCCTAAATTAATCAGAACAATGCCCATCTGGTGGCTCTCTTATATCTTTGGAAACATGCTGGTCTACAAACTTTCCTAAGGCTCCCTCTCAAGTTTAAGATTATTGCTTATTAGCCAAAAAAAATAAGATAAAAAATTTATTCAATATTGGATAGATTCCCAGCAAGTAATATATAGAATCCTAAAAGGAGACACTCAGTAGAATTCATAAGCCAATTAAAATGTTTTTAAATGAAGTTTTAAAAACACTGTTAGAAATTAACATGAATATTTGAGTACAAATTCCCATACAAGCTGTAGTACTTTAAGGAACTACCTTTATGAGTGTTCTGATACACACAGAACACATCACTTGCAAAGTTGTCTTTTATATTCATAATTCATCAGTAGAATGGCTTGGGAAAACAATTATTAAATTTCCAATTGGGATCATTGGGGCTCCGGCAGTTGTTCCTGGGGACAACTTTTGATTTTCCATCTTAATGATGCTGATGGTACAATGAGGGAAAGAAGCTTCAGAAAACATTTTTGCTGCCATAGTATTTTTTAAAACTTTTTGTCTTTCTAGTTTTACAACATCTTTCAGAAAAGAATTTTTGAGACTTTTAAAATTAAAAATAATATAATATTAATGGAAATTATATTAAAAATAAATAGCTTCTCATAAATCACTATAGGTAAAAAACAACTTTTATCCTTCTAAGCCCAGTAATAATAGTGACAATTAAACTATTATGTTCTTCATTATTTAAGGAATACTTTTAAAAACAGATTCATTCTTCAAAATACGAAGGATATATTCATAATACTCCACAGTGTAGTTAATTACAAAAACAGGCTGCTAATTGCATAAATCATATATGAGGTACTCTGGCTCACCAACCAAACTCCTATGTGTCTTTCCTCCTGTTAAAAGAACCTTAGTTTTTCTGGACTTCTACTCTTATGAAGAATTCATTTGATACTGGAAAAGTCAATCAGAGGGGCGACCTCGAATGACTTTTGCCAATCAACCATTGCACTGCCTTAGCCAGAGTCACAGGTTCCATAGTGGCAAATGGTCAGAGCAATCTAACAAGGTTAAGGAAGCTTGATTGGAATGCTGACATTGGAACATTCTTTCTTTTCGCTCTCCTAAAAGGATTTTGGTGTTCGTTTGTTTTTATATAAATGAAAGTGAGATTTGAAACAATCTGGTTCACCTTTGTGAATTTTGTATATGTATTTGTTCATATTTATCCAAATATATTTTATACAGTCAATTCTTCAGAATGCACATGAAATTTGCATATCTGCCCTTTCACTAAACCTTCATTGTAAATGTTAAAAATAATATGTAGTTAACATGCATATCTATAGTGAACATTTTTTAATCCTTGCTGTTAGATATTTTGAATGTTTGTAAACTTTGCTGTTCTAGATTTTTTTTGTAGATGCTCTTAAAGACTTATAGCCAGCCGAGATGGAGGGAGAACTGGGATCCAGCATTCTTGATATTGCTACTGAAATAACCATACTCCTCACCTACATCTTTCCTCTAAATATTTCAAACAATGTTTTTACCTATTTGTGGCCATCCACAGTCATTTTGTTTAAGCCATTGCTACAGATGGGGGCCATGGTAAGTGTAAAATATTAAATATATTGTAATGGTTTCCAAATTGGGCTTTGAAGACTTTTCCAAGGTCTTCTACTAAAAGGAGTGGGGTGAATGGTTGAGGTTCTAAATCCCTACTCTAGCTCCAACCAGAACAGTTCTGTTATCTGAATCAGTGTTAAATAAAAGTTTGAATACAAATGGACTAAATCATTAAGGTACACTGTAGTGGCAGATACATACAAGTGTGCATCACTGAAGTATTTGAGTTCAAAGACGTTGGTGGTATAAAATGGTGTAACCATTTTAGAAAGAAGTTTGAGAGTCCCTTAAAAAGTTTAACATAAGCTACCATATGACTCAGCAATTCCACTCCTAGGTGTATACAAGAAAAATGAAAACATATGACTACACACGAAAACTTGCACATGAATGTTCATAGCTGCATTATTCATGATAACCTAAAAGTGGAAACAACCAAAATGTCTATTATCTGGTGAATGGACAAATAAAATATGGTATATCTACAGAATACATTATTCAGCAATAGAAAGAAATGAAGTGCTGATACATGCTACAACATGAATGAACCTTGACAACATTATGCTAAGCGAAAGCAGCTAGGCATAAAATATAACACATTATATTTTTACATTTATATGAAATATCCAGAATAGGCAAATCCATAGAGACACACAGTAGATTAGGGGTACTTAGAACTGAATGGGGATGTCGTGGAATGAGGAGTGAGCTCTAATGGGTACCAGAATTCTTCTGGTGGTAAAGAAAGTGAAATGTTGTAACATTTGCACAACCATAAAAAATGCTGAATAATTAATATATACACCTTACATATGTGACTTATACATATGTGAATTATATCTCAAGAAAGCTGTCAATGAGAAACAAAAAAGACATAGAACATTTGTCGACATCCAAGAAACTCCTCTGTCTTAGTTTAGGTTTCCTGGAAACAAGCCGAGATGGTGATTCTTGTACAAGGGATTTCATAGGGAGTAACCTTAGGACAATGGTTCCCAACGTGAGGCACACGCCTCACTGGGGGGCAATTTGATGTTTCAGAGGGACAATTCAAGAATGAGTTATTAACAGTGAATTTTGTGCATTTTGTATGGTCTAGGGGCCTCATATACAGTATATAAATATATATTGTGATATATTTATGCATTTCAGTTCTCTATTATGTTTTGAAACTTTATTCGCTATTTTTCATATCACTTCATATTATTATTCTTTTAACAATGCCTTAGTGATTTGTTCCTCAGTACTTTCCACTGTCCTTTTGTTCTTTTATTTTTCTCTCTCATGGATGCCATGTTCTTTGGAAGCTTGTTTAGACCAAGTGAATGGCCTTTTAGGCTTCCTCCACATGATTAGGAGTTCACTTTTTGAATAATAAGAATTCTATGTTAAGGGGGCAGGCTCGGGATTTTAGAGATGCTTAGGTGGGGCATGGCCAAAAAAAAAAAAAAGGTTGG
Source organism: Antrozous pallidus (assembly GCA_027563665.1). Lineage (NCBI taxonomy): Eukaryota > Metazoa > Chordata > Mammalia > Chiroptera > Vespertilionidae > Antrozous > Antrozous pallidus. The sequence goes on along the minus strand of CM050509.1, from coordinate 136,606,627 downwards.
GAACCACTGCTTTAGGAGAAGATGGGTGAGGAAAGCAGCAAAAAATTAAACATGGTCTCAGCTAAGTCTGGACCAGCCTCAACCTGATCCAATGGGGAGCTCTGGATCAGTGTACTCCCAAACAGAAGCAAGGGAGATGGTTGTTGTTGTTTTTTTTTTAATACTGTAATTTCTGGCGTATAAGACGACTGGAACTGATGATGATAGGAAGAAGATAACAAACAATATAGAGAGAGCAAGTGCCAGGCAAGTCCTTGGCGACTGGAACTGATGATGATAGGAAGAAGATAACAAACAATATAGAGAGAGCAAGTGCCAGGCAAGTCCCATCATAACTGCAAGCTACGGTATTTTTATGCACAGCATATAAGATGACCCCCGACTTTTGAGAAGATTTTCCTGGGTTAAAAATCGTCTTATACACTGGAAAATATGGTATATCCTTGTCAGTCAACAGATAATCTTTGGCTATGAGTTTCCTCCCCTTTGTACAGGTGTGCATGTGCTTGTGTGTAAAACTTCCTGGGTAAATCAGCTTCCTTTTCACCAAAATCAATTCTAGAAGGGTCATCTGTGACCTATTGGCAGCTGACAGTCACAATAGCTAGACGGTGATGCCTCCACCAGTACCGAGGATCTGGGGAGGACACCAACAGTGTCCACTACATGCTCCCATGTCCCCTCCTGTTATGATCTTTAGCCTCCCCACATCTCACTTGGGTGGGATTATCACCAGCACACGATTCATAGACGATCTAATTTATCTCAGTGTTTTACCTCTTCAAAAACTGTGCTTCACACTGGAGCTATTCTGTGCTTGTTCTGTGTCAAACAATGTATTGGATAAACTCCAGTTTTCAATGAAATGAGGCCTATTTACCTAGTATCCACCTAAACGTTTTCAAACATTATTTCCTCTAAGAAAACCAAGAGAGTCATAAAAAAAAACAGAGCATGAAGGTAAGAAAGAGAAAAACTTTCACAGGAGAATGCTGAAACCTAGATAGTATGTCTCCCTCTTCCCTCATCAATATCCTGGATGAAAATATTTCTGTAATAGTAGTAATATTCACCAGGAAAATTGGGGTTAGGAGAAGCCAAGAGGGTTTTTGATACTGAACTAGCCTGTATTCCTGAGCTCATGAACAAGTCTCAAGAGAAAAGTTGCTCCGGAAAAGTTGAAAAAAAAAAAAAGAACAAAATACATTTTATTTAAGCTTAAGGAGAAAATCAAGGTTAGAATGTGTATTCGTTTTCTGCTGATGCATGACAAGATACCAGAAACACAGGCTGAGAAAACCCCACATTTGTTATCTCTCGTACCCATGGGTCAGTTTCCAGGACCTACCTCTCTGGGTCCTCTGCTCAGTCTCATTGGGCTGCAATTGTGTCAGCTAGCATTGCAGTCTTCTCTGGAATTTGGGGTCCTATTCCAAGCTCATGTATTGTTGGCAAAATTCAGGTCTTTGCGATTGTAAGGCTGAAGTCCTCAGTTTCTTACTGGCTGTCAGCTGGACACTGTCTTCAGTTCTAGAGGCCTCCCACACTTTCCTGCTACATGACCCTCTCCACAGGCAGTTCACAAAATGATTACTTCCTCAAAGCAATCAGAAGAGTATCTCTCCCTAGTCTGCTAAGATGGAATCTTATGTGACATGAGTAGTCATAAGAGTGACATCCCAGCACTTTTGCCATCAGTTGATTAGAAACGAGTGACAGTTCCCGCTCACATTCAGGAGTGGGAAGGGAGGATTAGACAAGGGAGTCATTTAGGATGTTTTGGACACCGGTGGAAATGATTATAAGTTCTTTCACTTCATTTAAAACTTTCGCTAAAAATCTATTATCTTAAAAATAATTTACCTTGTAATGTTTTTTTAATTAAAATCTTTTTTTGGTTAAAAAAATAATTGAGTATGGTTTCTTATCTCACTCTGAATATTCATTAGCTACACAGTGGCACTACATGATCTGGCTTCTTGTGGTATTTGTTGCTCCCTCTGTCTGAAAGGGCACTTACATTAGACAATAGCAGACCATGGTTCCAGGCACATAGTAGGTACTCAATAAATATAAGTTGACTAAATGAACACAGGCATAAAAAGGGTATTTTCCATGATTATAGTAGATACTTGGCTTTTTTACACCAAAGAACAATATTCTAAGTGTGTGGTCTCAGCCTAGCTTCCCTGATGATGTAGGATCCAGGAGTAAACAAATAGCCTCTTAAGTGTAAAGGTATCATCAAAACTTATATCTTGGCTATAGTTTGTGGCATACACAGTGGGTTTCACAGTAAGACAGTAAGCTATTCACTCTTCTAAAAAGAGTAAGTAACATTTGGTTTAGAAAAGCATAGGCAATATAAGTGCCCAAAGTGTTACTCCTCTGAGTCATCACTTCTTAGATTAAGAACCCTGTGTGGTTTATATCAGGTTGATTGCTTATGGAACTTAGTGTGCACATATCAGTACAGTCCTACTGGGATCAACCCAGAGCACAGATCAGCTTCTTAGTTCAGTGAGCACATTTCCGAGACTCATGGCCAAATGTATTTGAGGTTGATTCATTTTCAGCTCTTGTGGAAAGGATGGTCAGCATGTGTGAAAGAAAAAAACAACTTTGTCTTAAAGTATCATCTGACTCTTCCTTGACACTACCCAAGGGTTTTATTATTGACCAGTAACCTGGTGCATGAAATTTGTGCACATTAAAAGGGGATTGATTAGAGGAAATAATTTAATATTACTATTTGCCCTTTATAATAGAAGTGTTAGAGAGGAAAGAAAATTAGTAAAATGTATATGAAAACCTTCCTCCTGTCAGAGTCTGGGGCACACCTCAGGACCCAGAGAGTCAAGTCCCTGCCCACCCACATGCACCTCAAAATCAATCACATGAGACCCAGACCCTGCCTCGCCCCCCACCCCAATGGGCTAGATCCAGACCCGGCCAGTACCACCTTGTCAAGCCCTGCTGGCAGAGGGTGTAGCCTCAGGTCCCCTGGCCCAGTGCCAGGATGGGGGTGTGGCCTGAAGTCCCCCAGCTCAGACCGGGGCAGGGGGCATGCCTTGAGGTCCTCTATCAAGCTCCGCCAGGTGGGGGCCATGGCCTGCAATCCCCTGTCAAGCCCCACTGGGTGGAGGGCATGGCCTGAGGTCCCCGCTCAAGCCCCACCAGGCAGGGAGGCACAGCCTCAGGTCCCTTGGTCTAGCATTGGGAGCGGAACGCAGCCTCAGGTCCCCCATCAAGCCCCACTGGCAGGGACCACAACCTCAGGTCCCCCGTCAAGCTCCCCTAGTCAGGGGTGCAGCCTGAGTTTCCCTGTCAAGCCCAGCTAGGCATGGGGGCGCAGCCTCAGGTCCCCGGCCCAGTGCTGGGGCAGGGGGCGTGGCCTGAGGTCCCCTGTCAAAGCCCACAGGGGCGGGGGAGGGTGTAGCCTCAGGTCCCTGCTGATTGGTTGTTAAGGCTCCTTATGGGAACTTGGCCTCAGCTGTGGGTGCAGCCATCTTTGTGATGGAGTGATGGTCAATTTACATATTACTCATTTATTAGGTAGGATAATACCCCACTATGAGTGAAACGAAGTAACAGGGCTTTCAACTATTTATTCTGATGAGTTACACCTTAGTAAGAAAAACTTGTATGTCAACATAGAGACCAAAGAAACAATACAGAAGATCAACAAAACCAAAAGCTGGTTCTTTGAAAGGATAAACAAGATTGATGAACCTCTAGCCAGATTCACCAAGAAGCAAAGAGAGGGGACCCTAATAAATAAAATCAGAAATGAAAGAGGTGAAATAACAACAGACCCCATCGAAATACAAAGGTTTGTTAAAAAATAATGTGAGCAACTCTACTAAAGAAAAATAAATAAATAAATAAATAAACAAATAAATAAATAGAATTAAAGAAAGAAAAAAACAGCATTAAAAAAAGACTTTGCCCAAGCTGGAAAAAAAAAAGAAAAACTTGTATGTCTATAATTGCAATAGTTAATAGTATGTGTCAATTTGACTGGGCCACAGGGTGCCCAAATATTTGGTCAAACATTCTGGTGTGTCCGTGAAGGTATTTATAGATGAGATTAACATTTGAACTGGCAGACCCAACTAAAGCAGATTGCATTCCCTAATAGGGTTGGGCTTTATCTAGTCAATAAAACAAAGGTGATGAATCTCTCCTCAGCATAAGAGGGAACTCCTCTTGCCTGATTTTTGAGCTGGGACGTTTTTTTCCAGAGGTCAGACTCAAACTGAAACATCAGCTCTTTCTTATCTGAAGTCAACCAGCTTTTAAACTGGGACTTACACCATCTGCTTTCCTAGTTCTCAGGCTTTTGGATTCAGACCGGAATTATACATTGGTTCTCTTGAACCTCCAGTTTGCTGGTTACAGATGTTGGGACTTCTGTAGCCGCGTATTGGTTCTGTTTCTGTGGAGATATCTTTCAAATGCAATCATGGAATGCTGGTGGGATTTATTACAACTTAAAACGTGATAACAAATGTGTTTGGTTGACTCCCTGTGTCATCTGCCCCCTAAATTCCCTTCCAGTGGCTGTTCCAAACTTTACACTTCCTCTTGGGCCCCCAAACTAATTTTTCTCAATCTCAGACAATGAGCCAGGTCCCACTTTCAATGAACAAATCTTGGGTCACTTGGCATCTCAGGGTCACAACAGCTATCAGAGAGTGCCTTCCATACAGCGTGTGCCTACACTCTTCCTCTTTCTCTTCTCATAACTCCTCTTATTGTTTCAGGCCTAGGAGTAGAAAACTGGTCCTAGTTATTGAGTATGGGTTTGTACAACCTCCCCTGTGTAATTTGTCTTGCTTCTCACTCGCATCTTCATATGTAGTCTCTCTTTTTTTCAACTTAAAAAACATAATTATAGACTCACAGAATCTTGGGAAAATAGTACAGAGAAATTATGTGTACCGTCCCCCAGCTTTCCCCAATGATAATATCTTACACATGTAAGAGTACCAAAATAAGGGAATTTATAGTGGCACAGTTTACTATTGACTACATGGTCGCGAGCCACATGTGGCTCTTTGGCCCCTTGAGTGCGGCTCTTCCACAAAACACTATGGCCTGGGCGATTCTATTTTGAAGAAGTGGCATTAGAAGAAGTTTAAGTTTAAAAAATTTGGCTCCCAAAAGAAATTTCAATTGTTCTACTGTTAATATTTGGCTCTGTTGACTAATGAGTTTGCCAACCACTGGACTATACTATAGACCTTACTCAGATTCATCAGTCTTCACATTCACTCCTTTTTCTGTGAATAACATTTACAGAATGTTTAACATTTTATTACATGTGTAGATTTATGTAATCACCACTGCAATCAAAATATGATTGGCGCATCTGTATATAATTTCTCTATTAAACTCTTCTGAAATTACCCAATTTGAGCATGCTTTCTGTTTCCTGCCAGCATCTCTACTGATGGACACAGATTTTCAACCGTCCAAGAGTGGAAAGGATCTATGAATGCGAAAAAGGCAGCAAGCCTCTTACAGGGGAGGGTTCAGTGTGGCAGCTGCAAAGGAAAAGTGGGAAATGGATCACTCTTGATAAAGAATATATGAGAAAGTTCTCATTGTGATATGGGCAACAATCTGAAGGTTTTATTTTATGAAAATTGTTCTCAAGCCTAACCATGTATTCAAATCACCCAGAGAGTATTTAAAAAAAAACATAAATTAATCAACCCCCCCAAAAAAACCCACCACCACCAAAACAACAACAACAACAACAACAACAACAAGAGAGAGAGAGAGAGAGAGAGAGAGAGAGAGAGAGACTTGGGTCCCATCACCAGAAGTTCTGATTCATTTTGTCTGGGGTAGAATCCAAAAACTGACATTTTTTACAAGTTTCTCAGATGATTCTAATGTGCCACTAAGATTATCAACCAGTTTTATGACATGTGGGTTTTGCCTCTTAATTAGAAAAGCCATTCTTACTTAAGATTATACTTTTAAAAAATACAACTTCAAGCTTCCTGGTATACTTACTTTAATTTTTATTGGATTTAAATCTTAATCTTGAATTTATTTTTGTTATAAGGAGTGAGAAATAAATTCATTTTAATTTCCCCCCATACAGGGTATTTTGCTGTTCTAATATAATTTATTGATTAATCCATATTTTTCACACTGATATAAAATGTTACTCCAATGATTTATTAAATCCCTGAATTGTTTTACTCTATTTTAATATTCTATATTTTGTTACACTGATCTATCTTTCTACTAAGTGCCAGAGTTAAACTGTTTTAATTATACTCATTTTATCATGCTTTAATTTCTGATAGAAGTAGAAGGAACTTATATTTTTAAATATATTTTATTAATTTTTTATAGAGAGTTAGAAACATCGATGAGAGAGAAGCATCGATCAGCTGCCTCCTGCACACTCCCTAATGGGTATGTACCCGCAACCAAGGTATATGCTCTTGATCAGAATCGAACCTGGAACCCTTGAGTCCGCAGGTCAATACTCTATCCACTGAGCCAAACCGGTTAGGGCAGGAACTGATATTTTTAAGATATTGACTCTTTCCATTGAAAAAAATAGATATATTTTTAAGTTAATTCTCTGTGTGTGTGTTTGTGTGTGTGTGTGTGTGCGTGTGTGTGCATGTAGAGTTTTAAGGTTTTCTTCATATAGATGCTATGCTACATACAGGTTAAAAATATCTTTGTCAGGGATGTAAAAACACAAATTACTTACCTTAGTTCAAGAGGTCAAATATATTGACTTTCCCCCTTACTCCCGCTACCTCCCACTTACCCTGAGGTTTGACATTCTGATGGACTTTTCTCAATCTCTGGATCCGTTCTTGTTCATCAGTCTATGTCGTTCATTATATTCCACAAATGAGTGAGATCATGTGATAGCTTTCATCCTCTGCCTGGCTAATTTCACTTAGCAAGTTGGACATTGAAACTGAGACTCAAACACTTTTTATTCTTACACATTTATTTCCAGTATGCAGATGCAAGATCTTTTTAAAGAAAAGAAACAGGGGAAAAAGATTGATATAGAGGCAAAGAAGCATTGAACAGACTCTCAAACTACAGGGGGAAGGCTGGGGAGGGTGGGGGGCGGGGGCTGTAAGAGATCAACCGAAGGACTTGTATGCATGCATATAAGCATAACCAATGGATACAAGATACTGGGGCGGGGGAGCAGGTGAGGGCATGTGCTGGGGGGTAGGAGAGGCTGGGGGGAGAACAATGGGGGGGGGAAGGAAAACATATGTACTACTATTTGTAATACTTTAAAGAATAAAAAAATAAAAAAAATCTTATGAAGAATGGATCAGCTCCCTATCCATTAAAATTGATTAATTTTGAGCCACAGGCAAAAAAGAGTCTATGTTAGTTACCTTTGATAATAAATGATGAAAATTACTGTTTGTCTTGTGTTATTTCTTTCTTGTTTTAAAAAATATTTTTTATTAATTTCAGAGAGAGGAAGGAAGACGAAGGAGATAGAAACATCAATGATGAGAGAGAATCATTGATCAGCACCCCCTGCATGCCCCCTACTGGGAATTGAGCCTGCAACCCGAGCATGTGCCCTTGACTGGAATCGAACCTTGGGACCCTTCAGTCCACAGAGACTGATGATGTATGAATTGAGCCAAACCAGCTAAGATGCCTTGTGTTATTTCTTATGGGAATAGAATACTTCTTTATTATTGGCATGATTAGAAAATGTATGCTACATTATCAAAACTTCTGGTATATCACACATGGAATAGTAATTTTCAAAACTCAGAACCTAATAAAATACTAAACACAACAATAATATAAAATTTATTTTTAAAATACATTTTATTGTTTTTTCACAGAGAGGAAGGGAGAGGGATAGAAAGTCAGAAACATCAATGTGAGAGAAACATCGACCAGCTGCCTCCTGCACACCCCGTACTGGGGATGGGCCCACAACCAAGGTACATGCCCTTGACCAGAATCGAACCTGGGACCCTTCAGTTCACAGGCCGACACTCTATCCACTGAGCCAAACCAGTTTCAGCTAAAATTTATTTTTTAAAGACTCAGAAACTACAATTCATAATACTACACATGGTGCACTATAGATATCAGTGGAAAGTTTAGATGAGAAAATGCCACATAAAACTGACTTTTTAAAAAGCAGGGGCTTCCTACAAAGTCTCAGGATGAAAGTTATTCATTTTATCTGCTTCTTTCCCGAAAGAAAAAAGCCCTACATGCCCAGCCAGCGTGGCTCAGTGTTTGCGCTTTGACCTATGAACCAGGAGGTCACTGTTCAGTTCCCAGCCAGGGTGGTGTGCTCCATCCCTAGTGTGGGGTTTGCAGGAGGCAGCCAATCAATGATTCTCTCTCATCGTTGATGTTTCTATCTCTCCCTCTTCCTTTCTCTCTGAAATCAATAAAAACATATATTTTTAAAAACACACAACCATGCAATACCTAACTATTTGGTCAGGGGCACTGAAATATATGTGAATTTATACCTATGTATATATGTGCCTATACTCTCCTATCTAATAAAAGAGTAATATGCAAATGTGACCGTACTGGGCTCCTGATTGGCTATGCTACCAGCCAATCAGGAGCAGGGGCCATGACTGGGGCGTGGCCATGGCTTCCCTTCACCATGCCCGCACCTCAAGTGCTCACACCTGCGGGGAACACTTCGCTTCACACCAGCGCAGGCGGGAAGGAAGTGCTTCAGGCCAGCACCACCTGGGAACGCTCAGCTTCACGCTGGCGGGGACAGAACGAAGCAGGGACCACGCCTCTGCACAGGGTGTTTTCTAGGGCCTAGCAAGCCAGCAGGAGAGGCTCGGTCCTTGAGGCGTCCATGGTGCGGGGAGGGCTGGGCCAGGACAGCACCATACTTTCAAAGAAAGTTGTTTCCCACTTAAATATCCTCTGATGAGTATCTCTAAAAAAGAAGTAAATGTTCAGCCATTGTCACACCTTGAAAAGTTAAGGTAATTCCTTAATATCACCTAATATCCACTGTACGTTCAAATGTCTTTGTTTCAAAGATGCCTTTTACTGTTGGTTTGCCCCCTCCGGGGGGCTACCCGAGGTCTTATTTCAGCCCTGATGTTGGGTACTTCCCCCGACCATAAGTTCCCAACGCACTTCCAGCCAGAGTTAAAGGGGCTTCTTCTGTTTTTAAGGCATCACCATATCCAGTGCCTGCCAGGCCCCTGTGAAAGCACTACTCCTTAGGTCCGGGGTGCTGGGAGCTGAAGCAGAGAGGCTGTGAGGCCCAGCTCACCCAGGATGCTGGCCCCCCATCACCCCCTCCCAATTATCCTGGCCCAGCCTTCCCTATGCATACCTGCTCATGGAGAGTGTGAGGTGGTCATGGCGGCTTGATGGAAGGCCAGCGGGGTGTGTGGCCGCAGCGCATGGAGCGGGAGGCCTACACCCTCCCCCAATCCAGAGGGGCTTGACAAGGGACCACAGGCCAAGCCCCCCCACCCAGCAGGGCTTGACAGGGAACCTCAAGGTGTGCTTCCCACCCTGGTGCTGGGCTAGGGTACCTCAGGCTGCTCCCCCTACCCCAGCTCCAGGTTGGGGGACCCCAGGCCATGCCTCCACCTGCTGCGGCTTGACAGGGGACTACAGGCCACACTCCCAACCCAGCAGGGCCTGACAGGGGACCTCAAGGTGCGCTTCCCATCCTGTTGCTGGGTTAGGGGACCTCAGCCTGTTCTCTCCACCTGCCAGGGCTTGACAGGGGGCCTCAGGCTGTGCCCCCACCTGGCAGGGCTTGACAGAGGACCTCAAGCCACACCCCCACCCTGGCACCAGGCTGGGGGCCCTCAGGCCATACCGTCTGCCCCAGCACCAGGCCAGGGGACCTGAGGCTGTGCCCCTCCTGCCTGGCTGGGCTTGACAGGGGACCTCAGGCTGTGCTCCCACCCAGCAGGGCTTCACAGGGGACTTGAACCTGTGCCCCTGAGCCCAGTGAGGATTGAAGGGGGATCTGAGGCTGCGCCTCCCTCCTGGTGCTGGGCTGGGGGACTTGAGGCTGTGCTCCTCTGCCTGGTGGGGCTTGATGGGGGACCTCAGGTCATGCCCCCTACCCAGCGGGGCTTGATAGGGGATCTCAAGTCATGTCTCCCACCTGGTGAGACTTGATGGGGGACCTCAGGTCATGCCCCCCATCCTAGTGCTGGGCCAGGGGACCTGAGGACACACCGTGCCCTGGGTGGCTTGACAAGAGTGGGACTGGCAGGGTCTGAATCTACCCCAATGCATGGGGAGGCGGGGTCTGGGTCTCACGTGATTTTGAGGCACATGTGGTGAGTGGGGACTTTACTCTGGGCCCCGTGGTGCCCCCCAGACTCTGACAGGAGGAAGGTTTTCATATACGTTTTACAAATTTTCTTTAGTGTCTGATACTCCTATTATAGAGAAAGAGCAAATAGCAATATTAAATTATTTCCTCTAATTAATACCCTTTTATTGTGCACGAATTTCGTGCACCGGGCCACGTAAATAGGCAGAAGTAAATCTTGGGGTAACATTTCTGGAGCTACATCACTAGCAAATACTGGCCCAACTGACTGTAGAAACTTAACTTTAAACAAGTTTTGCTATTGAGTAAAACCCTTTTGAAGCCATGTTGTTTTGTCTTCCCTTGAGTTGTAAGCTTCTTACTTACAAAAAGTGGGTTGGTTCACTGTATCTAAATATGCTTTTCTTAAAAAAAATGTTTTATGTAAATAAGACAGAGAGTAGCTCCCACTCCCCTGGAAAAACAAAAGAAAATAACGCAGTTTGTTTACTTTTGAAAACCTAATTGCAGAGTGCTGGAAACTGGCCAGCATGGTTTGGAAATCAAAGGCAGAACACGAAAACTTTGCTGCTGCTCTTAGTCAATGCCTGTGTCCCATCAGCAGCTTCTTTTCTTCTAAGATAGAGCCAATCATTGTTCACACTTGCTTTCTCAGCAAACACAATAGCTGATCCTTCTGGTGTGCCAGACAATATAGTAACGAAGCATTCATACAAGCACATGCTCGCCATCTATGTGAATTCATAGGAACTATTTAATTTAGTACTTTGAAAGTATATACTTCATTTTGACCACAAAATAACTAAGTTATTTATAACTAACAAACAATATATAATTTTGACTTGGCTTTAAATTCTCAACACTATCCTAACACTAAAAATATTAAGATTACCTTTATGATGAAGTATTTTTGTATTTCCAGTTAGAGGACAAAAATACCCTTTAATATTTATAGTTGAACATCTGTAACTCTGTTATTTTATTTCTGCTAGTTGGGGGAGGGAGAATGGCATAAAGCTAACATAATTTCAAGAGCTTTTCTCCTCTTGATTTTCTTCAGGCAAGCCAGACTCAAGAAATGAAAGAATATAGTGTTAGGGGATTAAAATTTCCCCCTACCCTGCTAGGTTCTTTTGGCTGGTCCAATAATTAAATTGACAAGAGAAAAACAAATTTAATTTTGAATAAGTGTTAGCCTCACACAGACAGAAAAAGGTAAAAACCAGGCAATTGAGACTTGTAAGCCATCCTGAGCTAAGGAGAAAGGGGGTAGGAGTCTGGGACTTTGAATGGAAGGCAATTAACAGAAAGATGGAAAGAGGAATGTTTGGTGAGCAAATGTTTGTCATGTCCTGCAGAGACAATGGGACACAGAGAGGAATTTGAACAAACAGGATCTACCACATTCCCCTGCCCACTACACTTAGCACACACTCTTTGTAGTTATTATGATGCTAGCCCTCTTTCTGGACCAAGCTTTCTAAATTCTTTTAGGCAGTTAAGGGGGAGGTTAACAGGTCTTTCCGAGTCTTTGGGGCCTTGATTTTCTTCTGTTCAAATTAATCCACATGCCTAAGTGGTACATTTGGGGTCAGCCTATTCTTCTCTCCTTCCTTCAGTAGGAAACTTCTCTATGGAGCTGTATATATGAATAAAGTTCATTTAAACTTTCTCACTGTGAAATATTTTGTGTGACGTGATGGTGTTATAAATCTTGTAGGCAAAAAAGGGGCCACATACTAAACCTAAACAAACTCAGGGGAGGTCTGCATGGTGGCCTTACTAAGTCAGAGACCCAAAGTAACCACAGAGGATGGTCTAAAATGGAAACCTCTGAACTAAAAGTGAGCCATGGCAGGTAATCATGTCTTAGACTAGAATCTTCCTTGACAAAAGTCCAATTTATCTTAACTGAGATTGTCTATTGTCTTTTTGCATCTGTGATAATATACCTTTGGGATGTCAAAGTAATCCCCCTTTTGGCCAGACCCCTCAGGGCACAATCTCCCACCAGAGCCTGAGATCACAGAATACCTCATTTGTTATCTTGTTCCCCACATTGCTATGTGCTATAAATGTTAATTGTTAACTAGCCTATACCCACCCATGTCAAAGAAGTGTCTATCATTTTACTTTTTAAACTATCTCAGAGATTTCCCAGTTTTGCTTTTTCCCACCTCCATAATCTAACACCACTGCCCCCCACTCTCCCCGCCCCCGTGCCACTTATGTCTTCTCCTTTGATTTTGATGTATAAAATAAGGAATAAAACTGTCGTTGTCTGAAGCAATGTCTCAATCCGTTGAGAGTTTGCGTCTATCCAATTGTTGTCAGCTTGGCTCAAATAAACTCATAAGATTCTTAATCTGGTTGTACTTTTGCCAACAGTATGAAATGGAAAGTTAATTTTCCTTCCTGATATATAAGAGCAGGACTAGCTACATAATTTGTAAAAATGCAGGGCCCCTTGTTAAAATTTCTTTAAAGACTTTCAAGACAACAACAGTTCATTTATCAAAGATGGAGAATGGAATTTTCCCCTCCAAAATATGCCCTTTTGGCATAAGGATTATCTTTAGCTGATTATTTTCAATAAAAAGAAGGCATCAGAATACCCTTTTGTAAGACATTCACACTTATAATGGAAACCTCCATTTGTAGAGATGTCTCCCTCTTTATATTCTTTTTATTTATTTTTTATTGATTTCAAAGTGAAGAAGTGAGAGGGAGACATAGAAACATCAATGATGAGAGAGAATCCTTCATGTCCCCAACTGGGGGCGGGGGGGAAGCCTGCAACCTGGGGATATGCCCTGACCTGGAATCGAACTGTGACGCCCTGGTTCATGGGTTGATGCTCAAATACTGAGCCACACTTGTTGGGCTCTTTGTATTTTTTGCTTGTTTGTTTTTTATTATTAAAGATAGTATTTATTTTTAAAATTCATTTTTCTCTATATTAGTATTTTATTTTTTCCTTTCTATTGAATTTATTGGTGTGACCCTGGTTAACAAAATTATAGAAGTTTCAGGTGCACAATTACACATCACTTATATACTGTATTGTGTGTTCACCACCCCAAGTCAAGTCTCCTTCCGTCACCATTTGTCCCCTCTTTACTCTATTCCACCTCCTCCTTGTAAGGTTCTACGCCGCCGTGAGAGAAACTGCAAGCAGGGAGTCCGAATAAGTGAGCGAATTAATCAGGCTTTATTGGGGGTCTCCGGGCCGGTTCACAGGCTCAGGGGAAATGGAGCCGGGGAAGCCGCGCCCTGTGACTGGGGCCAGGGGAAGGGGAAAAGAGGGGACCCAGCCGGACCACCTCCCGGACTGCCTGGGAGAACAGTCTGGGAGAAAAGGTGCCACGTGGTGCATGGAGACATCCTTTTAAGGGCCAGAACAGGCAGGGATTGGGCCCAGGGTGGAATGGGAAGGGGTGGGACACAGGGCACTCTGGTATGTGATTGATTGGTGGCTCAATGTCTCTGTCAATTACATCATAACTCTGCCCACCAGTTGGGGGGGTACCTATCACTCCTGTCCCCCTTTCCTTCTGGTAATCACCATACTGTTGTCTGTGTCTATGAATTGTGTGCTTTTATTGTGTGTGCATTGAAGGTATTCAGCAAATGCTCTTTGTATTTTGAAGAAAAAAAAGACTAAATCTCTACAAACTCTTGTCAATACAGATGGCAAGGACTTAAATCTGCGTAACAAACTTACCCTTGATTTTCCTGATAACCTCTCATAACCAACATCTCCTTTTGTCTTTAGCTGGGGATGGTATTTAAGGTAGTGACTTGGGCCATTTTGGAGAGTCACTCAGTTTTCCTGGGTGTCTCTCATGTCTACAGGAGCTATACATGCTGAAGGAGTTCAGAACAGGCCTCCTCAAGGTGGCCATTTTGGCATGTGAATTATTTTGAACTAAAGGCCTCAAGACCCTGCAGGCTCAAGAGAAACTTTTACCTCTCTGGGTAAAAGGGAAGATCTTTTGAAGCTAAGTCAAATTCCTGTTTACATTAGAACCTGAGAAACCAAGGAAAATGTACCATGCCCAGACTATTGTTCTTATATTTAACATTTGGAATATTAATACTAGAGGCCTGGTGCAGGGATTCATGCACTGGTGGGAGGAGTAGCCTATGGGGATTGGCCTGCTGTGGAAGCACACTGACCACCAGGGGGCAGCTCCTGCATTGAGTGTCTGCCTCTGGTGGTCAGTGCACATCATAGCGACTGGTCAACCAGTTATTCTGGTCATTCTGCCGTTATCACTGGGCTTTTATATATATAGATTAAAAACCTTTTCCTATTTTTATTTGGTTTTTGACAACTGAAATGTCATTATAAGCTCTTTTCCTCTAATTAATATGATTAGTATAGCATGCCTTAGTTTTAGGGATTCTAGTTCATGAAGGGTAAAATAAGGTTAGAATTTCCAAAACTCAGTTATGTATGTATCAAGTTTGTTGTTATTGCTTTTGTTTTGTTTTATTTATTTTTTAATTCACTAAGTATGATTCTTTTAATTTTTCCACCATATTTTTATTTTATTTGCCCTTTCTCTGTAATAGAAGTGTCAGAGATGAAAAAAAATTAGTAAAATATATATAAAAATCTTTCTTCTGTCAGAGTCTGGGGTGCACTGTGGGACCCAGAGTCAAGTCCCCACCCACCCGCGTGCATCTCAAAATTGGGCAAGACCCAGACCCGGCCAGCCCCACCCCTGTCAAACTCCACTGGGAGTGGGGGCACAGCCTCAGGTTCCCTGGCCTGGCACTGGGGTGGGGGGCACCCTTTGAGGTCCCTTGTCAAGCCCCACTGGGTGGGGGGTCGTGGTTTGAGGTCCCCTGTCAAGCCCTGCTGGAGGCGGGGTGGGCACAGCTTCAGTTCTCCCACCCTGGTGTCACACAGCCTCAGGTCCCTGCTGATTTGCTTGTTACAGGAACCTCACCTCTGCTGTGGGCACAGCCATCTTGTGATGGTGTGAGGGTTAATTTGCATATTACCTCTTTATTATATAGGACATGTCAAGTTTGTTCCTTAATAAAATGATGCTATAGTGAGCCTCATGGAAAAAAAGGTGAGGAGACCAAAATGGAAAGGGAAGAATCTAGCTGGTAAAGGCAAAAATCTTTAGTAGAAAAAAATATGAGGATCTGGATAAGCTGGCAAGATGCAGCCCACCAATCTTGTCCCTGTCCAATTATTTAATAAAATATATACAATGTGGCAATTTTATGACTTCTACTACATCATTTTTGTGGGATGTTATCCAAATAGGGATAATTCCCATTCCTAAGAAATATTATCTGATGTAGCAGAATAGCCATTTTCAGTCAGTACAATGAATGGATCACCCACTAGGAAAATTGAATTACTTTAGGGAGATACTCATCTGTCTTTATTGAACACTTGTACTCAGAAGCTTTTCTGTTATTGAACTTTAAAGATATGCAGTATGATACAGGTCAATGCCGCTGTGCTAGAACCAAAGCAAGTTAATTATGCCTGCCCCAAAATATGCCAATTGTTACTGTTGGTGTAGTTTTGCAAACAAAGTTTTTGAAACCCTATCTACTTAGCTGTATAGGAGCTGCTAATCTAGTCTTGTATTTGTTTCCCTATTTTATATGTTCTTAAATATCTCAGTGTGATTCTAGCCATGAACAAGAACTATGATTTGCTCACCTGCAATTTCCCTGATTCAGTTTATTTATTTACTAGAGGCCCGGTGCACAAAATTTGTGCACGGGGGGGGGTGTGTGTGTCCCTCATTCAGAGGTTCCTCTCCTTCTCCCACACAGCCTCTGGGGAGATGCTTGTCCTGGGGCCTCCTCAGGACCCTGGCACACGAAGCCCTGTCGGGTACTTGGGGGCTTAGGCTTTCAGATCTGGCTTCCCTGCCTGGCATAGTGCAAATTTGCTGTCTGGGGCATGTTGTCTCCCTCCAGGTGGCAGGAGAGGGCGGGTACAGGGTCAGCTGGGGGTGCAGACAGCCCGCCGTCCCCCACCATGCTGGCCAGGGGCGCTGAAGGTCTCCCTCTCCCGCTGCAGGCCCGCACTCTCCCACTGCGCTGGCCAGGGACGCAGACAGTCTGCCCTCTCCTGCTGCACATGGCTCGTTCTCTCCTGTTCTGAGGCCAGAGAGGGCAGACTGCAGGACGTGCTGGAGGCATGAACAGCCTGCCCTCTTCTGCTGTAGGACCACCCTCTCCCGCCCCAGTCCCACCTTCTCCCGCCACTCCTGCCAGGGGCATGGACAGCCTGCCCTCTCCCACTGCACATGGCCTGCCCTCTCCCACCTCTCGTCGGGGGAGACAGTGGGCTGCCGGGTGGGCTGGAGGCGCAGACAGCCCACCCTCTGCTGCCCTGCCGGCCAGGGGTGCTGAAGGCCGCCTTCTCCCGCCACAGCCTCACCTTCTCCCTTCATGCTGGCTAGGGGCGCTGAAGGCCACCCTCTCCTGCTGCAGCCCTGCCCCCTGCCTTGCACCTGCCCCCGCTCCTGATTGGCTGGCCCCTGGGCACTCCCTGCCGCCGCCACCACCACCACTACTGCTGCTGCCGCCGCTTCCCTCACAGCGCCCGGGCACTGGGTGCTCGCCACCACTGCCATTTCATCTCCACCCCCTGGGCCCAGCGCTGGCACCACTTGGCCCCACACCTTGGCCCCGCCCCCTCCTCCTGATTGGCTGGTAGCATAGCCAATCAGGAGCCAAGGTGCAGTCACATTTGCATGTTACTCTTTTATTAGATAGGATTATCCTCTCTAATTAAAGAGTAATATGCAAATTGACCTTACCTCTGATCAAGTCAGGCCCACAGCCACACCCACCAGCCAATCACAAGCAAATTATGCAAATAAACCCCAAACAAGATGGCTGCGGCCACTGAGAGCAAGAGGGAGGCTTGGGTTTCCCCAACAACAGAGGAAGCCAAGCTTTCCGCCTCCTGTTGCCGGCCTAGGCCTTCACTCAATGCTACAAAATTTGAATTATAAAAGATATATAATCCGAACAGAAGTGGCAGCAGCCAAGGAGCTGGAGAGACCAGAGGCTAGGGTTGCCTGGGCAATGGAAGAAGCATAACTTCTGCAGCCCTGGCTAGTCTAGGCCTCCACTCTAAGCTACAAAGTTTCAAACAGAAATGGCTGTCGCCAGGGAGTAAGCAGAAGGCTTGGCTCTGCTCCAGGCTACAAAGTTTCAGTTGTAGAACATAAATTAATCCCAGATCCCAGGGCCTCAACTTGGGTCTCTGGGGTGCTTGGCCAGCCTGCAAATCACCACAGGACCCTGGCCCAGGTTGCCCCACACCCCAAGGGAACCCCACCCTGATCCAGGACGCCCTTTAGGGCAAACCAGCCGGCCCCAACCCATAAACCAGGGCTCTATCCTATCTAATAAAAGAGTAATATGCAGATTAACCATCACTCCAATACTGCCCCCGTGTGGTCAAAGATCCTGCCCCCCTGAGGACACAAGATGGCCACCACAAGATAGGAAGGCCATTGGAAGGTTCCAGGCTTGCAAAGGAGGGCAGTTGTGGGAGATCAGGCCAGCAGGGGAAGGCAGTTGGTAGGGCTCAGGCCTTAAAGGGAGGGCAGATATGAGAGATCAGGCCAGCAGGGGACAACAGACGGAGAGACCAGGCCTGCAAGTGAGGATAGTTGGGTGCGAACAAGCCTGCAGGGGAGGGCACTTGGGAGGGACCAGACCTGCAGGGGAGGGCAGTTAGGGGTGACCAGGCCAGCAGAGGAGGGAAGTTGGGGTCAAACAGCCTGGCAGGGGAGCAGTTAGACATCAATCAGGCTGGCAGGAGGGTGGTTAGGGTTTGATAGGCTGGCAGGCAGAAGTGGTTAGGGGCAATCAGGAAGGCAAGCAGGTGAGCAGTTTGGTGCCAGCAATCCTGGATTGTGAGAAGGATGTCCGACTGCCCTTTTAGACCCAATCCTACCGGGATCGGGCCTAAACAGGCAGTCAAACATCCCTTGACATGTCCCAGATTGGATAGGGTGCAGGCTGGGCTGAGGGACATCCCCCACCCCCTGTGCACAAATTTCTTGCACCAGGCCTCTAGCATACCTAATATATGCTGGGCACTGTTCCACATGCTTTACAAATAATCACTCATTTAATCCTTATAAGGACCTCCAAGTAGGGTTTATCATTAACACCCCCCCTTTTTTTTTTTTTACAGATGGGGTAACAAAAGGTCTGAGAGTTTAAGTAACTTGCTTAGTGTCATGAAACTAGCAAGTCAAGAAGCCAAGTTTTAAACTTAGGAAGTGTAGTCTCAGAATTCGAGCCTAAACACTGGGTCCACTGCCCTTTTCTGGTCTCTCCGTTCCTTCACTCTTTCACCACTACACTTGATTGTGATGTTCTGACATTTGTAAGGCTGTTGTTAGATAATTATCTTAGCTAGAGCGATTTTATCATAATGTTGGTTCTTGGCTGTTGGTCAGACTTAGAGGGTGGAGGTAAGGTGGTGTAAGATTGCAGTGAGAGAGGTACACATTAGACTACAAGTCCCGGAAGAGCCACAGTTATCATGTAGTCATGGAAGTATATTTTATTTCATACATTGCTCTTTAATGTGGACTCAGAGGCCTGGATTCTGGTCCTCGGGACACCACTTACCACTCTGTGACCCTGCCTTTGTTGCTTATCTCATTGCACATGCTCCTTTCCTACAAAATGGAGATTAATCTTCGTGCTTACCTTGTGGGGATTGAAGGGGCAATACATGTGAACTAATTAGAATATGTCTGGCTTTTAATAATTTCTCAGTAAACATCAGCTACGTTATGATTATTGTGATAGCTCTATCGATTTTAGGCTTGATTTGTCATGTAAGACCCAAGAACTGGAGAATAAGTTGTGCGTAGTTTTCAGCTGAGGCCATTCTGAGGCCAAATTATCTAAACAGTTGGTATGTGGTAGTAGTTTATTGATAAAGGAAATGGAAGGCACATAATCTTAAGAACAGAAATACTCTGCTTCTATATTTTAATCATGGAAGGTCTCTCTCTACCATGTTGATTGGAAGAACAGGAAATAATCTTTTAAGTTGGTATTGCAAAATGAGTATCCAAAGTGCCTCACACATAGTAGATCTTCAACAGATATCCTTCTACTTATGCCATATAACCCACACCCCTGTTTGTCATTCTTATTTCTCACATCCCCAAACCTTGATTCTAGTCAAACCACATTCACTATATTCTTTTTTTAAATATATTTTATTTATTTATTTTTTACAGAGAGGAAGGGAGAGGGACAGAAAGTCAGAAACATGAATGAGAGAGATACATCGATCAGCTGCCTCCTGAACACTCCCTACTGGGGATGTATGTGCCCGCAACCAAGATACATGCCCCTAACCAGAATCGAACTCGGGACCTTTCAGTCCTCAGGCTAATGCTCTATCCACTGAACCAAACCGGTTTCTGCCATTCACCGTATTCTTAGTCTTACTTTATGCCTTTGTTCACCTTGTCATTCCTGCATGGAATACCCTCAATTCTTCTTTTCATGCTCCCAAGACCTACAACTACTTCTAGGGCTAGATTAAGTATGATGTTCTTCACGAGGCATTTCTGAGCCACACAAACATGCTTAGGGGTGAAGGTGAATTGAGAGAAGGCACTGTGTGAGCAGGAACTGAATGTACAACCTTCTAAGCCCCCAAGGTCAATTGTCCTTCCAGAAAGAACAAATGACAAGACATCAACAATGAACACAGAGGAACCTAAGCCAGGGTTACTCAAAAGTAGATTGTATCCTCCGTCTGAAGACACTTGGCTGTAGCTTTTCCCCATATCCTCGAGGCTTTGGAATTAGTGCCAGGGAAGAGAGGGAGGGAGGTTAGAAGTAGACTGAGATTCTGCTAATAATAAATTTGATGATGGAGCCACAGGATTGGAGTGAATTTACCTGAGACGGTCTAGAATAAGCCAGGGGTTGGGCTGAAAGTCCAGAGTCATAAATCAAAGTCAGTCTTAAAAAGAATGCTTTTGCTCGAGGGAATTTTGAAGGCTAAAACTGAAAGTCTATGCCTATTACTAATGAAATAATTTTAAACATAAAGTTTATTCAGAAAAATTACCTAAAACTTGGCAATAAGACTAAAGGATGACTACATGTCCTTTCAATAATATATGGGAGCTTTTCCTACCAGGCCCGTCCATGGATTATTTAATCGTAGAGAGAAACCACCTTCTTGGATTTACTATTTGTTCTTTTTTAAAATATATATATATATATATATATTTAATGATTTTTCACAGAGAGGAAGGGAGAGAGATAGAAAGTCAGAAACATCAGTGGGAGAGAAACATCGATCGGCTGGCTCTTGCACACCTCCAACTGGGGATGTGCTCGCAGCCAAGGTACATGCCCTTGACCTGAATCGAACCTGGGACCTTTCAGTCCGCAGGCCGATGATCTAGTCACTGAGCCAAACCGGTTCGGCTATTTGCTCTTTTTAAAAAAAATAAATATTTATTGTTCAGATTATTCTAGGTGTTCCTCTTTTTTCCCCCATAGCTCCCCTCTACCTGATTCCCCACCCCACCCCATGCCCTTACCCCCCACCACTGTCTTCATCCATAGGTGTAAGATTTTTGTCCAATCTCTTCCCACACCCCTCACACCCTCTTCCCCCTGAGAATTGTCAGTCCACTCCCTTTCTATGCCCCTGATTCTATTACTATTTGCTCTTGAGGAGGGCCTACCCTCTGAGAGGTCAGATGATAACCTGAACCTTTTTTGCTTTGGTTAAGATGTACATAATTTCCATTCAGTAAAACAGATAACCCCAAAGGTTGCATTTTTGTTGCTCTGTAGGACGTTACTTTTGTATCTAATTTAGTCATCTTATTCCTGCATTCCTTCTTCCAGTTCCTCAATTTTTTTTTGAACCAGCTTTACTACCTTGATCTTCTCTGCTTAATGAGATAAATAAGTCTGTGATATGTACTCACTCTATATTTGTATGAGAATCACGTTGTTAACATTCAAAGTATAGTACTTTGATAAACCCTGATCTGAAAGTCAGAATCTTTATGGAGAGGTATTGGTGTGAACTCAGTGTGAAAAACTGAATGTGAAAGTCTTTTTTATTCTTTTAGCAAGTTTGAAAGAATCAGATATAAATAGCCAGAGTTGCTAATGATAGTGAGTCCAGACAAGGCCATTGTGAATGACGCAAATGTAATAAACAGAAAGATGTACTAGGAATGAAATAATGTACAACAGAGAGCTGATGTGAGTGATTCACCAGCCAGGTGCTTCCCCCCACCACCCCAATTTGGGTTCATTTAACATTAAAATCTTTGTCAGTTTTGGATTTAAAATAAACTATTACTTGACAATTCTTCTAACCCAGTGGTCAGCAAACTCATTAGTCACCAGAGCCAAATATCAATAGTACAACAATTGAAATTTCTTTTGAGAGCCAAAATTTTTTTAAACTTCTAACGTCACTTCTTCAAAATAGACTCGCCCAGGCCATGGTATTTTGTGGAAGAACCACACTCAAGGGGCCAAAGAGCCGCATGTGGCTCGCGAGGCACATTTTGCCGACCACAGTTCTAACCTAATAGAAACCCAGAAAAATGTATTAAGATGAAAATGCTACAGCTATTTTATTTTGCTTTCAGTAGAATTTTTAGTTTTCAACAATCTTCTTGATTTCTTTCATTGTTTGCCATGTATCAATAAGTATGTGTTACAGTTTACAATTTACTTTGAGATACTACTTTCTTTTGCTCTGAGAGATTTGACAGGTTTTGGTGGTATTTTTCCTTGCAGATCTTTGGAAGAGACATTGGTGTTCCCCATAGTAGAGATGTGTTGGAATGTAGGGCCTAGAGGGAGTGTTGTGAAAAGTTCAGGTTCACTGGGTAAATTGTCTGGATTCACATCTCAGCTACATATATTTCAAATTTTAAAACCTCGTTAGCTTCAGTTTCCTCACCTGTAAAATGGGAACAATAATAAAACTTATCAAACAGAGCTCTTCTGAGTTAATAGACAAATAGTAAGCATTTAATAAGTAGATAATGTTATTAGCTTGTGTGTGTGTGTGTGTGTGTGTGGTGTGTGAAATACATAAACCTTTCCCATTTGTATGTAGTTCACCTTTTGGGTACTAATCATTTCCCTTCTTTATTCTTCTTACCCAGACGGGCCATAATGAGCAATTAATAGAATTTGAAGATTTGTATGTATCCAGTAAAGTTTTTACCTTATCTTATTTGAAAACAAAACGAAAATCTGAAAAGTTAAACATTTCATATTTCCGAAGGAGATTATTGATTACATCATTTCCCAGGAGTACATTCATATTTGTCTTCCTTGTGGACAATAATGCTCCCTCCACCCCCTTCATGTGATTGTATGTCTTTTCCTGGACCTTCAAGTCCAGTTGTGGAGAGGAAGTCATTGCTCTCTCTCGTTCCTACAGCAGCAGGAATGTAACCTAATGCTGTAACCTTGAGTGAGAGAGGAAGGAAACTTCCACATCAGTCACAAGTTGAGCTCTGCTCTCAGCCCTGGTTTCATCAAGTATGACAGCCTAATTATAAGGCTTCCTACATGAGTTACATAGGTAACCAAGATCCTCCGTCTGCTTTTTTGTTCTGATGCGTGTCTCTTGTGTTGTAATGCAGTCCCCCCCTCCCCCCCCCGGCATAGTCAGAGAACATGTCTATATAAGACTAATCTTTCAAAAGTCTCTGGGTCATTTTACCTCAGATTTCCTAAAGTTGTCTACAATAATATTCTTACCATGATAATTGAAGGAGCCATGAGTGGTTTATAGAGGAGGAATTCTGAAGATGCTGGAGGAAGTGTTGATGGTAAGTATAAAGATCAACCATGCTAACATGAGCGACAAACAGTATGAGCGCATTCAGGGTTGACAGGAATTCACATGAGGAGTCCTAGTTGGTAGGGGCAAAACATTTTGTTAATTGCAAGCCCAACATGAGCCAGCCATGTGATTCAACCTAATGATGAAATAGTCTAGGCTATAATTTGGTGTTTTCCTTAGCTAAAGCCTAGTTGTCATCCATTGGGCTGTTGCATGGAATTTTCTGTCATCGAAATAGAGGTTAAGATAAAATGAACATCAAGTTCCTTTATAGGTGTAAATTTGGACGCTACTAATTTTTTTCTCAATATTCTTTTTTTAAGGTAAGGGATAATTCACTTCCAATGACACATATTAAGTGTATGGTGTTTGGTGAATTTTGACAAAGATATACACTTATGTAATGCCCTCCCATTCAGTACATAGACATTTTCATCACCCCATAGCATTTTTTGTAATATTTTACTATCCATATCCCCTCTTTATAGAAAATATAAATGGAGCTATATAATATGTGCTCTGGCTTCTTTCGCTTAATTTAATAGTTTGAGATTCATCCATGTTGTGTGGATCAATGGTTCATCTTTTTTTAATTGATGAGTTGTATTCCATTGTACGCATATAAAACAATTTGTCTTTTCTTCTGTTGATAGACATTCGAGTTGTTGGCTCTTAAGGATAAAGCAGAATACATATTTTGTATGAATCTGTCAATGGATATGGTTTTGTTCCTCTTGAGTAAATATCTAGAAGTGGAACTGCCTGGTCACAAGATAGGTGGATTTTTTTTTTAATCCTCACCTGAGGATATTTTTCCATTGATTTCTAGAGAGAGTGGAAGAGAGTGAGGAGGGAGAGAGAGACAGAGAGACAGAGAGACAGAGAGACAGAGAAACATAGATGGGAGACAGATTGGTTGTCTCCTGTAGGAGCCCTGACTGGGGCTGGGGAACCTGCAACTGAGGCATGTGCCCTTGATGGGAAATCGAACCCAAGACCCTTTGGTCTGTGGGCCAATGCTGTAACCACTGCGCAAAATCAGCCAGGGCAAGATGGGTGAATTTCAACTTTATAAGGAACTGCCAAAAACTTTTTCTAAGGTGGTTGTACCATTTTACACTCCCACTAGCCACATATGAGAGTTCCAGGTGCTCCACATCCCGGCCACTTGGTTTTTCTTTTCATCATGTGTTCTTTTCCTTTGGATGTTCTCTTAAGGAAAGCAAAGAAATGATCACTATTACTAGAAAAGGTTCACTTGAAAAATTAACCTAAGGTAATAGGATTACCAGCAAACAGCATACATTGATCACATTGAATGTGACTTCTGCTTAAGGATTAGTTATAAATCATCTTAAAGTAAGTTAAAGCTACAGTGTGATTTACAAATAACATATGGGGGGAAATGTACATGATAGTTTATCATTTCCTCGTAGCTTGTAGAATGACCTGGAAGCTCTAATTTCTGGTATTTTTATATTAAGAAACTGGCAGATTGTCCTGGCAATGGGCAGTCAAGAGGAAAGCAGTAATTTGCTCATTCATCAAATTGTGAGATGCTTTTGGAAAAAGAATTCCTGGCAAATTGATGGTTTGTGTTAGGGGCTCTAGGGGTAAAGAAGTAGGCTTAGACAAAATATGAATCTAGTATATATGGCAGAAAATATTGTTCAGGTTGGCACTCATAATGTGAGTGAGGAGGTATTTTGCATGATAGATAAATAATTTGCCATCATTTTATTAAATGTTTACTATATGCCAGGCACTGAACTAAGAATTTTTATATAGAGATTCATTTAATGCTTTCAAAAACCTTACCAAGTAGGTAACATTCATTTCCCACATGTTGTGGAAGAATAAATTGAAGTTCATAAAATTTAAATAACTTACTCAAAGACAGAACTATTTCACAATACAGCTGGTATTTGAACCCAACAGTTCCATCCATGGCTGAGCTATACTTTGGTAAAAAATGTTGAAGTGGATGGGGAAAAGTGTGTGTGTGTGTGTGTGTGTGTGTGTGTGTGTGTGTGTGCGCGCGCGCGCGCGCATTATAGGAAGACCAGAGTCATTCAAACATAAAAATAAATTTCATTAGGATAAATTCCATGGATTAAGTGGAATGAAATATGAGATTTGGGAAGAAAAGAAACTATAAAATGTCTATATTTTTAAAAAGTGAATGATGATAGGTATCAAATGGCATTTAGATCCTGTTGAATACATTGAAATGAGCAATATATCTGTTTTGTTTTAAAGTGTTCATATTTATAATTCATTTGGTCACTCTAACCTTTATATATCTAAAATTATTATCTAAAACTTGAGATATCAACCTAAAAATGGATGAGGATGTTTAGATAGGTTTTCAAATGTCTTTTAGTGACACGGCAGTTAAATTTTGAATACTGTGACTTGTGAAGGGCAAGAGTTCTGACTACTTAGTCACTTTTTGTTTCTGTTTTTAATCCTCACTGAGAATACGTTCATTAATTTGAGAGAGAGAGAAACATTGATGTGAGAGAGAAACATCGACCAATTGCCTCCAGTATGCGCCCTGACCGGGGATATAACCCACAACCTTTTGGTTTATGGGATGATGCTTCAACCAACTCAGCCACACAGGCAAGGGCTACTTAGTCACTTTTTAATCATTGCATTTAGCAGAGTGACCAGAATATACAAAGTTCCCAATCTGCATTTGGGGAATGAAGGTGCAAGGAAAACAGTGCATTGTGAGAGGCTGTGCACAAAGAGCCCAGGACTGCAGAAAAGGCCTCATGTGTTATCAGTACCAATGCACAGAACTTCCAGATCTTCAGCCTTGTTTCCTCTGCTCAGCAAATAGCATTCTAAAAGGGTTACCTGATGCCAACAAAAAAATAATTTTAATGACGATGATTGCTTTGATCATGGTATTTTACAGCTGAAAAGCTCCTTTATAGGTATCAGCTCAATATAATCCTGGATGGGGAGTGTGACATTTTCTTTCTTTTCTTTATGTTTTATGAGATCTGATTGACATATAACATTATATTAGTTTTAGGTGTATAATATAATGATTCAATAGTCATATATATTGAGAAATTATCACCTCAATGTCTAGTTAACATACATAGTTATAATTTTTTTATGATGAGAAATTTTAAGATCTACTTTTTCATCAACTTTCAAATGTATAATACAGTATTGTTAACTACAGTCACATTACATTACATTACATCCCTAAGACTTTTTTTTTATAATTGAAAGTTTGTACCTTTTGACCTCCCTCACCTATTTGCCCACCCCCTCCCTCCTCCCTCTGGCAACCACAAATATGTTCTCTGTATCTGTGAGTTTGACTTTTCTAGATTCTATATATAAGTGAGGTCATACAGTATTTGTTTTTCTTTGTCTGACTTATTTCAGTTAGCCTACTGTACTCAAGTTCCATCCATGTTGGTGTAAATGTCAAGATTTCCTTCTTTTTATGGCTGAATATTATTTCATTGTAAATACAGTTGACCTTTGAACAACATGATTTTGAACTGCATGGGTCCACTTATACATGGATTTTTAAAAATAAATATATAGGAAAAATTTTTGGAGAGTTGTAACAATTTGAAAGAACTCTCACATAGCCTAAAATACCATTGTCCCAAGTGGATGAAAGGAACTAGCTCTGTTTTACCTTCAAGTAAACCATATAATTGAGGTCAGCATTATAAGGCTTGGGCATAATGTCTGCCAGTCACACACATCTGTTTTGTGGGCAATTTGAATTCTAAATAGCATTCAAATTGGCTAGGGCAATTGTACCTCCCAGTTTGTGCCTATTGTCCTGGTGCTGTTATTAATAGCATTCCCTTTTGTTCCCACAAGTGTCCAAGGTTAGAAAATAAACTACATAATCATGGTAGTAATTCAGGAAGAGAAAGTCAAGCTATATCTGCATTCTCCATGGAGATATATGACCAAAATATGTTTGATGTTAAAATCTTTCATGTTAACATCTTGCTGGTATGGGAAGTTGTAAATCTGCTGGAAAGTACACAGTCCATCAAATATTATTTCTGATCTCGTGCTGAGAGTAAAAGAGATGAAAAATGAGTAGGAACAAAGGCCTACTCTGGAAGAGTTTATGGACTGACAAAGTGACACATGATGAACAAAGTCTGTTTGAGGCACGAAAGGCTTACATCCTTGGAACTAGAACGCTGGAGCATGAAGAGACCTGGGAGCTAATCTTCTGATCTCAGTTTATATATGAAGATGCTATTTGCCCAGGTGCACACAGTCCTTAGTTGTGGAGATCAGGAGTTTTGTTTGGGATTGTCCCTATTTGTGCCTGTTGCCCCAGCATAACTAATAGCATCCACTTTTGATCTCAAGAATGTCCTGGTTTGCTGAAACCAGTTTGGTTCAGTGGATAGAGTGTCGGCCTGTGAACCAAAAGGTCCCAGGTTTGATTCCAGTCAAGGGGATGTACCTTGGCTCTGACCACATCCCCAGTAGGGGGTGTGCAGGAGGCAGCTGATCAATATTTCTTTCTCATTGATGTTTCTGACTTTCTATCTCTCTCCCTTCCTCTCTATAAAAAAAAATCAATAAAATATATTTTTTAAAAGGATGTCCTGTTTTAAAAGATAAATTATATGGTTTTCAAACTATAAAGAGCAGGGCCTCCTGACTCCGACCAATATTTCTCTACTATGACACTATTGACATTTGGTGCTGGATAACTCTTCATGTGCAGGAGCTGTCTTGTGCATTGAAGGCTATTTAGCAGCATCTCACTAGAGGCAAGTAGCAGTCCCTTTCCGTTTCCCAGTTGTGACAGCCAAAACTGCCTCCAGACATTGCCAAACATCCCCTGGGAGGCATAATCACCCTTGTTAAGTACCTCTGCCCTAGGCAATGACCTTGACAATGGTCAGCCAGGCTTTATGAGGCTGCCACAAGACTAAACAAGAATACTTTATTCACTTTTTTGAATTCTTAAAATGATAATCTCAAGAAAACTATTTAAAGCAAATACTTAATGGGAAAATGTTTATTTTAAAAATCTGTAAGAAGAATTATTGTTTCCTGTGTGAATTAATATTTTCTGAGAAGAGAGTAGCATCCTTCCCAAAGGCTATTGAATCTGAAATGTTGGTTCACCCGCTTCATGACAAGTTAAAAACAATATGGATTGCTATTTTAACATGTTGCCAAAGTGGAAAACGAAAAGGAGAGAGGATATTAATATTATTTGTGGAATGCTTGGAACCTACTCTTAAAGTAAAATATTTAAGTATTTTCTAAACAGGAAATACTGGCCTAAACTGATAAATTGGTATTCTTCTCACACACCCCACTTTCAACACTTCCTTCTCCTTTATTCTCTCCAAAATGGCATTACTATATTACATTTTGATGTTATGAAAAAAAAAACTTACCTGTCCTCAAACAAGAATAATTTATTGACTTCTAATTCAATCCAGAAAACTGAGAATCAATTTCTATGTGACCTGATGTAAAGCTCAGATGGAAAAGTTCCTAAGTGGATCAGAGGTCCAGGGACAATGTTGTCATTTCGTTGGGAATACCCATGGGATGTATATTTTGCACTTGTTATAAGTGGATACCTGAAGGTAAGGATTGCTTAGAGGTAGGGGTGATTGGCTACAGGGCTTATGTGTGTCTGTCCTCTTGTGGTAGACACTGTAGATGACCTCAAAACCTCTTTTTAACAGCTTCTTCCCTTGCCTTTTTTTCTTTAAAATCTATAAAGCTTGAAACCTTATTTTCTTTTTTAAAAAATATATATTTTATTGATTTTTCACAGAGAGGAAGGGAGAAGGATAGAAATTCAGAAACATTGATGGGAGAGAAACATGGATCAGCTGCCTCTTGCACACCTCCAACTGGGGATGTGCCCGCAGCCAAGGTGCATGCCCTTGACCGGAATTGAACCTGGGACCTTTCAGTCCGAAGTCCGATGCTCTATCCACTGAGCCAAACGGGTTCGGCTGAAACCTTATTTTCTAACTGGAGGCCCAGTGCACAGATTCGTGCACCAGTGAGGTCTCCCAGCCTGACCTTTGTGGATTGGACTGAAACTGGCTTTCTGACATCCCCTGAGGAGTTTTGGATTGTGAGAGGGTGCAGGCCAGGCCCAGAGACTCCACTGGTGCACGATCGGGGCTGGGGAGGGACCGCAAGAGGGTTCCAAGGCATGTCCAGCCTGTCTCGCTTAGTCCCCATCAGCTGTACCTCAGCAGCGTGCTAACCTACCAGTTGGAGCGTCTGCCCCCTAGTGGTCACTGCATGCCATAGCAGCTGTTTGAATGGCCGAACAGTTGGATACTTAACATATCCTCCTATCTAATAAAAGAGTAATATGCAAATTTGACCATATCTTCACTATGCTACCAGGCAATCAGGAGTGGGGGTGGGGCTGAGGCACATTCAAGGGGCGGGGCTTGGGTGGGGCCCAGCAGCGCGAGGCAGGGGGCGAGGGGGGGTGAGTGTGGTGAATGAGTATGCCGAATGTTTTAAAAATTTAGGTAGGTGTGAGGTGCACGGAGGGAGTGGAGGACACTCCAAGCAGCCGACACAACTTCTGCGTGCAGATCTGATGGGCACACTGGGCTGGCAAGTGGAGCAGGTCGGGCAGAGAGGAAAACCGACTATTGTACAGTCACAGCATCTGAGCCCCAAGCCACCAAGGCTCTGCGAGTGTGGCTGTCAGCGCCATGAGCAAGGCGGCAGCGGCTGCGGGCGGTGTCCTAGCAGGTGGCGGTGGCGGCAGCCCTGGGGGCTCAGAGGCTGTGGAGGCAGAGGCGGAGGCCCTGCGAGCATCAGGGAGCAAGCGCCGTGGCCATGTCCAAGGGGTGCTGGAGAGACCTCGAGCTGCTTCTGCCTTTTGAGAGCAGGAGCCACTCCAGTGGGGCTGGGCTGCCAGAAGAACACCAGAGGGGAGAGGGGAGGGAGGAGGGAGGGAGAATGGAGGGAAGAGGGAGGGAGGAGGGATGGAAAGATGGGGCCAGGGAAGGGGAGGGGCATGGCTGTGGGGGATGGGGGGAGCTTGGGGGTGAGGAAGGAAACTCCTGGAGCAGCAACCCTGAGCAACCTCAATAACTTTCAATTTCAAGAGGGAAAGAGGGAGTTGGAAAAGTACAGGCGCTGCGCTTTGGCAGAGGCACGGAAGAGGTGCCTAAGGGGTCCCGGGTCTGTGGCAGAGCATCTCTGGGCATGGCAGGGAAGGCAGGAGAATGGGAGCCGGGGAGCTGGGGAGGCCCTGCGTGCATAGCAGGGCCCTCTAAAGGGCAGACACGTGGCCCGAAGGTCCAGAAAGAGAGAGACCCCCTGGCCCTCCACTCAAGTCCTGCCAATCTCTGCAGTCAAGGTTGGGTGCACCCTGCCAAGTGCTCTGTGTCGGGCGCCCATGCCCCTAGTGCCGCGCAGTGACCAGGCTCTGGGCAGTTCGCCCCTTGGCTGCCGTGAGTGCGGGGTGCCCCCGGGGCTGGGCATTCACTGCCAGGGCTAAGGTCTGAGCTGGGGGAGCAGGGCCAAGGCGTCTGGGGTAGAGCCAGCCATCGGCCCCATTGAGGGTGCAGGCTGGGCTGAGGGACATCCCCTGTCTCCCCCCAATGCATGAATTTTGTGCACTGGGCCCCTAGTTAGCATATAAGCGTGCATCTACTGAGGATGGTTCTGTGAAAATTTTTCTTTCTGAACACAAAAGGACACTGTGTCAACTACCATTGTCATCTGTCATTTCTCCCTGCCTGGAATGTAGACTTGATGTGTGCAGCAGCAGTACCAGCCATGTTATGAAAATGAAGACAAAAGCCACTGTACTAATAATCATGGAGCAGAAAGATATAAAGAGCTGGGTCTTTGATGAGATTGCCCACCCAAGATTGCCTGTCTTTGAACTGCTTGTCACATGAGAAAAATTAAGTTGCTTGTTTCAGCAATGTAAATTGAGTTTCATGATATTTACAGTTGAATGCATTCCCAATTGATACTCTTCCATGCCATAAGCCTCCCCCGTACATAATGTTTTAATATGATTGCCTGATGAACCAAAGAAAAAAATATTGAACCTGTCAGAAAAGTGAAAGTAAAGCCTTGTAATAATTTAATCATCTTTGTAAATTGTGAAGCAGTTTTTGTCTATAGCAGCATATGAATGATAATGTATAAAAACAGACAAAAAGAAAAGTTACAGCATTGCTTGCAGTGTAGACTTCTGTTTAGCATATATGCACTCCTTCCTACCTCACCTCTTCAGAACTCCAAGGGTATATTCCCCTTCCCCTAAGCTTGGCCATATAACTTGCTTTAGCCAATCAGATGTGGGTAGAAGCGATAGTGTGCTATTTCTGAGTCTAAGCCTTAATAGATATCATGTGTTTCTGTTCTACACTCTTAGCCATCTGCCATAATATGAGAATAACGTGCTTTGAGTAAATTGCTCACCTTAGGAGGATGAGGGACATATGAAATAGAGATGAACTCAATCCATATCCAGGATCCAAGCCCAGCCAAGACCAGACAAACTCTAGCTGACCCTAGGATGCATGAACATGAAACAAATATCTGTAACTATACATCCTTGGCTTTGTTGCGCAGTGTTAGTATGACAATAGCTAACTTATACAAAACCTGACAGCATAATCTCACAAAATAACGGGTTATTTAAAATTTTTAACAAAAATTAGCATTTTTATTTCCTACAATGACATTCTAAGTGAACCTCAGTTTATTTAATATAAATAAAAAGCCAAGATTTGTAAAGATAAGATGTTTTTATCTATTAATTACCTATTTGCCTAATTCCATTACTTCAGAAACTAGGCCTTCTCCTAAATTAGGCAGTTACAGTGGGCTTTCTGTTCCTTCTGAACATAAACTCTATATTTATTTTTTGGGGGGTATGCTTATATCCTTCTTCTGCTAGTTATGCTATGATCAATAGTACTCTAATCTTTTTTTAAAAAATTATTGTTGAAAGTATTACAGATGTCCCCCTTGTTTCCCCCATTGTCCCCTTCTAGTACACCCCAACCCCCCCTACCCCACCCCAGGCCTTCACCATACTAGGGCTGTAGTCATCTCATCGCTGACAGGGGCTGGAGGATCCACTTCCAAGGTGGCTTACTCATAAGGCTCTTGCCATGTGCACCTCTCCATAGGGCTATTCTATGTCCTCATGACATGGTGGCCAGTTTCTCCAGAGTAAGTAATCTAAGGAAGCAATGTCTCTTATGACCTAGCTATAAAATATCACACTCTGTCAGTTCACAGTATCATATTGGTTACATAGATAAGCTCTACTTAGTGTGGGGTCGGACTACCTAAGGGCATGAATAGCAAGAAACTGAACCATTGGGAGCCATCTCAGAGGCTGGCTAACACACTTTCTAATGTACCTTTTCAACACAATCTTCTCAGACTGCTCTCAAAGGGATTTCCAGTTTAAATTAGTGGTTTTCAACCCTCTTGCACCCCAGAAATTAGGCAATGTCCATTTTTGGTTGCCCCAAATGGTGGAGGGGCTGCTACTGGTAACTAGAGAGTAGAAACCAAGGGGTGCTGCTAAACATTCTGTAACATATAGGTCATTCTTCCCACAACAAAGACTTACCCGGTTCAAAATGTCAATGGTGATAAGGCAAAGAAAGCCTGCGTTTAAACTATTACAGTCTGCTAGAATTTTAAAGAGTTTCCCTTACAAAGTCTTCAATATATTATTTTCAGTCAAGTATAATCAGATGAAGCAAAGTGAGTTATATAGTGCATGATCAAATTGCAGGTGCACAATCAAAAAGGAGTAAGCAGGAGAAATTAATTTGACCAAGCACACATACACAGCTGTGTTGGAAAGGGTTTCCCTTTTGTGACAAACTTGCTGAATTTGCAAAAGTAGAACTCTGCCAACAACTAGAAACAGCCCTCTCTGGGTGCCACTGTGAATTTGGGGGAAAATCAATTTGGGAATTTTAATAACAAGCAGAAGAAGAGTGAGAAAGTAAATTCAGTAGAATTTTATTGACAACTTACAGCTTATAGAACTTTTTCTCTAACTTGACAAATCTTTTTTTTGTATCTCAGGGTTGGTTGAGTGCTTAAAAGGGACTAAGATAACAAATCAATAACACAGTAGTTAGTTACTAGTATGTTAGATACTGATATTTTCCTTCCTCAGAAGTGTTCAGAAGCAGAGGAGGAATGATTATGAAGCAGACTGCTAGATTTGGGGACAGGCTCAGGACTCCTTGTGCTCTCTAACAATTAGGGAGATAAAGGAGATCAGCCTAAACTCTCATCTTCCTTGAACAAACCATGACTTCTGGGCAATGTTCACAGCCACTGGGACAATGGGAAAAAAACAGACTGTGCCAGATCTTCTGAACATCTTTAGGCTAGGATTTGAGTATTGGGTCTTCAAAAAAGAAAAGTGTAAATGTATCTTTGCATAAAAAATTCCACTGGTTGATGAACATATATGCCTATATTCTCAAATTTGTTTTAGAAAATATGACTTGAATATGACTTAATAAATATATATAATATATACAGAATATATATATATATATACACACATATATATAGTGACAAGCTATATGAAATGGGAAAGGGAGGAATAAAATAATTTCTAATGTTGGGGAATGTACAATAAGGAGAAACCATTATCTCATTCCCCAGTTTTGTATGTGTTTTGATATCAGACAAGAGAGAGAGAAATGTTGCCTTATGTAGAAACAGGATCTTTACAGATATTATCGGGCTAAAGATCTTGATAGTATCACCGGGCTGAAAACAAGGTGTCAGTGGGGCTGGGTTTCCTTAGGAGTCAATAGGGATGGTCCATTCCTTGCCTCTTCCAGCTGCTGGTGGCTACTGGACTTCTTGGTTTGTGGCCATATCATTTCAATCTCTGCCTCTGTGTTCACATTGCCTTCTCCTTTTTCATCTGTCAAATTTTCCCTAACCTTCCTCTTATAAGGATACATATGATTTCATTTACTATCCACCTGAAAATCCTGGATAATCTCTCTCATGATTCTTACTATCTACAAAGATCTTGTTTTTATATAAGTAATATTAAAGTTTCAGAGATTGGGATCAGACCTATTTGGGGGGCATTTTAAAGCCTACCAAAACTCCGTATCTTGTTTCACTCCTAGTCCGTCCAGGATTCAGCCTACACCTTGTTTATTTACACACACACACACACACACACACACACACACACACACACACACACACACACTTCTCTCCCTCTTTCTTTGTTTCCTCTTTTCTCCTTTTCTTTCTCAATAGATCTGATGATTCAAATCTTTAGTCTGGAGAGCTCAGCTCTGTCTTTGCCTTCCACCTGTAGTAGCAATGCTGTTGATGAAGTAGGTTTTGGTAGATCCTTTCAATGCAGCAAAGAAAATCAAAAGACAAAATTAACTTTCCATATATAAAGAGGTTGAATAATGTCGTTTTGCTTTTTGAAGAAATCATGATATATCCAAGAAGTTGTCATAAAAAATGACTACAGAGTTACCGTACCAGGGAGGAAGCTAATGATAGCTGGCCTCCAAAGGTAAAACTTGATTGAACCCTTTCAACTGGAATTCTGTAAGCCAAAAATATAAATGCTCCCAAGGAGTCTAGGACAGTGGTCGGTAAACTCATTAGTCAACAGAACCAAATATCAACAGTACAATGATCGAAATTTCTTTTGAGAGCCGAAAAGCAACTTCTGCGCATGGGCCACGAAGTTTCAATCGCACTGTACGTGTGCACCTACACGTGGTGTTTTGTGGAAGAGCCACACTCAAGGAGCCAAAGGGCCGCATGTGGCTCTCGACCTGCAACTTGCCGACCACTGGTCTAGGAGATACTGACCCTTCTTTCCCTCATGCCCGTCTGTCCAGGAGACATACTTATTTTCAATCAATAAAGAAACAAGGGTCTCTTTCTGAAACTTTTACTTGGGAGGTAGAAATTAAATGCATACTGTTTATCTGAGGCTCAATCTCTGCACAGTTCATGTGGCTCTATAGCTTTGGTTGAAAAACTTTATATTGCCCAGAGAATGTCACTAAATACAGACTTAACATAGCCATTCACAAGAGCAGCACTTCCCAAAATCATTGTGCTTTAAAAGTACAAGAAAAAATAAAAAAAATGTAGCTACATAGAAATGTATAAAAGTTTATTTTAGAAAAAATAGGTTAAATCTAGAAGAGATCTGAGGTTATATAGTAAAGCTTATTCAGCTTATAGATAGGGAAACTTAGACCCCAAAAGACAACAAGATATATTGGTCCGCTATTGCTGCATAACAAACATCTACAGAATCTTAGCAGCTCATCGTAAGTATTGTTTAGCTAATTCATTTCTGGGCATTTTCTGATTTGGGTTTGGCTGATCTAGGTTTTTGTGACTAGGGAAGTTCTATTTCATCTTTTAGGTCCTTGGGTTTGCTCCAAATGACTCTTGTCTTTCTTCAACCAGTGAGCCAACTTACGAGTAGATTGTACTTATGGTGATGATAGAGCAATAAGGAAGCAAATAGATGTATAGAAGACCTTTAAGCCCTATGATTGCAACTAAAACAATGTTATTTCCACCCACATGTCATTGGCCAAAGTAAATGATATAGCCAAAGTCAAGGGACAGGGAAATAATCTCTGCCCATAATGAGGCCCTTCCAAAGATATGAATTGAGGATGAGATGAAGACTAGGGTCAATAAATGAATCATTCATACAAAATTTGTCTAAGGTCAAAAAGCTACATAATGGCTGAACTAGGATACTAAATCCTGATGCCTCCCAGCACCAGCCCTTGCATCCACGACTTTCCTCATTAAACAAGCAAGGCACTCAGTGAAGCATACAATAGATATATTTAAAATATCTCTCTGGAAGATTTCACCGGTTTTGCAAAATCCTTTTTTTGTGGCTCATGAGAAGTCTTCTCATCTTCTTCCCCTTGAACATCGCGAGAATATCCACTACTTGGTGCTGTTCATTACCACAAGCAGCCCCTATGGGTGAGTGCTAATGTCCCAGGTGCCCCAGAACTGTGAACCCTCCGGTTGCCAAAGTGACACTGTGTTCCCGGCAGCCTCCATTCACAGTCCTCAGCAGAGCTACAGTACAATGCAGCCTGGACCTGCAGATTCAGAACTTCTCATGAAAATGGGTCCCTAAGTTTACCCATCTTTCCAGATATTTCATATATAAGTATATAGGGCCAAGCCAGGGACTTATATTCAAAAGACCATTTTCACTCTTCCCTAGGTGATAAAGCAAATTTCTCTTCCTTCAGCCAAGAATGTTTATGTAAACCAGTTTGTAGATATAGGTACACCAGACATATTTGAAGCACATTTGAAAGATGAACTCTCAGATTAGCATGAAAAAATACTATTGCCCAAAAGAAATTCATTCAGCAAAGGTGTGAGTCAGTCATTTCCATTAGGAAAAAGAAATTAATGATGAATAACTGATTTTAGTGACTTGATTTGTACTTCTCTTACTTCCCCTTAGAAATTATTACTTGACATTTTCAATAGTTTCTAAAATGCAATTTATAGGGAACTTCTCAGTTTCATGGGGCATAGCTAAGTTGAATTGGAGCATGGAAACCCCATTTAATTTTGCTGAGAATGCATTTAGAACTTGAATATTTCTGCTACATGCTTGTGCATATCCCCAACGGTCATTTTTCTCTGCTGAGATAAACTCTCAACATGGCCCTAAAGACGTAGATGTAATTTCAGCTTTCTTTTTCAGTTGGGAGATCTGCACCTTGCTTCCCTTCGGCTAGAAAAACAAAATGGAAAGATCATGTTAGCAAATGCTTTCCTCCTTCCGCACCACTTTGTCATGAAGAATCTGGCTTGGCCCTTCTTTAATATCTTAAACCACAAGGCTCTTCTGAGATTTCATCTGTCCCAATACTGTACTCTCATGCTGAACTCTCCTGAAAATTACTATCTTCTCTTTATATTCATCAACCAAAGAGATAAAAACAAAAAAATATATATTGTATTTTCAAAATATAAAATTACTATTAAGTGTGGTTTTACAAGCTATATATGCCTCCCAGATATTCTGATTCACTCTCGTAGAAAAGTACTGCTCTCTCTCAATCATTTTTATAAACATTGTCCTAGACCCTACCAGTGAAGCAATTACTGTGTATGCATACGTATATCTACTTGGGCCTTACTATTTTAGTGGACAGCTATGACTTGTAGATGTCAAAATCTCATTTCTTTTCCTTGGGATAGTCTCTGCCACTGAAGCTTTATCTGCCTATGGACAAGACAGGCCAAGAAATCTATACCTTCCCTGCCCCCAGGAGTCTTCAACCAATGTGGGATAGGAATTGGTGTGTAAATATCCTTGCTCCCTTGCCCTTCTAGTAGGAGTATTCTGAGCCAGGTATTCTGTACTGGTTCCCAGGCTTCTTGGTGTGATTGAGTTCTAGTTGCTTACTGTGGAAAGTGGATTGGAAATGCACCCTTTGTTTGCTCCCTTCCTTCTCTGACACGCTTCATCACTCATCTGATAGAACTTCCTATATAATATCACAAATTATTGACACTAAAATTTGCGGCTTAGGGTCTGCTTCTGGTGAAATTAAAACAATTGGACACAACCAAGACATATATCACATCTTGATAACAACATCAACTAGTATACTTTGAACACTGGGAATACAAAGATATGTAGGATACAGCCCCTATTCTTAGGTTCTGTAGAATTGAGTAGGGGAAGATGGGTTGAAGCATGGCAGCACACTGTCCTTTGATATATATTACAGGTGCTGCATAGGGTCTCTGGCCAGTTCCATCACTTTCCAGGTCTGTGACCTAAGTTTCATCATCTGAAAAATGGAAAAAAATAATAGTAATTGCCCCCATTGTGAGGATTAAATGAAACAATATATATATATAAAATGCTTATATAGTACCTGGCAAATAGTAATGGTTTAATACTGAGTTCTCAATTCATGTATCCTGAGGTAACCTGGGGCACTGCAGTAAATTCACAAGAGTGCAGCATAATATTTTATATATCTATTTCCAACTTTATTAAGGAATAATTGGCAAAATTGTATATAGTTAAAGCATACAACATGATGACGTGATATACAGATGCATTGTAGAATGATTACCAAGATCAAGATAATTAAGAAATCCATCACTTTGTTGACTCTTTTGTGTGGGTTTGTGTGTGGGGGTGAGAATGTTTGCTATCTACTTCCTTCAAATTTCAAGTATATAATACCACTTTATTAACTATAGTCACCATGTTGT
Organism: Antrozous pallidus; assembly: GCA_027563665.1. NCBI lineage: Eukaryota > Metazoa > Chordata > Mammalia > Chiroptera > Vespertilionidae > Antrozous > Antrozous pallidus. Next base: position 136,568,114 of record CM050509.1, on the reverse strand, counting down.
ATTTATCTTCTAACTGAAAGTTTATAACCTTTGACTAACACCTCTCCATTTCCCCTTTCCCTCAGCCCCTAGTAACCACCATACCACTCTTTGCTTCTAAGAAATCAGCCTTTTAAAAAATATTCAATATGTAAGTGATACGATACAGTTTGTCTTTGTCTGATTTATTTCATTTAGAATAATCACCCCAGGTTCATCCATGTGGCAAATAGCAGAATTTTCTTTTGTTTTATGGTTGAATAATATTTCATTGTGCATGTATACCACGTTTTCTTTATCCTTTCATCCATCAAAGGACATTTAGATTGCTTTTGTAGCTTGACTATTATGAATAATGCTGCAATGAACATTAGAGTGCAGATGTCTCTTTGAAATTGATTTCTTTTTCTTTATATATATAACCAGAAGTGGGATCCATGGGGTATTTTTAATTTTTGAGGGAGAAACAGGGCTATGCAACATCTTTTGGACACTATGCAAACTATTAGTTGCTGTAGTTCACAGTTTCAGCATTAGATATGGTGATATTACTTTTGATAACATGATGTCTTTATGAAGCTGGGCATTCAGCAGCTGCTGTGGAAAAAAGCAAATTCCAAGTGAAAAATCAATGTAGAACAGGAAATGAGGGTGGTGGTTTAAGAAATTGATTCCAAGGTTTGAGAAACTGTACCATGCCCAGCAAGTGCATACATCCCATTGGGAAGTAATTGTGGTTAATTAAGAATGAAACTTTAAAATATATGCTTTATTTATATGCATGATTTTATTTAAATGGCTACTAAGTTTTTAGGACACAAATATTTAATAAGTTATTTGGACTTAACCACTTTGTAAATGGAACTGTTGAGTGTTTCATTTGTCCTACGGATCCAATGAAAGAATTACAGAGACACAGAGTGTTGTGAACTTAAGAAGTTTTGGAGCCTCTAATTAATTATATTGTAGCTATTAAATAGCTAATTGAAAGTTTAAATTAATTAAAAATATTTGGCATGTATCAGTCTACTACTTAAAAATCTCAGTGTCTTCACATGCCTACCAAAACACCACTAAATTTCCCAGACCATTATTGCAGACCTTCTGTGATCCACCAACCTCCAACCTACCTTTTAGAATTACTCTTCTATCATCATCATCTCGCTAACCAAAATAGTCACCATTCCCGGAGTTACCACTTCTCCTTTTTTCCAACTTCATTGCCTAAAATACATTCTCTTTTGTTTATGGTATCCTACCAATTCATGAATCTTCAAAGTCCAAAGTAATTCCGTCTCTTGTATTAAAGAAATGTGTCTTTCTCTTCTGTCAGATGTGATTTCACATGCTCTGGAAATCTGTAGGCATATTATACAACTTTCAGGAGCATTTCTCTTGTATTTTCTCTTATTTTATTTTCTCCCCTTCTACATGCAATGTTCCCACATGATAAAGATAATTTCTTATATATGTTTCTATGCACTGCAATGTTACTACCTTGAATGGATCAGTGGAATGGGTTGTGAATGAAAGAATTTTCAGTAATATATCGCCATAAATTAATATTGCCAATTAAATAGTCAATAATTTATAGTCATAAATTACCTAGGAGTTCCATTTAATTAGCAGTCCTTTTACATTCCATGCCTTTTTAGAATTCTGACATCTCTTGTCATCATATCATGAATCAGAATAAAATGTCTCCCACTGAAAATTTACCTCTCCAAGTAAAATTTATACCAGCTTCCTTATCAAATAAATTTGTCCAAAAATATAAGCATATTGATTATTACATACAACTTTATTTTACATATTATATATGGTGTTATTATATAGTCACATAAGGCAGTGTGCTTATAGAGAAAAATCAAGTCTTTCAACAAAAGATGTAAATTTGCTAATTTTATACAAATACTAGGAGCCCAGTGCATGAATTCATACACCTTGAAAGGAACTGTGTGGGCTGTGAGGCTGAGGTGGGCACAAGGGTGGGTCTCAGCCCCTCCTCCACGCCCCCACCCAGCCTCTCCCCTCATGACCCCCAGTCACCTCTCTGCCAGCAACGCCACTCTCACCACAGCCACTACTCCCAAGTGCTGATGGTGCCAGCCCTGCTAGCACCCACTGACAGCATGGAGTAATCAGGGTGGGCACCAGCAGTGAGTGTGAGCAGGACCAGCACTGTCAGCAGGTGTGAGCAGTGGCTACTGCCCCAATTACCCCTCAGGAGCAGGGGGAGGTGAAGAAGCCCTCAGGGGCAATTGGGGCTGGCAATTGCCACTCACACCTGGTGATGGTGCTGAGCAATCAGGACTGGTGCTAGGTGCCAGCAGTGGGTGTGAGCAACAGCTCTGGTACTGGCTGCAGGTGAGAGCAGGCCCAACGCTAGCAGTGGGTGCAAGTGGCAACTCTGGTACCAGAGGTGGGTGCAAGCAGAGCCGTTGTTGGCAGTGGGTGCAAGAGGCAGCTGTTGCCTTGATTGCCCCTCAGGAGCAGGGAAAGGTGAGAAGCCATGAGGGGTGATCAGGACTGGCAGCCAACACTCGCACCTACTAATGGCGCTGAACAATTGGGGCCAGCACTGGGTGCGGGCAGCAGGTGCAATCAGTGGGCTCCAGCTCTGGCAGCAGGTGCGAGCGGGGCAAGCACTGGCAGCAGGTGAGAGCCCCCGACAGAACCGCAGTGTGCAAGAGCAAAGAATTTTCAGTAACCACCAGAGGCTCACCCCGATGGCAGCAACTGGTGCCCCACCTTGGTCTGGCACCCCCACTCACCTGCTCCACCATCCCACCATGGCCAACACCCGCCATGTTTCATGCATATTATAAGTGGTCAGTGTACATTATAGGGCCAGTTGTTCAGTTGTTCCACTGTTCAGTCTATTTGCATAATAGGGTTTATATATATATATATATATATATATATATCGTACAAGAGACTATAATGGAGCTGACTGTGAATATCAAGCACAAAATTTGACAATGATCTTGGGAAAGAGAACCACTATTTATTGAGCATCATTTAATTCTCACAACTACCTTGTGAGTTAGAGATTATTATTCCTACTAGAGGCCCGGTGCACAAAATTCATGCACGGGGGTTGGGGGTACAGAAAGGGGGTGGTGTCCCTCAGCTCAGCCTGCAAAGACACCAGCATCCTTCACCCCAGCCTCTAGCCAGAGGTTCCTCTCCTTCCGCACAGCCTCTGGGGAGATGCTTGTCCTGGGGCCTCCTCAGGGCCCCAGCACACAAAGCCCTGTCAGGTACTCAGGGGCTTGGGATTTTATGTCTGGCTTCCCCCCCTGGCATGGTATGCATTTGCTGCCATGGGAGTGGCCCCTCGGGAGTCGCCCCTTTGGACCATACTACTTGGGAGTGTGTGTGTGTGGGAGGGGTGGCTTTGGCGGCAGTGATTTGATCCCTGTAATGTGCCCACCAGACACCGCCCTGCCCGGGGCCATGCTGGTCGCATCTGGACTGCAGACAGAGGTCTGCTGGGCTGGGACTGGGGACTGTAGGTGGAGGAGCCCAGCACCCATAGGGTTTCATCAGCATCGGGAACTGGAAAGAGCCATTTTTCTGGTTCTTCCCCTCCCTCCGCACAGCCAGCCCATTCCCCTCTCCGCACCCTCGCGGCCAGGCTGGTGGGGCACAGATGCTGTGTTCATGGTCCCGGCCATCCCCTTTCCTCTATCCCTGCAGGTGGGCCGGTGGGTGCGGAAGCTGAGCTCGCTGTCCCGGCTGGCCCATTCTCTCAGTGGCCACAGCCATCTTGGTTGGGGTTTATTTGCTCCTGATTGGCTGGTGGGCATGACTTGTGGCCGTGGCTTGATCAGAGGTACAGTCAATTTTCATATTATTCTTTTATTAGATAGGATTTTATAAATGACTAGTGGCCCTGCGCAGTAGCTCGCTGCCACTTGCCTCAGCTGGCCACCCAGCCCACAGCCGCTCATAGCTCTCCACCACACATAGCTCACTGTCCCACCCTCCTGTAGCTCTCCAAGGTTCGTAGCTCGCTGCCCTGCCCTCCTGCTGCTTGGGCACGGCATAATGACCATTTGCATATTACCTCTTTATTATATAGGATAAGATAGAAATACATAGAGGCTGTGAATCTTGCCTCAGATTGCACGTCTCATATATGGGGGAAACAGTATTGACATTTGCACTGTTTTTGATCAATTTACCAATGTTTTTACATTGCTCAGACCCATGCTCTTTGCTCCTTGCCATGTTGGAATGCATACATAGACACCCAGCAATGAAAACTAGGAAGAAATCAAATTCCTATGTCATTGGGCAAATACAATCCTAGTGTTCCCACCACGCTGGGTCTTTGGCTAGGGACTGCTGAGGAAGAGTATGGCCTCAGCTCAAAAGTTAAGGTAGATCTTAAAGGCATTTAACAACTGCTGGTTTTCAACTAAACATACTCCTTGTAGCTGAACAGCACATTTTTCCTAGAAGGAAGATCTGAAAAGTCCATCTCCATATTGCCATGGTTCCTCTGATGAAATGTCTCCTAAAAGTGTGCCATGGATGAAAGATGGAGGAAGAAGAGAATAGGTAAGCTCACAGGAGTCTGGTTTCTGAACCCCATGCAACATTACTTTACTGTGACAGTTTCAACCTCTCTGGGCCTGAGTTTTTCTCAGCTAAGAAGGTATGTGTGGTCGTGGGGGTGCGGGTCTAATGAAATCTGAGAAATATTTGAATCTAGCTAGTAAGAATTCTTATTCAGAAATCCCATGGAACTACAGTGGTATTAAGAGCATGGATGCTGGGCCAGATTGCCTGAGTTTGAAATCTGAGTTTGCTTTAGCACTAACTGTGTAATCTTGTGAGAATTATAAAATCTCTGTGGAACATGGTTTTCTCATCATTAAAATGAGATGGCTATTAGTACCTACCTAACAGGGTTCAAAATGGAAAGAGAAGATAGCATTTAGTATAGAGCCTGCTATGTAATGAATACTTAGCAAATGCTAGTTAAAGCTCCCATCCTGTACCTACACATGTTCCCATGTGTTAATACTCTTGAAAGGACCTGGAGCTGAGAGTGAGAATTTATGGGTCCAGGGGGTCCAGCAGCAGTTATAGCTAAAGAAAAATGCTATCCCTACTTTTTGTATATCTTCGTTTCTGAGAAAGTGTAAAAAGCATTTTTCTTCAGAGTACAGTTTGCATTGATTCTGGATTTCCTAGTGCTGTGGTCGGCAAACTGCGGCTCGCAAGCCATGTGCGGGCGGCTCTTCGGCCCCTTGAGTGTGACTCTTCCACAAAATACCACGGCCTGGGCGAGTCTATTTTGAAGAAGTGGCATTAGAAGAAGTTTAAGTTTAAAAAATTTGGCTCTCAAAAGAAATTTCAATCATTGTACTGTTGATATTTGGCTCTGTTGACTAAAGAGTTTGCCGACCACTGGCCTAGTGACAGGAGCCTCTCCTCATTCTTTTTATGATCTGATTGTTTTTTTTATTGAAGGTTTTTTTAATTGTTAATTGAGTTCTGCTCCTCTGACCATTTGAAGTCACTGAATCTCAAACAAAACGCTTCAGAAGTCCATAAACATCATCGTCTGTCACAGCCTGCTTAGTTATTAACTTCCCTACTTTTATTTATTTATTTATTTTGGATGTTTGACAACTAGGCTTTCTTTGCTATAGCCGTAATTAGGTGTCATCCTTAAGTGAGCCTCACAGATGGGGAGGTGAGGGGGGAGTCTAACTACTCTCTTCTCAAATGCAGGGTTTCCACATTGTCAAACCTTTGACTAAGGAAAGAGAATGAGTTTCGGAAATTGATTCCAATGGTATAAAACCCAAAGAGCAGTGGATGTCTTTGAATGACTGGCGTGAGGTCTTTCTAATTCCAACAGAAGAGTTTAGCTGTTCATTTTGAAAGGTGGTATCCCTCAGTGTTGGCAAAGGGATACAGAAGTGGAATTAGGACAGAGAATGGGGGTACATGAGGGAAATAAAATACAATGCACCAAGCCTTGCTCTGATTCTATGAGTTGCCTCTTTGCTGTGAAATCAGAAACAGGGGCATGTTTATTGTCTTTAAGAGTCATACTGAAGCCTAGCAGTGTTTTCAGCAAAATAGTGCATAATTTGCCTCATGTTTTCATGAGGATGTTTCATCTTGTTTATTAAAAAAAGGAAGCACAGTTGAGCTCTTGTCACCACTGGGAACCAGTGAGTTCTCTCTACTCTGCATCTTAAATTACTTTGATATTAAAGAAATGTGACTGTAGACATGAAACAGGAACTGAGCATCCTGTTTACTTCCCTAGAGGCAAAAAACAAATAAAAACTCAGAAAAACAAAAAACACAGGACGCCAAGGAAGAAATAGAAATCACAGCTGCTGGACTCCCCATGTTTTTTTTTTCCCAGTAGTCTTTCAGCTCCCTAATTACTTATCCCTACCTTCTACTTACTTGTGTTTCAACACATTTTTTTTTCTGTTTTCTATTTGTCATTTTCACCTCCCAGGAAAACGACAAGGTATGAGTGTCTCTCTACTTCCACCATTTGTCCCCTGAGAAGAATGTGGTCTGATGGTTAAGCATCCACTTATCAGAACACACTATTAACTGTGTAAATTCAGGCCAGTTCCTTCCCTGCCCTACCTAATTTTCTCAACTGTAAAAGAGATGAAATAGTTCTATATCATAGGGTGGTTGTAGGTACCCCATGAGGGAAACATATAAAACATCTAAACCAACATTGGCTCTTTCTATTATTATATCATCTGCCTTCAACCCTTCCCCTGGATTCTGTACTACTTATCTAGCAATTTAAAGAAAAGAAAGAAAAAATGGTTAAGAGAAACAGAAAGGTGAATGCTAATAGTAGCTTTCTGGTTGGGGTGGCGGGGGGTGGGGGGTGGAACATTTAGCTGTTGTTGAAGTATAAGAATTTTTGTGTAAGGCTCTAGAACCATTATTTGAGCCTATATAATTCATACAGAAAACTAAGGATATAAGCACAGCTGCTTCTAATTTTCCTGACACCTGTGATAAAGGGCCCCCCACTTAGCATACATAGTCTTAAAAATGAACTTGGACTAAAAATTGACCTCAGATGTTTTAGCTTCTGTAGGACACAAGCAGAACTTAAAATATACTAGTATGGCCATGAGGAGAAATAAGAATAGATGAGGGAGAGGGTAGTAAAAAAAAAAATCAGTTCATTTCCCCGCTGAATCTAAGAGACATTTTCCTACACTGACAGTCTGATGACCAGTGTGAAATTGGTTCCACCCCAAATCATCTGGGCTCCATGGCATTTTAACTTGGGTCTCCGATTAATGTGGAGAAGAGGAAATGCATATTTGAATGGCTAGAATGATGGTGCCACCATTCTGGAAAGCTCCACTTTATGCCAGCCAGTCAAGGCTTCAAAGATACATGTGTTGGCATTATTAATCCTGTTAATAATAAATTAAGCTTTTTAATAGTGGAGGATTTAAAACATACAAAATAGATGCATAACATGAAGCCCTACATACCCTTCACCTATCTTCAACACTTATCAGCTTAGTACCAAGCTTGGTTCGTTTCGTCTCTACCTACTTCTCTACTTTCCATGTGACTTGGAAACAAATTCTGGCCAGCATATCATTTCATGCATCAGTATTTCAATAAGCTCCTCTGACACAGATGTTGGCAAACTCTGGCCTAGGAATCAACCTTCTGTTTTATACATGAAGTTTATTGCAATGCATCATGCCCATTTGTTTACCTATTGTCTATTGGCCGCTTCCCACAGAAACCCTATGGTCCACAAGGCCTGAAATATTTACTGTTTGCCTTATAAGAAAAAATTTGCTGACCCGTGCTCTAAAGGATAAGGACTTTTAAAGACATAACTACAAATAACATTATTACACCTCCAAAATTAACAATAATTTACTATACATAACAAAATATTTAGGATTTCATATCTTTTAATATACCTTCTTATTTGTTAGTTCACTTGAATCTATCTCAGTGTCATTGAGGAAAACCTTAATGTCATTCAAATCCCTGTTGGAGTAGAAAGAAAAATATAAGCATAAAAAGTTTTAAAGCGATTTCATCAAAGACAGGCAACTAATAAGCAATTTGAATGGAATTCTGCCTCTGCTATATCGTGGCAGGATAAGGAGAAGCTTGAATTCTACAGTATGTGAACAACAAATTCCCTGTATATTTCTCAGTTGCTCCATTTCAAGAGCATTTGACTTGAAGAACCTGATATGGGATCTATATTTCAGACATGACTTGGAGTTAATTTAGGGTGAGCCTTTTTCAGGCAGTAAAAATAAGAGTTTTTATATTGAGTGAGAGTTCCCTTGGAACCACTCAGAGTTTGAAGTGCTATAGTGGCACCTGGAGAAAAATCTACTTACTGGTAAACCAGTTTCCTAGAATCTTCCTTAGAGAAGAACACGGTGTATTATTTTACAGGCTGAAGGAAAAGGGTGAAATGTGAGGTGTGGAGATGCACTTCAGTACCCGGAGTCTGGAAGTGCATCCTAGCTTTTGTTGTCCCATAAAGCTGTCTGGGAGCAAAATAAAAGCCAGACTTTCTCATGAGAAACCTGATGGCATTTTTATTGGTCTACCCGAGAGATGATACTTCTTCACCTTTGGGGAGAAAAATCCAAGAGAGCATATAAAAGTGAGAAATAAGCACAAAAAAACCAATTGTACTTCAGAAACTATGAGAAAATTAGTTTTCATTTTCACATGACCTGAAAGTCTGCACAACCAAAGGTCGTTTCTGAACTAGTGTCCAGATTGTTTCAAAGAAAAGCTTGTTTATGTTTATAAACTGGCTTTCTTTAAAATGGTTTCCTAGTTAGCCAATTAACTCTTTGAGGATGGTACCATTGCTTGTTAATTTTTGTATTTCCAGAATCTAAAACTGTGTCCGGCAGGTAGTAGCACTTAATAAAAGTGGTGTTAAATGGTTATATAATGTTAACATCATTTCTTTTGGTGTAAGCAGTCATATTTCTAGTAATTAAAAATGAAGTTTTTCCCTCAAATAATAACATTATAGTGGAGAATCCTAACAGACAAGTGATCGAAGTAACCAAGTGATCGAAGTAACATCACTACTGATAAACCATGTGGATATCATGCAGCCTGAATTTGGCTAAATAATAGTTTCCAATGATATCCATGTCCTGATTCCTGGAACCTATGACTATGTTACATGCCAAACCTTATGTGGCAAAAGGGACATCACAGATGCAGTTGAGATTGGGCCCAGTGTAATCCAAGAGTCCATATGAGGGGGAGGCGGAAAGAGATTTGACTTTGGAAGAAGAGGAGGCAATGGGATGACAATAGCAGAGATTGGAGTGATGTGGTCACTAGCCAAGGAATGGTGGGCGCTCCCAGGAACTAGAAGAAGCAAGGAACGATTTTCCCTGGAGCCTGCAGAAGGATCAAGGCCTGCCAGCACCTTGAGTTTAGCCTTGTAAGACTCATGTCAGACTTCTGGCCTTCAGAATTGTAAGAGAATAAATTTCTGTTGTTGTGAGCCACTAAATTTATGGCAATTTATTACAGAAGCAAGTAATACATTCCCCTGGATGGATGAGAAGATGAGAAGAGCACCTCACCTCTATGGTTTTTCCTCCCCAAAATCCAGGTATACGCAGGCTGGGCAGGAAAATTCAGCTCATTTATAATTTTTTAAAAATACATATATTTTATTTCAACCTTCATAACTTTTCTAGTTTTGGCCACACTTTCCTTTCTCTCACATCCTGTCTGACCACTTAAGGTTCAACTCTGGTTTATAACAGTTTTCCGTTATTTCTTTTTTGCTTTATATATCTTTTGGTGGTTTTCTCTTCTTCCCCTCTCCATCATTCTACTTGCCAGGTGTTATCTATTGCTGCATGACAAATTACCATAAAATATTAGATTAAAACAAAAACATTTATTAACTCACAGTCTCTGTGGGTCAACAATTTGGCTATGGCTTGACTGGTGGTTCTGTCTCTCGAGATTATATTCAAGATGTCGACCGGCGCTTCGGGCATCTGAGACCTTGACTGAGGCTGGAGGATCCATTTCTAAAATGACATTCTAGCTGTGGACAGGAGGCCTCAGTTTCTCACCAGGTGGACCTGTCTTAGAGTCACTTGAGTGTTTGACTTTCCTCTAAGCGAGAGTGCATGGAGGAAGTTGCAATGTCCCCTGTCATCTAATCTTGAAAGTTACCCATTGTCGCTGCAGTCTCATTGTATTTGTCAGGATCCAGGCACTCAGTGCAGCTCACATACAAGGGAAGGGAAATTTATGTCCACCTCTTGAAGAAAAGAATATCAAGAGCTCGTGGCTATATTTAAAAAAAACCACCATACCAGGTGTTTTCTTAATCTTTGGTCTGACTGCCAGTTTGTCTTTCACTCTAGGCTATTTCTGGGCATCTATGTTTACTCCTGCAGCTTGGTGAAGCTCAAAATGAAACGTGACTCTCTCAGTAGACTCCCCATGACTCCTAAGTTCCCAAGCCCATGAAAAGTCACAGAGTGTTAAGAAAAGAGAAGGGAACTTGAAATGATCCCAGCGTTACAGGATCTGATAGAGTCATCCGTCTCCTTTGTTCTTGCCGCAGCACTAAAATTTAACATCTGTGATTCTTCTCAAGCAAGAGTTGCGGCAATGTTTTCAGCAGCTCCTCCACAGCGCTGACACAAATATAATACTGAAATCGTGTGCAGTTCCCACCGAGTCTCACCATGCGACCTTCTCCTCAAAGGCTACCATCAGGTGATCTTTAGTTAGCCTTTCCCTATACATTTAAACCATTTAGCCTTCTGGTTCTCAGGCACTCATCTTCATTATTTACTCTCTGCCTTCAGATTTCAGCTCTCATTTCCATTGACTTCTTTACTTTGCCTTGTTCATATAGTGAACTCAGTATGCCTAAAACCAGATTCGTCATTTCCCTCCAGAGTGGCTTCCCTGTTGCCCTTGCTCTTGAATTCACCATCTTGGGTTTCTCCATCACTTATATTTCCTACACTTACAATGGGATTCTTGTGCCGGTATTATGGCCAAAACAGCCTACATGCCAAGCTGTCTGGGACAATTCCAAGCCTTTATCAGGGATATCAAAAAGCCCCAAGTGGCTCTTGATTCCATTTCATGTTGGTCCAGTTGCCAGATCCATTCTGAACTTGAGATTCCAGTCTTTTAACTGTTCTCAGTTCCTGCCCTGGTTTATTAACCTTTTCTGCCAGATCTCCCTAATGTGTACATCAGTACTTCTCAAACTTTCATGTGCATGTGAATACCTGGGGATATTGTTAAAATGCAGATTATGTTTAGGAGGTGTAGGGTAGGGCCTGAGGTTCTGTATTTCTAACAAGCTCTTGGGTGATGCCCAAGCTGCTGACTCAAGGACCATTTTGGGGTAGAAAGGAGTCATAGCAGCAATCTTCTGGATGTCTTCCTTGCCCACTCTCTTCCTCTGCAAAAGGAGAATCACAGGCATTATATGTTGTCATGATCTCTGGATCGCATACTGTCTGCATCACTGGTCCCCACTGTACACAATGAGGAAATCCCCTGGGGACCTCCTGAAAAAATACTGATTCTTGGGTTCCATCCCTGGAGATTCTGATTCAGTAGGTCTGGGGTAGGACCTCCGGATCTGTATTTTAAAGAAGCACCCCAGGCAAACTTAATGATTTTTTAATTTTTATTTTTTTTAATATATTTTATTGATTTTTCACAGAGAGGAAGGGAGAGGGATAGAAAGTCAGAAACATCGACGGGACAGAAACATCGATCAGCTGCCTCTTGCACACCTCCAACTGGGGATGTGCCCGCAGCCAAGGTACATGCCCTTGACCGGAATCGAACCTGGGACCTTTCAGTCCGCAGGCTGACGCTCTATCCACTGAGCCAAACCGGTTCGGCAAAACTTAATGATTTTTTAAAAGCCAGTGTCATACAGACTAAAGTGTTCAACTGAAACCTTAATGTAAAGTCTTCCCCAGCTGACTCAATCTCATTTATTTCTCATTCATTATCTCCTTTAAAATCCTTATTCAAGGCAGACTGTCTCTCAAACAGACCCATAATACCCCCTTCTCTTTACTCTGGTTCCAATGACAAATTCTACCGACTCTATAATAAATTATGATGCCTCCACACACTCATTGTCGCTCTACCACGTACACTGACTATTGGAAGCCACAGTGCTGTGCACATAGCTGGTAGGAAGAGACTTTATCTCCACTGTCTTTAGTCCTGTCAGATCTGCCTATTCTCCCAAATTCTACCAAGTCATTGCCCCCTCACATTCAAATCCCACAGAAGATCCACTTTTCTGGAAGAATGGAAAAATGTGACTGGCGTGACTGAAATAGAACAAGAAGTGACACCCCTGCCCTGACACATAAGAAAGGACGCTGAGTCACACTCCAATTCTATTCGGAAAATGGAATCCCTGAGGACAGGGGACTTTGTATTATATTTGTTCTATGTTATTTTCATAAGTCAGAGGCATGTCATGCTCACCATTAAATGAAAAGCTAAGTAAATGTCTAAATATTTTTTGTGACCTGCTGGAAGGTGACACATAATAGTGTGGTGAGAACGAGCCATTACAGCCAATTAGTTGAAATGACGTAAAAATTCTCTAATTAGTTTTTCAAAACATCCTTGCTCCCAGAAAATAGTAGTTGTTGAACCTCAATATATATCTTCATTAGAACAAGTCTATAGGGCTGTGGAACACGTAAGGCTAACACCAGCCCTGACAAATATCTATCAGTATCAGTTTAACTTACATGGGAAGAAACATGAATGGCCTAGTTGAATTTAAGAAGTGAGACTGATTCAACATAGAGGGGTATCTAAAGAAATAGCAGAAACAGCAGCCAGAAGTCCTCGTTGTGAAGCAAAAACATGCCCCTGGACCAAACTTCTTAAGACAAAAACAAGAGCCATCACAATCTCACCCAAACCTGCTTCTAGCTGCATTTCACACTGCTCTTTCCCCACCCCTCTCTTCGGCCTTTCTGGACTTGTAGCTGTCCCCTGCTCAATGCCATGCTCTTTCCTTTATGCTTCTGCCCTAGTAACATTCTATTTTCTCTGTTAAAAAGGTTCTGCCAAACACTTAACCTTTAAGATCAAATGTCACCTTATCTGGAGAAAAGGTAGTTGTTTTGTCCTAGAGAGGGTATGGGGTCTAAGATGTGACTTTAAAAAAAAAAAAGAAATCCCAGTTTATTTCTATTTAAATAATACTCAAGGAATTTTCAGAAGGTTAAAAGCCTCAAAGATATCAGGTTTAATATAATATCATAGCCAGGTGCTTGCTGTTGCTGCCTCTGTTTCAAAATTCTCAAGATAACCCTGGGCAGTTCAAAGCCTCGTTAACTCATCTGGTTCAAGAGTCGTGAACCCCTTTGAGTTTTGGCATGATTCATATAAGACTATCCCTCCAGTAATGACGACAAAAAAAGCAATGCCAGAAGCAATCATAGTCATTGAGAGGAATAGAGGTAACTTATGGGAGAAAAAAGCTACCATAGCAATTTTGAGAAGCAAAATTACTAATCCAGTGTAGAACAAATAGAATCGTTTGAAGAATCTATGTGAAAACCCTTTTTGTGTGTTATTTTTTTAAGATCAAGTCCTCTAACTAAGAGCTGAGTAGTTGGGATCATGATGGATCTTATAATAAAATGTATCTTCAGGTTATTTTTCTCAAGCCCTTGCAGTGTGTGAAAACTGGTAGATGTTTGGTAAATGTGTTTCCAGTTAATGTAGGCGTTGCTGATGCACCTGTGTGAGTAGGCCCTTTTGCCTATTGATCCAAGGTCAACTGCTCTTCTGACTTTATCGGGCTTTCCTGAAGTAAAATCACAATAAAAAGAAAATTAAAATTTCTCTCAGTCACAACAATAATAGTTATAGCAATACCAGCTAATACTAATTGAGCACTTACTATGTGCCAAATATTATGAAGTCTTAACATGAATAATTTTAACTTCACAAATTATTCCCACTCTCCAGATAAAGAGCTTGAAGCTTAAGACACCAAATCACTTGCCAAGGTAATAAACGAGGAAGCCAGTATTTAATCACAGAGTCCATATACTGCATTAATACACACTGAGTGGCCAGATTATAATGATCTCTGAACGCATAATAATCTGGCCACTAAGTGTATATCTTATATAGTCCTATTTAATAAAGAGGGAATATGCAAATTGACCATCACTCCATCACAAAGATGGCTGCACTCACAGCTGAGGCCAAGTTCCCATAAGGAGCCTTAACGAGCAATCAGCAGGGACCTGAGGCTATACCCTCCCCGCCCCCATGGGTCTTGACAGGGGACCTCAGGCTGTGCCCCCCACCCCAGTGCCAGACCAGGGGACCTGACACCATGCCCCCTACCCAGTGGGGTTTTATGGGGGAACCTTGGGCCATGCCTCCCAACCCAGTGGGGCTTGACAGGGTACCTCAAGGTGCACCCCCAGTGCTGGGTCAGGGGAACTCAGGCCACGCCCCCACCCAACGGGGCTTGACAGGGGACCTGAGGCTGTGCCCCCCTCCTGGTGCTGGCAGGGCATGTTGGGGACCTCAGGCCATGCCTCCCACCCACCAGGGCTTGACAGGGGGTCTCAGGCCATGTCCCCCACATGGCAGGGTTTGACAGGGGATCTCAGGTCATGCCTCCCATCCTGGTGCTGGGCCAGGGGAGCTGAGGCTATGCCCCCTGCCTGGTAGGGCTTGACAAGGGTGGGACTGGCCGAGTCTGGATCTAGCCCAATTGGGGGGGTGGTCTGCTGGGTCTGGGTCTCACGTGATTTTGAGGCACATGTGGGTGAGCAGGGACTTGACTCTGGCTCCTGTGGTGCGCCCCAGACTCTGACAGGAGGAAGGTTTTCATATACATTTTACTAATTTTCTTTCATCTCTGACACTTCTATTATAGAGAAAGGGCAAATAGCAATATTAAATTATTTCCTCTAATTAATCTCCTTTTAATGTGCACAAATTTCATGTACCAGGTCACTAGTAAAAGGCTAATATGAAAATCGTCTCCTTGACCAGGAGTTCGACCAGCAGACAGGCTGGCCAACCTCCCAGGTCCCCTCCCCCTGGCCAGGCTGGCTGGATCCCACCCATGCATGAATTCATACACCAGGCCTCTAACACACATGTGTGTGTTCTGCTTCTGTTTTTTTCCCAAAGGCAGTGTATATTGATGCAATATATATACATATATATTGAGTGGCCAGATTATTATGCATTCAGAGATCATAATAATCTGGCCACTCAGTGCATACTGTTGTCAATTATCAGCACCACTAGGCTTATGGTTATTGACTCATTATTGGTGATGCTGATCTCTACTGAGAAGCTCTTCCCCTCCAGGAGTGCAACATCGAACTCTACAGCTGGCAGAGAGGAGCACAGGTCCTTCGAACTTATGGAAGGAGCACATAGACTATTTCAGTATTGTAACCTCTCACTGGAAATTTCCATGACAACGCAGTTGGAGGCTTTCTTGCTGAGCCCTCACATGGTGTTCAGTGCAAGTTCTTTTATTCCTATGGACCCTGAAAAAAAAACCTTCAATGGCAACATCTGCTAGTAACTGCTTCCTGTGATGTTCCTGCAAAGGAGCTGGTTCCACATATGTCTTAAAGATACACCCTTGTAATGTATTTAAAAATTGTTGGCTAACGGTCTAAGCTCCAATCTAATACTACCTCCTCAATAAAGACTTTCCTGGCACCCTGTCCACTCTATTATTTTTTTTCCACACCTTAATTCCTTAGTGTTCGGACAGTACATTTCTCACTCAGGACTTAAGAGGAAATTTGCTATAAAACGTGGCAAGCATTGAGTAAATAATTGCATCAAAATGGCAATTCATGTCATTTTTAGGTCCGATGAGAAAAGATCCATTTTTCTGGAAAAGGTCTCAGAGTTAAGAATACATCTGGCTCCTGATTTAATTTCTCCTGGTAGAGGGAATGAGGATGGCCTGGCAAAGCCACAGGAAAGAACATGTGTGTGTGTGTGTTCTGCTTCTGGTTTTTCCCAGAGGCAGTTACTGAAGGTAACACACAGACACCCTGCGCATCTGTGTGCATTTCATTCAGAGACAGACCTCCTTTTAGAGCAATCTTATTTAACATGTCATTCTGATGTATTGGAAAAGATGACAAAATAGATGTGAGTTCCATCTGGGTTCGTGAGCATAGCATCAGAAAGATTTGTAGTGCCTTTGCAAAGGGCTAGCAGCGCATGAAATACCTACCAAAGGTGCTGCCTCTTAAGCGAGAAGCCAAAGGTATCTGTTAAAGCCCTGTGGGCATTGGGACCGCAGTCTGCTGGTGGAGAGCAGGCGCTGGGCAGTGATTGAAGTGTCCAGCAGGGGGCTGGCATTCTCTGTCTATAAGTAGCCCCGGTTCCTCTTCAGAGCCCCAGCTCAGCAGAGCTGCTGTTTGCTGGTGAAGCCAGTGACGTGCAAAGCATCCTGCCTATAGGATGTGAGGCTTTCTCAGTGCCGTTTTCTTCTACCCACTTTAAACCTTCAGGGTCCAAGTCTCAGGAAAGACAGGAAATGCCGTGTGAAGATAGTAGACCAAAAGTTCTTAGTTAACTGCAGCGAGGGAGGCTCAGACTGGAATGGAGGTAGAAAGAGCTGATACAGAGTGGGTTTGATTCGAAGCCCTTTTTGGACTGAATTTAGAACTGTATTGCATTGTTCATGTGAAGACCAGAGCAGTACCAGCATCAAAAGAGTGACAGGGTTTTGATGCCATAGCCTATATGTACTCAGAGTACTTTTATTAAGATAAGGAGCCTGGCAGAGATTTTGTCCTCATCTTCATCCAATTGCAAAATCCAAAGTTAAGGAACGGCAGCTGAGGACACTTTTTTTTCGGTGGGAAAGAATCTCGAGGATGGCTCTAAATGATTGCTGGCTTCAGAGCTTGTCCTGCAACATCTCTAATCACAGTACGGATCCCCCCATGAATGAGGACTGGTTCCACCCAGGGATCCTCTATGTCATCCCTGCAATCTATGGGGTCATCATTCTCATAGGCCTCGTTGGCAACATCACCCTGATCAAGATCTTTTGTACCGTGAAGTCCATGCGAAACGTGCCAAACCTCTTCATCTCCAGCCTGGCTCTGGGAGACCTGCTCCTCCTGCTAACCTGTGCGCCCGTGGATGCCAGCCGGTACCTGGCCGACAGATGGCTGTTTGGCAGGATTGGCTGCAAACTGATCCCCTTTATACAGCTGACCTCGGTGGGGGTGTCTGTCTTCACGCTCACGGCTCTCTCCGCAGACAGGTAAGTACAGGGGGACAGTTACATTCTCTCTGAGGCCGGTGGATGCCTCAGTAAACGAGCTACCACGTTGGGACAGACAGAGCTGTTTGCAGAAAAGGAAGTTTTACTCAAACTCAGATTCCCTTCCGGGTATGTTTTGTTGTTGTTGTTGTTGTTGTTGTTGTTGTTGTTGTTCTGGGGATTACTTCTGGAGTTTTACCTGCTGGTTTAAGAAAGGAAAAGGAATGGATGGCAAAAAAAGGGGGGGGCGGGATAAGAAAAATAATTAGCTTAAGATGGAGATGCACTTTCTGGACACAAATCAGTTAGTATGGCTTTTCCCTAACTTCCCCCCCCCCTGCAAAATGAATTGTCCACTAAGAAAAAAAATCACAACTAATAGGGTTTAAACCCCAGGCAAATGTTTCTTAGAAGCAATTTAAAGTCTTCAGAAAAGCCCCACTGTATTTCGAATTGAAAATATTCTTTCAGAAATGACCAACAGGAGAAAATGAGTGGCGATTGCTTGAAATTCATTTTCCTCAGTTGAACTTTTCTCACAGCCGATTTTGTATTTGGCTCTCTGTAACCGAACAGTTAGTGTGCTGTTGTTTTTTGGGTTTTTTTTTCTAACAATCTCTTAAGTGAAATGAAGCATTATTGGATTTTTTTTCCAGAAAGTTCCATTCAAGTCTGATTTTGAATTTTAATCTTTGATGATGTACTTCCAAATACATTGCATTTAGAGTGTTTGAGGCGGGGAGTCAGTACGATGTTTCATTCTGGGAAACATACATATTTGTGAACTGCATTGCTTGTGTGAACCTACTGCTTAACAATTTCTATTTCTTCATTCTTAGAAGTTCATACTGTTTGAATACCTGTTTGAATTAACCAGTCGGGAAATACCTGTAGGATGCTCACATAAATTGCTAAATGCATGTTAGTTCTTTCTGGACACGCTAATGACTAGACTCTAGACACATCGTAGACCAGATGGTCAAATTCAGAAAAATTGGTAGAGTGAACCAAAGACTAGATAGAACTTTTTATTTTAAAATCAACTGTATGTTATGGTGTGAAAGGTCCCTGAGGAGTTGAAAGCGTACCAGGAAAGGCACAGAAGTAGCTCTTGCAAATTCATGTTCTAAAGCAAACGTCCCACATTTTCATACACGTGGTGCTGGATTCTCATTTTGCAGAGGAACAAATAGTCCTCAGGTGATCTGGCTTTGAGTAATGGGCAAATAAGATCATGTTACCAGTATTTGTAGACATGTGTTTATACTTAGCTGCCTGAAGTACACTGCTCAGCACACACGGCATTTTTCAAAGATTGAAAACTAACAGCCCAGAGATGAGATTTGCACATCGCACTGGCTGGACAAGGTCTCTCCATTCCCGCTCCTCACCTCCAGCTTCTGTGACCCTGAAAATTTGCCCACAAGGTACTAATGACCACAGGTAGTTTCAAGTATTGATTCAGAACAGACAAACTTGGGAGCAGGCAGAGGGTCTGGGTGAGACAGATAGCCGAGTACACCTCAAGATTTGGGGAATGTTCTCAATGGGAAGATGAGAGTTTTGTTTCTGAGTTGTGAGTGCAGTGGTACAGATGATGTTTACTGTCTTTTGGGGGAAAAGGAGGGGGAGAGGGGTGGGGTGGAAATTGAGGGCGTGGGATGTAAAGATGTACCCACACAGAATCCCTCCCCAGAGTTTCAAAGCAGACCAAATTCACCATCAGCAAAAGAGCGCTTTCAAAGCTGGGTTGCACGCTTTGTCAGCTCTATTGTATTTTCAGTGAGTTTATAGTTAATTACTGTGCATCCTTCCCAAGTCCAGACATTACTATGAGCTTTCATATAACTAACTTTTTGTGTTTTGTTAAGGCTTAAAAAGGCTGATGGATCGTCTGAATCACAGGTACTGCATCTAACCTAGTTCAGCAAGAATAGGGATTGAGCTACTTAAATAATATGAGTGTACTTATCTATTTATTTCATTTTTTGTTGTTAATGCTCACCAAGGATATTTTCCCATTGATTTTTAGAGAGAGTGAAAGAAAGGGGGAGAGACAGAGAAATAAACATCGATGTAAGAGACACACATCGATTGGTTGCCTCCTGAACGCAACCTGACCAGGACTGGAATTGAGCCTGCATGAACTTCACAGTACCAATTTCTGAAGTGAGGTGTATGCCCTTGACCTGAATCAAACCTGGGACCCTTCGGTCTGAGGGTCAATGTTCTATCCACTGAGCCAAACTGGCTAGGGCTGTCGATTTCATTTTTTAAAGATGTTGGAGCTTTACAACAACCTCATGATGTTAGCAGGGCAAATATATATATATATCCACACATACACAATATCTATTTTTTCTCAATAAGGTATAATTTACATACAGTAAACTGAACAAGTGTACAGCTTGATAAATTTATACACATGTCTATATAACAGTATAACCACAACCCAGATGAAGATATGGAACAGTCCCAGCACCCTAGGAGTCTCTTTTATGCTCCTTTCCAGGTAATACCCACTCCTATAAAGAAACAATCATTATTCTGAGTTTAATGATCATAGATTATTTTGCCAGTTCTTTAATCTGATGTAAATGGAATCATACTTCTTATGTTTATCGTTATGTTTGTGATAGTCATCAATCTTGGTGCACATAGCAGTGGTTTATTCTTTCTAATCATCATGTAGTATTCCATTGTATGAATATATCTCAATTTATTTATCCATTCTAATGTTGATGGACATCGGGTTGTATCCAGTTTAGAGTTGATAATAACCTGCTCTGGATAATCTTAGTCATGCCTTTTGAGGTATAGAAGTGTTTATTTCTCTTGGGTATATGCCTGGGAGTGGAATAGCTATATCATAAGAGTCATATACTTAGTAAATATTGTCAAAGAGTTTTCTAAAGTGGTAGTTTGTAATGGATAGATTGGTAAAATAGGTGAACCAGAAGACCCTCCAAACCTTATGATCATCACAGCCATTGGGGAGCTTAAAAATGTACAAATTCTTAGCCCCTACCCTAAATCTACTGAATCAGGCTGTCTGAGGTGTGAACAGACCCAGTAATAACCATTCATCCCTGCTGCCTGTAGGTTGACCAGCAATGTCATTACTTTTAGCTCAGCCTCCCTTCTGCAGTCCTCCAAACGAACTTGAATCTTTGTTAACATGAAAAGAATAACATTTTTCTAGAAAAGTCTCTACTGCTGCCACTGTGTCAAAGGGAGACTTCAAAGCAGTCCCAGAAACCAGAATTCTGGTTTTTATATGACCAACCAATTGCAGATTTGCACTCAAGCACCTTCATATTAGTCCCTGCCCTCTCTCGCCTTCCAGGCTTTCTTTCCTTTACATACATACTGATATCCTCACACACGGTGGTTACACTGAACTCCTGGTTCTGCTTCCTTGCTTATGCTGTGTCTCACCCATTCCCAAGAATGTGTTCTCCTTTCCTAAATAGAAGACTCCACTCCCCATCCCATGTAATGTATGGCTTAGAATGGTTATTGATAGCACTGCACTTCAGGCCTTTTTCTGCCATTATTTCCTATAGGAGGGAGTCAGACTAAGTCATTTAACTCTCTGACCTTAGTTGAATTATCTATAAAACTAGAGGCCTGGTGCACAAAATTCGTGCATGGGGGGTAGGGGATGTCCCTTAGCCCAGCCTGCACCCTCTCCAATCTGGGACCCCTCGAGGTATGTCCGAATGCCCATCTAGGCCCGACCCTGGTAGGATCAGGCCTAAATGGACAATCGGACATCCTTCTCACAATCCAGGACTGCTGGCTCCAAAATACTCACCTGCCTGCCTCCCTGATTGCCCCTAACCGCTTCTGCCTCCTAGCCTGATCACCCGCTAACCACTACCCTGCCAGCCTAATAGATGTCGAACTGCTCCCCTGCCAGCCTGTTTGCCCCCAATTTCCTTCCTCTGCTGGCCTGGTCACCCCTAACTGCCCTCCCTTGCAGGCCTGGTCCCTGCCAGCTGCCCTCCCCTGCTGGCCTGATCACCCACAACTGCCCTCCCTTGCAGGGCCTGGAACCTCCAATGACCCTCCCCCGCTGGCCATCCTGTGGTGGCCATCGTGTGTCCACATGGGGGCAAGATCTTTGACCACATGGAGGCAGCCCTCTTGTGTGTTGGAGTGATGGTCAATCTGCAAATTACTCTCTTATTAGATAGGATAGAGGCCTTGTGCATGGGTGGGGGCTAGCTGGTTTACCCTGAAGAGTGTCCCAGATCAGGATGGGGGTTCCCTTGGGGTGAGGGGCATCTGGGCGAGGGGCCTGTGGAGGTTTTCAAGCCAGCTACGGAACCCCCCCACCCCCCAGCGACCCAAGCAGAGGCCCTGGTATCTGGGATTAATCTATGTCTACAATTGAAACTTTGTAGCCTGGAGAGGAGCCAAGCCTTCTGCTCGCTCTGGGGCGGCAGCCATTTCTGTTTGAAACATTGTAGCCTAGAGTGGAGGCCTAGGCCAGCAATGGCAGACTGAAAGCTTGGCTTCTTCCATTGCCAGGAAAACCCAAGCCTCTGTTCTCTCCAGTTCAGTGGCTGCCGCCATTTCTGTATCTTTTATAATTGAAACTTTGTAACACTGAGTGGAGGTCTAGGGAGGCAGAAAGCTTGGCTTCCTCTGTTGCTGGGGAAACCCAAGCCTTCCTCCTGCTCTCAGTAGCGGCAGCCATCTTGGTTGGGGTTTATTTGCATAATCTGCTCCTGATTGGCTGGTGGGTATGGATGTGGGCATGGCGTGTGGGTGTAGCAAAGGTTCAGTCAAATTTGCATATTACTCTTTTATTAGATAGGATAGTAGAGTTGAGCTAGATTACTTCGAGGATCCCTCCACATTTTAAAATCTTGTCAGGTTTTTTTAATCTTTCATTTTGCCTATCAGTTGGAATCTGGCTCAAGCCTCCTCCTTAAAGCCCCAAGTTGGACAATTCTAGCCCAGATTTCCTAACCCTATTCTAAATGTAAGACATTATCTGAGACATAAATTATCTTGTGACATCTTTCACCTTGCTGTTTTGAAATATTTCACTTCTTATATGTCTTTTCTTAGCCTCTTATGTATTCATTGCTTTAACTTTTCTCTTTTTTAGGATTTTATTTTTTATTTTTTCAATTGTTTAAAGTGTTACAAATACTAGTACATATTTTTCCCTTTTCCCCCTTGACCTCCCCCCGGCTTTCCCAACCGCCCAGCACATGCTCTCTCCTGTGCGCCCCCCCCCCCCGTGTCTTGTGTCCTATGGTTATGCTTTTATGCATGCATACAAAGTCCTTCGGTTGATGCTTTAACTTTTCAAGTAGATTATTAAGAATGTTGAGGACAGGGAGTTCTTATATATCTTGTATTTTCCACAGTGCCTCACATAGTTCCTTGTACTAAATGGGTGGTCAATAAATATTTATCAATTAAAATTATGGTTCATTAATGCATATTTTTCTTCTCATTCTTATTATTCTTCTCCATTTTTTGTAATTTATCTGAAAGCATGCTCTTAAATATGTATCATGCAGTCACCTGCTTCTTATTTGTTCCTCTCTATTAAGCTCTCATTATTTGGGTAAATGAGAGAAAAGTTATTCTTTTCGAGTCAGTGAATACATTCTGGAGATAAATAGATAATTGGATAGATGGAATTGATAAGTAGATGGGTGAGAAGATGGATGGATGGATGGATGAGTGGATGAGTGGATAAGTGGATGAGCAGATGGTGGACAGATGGCTGGATAGATAGGTGAATGGTTGGATGGATAGATGGATATATTTTTACATAACCATCTTTCCTACTAGATACCCATCTCTGTACTAGGTACCTCAGTATTGTGTAATGGAATTTAAGGCCTGAATTGGACCCTCAGCAGGAAAAGGGTAAGTAGAGTTTGTGTTTTCTTTTTCAGTAAGTATAAAGCTGGATTTAAGGTTGGCAGCATATACTAGTAATGCCTAAGTGATGTTGTGCCTGCTTCAGTATTATTATGCAGTGTTATTTATGCTAGAATAGAGCTGGCAGAATGATTCCTAAGGACATACAGATGTAACAGTTCCATTGAGATGTGGTCCTTGTTCAATCCCATGGAAGACTGTTCATATGCTCCCCCTCTGCTATGATTTGGGATGTGTAAAGAAATAAGAAAATGTTACATTTATGCAGACTTCTTGAAGTATAGATTCTTTGAATTTATTGCCAGGGATTTATGAGGTAATGTAGTTTTCAGCCTTTCCTGACACGTAAAACTGGGTGGCCCAACATCCACTAACCACATGTGGCTATTTTTATTGATTTCAGAGAGGAATGGAGAGGGAGAATCATTGCCCAGCTGCCTCCTGCACGCTCCCTATTGGTAATCAAGCCTGCAACCCAGACACGTGACCTTGACCGGAATCGAACATGGGACCCTCCAGTCCATAGGCTGATGCTCTATTCACTGAGCTAAACCAAGTAGGGCTGTAGTTATTTAAATTCAGCTTAAATAAAAATAAAAATTCATTCTCTAGTCACACAAAGCACACGTCAAGTGCTCAGTAGCACTATGTGACTCTACTGGACAGGGCAGATACAGAACATTTCCATCCTGCAGAAAGTTCTATGGGACACTACAGAAGAGAGTTTGCTATATGCCTTTTGGGTCCAGATCTCTTAAGATCCAGGTTAGCTACGTTTCCTCATTGAGGATATCAGGAATTCCTCAAATAAGCAAATATCAAATGCCTCCCAGTCTAAAAAATATTTTATATTGGAAGATACCCAAAAACAAAGAGAGAAGAAACCAGGCAGCCCAATACAATCACCAGCCACAGGCTTGGAGAATTTAGGCATTCCACTGATGAGGTTTTGAGACCTTTGGAATAATGCTTGTGGAGTTCACTTTCTGTGTCCACATTATGAACTTCTGTCTGATCCTTCCATTCTCTTTGGCCAGGTCCTCTTCCACCTCCCAGTCTGTCTTTCTATCTTCCTATCGATAGAACAAACACTGCTCTAGCTAGAGTCTGCTTCTCATTGTCTTGCATATGTGCCACCTGACTTCTCCCCTCTTTGACTTTATTTTCCCCTCCCTGATGGCCAGGCTTTATTTCCTTAATTTATCCAAATCCTAGCAATCCTTCAAGGTTCACTCCAAATCCCTTCTATGAAGTATTCCTTGATCTTTTCTTTCACTGATTTTTCTCCCTTCCCAAGATGTTTTTACCTGTTCATTAAATGCCAAACGATCCTGTCTTGTATTACTAGGTCTCTTTTATAGATGTGTTTTCTACTTCCTTAATCATATGGGAAGCTCCATGCGATCTCTGTGTTCTACAACACCCATTTTACATCTAGTAAGAGAATAATAAATACAGCTTGGTTTATGTTTGAGCAGTAACTAAATAATAAAGTCCAATAAAGTTCAAACCCTTGAAAATGTTGTTCTGAGGCTCAATTTCCAATTGGAAGGGTGCCCACATCTCCAACAAGCAATACTCAAAACACCAGCTGGTTGCCTGGTCAGTGTGACTCAGTGGTTGAGCGTGGACCTATGAACCAAAAGGTCATGGTTCGATTCCTGGTTAGGGCATAGGCTCAATCCCCAGTGGTGGTTGTGCAGGAAGCAGCCAATCAATAATTCTCTTTCATCATTAATGTTTTTATCTCTCTTTCCCTCTCCTTTCCTCTCTTAAATCAATAAAAATATATATTTTTAAACCACCAGCTAGTTATCTGAGAATTTAACTTAATTCTGACACTATCTGGCCAGAGATAGCATCAGATACTATAGGTTGAAGACTCAGTCCTATAAGGCTGTAACACCCACCCACTCCCTTTCCCTGACATCAGACACCAGTCACAAATCCAGGTTGTTACCTATACATCTGAGCAGCTGGCTGTAAATCAAAGGGTCCCATAATCCTCTCTCCTTGGGTTCAATTAATTTGCTAGAATGGCTCATGGAACTCAGAAACATTTTATTTACTAGATTACCAGTCTTATATAATAAAGAAGTAATATGCAAATTGACCATCACTCCAACACAAGAGGGCTGCCCCCATGTGGTCAAAGATGGCTGCCCCCATGTGGACACAAGATGGCCACCACAAGATGGCCAAAAGGGAGGGTCGTTAGGAGGTTCCAGGCCTGCAAGGGAGGGCAGTTGTGGGTGATCAGGCCAGCAGGGAGGACAGTTAGGGGCAATTGGGCCAGCAGAGGAGCAGTTAGGAGTCGATCAGGCTGGCAGGGGAGTGGTTAGGCATCAATCAGGCTGGCAGGCAGAAGTGGTTAGGGGGTGATCAGGCAGGGATGCAGGTGAGGGGTTAGGAGCCAGCAGTCCTGGATTGTGAAAGGGATGTCCGACTGCCCGTTTAGGCCCGATGGGATTGGGCCTAAATAGGCAGTCAGACATCCCTCAAGGGATCCTAGATTGGAGAGGATGCATGCTGGGCTGAGGGACACCCCGCCCCCTTCCCCACACGAATTTCATGTGCCAGGCCTCTAATTTATTATAAAAGGATATAAAACAGTCAGATGGGAGAGAAGACAATTTACATTTTTTTCCTCTGTTGGCGAGATTACATGAGCTACCAATTCATACCTTCTCTATATTATGATTTTTTTGAAGCATATGTTGCCTCTCTGGAAGGAAATGCAACTCCTGTCTCCCCATAGTGATGGATCTGTCACAGCTGCTAGCAGACTCTGAGAGTCTTCAGAGGGCAGGTGCAATGGAAGTGGGGTTTCCCAGAAAGGCTCTTTTAATTGGAGCCTTTTCAATTTTGCTATGGAGAGAAGGGCAGCAAAGAATTTTGACCTTGTTTCTCACATATTATCTTGTAAAGTGTTAGACTTTTCTGTGATTAATTATCATTTCTGGTAACTTAATATCTATGGAAGAAAGAGAAAAAAAAAACACAAACTTGATCATGAGACATAGACCATAGCCTGAAAAGGCTCCCTGGTGAGGTTTTCTTGAACTGTGCTTGTCAATAACATTCTTTGAAAATAGACTAAATTTGCATATTTGCACTTGTAAATCCTCCTGGTATGTGGGGTTTGCAGAAATTCTCTCTTAAAACATGTTTTGCAGAATAAGAGAAAAACATTCTCCATTCCTCTTTTTCTACCTCCCAAGATATTTTTTATTACAGTTATCTTTTAAATTCTTGCTGCTACTTAAAATGATTTGATTTTCATCAAAACTGCTAAGAAGCAGCTGGTTCATTTTACACATTAAAGGTCACCTTCTTTAGAAAATCTTTATTGGTTACTCAAACAAAAAAAAAATGACCAACATTATTTTATCACCCAATTTCTTTTTTTCAGGTTGATTGAAGTATAATTTATATTCAGTAAATTTTAGGTCTTCATTTCTATGAATTTTGATAAACTTATACATCATAAAACCACTACCACCTCAATCAAGATACAGAACATTTTCATTATCCCCCAAATTCTCTCATGTCCTTGATTGTTTATCCCCTTCCTCCACCCCTGCTTCTAATAATTTCTAGAATATTATATGAATAACATCATATAGTATGTAGTTGAGTTTGGCTTCTTTCAACTCATGTTATTGCACATATAACTAGTTCTTTTTTTAATATGGAGTAGTATTCCATTGCATAGCTACACTATAGTTCATCTATTCTTCAGTTAATGGACATTAGGGTTTGTTTCAGTTTTGGATGATTATTAATAAAGCTGTCATGAACATTCACATACAATTTTATATGGATATTTATCTTTATTTCTCCAGGTAAATATCCAGCATTATTTTCTTGAAAATTATTTTGTTCATTTGTTTGTTCACTTGCTTACTGTCTGTTTTCCACCACTAGAATACACGCTCTCCAAAAATAGGAGGGTAGGTCATTCGTTATCATTTCTCTGGCACTAGAACAGTTTCTAACCTGTAGTAGGTTGTTGGTTAGTGTTCATGGAATACATGAATGTGTTACCAGTTATGTGGGTCCTTGGTTCTTGAGTTTGGCAAAGAAAGAATTCAGAGCCACAAATTCTAGCACGGGGAAGTTTATTTAGCATGCAAAGCAAAAGAAGAGAATAATCCAGTGGGCTGTTCTGAGAGCTGCCTTGGCTTTTTAGAAGGAAAGTCACAGAAGCAGAAGTAAGCCAGCTGGGCTGTGTGGACTCAGGAAACAAAAGAAGGACCCTTGGAGACAGGTTCAGGGGGTTAGTCAAGGACCAGTTGCCTCAGGCTGCTGTTCCCCTGGTTGCAAGACTCATGGGGACCTTTAGAGCTTAGAAGAAAACAAAGATACAGGCCAGAAGAAAGAAGGCCTGAATGTGCTGCAGAGAGTGTGTGTGCTGGGTCCTTGTCTTAGGTTTCTTATCTGTTTTCTAAAGACAGGAATTTTAGGAGAGGATCTCAATAGAATAATCATCAGCTTTCCAGGTGTTTCCTTTAACATGTTGATTCACCAAAATGAGCATATAGGGTGAGGTTTGTGATCTCTACTAATTGGTCAGTGCTAGGGTAAGGGGTTATTGGTCATTGCATCTGGTCCTGATGCCAACATGGCATTGCTTCATATGGTTTTGCTGCTTTTCTGGGACTGGAGCTGAAACACAACTAAAGCCTACTGTTATCTCGAGTTTGACCAAAACTCCGTTTCTGTGGTCAATAAACCTGAGGCTTTGTTCCTAAGATTATTTGATGCTTATCAGAACCTCATTGTCCTGTGGGCTTTATGCTTAAACCAGTTGACATGCGAGGGAGAAGGAAGTAGGCGAGTCAGGGTGCTGGATGAGGCCAGTCTGAATTAGCTGTCTCAGTTTCACCATCACTTGTCAAGGAATTTTCTAAACTTCTTACTATTGTGCCTCAAATTGATGGATACATGAAAAAAAGGAATAAAAAAATGAATGAATTCTGGTAGGCCTTAAGGTGCACCTGTAATATTGGGTTAAGGTCTGTAAATCATATTTATTTCTTTGATGGTTGACAGAGTGACTACAGTAAGACCACTGATTTCAACTCTTGATGATTAGACCTTATCCAGTTTTCATGAGGACTGTTTGGGGGTGCTTTTTTTGGAAACAGCATGGATGGATCTAAAGAGCATTATGCTAAGTGAAATAAGCCAGTCAGAGAAAGATAAGGATCACATGATCTCACTCATATTTGGAATCTCGTGACCAACATACACTGATGAACAGAGACATAGAAACATAGAACAGACTGTTAAACCTTAGAGGGAAGGCAGGGGAGCGTGGAGAGGGGAAGAGATCAACCAATGAACTCATATGCATATATGCATAACTCAAGGACATAGGCAATAGGGTGGTGAAGGCTTAGGGGGGGATAGGAAAGGGCAATGGGGGTAAAAAGGGACATATGTAATACTTTCAACAATAAAGACTTATTTTTTTAAAAAAGACAAAAAATAAATAATTTTCAGAAAAAAATAAAATTATGAATACAAAGTTAGGTAGAGAAGTGAATGTATTAAAATATTTAGAAATTATACATATTTGCAAATCACAATAAATTACAAATTTAAATAAGTTGATAAATTCCACAAACATCACAAAATCCAGAAAAATAACATGATACCTATTAACTGCCTGATATATATCTATCATACCTGTTTTCATAAATATTTTTGGCTTCATACTTGTCTCCTCTTAAAATGACAATGGTTTGGAAATATCCTTTTCTATAGAGAAATTAGAAAGATAAGCCAGTTTTTATCATGCTTGATTAAGATTAGCTTATTAATGACAGGTTAGAAAAGTTTCTTTCAGTTTCATAACTCATTATTAGTAATGCCATATAAATGTTTAAGATTATTATCAAATGTTTAGGATTATTTTAGAAAGTCATTATCAAGGTTTTTTTTCTTTTTTGTTTTTTTGGTGTGTTTTTATGTTAATCCTCACCCAAGGACATTTTTCCCATTGATTTTTAGAGAAAGTGGAAGTGAGGAAGGGAAGGGGGAAGAGAGAGAGAAAGGGAGAGACATAAAGAGAGAGACATCAATGTGAGACAGACACATCGATTGGCTGCCTCCACTGGGGCCAGGGATGGAACCTGCAACCCAGGTTTGTGCCCTTGACCGGAAGTCGAACTTGAGACCCTTCGGGCATGGACCGACATTCTAACCATTGAGCCATGCCTGCCAGGGCTCAAGTTTCTTTCTTATATGAGCTGTAAAATTTCACAGCATTGCAATTTTTCTTGTGCCTTGAGTAATCTTACTCATTTAATTGATGATGCCCATTAACCTATATGCCATGAATGTCGCCACATTGAGTTTTAAGTTATCTTTATCAATGCTGGTATTTTTGCGAGTGTACAAAACATGAGTGACTTTACACACATGTATTTGCTATTTGTAACTTGGCAACAGGTTCTTGGCCTGTAACACAGACATAATAAACTCGATTTTGCTGATATATTTGGATTTAAATCTACCATCTTTTTATTTGTTTTTTTTATTGTTATCACCTATTTCATACTCCTTTTGCTCTTTCTTCTTTTAAATTAATTAAATATTTTAATTATTTTATTCCCCATCCCTTCATGAGATTGTTAATTATACAAGTTCTTGTTAGTATTCATTTAGGGCTACCCTGGAGTTTACAACATGTATCCTTGATTAATTGGAATTTGCTATAGATTGGAACTCTCCTACTTCCCAGACAATCCTATATAATAAAAGGGTAATATGCAAATTGACGCTGATGGCAGAACGACCACTTGACCAGTCACTATGAGGAACACTGACCACCTCTTGGTCCCTTTCCCCAGCTGGCAGGCTCCGATCACCTGATGGTGAATGGCAAACCAGGGGTGGGTGGCAGGGGACATGAGTGGCACTAGGCTAAGGCCGCCACCCTACCAGTCGCCCCACACACAGAAGGTAACCCGCAGTGGGGGTGGGACCAATGAGCAGCCAACCTCTCAGTCTCTTCCCCTAGCAGTCAGGCTGAGATGGCCCAATGGCAAACAGGAACTGGGGGTGGGTGGTGGCAAGGGGTGGAGCCAGCTATGGGCAGCCAAGGAAGATGGCCCTGATTGCAGGCCAGGCTTACCCACACTTGAATTTCATGTGCCGGGCCTCTAGTGTAAGGATAATAGAACACTTTAACTTCATTTTCATTCTCTTCTGCCCCCACCCCCTTTTTTTGGTTATTGTTATTCTATATTTTAATTCTCTCTATATTTTAAAACCCACAGGATATTATTTTTATTGTTTTTAAATACTTTACATTTAAGGGAGATACATTTTCTGTTTTTTTTGTCTGAAAATGTCTTCATTTCAGGTAATTTAGAGGAAGATATTTTCACTGAGCATAGAACACTAAGTTGGCATTCTTATCTTTCACACTCTGAAGTACTGTTCTCTGACTTCCGCTGTGAAGTCAGATGTCAGTTTTATTGTTGCTCCTTTAAAATTATTGATTTTTTTTCCCTCTTTGACTGACTTAAAATTTTTTCTCTTTTATTTTGGCTTTCAGCAGCATCGCTAATGCATTTAGGTGTGGTTTTCTTTGTATTTTCCTGCTTAAGATTCATGGCTTTTCTTAAATCGGTGACTTAAAGATTTAGTCAATTTTGGAAAGTTCTCAACCACACAACTTCGAATGCTGCTTCTGTCCCATTCTTTTTTTCCCTCTCCTTCTTTATTATGTCTACATATAAATAGGTTAACTTTCAGCTTTTCAAGCTTTTCCCCCATGTGCTTGTTTTGCTTTGTTGAGGCAGGAAATTTCATACTAAGGTCAGGCCTCTGTCACAGAAAACTATTTTAAGCACAATTTCGTTTCACCATTTCACTGTAGCCCACAAATTTCCTACTCCTTTTTCTATATGTTCCATTCTTTTTTTTCTTACTGTATTCAGTCTGGCCATTTTCAGATCTCTTATCCTTAGCTGTGTCTAGTCTGCTTCTGAAATTTCCATTTACTTCTTCATTTCAATTATTTTATACTGCAATTCTAGAATTTCCATTTGATTCCACCTTGTCATCTAATTTCTTGAATTAGTCCCAATATGCTGTAAAATTCCTCTCTGGTAACCTTAATATGGAACCTCTCTAAGTCTGTCTCTATTATATATTTTCTTCCCTTGTTTTGTTTTGTGGGGGTTTTTTTTGTGGTTTTTTTTTTTTTTTTTTTTTTGGTCATTTAGTTTTGTCTCCTGGTATCAGCGGCGATTATTGTTTGACTACCTGATTTTGAATACAAATAACTGTAAATAATTTGAGGCTCTGGATAGTATTATCTTCCAGAAAAGATTAGCTTTTGCTTCTTTTAGGAAGTTGGGAGGTGACTGTATATCTAAACCAATCAGGGCTGGAGCAGATTGGAGGCTGGGCTTGGGTCTTTGTGAGAAAGGGTCTATTTCTGCACCCCTGCTACCAGGATGTGCCTCTCTTTGCATTTCAACTGAAAGCCTGGATTGTTTACCTGGACTCCTCTCCTCGGTGGGCTCTGACCTCCATTTATTGTCCTCATTTTTCCTAAAACTGCTAGAAGCTGTGCTCAGCTCTTAGTTTCTGTGCTGCTGCTTGAAATTTGGGAAATGCCTGGATGGGAAAATGATGCTAAATAACAGCTTCACCTCTTTGTATTTCCCTCCTCTCCAGGATTTTGGCCCTTCACATCCTTACTGCTTTGGTATTTCTCTGATGTTTTCAAAGAGGTTTTGGAGCTTTTCATTTCAGGAGTGTTGATCAGCAACAGGCTAGTTTGCCATTATCGGAACTGGAAAATCCTATACCACCTCTCTTATAGACCTGCCCTCGAAGCTATCCACATCACAGCTCCTTTAAAGAGAAAGACAGAACTACCTGGTCAGACCTGTGGGATCAGCATTCAAAGGCTCAAATTATCTCAGCAATTTAGATTCAGAGAATTGAGCTCTGGCTAACCTCAAAGTGAGGAAGTCAGGAATCTCAGCTGAGGCCTGTAGTAGTGGACACTGCCAAGTGTTATAGGTACATCAGAGCTCTGGGATATTTCAACTAGGCCAGGTCTCTTAGCCTCAATAAGCAGGCGCTAGAGCCGACATTTAGTTATACAGTGATTGATGGCAGCTGAAATTTCATGGGAAGGGAAGAGCTAAAATGTTTCTAAGGTACCATTCTTTAAACTTCACTTCTTGGTGACTCTTTTAGTATTGTATTGTCAATTGGTCTGAACCAATTGACCAGCGGTGATAGTTAAAAGTTACATAGGAAAGCAATAGGGGGAAATGAGAAATGCAACACATAAAAAAATGTACTTTCCGTTTGAGAAAAATGTGCTGTGATAATAATATGTCCCTGTGACACTTATTTCTTTATGCTGTCTATATATAAGTAGAATAACTACAGGCAACTTTAAGCTCTTCAAGGTTTCTTTTTTCCCTTTGGTGGTGGTTTTTATTGTCAGGCAATTTCATACCACGGTCAGGCCTCTGTTATGAGAAATACTTTAAACAAAATTTAAGAACAATATAAAATGTAAAAATAAAATTGCAATAGTTTCTCCATGAGGACATTTGAGAAATGCTTATTTCTTTTTAAATAAATGGTGGTCAAAATAAATTTTTTAGATTTTCATTATCTTTTTTGCTCCCACTTTAAATGATTGCAAACATCACAGAAGAGCAGGACAATCAGGAGTTGGCATCTTTTTCAGCTGTCAACAGAGGTGAAATGGAAGGTTCAAAATATGGCTTAACTGTAGTAAATATCTAGTTTTAAGCATTATTTACCTGTTCTTTTAAAAGACCTGAGAATCTGAAGTGATAGAATCAAATATAACTGAGATGGGGATCCAGGGATTAGGTTCTAGTCTTGATTCTCAGCTAACCAGTTGTAGGACCTCTATGGGCACCAGTTTCCCCTTCTTTAAGTTAAAGAAATGGGACTTGATGACTTCTAAGTGTTATATTCCACAAGTAGCCAGTGCACAGTGGGAAGTGTCCCTCATCCTGGCCTGCACCCTCTCCAATCTGGGACTCCTCGGGGAATGTCCTCTGGGATCAGGCCTAAACCAGCAGTCAGAAATCCCTCTTACAATTCGGGACTGTTGGCTCCTAACCACTCACCTGCCTGCCTACCTGCCTGATCGCCCCTAACCACTTTGCCTGTCAGCCTGATTGCCCCCAACTGCCCCCCCTGCTGGCCTGCTTGCCCCAAGTGCCCCCCCACCATCCTGATCACCCCCAACTGCCCTCCACTCCTGGCCTGATTGCCCCTAAACGCTTCTGCCTCAGCCCTGCCACCATGGCTTAGTCTGGAAGTACATCCAGAAGATTTCCTGGTCTAATTAGCATATTACCCTTTTATTAGTATAGTTATATATAAAGTAGATTTGTAATTAAACATGTACTCATATGTTTGCACCATGCTAACAAGCATTCATATACTTGCTTAGCATCATTTATTCTAAGAGTACCTCACAAAGGGGAACATCCTATCTAATAAAAAAGTAATATGCAATTGACCATACCTCTGATCGAGCCATGCCCACAGCCACACCCATCATCCAGTCAGGAGCAAATTATGCAAATAAACCCCAACCAAGATGGCTGCCACCACTGAGAGCAGGAGGGAGGCTTGGGTTTCCCCGGCAATGGAGAAAGCCAAGCTTTCCACCTGCCCTTGCCAGCCTAGTCCTCCACTCAATGTTACAAATTTTCAATTATAGAAGATACATAATCCCAACAGAAATGGTGGCAGCCACAGAGCTGGAGAGAGCAAAGGCTAGGGTTGCCCTGACAATGGAGGAAGCCAAGCTTCTGTAGCCCTAGCGCCTAGGCCTCCACTCCAGGCTACAAAGTTTCAATTATAGAATTTAAATAACCCCAAACAGAAATGGCTATTGCCACAGAGCAAGCAGAAGGCTTGGCTCCACTGCAGGCTACAAAGTTTCAATTGTAGACATAAATTAATTCTAGATCCCAGGGCCTCCGCTTGAGTCATTGGGGGGTATGGCTGGCCTGCAAACCACCACAGGCCCCTTGCCTAGGCCACCCCACACCCCAAGGGAACCCCTACCCTGATCCAGGACACCCTTCGGGGCAAACTAACTGGCCCCCACCCATGCACCAGGCCTCTATTCTATCTAATAAAAGAGTAATTTGCAGATTGATCATCACTCCAACACACAAGAGGGCTGCCCCCATGTGGTCAAAGATCCTGCCCCCAGGTGGACACAAGATGGCTACCACAAGATGGCCAGCAGGGGAGGACAGTTGGGAGGTTCCAAGCTACAAGGCAGGGCAGTTGTGGGCCATAAGGCCAGCAGAGGAGGGCAGTTGGGAGGGACCAGGCCTACAAGGGAGGGCAGTTGGGGGTGATCAAGCCTGCAGGGGAGGG
The DNA here is from genome assembly GCA_027563665.1 of Antrozous pallidus. Lineage (NCBI taxonomy): Eukaryota > Metazoa > Chordata > Mammalia > Chiroptera > Vespertilionidae > Antrozous > Antrozous pallidus. The sequence goes on along the minus strand of CM050509.1, from coordinate 136,533,448 downwards.
AAGTTAGGGGCAACCAGGCTGGCAGAGGAGGAAAGTTGGGGGCAAACAGGCTGGCAGGGGAGCAGGTAGACATCAATTAGACTGACAGGGCAGTAGTTAAGGGGTGATCAGGCTGGCAAGCAGAAGAGGTTAGGGGCAGGCAGGTGAGCAGTTTGGAGCCAGCGGTCCTGGATTATGAGAAGGATGTCCCACTGAGATTGGGCCTAAATGGGCAGTCAGACATCCCTGGAGGGGTCCCAGATTGGAGAGGGTGCAGGCTGGGCTGAGGGACACCCCCCCAACCCTCCATGCACAAATTTTGTGCACCAGTCCTCTAGTCTACCTAATAAAAGAGTAACATGCTAATTGACCATACCTTCATGATGTTCACCAGCCAATCAGGTGTGAGTATGCAAATTAACCCAACAAAGCTAGCAGTTAATTTGCATATGTGGGCACAAGCTGCTCCAGGTCTCTGAGCAGCATAGGAAGGTGTAAAGGCAGCTCTGGCCTGGAGCCAAGGCAATGCTGGCAGCCAGGGAAAAGAAGGCTCATTCTGGCATGAATCTTCAGGCATCAGGCTTCTAGTACATATATAAGTATCATTTTATTGTTCTTTAATGGATTTACCTGGGTATATCTCACCTCCCCAATGAGATTTTAAATCCTTAATGGCCAGGGTCTTTTATATTCACACTGCCAAGCAACGCCTGAGATACTGAATTAGTACTATACTTAAATGTGCTGATAAATTGGCTAAGGATCCTGAACAATTAGTGTTTAATACTGGAAGTCCAGTGGCAGATGTCAGTGGCCTAGTGTCTTCATTAACACAAATTAATAAGACTAACAGGTGGAATTGTGTGAAATGGCAGATGGGCTTCCCTTCACTTAAAGGACGAATCAACAGCTTTGGTGTGGACAGGCAGAGAATAACAGAAATATTAGCCATGTTCACACATTCAGTGCACATAGGTCTGAGGCTGATGAATTATTTCTTTAAAAGTACATATAAGAAATATTTTTCTTTTATAGTCCATAAGGTCTCTATTGCATCCACTTATCTTTACCGTTATAGGGTGAAAGCAGCCATAGCCTTTATATAAGTAAATGGGAATGGCTGTGCTCCAGTAAAACCTTATTTATGGGCACTGAAATGTGAAAATTTCATATAATTTTTATACTTCAACAAAATGTTATTATTCATTTGATTCCCCCCCCCCTCCTAACCAGTTAAAATAAAAACCATTCTTAGCTAATAGGTCATATGAAAACAGACAGAGGGCCAGGTCTGGCCAGTGGGCCTTATTTGCAGTCCCTGATGTAAAGACATGTGCTGAGATGCTCATTCAGGAGTGAGAGTTTCCTATTTTAATGAAGTGGGGCCCAGGGAAATCCATAAGCCCTGTCCAGTTAGCCTAGAGCTGTGGTCGGCAAACCCATTAGTCAACAGAGCCAAATATCAACGATTGAAATTTCTTTTGAGAGCCGAAAACTGACTTCTGCGCATGGCCACGAAATTTCAATCACACTCTACGCACGTGCCCACACGTGGTATTTTGTGGAAGAGCCACACTCAAGGGGCCAAAGAGCCGCATGCGGCTCACAAGCCGGTTTGTTGAACACTGGCAAGCATGTCAAACTCGCAGCCTACAGGCCACATGTGGCCCACAATGAATATTTTTGCAGCCCAGCCAATCTAATGGCATATAAGAAACATTTTAATAAAAATTTTGTAACAGCCGAAGCCGGTTTGGCTCAGTGGATAGAGAGTCGGCCTGCAGACTGAAAGGTCCCAGGTTCGATTTCGGTCAAGGGCATGTACCGTGGCTGTGGGCACATCCCCAGTAGGGGGTGTGCAAGAGGCAGCTGATCGATGTTTCTCTCTCATCGATGTTTCTGACTTTCCATCCCTCTCTCTTCCTCTCTGTGAAAAATCAATAAAATATATTTTTAAAATTTTTTGTAACAATTTTTACAATATCCTTTATACATAATTATTAATAATGAATTACAGCATTCGCTAATGGCTGATGACTATAATCGTGTTGCATTCATTTCCCTTCTGCGCCTTACACTCAGGCGCACCATTTCTCTCCACTAATCCCAGCAGCAAATAGTTTAGAGCCGATGGCCACATCATTAGTCTTGGACTGACTTGTTTGGGGTACACAACAGGAAATATTTCGCTTTCAGAGAACAAGAAAAATAGGGTTATTTGCGTGACACTTATTCATTTGTGCAGTTATTCAATGTCTGGTCAGTTAATGTTCAAGAAAAATATTAATTTTTATTGAAGTGTTCCATTATTTTATGTTAACGATGACTCATTTATTTCAGCCCTTTGTATTCAGCATGTCTCTATCAGAATAATCCTACGTTTCTATGAAAATTGAAGCTTTTGTGTGTTTTTTTGCAGCCCACATAAACTTAAACCTTGTTTATTTGGCCTGTGTTACCCTTTGAGTTTGGCATGCTTGGCCTAGAGAGATTTCGTAGAGCCGTGGTCAGCAAACTGTGGCTCACAAGCCGCATGCGGCTCTTTGGCCCCTTGAGTGTGGCTCTTCCACAAAATACCACAGCCTGGGTGAGTCTATTTTGAAGAAGTGGCGTTAGAAGAAATTTAAGTTTAAAATATTTGGCTCTCAATGGAAATTTCAATCGTTGTACTGTTGATATTTGGCTCTGTTGACTAATGAGTTTGCCGACCACTGTCCTGGGGGCTATGATCAATACAAATCATTCAGCTGTATGATCCTTTTGGATATATGGCGCTATCATATCATGCACATTAGCTTTAGGATCATCCAAAAAATTGAGAATTAAGTCCTCATCTTTAAGCAATATGTCTCTTCCAGAATTCCCTGACTCCTCTGTGATACTAACAGTTGTTTAGATGAGAAAAACAATGAGAGAGTTTTAAATCAAGGCTTAGCTGGATTCCAGCTCCCAAGGGTAGTGGGCATGGGAACACAGTTTTCCTGTTGCTCTTGGGGCAATACAGATGTAAACAGGCACTGCACTTCTCATTACATTCTCCCCAGGTTTCACCATCACACATAATGCTGCCTCTTCTAAGGTCTTTTCATTGTAGGTTCATGTAAGCAATTTACCTTAGAATGATTTAAAAGGGGAATTGTGCTCGGGGAGAATCATTTCCTCAGGACCCCCAAGAATTATTCTGGCTTGAAATGGTTAGAGAAATAGGAAGTGTTTAAGCCATGGGACATCTCTTAGGAAAAGGCCAAATAATGATGTCCAGAGTGCTTTGGGGTAAGTAGGTATGAGAGGAGTATTTGGTGATGAGGGTGGCAGGGAGGAATGGGTTATCTTGGGAATCTTGAGCCCTTTTCCGTATCTGAAAGTAAGACGCTACAGGGAAAATTGGGTGCACAGTTCTGGATTCTTAGTTTTAATTACATGTTTGTTCAATAAATGCAATAGGCACAAAATGAATAAGCCATAGACCCAACTTTTAAGAAACGCAGACTTCTGTGACCCAGGACACAGGAACCTTTTTCATTTCCAGGATGGAATGAGAGAAAACGTTACCGAGTGCCCAGGGCTTATGCTTCTTGACCATTTTTGTACCTACTACAGGACCATGCCAAAGTAGGTGCTTAAGACATGCTTTTGGCTGTTAGATGTGCGAGGTTTTGAGGAGTTGGGGTGTTTTGCTCCATTTAGGCATAATGTGTTGTCTGGAGCTAGTCCTAGGAAGAATCTGTAAACGCACGGACGTTGCCCTCTAGTGACCACTGGGGTTCTTTGGAGCTGAATGGACATGGTGCCCGGAGAGGCCGGCTGGCATCTGCAGAGCGCCGCCTGCTGGCTCGAAGGTCATGGGCATCTGTGTAGATGAAAATGCTTAGACTATTAAAAAATATACAAAACATTAAAAGGATACAAACCACAAAGGAAAGTTGGAAAGAAACATATCCAAACATCATATGAAAGACATGGGTGATTTGCTTCTTGTTTTGTTTTTAGAATTTTCTACCGTCTACGTTTTTACAATGAGCTGTTAGCACTTTTTTTTTTAACTATGAAATATTTTTAGTAAATGTTATTTTTTATTAAATTAATTCCATATATGCTTCAGTTGTTTTAAACTAAAACAAACAAACAAACAAACAAAAACCCCAAACACGAAAGCCCTAGAAGGTTTGGCTCAGTGGATAGAGCGTCAGCCTGTGGACTCAAGGGTCCTGGGTTTGATTCTGGTCAGGGGCACATGCCTGGGTTGCGGGCTCAATCCACAGTAGGGAGCATGCAGGAGGCAGCTGATCAATGATTCTCTCTCATCATTCATGTTTCTATCTCTCTGTCCCTCTCCCTTCCTCTCTGAAATCAATAAAAATATGTTTAAAAAACACACTAAAATACTGACATATAAATGTAGTAAGTCTGAGCATAGTTTCCTTATTTTATGTCAATTGTCTGTGCATTTCTATGCATTTCTTCTGATTTTTTTCAATTACAGTTTACATTCAATATTATTTTGTGTTGGTTTCAGGTGCATGCATAGTGCTTAGACAATCATATACTACATAGTACTTTACAAAATGTTCTCCCTGATATTTCCAGTATTCAACTGACACCATACCTAGTTATTACAATATTATTGACTATATTTCCTATGCAGTACTTTACATCCCCATGACTATTTAGTAACTACCAATCTGTACTTCTCAATCGTTTCACCTTTTTAACCCAGACCCCAAACCCCTTGGCAACCGTAAGTCTGTTCTCTGTATCTGTGAGTCTGTTTTGTTTGTTTATATTGTTCTTTAGGTTCCACATAGCACTTTTACACTAAATTGTTCAACTGGAAAAAAAGTCAAAGCAATTAATTGCCTTCCTTGTGGATGTCTTTGCTGACTCAAGGCAAACTTTTTAAATTGGCTCTTCTGTATTGCTTTTTATTATTGTTGTTTAAAGAATTACAAATAGTAGTACATATGTCTCCTTTTTTCCCGATTAACTTCGCCCTGGCCTCCTCTACCCCCCAATACATGCCCTCACCACCGCCACCTACCGCCATGTCTTGTATCCATTGGTTATGCTTATATGCATGCGTACAAGTCCTTGGGTTGATCTCTTTCAGCCTCACTCCAACCTCCTCTGCCTTCCCACTGTAGTTTGACAGTCTGTTCAACGCTTCTTTGCCTCTGTATCTATTTTTCCCCATTTCTTTTCTTTAAAATTGGTTCTTAAGATACCCTCAGAGTTGCATGGTGACAAATTTACAAACTATTCCTTCCTTCCTTCCTTCCTTTTTTCCTTCCTTCCTTCCTTCCTTTCTCTCTCTCTCTCTCTCTCTCTCTCTCTCTCTCTCTCTCTCTCGTTTAATTTTATTCTGGTAAGATATACATAACATGCAATTTATTATTTTAATCATTTTTAAGTTTATAGTTCAGTGGCATTAAGTACATTTATATTGTTGCACAGTAATCACCCAACATCCATCTCCAAAATATTTTTCATCTTCCCAATCTGAACAATAACTTTTATTTCTTCCTTCCTTCCTTCCTTCCTTCCTTCCTTCCTTCCTTCCTTCCTTCCTTCCTTCCTCCTTTCCTTCCTTTCTTTCTTCCTTCCTTCCTTCCTTCCTTCCTTCCTTCCTTCCTTCCTTCCTTCCTTCCGTCCTTCCTTCTTTCCTCCTTTCCTTCCTTCCTTCCTTTCTCTAATTTTTGGAGGTGACAGTTAATAGAGCACTATTTATAATGAGGCATTAAATTTAAAGGGATTCAGTTTGAAGGAGTGTCTGAGTTTGAGCCTTATTCTTCTAATTATCACCTGTGTGACTTGAGGAAAATCACCCTACAAGTCTTAGTTTTCTGCTCTGTAAAATGGGAATAAGTGTATTTACATTTAATATATCATAGTGTTATTGTAATTTTTGTAATGTTGAAATGAAATAATGTGTTACATTATTTTTTTGCATTTTGCAAATCATTTTAATTTCTTAGAATATACTAGTAATAACATTAATCACTTTTTTCCCATTTTTTTATTTATTGTTTAAAGTATTACATATGTCTCCTTTCCCCCCGATTCACACCCCCTGGCCACTCCCACCCCTGAGGACAAGCCACCATCACCCCAGTGTCTGTGTCCGTTGGTTATGCTAATATGCATGCATACAAGTCCTTTGGTTGAGCTCTAAACCCCCTCCCCTGCCATTTGTCTGTGGATCTATTTTTGTTCATCAGTTTATGTTGGTCATTATATCCCACAAATGAGTGAGATCATGTGGTATTTGTCTTTCTCTGACTGGCTTATTTCGCTTAGCATTATACTCTCCAGTTCCATCCATGCTGTTGCAAATGGTAAAAGTTCCTTCTTTTTTAGCGCAGCGTAGTATTCCATTGTGTAGATGACCACAGTTTTTTAAGACACTCATTTGCTGATGGGCATTTAGGTTGTTTCCAAATCTTAGCTATTGTACATTGTGCTGCTGTGAACATAGGGGTGCATGTGTCCTTTCCGATTGGCGTTTCTGGTTTCTTGGGATACAATCCCAGAAGTGGAATTACTGGGTCAAATGGGAGTTTCATTTTAATTTTTTTTAGGAAACTCCATACCGTTCTCCACAGTGGCTGCACCAGTCTGCATTCCCACCAGCAGTGAACGAGGGTTCCCTTTTCCCCACATCCTCCCAGCACTTGTCATTTGTGGATGATAGCCATCCTGACAGGTGTGAGATGGTACCTCATTGTTGTTTTGATTTGCATCTCTAAGCTGATTAGTGACTTTGAGCAGGTTTTCATAGATCTCTCGGTCTTCTGTATGTCTTCTTTCAAAAAGTGTCTATTTAGGTCCTTTGCCCATTTTGTATTGGATTGTTTATCTTCCTTTTGTTAAGTTGTATGAGCTCTCTGTAAATTTGGGAAATTAAACCCTTATCTGAAATAGCATTGGCAAATATGTTCTTCCATACAGTGGAATTTTTTTATGTGTTATATTATTTTTTGAAATGTTAGAATTCCTGATCAAAGAGTGGGTGCACCATTAGCATAATTGTTATTTATGTTCATAAGGGAATTTAGAGGGTACTGTTGAAATCTTGACCACTGGACATTCTAGTAGACAGTCATTCCTTCTCAGGAAAAGCAATAATAACCTTATATTAAAATAGTGTTTCCTAGTTTTCGAAAAACTTTTGAAACACCTCATTTAGCTGGTCTTCATAGCAAGTAAGGTTAATATCAATAGTTCTGATTCACAGATGAAGAAAAAGAAGGCATGAAAGTCTTGTGGTTTAACTTGGGACACAGGAGCCGGGCTACTTCTGTTCAAACCATAACTCTGCCATTTGATAGCTGTGTGGCCTTGGGAAAGTTATGCAACCTCTCTGTGACAGGTTGAAAACAGTAGTACCTACTTCATAGTATTGTTCTGAAGGATTCAAAACATTAATTCTTGAAAAGTGTTGAGAGCTGTACGAGGCACTTAATTAAGTGCTATATAAGTTTCTGTTAAATATAAAATAAAAAGAAATCAAGACAGCATGCTTATGCAAAAATAGCTAATTATGGGAATGGGAGCAGAATGCGTGGCTCCCAGTCTCTGTTCAGTCAGTGATGCCTCCCCAACACTGCCAGGATGAACCTCCTGGGCTAGAGGATACAATAAGCTACAAAGTTGAGTCATGATTTCACCATGTATTAAGCCTCTCACAAAAGGTTATTTAAATATAGTGCTTTTAAATTTTTGCAATTACACACAGTGATTCATATGCCATAATGACATTTTTGAGCTTTAATGATTCTTATTTTGAAAGAAAATGTGTTTCATTAAGGTAATTCAGAAATTCTATTTTTTAGCCCCAATCATTTGAAGTACATTTAAAAACTGTGACTATGCTGTGATAAAAAAAAAAAAGGAGTTCTTACCATTTGCAACAGCATGGATGAAACTGGAGAGCATTGTGTTAAGTGAAATAAGCCAGTCAGAGAAAAAGAAATATCACATGATCTCACTCATTTGTGGAATATAATGAACAACATAAACTGATGAACAGGGACAGATCCAGAGACAGAGAAACATCGATCAGACCATAAAATCTCAGAAGGAAGGTAGGAGAGGGTGGGAGTAAGAGGAAGAGATCAACCAAAGGACTTATATGCATGCATATAAGCCTAACCAATGGACACAGACACCAGGGGGGTGAGGGATTGAGGTGTAAAGGGGGGATTAGGACACATATGTAATACCTTAATCAATAAAGAAATTTAAAAAACTGAAATTATATCTGATATTTCATTTTCTATAGATATGTGTGATTAACTGCCTGGACTGGGAGAAGAATTTACATAGTTGGTGCTGTTTGTTGGTGGTCTGTGCATATCCCTTGCACATTGGGGGTCACTAATGGACCTGGGCTTCCTATGTTTTTCTTACCTGAGTTGATATCTGGCCAAGGGAAATTTTGGGCCAAAGCAATGGGAGGTGATAGGTAAACAGCCCAGCCTCCTCGCCCCCTGATGACACAGCTCTGGAATGAGCTCACCACAGTCTCTCGGGGGTGGGGGTGGGGGGAGGTGCCCAGCAGGCCTGTGTTCAAGTTGCCTAGATTGGTCACCCTTATTGCCTTCTGTTTTCTCACTGTGCTTTCTGAGATCCCCTCCCCCCAAAAACTACTTGCACCCAAATCCTGTCTCAGGATCTGTTTAGGGATGAATGACAATTTATGAAGACAGTTTATGACTCAGAGGCTATTACACCTTCCACCCTAGAGCATGAGTGATTTTTTCCCCATTCTGTGTATCTTTTATGCTATGCAATAGAGTAAATGCAGGCCATGTCTAACTACAATTTGGAAATGGGATTTGTAAACATTCTTCAAACTTTTTGGCTCATAAATTGCTAAAAAAAAAAAAAAGTCCAGCAAGTTATAAATATATGTTCTTCCCTTCATAACATTTTTGAGGAATGGCCTATGAACAACTTGTGCCAGGTTGTTTGCACACCTACTGAAGTTTAACTGGGTGACTGCTCCCCTTTGTCATTTTAAATATACCCACTGGCAACTGTAATATTTCATCCTGATTAGACTCTTCTTGATGGCTCCCTTACAGGATGAACACTGAGCTTTAGAATTAGATCATCCTGCTGAAACTCATTTTGGGCCCAAGGTTCAATAGTTGCTCAACTTCTTCTGCCAGAGCACCATCAGATGTCCAACAATTGCTTGCATCTGTCTTCTCATTTTATACATCAGCTTCTATATCCCTCATATCCTGGAACCAGTACCTGCATTTCTGATACCTTCCCCATGTCAGTGGCTCTTTTTGTAAGACACTTTCCAGCCTCTGGTTTCTAGCCCTTGCAAGAAGCCATTTTTCACTTTGGCTCTAAGGTCTCACTCATGGCCTTGTTAGGCCCTGAGGCCTCTGAATATATGAAAAAGTCCAGACCTAACTCTAGGCCTGAGGCGACATTTGAACTTAAGCGTGCATATATAGCGATGAAAGAGGCAGGAAATTTGGTATAAAAGACTCAAGGAAGAACAGGAATTTTGTGTTTACCTAGAAACACACTACTTTCATCATGGCCAAAGCAGGTGAAAAACATGCATCCTGATTATTTATTTGGTTTTCTTTCTTAATCTCAATATCAGTGAAGGGGAGCACAATTGTTGGACATCTGATGGTGCCAAAATGTGTCTCTTTGGCACATTGCAACGAGAGGGAGGACTTTGCATACAGGAAGGTGATCACATTGACTTTGATCCATATTAAAGAGCAAATGACTGATACGCACTCACCTTCCCAAAGCAAGGTTGCTCTTAGGGAGATAATGGGTACCTACAGAGACAAGGTGAATTTTATTCTCGTGTGTGTGTGTGTGTGTGTGTGTGTGTGTGTGTGTGTGTGTTTTGTTTTGCTCAACTGTGAAAAGTAAGGAACAAACACTCTGACCTTTTATTCCCAAGTATTTATTTCAGTTATGTATTTCCTAAGAACAAGGACACTCTTCTACATAATCCCAATGCCATTATCATACCTAATGAAATGAACAATAATTCCTTAATGCCATCTAATAGACAACCATAATCAAATTTCCTCCATTGTCCCAGAAAATGTCTTTTACAGCCTTTTTTTAAAAATATCTAGGATCAAATCAAAGCATATGCATTTTATTTGGTTGTTATACCCCCCCCCCCCCAGTAACATTGGATAAATTTAGGGTATACAACATAATGACTTGATATAAGTATATATTGGCAAAAGGATTGCTCTTGATATTTCTTTAATCTTTTTAAGGTAAAACAATAGCTCCCTTGCATTCTTCTAAACCAATGGTCGGCAAACCATGGCTCTCGAGCCACATGTGGCTCTTTGACCCCCTTGAATGTGGGTCTTCCACAAAATACCACGGCCTAGGCGAGTCTATTTTGAAGAAGTGGCGTTAGAAAAAGTTTAATTTTAAAAATCTGGCTCTCAAAAGAAATTTCATTGTACTGTTGATATTTGGCTCTGGTGACTAATAAGTTTGTCAACCACTGGGCTAAACTAATGATGTTGACTGCACTGGCCTGGTGGCTCAGTTGGTGGGAGCCTAGTCAGGGTGCCTATGGAAGGCAGCCGATTGATGTCTCTCTCTCTCTCTCTCTCTCTCTCTAATTCAATGAAAGCATATCCTCAGGTGAGGTTTAAATTTTTTAAATGATGTTGACTTGTTTTGATGAATACAAGTGAGATATTTTGTATAATGTGCCAGGATTGGATTTGTCTGATTGTTTCCTTATAGTTAGATTTAAGTTAAAAAAAATTGGGGGCAACAAGTGCCCATCAGTAGATAAGTAGATAAAAAAGCTGTGGTACAGCCGAAACGGGTTTGGCTCAGTGGATAGAGTGTCGGCCTGCGGACTGAGAGGTCCCAGGTTCGATTCTAGTCAAGGGCATGTACCTTGGTTGCGGGCACATCCCCAGTAGGAGGTGTGCAGGAGGCAGCTGGTCGATGTTACTCTCTCATCGATGTTTCTGACTTTCTATCCCTCTCCCTTCCTCTCTGTAAAAAATCAATAAAATATATATTTTTTAAAAGCTGTGATACATTTACACAATAAAATACTACTCTACAATAAAAAAAAGAAGAAAAATTTACCCTTTGTGACAACATGGATGGACCTAGAGAACATTATGCTAAGTGAAATAAGCCAGTCAGAGAAAGACAAGTACCATGTGATTTCTTTCTATATGGAATTTAATGAATAAACTGAACTACCAAGCAAAATAGAGACAGACTCATAGAAAGCAGGCAGACAGCTATGTTGAAGGGCAGGGGGAGCGGGGTGTTGGGGTGGGTGGAGAGTGATGGCGGGAGAGGGAAAGAAATGGGGGTGGGGATAGAAGAGGGCCTAGAGAGGATAGTGATGGAAAAACAAATTTAAAAATAAATAAAAATTTAAAAATTGGGGGCAAGAATACTACATAGGCAATGTTATGTTCTTCCTATTGCATTGCATCAGGAGCTATAAGATCTCAGATTGTCCCAATATTAGTGATGCTCAATTTGATCAGGGCCATTTTATGAATTTCATGGGTCACTGGCACTTTATCTTCATGGGAACTTTTCTTCATAAAAATGTTCAGAATTATATTTTATAATTGTATTGGCATAGGGACTAATATAATTCATTTTTCTCCTGATTTTTTAAATATATATTTTTATTTATTTCAGAGAGGAAGAGAAAGAGAGGGGGGGGTAAAAACATCAATGATGGCAGAGAATCATTGATCGGCTGCCTCCTGCACGCCCCCTTTTGGGGATTGAGCCCCCAACCCGAGGATGTGCCCTTAACCGGAATCGAACCTGGAACTCTTCAGTCTGCAGGCTGACGCTCTATCCACTGAGCTCTTCTATTTTAAAAGAAATTAAAACATTTTTCTGAGCTCCTACAGATGTAATGGGCCCCAGACTTTAAGCCTACTCTGGCTAATGGAGAAGTTCACCCTGGGTTTGACCATTTGATTAAAAGGGATGATCTCCAGATTTCCCCCATCATAAAGGTATATTTTTCCCCTTTGCAATTAGATAGTAATCTATAGGGAAACTCTTTAAGACTATGTGAATATCGTGTTCCCTAAAATCTCTCCTTGCTGGTTTCATGATTTTTGCCTGGATCAGTTATTAATTACACTGAAGGTTCAGGGATAAGAGTGTTGAGGTGCAAAGAGTATGTGATTTAAGACCATAAAGCTAATTGGTAGCATCACCATTAAGAATCAGATCTGAAAAAAAAAAAAGAATCAGATCTGTATGGTCCCAAGTCCATATTAGACCCCATAGGAAAATAGAGTATTTTTAAAAGGAGTAAAAAAAAAAAAAAAACAACCTTGGGGTTATTTGATCTAGAGTGAAGAACAGAAAAGGATGACTGTAATATGTCACAGGCTTAAAGATGATGATTACATAGGTACCCAGGATCAGCAAGTTCTTCCATTTGGAGAGTATTGGCACAAAGGAAGATAAGATTCCATTGCTCCAGCCCAGCCTGCATGGCTCAGTGGTTGTGCCCACCTATGAACCAGGAGGTCACTGTACAGTTCCTCGTCAGGGCACATGCCCAGGTTGCAGGCTCTATCCCTAATGTGGGGCATATAGGAGGCAGCTGATCAGTGATTTTTTTTAATGTATTTTATTGATTTCACAGAGAGGAAGGGAGAGGGATAGAAAGTCAGAAACATTGATGGGAGAGAAACATCAATCAGCTGCCTCTTGCACACCTCCAACTGGGGATGTGCCTGCAGCCAAGGTACATGCCCTTGACCGGAATCAAACCTGGGACCTTTCAGTCCGCAGGCCGCCGCTCTATCCACTGAGCTAAACCGGCTCGGCTGATCAGTGATTTTTCTCTCATCATTGACATATATCCTTTTCCCTTCCTCTCCAAAATCAGTAAAAGTATATATATATATATATATATATATATATATATATATATATTATTTCTTTTTTAATATTCCATTGCTCTGGATTATAGTCATTTTATAAGCCAGCTAATAATTGCCTCACATTTCTTCAGAGAAGTTATTGGTATTATCCTCAGGAGAAAATAAAGCCAATGTTCAATAGTCTCGTGAATTGTTATTAGGTATTAAAATTCTAATTTAAATGCTGACAATTTGTCAATTACCCTAGAGATTCATTTAGTTCATTTGGTCTCTTCTTCACCTCAGTCTTCTCTAGGTAGTGTGCATTAGGATTGTAATGGACAGTTAAAAACATTGTTGTTCTACAATTCCTAAGGACTTCAGAAGGGGATTATGGACAAATAAGGGCTGAAATACTGGATCCTTAAAAATAAACAAACTGCCCATATTTGAATAAAAGACGTACCTTTCGGTGGACAAAGGTTTCCTTCCAACCGTGGCTGTGGGAGCCAGCTACTTCTACTTGCCAAGAATAGCTTTCACACATTAATCTTGTTGCAGAGAACATTTTTGACCTTTTCAGTGTTTGCATTTAAAAAATGAAGCACAGATGTTTTCAGAAGTGGGGAACAATTGTCATGAGCCCCAAATTATCACAGGAGTGAATTTGTCACTCTGTGGAAGAATGATGCTTATTAAGTATGTAAACATGGATCTGTTCTCACTCATTTGTGAGTTGTTGAAATAAGAGACACATCTGCAAGTCACATATTATTGATCCATTAGTAAGTATTTGCTGAACCTCTATTTTGAAATAAGTGATATACAGGACAAGGGACCTGGAATATTTTTAGAATTATAGACAGCAGAGAAGAGGAGAAGATATAAGTTTCTGACTTCAGGAAACTTATGAGAAAGTCAGGTAAAAAAGACATATCCATGGAAGTCTGGAAAACAATTCAAGGTAGTGCATAGTAAGGATAAAACAAGAAGAGTCAATAATCCTGTCATACAATTAAACAAGTTAGGAGAAAGAATGGAAATTACTGAGGTCCAGATTAGCTGGCAAAAGCTTTATCAAGTTGATACTTATAAGCTGGAATTTGGAAGATAGGATTCAGATGACTGGAAACTCTGGGATTGGGCCTGAAGAAAGGAGGGAGACAGGAAAGGGATGGAGAATTTAGAAACAGGACATAGACTGGTTAAAAGAAATTAAACCAGGGCCCACTTCAGCTTTCAAGCTATAGTCATGTTCTTCTTGGACAGTTCTTGCCCAGTGACTGAACCACACAGGAAGTGATGTCACACTCTTTTTGGGTGGCCAAAAGAGTGTGACCTCAGCTAAGCGAGGTGGTAATACAACGGCCTGGAGATTCTACCCAAGACAGAACTCCATCGGACAATCTTTGCTCCTGAGCTTCCCACTGAACTGGTGTTAGGTGACCAGCAGTTTCAATTTACTAGGACTCAGAGATTTTCTAGGATGTAAGACTTTCAGTGCTAAAACTGGGAAAGTTTCAGGCAAGCTAAGATGGTTGGTCACCTTGACTGCTGTAGACCTTGTCAGGTCTGTATCAGGGTCTGACAGCTCCCTTTGCCCAATCCCGTTTCCTTCCCTTTTTCCTTTCACAGGTGGTACTCCCCAGTAAGCCTTTTGTCCTCCTGACTTCATCTTAGCATCTGCTTCCAAAACACTTGATCTAAGACAGGGACACATGGGGCACAGGAACCAGGAAGGACCTAAATACTACAAGAGAAGATGAGGATGAAAATAGGAGGGCTGGGGAAAGATTACTTTGATAATTATAAAGATGCTCCTGTGTATATGTTTTTCAGCAGACTATTCATTCTATATACTTTGAAAAAGAAAAAAATAAATTTATATATATATATATATATATATGTGTGTGTGTGTGTGTGTGTGTGTGTGTGTGTGTGTGTGTATGTGTGTGCAAATACTCAATGACTTAAGGTTCCCTACACTGCATTCGAATACTCGAAATGAAGGCTTTGGCGGGGGGGGGGGGGAGCCAACCTTCTTGTCTCTGTGTCCTTTAAACATGTTTTGTTATTAATTCCTTATGGCTTAAGAAGAAAAATGAAAGGAGCTTTATCTTTCCTTAGAATTAATCTTAAAATCAAGAGAGCATGTGGGCAGAATGGTACTGCTGGGAAAAGGGGAAGGCATCCTTCAGGGCCGGGACTAGAATAAGGTGAGTGAGGTACTTGGGGTGCAACATTAAGTAGCCACTCACTGTCAGGGTTGCGTACCGAGTGGGCACTTGCATGCACCTGAGAGTGAGCACCTCCTTGGATATTGCACCCAAGTGCCTCATTTTCCTCACCCTAGTCCTGGCTCTAGTATCCATAATAACATTAAGCAACTTACGCAGAACATTTCTTCTTTCCTGCCCCAGATACAAAGCTATCGTCCGGCCAATGGATATCCAGGCCTCTCACGCCCTGATGAAGATCTGCCTCAAAGCCGCATTGATCTGGATCATCTCCATGCTTCTGGCCATTCCAGAAGCTGTGTTTTCTGACCTGCATCCTTTCCATGAGGAAAGCACCAATCAGACCTTCATCAGCTGCGCCCCATACCCACACTCCAATGAGCTGCACCCCAAAATCCACTCCATGGCCTCCTTCCTGATCTTCTACATCATCCCACTGTCGATTATTTCTGTCTACTACTACTTCATTGCCAGAAATCTGATCCAGAGTGCTTACAATCTGCCTGTGGAAGGGAATATACATGTCAAGAAGCAGGTAGGTGCTTAGGATTGATGAATTTCCTCCTTGGAGGTTTGAGCCCTTGCATTTCTTTTGGACTCCACAGTACAGTGCTGTCATGGTCATGTCACCTGATTCTGCAATTAGAGGAGATGGGTGATCATGTTTCCAGATAGTAAATGGAAACTCCTAGCCACAGAAGCCCCAGGAATTCAGGTGCCCTTTATAATCTTGTTCTCTTATAATAAGCTAGGGAAGTGTTGAGAACCTGAAGGATTTGGAATATAGGTTTCTTTTCTGCGAAATATCTGAAAAAAAATGTGTTGTTTTATTGTTTAAAAAATAAAATATTGAGGCTCACAGGGATGTGACTTCTTTAAATTCCAATCACATTGGATAGGAAGAGGATTTCCACATTGGGGGGGGGAGGCAGCGGGGGAAAGGAAGATGAGGCTTGTTGAAGAAAAAGAAGTAGTTTGATTAAGACTGCCTCACACTGATTTAGGTTCAAATCCAGGTTTGACGACTTACTCTCTCTGAGCCTCAGTTCCTTTATGCATGGCATAAAGTAATAACCCCTATATTATAAGGCTGTTGGAGGATTGCAAAAGTGAGCATATGTACAATCTGGACTGCTCTGAATACAGAATGCCCTCTATATATGTTAGACTCCCTTGCCCATCTATGTAAACCCCTATAATTTCATCCTTGAGGCAAGAATTGTAG
This sequence comes from Antrozous pallidus, assembly GCA_027563665.1. Classification (NCBI taxonomy): domain Eukaryota; kingdom Metazoa; phylum Chordata; class Mammalia; order Chiroptera; family Vespertilionidae; genus Antrozous; species Antrozous pallidus. The sequence continues at coordinate 136,517,123 of CM050509.1, read as the reverse complement.
AAACCAGGGGCTCTCACTTTCTCATCTTTGTTCATGCCTCCCACTCCAAATGTAGATTATGTTAATGATGGAGAAACATAAATGTGCCCCAACCATTTCAGTGTATAGCTGATTCAGTTGGAGGCTTCACCCTTTGTAGTTTTTTTTCTGGTGGAGGGGGAGGCCTTAATTGTAAGAAGAGGGTGACAATTCTTAGTGAAAGTGTCCCCCTACTTGAAAGACCTCTCAATAGCAAACGTATTTTGTAGCCCAAATTCTTCAATGAGAAAGATGCTTCCCCTTGCAGTAGCAGAGGGTGTAGGGAGCCAAAGGAGATGCTCAGCTCATTTTACTGAAGACTCTTTCTGTATAGTATAGTCCAGAAATAACTTGACAATAACAACAACAACAACAACAACAACAACAACAATAGCTAATTATCTAGGTTTGGCCATTGAGGAAGAACAAAGCTAATTGATTCGTTGAGCATCAAAGGGAATAAGAAATTTTGAACTGTGGAGAAAGACATAAAGTCATATGACTGATAAACTGTACCAATGCCCTCCTGAGAAAAAGCAGAGCATTGGCTAAAGTTTCAGTATGTAATCCATTCAAGCATACAGTCAGCTTTGGTTAAAAATCTGTTCTTAGTGGCATGGTCTAACTGTATTCTACTTCATGGATTTCTGCTCCCTGGCATTTCCATTTCTGTGTTTCTGACTTTTTTTCTTTTTCTGTCTGTTTCTGTTGCTTTTCTCTGATTCTCTCTTGTCCCTTTCTCCTACTAAACTCTTTTTCCATGACTTCATGAGCTTGTCTCTTTCCCTAATTCTTTTTCCCTGTCTTTTTTTTTCCCTCTGAATCTTTGTTTCTCTGCAATCCTCCCACACTGTTCCTTGGTCCCTCTGTCCTCTCTGTGTGTGACTCTCTCCTCAGATCGAATCCCGGAAGCGCCTTGCCAAGACAGTGCTAGTGTTTGTGGGCCTCTTTGCCTTCTGCTGGCTCCCCAACCATGTCATCTACCTGTACCGCTCCTACCACTACTCCAAGGTGGACACCTCCATGCTCCACTTTGTCACCAGTATCTGCGCCCGCCTTCTGGCCTTTACCAACTCCTGTGTCAACCCTTTTGCCCTCTACCTGCTGAGCAAGAGTTTTAGGAAGCAGTTCAACACCCAGCTCCTCTGTTGCCAGCCTGGCCTATTAACCCGGTCTCACAGCACCGGCAGAAGTACCACCTGCATGACCTCCCTCAAGAGTACCAACCCCTCTGCAGCCACCTTCAGCCTCATCAATGGAAACATCTGTCATGAGGGGTATGTCTAGACTGACTCTTGACCCTGCCTGGCTGGGGCCCCCTGGTTTTGCTTTATGGCTGGTGAAAAACCCTCACATCTGTGTTATCTCTATACCCTTTAAAGACCCTTTGTAAGGCTGAGGAGTGATACAGACAGGTTGGGGAGAGGCCTAAAAGGGTCACTGTTATGTTTCAAAGGCGTACCTTTTAGATTTCAATTTGTGAATACTTCTGCTGTAGAGCAAACTTTACTTTTTTTTAAGAAAAAGTAACAAATAGAAGCATCAAACCCTGATATACAGGTGTGGCCAATTAAGTCATAGACACTATATGAAGAACGAAATTTATATAGCAGAGAAATTATTCATTGAATGTCCACTCCATGGAAGACTTCACCTTGTCACTTCTGTAAGCAGGAGCTAGTGCTTGAAAAATATGATTTGAGTCATATTTCAGGAATATTTATAATCAAAAGCAAGAAAAAAATTGAAACTAATATGAAAAGTTGGCTTTATGAAAGCTTTCCATATATGAAGGATAGTTCCCAAATTGATAACACTAGGAACCACCAGTTCAAGACAAATCTAAGCGTTGGACATTACTGAGGACATAGGAGAAATACTGAAGGCGAAAACACAACCAAACACATAGAAACATATGTAAAGATCCATGTGTGGCTGTGGAGTAATGTCTCACATTCTTACTTCTAAGTTGATGGAAGTTCCTTTTGTCGTTGCCCAGTTGTGATTAGTTCCACCATAGAAGAGAAATCCTTTTGGGGTGGGAGGAATTAATCATGCTATCAATTCATCAAACATTATAAGTGCATAAACTATAGTGTTTATTTTTTGGTAAATACGATTTTCAGTCAAATGTACTTACTTACATTATATAGAAGCAGTAGCTTCATAGGAGAAAAAAAGGACCATATCTGAGTGAAAGTAGAAACATGTTTACATTTAACAAGTGATTCACCTGTAGTCTGTGGGAAGAAATTAATACAAGTTCAGTAATATTTATTTCTACCTGAATATGTACAACAAAGTTAGAGGACTTAGCTTTAAGAACTGATTTAAAAAAAACAGCTACATTAAATATATTGCTTCTACTTAAGAGTATTCACAAAACAGCCCATGTGCATAAAAATAGTGGCTTTAAATATTTCTCTTTTGCTAATTGAGTAAAATAATTTGACCATCTTACTCTAGAAATCTGAATCGTTGGGTGGTTTTTTTATTATTATTCAAGGACAGGCCAATTTGACAGATTGCAAACATGCTAATGATAAATCCAAATTCTGCAAATGTGCCCTAATATATATCCATTATATCCATTACATCCATTACATCCCAAGATCATTTTAGTTCTAGTTTTCTCCAGCCAGGTGAGATAGAACAATCTGCTCTCTTTTGCACATGACACATACTTAAAAAGTTTTGTCGCTTGATACAAGCAAGCACTCATTGTCTGTAGACCTTTAGAAGCTAGGACCAAGACAGTTGTAATGATGTGTGTTTACAGTTATATTAGTTGGAGAAAAACTGCTTCACTTCTGTTTGCTGCGTGAAATTTTATACTGGACACACCTGATTTCCTGGCAGTCCACAATTACATTGAACAATTTCAAAATCTAGACAGGTAGCGTAGCTGAAAGAACCAAGATTTTTAGCTTGATATTCCAATTTTGTCTCTAGCTAAATGAACTTAGCTATCAATATCCCTTCTCTAGACTCATTTTTTCATCTCTAGAATGACAGGACTGTGTTAAGTTCCCTTCTATTGCTAAAAGCCTCTGAGTCTCATCATTGTTTCTAGTTCTGTGTCTAAAGCATTTATGGAACCCACATGCTCACAGTTTCCCCACTTCTGCTACCCTTGCAACAACTTCTCTTGGCAAATCCTTGAACTGCCACTCCACATTCACGTTCACGTTCATGAAATGAAAGGAGAATCACTGTTTCATAACTTTCAGGGACTCCTTGGAATTCTTTGTATGAATGATGTCCCATTAATTAGAGCTGGATGAGATATAAGAAAACAAATTTTTCAATCTTCTCATTATACAAAGGGTTCTCTTCCTATTCACCCTTCAATCTCCATGCACCTGTTATCTTGAACCACTGCTGTACAATTTTACCCTTGGCTTTCTTCAAAACTCTTGCGTGTAAAGTGACTTCACACCCAGGTAGATGTTAAGGAGGTATGTGTAGCATTCTGGGTACCTAGCATAACTTGATCAAGCATCTCTGATCTGCCTGCTTCCAAAGACATTTTGGAAGTAAGATTCATCTTAATGTCTCCCTTAGTTATTCTCATGGCATGGATTGCGTCTGGTCTCCTCCCAGCTTTTGGGCAAACAGTGAAGAGAATGAAGTCTATGTTTAGTTGTGTGTCTTTAGGCAATCCTATAATGAGACTTAAATGGTTGGAGGAGGCCTTTGCCAGCCAGTGATCTAAGACTGGTAAAACCATTGTATGAATCAACTGATAAATTGACTCAAAGCTAATTGGGGTGGGCTTAATCAGACCCTTCTCTAGGGAAGTCAAATTTCTATTTCACCTCAAGAAACTAAAATCACAGTGTGATAGACCCACACTCTCATGTAGTATCACCTCTCTTCTAGGGTGGAGTGTGGCAGAGGCTTGGAATTAAGACATTTCATGCCTGGCTTCCAAAGATAATCACATTTAGCGCTTATGTCGTTGGCAAGGAAAAAAATCAATTTTTGCTGTGGAAAACCATCTGTGTTTATTCAATTGACAGACACTACCTTTCAATCTATCTTAAATTGAGCCTCCCTAAGGCAGGCAGCTCAATAGTGACAGATTAAGCAATAAACAAAGCAGTCTTCCCACCAATGGCTGCTGCTGGCAAGGAAGGTGCAGTGGTTGGCAGGAGCGATATTCCACAGCAAGATGATCCTCCCAGCTAGGTGAAGACAAGGCTCCTCCCTGATGTTGATTTGATGATTCCCCATAAATGGGGATGACTAAACCCTGTCGTTCTGGCTGCGCTCAATCCCCCCACTGAACCTGGCCTTCTGCCTCATTAACAAGTCCTGGATTTCCCGCTTTACCCTATAAACAAGTTGGTGTCATCTTGAAGAATGAAGAACACGTAGGTAAAGAAACAATTTAGAGGCTGCTCACATGAGCCAAGCTCAGCTTGTCATGAAAGTGCACATTAAACAAAAATAAATGAACTTGTCCACAAGGCTCGGGCACACTTAAGTTATAAAGTTTTTTGTTTATGCCAAAAGTAGCAGTCAGTTATTGGTTCCAAAGTTGATTCATGTACCAAATGGCTTCCGTAATAGAGATTAGCTTTGTTTGGGGACTACATGTTGAATGACATCCTCAATTTGTGGATTAAAAAATGGCGAAGTCACCTTTCCCAGAAGCCAGATAGAGATGATCACTCTAAGAACCTGACTATATGAGAGTAGAATGAATAGTATGCATTTGTGTTGTGATGGGTTGGGAAGGATGCAAACTTTCTTATCATTTGGGCCCTTCACATCCATACCAGGAGCTAGCCACTGTTAGAGAGTAGCTTAGAATTAACCCTGGGTTCCTGGGAGGGACTGAACAGATTTTGCACATTTGTCTAATTTTTGGCTAAATGGATTAACAGCTGACAACAGAATTATTTACTCTCCTGGGACTAGGCTTTGTAGGAGCTATTCAATGAAACCAAGCCCCAGGAAGCTCTACTTTATTTTGTATCTGGATGGTCATTGCTCTCAGCCCTCATTGGGATGTATATTCCTCTGGGTGTACTAGTATTCCAGTGGAACATATCTAGAGCAATCAACAAATAGCACACCAAGAAGAGACTTCTTTCTCTTGTGAAACTTCATGTTAAAAATGCAGTTACTGGAATTCATCTAAATTTTTTAAAAGTTTAACAACCCCTGGGTTAAAATATTGCATGTCCACAATTCAAAAAATACTTTGCATTTAACTAATGCTCATGGCCTATACAGCACTTTTATACTCATTGCTTCATGTAATCCAAGCCGGCCCTGCTGATCAAAGAGCTGCTTTACCTCATTGACCATGGAAATTTGCAAATGACATTTACTAGTGACCACCTACTATTAGATTAAAAGTCCTATCAAATTATAATGCTGAAACATGTGAAACTGCAGATATTGAGCTACATTTGACCTACAAAAAAGGTGATTTCTTATGATTCAGCTTAATCTGCTTGCATTCATTCTCATGGCTCCTTCTGTGATATTGAAGAACAGAACTAATCATTGCTTTTCCCAGTTACAGCATAGTCTGTCATCCCCAAAGCAAGCATGTTGAACTTGGCACAAAGGAGTGAATGGTGTCATTGTTGGTTGCCCCAAGAGAGGCATATTAGTTGGAACAGCATTCTGCATCACAATGAAGTAGAAGGTTAAAATAAGAAGGGCGGAGTCCTTGGGAGCAAAAACACAAGCATCAAAGCATATGGTATTTGTATGAAACCTGAATGGAGTTCTGTGGCTCTAGACATGCTGGAAGAAAGGGGCTCAGTTTCACTAAGCACCAATGACAAGCCAAATTCAGTACTAAGCACATTGCTATTCATCCTCACAAGCACCTTGAAGAGTATTCAGATTATGAACCTCAGGGAGGTTATTCCATGATCTCAAGGTTATATGGCACAGTTGAATGGCAGAGCATTAATGTGGACCTTAAGTTCATTCCGTTACTCAGCATTCTTCCCAAATCCAGCCCATGTGAGCAATTAAGTTCACAATACCTAATAATCCCATTTCCTACTCTAGATTTTGTCATAAGGCTTGAACTAGTGATAAAGTCAAAGAATATATACAAAGGCATAAAAGACGTTTCTAAGCACCTAAGTTAAGCAGTCACTGAAGGCAGAGGCTGAAAAGAGGCATGAAGTAGGTGGGCAAGTAAATCCATTAGCTCAGTTGCCTCCAGAGACACAATTTAGTGGCAACCGGAAGCCCTGAGAAAAACTTCCCCCATTATGACTAACCCAGGAGGGAAAAAAAATCTTGTGCAGAAGGAGGACCCAAGTGAGAACAGTCAGTTCTTTGAATCAGGATTAGTTGGAGAAAAGAGGTCAAGAAGAGGTAGAGACATTCACCCCCCCATACCCCTCCTCCCACCCCCAAATAGTAAGATATGACAGTGAATGATTTCCCAGAGCCTAGAGACTCAAACTACCTGAATATCTTCTAACACAAAAATCTTTCCTGGTCTAAGGGACCAAATCATGAGCTCAGGTTTGAATGCCTAGCTCAAAGTGACCCATGATAAACATAGACACCATCATCATCTCTCTGCCCTCTCTATATTCATGCTCTAGAAAATAAGATTATTTTCCTCTTTTTTTTTAAATTCCCAGAGCCATATAATGACATGGAAGGACACACATAATTTTATGGTCTTTTACAATGATCATTTTAATGGACAATAAAACTTCACACATTCAACACCTCATTAATTCCCAGACAAGCTTGAAAATTTTGGTATAACTCAGGATTTCAGTGCTCAAGGTACATTATATAATTTGGGCATGTTGTGAATCCAAATACTTTCATTACTTTGCTTCACTTTTAGCTATTGACATTGATATAACAATATTGATAATGTGCAACATTAAGAAGATAAAACTAATTTTCTTTTAAAAAATTGTTTTTCTGTAACCTCGCTTAATTGATTCAAGCATGACCTTTCTTGCACCCAAGTCAGCAGGGTTATAGGTAATAAAATTTGTTGAAATTATCAATTCATTGAGTTGTAAAAATACATGGTACAAAGTTGTGTAATGTCATGTTCTGTTTCAAATATTAGACCCACATTTCGTAAATTATCATTGTACTTGTTACTATTAACTATAAATATTTATTGCATTAAAAATGTGCTCTGTATTAAAAAACTCAGAACAAGTTCCAGGTGTGGTACTTCGTATAAATAATGTCATGGCTTGGCTATGCCTAGACAACTTACACTAATGAATAATTTATAAGACATTCACAATATTAATATGAATGATTCAGATCCTTTTAAATGTGCAAACTTAACTCTGTGACCACCTAAAATTCTATCTGTGAATTGTGCTCACAAATTGTATTCTTAGTTTTTAAGAAATGTTTCCAATGCTTCTATCACACTGTACATGGTTTGTGGACACTGAGTCAAATCCAGTATAGTAAGCTGAATATTCAAGTCATAGAAGATGAGAAACGTGTTTTATATTTTAATATAATAAAGCATAATTTATAAAATGGACAGATGCATGAATTCAGTGTTCAATAAAGATATACCTGTTGCATAAATGTAGTCTGGGGTCATTTGCCCTACAGTTCCTTGGCTCTGGAACCATCTACATCAGAATCACCCAGGCTGCTTATTGCAAAATGCAGATTTCCCAATTCCTTATTGACTTGGAACATCTGGAGGGTGTGGCCTAAAAAAATCTGAATTTTAAAACAAGCACTCAGGTGATTCCTTAGAACACTAGCTTTGTTTAATTAAACTTTAAAAATATGTATTTAACTTTTGAACAAGTAAGCCACTCTCATGGTTCAAAACTGAAAGCATAGAAAGGTATTCAGTGACAAGTTATCAATTCTGCCTTTTAGGCATCCTATCTAATAAAAGAGTAATATGCAAATTTGACCATACCTTCCCTACACCCACAAGCCACACTCACAGCCATGCCCACCAGCCAATCAGGAGCAGATTATGCAAATAAACCCCAACCAAAATGGCTGCCGCCACTGAGAGCAGGAGGAAGGCTTGGGTTGCCCCGGCAACAGAGGAAGCCAAGCTTTCTGCCTGCTGTTGCCGGCCTAAGCCTCCACTCAATGCTACAAGGTTTCAATTATAAAAGATACAGAAACCCCAACCAAGATGTCTGCTGCTACTGAGCTGGAGAGAGCAGAATTAGGTTTCCCTGGCAACAAAGAAAGCCAAGCTTTTCGCCTACCACTGGCCTAGACCTCCACTCTAGGTTACAAAGTTTCAAACAGAAATGGCTGCCACCACAGAGCGAGCAGGCTTGGCTCTGCTCCAGGCTACAAAGTTTCAATTGTAGAACATAAATTAATCTCAGATCCCAGGGCCTCCACTTGGGTCGCTGGGGGGGGTGTGGCCAACCTGCAAACCTCCACAGACCCCTCTCCCAGACTGCCCCTCACCCCAAGGGAACCCTCACCCTGATCTGGGACACTCTTCAGGGCAAACCAGCTGCCCCCCACCATGCACCAGGCCTCTATCCTATCTAATAAAAGAGTAATAAGCAGATTGATCATCACTCCAACACACAAGAGGGCTGCCCCCATGTGGTCAAAAATCCTGCCCCCATGTGGACACAAGATGGCCAGCAGGGGAGGGCCATTGGGAGGTTCTAGGTCCTGCAAGGGAGGGTAGTTCTGGGCAATCAGGCCAGCAGGGGAGGGCAGTTGGGAGGGACCAGGCCTGAAGAGGAGGAAAGTTGGGGGCAAACAGGCTGGCAGGGGAGCAGTTAAACATCAATTACACTGGCAGCATAGTGGTTAGCGGGTGATCAGGCTGGCAGGCAGAAGCGGTTAGGGGCAATCAGGGAGGCAGGCAGGTGAGCAGTTTTGAGCCAGCAGTCCTGGATTGTGAGAAGGATGTCTGACTGCCTCGAGGGGTCCCAGATTGGAGAGGGTGCAGGCTGGGCTAAGGAACATCCCTCCCGCTGTGCACAAACTTTGTGCACCAGGCCTCTAGTCTATTAATATTTTCCTTGTCATTCTGAATAGAATTGTCAACCAATTTCTATGTGTAATACACAGGGTCACTCACCCCAGCACTAATTTTCCAACTGGAAATGCATTCCCTTCTACAATGATGTGGGCTGGTGAACATCTTGGGAAGGTTTAAAAGGTGCAAGCATCTGAATAGAAGTCAGTTTCTATAAGAGGCAGCTGTCTAATTTGCAAACCCAAACTGCTTTCTCACCCTGCATAGCAGCACCGGCTAATGTTGACATAATTCACCATTATTTTAAAAGTATGTCTTCTCCAGACATCAATGAAAGACATCGCTTCCCGACCTATAATCACAGAGAGGTGAGCCTTCTGAGATCTCCTTAATGTGCATCCATTACTGTGGGTGGTCAAACTTCATGTAAGGTGTCTTAGTCTGTTGAGGTTAGTATAACAAAAATACCATCAACTGGGTAGTTTATAAACAAAAATATTTATTTCTCACATTTCTGGATGCTGGGAAGTCCAAGATTAAGAGACAGGCAGATTTGGTATCTGGTAAGAGACCACTTCCTGGTTCAGAGATGGCATCTTCTCACTCAGTCTCATAGAGTGGAAAGGTCAAGGAAACTTTTGGGGGCTGTTTTTATAAGGACATTAATCCCATTCATGAGGACCCCACCGTCACGAACTAATTATCTCCCAAAAGCCCCACCACCAAGGATGCAACCAAGATGGCGGCATAGGTAAACACCTATTGTGCTGCCCCGCACAATAAATCAAAAACTACAACATAACAACAAAACAAACATCACCCAGAATCACCGGACAGCTGGGTGAGTGAAAACTCCACAAATAAAAGTAAAGGTGGGACACTGAGACTCAGAAGAGCGGCGGAGTACAGCCTTGAAGATACGCTCAGGATCAGAGGTTAGGAGCCGTGGCCGTGCTCGCGGGTCTGTAGGGCTGGCGGCAGCAATCCCGGCTGGATTACTCCAACGGGGAGGGCGGAGACATCCCACAGCACAGATTCCCCAGTGCCAGGCAAGGTCCGGGGGACGCACCCTAAAAGCCAGGTGTGGCAGAGGTCTCCTAGTCTAAGGAGAATCCAGGTTGCTTGGAACAGCAGTTTGCGTGTGACACACAACCACCCAGGGCTCCCCTCTTTCCAGCTCTGAGAACTCCCTGCAGAGATGCGGGGTTTTGGAGCTGTCTCTCTAAAAATCAATAAAAACGTATTTTTTTTTTAAAGATATGCAGGCACAGAAGATGGTGGTATAGGTCCACGCTTATACCAGCGGTCGGCAAATCACAGCTTGCAAGCCACATGCGGCTCACGAGCCGCGGTGTGTTGCTCTGTTGAGTGAGTTTGCCGACCGCTGGAAGAGGAGGGGCTCCGTGCTCTGGGGCGTGGGAGGCCAACGCGGGAGCCATTAGATGTGAAGAGCCCTGTCCTTCCCGTCGGGGGACTCGGCGAGCCCCGTGGGCTCCCTGGCTTGGATTGTCACCTTTGCGATTCCGTAGCACGCCCTCCCGCCGACAGCTCTCGAGACACCGAAGCAGCCTTGACCCGGAAGTGCCTCGCTGACTTCCTCCTTGGAAATTTCCCGAAGCCCGAAGCCTGAAGCCCGGGAGCGTTGCTCTGGGAGCCGTCGGAAGCCGTGGTTGGTGGAGAGTGGTGTTCAAAGACTGGTCAGTATCAACGTAACGACCCTCACTGTGCGCTGAGGTGACCGTGTTGACCGTCCCCAAGGGCGCCCCTCCAAACCCTGCCGCCCCGTGAGCCACCGGGGCCCAGCACGTTGATGTCGCTCCCGTGGGGCCGGCATCATGGCGGGCAGGGCTTGACTCTAGCGGGGCCGCCATAGTTCTGTTGAAGAAGGCACCCTGGGCTCCGGGTGAGCAGAGCCTGAGTGTTAAGGGGGGGTCTTTCTCCTCCCAAATGAAGGGGTGACCGGGACTGAGGGTAGCAGCCAGGGATCGCGGGACAGAGGGCCCCCGATTTCTCCTCTGGGGACGGAAATGAAAGAGTGTCGCTTTGGGGCCGCCGAACCCAGGTCAGTGGGAGGAGGGGCCTCGCGCTTCGATCCGTGTCAGGGGGGCCCCAGACGGCCGCGGCGCTGCGGCTGGAACGGCGCCCCCTGTACAGCCCGGCCGCCAGCCACGGCAGGGGTGTGCAGTCTCTGCCGGGATCTGACTTACCCGCCCAGAAGGTGAGGCCGGGTCTTGTCTGTGGGGCACAGTGGACGGCGGGCGGCCTTCTAGGACTGGTCAGGTCTAAAGGGGGACACTTGCGAGCTGCAGTTTGCTGACCACTGACCTAGCTGATGTGTATAATTTACAGAAAATTAAGTATGAAAAGAGCAAAAGACCACTAAATAATAATAATAATAATAATAATAATAATAATAATAATATAATGATAATAATAATAATGCCTTAGCTGACACATAATAATGCCAGCTCTGAGAACTCCCCGCAGAGCTGCGGGACCGACTTCTGCTGGTAAGTTCGCCGCCTGAGGTGCGCCCTGACACGGCCACAGGGTCCTCGGGAGGCGGGCCGGCCGGGAGACAGGAGCCCTGTGGGGTCTCATAACAGTGACGAACAGGACACCTACAGACGAGCATTCTTCCTTTTTTTTTTCTCTTTTCAAAATGTGTCTTTATTGTTGAAAGTGTGACAGATTTCCCCCTTTTTCCCCATTGACCCCTTCTAACTCGCCCCCGCCCCCTGCAATATTCATTTTCTTTTTTTTATTGATTTTTTTATTAAGGTATTACATGCGTCCCTATCTCCCCAATGCCCCCCCAACCCCGCTCTCATACATGCCCTCACCCCCCTGCTGTCTCTGTCCATTGATTATGCTTATATGCATGCATACAAGTCTTTTGGTTGATCTCTTCCCCTTACATTCTTCCTTTTTTAAAAAAAATTATATTGATTTCAGAGAGGAAGGGAGGAGAAAGAAGAATCATTGATTGGCTGCCTCCTGCACACCCCCTCTTGAGGATCAGCCTGCAACCAGGCATGTGCCCTTGACCAAAACCAACCCAGGACCCTTCAGTCCATGGGCCATCGCTCTATCCACCGAGCCTAACCAGCTAAGGCATTATTATCATTATAATCATTATTATTATTATCATTATTTTTTTTAGTGGTGTTTTGCTGTTTTCATACTTAATTTTGTGTAAATTATACACATCACCTAGGTCAGTGGTGAGCAAACTGCAGCTCGCGAGCCACATGCGGCTCTTTGGCCCCTTGAATGTGGCTCTTCCACAAAATACCATAAGTGAGCACGCACATACAGTGTGATTGCAACTTCGTGGCCCAGCCCTAGCTGGTTTGGTTTAGTAGACAGAGCATCTACCTGCGGACTCAAGGGTCCCGGGTTTGATTCTGGTTGTGGCCTGAGTCCCCAGTGCGGAGCATGCAGGAGGTGGCCAATCAGTGATTCTCTTTGATCATTGATGTTTCCATCTCTATCCCTCTCCCTTCCTTCTGAAATCAATAAAAATATTTTTTTAAAGAAAGAAAGAGCTGAACCAGTTTGGCTCAGTGGATAGAGCGTCGGCCTGCGGACTGAAGGGTCCCGAGTTCGATTCCGGTCAAGGGCATGTACCTTGGCTGCAGGCACACCCCCAGTAGGGGGTGTGCAGGAGGCAGCTGATCGATGTTTCTCTCCCATCGATGTTTCTGACTTTCTATCCCCCTCCTTTCCTCTCTGTGAAAAATCAATAAAATATTTTTTTTAAAAAAAAGAAAGAAAGAAAGAAACTTCGAGGCCCATGTGCATAAGTCCGTTTTCGGCTCTCAAAATAAATTTCAGTCATTGTATTGTTGACTAATGAGTTTGCCAACCACTGACCTAGGTAATTCTCTGTTGCTCTTTTCAATTCTTAGATGACTCCATCATTTGCCCAGTTTTCCCAAATGTCATTGTGGGTTCCCCTTTCCCCCTAATGATCTCAAAGTCCTATCCTTCCCCCCCATCCAGGAGAAATGCCACTGGCACTCCTCTTTGCTGATCAACAATTGTCCATTACCTGCATTATAATGACAGTCACCTGATTCATTTCCCTAATTATCCAAACTCTAGGATGTCGTGCTCAAAATGTCTTCCGGTTCTCAAGTATCCTTAGAGCTTAGAGTAAAATCAAAATTCCTTAATATGATTTACACAAAATTTCTTGAAGTTTGGCCTCCAGTGACCCCTCCAGCCTCATTTCTCTCCCTGCCCTTTCTGCCTCACTCACTATGTCCCCGCTAGAGAGAGCTTTCAGTTCCTTCCTTGCCACACCTTTCCACAGGCTATTTCAGAGAGGCATCCGTAAAGCCACTGGGGCTTCTCCCTGTGGAAGGTACTCACACCTTCTTATCCTCCTGCTTCAGGTGATTGTGTGACATTACTCCCTGTCACGCTCCTGCCTTCGGTCCTTCACCACAGCCATGCCTCGTGGTAAGAAGAGTAAGCATCGTGCTCGTGAGAAACGCCACCCGCCAGGCCCAAAGTGAAGACCAGGGTCATGAGCTTGATCACACCACTGAAGCAGGGGAAGAAGAGTCTCCATCATCCCCTGCTCTTACGGAGGGTAGTCCTCCCAGCTCCCCTGATGCAGGCACTCCCCAGAAGTCTCAGAGCAGCCCGGCCTCCAATTCTCCTGCTGCAGCTGATTCCTGTGCAAGTTCTGGTGAAGGTGCCAAGAGCCAAAGGAAGGAAAAGCCAAGTTCCTCCCAGGCCCCACCCTCCTCAGAGAGCGCTATGGAAGATCTTCTGGCCAGTAAAGTAGGCATGTTAGTGAGGCTTCTGTTGCACAAGTATGAAATGAAAGAGCCCATTACAAAGGAAGAAATGCTGAAGGTTATCAACAAGAGGTATAAGGCTCACTTTCCTGAAATCCTCCAGAGAGCCTCTGAGCGCATGGAGCTGACCTTTGGCCTCGACCTGAAAGAAGTTGACCCCAGTCGTCAGTGTTATATGCTTGTCAGCCAAATGGATCTTCGCAATGAAAAGATTCCAAATGATGGTGGCAGGTACCTGCCCAAGAATGGCATCCTGATGCCTCTCCTGGGCGTGATCTTCTTTAATGGCAATCGCGTCCCTGAAGAAGATATGTGGGAATTCCTGAATACGATGGGAGTCTACGCTGGAAGGAGGCACTTCATCTTCGGGGAGCCCAGGAAGCTCATCACCGTCGATCTGGTGCAGCAAAAGTTCCTGGAGTACCGTCAGGTGCCCCACAGCGATCCTCCGTGCTACGAATTCCTGTGGGGCCCAAAAGCCTATGCCGAAACCAGCAAGATGAAAGTCTTAGCGTTTTGGGCTAGAATCAATAATACAATCCCCACCACCTTCCAAACCCAGTATGAGGAGGCTTTGAGAGATGAGGAAGAGAGAGCCCGAGTCAGAGCAGCGGCGAGGGCCCACTCCAGAGCCATGACCAGTGGCTCCTGCCAGCATCGCTAGTGAAGTCTGAGCGAGAGTCTTCACCTTGAAGTTGAAAAGGGCTGTCAGTCATCTAAGTAGTGGGGGCAAGGTGAAGCTCGAGAGAGCACAATGTGTGTCTTCTTTGTTTTCTGTTTCCTAAGTAACTTACAGATTTACCTTTCCTTGTTTTTCCAATGTGTTTCCTTAAACTGTGCTTATTTAGATTCATAATCTAAGGTTAGAATAATGTGGCTCACATATTTATTGCTGTTTGAGAGTAATAGTTTTGTATTCTGAAAAATCCTGGCATCTTTTATTGTGGTCCAGTACCGGAACACAGAGCATTGGATAGGCATTTTCTTTAAAATGTAAAAGAACCTCACAGTTAAATAGCTGGGGTAATGATATAGTGAAAAATAAAAGTGAAATGTGGTTAATTCATTTTCCTCATTCCTTTCATTCTTTCTTTTGGTCAAATTAAAAGATGCATATACCTGTACTGTTCGATTTATTCAAGAGTGTGGGAAAAGTTAAATCATCAGAAATTAGAAATCTTGTGCACTGTCTCTTTTGTCCCCTAAACATGATTGACTGTCTGCTCCTTGGAAGGTGTCATGCTAGTTCTGGGGATGTGTGGACAAAGAAGGCTTAGGCCCTGCCAATAACATTGTAGAGCCCAGGGGAGCTGTCATGTAAGGAGCATGATATGATCCACACTCAGCCCCGAAGGACAATAAGCAGAAGGGATAAGGAGGGAGGAAGTTCCAGACGAGAGCAGTCCACCATAAACGCCCCAATACAAGGCAGGCTGGGAAGACAGAAAACTGCCAGTTCTCCGTGGGGAGGAATTTTAACTTTGGCTGCACCAGAGGTTAGATGAGGTTGTTAAAATGGTGAGAAGGGCCAGGCCCTCCGCTCTTTCAGATGGTGAGTCTGAGTGGAGAGCTATGCCTGTACTGGAAAACAGCTCTGCACAGTTGTTCAGAGACAGGGTGAACCCAAGAGAAATCCTCACCCGGGCCAGGATTGGAAGGACTCCTGTGTTCTGTTCCCATGCACGCTGTGTGTTTTGTGTACTTTGTGTCCAGAGTTTCTGAAAATAAGGGTGATATTCAGCAGTCCCACTGGGTTGGACCATTCTGTCTAGGCCTGGGAATGAGGGGTGGGCAGTCGGGGAGAGGGGGACCTAGGCCATTCCATTAAAAGGGCACCCAAACCAGGCCACGGGGGCATAGACTACAAAGGAGACAGGACTGAACGTCACATCACCCTGTTTGGCCCCAGAGGATGGCTGGTTAAGCCAGAGACGGGTAAGATTCCTCAGGGAAGGAACAACCTAAGACAGCACAGTCGCGGAGGGGCCAACAGGAGAGACTAAAAGGTCAACAGAGGTGGGGCACAGACCCTCACCCACAAACCTTGCAGGGGCTTGAATTCTCACCCCTCCTGAGGGAGGTCTCCTACCCCCACGGCTGCTTCGCCTCCCATGCACAACTCAGACTGGGACCCAGGTGGCAGACAAAGACTCGGCCAGCAATAGCTACTCTATATCTAAATTTAGTCTATTACCAGGAATGCTCAGGACCTACTCAAAAATGCAAATATTCCTTTCCACTAGTATTTACAGGGTAAACTAAGATTTCTGCTTGAATATTAAAAATGACAGTAAAATAGTAATCAAGTTTTCAGATTAAATTGGCCAAGTGAAATAAGTGAATACTCAAGAAAATTTAAGTGTACTGGACAAAAAGCTTTTCATAAAACATTAACTAAAATATCTATTAGTTTATCTCACTGTAAAATTGCCTAACAACCAAAGAACCTAAAGCAGTCATATTTGTGTGCAAAAATTAAAATTTAAAATTACCAAGATTGCAAGATAAAATTTTCAAAAGCCCCCATTAATCAAAAGGGGGGGCAGTGGGGTAATATCATGTAAGGAAAAATATCCTGTAAGTAAAATATATCTAGAAAATTCTTACTCCAGAAAAGTAAATTCCGTTTGTAAAACCAACTGTAGGACACCCATGAAAAAACACACATGGTGTCAAAATAAGCCAAAGGAAAATCATTTAGGCAAAAATAAAAAGAATCCCAAGTCTATTTTGCAGAGAGGATCCCTTTGTTAACTTTTGGTCGAGAATGTGTTTGTGTATTTTCAGAGAACAACTCCAAGACCATGTGGGTTCTTGAAACTGAGGAACTGACGGATCTGTTCCAGTCAGGAGTATGGTCCAGAGATGGGGGACACTGACAACACCTTGCCATGCTAGCAGTCGGCAGCTGTGCATGGCTGCAGCCATCCAGGACCAAACCAGAGAGGATGGATCTTGCATTGCCACGATGTATCCACCATCTGGATACCATTGCTGACATGTACACATAAAGAACTATTTGATACTGAAACTGGGACTCAGAACAATTGGACATTGAAACTGAGACTGAAACATATGTTGTTCTTATACATTTGTTTCTAGTATGCAGAGGCAAGATATTTTTGAAGAAAAGAAACAGGGAAGAGTGATTGATATAGAGGCAGGGAGGCATTGAACAGGCTGTCAAGCTACAGGGGGAAGGCTTGGGTGGATGGGAGGTGGATGCTGGGGGAGATCAACGGAAGGACTTGTATGCATGCATATGAGCATAACCAATGAATGAAAGACACTGGGGCGGGGAGGGGGTTGGGTGGGGACATGTGCTGGGGGGTAGGGGAGGCTGGGGAGAGGATAATGGAGAGGGGGAAAGGAAAACATGTACTACTATTAAATATAAGTTATACTGCAAAAAAGGGGGGGGCACCCAGACCAAAACCAATTTGACTCAGTGGATAGAGCGTCAGCCTGCGGACTGAAAGGTCCCAAGTTCAATTCTGGTCAAGGGCATGTGCCTTGGTTGCGGGCAAATCTCCAGTAGAGGGTGTGCAGGAGGCAGCTGATTGATGTTTCTCTCACATTGATTGATGTTTCTGACTTTCTATCCCTTTCCCTTCCTCTCCGTAAAAATCAATAAAATATGTTTATAAATAAATAAATAAACAAACAAACAAAAGGGAACCCAAGTATGGCACTTTTCTATGTGATGTGGCAAACTCTGAGCGCGGTCTAGATCTCTGGTGGGGGTGGAATGAATGAAAATGGAGATGGGTTAAATGCAAGGGCAGTTGCGGGGGAGGAAGGTTGTTGGTCCTTTGCATACCGTTAGTAGCTTCACAGTACATTTAACTGGGGAAGTCTACCTCATGCCCACATCAAATGACTGATCATAATGGGGAAATATTAATTAGTTTTATTTACTAAGCAGCTCATTTGGGGTTTTTTTGTTTGTTTTTGGTCTTAGAACATTGCATATTATCTGGCCCATCCTCAGTTAGAAAAAGAAAATCCCAGTGCTGTACGTGGTGTGGTACGTGATATCAGGTGATGTCAAAATAATCGTGGTAATAATTACCTTTCTTTTTCAAATCTCAATACCTGCCAGACACTGTGCTATTCGCAACATGCATTCCATACACCCACAAGTCCTAAAAGTCAGAACCTAGCAAACTGGCTTCGCAGATGAAGAGCCTGAAGGTCATGGACTCTGCTAATGTGCCTGAGTTCGCATGGCTGGTAAGTGGCAGAGCCAGTACTAAATCTATGGTCTGTACTCATTTAGAGCCCACACTACCCCACCTCTCCCAGCCTGACGCAGACACTGTATGTCGTAATTCATATGTCCTTTTACTACTTGGGATGTTCCTCAGGCAATAAAAGGAGGGCTCTGCACTATTTGTTTGGAATACACAGCCAGAACAATGAAAATATCAAAATAGCCGAGACCGGTTTGGCTCAGTGGATAAGAGCGTTGGACTGCGGACTGAAGGGTCCCGGGTTAGATTCCGGTCGGGGGCATGTGCCTTGGTTGCAGGCACATCCCCAGTAGGGGGCATACAGGAGGCAGCTGATCGATGTTTCTCTCTCATCGATGTTTCTGACTTCCTACCCCTCTCCCTTCCGCTCTGTAAAAAAAAAATAATAAAAAAAATAAAAAAATCAATAAAATATATTTTTTTAAAAAATTTTTAAAGAAAATATCAAAATAAATGGGTGGTACAAAGAAAGAAAGAGAAAAAAATTTGATGACAATACTTGTCACCTACATGTGCAATGTCAGATCACCTGAAAAGATAGGGACTCACAAAATCATAGGTGTCCACCTCTGCCCTGTAGAAAAAATCTATTAGAACCAAAGTTATGTACGAGGCTAAACCTGGTTGGTGAAGAGAAGGAAGAGATCAGCTAACTTTTTCTCTTGCCTTGAACTATAGCTTCCCCATCTGGCATCATTCCTGTGACACCAATCCTATCCGCAAGGTTTGCAGCAGGAAAACTTCCCGAGTTTGCAATAATATAACATTTCCCAGGAAGCCTTTAATGTAAGCAGGAGCCAAAAAGTGGCTCCCTATGCAGGAGGACTAATGAAATCAACACTCTAGAATACAGATGGTTTCAAGAGACTAACCCACAACTGCCCTCAGATCTGTAGGTCTCCAGATAGGGCGGATTAGCCATTTGTTCTTCAGGGTTCTCAGGAACAGAGCCCTGTTTTAAGAAGGTTGACTTCAGGTCAATAGAGGGAGGAGTGTGAGCCTCTGATAGACTTCAAAGGGACTATCCGGAATGAGGGAAGAACCCAGCCAGAACAATGGGGTCCTATGGAGTCCTGCCCTGGTTGTCCGCTCTTGCAGATTTGGAATAGTTGTGGATGGCCCTGTCTCACACTGACTTCCAAGTTGGTGGTCCCAGGAAGGTGAGGATCTTGATCTAAAGGGAGCAGCTGAGAGTGGCACCCCAAGATTGAGACTGACACTAAAACGCTCAGGTGTCAAGGTGAGAATGGTGAATGAGGACTGAGAAAACCACTCATTCCAGAACATAGTAGGACCCACAAATCTCCACACATACCCTCACACCCGCTGGTAACTTGGGAATCCCAGAGGAGAGCTGTCAGGACGAGGAGCACCCCCATTTCCACCTGGAGCATTACAGGGAGAGAAGGGCTTTGCTCTAATTGGGGTGGCCCCAGTTCTGCAGAGGTAGAGACCCAGGAACGAATAGAAGTCAAGATTAGGACTCTGATGGATGTCAGGGGACCCCAACTAGCAGAGAGGTTTATACAGAACCTCACTGGTTCTTACTCCTAGAATGTCCTGGGCAGAGCCCTCAGCTCAGTCAGGAGCCATTCATTTTTGCCTGGAGAGTCACAGGGACAGTGGGCCTTGTGTAAGGGGTGGCCAAGTCCCAAAGAGAGAGGCGTTTGGCCCTGATTGGTGTCCAAGTGAGGGCTCTGAGCACTAAAGAGATGACCTTTCCATTAAAAATATAGTAACCTTGGTCGGTTTGGCTCAGTGGCTACAGCACTGGCCTGAAGACCAAAGGGTCCTAGTCTCCATTCTGGTCAAGGGTCCATAACCTCCGTTGCAGGCTCCTCCTTGACCTGGGCCCTGGTTGGGGCTCATGCAGGAGGCAACCAATGGATGTGTTTCTCTCACATCACTGTTTCTCTCACATCGATGTTTCTCTCTTTCTCTCTTCCACTGTCTCTAAAACTCAATGGAAAAATATCCTCAGGTGAGGAATAAATCAATCAAGTAGTGATACATGCTACAACATGCAAAAACCTTGAAAACATACTGAATGGAGGAAGCCAGACAGAAAATGCCACATATTCTAAACTTGTGATTGTATAAAATGTCTAGAATCCTAGCAAGAGACAGGATTTCTTGTGAATTTTAAAATTTTTCCAGATATAGGTAATGATGATGGTAAAGATAATGAATGCAAAACAATGTGAATATACCAATAATCAATTAATTGTATAGTTTAAAACAATATGTTGACTTTCATGTTATTTGGATTTTATCTCAATTTTTTAAATATCTCTAAAAAAATAGAGATGACCTTTCCCCAAATAGGAAATCTGAGGCAGGGGTAATCATCATAAGGACTCTGGGAGGTGAGGACCTTGGTGTGAAACTGATGAACCCCAATAAATAGAGGGAGGCTTTGCTCCATATCAGTGGGGTCCCAAGCAGTCCATCCCCTGCTGTCAGCCTTAGGAAGCCCCTATAATCCTATAGCCTTAGACACTCACTCTAATTTTCTCTTTGGGGAATCCAGAAGGTGAGAACTTAGTCTGGGGGCAAGCATTTAAAGAAAGTGGAAAGTAAAGTTCCAAATCAGGTGTCTAGATAGGGACACGAATGTAGACTGAAGAGATCATTCTACCCATCACCAAGAGGACTTCCCAGTGCCACACCCTTTTTCAGCCCTGGGAGAGTGGACAAAGCTGTGACCTGACTTGTGCCCAGAAGGTCTCATGAAGGGGAGGGCCTTGGTTTAAGGGGGTGGTCCCAATTCTGCCAAGAGAGGAGACTTGGATCTTAACTGGAGTCCAGGTGAAGAACCTGAGTACTAATGGGGGGTCTGTCTCTAAAAGGGGGCCTATCCAGAGCTCAAACCAAGTTGTCAGTCCCAGGAACAAGTAGGGCTAGCCAGATGTGGTGCACCCCAAACTCTCCCTCTATGGAGGCAGGGAAGTAAGCGTCTTGTTCAAATACTAGTGAACTCACTTCAGTAAAGGAGTCCCAGTGAGCCCAGGACAGAGAGCGCCCCCTCTGAACTATCAGCCCTGAATGGCCTCAAGCAGGGGTGGTCGAATGAGGTGGCCCTTCTCTTTCTTTTAGGGGCTCCCAAGGAGGTAAAGGATAGATTTTAGTTGTCAACCTCAGCACAGTATAGGGGAGAGACCCAGGCTCTGCCAACAGTTGATATGATGCTGCCGACTGTAAACCAAGAGGCTCCCACTCCAGAAGAGAGGAACCCCCGACCAACCAGTCCCTGCTGTTACTGCAGACAGCTTCAAGCAGAGCTGCAGCCTAAGGCCCACTATAACTTCTTCCACAGGGTGTTCAGGGGATAGGCTGGTCCCGTGTGATCCTATAGCACTGCCCTGGTGAAGGGGCTCACACCCTCTAGTCCTCCTCCAGGTCCCCACACCACGTGTCCTCCTGCCACACTCCTGCCTGCAGTCCCTAACCATAGTCATTAGATATTGCAGTAAAAATAGTAACCTCCACAACAGTGAACAATGCCTCAAGGTAAGGACCAGGGTATTACAGGTTGCTCAGATCACTGCAGCAGGGAAAGAAGAGTCCTGTCCTCGTCCTCTCCTTCTTTCAGGCACATACAGTGGTCGGCAAACTCATTAGCCAACATAGCCAAATATAAACAGTACAACAATTGAAATTTCTTTTGAGAGCCAAATTTTTTAAACTTAAACTTCTTCTAATGCCACTTCTTCAAAATAGACTCACCCAGACTTGTGGAAGAGCCACACTCAAGGGCCCAAAGAGCCGCATGTGGCTCACGAGCCACAGTTTGCCGACCATGGCCCTAGAGCAAACATAAAGTCAAGTTATGTAGCACTCTCCAAGGGCCTCAGAAAGCACCATCACCTGCTTTCTGGATATGTTTCATGCGCAGTAAGTTGCTAAGACCAAAGATGAGGAAGAGATAAGTTCCTCCCAGGTTGATGTGAATATTTTTGTGTCAATATGATAGAGTGCAGTTCCTTAAGACATCTTTTTGGAGCAAAGTAAAACAGACACATTATGAAATTTCTTTTCATTTCCAATGAGATACTCATCATATCATTCTATAAATCAACCTGATATGCATAAAAGAAGTAGCAAAGAAAAGTGGCATTGAACGGTATACCCATATATTCAAGAATGGGCAAATGGAAAGTGAGAAATAAGATTGGGAGAACAGGGAAAGAAGAGTTTGCTTCAGAGAAGAACTTGTAGAAGGGCAAAGCTGTGACCATGAATTTTGAAGGGCGGGCAGCTCTGTGAGAAGGAAAGAGAAGAACATCTAGGGCAGAAGGAGTGTCTCTCCACAATTTCTCACTGGGCCCTCTTATTCAATTCTCTGTGCATTTATTGGACAGGCAGTGGGCTCCAAGCAGGTTGGCTTTGTGGTGTGGGAAATAGGTAGGTGAACAAGATATTGTTCCCCTCTTGCGTGGGCCAACAAGTCAGGAATAAAGTACCTTGGTGTCTTTGGGCATTTAGATTCTCCAAGGAATGAGAATCCTTCATCACAAGACCAGCAGGGAAAAATAGGAGTTTGGCAAAATCAGGTTGGTCTTTCTTTTTTGCATTGAGGTCCATTTTGTTTCTTTTATAATAAACAGAGTCAGAAATTTCAGACGGATTTTTATATCACCTCTCCATTCTTTACTCTATGCTGCATACAAAAAAGCATATCAAATATGTATGTAGAGCTTGAATAATTATGTGAACATCTATGGATCCACACATCAATTAAGAAATAGAACACTGCTGATACCCCAGTAACCTTTAGTGATCCTTCCCCAAAAGTATACACCTTCCTACCTGCTATGGACTGAATGATTGTGTCCCCCCAAAATTTTTATGTTAAAGCCCTAATGTCATAGTATTTGGATGTTAGGCCATTGTGGAGGTAATCCTATCTAATAAAAGAGTAGTATGCAAATTGACCATACCTCCTATCAAGCCACGCCTACAGCCACACCCACCAGCCAATCAGGAAGAGATTATGCAAATAAACCCCAACCAAGATGGCTGCCACCACAGAGAGCAAGAGGGAGTCTTAGGTTTCCCTGGCAATTAAGGAAGCCAAGCTTTCCACCTGCCGTTGCTGGCCTCGGCCTCCACTCAGTGCTACAAAGTTTCAATTATAGAAGATACATAATACCAACAGAAATGGCAGCAGCCAAGGAGCTAGAGAGAACAGAGGCTAGCGTTGCCGGGGTGATGGAGGAAGCCAAACTTCTGCAGCCCTAGCCTAGGCCTCCACTCTAGGCTACAAAGTTTCAAACAGAAATGGCTGTCACCACGGAGCGAGCAGAAGGCTTGGCTCTGCTCCAGGCTACAAAGTTTCTATTGTAGAACATAAATTAATCCCAGATCCAAGGGCCTCCACTTGGGTCGCTGGGAGGCATGGCCTGCCTGAAAACCACCACAGGCCCCTCACCCAGAATGCCCCACACCCCAAGGAAACCCCCACCCAGATCCAAGACACCTTTCAAGGCAAACCAGCTGGTCCCCACCCATGCACCAGACCTCTATCCTATCTAATAAAAGAGTAATTTGCAGATTGAACATCACTGCAACAAACAAGAGGACTGATCCCATGTGGTCAAAGATCCTGCCCCCATGTGGACGCAGATGGCCAGCAGGGGAAGGCAGTTGGGAGGGACCAGGCCTGCAAGGGAGGGCAGTTTGGGGTGATCAAGCCTGCAAGGGAGGGCAGTTAGGGGTGACCAGACCAGCAGAGGAGGGAAGTCGGGGGCAAACAGGCTGGCAGGGGAGCAGTTAGACATCAATTAGGCTGGCAGGGTAGTGGTTAGTGGGTGACCAGGGAGGCAGGCAGGTGAGCAGTTTGGAGCTAGCAGTCCTGGATTGTGAGAAGAATGTCTGACTGCCTATCAGGATCAGGCCTAAACGGCCATTCAGACATCCCTCAAGGGGTCCCAGATTGAAGACGGTGCAGGCTGAGGGACACTCCCCCCTGTCTGCCATGCACAAATTTTTTGCGCCGGGCCTCTAGTTAGATCATAAGGGTATAGCCCCCATGATGGGATTAGTGACAGCTGGCCCCCTCATTCTCTCTCTCCATCTTGTGAAGATATAATAAGAAGACAGCCAGCAATAACCCAGAAAGGAAGACCTCACCAACAATGGAATCTGCAGGCACCTTGATCTTGAACCTCCCAGCTCTAGAACTATGTGAAATAAGTACTTTTTGTTTAAGCCACCCAGTTTATAGCAATTTGTTAGAGCAATTCAAGCTAAGACACAACCTCATAGGTAACCACTATTCTGAATTTTATGTTGTTTTCTTCTCTTTTTCCCAACTTGGAATGCATTTCTAAACAATCTAATCCTCTGTTCAATTTTGCCTGCTTTTGAACTTTACATAAATGGAACTATATTGTAGGTAATCATCTGTGATTTGCTTTCTCTTTTCTCTATTACGTTATTGACCTATGTGGTTCTAGTTTATTCATTCTTGTTGCTGTGTAGCAATGAGAATTCCAATGTATAAATAAACCACGATGGATTTATCCATTTTACTTTGGTTAATATTTGAGCTGTGTAATGCATTTATGAAAATTGTTGTACACATCTCCTGCCTCACCTGTGAAAGAGGTTTTCTAAGTGTCATATCAAGTAGTAAAATTAGTGGGTCATAGGGCATTGTACATGTTAAACTTTACTGGGTGATATCTAACTCTTTCCCAAGTGATGGTAATAATCTTCATCACAGTGAGAGAATGTTGATCTATATCTTTCACGAAAATTTGGTACTTTTCCACTTTTTAGTTTTTGTCCAGTCCATTTGATGTGTAGTGATGTCTCATTGGGGTTGTAGTTTATATTTCCCTGTTTACTAATGAGGTTGATGACGTTTACATATGTTAAGTTGTTTTCAACAGGAGGGTCAATCTGGAATCTTTGTCCTATTTCTGGAAACCAAAGTCCAAAAGCAATATTGGTTCTGCATAATTACTTTGAAACTGGCTACTTTTCTATTGTAAAGCCTATCATGTAGTCAATGAACATAATTAGTATCCCTCAGCCTCAACTTATTCCCCTGGGGAAGGCAAAGCAAAGAAACAGAGAGAATCATATGTATTTTAGTACTTAAGAAAAGATCGCATCCCAATCCATCTTTGCCTATCTCACTTAGCAGTAATGACTTGGCGTAGGGGCCTGTATGGAATCCTTATTGCTTCTTTATTATCTTTCCCAAATAATATTAATTAGTATTTATATTGTTCCCACCATAACTTACTGTCTCCACTTGTGATATTTCTTCTACCCCAAAACCCATATCCAAGAGCAGCTGAATCACAATGCTCAGTGGTTCTCTCAACCAAGGCTGATTTTGCCCCCATCCCCACCCCCAAACCCCTGCCCAGGGTGCATTTGGCAATGTTTTGGTTGTCACAACTCAGGATGGGGAGTGCTACTGGGATCTAGTAGGTAAAGGTCTGGGATGCTACCAAACAGTTCCCCATAACAAGGAATTATTGGCCCCAAGTGTGTATAGTGCTGAAGACATGTTGGGAATTGAATCCAGAGGGTTTTGACCACGAGAGAATGAATTTCTCAGAGAGTATAGGTGGCAGAAAATATGGGCTACAGTATGAACCAAATGCAATGCTATTGCTTCGTGAAAAGAAAGTCTAATTGGGTAGGTGCCTCTCTAATGTAAAAATGACATCACTGCAGCAAGTTGGCACCATCTCTGGGCTAAGAGAAACCTTTCACAGAAATACTAGTATTTGAGTAGTACATGTTTTATTCATTGCAGTACATATACACTGTCTCTGGGGACATGTACATAGTGCAACTTAGTTAAGTATACGGGGAAATGTCCCAATTTTCAGTCCTATTTGCTCCCCACAAAAGTGGAAAAGTCACTAATTCTATATTGAATGTTAAGGCAATTGGAAGTGAGCTGGGCATAGATGAAAGCAAAGGCACACTAGAGCATGCATCTGTCTCATATTCCAGCCTCGATGCCATGGGTAATCTTCAGGAGAAGCTGGCTTTGTCAGGGCACTACACTGGCACTAGTCCGAAAGAACTCTAAGGAGAGAACCCGTCAGGAGCTGAATGAGCTTTGTGTCCAGGTACTGCCCTCTGCTGACAAGGTGAGCCAGTGGGTCAGGGACAACCTGCCTGGAAATCCAATAACTGAGTTGTAAATACAGCTGCTAAACAGAGCTGCTGCTTAACATCTAAACTTTTAAATTTCATGCAACTTTCTCTTGTGGCTAACCCCAACCTGGAAGCATACAGGAAAAAGAATTATGGGAAACACCACTCAAAGGCACTGCAAACACCCTGCTTTCCGAAGGAAGAACAAATACTCGATGGATCAGAATTTCCCACCATGAAATCAGTGGAAATCAGTGAATGAGGAGCTGGAAGTAGCCTTAGGAGTGTGAATGATAGAGAATAGAATTCTAGAGGGTGGTAAATAAAATGAGTCTTTCTCAGGAAACTTTTATCCAAGAGAATGTGAACTGTGAAACAGACCATGGGCATCATGTTTAGGGGGTTGCTAAAACTATGATTATCACAACAGTGGGTCTGGAAGCTAATTCCTTAAAGACTATAACTGATTCTACCTTGTAAGTATGGAAATGTAAAACTGATTTGGAAGGCCAAATAAGATGGAAATTGGAAGTTTAACAAAATCAAAGGACAGATAATGCTTTCTATAAAATCATGGAAGGCATTTGGTAAATTCAATATCTATTCGTCATTTTAAATGAGCTGTTAATAAAATAGGAATTGATTAATTTGTTTCCTTATCATGATAGGATATAACCAAAAAGTCAGTATTATGATTTATGAGAAAATGCTAGAAGCATTCCCATTAAAACAAGGACAAGACAAGGATAGCTTTATTACATTCATATTTTTTTCTTTTTCAGCAAAAATAATTAAACTAGAGAAATAAATCAAAAGGCATGAAGATTGGGAAGGATGAGGCAAAGTTATTACTCACAGATAAAATGATATTTTTCCTAGAAAACCAATAGAACCAATGTCACCCCAATTAAGAGAAAAAAGAAAATCCAACAGAATGAACTAAAAAACTTATAAATAATAGGAAATTTTAATACACTTCTGTATTATTTTCTGTAATCAATATACAGAAAATAATACCTCTCATACAAATAAACAACAAACAGAAGATATACTGAAGATCGTACTTCAGGTCTTTTTGAAAAAAGATTATTGGTTTCTATTCTAGATAATGGGGAAACATTAGAAAACAAACATTTAAATCAAAACAAAACAAAAAACCCTAGCCCCCATGGAACATATATACTGAGTGGTCAGATTATTATGATCTCTGAATTCGTGCATGGATGGGGTCTGGCCAACCTAGCCAGGGGGAGGGGACAGGTTGGCCAGCCTGCCTACTGGTCTAACTCCTGGTCAAGGGGACAATTTACATGTTAGCCTTTTATTATATAAGAAGATATACATTTAGTGGCCAGATTATTATGCATTCAGAGATCATAATAATCTGGCCACTCAGTGTGTACCAATGGATTCCAGAGAATGAGAACTAACTATTAATACAAAGAAAAAAATAGGTTAAAAACTTAAATACCTTACAAAGTCTATGAAACCTAAAACAAGATTTGTTTAATAAAGGTATTTTAAATATTAACCACTTTGCAGAGAAAAAGTATCTGATCAATTTTCTAACTCCTATTAGTCCTGAAGGATACGCTGCTTCTCCATGTGTGAAATAATTCATTACTCTCTATCAAAGGCCTATGTCTATTAATGCTATTTATTTTATGCTAATCTCTTATTTATCTTGATTTCAGTAATATATTCTGAATTTCAAGTTTGTCTCCTATTAACTTTTTTAATATATATATTTTTTATTGTTTAAAGTATTACAAATAGTAGTATATATGTTTTCTTCCCCCCCGCACTGACCATACTTCAGCCTCCCCTATCCCCGAGCACATGCTGTCGCCTGTCCCCTCTGTCCCCAGGGTCTTGTATCCATTGGTTATGATTATATGCATGCACACAAGTCCTTCGGTTGATCTCTTACAGCCCCCGCCCCCCACCCTCCCCTGCCTTCCCACTGTAGTTTGACAGTCTGTTTAATGCTTCTTTGCCTCTGTATCCATATTTCCCGGTTTCTTTTCTTTAAAAAAATCTTGCATCTGCATACTAGAAATAAACATAAGAACAAAAAACGTTTGAGTCTCAGTTTCAATGTCCAACAGTTCTGAGTCCCAGTTTCAATGTCAAACAGTTTCTTCTGTGTACATGTCAGCAATGATATCTGGATGGTGGACAAATGGTGGTGATGCAGGTCACACCCTCTCTGGTTTTAACTTTTAAAATAGACTTATATCTTGTGCCTCTGAGTTCCTTTCCTCAATGAAACAAAATCAAGGCCCTTAAAATATACATGATACTGCCTGGCTGGCATGGCTCAGCAACTGAGCATCAACCTATGAACCAGGAGGTCATGGTTCGATTCTTGGTCAGGGCACATGCCTGAGTTGTGGACTCAGTCCTCAAGCAGGGGCCATGCAGGAGGCAGCCAATCAATAATTCTCTCTCATCTACCTCTTCCTTCCTCTCTGAAATCAATAAAAATATACTTTTTAAAAATCTATTCTTTGATTTGCATATGTTTAATTTGTATGTATATTTTATACACAAGCTTATGAATCACATTATACAATAATAAAAATTAATAGATGTCATGTTTTTGTAGATTTTTAATAGATCTTTATTTATCAGAATAAGGTGTTCCTTTATCTTTCCCTTCTATTATTTCTGGTAGATTTTTACTATTAGTAAGTATAATGTTTCTTTTTATTTGTAGCAATGCTTTAAAATTAAATTTCACTTTCTATATTGCTATTACTACCCAAGTCTTAA
Organism: Antrozous pallidus; assembly: GCA_027563665.1. NCBI lineage: Eukaryota > Metazoa > Chordata > Mammalia > Chiroptera > Vespertilionidae > Antrozous > Antrozous pallidus. The sequence goes on along the minus strand of CM050509.1, from coordinate 136,488,183 downwards.
TTGATTAACCTTAATCTGATGTATTTTCTTGTTTATTTCATGCCTTTAGGTGTGGTTTTGTTTTCGGAGATTTTTCTTATAAATTAAAAATAGCAGATTTGGTTTTTGTTTTCAATTCAACCTAATAGTCTATGTCTTTTACTGGGTGAATTTAACTCATTCAAATTTATTTACCCGTATTTTCCTGCATATAAGATGACTGGAACTGGTGATGATAGGAGGAAGATAACAAACAATAGAGAGAAAATGTGGCAAGTCCTGGCGAGTTAGCAATGCCCATAACTGCAAGCTACGGTATTTTCACACCCGGTGTATAAGACGACCCCCGACTCTTTTGAGAAGATTTTCCTGGGTTAAAAAGTCATCTTATACGCCAGAAAATACAGGTATATTATTTTTCATTTGGACTTATCTTTTTATATATTTTAAATGTCACCCATCAACTTTTATAAATTTAAGTACAACATTTTCTAAGCCAAAGTTATTCAATTTTACTTATTATTTTTCCTAAGGTAAAGATTTTTACATGCTTTATGCATTGAACAGTCCCCATTATTTTACTGTTGCTTTGGGATTTAGTTTCTTGTTTATTTAAAAAATGATTATTTTTTAGTCATTAATTGGATTTACTGACATAATTTATCAATTTATTTGCTCATTGTTATTTCACATATCTTAGCATACCCTCTGTGTTCGTGTCTCTTCTTGCCAAAGTATATTCTTTAATATTTCTTTCAGCAATGGTCTGTGAGTCATAAATTCAGCCTCTGTAAATCTGAACATATTTTTATTTTTTCCTCACTCTTAAATGAGAATTTATATGCACATACATTTTGAGCTGGAATATATTACCCCATTGTAAGCTTGCAGCTGTTTTTGTTAATGAGAAGTGTTCTCTCTTTCTAATTGTTACATTATATTTGTTTATTCTTGCTGCTATTCATTCCAACAATAATGTGTCTTAAGGTGGGTATAATTTTATTTATCCTGCTCAGCCTCAAAGTGAACTTTGTTCTAAAGACTCAAGTCTTTCTCCAGTTATGGAAGTTTTTTTTATCAATATTTCCTTAAATATTGCTTCTTCAGCCTCACCCTCTTTTTGTTTCTCATGCAACTTGCATTATATCTATATATTTCTCAATCTTTCTCCATGACAACTGTTCTTTTGTAGTTGCTATCAGTATCTATGTGCTATATTCTTATGAATTATTCAAGACTGTTTTCTAATTCACAAATTCTCAATTTAAATGTGACTATATTTCATTTTATGCTATCTATGGAGGATCTGTCCTATCTTATCTTTAATTCTAATAACTATATTTTTCATTCTAAGTTTTCTATTTGGTTCCTCTTATATCTACCTATTCTTATTCTTTTTAAGTCTGCTTTGTTTGATACTTTCCTGTTCACTTTATGAAAATGTATTTTTTAACCTATTATCTTAGGCATACCTATGACCAAGTCTTTTTAAAACTGCTCTATTAACTCAATTTCATCTTGAGTGAGCTCCTGTTTTGATTATTTTTGTCAACTGTTTCTTAGCACACGATTTGTTCACTTTCTCTGGAATTTTAGTTTGCAACATTATTTGGAGACTATAAGAGGGAATCCTCTTTTTCTCTTCCTCCTGCTTTTCAGCAGGTTTTTAGTACTTTTTGGGGGGCTGATGATACGGAATGGAGTTATTTGGAGTTTCTGAGTCTCAGGCTTGTGATGATATCAGAGATCCATTCTGTGTACTTCTTGGCTCCCTTTTGGTGTGATGCCTGACTATGTCCTCCCTCTCCACCCAGACCCACCTATGAACCACAGCCAATAAACCTCAGCCCCATGTGGTAGTGAACAGCAGCTCTTGACAGCTGCCTTCACCCTTTGCTATTTTTTCTCCTGCCTCTCTAGGCACCTATTTTAAAAAGATGGCTGAATTGCTACCCCATTGCCTGAGTAATGTTTAGCATGTACACCGGAGCTTTGATAAAGACAGAGAATTAGACAATCTATCCAGATGGGAAACTTTAGGTGTCAGGCTTTTAAACAGAAAGAGGGAGGAAAAAGGAAGGAGAGAGAGAGAGAGAGAGAGAGAGAGAGAGAGAGAGAGAGAGAGAGAGAGAGAGAGAGAGAAAGAGAGAGAGAGAGAGAGATTATGAGTTTAGTAGAGAAGCAGATAGATAAACAAGGTAGAGAGGAGATAGGCATGGGAAGTGAGGAAGGTGTGAGAGACAGAAGCAGAGATAGAGAGGTAGGGTTTAGGGGAGAAAGTGCCCACAAGAGGAAGAAGAGAGAAACACAGACAGTGTGAACGAGTCAAAGGCAGACATAAAAGGAAAAAGCTTGCCAAAAATATGACTATATTGAAAGGATTCAATTTTCTTGCTTTTAAAAGAGAACATGGCCACAGCCATATGTGTAGATGTACCTTATTTCCTGAGTCTGTTGGGGAGATAACCGAGAAAACAGGAAGTAGTAAAAGTGACTAATCTTCCCAACTGTGGGATGACCCCTTCCAAGCCTAAGACTGCCCTACACTAGCTGTTGCTGGGCGCTCCCACTGCCTCTGGTCACTTCTTACAGCCAGGCTGATTTGATAGTCTCTTCAATAACCCATTCATCCGCAGCCTTATATTAGTTTTTATCCTGAGTAACACTAATTGCCCTTCGGCTGAGAGCATGTGTGAGACATTGATTGATGATATTACACTATTTTCCACTTCAGCAGCAGCCGTGTATGTCTTGGCTGACGCACACATCCCTCCCCACATGGCAGGTGGGGTTATTCCAGGACCAGTGACTGCAGGGAAAGTGAGCCCTCCATCAGTAAACTAGGAGTTGGGTTAATAGAATGAACTACAAGAGATTAAACCCATCCTAATGACTGATCTTCTCCCTTTGAAACAGCACAGTCTGATATCAGTATGAGGCCAAATATTTGCTTCCATTTAATCAACCCTGTTTTTGCTTGGGTTTTCCCAGAAGCAGAATCTTAGAGAAAGATAGAAGAGCAAGTGGTAGTTTATCTGGAAAACATAAATAATGCTGGTAAGAGAGTAGGGAAATGTAAAAAGGAAGAGAAGGCAGCCAAACAAAGGTGCATTATCAATGCAGCTTCCATTGTGGGCAACTAGACCATATGACAACAGGACGACTCTGGGAATTGGTATAAAACCCATACCTCATGTTAGTTAAAGAAAGGGTCAAGAGAGCTGGGGTATTTATACACTAACTCTTATCAATCATTGGCTGCTCCTGGGAGGTATTCGTTCCTGGAAATTCCAGCCTGTACTAAGTGTAAGCAGAGTGGCCTCACACGTCAAATGTAGGTATCAGCAGTTGGAAGTTAGCTAGAGTAGATTAAGTAGTAAGGCCTGAGCGATGTATGGAGCTCCTACATCACCTGCCCCAAAGCCTTAGTAGAGACATTGAGGCTTGCTTCATTTACTGAGCTTATCTGAGAGAAACTTTCATAACATGGCCTCATTTACAAGTAGTGTAGCAGCCTTCATCTGTGGGGTGCCTGAATTGGTACCAACAATTAGGTTCAGCTTTACTTGCTATACACAACCAGACAATATTTAAGCTTGCCAAGTCTCAGATTTTTTTTCATCTGTCAAGTGCAGATAATGATACCTGAGCTGACTTCCCTCACAGCAATGAAATGAAACTCAAAATACATGTCACTAGTCAAACTTTTCTTATAAAAGGTCAGATGGTAGACATCTTAGGTTTTATGAGCCAGGATCTTTTTAAAATTTATTTCAAAGGGAAAGGGAGAGGCAGAGAGAGAAAGAAACATCAATTATGAGAGAGAATCATTGATCACCGGCCTCTTGCATGCCCCACTCTGGGGATCGAGCCCACAACCTAAGCATGTGCCCCTACCGGGAATCGAACCCATGACCTTCTGGTTCATAGGTTGATGCTCAATCACTGAGTCACACAAGCCAGGTTGGATCTTTATTGTAACTACTCATTTCTGCTGTTGTAGCAAGAAAATAGTCTAGAGTCAAACAATAGGTAAACAATTGAGCATGGCTGTATCCCAATAAAACTTCATTTACAAAAATTAAGTGGCAAGCTAGATTTGACCCACCTTCCCACATGCTGTGGTTTGCAAACCTGTTATATACAGAAAGGTCTTTGTTAATGTTAGTGCTATGCATATTTCCAGTATCATTTATTCCTTAGTCAATAAGTCATTGGAATTAACCATCCTTGTCTTCCTGGAAGTGGAATTCATAGTTTCCTTCTTCATTGCCACACAAGTTTACTGAACACCTCTTCTGTGAAAGACATTATGCTGGCCTTGGGGGTTCAGTGCTAATAAGACAGACATTGACCATGTCTAAGATCTAGCAAAGGAATCCTAACCTTGTTCTCCCACCAACCTGCATCACTAGAGAGTCATTCCTTTGGATCAACAAGTGACAACTACAGCCAAAACCGGTTTGGCTCAGTGGATAGAGCATTGCCCTGTAGACTGAAAAGTCCCAGGTTCGATTCTGGTCAAGGGCATGTACCTTTGGTTGTGGGCACATTCCCAGTGGAGGATGTGCAGGAGGCAGCTGATCGATGTTTCTGGCTTTCTATCCCTCTCCCTTCCTCTGTGTAAAAAATCAATAAAATATTTTAGAAAAACAAGTGGTAACTACAACTGAAACTCTCTCATGCCTGGGAACTGGCGGTCAGAGATGGCATGACAAAAGAAGCTTAAACTCTGTGGTCCCACACTTGCAATGGTTCCTTCCAAGGCCCTGGAAGGGCCCCTAGGAATGATTCATATGGTCAAATTCACACGTGCAATTTATTTTAACCACAATTGTTTAAAGTCACTGTCTTTTTGCACTCTGACATCGTCCTTCACACTTTTCCCTTGGTTTTTCTAATCCTCCCCTTTGAAAAAGCATGATAATCTAATCAAAGGTCTAAGCTATTTTTGAAATTGATTTTAGAAAGAGAGAAAGGGAGAAGGAGAGAAACATAGATTGGTTGCCCCTTTGGGATTGAACCTGCAACCTCAGCTTGTGCCCTGACTGGAAATTGAATTGGCCACCTTTGGTTCACAGGACAATGTTCCAACCCAGTGACACTAGGGCATCTAAGCGATTTTCAGTGTAAAACATTATCACTGTTTGGACTTCCAAGTTATGGTCTATTGGGATTTCTTTAAAATAGCCCCTCCTTAAAGAGGCAAAAATTAACAATAGCTAAATAATTATTCATTATGGCTCTTTGGTGTCCCTATGGCCAGGGCACTGTTGGGGAGGGCTGGTATTGGCAGCCATGATTACTTCTGATCCAGGAAATAGTGGGAAATGAAAAATAACAAGAAAGGCTGTCAAATTCTTTAAGGAAGCAACTACCTAAGCTTAGGAAAAAGTTTAGGAAAACCCAAATAAAATTTATCATCATTAAATTTGAAAATTTACAGTCACTTTTAGAAATTCACAGGTTCCTATTCATCCCTGAGCTAAACTGGGCCCTGTAATTTAATAGCATTTACCCATCTAAGTACAGTATCCATGAAAACCTCCATGTAGGCCAGTGTTTATCTGCGGCTAGCTATGAATACATATGTATTTGAGTATATACTAGTATGTATACATGTAACTACATTAGTATATATGACATCTATGTAAAACTTTCCCCCTCAAAAAAATTCAAATATTAGGCATAGGTAATATCATTGTGTTTCCAAATATAGACTAATAATATAAACTATAACTACCATTTATTGAAAGCCTACCATGTGCCAAGCACAATGCAAACCTTTTAAACACAAAACCTTACAAAGTAGGTACAGTTATATTGTCTCAGTTATTCAGATGAAGAAACTAAAGCACAAAATATTAAGGAACTTTCCCAATATTAACTTGTAACTGATGGAACCAGGATTTAAAACTAAGTATTTCTGACTCCCCAACCTGATTTTTAACTATCACATAGTTGCTTTAACTGTAAATGCCCTGTCAAAAGGACAATATCTTAGCAAAACTACTTAGAGCCGCCAAAACTGGTTTGCCTCAGTGGATAGAGCATCGGCCTGCAGATTGGGAGGGTCCCAGGTTCGATTCCTGTCGAGGGCATGTACCTTGGCTGCAGGCACATCCCCACTAGGAGGTATGCAGGAGGCAGCTGATCGATGTTTCTCTCTCATCGATGTTTCTGACTTTCTATCCCTTTCCCTTCCTCTCTGTAAGAAATCAAAATATATATGCACTTAGAGCCTTGGGAATGTTGCTGTTCACCAAGAGTCTCTGTAGAAAACTGGACTTTGTATGTCTGACCCAGGGCAAGGGTTCAGGCACAGATGACATTTCCTTCTGGTGTCAACAATCAGGACAGGTTCCAAGACTCAATCTCATTCTGGCTGTCCCATACACTTTCTTCCATTCTGGTGATCACCCCAGGGGTGCTTTCGTTGTCCTTCTCCAGCTTCCATGAGCCTCAGCTTCTGACAAGGAAGTCTGTGCTCTCAGACCCACTGAAAATTGGCACTTCACCCTTCTCCACTGGGCGTCTTTATCTAAAACAGACACACAGTCTGTACAAGCTTTCTATATGAGGTAGACAAGTTTGGTTGTTTTGCTTTTGCTTCTAGTAGCAAAGAGATCAGGCTAAAAAATGATTGAGATACAAGAAGTCTCATTAAATGGCACAGAATTGATTTTTGGTAATGACCTATATGCAGATTATACTGTAGGTGTAATTTTTCTTGGTATTCATAGCAATTTCACTCAACTTCTTTATACTTCTCTTAATGCCTCCAGCTAATGACCACCAGGAATACAATTATAGTCAAAGTTGGATTTATTGACTTATTACAATGAGAGTGAATGTACGTGATGGAGAACCATAGGGTATCTCAATAATGGAGTGTTAGAAATGACTTATAGTATTTGGACTTATAGCAGATGATTTAAGGGAAAGCTCAGGAAGTAGGAATTTATTCTGGATTAGAAGCTGTCAGTAAATGGGGATAGTTCTATGACTTGGTATCTTAATAAATTTTATCTAAAGGAGGGAAGACTAGCATTATGCCAAAGCTGTAATTGATAAAGCAGCAGCAGTCACTTATATTACCAGGATATGGACATGTTTGGGCGTTTTTGTGGTTTGAACAATGTTCATGTTTTTATCTGTATTCAGACATGATTACAAGGTGGTCTTGTTTTTTTCATGATGCATGATGATCTCAGAGTGGGCTTGTCTGTTTTTTAAAAAATATACTTTATTGAATTTTTACAGAGAGGAAGGGAAAGGGATAGAAAGCTAGAAACATCAATGAGAGAGAAACATCAATCAGCTGCTTCCTGCACACCCCCCACTGGGAACATGCCTGCAACCAAGGTACATGCCCCTGATCGGAATTGAACCTGGGACTTTTCAGTCTGCAGGCCGATGCTCTATCCACCAAGCCAAATCGGTTTCAGCAATGGGCTTGTCTGTTGTTGGGGTTTTGTAGGATTGCTTATGTTCAACAGGAGAGCACAGTAGACCCACTGTGAGTACCAAGCTAGCTCTAAAAACACCAAGAATTAGCTCATAGTTCCAGGCCAACTTCTGGCCATTAGGGGTTTTGTAGTTTTCTTTTCCTTAAACCAATATTTTTTAGTTTCACTTCTTGGATGAATAAGTCAAAGAAATATCTATACACACCTCTCCTGCATGTAGACCTCATAGGGAAAGACAAAATATCTCAAAGATGCTAAAAGTGGGCTTAGGCCTTCCAAAGATCTTTCTACATTGCAGTGGAAAACACAGATACAGTGTTTTCCTTTCCTTGGTTCTCCATTTCCTCATATCAGGGAAATAATCCCATCTGTACCTGGAACAAACCAAAAGATGATGTGCCAAGGCCTATGGTCTAATGAAAATAGATTAATTAATGAAAAGTCACATCAATGTAAGCTGAAACCTAAAATGCAACAGGTCGCAGAAACCGGTTTGGCTCAGTGGATAGAGCATCGGCCTGTGGACTGAAATGTCCCAGGTTCGATTCTGGTCAAGAGCATATACCTTGTTTGCAGGCACATCCCCAGTATAGGGTGTGCAGGAGGCAGTTGATCGATGTTTCTAGCTCTCTATCCCTCTCCCTTCCTCTCAGTAAAAAATCAATAAAATATATATTTTTAAATAAAATACAACAGGTCAAAGTTCATACAATGGCACATATTAACAATGATCAGTAAGGAGAGTGCAGACGAATCTGTGTCATAGCAGTGAAGGTAGCTAAGTGTGGTACTGGAGAACACAGAAGACTGCCTAGGATGGTTCTCAGAATATATATCTGGCTTTGGAGGCCCTTTATAACGTGCCTCTCCCTTGCATAGTAGAGGGGACCTTCATCCTTCCTTTTATCTTGGATTCTGCCTCCTCTCCAGCCTTTGTATCTTCTTGACTGTCACCCCTTACCCATACCTTTTCCCCCCCCAGTAACCACACAGAGTGGTTTCCTATGAGCCATAAGCTTCCAAATGCTTTTCTGTGCTGAGAAATAAAGCATCTGATACAGACATACATGGTTTATGTTTTCTGGGCTGCTACTAATAAGAGTTGCCATCTTGATAGTCTCAAATAGAAACTAAAGCTGTCTGCTGATAGAATTTGGGTTTGTGTTTCAGACAACACAATTTTTCTCCCTGCACTATAGTGTTTTCCCTGCATGAAAAATATCTGCCAGAACTGAAAGTTGTCAACTGGTTCTGATTTCTAGTACCCTATATTAATTTGCAACTTCTATGACTTCATGTAAATGAAATTTTACAATGTAATATTTCATTTACTTGTGTCTGATATCTTTCACTTACCATAATGTTTGTGAGACCCATTTATTTTATTATTTGTATCAGTAGCTTATTATTTTTTATTGCTGGGTAGCATTATATGAATTTACCTTAATTTGCTTATCTGGTCTATTGATCAATATTGAGATATTTCTAACTTAGAGCTATTATGGGTAAAGTTGTTATAAACATTTTGAACTTAGAGCTATTACAGGTAAAGTTGTTATAAACATTTTTGAAGAAGGCTTTTTGTGGACATGTTTTCATTTCTCTTAAGTAAACCAGAAGTAGAAATTTGGAGTCATAGAGTGGGGGAGTGTTTAACTTTATAAGAAACTGACAAATGGATTTCCAAAGGGAGTGTACTGTTCACACTCCCACTAGCAATGACACTCCTGCCTGCTCCATATCCTCACCAACATTTCATGTTTCGTCTTTTTAAATTTTAGTCATCTATTAGCAGGGCTCCTGGTACTTTATATAAAGTTTTCTGATTGTCCACATCAATAAGAATGTTGAATTCAGTTCTTTTTATTAAGTTTTTATTAAGTTTACTAGTGGCCCAGTGGACGAAATTCGTGCACTGGGGGTGAGTGATCCCTCAGCCCAACCTGCCCCTTCACATGTACTAGGAGCCCCCAGGGGATGTCCTACTGTCCCCTCACCCTTGGCCGAAGCTTTAGGCCTTGGGCACCCAGCCATCACCCTGGAATGGGGCTGTTGGTTGGCTCTGCCCCTGCCCGCCCACCCAGCCCTGGCCTTAGCCACAGTGGCGACTGCCCAGCCCTGGGGGCACCCACACTTGGCAGCCACACATGCCAGCCTCTCCTGCCTCCTGTCCACACAGCTCCTGTCCCACGTGGTGTGCAGGCTGGCCCCTCCCAGCTTGCCCCTCTCAACCCGTGCAGCTCCCATCCTGCCCAGCGCACAGGCCAGCCTCCGGTCCCGCCCATCCTGTCCCAAGCAGCTTTCTTCCCATGTGGCTCCTGTTCCATGCGGTCCAATGGCTGGTACCTCCCATCCTGCCCCTTCTGTCTTTCGAGGCTTCCATTCCGCCCAGCGCACCAGCCAGCCCTTCTCATCCCACGCATCTCCCATCCTGCCCAGTACGCAGGCTGGCCCCTCCCATTGCCGGCAGGCCCTTCCAGTCCCGAGTGTGTGCAGGTTGGCCCCTCCCATCCCACGCACCGCACCCCACTGCCAGCCTCCCATGCGCCTCGGCCCCACCCCCACTCCTGATTGGCTGGTAACATAGCTAATCAGTAGCCAAGGTAGGTCACATTTGCATGTTACTCTTTTATTAGATAGGATTGGGTGACATTGGTTAATAAAATTACATAAGTTTCAAGTGTACAATTCTATAACACACCATTTGAATATTGTATTGTGTATTCACCACCTAAAGGCAAGTCTCCTTCCATCACTATTTATTCCCCCTTTACCCTCCTTTACCTCCCCCTCCCCTTTTCCCTCTAGTAATCACCATACTGTTATCTGTGTTCATCAGTTTTTTGGGGGATTGTGTGTTTAATCCCTTCATCTTTTTCAGCACCCCAATGCTTCTCCCCTCTGACAGCTGTCAGACTGTTCTCTGTATCTATGAGTCTGTTTCTATTTTGTTTGTTAGCTTATTTTAGTCATTAGATTCCATATTATATTGCTTATAATTTTATATTTTTCAATGCTTATATTTTGTGAGTGAAATAGAAAATATGCAATTTTTTAAATGATTTATAAAACAGTAACCACAAAAAAGGTTGACATATTGGACTTCAGTAAAATTAAGAACATTTGTTTTTCAAAAAAGACACGTTTAAGACACTGAAAGAGAAAGGCACAGAGAAAAAATGTATGCATAAAAAATGATTCATTCAGAATATATAAAAGACTCTTGCAAATCAATATGAAAAAGACAATTGACTACATTTTTAAATGGGAGAAAGATTTAAACAAGCATTTTACAAAGAGAATATTGTAATGGCCCATTAGTGCATGAAAAGGTGCACAATTGCTTTAATCTTCAGGAAAAGGGCAAACTTAAACCACAAGGAGATACTACTGTACTATATACTAAGTAGAATAACCAAAATTAATAATATTGATAATACCAAGTGCTGGCAAGGAGGTGGAGTATTTGAACTTTCATATACATTATTGGTGGCGGTGCAACTTGTTAAAGCCACTTTTACAAATTGACAATATCTACTTAAGCTAAGCATGCGCCTACTATGTGATCCAGTAAGTCAACTCCTAGGTATAGTATCAAGAAAAATGAGTACATGTGTTCCAAAGACGTGGGCAAACTTGTTCATGGTAGCCTCATTCACAAAAATCCAAACTGAAAAATAAAACTCAAATACTTCTCCAAAGGATAAAGATAAATAAATTGTGGTATATTCATATAATAGAATACTGTAAAACAGCCGAGACCGGTTTGGCTCAGTGGATAGAGCGTTGGACTGCGGACTGAAGGGTCCCTGGTTCGATTCCGACAAGGGCATGTACCGTGGCTGCGGGCACATCCCCAGTGGGGGGCGTGCAAGAGGCAGCTGATCGATGTCTCTCTCTCATCGATGTTTCTGACTTTCTATCCCTCTCCCTTCTGCTCTGTAAATCAATAAAATATATTTTTTAAAAAAGAATACTGTAAAACAATAAAAAGAGAATGAACTACAACAATATGCAGTGACAGTGATGGCTCTCACAGACTTAATGATGAGTGGAAGACACCAGACACAAAATAGTACATACTACATAATTTCCTTTATATGAGTTTCATGCACAGGCAAAACTCATGCAATGATAGCTGGTCAGAACAGCGGTTATCTCTGGGGAAAGTGTATTGATTAGGAAGGGGCACAAGGCAACCTTCATGGTGCTGAAAATGTTCTATAACTTGACCTGGGTTATAAAAAGTCATCAAGTTGTATACTTATAAATAGTATACTTTATTGAATGTATGTTATACTTCAATATTTTTAAAAAGCAAAGATTCTCCTATATAATAAAAGCCTAAGATACAAATCAACCAAACGGTGGAACAACCAGTTGCTATGATGTACACTGACCACCAGGGGGCAGAAGCTCAACACAGGAGCTGCCCCCAGCTGGCAGGCTTCAGGCTAGCCAAGACGGGTGCCAGTGGGGGCTCCCCCAATTGCCCTGCTGGTTACCCCGCAGATCATCCCTGATCACTGGCCAGGCCTAGGAACCTTAACCATGCACAAATTTTGTGCACCAGGCCTCTAGTAATAGACATTTGAGAACTAAAATAAGAATTAGCTCCTTAAAAATAAATAACCTTCAGAATTCTGTGTTATCTTTTTTTTTTCCAAAAAAGCAATTTTTAATTTGTTTCCTAAGTTGAGATAGAAAATACCCTGAATGGATGCTGTCTGGTTCTTGGGATCTTTTCAAGATGGCCTATTAGGTCTGATATGTCATGACTTCATTTGGAAGGATTAGAAGCTCTTAAATGCCATGAACATTCCAATATCAGATTATAGCCCCCCCAAATTAAATCATATATTTCTGGTCATTTGGTTTCACCAACTTAAATTTGGAGAAAATTATATTATAAACCATGCTTATGAGCTGTAACCACAATATTGAGATGCCAAACCTACAAGAAAATGGCAGCATACTCAAGCATCCTGGCCAGAAAGTCTTATTTTCAGCAGCTTTATTTGATGGTCATCCAAGTTTGCATGTGTCATGGTGTGTGTGTGTTTCTTTAGTGTGGCCTGAGACAGTATGCTCTCCTTTTATAATCAGCGTTTCACAAGTTAAGAAATAGTTTCTGTTGTGTTAGGTCCAAATGGGAGCAAAAACTTCACTGAATTTTTTCAAAATTACAGTTTCTATTCAATATTATTTTGTATTAGTTTGAGGTATATAGCATAGTGATTAGATAATCAGATACTTTACAAAGTGTTCCCCCTGATATTTCCAGTACCCACTTGACACCATACATAGTTATTACACTATTATTGACTATTAAAGGCCCGGTGCATGAAAATTCATGCACTGGAGGGAGGGTCCCTCAGCCTGGCCTGGCCCCTCTCACAGTCCGAAAGCCCTCAGGGGCAGGAGGTGACCTGGTAATCAGGGGAAGGTGACATCCCCATCACATCTTTGCTGCTGCCACTGCCAGCAGTGCAAGCCTCAGCCAGCCATGGTTATCTGTGCCTTGGGCCCGCCCTCGGTGGCTGGGCAGCTGCCATCTGAGGCTTGCCTGTGCCTCAGGACAGCCCTGGACAGCTGGGAGACTAAGGGGACTGGGAGACTCCAGAGGCAGGCATGCAGATCGACTGGACCTGCATGGGGGCAGGCCAGGCCATGCTGTGCCTGCCACTCAGGCCGGGCTGAGGTGACTGGGCACCACCATCTTGTGGCTGTGGGTGCCATCATATTTGGGAGTGTGACAGTCAATTAGCATATTCCCTCCTTATTGGCTGTGGGTGCTGCCATCTTTGTGAGGGCATGATGGCCAATTACCGTATTCCCTCTTTATTAGATAAGATATCCTCCACACTGTACTTCATATCCTTGTAACTATTTTGTAACTACCAATTTGTACTTCTTAATCACTTCACCCTTTTCACCCATCCTCCAACCTTCTTCCCTCTGGCAACCATCAGTCTGTTCTCTGTGTCAATATATCTGTTTCTATTTTGTGCTTTAGATTCCACATATAAGTAAAATAATATGGTATTTAACTTTCTCTGACTGGCTTATTTCACTTAGCCTAATACTCTCCAGGTACATCCATGCTATCACAAAGAGTATGATTTCAGTTTTTTTATGGCCGACTAATATTTTATTGCATATTATGTACCACCACATTTTTAAAAATATATTTTTATTGATTTCCGAGAGGAAGGGAGAGGGGGAGAGATAGCAACATCAATGATGAGAGAGAACTATTGATCAGCTGCCTCCTACCTGCCACACACTGGGGATCGAGCCGAAAACACAGGCATAGGCCCTCACTAGGAATCAAATCGTGACCTCCTAATTCATAGGTCAATGCTCAACCACTGAGCCATGCCGGCTGGGCTAATTTCCTAGTTAGTCTGTCTTTTACCACAGGGCAAGTTCACTTTGTAATTTCTGCTGTAGTGCTGCTCTATAAGAATCTTTCTTTTTTTAAATAAATTTATTACAGTGACACTGATTAATAAAATTATATAGGTTTCAGGCGTACAATTCTATAATACATCATTTGTATATTGTATTGTGTATTCACCACACCACGTCAAGTCTTCTTCCATTCTAATTATTACCAAATTCAGTTTTCTGGGCCAGGAGGTATGAGGGTCACAAAAGAAGATACTATCATCATTGTTGCCCTTAAGGTGCCTCTTGTATAGTTAGATACTGGGTTTTATCCATGTACCATTAGAGAGCAGTATAAGGCAAGGATAAAGGAACATTCTGCCTTCTATGGGCACGCCAAGCATAGTTAAATGGGACAAGGGAACAGCATTCCTGAGATGTACCACAAATGCCTCTGGCAGGTGGAAAGAAGAGGAGAGAACAGCATGAACAAAGGTGCAAAGGGGATAAGTAAGGCATGGTATATTTGGGAGTGAGGAGACTGAGCTGTCTTGAAAAGAAGATGGGCTGGAAGCAAGCTTAAGTAGTGAGAAGATATACTTAAATTTGTTTGAAGAACCATAATAGAACTTTGCACATTTGGACACTGAATATCCATAACTATCATAGTGGGAGATATTTCTGTGAAATCTCAGTCCCACAGATTTGGGGGCTTATTGTAGAAGTTTTGGTTTAAAAATTTATTATTTCCTTTATTATATCTTATAGCTCCATAAAAAGTCCTCCCCCAAAATTGAAAAGATACTAAATAAAGGTATTGAGTAATATCTTGTTAACTGGTTGATTAAGGTATAAAGGTCTTTCAATCTGGAATGAGGAAACACGGACTCCAATCAGCTCTGCCACCAGCTGTGTGATGTTAGGCAGCTCACTTAGACTTTCTTGGACTCGGTTTTCTCAATCATAAAATGATAATATTAGATTTAAAAGTACTCAGTTCTCTTTGGGCTCCAGAAGCATAAATTGATTTTTCAGTCCAACTAGAATCAAGTTGCAAAAGATTTGCGGAAAGAAATGAAAGCGGAAGAGATTTTAAAAAGAAAAATATGAATAAGGAAAGATGGAAAGGGGATTCATGAATCTTCATTTAATTACAAGAGTAACACATTCATGAAATCAAATTGTAAGCCAGGCTTTCATTTTCAACAAAAATAGATAAATGTAAAAATATGTTGAATACTAATTGGAGAGGAAGCTCTACATGTGAGGCACTCTCCATTCTCCCTCCAGAGTAAATATGTTTTTAGTGATCTGGATTTTCTTCTGTGACTTTTACTCTAAGCTGGGAAATCAATAGGGACTTAGCAAAAGTTTTAATTGAGCTCAAATCAAATGGAAATTTTGAAATCAACTGAAAGTCTTAATTACAGAAATCAATGAAAACCTTCTCACAGAACACAATTCCGATGATTCTCAGCTTGGTATATTGAGGAGGGGGTCAAAATGTCATAATTTCCAAAATTCATCAATTAAACACACCACTCAAGACATTTGACCTAATTTTTCTTATTATTCAGCGTCTTATCGTAATATAGAGTTTAAGGCAAAAAGATAATATACTTGTACTCCTCCTGAATTTTTATCTTATTGTGCACTACTATTTTAATCAATAAGAAAAAGGAAAAAGGCTAAAATGGAAGTGGAAGCATTTCGGATCCACCAGAGGTAATCCTGGGATTTGTTCCTCCGTGTGTATAAGGCGTCTGAGACACCAGAGAACCAGTGCACAGTCATTTAGAGTTAGCCTTCACACCTTCAAGGAAGTTTATCATGGAAAGATGATCTGGAACAATAAAATGATCATTCTCGGGCATTACACCGGAAGATACGGAATGCATTAGTCGTTGAAAGGATACATATAGGAGCTGTCAGAAGATAGATTCCAAGTAATAAGGTACCATGACAAATTAAAACAGTGAGGCTCTGAGCGCTGTGGCTCAGTTGGTTGGGTGTCATCCCGTGTACCAAAAGGTCTCAGGTTGGATTCTCAGTCAGGGCACTTGCTCAGGTTTCAGGCTTGCTCCATCCCCAGTAGGAGGTGTGGAGAAGGCAGTCAGTCAATCGATGTTTCTCCCTCACTCTCCTTTCCTCTCTCTCTCTCTCTCTCTCTCTCTCTCTCTCTCTCTCTCATCAATAAAAACATATTTAAAAATTTTTTAAATAGTGAGAAAGCAGAAACTGAGTCAGCAAAAAGTTATGTGCTGAAGGGAAGACAGAAGGCGGAGAGAATGGAGTAATACAAAAATGCCATGGCAAAGCCTCCTCAGAGAGTCTAACAAGAGTGGATTCCTAGCATCACCAATCACCTCCCATTTCAGTTCAGACCACCTGGGTCCTAATTACAGATGACCACTTTTCCTGCAGTAACTTGAGGAAGACCTTGTTCCTTGAAGCCACAAAGCCTGACCAACACAATAAAGAATATTTAATGCCCTTTATTTACAGCCATGAAGGAAATGAGGACCTCAATCCAACAGCCTATGAAGAACTGAATCCTACCAACAACTATGTGAATGGATTTAGAAGCTATCAGGCCTTGAGACGACTGTAGTTTCAGCCAACACTTTGTTTTCAACCCTGTGAGAGATTCTGAACCAGAGGACCCAGCTATATTCCTGACTCACAGAAATTATGAGGCAATAAATATTTGCTTTATTAAGCTGCTTAGTTTCAGTTTAATTTTTTAGGCAGCAATAGATAGCTAATACACTCTCAGTGCCCATCAGTGCTTTGTGCTCTACAGCAGATGCCTGCAGAGTCAACAGTAACCATGCTTGCGTCCATTCCAAGGAAAGATATGCCTGTGATTAATCTTTGATGCCAACACCAACAGATTTTCACTGCTGACCTTGGCAAGAGAACAATATTAAAATGACATTGGAGTAAATAAAGCTCAGGTGTGAAATTAAAACAAACAGAAACACAATAGAGTTCTGTCTCTAAAGTGACTGCAGATTTCTGTGCTCTGGAAGCACAAATTCAAATGATCTACAGCTGCCCCTTAAACATTTCATCAGTAAATGCACAGCAACAATCTTATTCCTGGTGATGTTCACCGTAAAAACAAATGCTCTTGATTGATTCCCTCCCCCCCCCCGCCAAGTATAACGAATTATCCATGTTCTTCATCAGTGTAGGCAAACATATGTGTGGAAATGTGAGTGCATGTGTGTGTGGTGGGGGAGGAGTGCACATCTTTCTCACTTGTGCAGTAGAGAGAGTTATTGGAAACTAAGGTTTTGATTTCATTTTCAAAGACTTTGATGACTAACAAAACAACAGTATAAATTAAGGGAATGAACATTGCTTAGGAAAAATAATTGTGTTGTTCTTTATACATTCATCTACTCATGCATTTCTTCTCTCACTTATTCAACAAATACTTATTATGCATCTATTATGTATCGGGCAATGTTCAAGGCCCATAAGATCAAACAATCAAGATAAATTCCTTGAGCCCTGACCAGTTTGGCTCAGTGGATGGAGCATTGGCCTGCAGACTGAAGGGTCCTGGGTTCAATTCCAGTCAAGGGCAGGTACCTTGGTTGTGGGCACATTCCCAGTAGAGGGTGTGCAGGAGGCAGCTGATTGATGTTTCTCTCTCATCAATGTTTCTGACTATCTCTCTCCCTTCCTCTCTGTAATTACAATTATATATATATATATATATATATATATAATTAAGATAAATTCCCTGACATCAAGGAGCTTATGGTTCAGAGGGGAATGTAGATAAGAAACAGGATCTTCCGAAAAGAAACAGGGGAGAGCGACTGATATAGAGGCAGGATGGCCTTGAACAGGCTGTCAAGCTACAGGGGGAGGCTTGGGTGGATGGGAGGCAGATGCGGGGGGAGATCAACTGAAGGACTTGTATGCATGCATATGAACATAACCAATGAATGAAAGACACTGGGGCGGGGAGGGGGGGAAGCTGGGAATATGTGCTGGGGGATGGGGGAGGCTGGGGGGAGGATAAGGGGGAGGGGGAAAGGAAAACGTACTACTATTATACTGCAAAAAATCAATAAAAAATAATTTAAATAAAAAAAAAAAAAAAAAAAAAAGAAACAGGATCTTCCTATTATAAACCTGTAAAACATGACCAAAACAATTGAGTCTTTGGATTCCTGTAGTTTTCCTTAAATCTAAACTATTACATTGAAATTTACCAGAACACTAGTTCTCTCATTTTTGGAACATACTTCGTAAGATGAGCCTAGCCATCCTGTCAAAACTTTAATAAAGCTTGGTCATTTGAGCTAGAAATCTGTAGTCAACATACTTGTACTATCTCTGATATGGGATAAATTATTTGAAATCTCCATACCTCAATGTCCTTATAACATGGTAATAATTATATCCACTTCATAGGGAAGTTATGAGGATTAAATGTAATCCTATCTAATAAAAGAGTAAGATGCAAATTGACCATCACTCCAAGACACAAGATGGCCATCCCCATGTGGTCAAATATGGCTGCTCCCATGTGCACATAAGATGGCTGCCACAAGATGGAGAGGGCAGTTGTGGGCAGTTAGGGGTGACCAGGCCAGCAGAAGAAAGCAGTGGGGGTGACCAGGCTGGCAGAGGAGGGCAGTTGGAGGGTACCGGGCCTGCAGGGGAGGGCAGTTTGGGAGGTCTAGGCCTGCAGTAGGGGACAGCTGGGAACCAGGAACCAGGCCTGCAGTAGGGGGGCAGCTGGGGGGGGGGACCATGCATGCAGAGGAGAGCAGTTGTGGGCAATCAGGCCAGAGGAAGGGCAGTTAGGGGTGACCAAGCCAGCAGAAGAGGGCAGTTTGGGGCACCAGGCCTGCAGTTGGTGGGGGCGGCAGGCCTGCAATGGAGGGTAGTTGGGGGGGACCAGGCCTGCAGGAGAGGACAGTTGGGGAGATCCAGGCCTGCAGGGGAGCACAGTTGGTGGGGAACCAGGCCTGCAGGGGAGGGCAGTTCAGGGGGACCAGGACTGCAGGGGAAGGCAGTTGTGGGCAATAAGGCCAACAGGGAGGGCAGTTAGGGGAAACCAGGCCAGTGGTGGAGGGCATTGGGGGCACCAGGCCTGCAGGAGAGGGCAGTTAGAGAGGACCAGGCCTGTAGAGGAGGGCCTTTAGTGAGGGACCCAGGCCTACAGGGAAAGGCAGTTAGGGGCGACCAGGTCAGTAGGGGAGGGCAGTTAGGGTCAATTGGTCCAGCCAGGGAGTAGTTAGGTATCAATCAGACTGGCAAGAGTGGTTAGGGGTGATCAGGCTGGCAGGCAGAAGCGGTTAGGGCAGTGGTAAGCAAACTGTGGCTCACGAGCCACATGCAGCTCTTTGGCCCCTTGTGTGTGGCTCTTCCACAAAATAGCATAACCTGGGTGATTCTGTTTTGAAGAAGTGGCATTAGAATAAGTTTAAGTTTTAAAAATTTGGGTCTCAAAAGAAATTTCGATTGTTGTACTGTTGATATTTGGGTCTGTTGACTAATGAGTTTGCCAACCACTGGGTTAGGGGAAATCAGGCAGAGGCAGGCAAGTGGTTGGGAGTCAGCAGTACTGGATTGTGAGAGGGATATCCAACTGCCTGTTTAGGCCTGATTCCAGTGGGATCGGGCCTAAACAGGTGGTCAGACATCCCTCGAGGGGTCCCAGATTGGAGAGGGTGCAGGCTTGGCTGAGGGACAACCCTTCCCCTCCCGGTGCACGAATTTCATGCACCGGGCCTCTAGTAATATAGATAAAAACCCAATACATATTTCAAATACTTGACTAAAGTAGTTATTAATTAAACTCTGCTAGTGCCTCCCAACATCATCTAGGATATGGTTTCTCAACATGGTCACTATTGACATTTCGAAGTAAATAATACTTTGTTAAGGGAGGCTATCCTGTGCAGTGTGGAATGTTAGCTAGCATCCCTTGGTTTTCCTGACTAGATGTCAGTATCCACCCCCTTCTCACCCTCACAGTTGAGACAAATTAAAATGTGTTCACACATTGCCAAGTGTCTGGTGCTGTGGGGTGGGAGGGTCTAAACTACCCCCAATTAATAACCACTAAACTAGAGTTCTTAGAGCCAAAGAAAAAGCAAATTGACATCCCAGAGTGGTTTTTAAATTTCACATTAATAAAACTTGTCAAGAAAAAATAGCTCTTAGCTTTTGGAATCTCTTATTTCAAATATGTAAATACTAGGGGCCCAGTGCACAAATCAGTGTACCATGAAAGGAACTTGGATTTTGAGGTTGCAGTGGGCGCAGGGGCAGATCTCAGCCCATCCTCTGCACCCCCATCCAACCTCTCCCACTGTGATCCCCAGTGCCCTGCCTGCAGGCAACCCTGCTCTCACCATCACTGCTCCCACATGCTGACAGCACTGGCCCTGCTCACACCCGCTGACAGTGCTAAGCAGCTGGGGCCGGCGCCAGGCTCCAGCAGCAGGTGTGAACACCCGGTAGTACTGTGGCGTGCAGAAGCAAAAAAATTTCAATAACCACCAGAGGCTCACCCTAATGATAGCAACTGGTGACCCGCCTTGGTCTGGTGTCCCCATTCACCTGCTCCACCATCCTACCACAGCCTATGCCTGCCATGTTCCACACATGCCCCCTGGTGGTCAGTGCACATTATAGTGACCAGTTGTTTGGTTGTTCCACCATTCAGTCTATTTGCATATTAGCATTTTATATATATAGATTACTCTTTTATGGTATTGTCAAGATAGGAAGGTTCAGATTTTATAGAATAAATAAATCTTTAAGCAAATTTAGAATTTGTTGTGACTTCAGGTATGTAAAATTCTAAAATGTAATCCCAAAGCTGCATGCCCCTTCTGGCCTATGTAAAATGTCCCACATGTGAACAAAAAAAAAGGGCACTGTCATAAATTTAATCAAAAGTAACCTCACAGGTAAATCTGGTCATAAATTCCTAACTGGGTAGGTTATGGTAGGTAGTCATGCCTCAGGCATATAACTTCTTTAGTGAAAGGTTTTTAATTTCAGAGTAATCCTGTTTTCCAGATCTCTTAGAAGGTGTAGTCACCCGAAAGAGAGGACATAATCTTATTAACTAACTTGTAATGCAATCCTTGCCTAACTTTTTCCTACCTTTATGTAATCTTCCTTACATTCCCTCCTTAACTCCAAATGCATCAAAGAAACTGAAAACTGTCATTCTCCAAAACATTTGAGCCCTAACTGGTTTGGCTCAGTGGATAGAGTATTGGCCTGCCGACTGAAGGGTCCCAGGTTATTGCAACTGGTGAGAATTCTCATAGCACAATTTCAAATAAATTCTTATAAAAATTCTCTACAGGCTTCAAGGTTCTTACATCCATATGAACCAACGTCAACTTGCTTAATTTATTGTGTTACAGCTAAGCTGCCAGACGGCACAGGAGAACGAACAGCCCAGCTCCCAAAGGATTTAGAAAGAATGCCTTTATTTGCAGAAGCACTAGTGCCGTGACTCAGGGGAATCAGTCTCCAAAGCCTGAGCATTGAATGTAGCATGTTCGCACATTAAATAGCCCTGAGTTCTTTATTTCTTAACTTCCGGGCTCTGTGGCAGGCTTTGCAGGCCCCGTGGGTTGGAATGGGGGAAGTGAGATTACACCCAAAGGCCTGGCCTGGCTGGCACCAGTGCTGCCAACCCCCTCTGGGGGTTGTGTATGGTTTATGGCCTCTGTAAAATAGAAGTATTCAGGGAAACAGATTTTGCAAGGCTAGACTAGGATTAATGATAAGAATGGGGCTTAATTATAGACCAGCAAGAGTGTGCATCAGAATGCTGGTTGACTGGGCACAGAGTCAGCTTGCTAGCCCCCCCCCCCCCCCCGCCTTTATTCCCTCACAATTACTCTAGAAAATCATAATAATCTGTAGATAAATATGCTCTTGTGTTATCTACCTTCTTTTGATTTATGCAAATTTAACTTTTTTTGATAGAAAACTTCCAAATATTTCTAAAGAATTGATGTGATATTTGGTTAGCTAATATGGAGTTTATCTTTAGAGATACGCTTGAAACGACAACGAAAGGGTCCGGGCTGCCTGTCACTACTTGAGCCAATTAAGCAGAGACAGGATCGAATCACGTATGACTGTTTTTTCCAATAATGTCAACAAGTATCGGAGAGTAGCAGATCACCCACAAAAACCTTCTGTACACCTACTCCCTCCCCCCATAAGCCAGTTACTTATATTGGGTAGAAGGACAAAGATTGCATGGGAAAGTAGGAAGGTGTGATGATTATAGGTTATAGGGAATATGAGCTGGGGTTGCAAAAGGTGGGCACCTCCAGACAACTCCATTGTTTCCACAACAAGGTTGTTAATCTTTCATGATGCATGATGATAGGCAGTTTTTAGATAAAGGAAATGGACTGAATTCTGAGCTTAACACCCCGGTCCTGTAGTGTATAATTCCCATCCAGGTCAGAATGTGCTTTTTTAAATCACAACAGAACAATCACAGTTAACAGAGCATGGTTAATATTTCTTATAATGAAGACAGTCCAGAGATGGAAGACACTGACCACACCTTGCCATGCTAACAGTCAGCAGCTGTGCGTCACTGCAGGTTGCCCAGGACCAAACCAGAGAGGGTGGGACCTGTATTGCCACCATCCAGATATCATTGCTGACATGTACACAGAAGGAACTATTTGACATTGAAATTGGGACTCAGAACAGTTGGACATTGAAACTGAGACTCAAACATTTTTTGTTCTTATATGTTTATTTCTAGTATGCAGATGCAAGATTTTTTAAAGAAAAGAAACGGGG
This sequence comes from Antrozous pallidus, assembly GCA_027563665.1. NCBI lineage: Eukaryota > Metazoa > Chordata > Mammalia > Chiroptera > Vespertilionidae > Antrozous > Antrozous pallidus. Next base: position 136,465,519 of record CM050509.1, on the reverse strand, counting down.
GGAAAATAGATACAGAAGCAAAGAAGCATTGAACAGACTATCAAACTACAGTGGGAAGGCAGGAAAGGGTGGGGGGGCGGGGGCCGTAAGAGATCAACCAACGGACTTGTATGCATGCATATAAGCATAACCAATGGATACAAGACACCGGCGGGGGACAGGTGAGGGCATGTGATGGGGGGTAGGGGAGGCCAGGGGGAGGTCAATGGGGGAAAAAAGAAAACATATGTACTACTATTTGTAATACTTTAAGCAATATAAATAAATAAATAAATAAATAAATAAATAAATAAATAAATAAATATTTCTTATAACTATAGCTAGTTCCCACTATTCTATTTCTATCCCTAACACACTCATATCTTTAATAGTAATTGTTTTATTAACCTATGTCAATAACTTTTCTCTAAAAACCTCTTGGATTCTTGGATTCTTCATCTTAACTTTGTAGGGGCACAGCTGCATCCATTCATTAAAAGGGGCTCAGAACAAGGGAAAGGCAAAAATGGTCAAGTAAAGTAATTTAATTCACCTTTATTTATATTCTGGGAGAGAAAAAGTAATTTTCCCTCTACCCTTATAGGGTTTTGGCTTTTGGCTGAGACACACCTATAATCAAAGACAGATTTAACAGGAGAAAAACAAGGAATTTAATAACATGTATCCTGCCTGTATTCATGGTAAAGACCCAGGAAAACTGAGTAACTCCAGAAATGGTCCAAGCTACTACCTTAAATATCACCCCCAGCTAAAGACAAAAGAAGATAAGGGGTGGGTGGCTAGGGGCTGATTATGAAAGATGACCAGGAAAAATAGAGCAAACAAGAATAAAGTTGTTATGCAGATTTCAGTCCTTGCCTTCTCCATTGGTAAGAGTTTCTAACTATAGGTCAAAGATGGCTGCTCCCATGTGGACACAAGATGGCCACCACAAGATGGCCTTCAGGGGAGGACAGTTGTGGGCAATCAGGCCAGCAGGGGAGGGCAGTTGGGAGGGACCAGGCCTGCAAAGAAAGGCAGTTGGAGGCAATAAGGTCTGCAGGGGAGGACAGTTTTGGGGGACCCAGGCCTGCAGGAGAGGGCAGTTAGGGTGACCAGGCCAACAGGGGAGGGCAGTTGGGGGGACCAGGCCTGCAGGGGAAGATAGTTAGGGGTGACTGGACCAGCAGGGGAGGGCAGTTAAGGTGACCAGGCCTACAGGGGAGGGCAGTTAGGGGCAATCAGGCTGGCCTGGGAGCAGTTAGGTGTCGATCAGGCTGGCACTGGAGTGGCTAGGGGGTAATCAGGCTGGCAGGCAGAAGTGGTTAGGAGCAATTTGGGTCTCAAAAGAAATTTCTATTGTTGTACTGTTGATATTTGGCTCTATTGACTAATGAGTTTGCCAACCACTGGGTTAGGAGCAATCAGGCAGAGGCAGGCAAGTGGTTGGGAGCCAGCAGTCCTGGATTGTGAGAAGGATGTCCTACTGTTTGTTTCCATTTTCATGGAATATCTTTTTCCACCCCTTTACTTTCAGTCTGTGTGTGTCTTTTCATCTGAAATGAATCTCTTGTAGACAGCACATGTAAAGGCCTTGTTTTGTCATCTATGCAGCCACACTATATATGCATAATTTTTTTTACATTTCTTATAATACTGACTTGGTGAGGATGAACTCTTTTAGCTTCTTGTTAGGGAAGCTCTTTATCTTCCCTTTTATTCTAAACCAATGACCCAGTGTACGAAATTTGTGCACATTAAAAGGGAATTAATTGGAAGAAATAATTTAACGCTATTTGCCCTTTCTCTATAATAGAGGTGTCAAAGATGAAAGAAAATTAGTAAAATGTATATGAAAACCTTCGTCTTGTCAGAGTCTGGGGTGCACCATGGGACCCAGAGTCAAGTCCCTGCTCACCCACATGCACCTCAAAATTGCACGAGACCCAGCGGCCGCCCCGCATTGGGCTAAATCCAGACCCAGCCAGTCTCACTCTTGTCAAGCCCTATCGGACAGGGGGCATAGCCTCAAGTCCCCTGGCCCTGTTTCAGGATGGGGGCATGGCCTGAGGCCCCCCCCCCAGCCCAGACCAGGTGGAGGGCATGACTTGAGGTCCTCCATCAAGCCCTGCCAGGTAGAGGACATGACCTAAGATCCCCTGTCAAGCCCAGCACCAGGAGGGGGGTCACAGCTTCAAGTCCCCCATCAATACCCCTTGGGCAGGGACACAGCCTGAGTTCCTCAACCCAGCACTGGGGGTACACCTTGAGGTCCCCCGTTAAGCTCCACTTGGTGGGGGGCACAGCCTGAGGTCCCCTGTCAAGCTCCGCCAGGCAGGGGGTGTGGTTTGAGGTCCTCTGGCCTGCTGCTGATGTAAGGGCATGGCCTGAAGTCTCCTGTCAAGCCCCACCTGGTGGGGGGCTTGGCCTGAGGTCCTCTGGCCTGGTGCTGGGGCAGGGGGAGCAGCCTGAGGTTCCCTAGCCCAGGCCCAGGACGGGAAGGTCACCTTGAAGTCTTCTGTCAAGCTCTGCTGGGTGGGAAATGGGGCCTGAGGTCCCCTGACAAGCTCCATGGGGGCAGGAGAGGGCTGAGCCTCACGTCCCTGCTGATTGCTCATTAAGGCTCCTTCTGGGAACTTGGCTTCAGCTCTGGATGTAGCCATCTTTGTGACTGAATGATGGTCAATTAGCATATTCCCTCTTCATTAGATAGGATGATAGCTTTACTGGGTAGAGTATTCTGAGTTGTAAGTCCTTGTTTTTCATTACTTTGAATATTTTGAGCTAATCCCTTCTTGTCATACAAAGTATCTGTTGAGAACTCAGCTGACAGTCATATGGGTGTACCTTTTTAGATGAATAACTAGTTTTTCTCTTGCTGCTTTTAAGATAATCTCTTTGTCTTTAACTTTTGGAATTATAATTGTGATGTGTCTTTTCAAATAAGTTTTCAATACCTTGCTTTCTCTCTTCTCCTTCTGACACCTCCATCATGCAAATGTTGGTATACTTGATCTTAACCCAGAGACTCCTTATACTATCTTCATTTTGGGAGATTCTTTTTTCTTTTTACTGTTCTGATTGGCTGTTTTTCTGCTTCCTTATCTTCCAAACAACTGATTAGATCCTCTGCTTCAACTACTCTACTGTTGATTCTTCTATTCAGTTAATGTATTCTTCATTTCTGAATATTTCTTTTTATATTTTCTATTTCCATTCTTTTGTTTCCTATGTTTTTGTTGAAGTTCTCACTAAGTTCATCTACTTTTCTCTTAAATTCATTGAGCATCCTTATAATCAGTGTTTTGAACTCTGCATCTGGTACATTGCTGGTCTCCATTTTGTTTGGTTCTTTTTCTGGAGTTCTGTTCTTTCATTTGGGACATGTTTCTTTGTCTCCTCATTTTGGGTACCTCTCTGTGTTTGTTTCTAGTGTTATTATGTAGTGCGTCTATGGCTCCCTTTCTTGGTAGATTGGCTTTATCTTATGTCATAAGTGTCCTATGAGGCCCAGTGACACAGCATCCCTGGTCACTCAAGCCAGGTGCTCCATGTGCACTCCACATGTGGGCTGTGTGTACCCTCCCATTGTAATTGAGTCTTGATTGTTTTTGGCATATCAATGGCAGGAATTTATCCCCAGGCCAATTGGTTTTAAAGACCAGCAGTGACAACAATGGAAGAGCTGTTGTGAAAAGGCCCAATCCATATAGCAGGACTTACTTCAGTGGAGATCCGGTGCCCAACAAGTTCACCCATTGAAGTCGTTGGGTGATCTGAAGCTGTCCGCCATGTACACTGGCTCTGGGGCCTCCCAGGAGATTCAGGCCACAATCAGCCACAACCTGTGCCCTACCTGGGGCTACCCAGCATGGGATACAAAGTAAAGTACAGATGGCTACTACTTGTGCTGAGTTTGGAAATACCTGTGAGAGGTCAAGCTGCCGAAGTCAAATGCTACTTGTTTATGCTTTGTGAACCTTTGAGAGATGTTAGGAAAGTCTGCAGCATAAGCCAAAACAGGACATTTATATGGTAAAATCACTGGAAGCAGCTTGAGTGAGTCCACAGCTTGGTGGGGTGGGTTTTCAGGGAATCACCAGGGCAGGGAAAATAGTGATAGCCAGGTTGATGAAGATTCAGATATGCTGGCTCAGATTGGGTCAGGTCGGGTCCCAGAAAAGTAACAACAGCCTTTGTGAGCACTTCTATGTAGGAGAAAGCTGACTCTCTGGCCCTTGCCACAAATCCAAATTATTCAGTTCCTCCCAGTATGTCTCTGGAGCCTTTTGAGCTGCCGCCCCAGCACTAGAACTCAGAATGAATAGGTCCCAGGCAGTCTGTGCGAGGGCCCTTTAAGGGGGATGCCTGGTATTCCAGCAACCCTGTGTCTCGCTCAGCTACAGTTCCTGCTGGTTTTCACAACCAAAAGTTATGGGGACTTCTCTTCCGGGAACTGGAACCCTGGGCTGAGTGTCCCAGTGTAGGACTGAAACACCTTGTTCTCAGGAGGGAGCTCTGCAGCTGATATGCCACTTGATTTTTAAAAAATATTTTTTATTGACTTCATAGAGGAAGGGAGAGGGAGAGAGAGCTAGGAACATCAATGATGAGAGAATCATTAATCAGCTGCCTCTTGCACTCCCCTTCTGGGGATTGAGCCCGCAACCCAAACATGTGCACTTGAGCAGAATTGAACCATTTGGTTCACAGACCAATGCTCTATCCACTAAGCCAAACCAGCTAAGTCTACGCCTCTTGATTTATAACTACCTTATGTGTGTGTGGAGCCAGCCCATTCCACATATCCACCCCTCCTATCAGTCTTCAACTGGCTATTTCTGTATTTCCTTAGTTATAAGACTTTTGTTTGGCAAGATTTCAGGTGGATGTACATGATGGTTGTTCTGTAGTTTAGTTGTAATTAATTTTGATGTGGTCATGGGAGGATGTGAGTACCGTGTTTACCTACTCCACCATCTTGACCAGAAGCCTTCATGATCCAATTCTTATAAATCAACTAGAGGCCCAGTGCACGAAATTCACGCACGGGGGGCGGGGGATGTCCCTTAGCCCAGTCTGAACCCCCTCCTCTGCTGGCCTGGTCACCCCTAACTGCCCTCCCTTGCAGGCCTGGTTCCTCCCAACTGCCCTCCCCTGCTGGCCTGATCACCCACAACTGCCCTCCCTTGCAGGGCCTGGAACCTCCTAAGGGCCCTCCCCTGCTGGCCATCTTGTGGTGGCCATCTTGTGTCCACATGGGGGCAGGATCTTTGACCACATGGGGGCAGCCCTCTTGTGTGTTGGAGTGATGGTCAATCTGCAAACTACTCTTTTATTAGATAGATAGAGGCCTGATGCCTGGGTGGGGACCAGCTGGTTTGCCCTGAAGAGTGTCCCAGATTAGGGTGAGGGTTCCCTTGGGGTGAGGGGCAGCCTGGGCAAGGGGCCTGTGGAGGTTTGCAGGCCAGCCATGCACCCCTCCCCACAGCAACCCAAACGGAGGCCCTGGGATCTGGGATTAATCTATGTCTACAATTGAAACTTTGTAGCCTGGAGTGGAGCCAAGCCTTCTGCTTGCTCCCGGTGGCAGCCATTTCTGTTTGAAACATTGTAGCCTAGAGTAGAGGCCTAGGCCGGCAATGGCAGGCTGAAAGCTTGGCTTCCTCTGTTGCCAGGGAAACCCAAGCCTTCCTCTTGCTCTCAGTGGTGGCAGCCATCTTGGTTAGGGTTTATTTGCATAATCTGCTCCTGATTGGCTGGTGGGCGTGGCTGTGGGCATGGCTTGTGGGTGTGGCAAAGGTACAGTCAAATTTGTATATTACTCTTTTATTAGATAGGATTTTTCAACAGAGAATTTCCATGTTTGGTTTTTATATCTGTGTTATGCAATAGGGTACACATGATCTTGTCCTCTGTGCCATTAAGAATGCTGGTAATACACCATTTCTTAAGATGGTGCTTCACTATTATCTTCAAAACATTCTTCCAACCAGCACCCATTCTGCAAATGCTGGTGTTGCTTGATGAGATATAGGCAAAGCTTCTTGCATAAACTGAATAACAAAATGTAACAGAGTTTTATCTACCCGTAATTATCTTCCCTTACTAGATCCCATCAAGCACTTGGTCATTCCATTGAAAGAAAATTATCTAAACACATGACAGTAGTTGTTTCACTAACATTAAATTTACATCCTGGTGTTTTGTTTCACTGCCACTCTGCATTTACAATATCTTAATGTCTCATCATCACATCATTGCATAATCCATGGAAGATATTTTAAATACCAGTTAAATAACAGTATTTAAAACCAGCATATATGTCAATTAAAATTACAACAACATAAACACAGTGATCAAGTTGGTGCCCATTCATGCAATAACCACATGACAATGACCACCTGGCTACCAATCATTATAAGACACCACTAACCAATAGAAACATCTCGATTTCAGGAAAGTTAAAATGGGAAGGATGAGTGCATTTTAGAATTGATGAAATATGCAGATTACAAATAAAATCAACAATGTGTTTAGATCATTTCACTTAAGCTTTAGCTCCAATATTCCCCATTCCCTCCAGGCAGAATCATTAACAGTTATGAAATGAGTTTGAGGAGGAAATCTAGGGAATCTACCTGCATTTCACATAAAATAAAAAACACTATTCAGTGAGGTTATGTTTCCCAAGAACTGCTGCCTCTGTAAAACAGCAAGGTTTTAAATATAACTGAGTCCCAAGTATGGTTTAAAGGGCATGATTTGAAAACAGACATCTCATTTCCGAATTCTTTCCTCCTGGTTCCCTTCCTTTATTACAAAAGTACATCAAGGGAGCGCCTCTCTCAGGAAAAACCCTTGCCGTATTCGCTAATAACATTAGAAATGACTCAAAATCATTCTTTAGGATTATGTGCATTTAATGGGGAATTCTTGAAAGAGAAAATGAAACCTTTAGTACCCCAAAAATTAATCCCCCAAAAAGGATATGTATGGGGTAATGTTTTTGTTGGGAGAGATGTCCTAGCATGCCTTGTCTTTCTGCTTAAACATGAAGATGGCTCAGCTTCCCAACAAACCTGAGTGTATGAGCTACAGATGTCCCCAGTGAGTTGTCCTACCAAGTCAGTCCATTGGCCTGGAGTTTTACTAAAATACTTCTTACTTTAAGATATAAAATAACAAGCAGCCTCTTCTGGGATGTTTATTGGAGGGCCAAGCATATCACTGTCATGCCAACTATCCAAATTTTTCTGGCATTAGTTTCTTGTCTTTAAAACAATGTGGTTAGGTAGCTGATCTCTAATACCCCTTCCCATCTTCTCATTTTGAGGCACAACCCAGTGGAAAGAGAACTGAGAGAGAAGAAAGGGTTATTAAGACCTGGTCCTAAATCTCCCACAATCTAACTATATAATCTAGTACAGGCTACTGTACTGCTCAAAAGAATAAAGTTGGAGAAAATTCTGTCTAAAATTCTGTCTACATCTACATTCTGTTAATAGCCTTTCATTTGTGAGTGACCATGCAATTTCATCTCTTTTAAAACTTTGTTCAGAGACCCATAAAAAGTTATTCCGTATGCATAGCCCATGGACACAGACAATAGTGTGATGAAGGTCTGGGAGGGTGGGTGTTGGGTGGAGGGGGGTCAATGGAAAAAAAGGGGGGGACAACTGTAATGCTTTCAACAATAAAGATATCTTTTAAGTTATTTCAGGTCAAAAATTAAAAAAAGAAGTTAGAAAAGGAGGAAATTAATAAATGGAAACTGATTTTAGATTCTGTAGATGAGTATTAGAGTAAAGAAAGAGGAAACTTTAAAAGATAGAGGGGTTATGAATCTAAAATAATTTGAACATAATGTATGATTTTCTTTTGAAAACATTTTAATGAACATCTTTGGAAGAAAAATAAATGCGTACACACTACACCACTGATAGAGAGAAGGCTAATAGCATGCTTAATCAGGGAAAAAACCCACTATGAAAAACTAACTCAAAACCCCTGTGTGGCAGAATGATGATGACTTGGAAGAAGGAGCAGGAATAGCAGCAGCAGCAGCAGCAGCAGCAGCAGCAGCAGCAGCAGCAGCCGCCGCACAAAGCCCAAGGTCACAACATTTCCAGAGCAGCTCACATTGAGCATGAGATTTCAGAGCAGACTCACAGGTGGTGATAACAGGCTCTTTGAACATAGTTCCAGTCACAAATTAGGAGGCAACTCTACTATAAAGAACCACGAGAATCAAACTCTTCAGTACACCAGTAGCAATATCTAGCACTTGTAGCCAAACCAACGCTCATGTTTGAATTACCATGCAAAATATCCACCAGGTATCCTTGAAGTGGATTTATATCTTTATACTAAAGATATTAATAAAGCACTTACAAAATAATAAATAAATATAAAATAACATTTATAAAATAATTTCAATTGACTGAACAATGTGTTCATGTGTGTTGATGGTCCTTTGTGGGGTAATGAAAGTAATATCAACATAATAATGAATGCAAGAATGGACAGAGTTCTTCACTGTTAGTCAGTTATATATGACAGTTCGGTGTGTGCTGTGACCCCAAACAGGAGAAAAAGATTGAAACATAAAATTAAGTTATGATAGTTGCAGCCTACAAGTAGAGAGTATGTTTTGATTATCTGGTTTCTGTCTTCACCCATAAATTCACCCTTTGAGCAATAACTGGCTCACATATAAGGCAATCTTCCTCTGATTAGTTTTTACCTTGTTCCCCCAAAGCCACATCAAAAAGGTACCAATTTAGATGATGAAGCCAGACCTAATGGCCTAAGTACATCACACGAAAGCTCCACACTGAATGAGCTACATGGGTTTAAAAGAAAAAAAAGGCAATTCCTAGTTTAGATTTATTTTTTCTTTTAAAGATCAAATTTGAAATCCGGTAAGATACTTCATTATATTTTTCCTTTTCTGCTGTATCTGAAATGGTGAGTCAATCTGTAACTCATTAAACAACATCTGGGTCCAACCTTCAAAGAAATTAGAAAACGGCCCCAAAGTTTGGAAAACAATTCATTAAAAAATATATACTGAGCTCCTCTTATAATCTAGGCACAGGCACAAAAAAAATATGGGAAAACAGGATGTATTGGTTTGTTTTCTATGTAACTAATTGCTTCAAAATCTCAACAGCTTGCTACAATGAATATTTATAATCCTGGTTGTGTGTGTGTGTGTGTGTGTGTGTGTGTGTGTGTGTGTGTGTTTTGTTTAGGTTTTTAATCCTCACCCTAGACAGTGGTGGGCAAACTCATTAGTCAACAGAGCGGCAAACCGTAGCTCGAGAGTCACATGTGGCTTATGAGCCGCAGTTTGCCGACTACTATCCTAGGATATTTCTCCAGTGATTTTTAGAGAGAGAAGAGAGAGAGGAGAGAGGAATAGCGATGTGAGAGAAACACATCAACTGGTTACCTCCTAAACAAGCCTGGATCAGGGCCCAGGCCAGGGAAGAGCCTGCAACCAAAGTACATGCCCTCGACTGGAATTGCACCTGGGACTCTTCAGTCTGAAGGCCGATGCTCTTTCCACAGAGCCAAACCAACTAGGGATAATATTTCTGGGGTTTATAAATTGGCTGTTTCTCTTCCTCTCTCTTCCCTCCTCTCTAAAAATCAATAAAAATATGGGAGAAATAATCAGTGAGATGGAGTGTTATTTTTAAATAGGAGTATTTCTTCTCTAAACAAAAAATGGTAAAAGAGACTCTTTTTCGGTTTAAGTTTTAAGTAGACCATTAATATTAGTTGATATTAATAACTTAATTTCCCAATATAATACACTTCTGGATGTGACTTTGGCTTAAGTCTATAGGAAAAACACATTCTTTTCCAGGAGTCTGTTTAGGTAGAAATTACACACTCCATGAGAATCCTGTCCAAACTAGATAGAATATAGGTAACTAGCTTATTTGACTAAATGATTCCCTGACAGCCAGCCATATTGTGACATTTTATCATGTATGGATGATTAGTCATTCAATGGAGGTAGGGCTGAAAGAAATAGCAGTCATCAATTGTGAGAGAGTTAATTATATACATTTTGTGCAATATTAATTTGAAAAAAAAGGCAGATAGCCCCAACCGGTTTAGCTCAGTGAATAGAGCATCTGCCAGCAAACTGAAAGGTCCCAGGTTCGATCCCGGTTAAGGGCACGTACTTTGGTTGCGGGCACACCCCCAGTAGGAAGTGAACAGGAGGCAATTGATCGATGTTTCTCTCTCATCGATATTTCTAACTCTCTATCCCTCTCCCTTCCTCTCTGTAAAAAAATTCAATAAAAATATATATTTTTTAAAAGCAGATAGTGGGAAGATAAGCAGGAATAGGCTGAGATATGTGGCTAACCCCAGAGTCCACTTAACCAATATAATAAAGAACCCAAAAGAAATTCCTATATCTCTACTGAGATTTCCGATCTTTCATTTCATGGCGATTGCATTTTTCTTTACCTTGTTGAGCATGATTACAAAGCTGCGTTAAAGTTCATGGCTGATTATTCCAACAGCTGTTATCACAGGATTGGCATCTATTGATTGTCTTTTCACTCAAGAATGAGTCACGTTTTCCTGGTGTTGAGTAATTTTGGATTATCATGGAAAGTTCTAGAGACTGAATTCTGTTAAATTCCTCTAAAGTGCATGGATAATTTTTTCAGCAGGCATTTCACGGAAATTTTTATTCTGCCCATAGTAGGTAGCAGTTTTTATCCTAGTTCAGTGTCTTTAGCCTCAGTTGCAAACTTCTTTGAGTCGTCACCATGTGGGTAAAGTCCAGGAGTCAGGAGCAGAGTTTCAATGTAGAATTTGACATTACCTGCTCTGCCTGTCTCCTTTCTGGGCCTCCCTGTACATTAAAAATAATGTACATATTAGCCCCAAGTGGAACTCGAGGAGAATAATATTGCATCCATTGAAATTGTTTCCAGAAGTTGTGGCCTCCATGAGTTCTGTACTTTGGTTGCCCAGACCAGAAAGTAGGACAAGGCCGTTGTGCCAAAACTGCAGAAACTGGGAACTTTCAATGTGACAGTTGTTTCTTCCAAAGTTGAACTTCCCTGTAAAAGATGCTTATTTGGTTTATTCTCTAGAGTTTTGATGCAGTTGTATTTTATAATATGTCTGGAATTTATAGTTTCTATTCATGGGAGATTAGGTTTATAAAGAGTTTATGCCAACATATGTGAAATGAAACTCCAGCACTAGATATTCAAATACGAATAAAAAAGTCGTCATCACTTGCCTCAGAGAGCTCAAAGTCTAATAAAGGAAGCCTCCGTGGAAATAAATAACTTATAACACAAGATTACAAAGCTCAATTTCAAAGAGTAGAAGAACAACAACAACAAAAAAAACAACCAAGAAGGCTTTGGAGGTAGAACACCTGATCTGACCTATGGTGAAGAGCAAGGCTGTGGTGTGTGCAGAGTCCGAGGAAAGGGGGAAAGGGTGGGAGAGCCTGGAGGGATCCAGACCATGACCTGACATTTGTATACACCTGACATTTTAAATTATAATCGCATCCGTGGTTTCATGGTTTTTGATTAACTCACTGAAGTAAAAATAGTGTGCCAATGCACAGAAATACTTTCCATTTTCTCAAAACAAATACAAGTTTATGTGAGAAAAATAATGTACATATTAGCCCCAAGTGGAACTTGAGAAGAATATTGTACCCATCGAAATTGTTTCTAACCATAAATCAAATTTGACAGTGGCTCCCCAAATATTATGAGCAACACCATATCATACTTGTTTTTAGTGGAGCAATGTTATTGTCTTAAAATCCTGCCCAAACTGCCCAGAGAACAATATTTCTCTCAGATTGCATTTGTTTCTCATTATCTGAGGCGGGGGGGCGGGGGGGAGTTACAATAACATTATCTTATCTTGTTTGCATGCGTGCATACACACACACACACACACACACACACACACACACACACACACACACACAGAAATACACTCTCCCTAGTCTGCAAAAATTGAAAGGTTCAATTCAAGACTTACTCCTCTGCCCAGCGTGTCTCAGTGGCCAACCTATGAACCAGGAGACCACCATTCGATTTCAGGTGAGGACACATGCCTAGGTTGTGTGTTCAGCCCCCAGTAGGGGGCATGCAAGAGGCAGCCGATCAATGAGTCTTTCTTCTCATTGATGTTTCTAGCATTGTCTCCCTCTTCCTTTTTTTCTTGAAACTCTCAATTCGAATACCTTGTGGCAGCTCCTAAATCTGGTTGTGAACCATACTTACGGAAGGAGCGGGGGAGGGGGGGGGGGGGCTTTAAAATAATTTTTCTGGACCCCTCTTGAAATTCACAATCTCTGGGACTGGATCTGCATTTTTAAGTTCTCCAAGTAGTTTTAATATTCCCAGCACCCGTCATGGAACCATAATTAATAAACATCACATGATTAATAATTGTTGTTGGACTGATTCTTATATGTTGGTCTATGTTCCAGATCAAGCCTTTGCAACTCTGAGGTATATATGAATCATTGAAATGTCTTGTTAAAATGCAGATGATTTAGCAGAGAATAGTAACAGTAACAGTAACAACCAACCATAACGCTGATCACCCTACATGATGGTTTAATTTGATTTGAATCCTCATAACAACTCTAGGAGATAGCTTTATTATATGAGGAAACTAGAGAGGTTAAGAAAGTTACCTCCAAGATATGACAGCTAATGGGTAGTAAACGGGTCTAGAACCCAAGTTTACCTTCTAGTTCCCTTCTCCTACCATAAACTAGTTCATTAAAGGATTTCTTCATTGAAATCTCGTGTACTCATGCCTCTATCCCATTCATAGAAAGAACCAAAAAAGAACTGAGAGCCACCAGCACTCACCCCAGCCCATCCCGTGCTCCACACCTCTTCTTTACCTGTTAGCCAGGGGTCATTTTGACTTTTAAGGGATGTTAAGATATAATGCTCATAAAAGATAAAATCGTGATTGATAACATAAAATGAACAAGTGCTGTATATTTTTCTTGTCATGAACTAACAGGTAACTAGAAACAATGTCACAAAGGCAAAGAACCACAAATCTATTCACAGTAAAGGCATGTTGAAATGAATTTGCAAAAAGTGGTCTAGTCGTTTGTCAGTAATGAAGTGTGTCTCCGCCCCCCTCCACCCCAATACACACAACAGCTAGTTTGCATTTATATAAGCTATCATTGTTTACATTGTCATCAGTTTTCTACCAGTTAACTCCTGTCTCTTTAGAGTCATGGGATAGCCTAGTCAAAGGTAAAGGCCAATAATCTGAGAGACTCCAGTATGCCATTGAAAGGATACTCAATGGGATTTCTTTTGCCCATTGCAAACAAAGCCTTACGTTTTTCCTTATCCTCTCTCTTCCCCTGTCTCAAAGTAGTCTCTAAGAATGGTCATTCAGCATCACAAGAGAAGGTTGATCTCAGAGGTAGGGCCTCATTGTTTACACAGATGTTGCAAGTATTAATTTACTGTATAGGACTCCTGAAATCAACTTCCCTGAAAGTTCTTATTAGGAAACTCAGATTGAACTTTTATTATTTGCTATCCTGAGGCAAAGAAATCAAGGCCAAGAAACTCTCTGTGCCAGATTTCATTTGTACAAATTCTCCTCAAGGTCCTCAAAATGTACCAATATTCCTGGCCTGCCCAGAAGGAATATTTCTGACCTCATATTAGGCTGTACCTTCTAAGTCCCATAAGAGTTTTTCTGGGAGATCTTTTATTGTAGGTATTAGCTCCAGAAATAAAATCAATTTGAGTCCCATAAAAGTGTCTGGTCATACCAGATTCAATGAGCATTTGAATATAATGAGCACTGGTTACATTCATAATTGGAAAAATAATTTTTAAAAGAAAGTGTATCAAAATGTTTAATTCTAGCTGTGCATCTCATCTCCCCGACTAGCGCTAATGAAGAGAAATTGCTTAGATGCCTTTCTTGTTTTTCCCCCTGGTAATTATTTGCTCCATTGAAGAGTTAAATAATTTTTCCTTTTTATTTAAAAATTTAACTATGTCAAAATGTTAATGTTTTTTCCATTAGGTGAAACAAACCGCTTATGCAAACAACAGAAACAAAACTTGTTATGCAATGGAAATTAGAATTCAAAATATCCATCTATCCATCTATCATCTCTCAGTCTCTCTCTGCCTATATCTATCTATCTATCTATCTATCTATCTATCTATCTATCCATCTATCTATCTATCTATCTATCATCTATCTATCATCTATTATCTATTAGCATTTATGATGGCCCCAATAACCCCCACATGCTGGTATACATGCCTTTGTATAATGCACTTCCCTTGAGGGCATGCCAGGCTTAGTGACTTGAGTCTAATGAACAGACTATGGCAAAAGTCCCTCACAAAGTTAGATTACAAAGAGACTGAGCTTTCAGTTTACACAGTAGACACCTTCTCTTGCTCTCTCGCTCACTTGCTCTGAGGGAAGCCATTTGCCATGTTTTGATCTATCTTATGGAGAGGCCATGTGGCAAGGAACTGATGCCTCTAACTGTCAGCAAGGATCTGAATCCTACCAACAGTCATGGAAAGTGAGCTTGAAAACGTATTCTCCCCCAGTTGAGTTTTGAGGAGACTGTGTCCTTAGCTGACTCCTTGACTGCAGCCTTGTGCCAGCATCACTCAGTGAAGCTGCTCTCAAATTCTTGACCTTCAAAAATTGTTGTTTGGAGCTGCTATGTTTTCTGGGGGAAGGTGCAAGTTGTTATGTAGCAGTTATATAATTTGTTGTACTTCCGGGGGGGGTGGGCGAGTAGGAAGATCTTGGGAATTTTATCTCCGAGCCCAAGTTAGTTAGTTCTATTAACAAGCTATCTATTTAAATAGTATCATTCCAAACTAATCTGTCAAGGTTGTCGCTATAGTGAATTTTATATCCATAAAATGTATACTAACATTACTTTCCCTGAGATAAATATCCATTAAAATGTTATAAAAATACAGCAAAAGAATTAAAAACAAAACTGTTCTCCCTTAAAAATAATAAACTATTGCCCAGCCTGCATGGCTTGGTGGTTGAACTAGGTTGACATATGAACCAGGTTGACCTATGAACCAGGAGATCATGGTTCAATTCCTGGTCAGGACAGTGTCCGGGTTGCGTGCTCCATCCCCACTGTGGAGGCATGCAGGAGGCAGCTAATCAATAATTCTCTCTTCTCACTGATGTTTCTATCATGCTTACCCTCTTCCTTCCTCTCCAAAATCAATTTTTAAAATATGTATTTTAAAAAATAATCCTATAGCCGAAACCGGTTTGGCTCAGTGGACAGAGCGTCGGCCTGCGGACTGAAGGGTCCCGGATTCGATTCCGGTCAAGGGCATGTACCTTGGCTACGAGCACATTCCCAGTGGGGGGCATGCAAGAGGCAGCTGATCAATGTTTCTCTCTCATCGATGTTTCTGACTTTCTATCCCTCTCCCTTTTGCTCTGTAAAAAATCAATAAAAAATATTTTTTAAAAAAATAATAATAATCCTATATAATAAAAGGCTAATATGCAAATGGACCAAACGGTAGAACAACTGAACAAATGGTTGCTATAACATGTGCTGACCGCCAGGAATGCATGCAAAACATTTCGGGCATCAGCAGCACGTGGCAGAGTGCAGAACATGGTGGGTGTTGGCCACAGAAGGATAGTGGAGCAGGTGAGTGGGGGTGCCAGACCAAGGGTGCTGTCATAGGGGAGAGCCTCTGGTGGTTACTGAAAATTCTTTGCTCCCGGTGTGCCGTGGTCCCACCTGGAACTTGGACCTGCTGCCAGTGCCAGTTACACTTGCACCCACTGCCAGCAACTGGCACCAATCACCCCTCAGGGCTTCTCCACCTCCCCCTGCTCCTGAGGGGCGATCGGGGCCAGCAATGGCCCTGCTCACACCTGCTGCTGGCTCTGATCCAAATCACTCCATACCATCAGCGGGTATGAGAGGGGCCAACGCCATCAGCATGTGGGAGTGGTGGTGGCAGCAGGAGCAGGGCTTCTGGCAGACATGGGACCAGGGGTCATGGCAGGAGGGGCCAGGCAGGAGCATGGAGGATAGGCCAAGATCTGCCCCTGTGCCCACTGCAGCCTCACAGCCCACAGTTCCTTTCAAGGTACATGAATTTGTGCACTGGGTCCCTGGTAATAAATAAAATACTGCCTTATAGAATTGTTTGGATATGAGCTTTTTTTTTTCTAGCTAGTTAGCACACTACAATCAAAAAAGAAATGAGACAGAGAAAAATAAGAATTAATATGCTTTTGTCTCAGACAAATTTCAGCAGCAATTCATGCCTTGTTATAAAATATATTCTAATAGAGGTTATTATGTGAGGCACTTACTTAAACTAGGCATGATTTCATGTGATTATTTTCTCAGAACAACTTGACATTTTCAGGTAAAGACACCAAAATGGTAAGAAATGTGGAGTTCTTGCTAAGGTATGTAATCAACAAGCATTTTTATCGAATTCTCAATTATTCGCCTGGTCATTTGGCTTATGAGTTTTCAGAGGGTGAAATGTCACTTTATATCTCAAAGCTTCAGTTTTCTCATCTTCAAGGTTAGGCTGATTAAACTGTTTATCTGAAGGGTTGTTGTGAGTATTAAATGAGGATGCTCTTTTTTAAAAAATATACTTTATTGATTTTTTACAGAGAGGAAGGGAGAGGGATAGAAAGTCAGAAACATTGATGAGAGAGAAACATCCATCAGCTGCCTCTTGCACACCCTCTACTGGGGATTTTCCCACAACCAAGGTTCATGCCCTTGACCAGAATTGAACCTGGGACCCTTGAGTCCGCAGGCCGAAGCTCTATCCACTGAGCCACACCGGTTTCGGCAATGAGGAGGCTCGTTGACTTTCCATTAATTCTCAGTCTGACATTCCACTCCTGGCCTCCCTTTCTTCTCTACCCACCCTGGACCAGAGCCTCTTTTATCTCCATCCTATAATTATTCCCATCCAGAAAAAAATCCTCTAGGTTAATATCACAAGTTTTATTCTCTGTTTATATATCTGAAAACTGAATCCTGTTAGCAGAAATCATACAACCACACAGTTAGGCACTACTACATACTCATGGGTTAAATCTCAGTTGGGTCCACAGTACCATTCCTTGATAATTTATTTCACTTATTCTTTCTTGGATTCCTCTCATATTCTTCTCAGTAAACATTGTAAATCTTCAGAATTCTCCTCAAGCCATTATTCATGAGCCCCACACTTTTAGAAAATAATAAAGCCTCTTTCTTTGTGGAGAATGGTTGATGCCATCAGGCATGACTTTCTTTAACTTTCATCCCAGCCTCCCTGAAAACACATCTTTAGTCATATCCATCCTTAACGCCTGTCCTTCAGGCTCAGAAAGTGCTGCTTTCCTTCTCTTAACAACCAACCAGCCCTTCCTCTGCATACCCTCTAACTCCTTCTTTCCCCCCAAATCCTGCTCCCTCAGTCATAATCTCTCTTGAAAGGCTTTGCTTTTCTGCTGGCTTATTTTCCTTAGCCAATAAATATCCTATAGTTTCTCTCTTCTTGAAATCCCTCTTTGAACATTTGTCACTTCTGTTTAACATCCAGTTTCTCTCACCTCTGCTTCTCATCTTTCCCACTGGCTATTTGCACCCCCTCATTTTCCATTCATGTCCCCATCCACAGCAACTTGGCTTTCCATTCGTGTCTCCATCCACAGCAACTTGGCTTCTATCTATCAAACTGCATTAAAAGTGACTGGGGACCTCCTAATTACCAAATTCATTTGACATTTTTCATCTTTTATCTTACTAGAACACTCAGCTCCTTCTATTTTTCAAAATATTAGAAGGAAAAACAAACAACTAAAAACAAGAAGAGATAGTGGCTTCTTAAAGAAACGGGCTTCTCAATCCATTTTTCAAGAGTACATCATTCTAAATAGTCTTTCCACTAAGTTGTAAATGAAAATAGCAACAGAAGCCACGAACCATGCACTACATTGATTAAAATAATACCATTAATTTAATGATGAATTCTTTGAGTGATTTAAGAATCAAAACTACTAATTATGTACTTATTTGTGACAATAAACAAAAATTGAATGATGGAAATAATGCTATTTAAAAGTCCTGGGTTTTCAACATCATTGAAGCAACAAAAATCTCTCCAAAAATTTTAATTTAAATAATTTTCAAAAGAACAGGAGAATGTTAACAACCGATGAAGAAGCACTGGCAGCCTCGTTCTTTGCTACCAACTTTATAGAATTCACTGAATATGTTACAGACCTTAAACTTAAAGCTCTATAGTTATAAGAAAAATCACATGAAATTAGAAATAATAATCTCTAGAACTACATGCAAGGTGCAAATTAGTAATATATCCAAGAATCTGTCCAAGTTGCATGAAAAAATGAAAATCAATACTTATAGTCACTCGGAGCAAAGTTATTAGCAGAAATGCAATTAGGAGAGAATTTAATAAAAGAAAAGGTTGTTGGATAAAGTGAAAACTAAAAGTGTTATTCTTAGCAATTTGGAGACCAGAGGAAGGCAAGTGTTTGATTTCCATGTGCTTCCCGACCAGGATATCTAGGGAATTACCACACAGATGGAAATAAGGTATTGGCAATTCATGGGGCTAAGGCAGTGGTCAGCAAACTCATTAGTCAACAGAGCCAAATATCAACAGTACAATGATTAAAATTTTTTTGAGAGCCAAATTTTTTAAAGTTAAACTATATAGGTAGGTACATTGTTATTAACTTAATTAAGGTACTCCTTCCATCGTACTGTACGTGCATGCCCACACGCGGTATTTTGTGGAAGAGCCACACTCAAGGGGCCAAAGAGTTGCATGTGGCTTGTGAGCTGCAGTTTGCCAACCACTGGACTAAGGGACACAGAGGGCTGGCTGGATAACTATATTCTAAAAGAATAGCCAATGCTATAAACTGAATTGACCAATATCACCCAGAAAATTTACAATATCAAGTAGATACAGACCAAACATGTTGGACAGCAAGATAACAAAAGAGGATTCCACATACTAAGATTGTGGTTAAGGACTCAGTTTCAGAGTAAAGTGTCTACATCTTCTGGAAATTTCTAGCAGAGAACAAACAAGAGGCCAGGAAAGTGAGCAGTAGGGTGTCCCATCAGGTACAGAATGTGAGGACACAACCCACAGGAAAACAGCAGGAGGTCCATCTTTAGATAGAGCTCTGGCAGGATCCAAACGCTCACTTTCAAGGATTTTCAAGACCAAGTCTGGATTCCATGACGGGGATTATATGAATTTCCTAAAACTTAGTGGCTTAGAACAACACAAATTAGTTATCTTACAAGACTGAAATGGGGCTGACTGGGTTAAGATCCAGGTGTTGGCCGGGCTGCATTCCTTTCTGAAGATTCCCTTGCCCTTTCCTATTTCCAGAGATTGTCTAGATTCTATGGCTTGTGGCCCCTTTCTTCACCCTCAATACTAGCAAAAGCAAGTTGCGTTCTTATCACATCCTCACATCACATCACATCACATCACTCTGACCTTCTTTTATGCCTCCCTCTTCCAATTTAAAGACCCTGTCGTTACATTGGTTCCACCTGGATAACTCATTATAATCTCCTTGTCTTATGGAGAACTGTTTAATTCCATAAACATAGTATGTCCCAAGTTTCTGGGGATTCGAACATAGACATCTTTGGGGAGGTGGTCGTCATTCAGCCTATCACAGAGATAAAGGCAAATTTCTGAAATAAGGACTTGGGATGACAGAAAAAAGCAGAAATTCAGTCTGAGAAAATGGACAACTTAGTGAAATGCCTAGAGTCTGGAAATTTGGTAAGTCTAGTGTCAAAAGAGAAACAACATGGAGAAAATAACTGAGGAAACTTCGTGCTTCAGGAAATAACTTGAAGGCCCATAAGTCACCCCTGGATGACCTTAGTAAAGTAGGGGGTTGATGTAACTAAGCCTGTGAAAGTACTTACCATTATAGGACCCAAAATTGCAAACTGGTCTGGGGCTTCATTGGGAAGGGGACAGGATGGTTGTATTTAGTTTGCAATATAAGATGATTAGGAAAATTATTGTGACAGTTATTTTGGGGATATTAGCCTATGTCCTTGATGCTCCAGCTACTTCCCCCTTTCTCACCCTCCTTTCCGCTCTCAAACCATCCAGGGAAATAGCTGGTCTCTGCTCATTCTCAGGGAAGAGGTGTAGCAAGGCAGACATCAACACATCTATACATTTCTTCCTGTCTTTTGTGTTTCAAAAGCATATGCTCTCGAGCCAGGAATAAAAGTGCTTAAGAACATCATCAGTAAGAACTGGAGATTTAAGGTGAATGAGACTTCCAGCAGAGACTTGAAGAGATTCCTCTGCATTGTGGAAAAAGAGGCAAAAGAGAAGTAATGAGAGTATATGCCTTGGTGGATCCAAGAGCAACCAGTCCTGCTGACAAGTCTGCTCCTGGTGCAGACAGAAAGTGGATTCACGCTGAGTCTAAGCAGGTGGTGCCCCAGCAGCCTCACGGGGAAGTGCCATCTCCATGCCGCATGGAGTGAGAAGAAAGCAAAAGAATACCCATGTCCTAAACACTGAGCCACAAATAATGCATCTGCTAGATGAGGTCAGGACAGAGAAACTGCAGGATTAGTGTTTTCCCATTTCCATCTCCTTAGTAATATTTAAGAACTTTCCATCTTAGAAAAAGTGTGTTTTAGAGAAAAGTCTTGAATTGACTGAGATAGATTTCAGTCACTCCCACAGAACGGGAAAAAAAAAAAAAACAGATTCCTAGAGACGATGAACAGCTATTCTAGGTAAAATTAACATAGTAGCTCTAATTAATAAGCTCTTGAATGGGGACTAGCTATAACAGGCATACATCTGAATATACTCTCTTCATATCAACTTACTGTACCAGAGATAAAATTAGACATTAACATATTATTGTATAGTGCATAAAGTTGATTAATTGGGGCTTGAAATCTGTAGAAAATGCAATTGAAAACAGGTGGGTGATGTTTAAGGCTCTCTGGAGAGCAATGGTGTTTTTTCTACTGCCTCAAAAGAGATGGTGGTGTTTCCTAATGTTTCCATTCAGGGAGATTTTATTCATTTTACCTTGGTGATCATCAGAAGTGAGTAATTTTCTATCAAATAAGCATTCTTCTCAAGCAGGAATAGTGATGATAATTGAGTTAAAGAAAATAGTTTGCATTTATACAAAGTAACATCAATTGCCCCCAATAGAGTTAAAAATATTTTCTCACAGCTTTAAAAAATTAGCTATTAGCACCCTGGGCCAGTCAGTCTGACGTGGAGGGTCACGTGGTGGAGAGGAGTTGTGCACTGTTGGTGGGAATGCAAAATGGCACAGCCACTGTGAAAAACAGTATGGAAGTTACTCAAAAAATTAAACATGGAACTGCCTTATGACCAAGCAATCCCACCTCTGGGTATTTAGATATCAAAATACAAAACACTAATATGAGAGAAGAGATGTACCCCTATACTCATTGCGGGGTTATTTACAATAGCTAAGATATGGAAGTAACCCAAGTGCCCATCAATAGACAAGTGGATAAAAAATTGTGGTACATATATACAATGGAATATGACTCAGCCACAAAGAAAGAACAAAAATTTTACCATTTGCAAGAGACAGCATGATTGGACTTAGAGGGCATTATGCCAAGTGAAATAAGTCAGTCAGAAAAATACAAATACCATATAATATAACTTACATGTGAAATCTAAAGAACAAAATAATGAGCAAACAAAATAATGAGCGAACAAAATTGAGACAGATTCATAGATACAGAGAACAGATTGATGGTTGCTGCACGGGAGGGGGGTTGGAGGACTGGGTGAAAAAGGTGAAGGTATTAAGAAGTATGGATTGGTAACTACAAAATTGCCCCAGGGATATAAAGTCCTGCACAGGGAATATAGTCAATAACATTGTAATAACTAAGTATGCTACCAGGTGAGTACTGGAAATATTGGGGGGGAGGGAGACTCTGTAAAATATATGGCTGTCGAATCACTATGCTGTACACCTGGAACTAATACAAAATAATACTGTCAACTGTAAATGAAAAATAAAATTTAAAAAAGAGATAGGCATTGGGGAAAAGGCATCTCAAAGATACATGTCCTGCATGTACCATTCACCCTGTATACCTCACAAGAATCAATTGTGTTGGCCCCCCAATTTGTTTATGCTATTTTTACCTGTTTTTCTGATTTTGTGATTGTACTCGACACCACATCAACTGATACAGTGAGTGTAAAAAGAAGAACATTGTTGTTATGAAAACTTGAATCCCTTTGGAATGACTCATTTAATGCAAATTGCTTTAAAAATGGTTGCCAAATTAGACACGGGTGAAAGAAGAGTGAAAGATGAAGTGATTGGAGCAGACAATATCAAAGGGTGCTTCGTTGAGATTGCTTCCCTAGAGTCCAAGTTTCCACTTAAGAAAAAACAACCACCATTAGAAATAATAGCCTATGTTTTGTGGGAGTAGATTCTTCAAGTTTGTTTTTTATGCGAAAATTTCAGCATGGGAAATACAAATGTGAAATTGTTTTTGCTTTGGAGTAACTGCCACCAACTGTGCTCTAGAAAGCCCCTTGGAAGTCTTATTTTTATGATAAAACTTCTTAATAACTTTTAGTCAAGAAAGTGGTTTCTGCCCTAGCCAGTTTGGCTCAGTGGATAGAGCGTTGACCTACAGATTAAAGGGTCCCAGGTTGAATTCTGGTCAAGGACACAAGCTCTAGGTCCTTCAACCCCCAGTAAGGGGCGTGAAGGAGGCAGCCCATCAATAATTCTCTCTCATCATTGACATTTCTATCTCTCTCTCTTCCTCTCCCTTCCTCTCTGAAATCAATAAATATATATATTTAAAAAAAGAAGAAGTGGTTTCTTTACACAGCAAGATGTGCTTCTCACCTGATAGGATGCAATTAGGGATGTAACTAAGTTTTTAAAGGCTGTACCTGGACAGATGTAAATAGATGAGGGTCTTAACAGATCTTGCCGAGTAGTGTAAAGGAGAAAAAAAGAATTTTCTCTCTACCCTTCTACCTTCTTAACTTAGACTCCCTGTAATCAAAGGCAGGTAAATAGGAGATAAACAGAAATTTAATAGCATTTATACTTCCTGTATACATGGGAGAGACCCAGGAAAACTGTGTAACTGCCTGAAATGGCCCCACCTACCACCGGTTTAATACTGCCTCCAGCCGATAAAAGATGGGGGAAGGTGGGGAGAATCCAGTTATAGGAGGTGACTAGGTAAAGAACAATAAACAAGGATAAGGTTGTTGTACAGATTTAGGTTGTTGACTTCTCCACTGATGAGAGTTTCTAGAGATTTAGAGTCACCTCTTCCTGGTACAGAGAGGAAGACACCCTTATAAATAGAGATGCCCTTATAAATGCAAATGTCGTGTCCTAGCTGGTTTGGCTCAGTGGATAGAGCGTCTGTCTGTGGACTGAAAAGTCCCAGGTTCGATTCTGGTCAAGAGCACATGCCCGGGTTGCAGGCTCGATCGCCAGTAGGGGGCATTCAGGAGGCAGCCAGTCCATGATTTTCTCTCATCATTGATGTTTCTATCTCTCTCTTCCTCTCCCTTCCTCTCTAAAATCAATAAAATATATATATTTTTAAGTGTATTTTATTGATTTTTTTTTTTACAGAGAGGAAGGGAGAGGGATAGAGAGTCAGAAACATCGATGATGAGAGAGAAACATCAATCAGCTGCCTCCTGCACATCCCCCACTGGGGATGTGCCTGAAACCAAGGTACATGCCCTTGACAGGAATCGAACCTGGGACCCTCTGGTCCACAGGCCAACACTCTATCCACTGATCCAAACAGGTTTCAGCAATAAAACATATTTTTTTAAAAACACACAAAAACCCTCTTAAGTCAAAGGACACAGGTCTAGGGTATGTACTGTGCCTTCTTTCTTCAGGAATGTTCTTTTGCTTCCCTTTTCCTAAGCTGGAATCGTCCCCATGAGACTTGCAACCAGGGGAGAAGCAGGCATCGGCAGCTCATTCTGGGCCAACCCCCTGAAGTCTCCAAAGGCACTTCTTTTGCTTCTGTAACTTGTTTCTTGAGTTCACACAGGCCAGCTGGCTCACTTCCTTGGCATCTGTGACTTTCTTTCTAAAAGGCCAAAGGAGCTGCCTGCTTGATTCTTCTCTTCGAGTGTACTTACGCTTTGCATGCTAAACAAACTTCCCCTTGTGCTAGAGTTCTTGGCTTTGAATTCTTTCTTTGCCAATTTCAAGAACCAAGAGCCAACATCACCACTAACAAAGTTATTGTGAATTTTATGAGAAAGTTCAAGATCAAAAATAGAGGTGAAAACAGGATTTTATGGCGTATGACAAACTATTGCTTGCTTCAGCCAACCCCAGTTCTTGGCAATAGATTCTGAAAAGTATAGTAAAATTAATGCTCTGTGAACAAGTAAAGGCCTTTAAATTTTCACTTAGCTTTAAGTTATTAAAAACAAACAAAAAAAGACACAGAAATGGATACTTCAAAAATAGAGCTTTAACTCTTCAATGTGAATTTGTGTAGCCTTTTCTTTTAACCTTTGACTTTCTCCTAGATGTAGAATGAAAGTTGATAGAATGAGAGTTCTGGCTCATTGGTTCCAGTTAAATAAGCTTTTACTGCAGTTTGAAAACTGAATGAGTCGTTTTGCTCAGACAGCACAAATTAGCAGCTATCTAGCCAATGGAATACAATGAAAAAAATGCTCTACTCTGGGCCTTTACGTGTTTTATTTTATTTGGGCTCTGATGTGTCTTTATGCCTGATAGGGAAAAGAAAAGAGTTTTGCAAGTAGCATATATAGCAATGGATGGAGTAGTACTATTTCACTCTACCAGTCATCAGCCTACACTTATTTCTTAGTATTGTGTCATCTCTCTGTAACCCACCCCACAATTTTTTAACATTGGTTCTGTAAATGATGACCTGTTAGCTAATATGTGACTGCAGATAAACAGCCTGTTTGCTTAAGAATTCTAGGAATTGCCCAGCTGGTGTTGCTCAGTAGTGGAACTTCAACCTATGAACCAGGAGGTCAGAGTTCAATTCCTGGTCAGGGCACAAGCTCGGGTTGCATGTTTGATCCCCAGTGGGGGGAGGGGGCATGCAGGAGGCAACCAATCAATGACTCATTTACTTTTCCTATTGGTTCTGACTCTAAAATGTCTCAATTCCATCTCCTTGACCGTATTCTAGGCCAGTGGTCGGCAAACTCATTAGTCAACAGAGCCAAATATCAATGGTACAACGACTGAAATTTCTTTTGAGAGCCAAATTTTTAAAACTTAAACTTCTTCTAAGGCCACTTCTTCAAAATAGACTCGCCCAGGCTGTGGTATTTTGTGGAAGAGCCACACTCAAGGGGCCAAAGAGCCACATACGGCTCGCAAGCTGCAGTTTGCCGATCATGATTCTCGTCTATTTCATTGTCTGCTGCCTAGATTACTGCAATAGTCTCTTGAGCAGCCTTCCCTCTGCCTCCCTTGCCCCCTTCCAACACCATATTCACAGAATAGCAAGAGGGTTCTTTAGCAATGTTCACCAGGTCAAGTCACCTCCTTAGATCCCATTCTTCAATTATTCCCCAAAGTACTTAGAAAAATGTCTGAACTCCTTTCCTAACATGGCCTCCTTGGTCTGTCTTCTGACTCTCACTCCAAGCTTATCTCATTCCACAGTTGTTCTGTATATGGATTCCAGATACATTAGCCTCAAACTTGCCAATCTGATCCCCTTTCAAGACACTTACAATGTCTGTGCTCTCTTCCTAGGATATGTTTTCCTCGATCTTTGCATGGTTTACTTGTTCTTATTCTTCAAGTCTTAGCTCAAACCTGACCATAGAGAAGGTTCCCCGACCTTCTTTACCCTATAAAAGTGGATCCTGCTATACTACATGGTTATTCCTGATACACTACCCTGTTTGTTTTATACATGCAAATAATCAAAAGTTGAAGCCATCTTTATTTACCTTACTTTTTGTTTTCTGGTTTCTTCACAGAAGGTGAGCTCCTTGAAAACATATACTTTATAAATTAGGGAACCCTTTGTAAGCCAAATTACCCACACAGAAGTGTTTAAGAAATAATTAGTTATGGTGGCACATATTTTGTGTTGCTCACTGCTATATCCAACACACCTGTCACAGTTTCTGGCACAAGTTTGGCATTCAGTAAATATTTTTTTCAATAAATTAATTACTTAATGAATAAGAAAAATGGAAGGATTGAAGGAAGAAAGTCTTTAATTCTTTTGTAATTCAGCCCTGTTTTCCTTCCCCCGAACCCTGTCTCTTTCCCTCCAATCTTGGAAAAAAGAAGAAAACAATGAGGGAAAAGACCAAGGTGGAAGAGTTAGCATTATTATTATTCTCCTTGTGAGGAAAGTCGATCTTTTACACTATCACAGGACTACACACCCTTTGTCTCCTTCCTCTGTATCTTAAAAGAAACCCCTGGGATCACTCTAAGCCCTGGCAATGAGCAAATTCTTTTTCTCAATATTTGCCTCAAGCTAGGGCATTTTGTCCAATGGTAAATATTATCTGGGGAATTCAGTTTGGCAAATTCTATAAAACCATTTTTTATGTGTTAGGCACCATAGATTCTCAGGGCTAAATAAAACTCAGTTTTTTTCTTTCGAGGACTTCTCATGCTAATGGTGAAGATGAACAAGAAAGCCACATTTATTCTGAAATGTAGATCATTTATTCACTTTTATCATCTCTAACATTGAGGTGCATCTTTCAATCAATGGCAATTTATAGCTGCTGTCAGCCAGGTGACATTCATGATGTACTGCCTACCTTAGTTATCTACTGCTGTATAACAAATTACCCCAAAAGTTAGTGGCTGAAAACAACAATATTTGTTCTATGAAAGACTTTTGTAGATCAATGTATCAGGCATGGTTTAGCTGAGTCCTCCAGCTCCAGAATTCTCATAAGTTTCAATTAAGGTGTATTCTGGGGCTGTGATTATCTTGAGGCTCAACTTGGTGTGAACCTGCTTTCAAGCTCACTCAAGTGATTGTTGACTGGACTCAGTTTCTCATGGGCTATTGGACTGATGTCTAGGTTCCTCATAAGCTGTTGGCCAGAGACCTCCCTTGCTTTCTTGCCTAGTGTCTCATGATAGGGAAGCTCATGACATACTTTATGATAGTGAGTAAGCAAGACAGAGACATGGAGAGAGTCTGAGAGCCATAAAGAAGTCAGTCTTTAGTAACCTAATCTCAGAAGCAGCATTCTATCACTTTGCTTAATTCTATTCATTAGAAGCAGCTCATACTCAAGGGGAAGGTCTACACACCGGTATGAATAACAGATCACTGGGAGCTATTTTAGAAGCTGTCCACCACATTGTTTGTGACTATAGACCTTAGTTCATTCCTACAGGTATGACTGGCCACTACAATCCCTTGACATTTCAATCGACCATGTGAGGAAGGAAGATGAATCCCAGTTGTCTGAAAACATTGCATTGGCACCTTCAGGTAGCAGAATGGATGTCAGAGGCTTGGGAGAAAATCCAGAGGCACTAGTAGAGCACACTTTAAAGCAAGCATGTCAAACTCGCAGCCCACAAAGAATATTTTTGTGGTCCAGACAATATAACAGTATGTCAGAAACGTTTTAATAAAAATTTTGTAACTTAATTTTTACAATATCCTGTTATACATAATTACTAATAACGACGTTTGCTAATGACTGATTACTATCATCATGTTGCATTCATTTCCCTTACGCATCTTACGCATAGGCACACCATTTCTCTCCACTAATATTAGCAGCGAATATTTTAGAGCTGATGGCCATGTCATTAGTCTTGGACTAACTTGTTTGGTGTGCACAACAGGAAATATTTCGCTTTTGGAAAACAAGAAAAATAGGCTTATTTGCATTACACTTATTAATTTGTGCAGTTATTCAGTCTGGTAAGTTAATGTTCAATAAAATATTAATTTTTATGAAAATGTTCTATTATTTTATGTTAACGATTACTCATGTATTTCAGCCCTTTGTATTCAGCATGTCTCTATTGAAATAGACCTACGTTTCTATGAAAATTGAAGCTTTTGGTTTTTTGCGGCCCACAGAAACTTAAACCTTGTTTATTTGGTTCGCGTTAGCCTTTGAGTTTGACATGCTTGCTTTAAAGGAATGATTCAGCAACAAGACTGTTGATGGGACAATATATGTGAGGAAAGATGGACATGCAAATGATTTTGAAGATTTGGCCCCTAAATGAGAAAAGTTTTTAGGAAAACCTCGACCAACTTATTTCATGTATGTTTTTCATTCTTAAATGTATAATGGTGATATATGATTAAAACCTATGTTTAGCCCTAGCCAGTTTGGCTCAGTGGATAGAGCATCAGTCTTCCAACTGAAGGGTCCCAGGCTCAATTCTGGTCAGGGGAATGTACCATGGTTGCAGGCTCCTCCCCAGCCTGGACCCTGGACGAGGTGTGTGCAGGAGGCAACCAATTGATGTGTTTCTCTCACATTGATATTTCTCTCTGTCTTTCCCTCTCTCTTCAACTTTCCTTAAAAATCAATGGAAAAATCCATCCTCCTTGGATGAGGATAAAAAACAAACAACAAAAATACCTGTCAAAATAAATGTAAAACAGCTCTTTTAACAACTAGATAATATTGAAAGCATCATGTCAGACTTTAGTTGGCAACATTTTTTGCTTGTATATGTGTTACATTAAATAATTTCCTACAGACATCTTAACTTTAATGAATCAAGAAACAATTGTAATGCAACATGGTGAATTCAGAAAGCAAAAGTGAGTTATCCCTGTTTATGGACTCTCTATGCCTAAGCGTCTGAAATCTAGCCAAGGCATGTTTTCAGTGGGTTACCCATCTGGTCATTTAGCCACCTCATTTAAAGTCTAATAAAAATAACAACTATAATTTCTAAAACACTAGGGAAAAGGAGTTAAAGATTATCTTAAATAATCTCATATATTTGGCAATGCAAAGGAAGACTTATCAAGTATATTAAAAGTAACTTTTATGAAAGTGAGATAACTTTTTATAACTCTCAACTGTGGTTCCCAACCTCCAATTTCAGACCCCAAGAGTTAGGAATTCTTGTCAAGGGCCCATGTAGCCATATGCATGTGAACATTTCATGTAGAATCTTACCTAATAATAGACAAACATGTAAATTGACCATACCTCCGCTATGCCCACAGCCAATCAGCGTGAATATGCAAATTAGAAGGCCAAAGATGGTGGCTGCCCAGCTGCTCCAGGCATGGACTGGCCAGGCGAGGCAGGATACCTGCTATGAGAGGGAGGGCAGGGGACAGAGGAGGGTGCAAAAGGATCTACAAGAGCAGAGTGCCCCATGAAGACAAGAAAGACTAAGACGAAGATGGCAGTCTCTAGCCAGAGCGAAGGCCTGGGTCCTGGGTGCTGCAGAAAAACTGGTGCTGGAAACCAAGGGAAGGAAGGCCTACTGCACGAATCTCTTCGTTCAGCGGGCATCTAGTGGTTACATAATATCTCAAACAGTTTTGAAACACTATTTTTAAAATGTATCAATGATGCTTTATTAATTAAATATATTTTATTTTTAAGTACTTTTTTACATAATCTTAACTAATTATTGTGCTTTATTTAATTAGCAAACATTAGAAATACAGCTGTTATCCAAGTGGAGAAGAGTCATGAAATTTTTCTTATAGAAAAATAGCCTC
Organism: Antrozous pallidus; assembly: GCA_027563665.1. Lineage (NCBI taxonomy): Eukaryota > Metazoa > Chordata > Mammalia > Chiroptera > Vespertilionidae > Antrozous > Antrozous pallidus. The sequence goes on along the minus strand of CM050509.1, from coordinate 136,435,692 downwards.
TCTGACAAAAAAAAATCCTGGGAACCACCATCTTCAGTCTTCCTGAGTTGCAAATCTGAGCATGTACAGAAATGATTCATTTTCTACATAGCCATACCCTTAGGAAAATCATTTATCTCTGTGTTACTGGATAAAGACCTATCTCTTGCTATCACTCTTCCTAGTTAAAATTTCATACCCATAGATAAAACTTGTCATGATTTTCGAAAGAACTCCATTTTTATTTGAACATGTTGAAAGGAAATCCATTTTGTTTCTGAGAATAATAAATTGAATCCTAAGAAGATTCCTTTTTCTCTCTTAGTTCCTTAAAGTCAGATTTTTCTTTTAACTAACGCCAAGCCATCTTTCATTTTTTAAGTAGCCTTGCCCTAAGGATGTTGGTTTAATTTTTTTTAATTTAAATGGTTCAGTCACAGTGAAATGATGATTTTATTATAAAATTAAGAATACAGAATATCAAAAAAATACAGAATATCAAAAATTAGCCAAGATGGTAAATCTATTAGGGCTCTGTCACACTTAAAATGATTCATTTGCTTACCACCAGAAATTAAATTAGTCACAATTTAGCTACATACTTGATAAAATGAAAAGAAAAGAATTTAGCAAGTACACTCTTATTCACATGTTTTCTATTCAGGTGAGGCCTCAAGTGGCTCTGGATATGCAATCTAGGGTTAACAAAAAATTTCAAATACATTATCATATTGTTCTACACATAACTAGATTACAGTTATTATTGATTTGTAAGTTCAAGATCAAGAGAGTGATTCAATTTGAGTATGTGTTGTTTTGAATAAAGTAGGCTTCAGGACCATATCCATACTGATATAAGGTAAACTAAAGGACATTTTCCTAAACCCCTGTTTATTTAATAAATTTCTCAAATATCCAGTTGATAAGGAAAATAGAAGTAAGGAACTCTATTTTCAATTGGCAATTCAGCATTAGGTATAAAAAATAAATATGGTCCTAACCAGTTTTGCTCAGTGGCTTAGAGCATCGGCCTGTGGACTGAAGAGTCCTGGGTTCGATTCTGGTCTAGGGCATATGCCTGGGTTGCAGGCTCCATCCCCAAGGGGCGTACAGGAGGCAGCCGATCAATGATTCTCATCTTTGATGTTTCTCTCTCTCTCTCCCTCTCTCTTCCTCTCTGCAATCAATAAAAATATTTTTTAAATAAAGAAATAGGTATGGATAGCTGGTCAATCCATTATTTTTTAAAACATGTTTATTGATTTCAGAGAGGAAGTGAGAGGGAGAAAGAGAGAGAAACATCAATGATGAGAGAGAATCATGGTTGCCTCCTGCTTGCCCCATACTGGGGATCGAGCCCACAACCTGGGCATGTGCCCTGACCAGGAATTGAACCATGATGCTCAACCACTAAACCATGCCAGCCAGGTCAATCCATTAAGTCTTCAATCAACAAATATCTATTGAGAGACTTGTATGCTCCTAACATGAGGCTAGAGCTGAGCAGATAGCAGTGATTGAGATGCCTGGTGCCCCTGTTCTCAAGAAATTTGAAGTATATTGGGGATTCATAAAGGAAATAAATCATTACAAATTAGTGTCAAAGGCACTACAAAAGGTGTTAATCAGGTTAATTTGAAATCATAGGAGAGTTTCCCAATCCAGTGATTAAAAAAAATCAGGAAAGACTTCTCAGGAAAAGTTAGCCCAGCAACTGGTAGGGGTGTGGGTGGGGAGAGGGTAGAGGAGTGTTTTGAATAGTGGGAAGAGAGTGCATGAAGGTCCCCATGAGACAAAGCATGGGTGGAATTGGGAAGTGAAACTAAAGGTCCAGCCTATTGCCATTAAGTGAAATAGGAAATAAAACTCACAAAAAGCTTTATTGGCGTTTGTGGTCACATCTACATCCAAGAAAGGTGACATAGCCAGTGTGATGTTTTACATACTTCAGAGACTTTAAAAGGGGTGATAACTTCCAGTAATAAAGGAGTGAACAATGTGGCAAACTTTGAATGCATTAATACTGTTTAAAGGATAACACATATTGTGTTGGATTACTAGCTTGAGAGATTGGCATGTCCCTCTACCACCTAAAGGAAAATGTTCTTTGTTTTAAAAAATAAATATATCTCTTTTTAAAATATATTTTTTATTGATTTCAGCTGCCTCCTACTTGCCCCCCAACTGGGGATGGAGCCACAATCCAGGCATGTGCCCTTGACCAGAATCAAACCCAGGACCCTTCAGTCAGCAGGCTGATGCTCTATCCCCGAGCCAAACCAGCTAGGGCTAAAGGAAAATATTCTTCAGTGAATGCTCAGATGCCTCTCTGGATTTATCTTCTTACATTTTCTGGGATACATTTTTTGTGTATATACCATTAAGTCAGTAATAAAATATGACCTGACTGTAAATATTTTTGAGACCACAAATTTTAGTAAGTCATTTAGGGCCTAACACAAGATTAGACTGTGGCCAGGGAATTCAATCAAATGTTAGAACATCCATCAATGATGCCTTCATTCAAGATAACATGTTAGGACATGGACAAAAGTATGGTGATTGTGGGGGAGCGGTCTAGAGGTAGAAGAAGGCATAAAGGGGACAAACTGTGATGGAAAGAAAAAAATTTAATTTAATTTAAAAAGATAACACGTTAACCTGTCAAGATAGCTAGTTGATTGACATTCTTATGGAGATTCCAAATTTCTTCTTTTCCTACCCTGAATTCCCACTTCTCTCATTGTATAGTCTTTAAATTAGACACCAAGCCAGGAATGAGACACCTATCAGACACCTCTTGGCGCAATATTTCAATTTCTGTTTGTCAACTCCAACTCAAATGTAGGTAAAGCAAGCATTACACTGCTGAGTCCCAGATAGTCTAATGTTGGGGGCTTGGAGAAGGGAAATGAAGCTATGGGTTGTCGGCAGATAATGCAGGTAAATATAATCCTATGTAATAAAAGGCTAATATGCAAATATACCAAACGGTGGAACAACAGAATAATCGGTCGCTATTTCATGTGCTGACCTCTAGGGGGCGTGTGAGAAACATGGTGGGCACTGGCTGTGGTGGATGATGGAGCAGGTGAGCAGGGGCACCAGACCAAGCCGGGGTGCCGGTCCCTGTCATCGGGTTAAGCCTCTGGTGGTTTAAAAATTCTTTGCTCCGGTGCACTGCTGTCCCGCCTGGTGCTCACACCCACTGCTGGCACCACTACTCACACCTATTGCCAGTGTCCAGCATCTGCCCCAAATGCTCAGCACTGTCAGCGAATGCCAGCAGCATCTGCTGCCTCTGATCCCCCTCAGGGCTTCTGCACCTCCCCCTGCTCCTGAGGGAAGATCAGGGTAGCAGTTGTCACTTGCACCAACTGGCAGCACTGGCACCACTCGCACCTGCAGCCAGTGCCCAATGCCAGTCCCAATCACTTGATACCATCAGCAGGTGCAAGTGGCAGCTGCCAGCCCTGATCTCCCCTGAGGGCTTCTCCACCTCCCACTGCTCCTGAGGGGCAATTGGGGCTGGCACTGGCCCCAATCGCTTTGTACCTTCAGCTGGTGCAAGAGGGGCTGGTGCATCAGCACATGGGCATGGCAGTGGCAGGAGTGGGGCTGCCAGTAGACAGGGGGCCAGGGGAGGGGTCGGCAGTGGAAGGGGCCAGGCAGGAGCACGGAGGATGGGCTGAGATCTGCCTCTGTGCCTACCACAGCCTCGTGGCCCACAGTTCCTTTCAAGGTGCACGAATTCATGAACTGGGTCCCTAGTCATAACATAATAACAAAAAAAAGAAACAAAGATAATCATAACAGAACCACATATTCTGTACTTCAAAGTATTAATACTATGAACAATAGTTCTTCAGCATAAAACAAAAGCTGGAGATGTGCTAGAGCTATTTGACACATCTGTTTGGATTATAACTAAATTGTAATTAAGGGGTTACAAAGTCTAGTCAGATTATATTTCTGGGAGTAAATATTAAGATTTAATTTGCATAAATCATTATGTAAACTGTACCCCCCAGGAGTTGTGTAGTGTGACAGTCCTATTAGCAAGAATATTTACATGATTGATGCCCATCTGCAAAGTATCTCTTTCCATGAGTTCATATGCTTTGGAAGTGGTACCTTTTTTCTTTCTTTCTTTTTTTCTTTCTTTCTTCATTTCTTTCTTTCTTTCTTTCTTTCTTTCTTCCTTTCTTTCTTTCTCTCTTTCTTTCTTTTTTTTCTTTCTTTCTTTTTCTTCTGAGGTGCTAATTTATGATAGTGACCCCTGGTAGAGGAAGGGGAAAGTCAATGGAAAGCTAAAGGGACATCTTTCCCTGTCTCTTTCTCTCCATAGCCTCCTACCTAAACACACACCTAATCAGACAAGCTACCTTTGAACCTCACTGGAAAGGGAAATTGGGCACAAAAGACAAGAGCTGCATTGATGAAAAAGCTTATAAGACTGGCTTGGTCCGCCAGTGTGGTTCAGTGGTTGAGAGTCAATCTCTGAACCAGGAGGTATTGGTTCCATTCCAGGGCACATGGAAGCAGCCAATCAACGATTCTCTCTTATCATTGATGTTTCTATTTTCCCCTTTCCCTTTCTCTCTGCAATCAATAAAAATATATTTTTAAAAGGGTAACTTCGATTTAAACAACAAGCATATAAACAGAACTTTGCTGCTTTCTAACATATCATGAAAGTACACACAGTGGTTGTAAATGAATGAAAAGGCAAAAACAAAGAATGTTTGATGTTTTTTAATAACTATTGCAGCTGATCTTTAAAATCCATTGCATCCTAATTATTACAAATTTTAAAACACTAGCATGGGGCTGGTTTCTATCTTTTGGAAACCAAAAAAGATAGATTCTGGCTGGATGAGAAAAGTGAACCAGCGAGAGGTCCAGCCTCTGGCTCCTGGGGCTGTCTGTCATGCCTGGGTTACCCTCTCCTCAAGTGTCCCTTCCTAAACTAACTGACACCCATCTCCATTTATCTCCGAGACAAACCATGCCGAGCTGGCCCGAATAGCTGTGTTGATTGATTGGTCTTCACTTTTGTAGGTATTTGCTCAGGTCATCAGCAGCTTTTCTCAGCCTCCAGTACAGCTCTGGTGCTCAGGAGTAATCCATGTCTAAGATTATAGTGCAGTGGGATGAGTAACTCTGCCAGCCAAACTGAAACTTTCTTATAACCAAGTACTTATTCAGCTTTTCTTGCTGGATGGAACTAAGCTGCGGAGGGTTAGAGCTGAGAATTTCCTCTTGGTGGCAAAGCTGTGACATCCAGCTGCAGTGTGATTAAAATGTTCTGTCACTAAGCAAAACAGTAAACAAGCTAAAGCAAGGGTGAGGTGGTTGGCTCAGAAAACGGCTTAGGAATAGGACCTCTCTTGTTGGCATTCTATTTGCTGTAGTACATATCTAGCCATCCATCGATCCATCTTATTTTCTTTTTTTTATTCATTTCAAAGGAAACGGCAGACAGCACTAAATTTCCCCCCAACATTTAAACCTCAATATCAATAAAATCCTCGGATTTTAAAGTTAAAGGCAACATTGGAGAAGAACAGGCACGCTCCTCTCTCTGTGGACTAAGGTTGGCTGAATGGTGCACGGGGCCTTCTGTTTGAAAAAGGAAATAACATTTGTAAAAGCTACTTTTCTTCAAACTGTGGTGCCTTGCAAAGTTAGACAATAGCTTCCAAGATCTTTGGGATTTTGTTTCTATTATGATGAATAGAAATAAATTCCCATCAGTAGACATACAAACCAAAGGCAAGCATACACCTGTAAACTCCAAATTCATTTCAGAAGGCATTTCTGGGGTGCAGAACAATCACTGCTTCCAAGTCAATGTAATCCCTGGGGTGTTATTCAATTCAGAGGAGAGGGAACAGCAGACTAGTGTTGGGGGGTGTCTTGAGAGAACACCCCTGAGCAACAATAAAGGGAGAAGCCAGAGCTGGCGACATTAAAGAAGACTGAGTCCACCTGAGTCTGGGAAAAGCAAACTACGTGTCATCCATTCGGAATCACATCGCACTGATTTTTGCTCCCCAAAGGGCTTCACAAGAAAACAAAATGAGAATTTTACAAGATCAATATTTAATTTTCCAATAAGACATTTAACTTGGCTTAATTACAATCTGATTTAATTTTGGTCAGCAATATTTCATTTTTTAAAAAAATGTCATGTAAGCAATACAAATAAAACTCCCCTGGAATTTAATTCATCTCAAGGTTCAAGTGTATGATTTTAATATTTGAGGTATCTTAACTATATTATAGTTTTTTTAATGCTGAAGACAATATGCTAAAGCAGTCTTAGTTCAAAGTGTAATCTAAAACACTTAAGGGATGAATTGCTTTTCTTATAGATTATGAGGAGCAATTAAAGGAAATATTGAAGCTTGAAGTTTGAGGTTGTTTGTATAAACATGATATTTAAGAAGCAATATATTCCCACTCTAACAGACACCAACTCATCATTGTGGAGTTCGAAGTTGAGATCAGCTCTATTCACAAATGAGTAGATGAGTGGTTTCTGGACAGGGTTGATAGATTTAGCAAATTAAAATAAAAGATACCCAGTTAAATTTCAGATAAACATAACTTTGAATTTCAGATAAAAATGAATAATTGCTTAGAATAAATATATCCTACTGAATTTCAGATAAACAACAAACAGCTTTTTTGTGTAAATATCCCTAAATATTGCATGGCATATACACTGAAAGATATTCTTTGTTTATCTGAAATTGAAATTTGACTGGGTATCCTGTATTTTATCAGGTAACCCTATTTCTTGAAGGCATTTGGACGGCTCACAAGAAGTTCACTCACTTAAAACGTTCTCCTTCTGAGATTTCAATTTCTCCTACTGATAGTTTCTTTATTAAGTTTGTTGCAGATAAACTGCCAGGTGGTGCGGGAGAATTAATCAGCCAGGCGTTCAGAGGATATTCAACAAAGTAGCCATTAATTGCAGATACACTAGTGCCATGACTCAAGGGAGTCAGTCTCCAAATCCTGAATAGTCAAAATGGATGAAGCTGTCCCTTTATACCCCTAGTTCCTCTGTCCCTCAAATACAGATCAGGTTTCCAGATTTTTCTCGGGCTTTGCAGCCCCCTCTCCCTCCCCCCCACCCCCCAGTCATGAGTTGGGATGGGGAAGTTAGATTACACTCAGAGGCCCGTCTGGCGCCAGCGCTTCCAATCCCCTCAGGGGGTTGTATATGGATCCTGGTTTATAGCCTCTGTAAATGGGAGTATTCCAGGAAACAGGTTCTGCAAAGCAGGACAGGCGTCACAGATAAGAATGGAGTTAATTATAGGTTAGCAAAAGTGTGTGTCAGAATGCACGTTACTGGCACAGATTCGGTTAGCTAGCCCCACTCCACCCCCCAAATGTATTTTCCTCTTCAAGCTAAGCATTGATTTCTTCCTGAGGTTGTGAAGGCAATTTTGGCTGTTCTTTGCCCCTCCCCTTGCAAAAAAAAAACTGCATCCTGATGCATATGTATGCTAGTATAAGTTTCGAGGCAATGGAAACAGGATTCGGAGACCAAGGCATGTTAAAAGAGGAAGTTTATTCTGCACTAACAAGCGAGATAGAAAAACAAGGATTAAAGGAGAAGGAAGAGGAGAAGGACCAGCCAGGCAGTCTCACAGACTGGAGAGAGCAGCAACAGGTGCAGAGATGAACACCCTTTTGAGGGCAGGAACAGGAAGGGGTGGGGTCCAGGAAGGAACAGGAAGGGGTGGGGCCCAGGGCACTCGGCATTCTCTGATTGGTGGTTGAATGTCTCAGCGATTCCCAGGGCAGACGCAGGTTATGTCATACTCCTCCCACCAGTTGGGGAGAGGGAGGATCTATCAGCTAGCCTATAATTAAGCCCCAACCCCATTCCCACTTGTGTCCTGACCTTGCAAAGCCTGTTTCCCTGAATGCTTATCTTGCAAGGGCCATAAAAGCCCCCACAGAAAATTAACTTCCAGTGCCAGCCAGGTGGGTTGGTCAAATCTTTCTTCCCCCTTACTGCTGTCACAGGCTGCAAAAGCCTGTGAAAAGCAGAGAAAGCAGCTTAGGGCTATATAAACAGACGTCCACTACATTGGGCTGCTCAGCTTTGGGAACAGGTTTCCCTGAGCCACACACCAGTGCATCTGCAATAAAGCGTTTTTTCTGAATCTCCAGGTGCCTGGTTGTGTGCCCTCTGGTTGCCTGGTAATTTCTATAACAAGGTGAAGGAAGGAAAAATTTTCCTATTAAAATTCATAATCCCACTATGCAATCTATACAAGAAAGACACCATTCTACATATTCTTGAAAGTTGACCAGGATGGATGATGCGTGTGGGTAGGCTAAATAGCCATCTCAGAGGGTAATTAAAGAAAATTGAATTTATTTAGGAAAAGGGGGTGGGGGTGGTATATCCAAAGGGAAGGGCTGCACAGCATGGAGTCAAGTGGACATTGGGTTGATGATGGCAATACCCAGGAAATGGAGTCTCATCCTTACATGCAGTTGTATTGTACCCCGAATCTCACATAGGACACCTCAAGAAGTCGAATTATGGAGTCATTTATTAAAAGCCAGCGGCATACGAGAGAGCCATTCAGCACTTCAAATCTCACAGCCCCGAACAGCTTGCCACATCTGGCTTATATTGGCAGAACATCACAAAGGTATCGACTACATCTTTGGGTCTGGAATGAGAAACCTGTTTTGAGAAAAGCATTTTACAGAAGCGAAATTGAGCAAGTTAGTTACCTAAAGTATCTAAGAACCACTGAATCAATAGAAACACATTCTCTGGGACCACCAAGGGAATTTAGAATTGTGCTGTCCAGATTCTGGGACCACTGAGTCAACAGGAATGCATTATCTGTAGCTACTGAGGCAATTTAGGGTCTGTTCTGATTCCAGGAGCACTGAGTCAACCAAAACTCATTATCTGTAGCTACTGAGACAATTTAGGACAATTGTCCTGTGCTGGTTCCCAGAGGAATGTGCTTCGATGACCAGGGAGATCACAGTCAATGGGACACTCAAACCATCATCCATGGAGTATTGGATAACAAACATAAGTTCAGAAAATCAAAATAACTTTCTATTGTTTTAGCAAACAAATAAGTACAGAAGCCAAACAGCAATTTCTACTTGAGATGATTGCTACCATACTTCACAGTCACTGGCGGAAAACTCTTGTCGTCAGTGGGTTTGGGGGCTGAGTCAATGGGCTTAGAATGCAGATTGAATGCAGGTGTGCTATCAGGTGCCTTCAGGATGTAGCCAGACAAGCAATGGGTCTCGGCTGCCTGTCACTACTTGAGCCAATTCATCAGAGACAGGGTTGAGTCATATAGGCATTTATTCCAATACTGCCGGCAGCATGGGAGAACAGCAGGTCATCCACAAAAACCTGCTCTCCCCCCACCATAAGCCAGCTGCTTATATAGGGGAGAAGGACAAAGGTTACAAGGGGAAGTAGGCAAATGTATGTCAAATGGGAAGTTTACAGGTAACACAGGCTGGAGATTTGCAAGGGTCTGTGAGTATGCAAAGGCTGGTGGTCATCAAAGGGCCTGTGATATGCAAAGGACTGGGGGCAGGGTCTTCAAAGGGCTGGCAGCTCTGGTTTCTGCAACAAGGTTGTCAATCTTTCCATGGTAACAGGCAGCTCCCTGATGGGGAGGATGGGCTGCATTTCCAGGTGAGCCCCCAGCCAGGCTAGCATGTGCCTTCTTTAATCAGAACAAAACAATCACAGTTAACAGAGCATGATGAATATTTCTTACAATTATAGTTGGTCACCAATATCCCATTTCTGCCCCTATCAAGGACAGTTTCAATTCCTTATATGGTCTGACTCCTGGTGTCCAGTGAGTTTTTCCTGGTCTTTTGTTCTCCTGTGGCAGGAATCTTGCAAATGGCCATTAAGGATTAGATTGCCTTATAAATCCTAACAATTCTGATACGGAACTATCTCCAAAATAAATTAAGTGGGGAAAAAAATCAAGGTTCGGCAACGTGTGTGAACTGGGTACCTGGTGATAGGTACCCCCCCAAACTGGTGAGCGGAGTTATGATGTAATTGACAGAGACACTGAACCACCAATCAAGCGCATACCAGAGTGCCCTGTGTCCCACCCCTTCCCGTTCCACCCTGGGCCCAACCCCTGCCTTAAAATGTGTTTCGGTGCACCACGTGGCACCTTGTCTCCCGGACTGTTCTCCCAGGCAGTCCGGGAGGAGGCCCAGCTGGGTCCCCTCTTTTTCCCCTTCCCCTGGCCCCAGTCACATGGTGTAGCTTCCCCGGCTCCATTCCCCCTGAGCCTGTGAACCCACCCGGAGACCCCCCAATAAAGCCTGATTAATTCTCTCACTTATTCGGAGACTCCCTGCCTGCAGTTTCTCTCGCAGCGGCGTAGAATCTTACATCTTGGTGCCGAAACCCGGGAGAGGGGGTTGTGACCCGTCCCGGTCAGACCAGGGTGAAGCGTCCCCCCTCTCTCCTTCTCCCCGCCTTCTAGCACCTTGGACCTAGAGGCTCTACAGACTTCCCTTCGATCTGTAAGTTTTTCCATTCCAGACTCCTGGAGTCCTACCCACTTCCCTGGACCCTGTATCACCTCCCGGGGCTTCTCGTCCTAGACACGGCCATGCCAAGATTCCCCTCTGCCAGACTCCTGGAGTCCTTGCAGGAGATGATTGTAGGGGAGGCCCTCCAGTCACCTCCCTGCCCACTGTTCTATCTGGAGGCAGATATCAAGGGGGGACGCCTCCTCCATATCTGTTACTCCTTGACACTCAGGGGTCCAGGGTCCCCATCCTAGGGGGAGGTCATGGGGAGTCCAAGATTGACCCCCAGACAACTCTCGGGTGTCTCCTCCAAAATTTTACCAAAATGGGATATTCTCAAACCCTTCACAAGAAGAAGCTCATCTTCTTGTCCCAGGTCGCCTGGCCTTAATAGATCTGGACAACTTCTGCCGGCGCACCAGGAAGGACACTGAGGTCCCATACATTCAGGCTTTTTGGGACCTCCGTTCCCGCCCTGACCTCTGCTTCCGCTGTTCTACCCACTAAATCCTCCTTGCCCGAACTGCCCCTCCCACACGGAACCCCCTCAAACTGCCCCTCTCTCTGTCGCTCTCTTTACTTTTCCAACCCAGCCATTATCTCCTCTCCTCCTCTTCCTCCTCCTTCGCCACACTTCGGCTGCCCCTCTTTTGTCCCCTTCCGCCGCTGCTGCCAGGCCTCTGTGGGAACTAACTCTCTACACCTGTGGGAACCAACTCCATGAGACCAGAGGCTGCTGTGAAATGAGAGAACCTCCTGCCGCCCCAAACAGCTAAGGGGAGTTTCTGAATTTCTGTTTTGCCTTGCTCTTTTGACCCTGACCACATGGCACTTCATTCCCCTGGGGGCCGCCATCTTGGGATGGTAAGTCCTGCCTCCTCTGGACCCAACCTGGTGTGGCCACCCACACCGTGCTCCTCCCTTGGCCTGCCTCCTGCTCCACCCCGCCTCCCCCTCCCTCTCTCCTTATGCCTCAAACCCAGGTCAGAGATCCGAAAATGGCATTTAACTCTTAATTCCCTTTGGGAAGCAGGCAGAATAAGCGCGCCTTAGAAGGTGACCCTGCAAACCCAAGCCTTGAAGCAGATCTGAGGCCCACGGACTGTGCATGGTGGAGGTGCAACAAGAGGACAAGCATCGCCTGGAGAATGCTTCACGTGCGGAAACAAGGCCACCGACTGGACAAGCCGTGCCTCCGGCCCCGGCCTCCAACCAAGAAAAGTGACTGCCTCTGGGAAAGTGACGGGCCCTCTGTGTCTCAGCACAGAGGGGCCATCCTCCCAGGTCCTGACCAGCCGAAGACTGCAGATGCCCGGACTCGACAACCCCCATCACCCACGCCGAGCCCAGGTTAATGCTCCAGACAGCTTGATCCCACGGTTTGAGGATGACAACCCTGCCTCCGGACTCTGACTGCAGCCGCTGTTCTCACCAAGGAGGCCCAGAAGCTCCCTTCAGCAACCCTTACAGATCTTTTCCACCCATAGACTACAGGACCTTCTGTGCTCCTCCCCTCCCCATTACATGTAGGAAGTCCATCTCCTGTTCCTCGAGAATCCTGACATCTCCCGAACTCAGTCATCCTAAAGAACCTCACTCTCCCTCAAGTTGTATTTCAGCTCCGGGCCCAGAAAAGCAGCAAAACCAGACAAGTGACGCTGTGACAGCCTCAGGACCAGCTTTTACCTCCAAGTGACTCAACTGGATCGCTCTTGAGACTTCACCAACCAGTCCCTTGGGGAAACCATGGTGCTACACCCTCGTTAAGCATGGAAAATACCCCCTGTTTTTCGCTTACTTACTCCCTGGCTCCTCTCATTAGGCACACTGGTATCCTCCTTTAATCTTGCTCTTTGGCCCATGCCTCATGCCTTGTTTCACTAGTTTCTTGCAGAACAGAATGCAGACGTTCGCCAACCAGAAGATAGATCTGCCACTGAATTCAGAACCCAACACCAGAATCCTTGAGACTCCGGGTAGACGCCCCTAACGACAACCCCTCTCAGCTGGAAGTAGCTACGGAAGATGGATCTTCGCCCCCTAGACCTTGCCTGGACTCTCAATTATTATTTTCTTAATATTATCAGAAGCCTGGAATGATAGGTACCCCCCTCAACTGGTGGGCGGAGTTATGATGTAATTGACAGAGACATTGAGCCACCAATCAATCACATACCAGAGTGCCCTGTGTCCCACCCCTTCCCATTCCGCCCCAGGCCCAACCCCTGCCTTAAAATGTGTCTTGGTGCACCACGTGGCACCTTGTCTCCCGGACTGTTCTCCCAGGCAGTCTGGGAGGAGGTCCGGCTGGTTCCCCTCTTTTTCCCCTTCCCTGGCCCCAGTCACATGGCGTGGCTTCCCCGGCTCCATTCCCCCTGAGCCTGTGAACCCACCCGGAGACCCCCAATAAAGCCTGATTAATTCGCTCACTTATTCGGAGACTCCCTGTCTGCAGTTTCTCTCACAGCGGCGTAGAACCTTACACCTGGGAGAGTGAGAGACTGTGGAAAGAAGGAGTCTGATTTTTTTGTTCTACTATTTTATACATTTTGAATTTTCTATTGGGCATATATTATTGAATAAAAGACAAATAAGTATAAATGAACAAGCAACAAAACAAAAATAGTTCTTCGCAAGCAAAACAGAACAAAATATCCCAAGAGATGTCTAATATTTGGTGGAAATTATTAACTTCCTGGATTCCCTGTCTGACTTTCTCAGGTCACTTAAGAGCTCTGGAAACCTGGAGGTAAACTACAATCCTGCATAAATTCTGCCTCGTTAAAAAGTGTCTGGTATTTTAAAGTGGAAAAACAATTTATTTTCTATAAAGCTGTAACTTTTATCTGTAAAACTTTGCTTCTTTTATATGCTTTTATATATTTTTCTCTCTGTCTTCTGGACATATTTCTCCTCTCTGTTTTTTACTCGTCATGGGCTTAAGTGCTCTCTCCCTTCCTCTCTCTCTCTCTCTCTCTCTCTCTCTCTCTCTCTCTCTCTCTCTCTCTCTTTCTCTCTCCCTCTCTCTCTCTCTCTCTCTCTCTCTCTCTCTCTCTCTCCACTTCTAGCATAAAATGAGAGAGTCCTTTTGTGAATAGTAGGAAACACAGAGGTCTGTTTTGATATAAGTTTCTCCAGCCACTTTTCAGCACAGACGTCCATTACAAAGTCAATTTTCAGACTACATAGATAAGGGTTATTTTAAAGGAAAGACCAAGCTCATAATTAAATCTAATGCTTGACCTAAGAAAAGCTAACAGAACACACACACACACACACACACACACACACACACACACACACACCATTAGCAACATTTCAGACTAATTAAAAACACACTGAGATGTTTGGTAAACCCCAAAATCCCAGTCAGGAGTGATTCAACCTCTCAATGTACATTCCAAATAGAGCTTTGTTTACTGGCCTGAGCTTTCTCCCAGACCAGTGGTCGGCACACTGAGGCTCTCGAAACACATGCGGCTCTTTGGCCCCTTGAGTGTGGCTCTTCCACAAAATACCACGGCCTGGGTGAGTCTATTTTGGAGAAGTGGCGTTAGAAGAAGTTTACATTTAAAAACTTTGGCTCTCAAAAGAAATTTCAATCATTGTCCTGTTGCTATTTGGCTCTGTTGACTAATGAGTTTGCCAACCATTTTCCTAGGGGATATTCAATACCTCACACTTCTGAGACATCTCCTCGCCTTCCTGGTTCACACCTCCTTTCCTTTTTACTCAACTCTGGTAGCTCCTGATAGCCTGCTCTGCTCTTGAAGCCTTTCCCGGGTAACAAAAGGGCTGTTTGCTTCTCCTTCCCCAGCTAAACAAGCATCTGCCTCTTTGTTTATTTCGTTATCCTTCTACAATAATTTATTGAGCATCTATTTTTTAAATATATTTTATTGATTTCAGAGAGGAACGGAAAGGGAGAGAGAGATAGAAACATCATTGATAAGAGAGAATCATTGATCAGCTGCCTCCTGCATACCCCTTTCTGGGGATCTAGCCTGCAACCCAGGCATGTGCCCTTTACAGAATCCAACCTGGGACCCTTCAGTCCCCAGGCCAATGTTCTATCCACTGGACCAAACCAGCTAGGGTACAAATATAATTTTCTTAAAAACAAGAGGTAGGAAAGTTTCAAATATTCAAGACCTTTTAAAATGTGCTTTTTAGGAGTTTACAGTCTGTTAGTGGATAGAATAAAACTAAGATATGAAATTTTAGAACAAATCTGTGGAGCCTCAGTTTCTTTTTTTTTCAACTGTTTCCCATCTTTGTGGAATTTTTTCTCCACGTGCTTTAACTGGCCAAGTTTAAACTTTTCCTACTCATCCATGCCTATCTCGGAAAAATTGCTGAGGATCATTTATACTAAAGTATAATTGTCTGATAAGGTTTAAAGGGCAAATACCATTTAAATTGCAATTACATTGCAATGGGATGGCAAAGCACTAAACCAAGAATATAATTGCAGGCATCAACAAATCTGCCTTTCTTCATTATATCTAGCTTTTTCTAAGGGACAGAAAGTAATCTATCCTTCATTTTAAGATACAGTTCATTCTTGTTATTTGCAGTAGTTATAGTCTGAAAAGTCGCCATGAATACTTGAATACTGAACCATTGCCCCTAAGGGAAATACAGATTTAGGTTCCTGAGTCTCCGGTCACAACATTTTCATCAACCGATCAATATTTAACCTTGTTTTATGTGTGTTTCTGTTTAAAGACACCTTATGTTGTATATATTGTTGATTTATTAACATAGAACTCATGACCAACAGCCCCATAACTCATGCCTGAATAAAACTTACCCGACACACATATTTTCTCCTTATGACACATGGCAGGTAGCCTTCCTGAACTTAGGAACATTAGACAACACTTGAGCACTACATTGGGGGGCCATTTTCAACAGCAAAATTGCCAACAGAGAGCACAAAAATGTAAAAAAAAAAGTGGTACTGAACAGATCACAGAAAGGTCCCTTGTTTACATTATAAGAGCTAAGACAAGAAAGCAGAGTGTGACCTTTTCAACCTCAGCTGGGAACACAGGCGACTCAAATTTGTTGCTTGCCAGAATGACCACAAAAGTGCCACAGGTATTGATTTTGGACTTACACATAAGTTTTAGCAAGTAGGTGAATTTGAAAATATGGAACCCATAAATAATGATTATTATGCATGACTTTTTCTTACCCTTTCTGCTTTACTCCCTATTTACACACTTAGCTTCTGTTACTGTGTGCTGGTGTTCCCTCCTTCCAGCTGGCACATCTTGTGTAGATGAGCCCTATGACTTTCTCTTGGTTACATCTGCAGGTTGCTTGTACTTTGTGATCATGTCTATGTGTTCATCCACACACCACACAAATAAGGCCTTATGCATACTTTTTACATACATAGTGTATTCTCCAGATGTTTAAATAGCTATAATTTATTATGCAAAGGACTGAATATATCTTATTCTTTAAATATAATGCAGTTTTCTATCTCTTTTTAAGATGGATGACTTGTCCCCCTGCAATGAAGAGATATCTTCCTCCTCAGTCAGTATGTGTGTCAGAAATGTTATCAGGGATCCTGCTGGATTGTTCTATCATCCACTTTTTATGCAGGGAATTACGTTTTTCTGAATCTCCTTTCCTGTATGGTTCTGGGGTAGAGTAGGCCAGAGGTCAGTTTGTACAAGATTTGGGGGGCAGAATGAAGCAGCACGCATCGTGCTGTGAGGTCATAGTTGGCTAGAAGTGGTGAGACACAGTTGCAGAGGTGTCAGCAGGTTCCAAATGGTCCTCACTCTCCTCACCTCCACCTCCAGCTCCCCAGTCCCTGTTGACCAACAGCAATCCCAGACCCACCACCATATTCTTCTCTGCAACTTACAGAGGCAGTGGCCACGAAGGGCCAACAGCTTCCAATGACAATGCAACCAGCTCCCTTTTTTCTGCCTCTGGATGGGTCAAAGCCCCAAGGTTCCCTCAGAAACTCTCACTCGTTCACTGACGCCAAGGCTGGTTAGTGACTATCCCCTGATCTTTAGCCCCCAGTTCCCACTGTCCAACATTTGCTTCTCCAGATCCTCCTCCACTGCCAAGATCTAATTCTTATAACAAATGTATCCTCCCATAATATTCATAGTGGTTCTGCTTCCCTGACTCATACAGTTATCAGCTTCCAATTTCTCCTTTCAGTGCCAAGTACTGCAAAGTGTGTAACAGGTGTTCCTGTGGACAAACTAAGGCACAGAGCTGGAGCGATGACCTCTGCTCTTTGTAGACTGGTGTTGGGAGGTCACATGGCCTCCAGTGAATCATCCTTAAAATGGCTCAGTGCCTCCACGTTGTGATTCCTAGTTACTATGCCTTGAACACAATCATTCCTTATTCTTGCCTGCTCCTTACAACCTACATATTATGTACATATTCCAGGAAGCACCAATAAGGGAAGGGCTTTCTCCATTTTACAGATGAAGAAAATAAGAAAGGTTAAGGTCATGAGGCTAGTGAGTAGCAGAGTTAAGACTAAAACTCAAGCCTCCCGGAAGAGAAGACTCAAACATAAAATCGAATGTAAAATATTAAGTAGATACCTGTTGCTAATGGCTAATACCTTTATAGCAACAAATTTTCCCTAAGGCAGCTGCTCCCTCAGTGGTTTAATTTATGCCCTACCATTAGCCATCTCCATTAGAAAGAAAAATTACAGACATTTTCAGCAGGACAAGTAGAACAAAATCGAACCTCAGGAAATTTTATGGGGCCTGAAGAGGCCTGAGGAATCATCTAACGTAGCAGACTCCTCTTGAAAATAAGGAGCATCTAGTCTAAGACTCCTTGCTCCTCAGAGTATGACCCCTGGACCAGCTGCATCAGCATCACCTGGAAGCTTGTTATAAATGCAGAATCTCAGGCTCCATCCCAGTTCTACTACATCAGAATCTTTAGGGGTAAGATCCCAAAATCTGTGTTTTAAAGAGCTCTTCATGTAATTCTTGAAGAACCACTAAAGTTTAAGATCCACTGAGCTAAGGTCGCGTAATTACCTTGTAACATATCCGCTCTTCTGATTTCTGATTTTTGTCTATGATACCAAATGGCTAATAATTATCAATGTTACTTCTCACTGTCCATTCACCATTTCCCCAGGCAGATCGTAGCTGAAAGCTTTATTTTGTATTATAAAATAAGGAGGTCTCCAAAAACATATTTTATATAAAACATTTTGTCTCATGAAATCCTTTAGATGCCGATTTTGAAATCAACTGTAAGGAATTCTCCTCTGGCCATGTCAATCCATGGTTTTCTCTGTCAGAAACCTATCATTGTCCCACTAGCAGAGAGGTGCAGACAAGGAGCCCGGAAAGCTGGTTAACCTTGGAAGCTCTGAAAGGTCAGAGCTAATCACTCACTGTTTAGTTGAGACATTGGTAGCCGAAGCAGCCTCCACCTGCTAGTTTTATGTAAATTCTTGCTGATTGGCTATTATTGGAATTGCCTGCCTAAAGGCTATGGGTGTATCCCATAATCTTCATCCAAGGCATAGCAAAGCCAGAGCGGGGTTAGTCCTCCCCCTAGAGGTGGGCTCCCGCCTGGCCCCCAATATTCTCAAATTAATACTTTTCTAGTCTCTTTCATTTGTGTACGGCCTCCTCCAGAACCCAAACTGTGAACCTGAACCCTGAACCACGCGGGACACGAAAGGGGTTCCCACATTTCTCTGTTTTCTGTATTGACTTGTCAGTGCATTTTTTTGATGCTGAGAAGTAGATACACTTTGTTTCACACCTCAAGAAAATAAAAACAATTATGATGTTGGAAAATGTTCAAGTTTCTAGTCCAGAAACCCAAGTTATTCTGATCTGTCTCTTTAGGAAGCTTGCACTGCCAACTGTGAAAAGAGCTGGTCCTATTTAAATAACTAGCCCAGTCTTCTCCAAAGTTGTCTGCACAGGCCTAGAATAACATCTGTCTTGGAACTTCAAATGTTTCCATAAAGCTATTTGGGTGCTATTTTATTATCATGAACCATTTTAGATTAGTTACTCTATTCCAGTTTTGTGTTTGTTTGAGAATAGTTTGTTGATTTTTAGAAATAGAGGAAGAGGGTTGCCCTAGCTTGTGTTGTTCTGTGGACTGCAGAGTCCTGGGTTTGATTCTGGTCATGAGCACATATCCGGGTCGTGGGCTCGACCCCCAGTAGGAGGTGTGCAGGAGGCAGCTGACCAACAATTCTCTCTCATCATTGATGTTTCTATCTCTCCCTCTCCCTTCCTCTCTGAAATCAACAAAAATACATTTGAAGAAAAAAGAAATAGAGGAGGAGAGAAGAGCAAAACATATATGTAACAGTGAAACACCAAATGGATAGGCTGCCTCCCACATGCCCCCTACTGGGGATTGAGCCTGCAACCAGGGCATGTGCTCTGACCAGGAATCCAACCAGCAACCCTCTGGTGCATTGGACGATGCCCAACCAACTTAGCCACCCAAGCCAGGGCTCTGTCCCAGATTTTATGCTGTTCCAGAGAAGGCTCGTGCAGTTTTATGGTAAGGGGAAGGGACAGTTGTGTCAGGTGTCCCTCAAACCGGTCTTTATTTTGAAAGTTGGGGGGTTGTTCTTATTGACAAGCTGAGAAGAGGCCTCCTGGAGCAAAGCCCTGGCTGCTCAGAGATGCCCTTGAAGGTCAGAACAACAGACGCAAGTAGAGAGGTCTTTCTTACGGAGAGTTCAGCATGACATGTGCCTCACCTTCAGTGTTCTTTGGAAATCTTCTCTGGAGGAAAAAAAAAATACACAAAAAAACCTTCACAAATGGAGAGCATCATAAAAATGCATCGGAGAGGCTGCAAAGTAATGGCCTGAACTGAAAGTTAGAACTATTTTGTAATACTTTAAACAATAAAAGAAAGAAATAAAAGTTAGAAACTTTGAAGACTGTCTCAGTACATTCCCTTCCACATCTCTATAGAATCCCAGGGAATTGTTATATGGTAACCGTTGCCATCTATTACTCATATCCTGATTCAGGGTGCCAGAGGTAGGATTTCAGCATCAACTGATTCAGACTTTTGTTTTTTTTCTCAAGACTCCCTAAAACAAAAACATTCTCTTTCCTTATCATAATTTTTTTTTATGGAAGATTTAAAAATTTTGATAGTTTTCCCCAAAAAAATAACAGTAGAACAAACACTTCTGTCAAACAAAGTGTTATGACTGAACAGACTAAAATTATAAGCTAAATTCAGAAGCAGTAAGGCATATAAAAATTAATCTTGAAATGATATTCAAGTAAACCCCTCCAGGTCATAGCTGAAACTTGCCACTAATTAGTTTTCTGACCTTGCATGAGTTACTTAACTTCCCTAGGGACAGTAATATACCAACCTGAGCTTTAAGATTTATTATAATATAAAAATATGGTATATGTGAAATGTTCTAAAATACAGTATAGAAGTTTTAGGCACATACTAGCTAATTATTGCCACTCTGAAGCCATGATATTCTTACTTATGTAACGTCAAAATTAAGCTAAGGTATGCCTATGTCTTTTGGGAGAATAAGACCATTCCATAGCACTTCAAACCACCTTTTTTCCCCTGTCAACAAAGTTAAATTTATGTTAAAAATCACATAACGGTCCTGCCAGACAAGAGGAACATAGCTCCATTTCTTTCGCTCTATAGCTAATCCTACCTAATAAAAACATAAAAACATGTTGAAGTCATTTTCATCTCTTTTCATTTCATGTTCATATGGAAGATTCAAAGAGTAAATATGTTATCCCTTAAGGAAACATAAAACACAATAATACCCTCTATATGGTTCAGCCAGCTAGCACATCTTTCTTCTTTGGCAAGAATATTTGGGTTATGCAAACAGTGATTTGCTCAATGATTGGGCACTACAAGTGTTAATTTGTTGTGATTCTGAGTTAGAAAAAAACTTAGTGGTGGTTTCCTGTAATCCTCTCGTTTTAGTGCTGCAGGGACTAAGGCTCAGAGAAGTGATGAGACTTGCCCAAAGCTACACAGCTAGTTAGTGACAGAGCCCAGCTCAACAGCATCCTACAAACCATGAGAAAAAAAGGCACTTAGCAGGGAAATTTTGTTCTCTCATGCTTCTTCTAAATTCACCTGTTTATTTTTAATCAAGGATACTTTTCAGAAGACTTAATCTCACTAGTGCGGACCTTCACAACTAAACCTTAATTTTGTTACTCGGTGCTCACTGAGTTGTGCCAACGGTAGCTTATCTCCTCAAGACTTTGCTCTAGAATGCTTTTTCACCAGTTATCTCTAGTAATCAGCAACACATATTTCAAAATAACTCTCCCTTTTCCTTCTTCTCAGCAGCCACTTCTTTAAATCTTCCAGGAAAACTTGGGGGTGAGTTTTAAGAGCACATGTTTCCAGGTCAGAGAGCCCTGGATTGAAATTCTGACTCTGCTCTTGACTCTCTGATGGGTTAATTCTCAGAGCTACTGGCGAATTCCATCCACATTTCTTGGTACTTCTTGACCTTAAATAGATGAATTTTGATTAAAAGGAAAAGTTGATATACCCAAAGAGCATAGACAAAGCTTTTAAATTTCAAAAATTCAGGTTCTGTAGTTATGAAGTCCCAGGCATTGAAGAGCTCAAGGAATAGATAAGATACAATGATTTAAGAGTCAAACTAAATCCCTGCTGGTGTGGCTCTGCTGTTGAGTGTTGATCTATGAACCAGGCGGTCATGGTTTGATTCCTGGTCAGAGCACATGCCCAGGTTGTGGGCTCAAACCCCAGCATGAAGCATAGAGGAGGCAACCAATCAAACATGATTCTCATCACCGATGTTTCTCCCTCTCTCCATTTCCCTTCCTCTCTGAAATCAATAAAAATATATTTTTTTAAAAGAATAGTGAAACTAAAAATAATCCTGTCATCTCAAAGACCTGATATTGAGTGAAAAACAAAGGCCAGACAATAAATACATGATTCCATTGATGTGAAGTTCCAAGTCAGGCTAAAACTAATATATACTGATAAAAATTTAAAAAGTTGTTGGGGATGGGGTAAAGGGGCATGAGGGAACTTATTAGGGGTGATGGAAATGTAGTATATCTTAATATAGGTGTTAGTTACACAATTGGAAACATTGGGCAAATGTTATTGAACTGTATACTTATGATCTATGCATTTTAATATATGTTAGTTGTTCCTCAATGAAAAAAAATTAATAAAAAATTCTTGGAATGTGAATAAAGAAAGATTCAGTAGAAAAGCAAATACAGCGTATGTATTGGGAATGGATGTATTCTCTGAAAGGCAAAGAGTCTCTAAGTCCTGTGCCTGCCACTCCCTGAGGAGCAGTTGAAGGAAAGGGGACAATAGAAACCACAACATAGGTTTGGGGAATCTGAGAACAAAAGTGACCTTGACCTGCTTTTCCAGATAGAACCTTGAAAATGGCAAAAGTAAAAAGAGGGCTATATGGATGTTTAGGAAGATGCTGCAAGAACAATAAAACATTCTCTTTACAACCAACAGCAGTTAAAACATGGCATTGAGAACCAGGGCCCCTTGAAAGTCTATGAAGTAGAGATGGGGCATCCAGCATGAAGCAGCCTACATAGACCAATGACTGAACACCAAAGAGAGACAAGCATATCTCAACAGAGGCCAGCAGAAATAGATGGTAAGGTGGAGGATCATGTTCCTTTTCCCCATCAGTGTCTTGACCACCATGTAACCCCTCTCCCCCACTAAAATAAGTTGCAACCTCAACCACAAAAAGAAGGACTGCTAAAGTAACTGAGATTCCATTTTTTACCACCAAATAGATATGATGTTCATAACAGGAATAAATTTAATAAAAAGCAAAAGTATTTTTTATACACATCAGTTTTCAACTAGAATATATCATCCCTACTCAAGCAACATGACATTTCTTAACACCTGCTTTCTAACACTAGGTATTTCATAGCATTATCCTATCTCATAAAAGAGTAATATGCAAATTGACCGTACCTCCAATCAAGCCACGTCCACAGACATGCCCACCAGCCAATCAGGAGCAAATTATGCAAATAAACCCCAATCAAAATGGCTGCTGCCACTGAGAGCAGGAGGGAGGCTTGGGTTTCCCTGGCAACAAAGGAAGCTAAGCTTTCTGCCTGCCCTTGTTGGCCTAGGCCTCCACTCGATGCTACAAAGTTTCAATTATAGAAGATACATAATCCCAACAGAAATGGCAGCAGCCAGGGATCTGGAGAGAGAGGAGGCTAGGGTTGCCAGAGCCATGGAGGAAGCCAAAATGCTGTAGCACTAGCCTAGGCCTCCATTCTAGGCCAGAAAGTTTCAAACAGAAATGGCTGTCACCATGGAGTGAGAAGAAGGCGTGGCTCTGCCCCAGGCTACAAAGTTTCAATTGTAGAACATAAATTAATCCCAGATCCCAGGGCCTCCGTTTGGGTCACTGGGGGCGTGGCCAGCCTGCAAACCCCCACAGGCCCCTTGCCCAGGCCATCCCACGCCCCAAGGGAACCCCCACCCTGATCCGGGACACCCTTCAGGGCAAACCAGCCAATCCCCACCCATGCCCCAGGCCTCTATCCTATCTAATAAAAGAGTAATACATAGATTGACTATCACTCAAACACACAAAAGGGCTGCCACCATGTGGTGAAAGATCCTGCCCCCATGTGGACACAAGATGGCCACCACAAGATGGCCAGAGGGGAGGGCAGTTGGGAGGAACCAGGCCTGCAAAGGAGGACAGTTGTGGGCAATCAGGCCAGCAAGGGAGGGCAGTGGGGAGGGACCAGGCCTGCAAGAGAGGGCAGTTGGGGGTGACCAGAGGAGGGAAGTTGGGGGCAAACAGGCTGGCAGGGGAGCAGTTAGGTGTCAATTAGGCTGGCAGGGTAGTGGTTAGGGGGTGATCAGGCTGGCAGGCAGAAGCGGTTAGGGGCAATCAGGGAAGCAGGCAGGCAAGCAGTTTGGAGCCAGCAGTGCTGGATTGTGAGAAGGATGTCTGACTGCCCTTTTAGGCCCGATCCTACTGGGCAGCCAGATATCCCTCGAGGGGTCCCAGATTGGAGAGTGTGCAGGCTGGGCTATGGGACATCTCCCCCATCCCCATGCACAAATTTTGTGCACCGGGCCTCTAGTTTTACGTAAAGGAAAGAATAAATAGTTCTGGGTACTAAGGGGCTTCTTTATGACACTCAAAATTATTTTAATGAAATCTCCAAAGTTTTTTAAAAGGAAATCTAAGCCACATGCAATGTAGGTATAAATCCTTAACTTTGATCCTTTCTTGGTTCAGCTCTGCCAACATAATGATTTAGAGTAGACAATGGAAGAGAAAGTCAAGCACTGGTGTTTTGTTGGCCCTCAGGGATAAGTACAGCAGAATTTTCAGAATGAGATAGACTCACATAACATGCACAACTTTTCCATAAGTTGAAGAAAAATACCTTGGGATTTGTTTGTTTTACCAGGTATAAAATTAAAGTATAAGTAGAACATATATCACTTATGGTATGTGAAAAACATTGTTATTAATATCTCAGTTTTCCACCAAATCTAAAAATTCAATAGAATACTAATCAAAATCTCAACAATATTTTTTGTAGAAAATGATAAGTTGATTTGAAAGTTTATAAGGAAATGCATAGGAGCTGTAATAGCCAAAACAATTTTGAAAATACCAAAGTTGGAGGACTCAGACTTTCTAATTTCAAGACTTGCTATAAAACTACAACAGTAAAAAAAAAAGTAGTGATATTTATGTAAGGATAGATACATGGATCAATAGAACAAAATAGAGAATACAGGTATTGGCCTACACATATATGTCAATTGACTTTCAACAATGTTGCTAAGCCAATTCAAGGGGAGGGGGGCAGAAAGTCTTTCCAACAAATGATTCTGGAACAACTGAATATCTGATTGAGAAACATTAACCTTGATCCTTATTTCACATTGTACACAAACTTTAACACAAAATGAATTGTATATCTAAATGTAAAACTTTAAAAACTATAATAGTTTTAGAAGAAAATATAGGAGGAAATATTTATCAGCTCAGGGTAACCAAATGTTTCTCAAATAGTATACAAAAAGAATGAACCATAATAATAAAATGTTGATAAAGTAGACTTCATCAAATATAATTTTTCTCTAAAATACATCATTAGAAAAATAAAAGGCAAAAGCAAGACATAAAAAGAAAATATTTAAAATGCATATGTCTTAGTGAGGAGTTGTATCCAGCACACATAAATACCAGCTGAAAGAATCTTTTGGGGGAAATTGAAAAAAAAAAACGTGGATAAGGACTATGCATTAGATTTTATCAGTGTTTCTCAACCATTCTTTCATTATCACCCACTCCCAGGAAATTTTTCGCATTTTTTTCCTAACTGCCTCCAAAAGAAAAGTTACTCCCAGAGAATACTGTAGAGGGCCCTCAGGGAAGACACTTGAGCATTCTTTAAATCATTGTCAGCTGAATCCAAGGTGCCAGGCATCTTGGAAACACATCCACCAAGAAGGCTGGATGCATTATCAGTATTGACTCTTAACTTGCTCCAGGTGTCTGGGAAAGGGCCTTGAAATGTAGATTCAGCCTAGTCCCGGGAATGAGGGAATGAGTAGGGCCTGGGCCCACTTAAGCTCCTTTGATCCTGGGTTTTTTCAGGTGAAACCCCTCTGTATTTTAGTATAAATAAACATGCTGCTGTTGGGTTTGAATTCCTGTTTCTCCATCAGAGCGAACAGAGATTCCATCCAGGCCCAGCTTTTATTTCTATTTCTGTGTTCTCTATTCTTTCTATTATTTCTCAATCCCCAGCTCCTCTACTCAGTAACTGGAACCACTCTTCTTTCTATGCTGGATGTGGAAAAAAGAGTAAAAACCCTACAGTACTACATATCTGTTTATGTAATACTAGAGACCTGTTGCAGGAAGATTCCTGCAAGAATAGAGCTTCCTGCGGCCTGAGCAAAGCTCCCTCCCTTCTCTGCTGCCTTTATTTATATGTATATTTTAATTGGTTTCAGAGAGGAAGGGAGAGGGAGAGAGAGAAACATCAATGATGAGAGAGAATCATTGATTGGCTGCCTCCTGCACATCACCCAAATGGGGATTGAGCCTGCAACCTGAGCATGTGCCCTTGATCAGAACTGAGCCCAGGACACTTCAGTCCGAAGGCTGATGCTCTATCCACTGAGCTGAACAAGCTAGGGCTGTATATCTGTCCTTTAAATATAAAAAGAGTAAAATTATTTAACACATGCCTCCAAGAAAAGTTTCACCTGTTGAGAATTCTTGGATTATATTAAAGAAATTTTAGTATGAAAAGATGCTCAGTGCCATTAATTATCAGAAAAATGCAAATTAAAACCAGTATTAGATATTACCTCATACCTGTCAGAATGGCTATCATCAATAAATCAGCAAATAAATGTTGGCAAGGACATGGAGAAAAGAAACCATTGATGCACTGTTGGTGGGATTGCAAAGTTTTGCAGCCACTACAGAAAACAGTATGGAGGTTCCTTAATTTTTTTTAAATAGAACTGCCTTACAGCCCAGCAATTCCACTTCTGGATATTTATCTGAAAAAATCCAAAATATTTATTTGAAAAGATATATGCATCTGTATGCTCATTGCAGCATTATTTATAATAGCCAAGATATGGAAGCAATCCAAGTGCCCACAATAGATGAATGAATAAAAAGTGGTAGTACATACATATAATGAACTATTACTGGGCCATAAAAAAGAATGAAATCTTACCATTTGCAAAAGCATGAGTGGACCTAGAGGGTACATGTCAGTCAGAGAAAGACAAATACCATATGATTTCAATTTATATGTGTAATCTAAAGAGCAAAATAAATGAATAAGCAGAACAGAAACAGACTCATAGATACAGAGAACATTTTGATAGTTGCCAGATGGGAAGGAAGAGATTGGTAGGATGGGTGAAAAAGGTAAAGGAATTTAGAAATACAAATTGGTAGTTACAGAATAGTCACAGGAATGTAAAGTACAGCATAGGGAATATAATTACTAATCTATGTATATAAAACCCTAATATGCAAATAAACCAAACAGCAGAACAACCAAACAACTGGTCTCTGTGATGTGCACTGACCACCAGGGGGCACACGCAGAACATGGCAGGTGTAGACAGCAGAGCGTGGAACATGGTGGGCATCAGCTGCAGCAGGATGGTGAAGCAGGTGAGAAAGGGCGCTGGTTGCTGTCATCAGGGTGAATTTCTGGTGGTTACTGAAAATTCTTTGCTTCTGTGCACCTCAGTCCCACTGGGCACTCACACCTGCTGCCAGCATCAGCCCCGCTGGCACCCACAGCTGGTGCCCAGCACCAGTCCTGATCATTCAGTGCTGTCAGCAGGAGCAAGAGGCAGTTGCTGGCCCCGATCACACCTGACGGCTTCTCCACCTCCCCCTGTTCCTGAGGGGCAATCAGGGCAGCAGCTGCCACTCGTACCTGCTAACTGCATCAGCCCTAATCATTCGGTGCAGTCAGCAGGTGGAGGATTGGCTAAGATCTGCCCCTGTGCCCACCACAGCCTGGTGGCCCACAGTTCCTTTCAAGATGCATGAATTTGTGCACTGGGCCCCTAGTGTTATAATAACTATGTACGGTGTCAGATGGGTACTAGATTTACCAAGATGATCACTTCTTAAATTATATAAATGTCTAATCATAGGGTTGTACACCTTAAGCTAATATATTATTATATGTCAACTGTAATTTAAAAATTAAAAAAAGAATAGGAATAAAAACCTCAAACCTTGGACCAGCTCAGGAAGCATACTCTGACAGCACCCTTACAGCAAATGACTACACATTTTTATTCCTCTCGGCCATCAGTGTCTCACTTCTCTAGAGTTTGAATGACTCCAAAAAAGAAACTTTTGCATTCAATTTTATATCAAATGCACAAAGTATGGAGTGGGATTAAATCGCTTCTTAGTGCCCTGAGTCTTTTGATCAAAATAGAAGTAGTTCTTCACTTCCTTCATTGTGATAGAGAATAGCATATGACTTACCCTAGAATTGCAGCCAATTTTTCAATAATAATTTTGCTTTCCATTCAGACTAAATAAAAGCACACTATTTCAACCTCTATGAATACTTGTTCAAGTGAGGGTCACACACCTTCTAAAAGACTAGGGTTAAAATCTTTTTTTAATACCATATTTTTCCATGTATAAGATGCTATTTTTTTCTAAAATCATTAGACTAAAAATCGAGGGGCATCTTATACATGGAAAAAATACGAGGAGGGTGCTGCGCAGGTGCATAGCTGCCCATACCTTGTCAAACAGGCTTCCTCCAATCAAGAGCCCTATTGTTACTGACATCAGCTGATGCCGTAATTGGAGGTGGAGGTGGACAGTGAGCATATACAACAGGAACTATAGAGTTCTGAGCCCATAAAGATGTTAAAACATAAAAAGATAAATAAATGATTGTCTTACTCTGCAAAATTCAAACTGAATGTAATCAACTTGCAAAAGAGCATAGAAATAGAGCTGCAAAGAGACAATTTGGACCTCCTCCCACTAAGTATATGATCAAACAGTGGAGAAAACAGGAATAACAACTCTTTAAGATGCCAAAAGAGAAGGCCCTTAGAGGAAAACCAGCAAAATGTTTAAAATATTGATTTCTTAATTTTGGGTTGGAAAAGTGGGGGCGTCTTATACATGGTTGCATCTTATGCACAGGAAAATATGTTGTTTTTTTTAATTAATTTTAGAAGTTGAGGAAGGAAAAGGGATAGAGATAGAAGCACCCATGAGAGAGAAACATCATCAATCGGCTGCCTCCTGTACATCTCCTACTGGGAATCAAGCCTCAGCCTGGGCATGTGCCCTCACCAGGAATCAAACTGTGACCTCCTGGTTCATGAGTGGATGTTCAACCACTGAGCCACACCAGCCAGGCTAATATATAACATCTTCTAGTTAGTACTGACATTATTATTCAACAGCACACTTTTCCCTGTTTAAAACATTGTGAATATTCTCACTTTATCCTAGTATATCTCTCCCCCCCTCCCCCTCCCCCCCCCCACATAGCTAAAGTTAAGACCCAGGAGGTCATCAAAACACTTTCTGACACATTTCCTTTTTCCAATCCTGCAGAACTGAGCTGCTCCTTTACTCTCCTACACACAATTTCCGGGCTGGTTTCCTTGAGTTAATGGCAGATCACAGGCCAGCAGCAGTGATTTCATACTGATCCCCTAAGCAAGTTTGTGTTAATCACCTTGGGCTGCCATAACAAATACCACAAACTGGGTTACTGCAACAATGGAAATTCCTTTTCTCCTAGAGGCTGGGAAGTCCAAGATCAAAGTGCTGCTCAGATTAGTTCCTAGTAAGGATTCTCTTCTTGGCTTGTGGATGGTTACCTTCTAGCTGCATTTTCACATGGCAGAGAAACAGAACCAGCTCTCTATATTTCCTCTTATAAGGACACTAATCCTATGGAATCAGGGCACCACCCTATGACCTTGTTTAACTTTCATGGCTTCCTTATCCAAGTATAGCCACATGGGGAGGGGGGGAATTCAACATATGAATTTAGGGGAGACATAACTCAGCCCACAGCAGAGCACATCTCACAGTATTTATGCTGAAATATCAGATTGGTTTTGTTTGTTTTAAGTTTCATCTGTTGTAAACCAATACTTTTGTATAGTTAATGAAAATGAATCCATAAAATTAAAAATGGGGGGGGGGTCTAAAGACATGCAAGATATAGGACCTGATTATTTTTATTACTAGGTTCAATAAACATAAAATTATTCTGTAAGATGTTTTTTAAAAACACTTTTTATTATGGTAAAATATATATAACATAAAATTTAATATTTTTATAATTTTAAATGTACAATTCACTGACATTAAGTACATTCACATTGTTATAGAATATGATTGATGTTTATAACTAACTATCCCTCTCCCTTCCTCCCTCTAGAAAAATCAATGAAATATATTTTCCATCTATATATATATATATATATATATATATATATATATATATATATATTTTTTTTTTTTTTTTAGAGGCCCGGTGCATGAAATTCGTGCACAGGAGGCAGGGGATGTTCCTCAGCCCAGCCTGCACCCTCTCCAATCTGGGACCCCTCTAGGGATGTCCTACTGCCCGTTTAGGCCCTATTTCAGTATGATAGGGCCTAAACGGGCAGTCAGACATCCTTCTTACAATCCAGCATTGCTAGCTCCAAGCTGCTCACCTGCCTGCCTCCCTGATTGGCCCTAACTGCTTCTGCCTGCCAGCCTGATCACTCCTTAACCATTACCCTGCCAGCCACATTGATGTCTAATTGCTCCCCTGCCAGCCTGTTTGCCCCCAAGTTCCCTCCTCTGCTGGCCTGGAACCTCCCAAAGGCCCTCCCCTGCTGGCCATCTCATGGTGGCCATCTTGTATCCACATGGGGGCAGGATCTTTGACCACATGGGGGCAACCATCTTGTCTGTTGGAGTGATGGTCAATCTGCAAATTACTCTTCTATTATACTACAGGCCCGGTGCACAAAATGTGTGCACTTGGGATAGGGGTGGGGTCCCTCAGCCTGGCCTGTGCCCTCTCACAATCCAGGACCCCTCATTCCTTACTGCCTGCCTGCTCGTTGCTCCTTAGTGCTTCCATGGAGGCAGGAGAGGCTCCCACCACTGCAGATGCACTCATCAGCTATAACCCTGGCTTCTGGCTGAATGGTGGTCCCCTTGTGGAAGTGTACTGATCACCAGGGGCAGTTCCTGCATTGAGCATCTGCCCCCTGGTGGTCAGTGCACATCATAGCAACTGGTTGCTCTAATCGTTCTCCCATAATGATTGCTTAGGCTTTTATTATATAGATAGGATTATATAGGATAGAAGCCTAGTGCATGGGTGGTTCAGCTGGCTTGCCCTGAAGAGTGTCCCAGATCAGGTTAGGGATTCCCTTGGGGTATGGGGCGGCCTGGGTGAGGGGCCTATGGAGGTTTTCAGGCCAGCCACGCCCCCCAGCAACCCAAGCAGAGGCCCTGGGATCTGGAATTAATTTATGTTCTACAATTGAAATACTGTAGCCTCAAGTGGAGCCAAGCCTTCTGGTTGCTCCATGGTGGCAGCCATTTCTGTTGGGACATTTATCTTCAATAATTCAAACTTTGTAGCCTAGAGTAGAGGCCTAGGTACTAGGGCTGCAGAAGCTTGGCTTCCTTCATCGCCCAGGCAACCCTAGCCTCTGCTCTCTCCAGCTCCATGGCTACTGCCATTTCTGTTGGGATATATCTTCTATAATTGAAACTTTGTAGCATTGAGTGGAGGTCTAGGTTGGCAAGGGCAGGTGGAAAGCTTGGCTTCCTCCATTGCCAGGGAAACTCAAGCCTTCCTTCTGCTCTCAGTGGCTGCAGCCATCTTGGTTGAGGTTTATTTGCATAATTTGCTCCTGATTGGCTGATGGGCGTGACTGTGGGCATGGCTGGAGGTATGGTCAATTTGCATATTACTCTTCTATTATATAGGAGCTATATATATATATATATATATATATATATATATATATATATATATATATATATTCTCATCCAGACAATGACAGTTCCCTTTCTCAGTGCTGTCCTTGCCTTGTCCAACATTACAGGGAATGACACTGAGGATGGATAGTCCAAGTTCTGTGTTCTGAAGTCTCTGGAAATATTCTTTCTATGTGGCCATGTTACCAATTTGATATTGAGTTAGAGCATTTATTTGCTTTTATTTTCAAGTTAGGCATTTCTTAACATTCTGAATTATTTTCTTTTTTAAATATGTAAAATGTTTACATGTTTCAATGTATAAAGCACCAAAGAGCTTAACTCAATTAAGTTAACCTTTCTCTTCCCTTCACTTCCCACTCACTAGAGGAAACCGTTTTAACAGGTTATTTATTTTGTCCTTCCAGCATTTCATCCTGCAAAGAGTAGCAAGTAGATAGATGTCTTCTCATCCCTTGCCCCTTTATTGTTCAAAACATACCTTGCTGCATACACGGTTCTACATCTTGCACTTTGTCATTGAACAAAATAGCCCAGATACCACACCCTATCATTATCTTTCTTAGTCCTTTTTTTTAAAAAAAAATCTATTTTTATTGATTTCAGAGAGGAAGAGAGAGGGAGAGAGATAGAGACATCAATTATGAGAGAGAATCATTGATTGGCTGCTTCCTGCACGCCCCTATTGGTGACTAAGTCTGCAACCAGGCATGTGCCCTTGATTAGAATCAAACCCAGGACCCTTTAGTTTCCAGGCCGACGCTCTATCTACTGAGCCACCTCGACTAGGGCTCTCAGTCCATTTGTATGACTGCATGGAACTGCACGGTATGAGCACACGATAGTTTAGTCCCATATCATGCACGCTTGGGTTGTTTCTAATCCTATGCTATTACAAATAACACTGTGCTCAATGACCTCATGCATCTGTCACTTTATAAATGTGCAGAATTATCTTTTAGATAGATTCCTAGAAGAACGTTCCTGGGTCAAAGAATAAATGCACATTTCATTAGACATTACAAATTCCCTTTCGTAGGAGTTATAGTTTGCCTTCCACCAGCAGTGTTGTGTGAGTGCTTGTTTCCTCTCCACCTTGCCTACAGGGTGTGCTGTCAAACTTTGAAATAGAAATGGTCGTTCAATGCATTTTAATTTGCATTTCTGCTATTCCTGGTGAGCTTGGTCATCTTTTTAGATGTGTACAGCCCTATTTCTTTTGCGATAGTGTTCATTTTTCTATTTGTGGTCTTTTTCTTATAGGTTTTGGGAAGGACATTAACCTTTATTTAATGACATGTTACAAAACCTTCTCCCAGCTTGTCATTTGTCTTCTGACTTTTTTATTGTAATTTTAGCCATGCAAAGTTCGTGGGTTTTTTAAAATTGAAGTCTAATATGTAAAGTACTCTCTTCTTCTGTGGCTCTGGATTTTTGAGTCGTAATTTAAAAGGCTTTCATCACTCCCAGGTTATAAAGAAATTCACCCATAACATTTTTTGTTGTTTTGTTTTTAAATTTAGATTTTTTATTGATTTGAAGGAATTTTTGGTGTGTGGCATTGGCACCAGTCTTGAGGGGGAGTTATGTTTGATTTGGTTTGTTTTTTATTACAAATGCCAATACTTTGCTTAGGTTTTCTTCTTTTTTCTTTTCTCCTTCTTGTTTGTTTGGTTTGGTCTTTATTAATCC
Organism: Antrozous pallidus; assembly: GCA_027563665.1. NCBI lineage: Eukaryota > Metazoa > Chordata > Mammalia > Chiroptera > Vespertilionidae > Antrozous > Antrozous pallidus. The sequence goes on along the minus strand of CM050509.1, from coordinate 136,402,853 downwards.
TCACGTGAAAATATTTTCCCATTGATTGTTAGAATGGAAGGGAAGGAGTAGAGACAGAGAGAGGAACATAGATGTGAGAGAGACACATCGATTGGTTGCCTCCCGCACACACCCCAACTGGGGCTGGGGCTCAAGCTGCAATCGAGGTATGTGGCCTTGACTGGAATCAAACCCAGGATCCATTAGTCTGTGGGCTGATGCTCTATCCACTGAGCCAAACCAACTGGGGCATTGCTTAGGTTTTCTATTTTGAGTGCTAATCCACATACTCAAGGACTTGGCAGTCCTGAGCTTCTTCCCACCCCCATTAGAATCTATAAGTAGCTTTCCCCTTTAACCATCCAAAATACCCCTCAATATCTGTTTACTGTATGCATTAGCTCCATCCTTTCCCCCTTAAGATTCTAGAAGTCTCAGTTGTCCCAGGCACAACGCTTACACAGGAAGCTTAACAACTACCTTTTTCATGACATGCACAGGCCACTGAAAGTCCTACACTTTCAAGGGTGAGGTTCTAGTCTTTGGTGTTATTCCTATTGCTTATGGGTCTGTGTTTGGGCTGGAAAGTTTTGGGGGATGTCTAGGGAGGCAGGGGGCGGTAGGGAAAGTCAACATGTAAATGATGTGGACAACAGTGTCATAGTGAGTTTCAATTTGCCTTTGGTTTCTTTGTGGATCACCTCTGGCTTTCTTCCTGGCCTCACCTCTGTCTTGGTGTTAATTGAATTAGGATGGTTAATCTTCTTCATCAGTGGAGCATGTTTTTCAGAATTTTGAAATGTGAGCCTGACTCTTGAAGTTTGCATAGCAGCTTTTCTCTGGGGAAATGTAACAGAGCTGTTCCACTAATGAAGAAAGTTTTCAAATGTGGAAAAATAGATGAGTGTTTGCTCTCTGTGAAAAATATTCTCATGCTGAATAATGCAACTGGCGGTCCCTGAGTTGGTTTCTCACAAACTCACTGCCAGTTACTTCCTGGTCTATGCCAGCAATGAAAGCTGTTTATTCATTTACAAGTCATATGCCTCATTTGTGTACTTTCTGTTCAAAGCAAAAGGCCCCATGTGGTTAGTTTAAATGGTCTAAATCCTAATTTCTTTACTATATTCTGGAATGTCAACCATTCTGATGACTTAATATGCTCTTTACTTTTAAATGTGGAAAAGCATTATTAAATGGGCTAGTTTTTCTTTAAACTATTCTTCATTTCAATTTATTTTCAATTTATTCAATTGATCTTTATTGCCATCCAAAATGTGTTGATTTTTTTAACTTATATTATAATTAAGGAGGATGATATATTTAGATTGTACTGCTAGAAGGGAAGCTCTAAAATAGTGCATGATGAACAAGAGTGGGAAAATATTTCCTAAATGTTTTTATTGATCATTAAATTGCTATGCTATCCCACCAAATGACTCTTTTTTAAAAAAAAATGTTTTTATTGATTGTTAGAGAGAGCGAGAAAGGGAGGAAGAGAGAGAGAAACATCAATCAGCTGCCTCCTGCAGGCCCCCCACTGGGGATCCAGCCCTCAGCCTTGCCATGTGCCCTGACCAGGTATCAAACCGGTGACCTCTTGGTGCATAGGATGATGCTCAACCAACTTAGCCACACTGGCTGAGCCCACCAAATGACTCTTGGTTAAAGACAATGAGGTGCCCAAGCTTTGTTGGCCTAAAAGTCCCTTGAGGGGCAAGCATCATGTTTAATTTTGAGTGTGCCTTAAAATCATAGTAGGAGGGAATTTATTGTTATATCAACTACATACTGTAATAATTATGATTTGGGGACAGTATTTTTCATTTATAATTTTTAAAATTAATAAACAAAGGAAGTTTAATATGGATAACATCACTACAATTTTAGCTATATGTAAGGTACAAAGGAAGAAATGAGCTCAACCCACACATAGCATCCTTTGTGAGATGTGGGAAATCCATATGAAATATGCTATGGTTTGGACTATCCCCTGGAAGCAGACCCTTAATCAAAAATTCAAGCACAAAGAGTTTATTTGGGAGATGATCCCAGGAAATACCAGGAGTGGAATGAATAAGTGAGAAAGGAAAGGAAAGGCTCAGCAGGTATGGCTCAGTGGTTGAGCGCCAACCCATGAACCAAGAAGTCATGATTCGATTCATGCCCAGTTTGTGGGCTTGATCCCCAATGGGGGTGTGTAAGAAGCAGCCAATTGATGTTGATGTTTCTCTCTCAGCATTGTTTCCATCTCTCTCTCCCTCTCCCTTTTTCTCTCTTTAAAAATCACTAAAAACAGAAGAACCAAGATGGCAGCATAGGTAAAACACCTATCTTGCCACCATACACAGTAATTTCAAAACTACAACTTAACGAAAGAACAAACACCATCAGAATCACCCGAAAGCTGGCTAAGTGAAAATTCCACAAATAAAAGTGAAGATAAGACACTGTGACTCGGGGGAGCGGCTGAGGACAGCATTGAAGATACGCGCGGAGCCAGAGGTTTGGAGGAGCACGCACCAGCAGATAGAGTGGGCAGCTGAAAACTGGCCAGTTTTCTTGAATGGGGAGACAAAAACGTCCCACTGGACTGATTCTCCAGCTCTGGGTGAAGTCCAGGGAACCCACTATCATACAGGGTAAAAACTTGACAGTGGGAGGGCACACCGAAGCTTGGGTGCTGCAGGGGTTGGCAGGCTTGTGGAGAAGGCAAGCTTGTGCGGAGTGAGTGTGAGTTTAGGAACAGCTCAGCTGCCTGACTGCGCAGAGAGCACTCGTGACTTGCTCTTTCATTCGGGAAACCGTCAGACTGCATTGTTTTGCGACCGTGGGTGAGACATTGGGTGCGCAGACTCATTTGAGGACAGGCTGAATTCTCCAGCAGCCAGTGGAGCTCGGCAGCGGCTCTCTCTCAGAGTCCCTGGGGCTGCATAGGGCGGAGCTGACGCTGTCTGCTTGGCCCGGAAACTCCACCCATCCAACCTGAGCACAGCTGAACATCACAGACAATTGGCCTGAAGGTCAACCCCTCCAAGTGCTAACAATTAACCTGAGCTTAACTTCAACAAGACTGTGTAACCCATATCCACCTCAGGTAACTGGGGAGGATGAGCTACTGTCCCTTGTAGGACGTCTACCACACAAAGCTAATTGACCAACTCAGGGAAGCAGCCACCATGCAGAGACATGGAAAGAAATCAGATGTGAAAGAAATGAAGGGAAAAAAACGACTGGACATGGAATTCAAAACCATGGTTATAGGGCTTCTCAAGAGGCTCCTAGAAAAGGTTGAGACCTATAAGGAAATAAGCAAGACCTACAAGGAAATGAATGAGACCTGCAAGGAAATGAACAAGACCAACGTGGAAATGAATGAGTCCTACAAAGAAATGAATGAGACCTACAAGGATATGAACGAGACTCTCAAGGATATGAAAAAAGACCAACCAGAAATTAAGCATACACTGACTGAAATAAAAAATATTATACAAAGACCTAAAAACAGTCTAGAGGACCATAAGAACCAAGTCAAATATTTGAAATACAAAGAAGCAAAACCCACTCAGCCGGAAAAGCAAGAAGCAAAAAGGATCAAAAAAATTGAAGATAGTGTAAGAGGCCTCTGGGACAACCTCAAGCATACCAACATCTGAATTATAGGGGTGCCAGAAAAAGAGAGAGAGCAAGATAATGAAAACCTATTTGAAGAAATAGTGACCAAAAACTTCCCACACCTGGTGAAAGAAATTGACTTAAAAGTCCAAGAAGCACACAGAACCCCAAACTATCGGAATCCAAAGAGGACCACACCAAGGCACATCATAATTAAAATGCCAAGGGCAAAGATAAAGAGAAAATATTAAAAGCAGCAATAGAATAACAGTTAGTTACCTATAAGGGAGCATCCATATGATTGTCAGCGGATTTCTCAACAGAAATGATGCAGGCCAGATGGGAGTGGCAAGAAATATTCAAAGTAATGAATAGCAAGAATCTACAACCAAGATTACTCTACCCAGCAAAGATATCATTCAGAATTGAAGGTCAGATAAAGTGCTTCGCAGATAAGAAAAGGCTAAAGGAGTTCATCACCACCAAACCAATATTATATGAAATGCTGAAAGATATTCTTTAAGAAGAGGAAGAAGAAAAAGATAAAAGTGTAAATTAGGAACAACAAATACACATCTATCAACAAATGAATCTAAAAATCAAGTGAATTAAAAATCTGATGAACAGGATAAACTGGTGAATATAACAGAATCATGGGCATAGAGAGGGAATGGACTGACAATTCTTGGGGAGAAAGGGATGTGGGAGGTGCAGCAAGAGACTGGACAAAAATCATACACCTATGGAAGAGGACAATGGGGGGGAGGGCAGAGGGTGGAATGGGTTCCGGGTAGAGGGGAGCTATGGGGGGGGGAGAACAATGTAATTAATAAACTGAACAATAAAGATTAAAATATTTTTTAAAATAAGAAAAGGTGGAGAGTTGGTCTCTGGGGGCAAAAAGGAAGCCATGAAAGAAATGTAATATGAACCTGAACTTTCTACTTCACATATCAACCATTCCGTCAAACATCTTCACATTTTGTTCCATACCTAAGCAAGTAATACTAAAGAACTTCAGTTATGACACTGTACAAAACAACTAGTGTGAACTAATCTAAAATGAAAATGAAAACTCAGCATGCTGGAAGTGAAGCCGGAGGTTTTTCATCTCCTTTCATTCACATGGATGAATACACTCTTCAAATTAAAACACACTTACAAACTGCTGTTCTTCTATTATGTGCTAAACCTATGATAAACCAAAAGAGAATAATAAATTTTGCTTCTTTGAAAAATGTCTGTGACAATAAGATGCAGATTTTATCCTCAGGAAGCATCAAATGATCCACTGTAAAAGTTTGATGGGTCAGAATTCAAAAAACACAAATCTAGGGGGGAAAAAGAAATTATACAATAATATTCTTGGGTCTAAACATTCTGTTTTGAATTAGACAAATATAATTTCACTACTCTTGTTAACTCAGAAAGAGTAAAACCTATATCACTGGCAACTTTTTAAAATGTATTTTTATTTTTTTAGAGAGGAAAGGAGAGGAAGAAAGAGATAGAAACATCAATGATAAGAGAGAATCATTGACTGGCTGCCTCCTGCATGTCCCACACTGGGGATCGAGCCTGCAATTCCGGCATGTGGCCTGACAGGGAAACAAACCATGACCTCCTGGTTCATAGGTCAAAGCTCAGCCACTGAGCCACGCCAGTTGAGCTTTTGCTGACAATTTTTATTTCAGCATGACTCCCTTTTGTAAAACACCCTCTCTCAGTCATAGTGGATGAAAAAAAGAACAGGCCTTGGGCAGATTCACACATTTTATGCTACTGCTGTGGCTCCCATCGCATTTTTTCTTCTTTTTCTTACAGCATTCATCATTGTGTATTGTAATTATTTAACATGTATGACTTCTTTGCTAGACCGTGAGGCCTCAAGAAAAAGGATCATACTTTGCATCCTGCAATCCCAGGGATACCTTCCCCGGAGTATGCATCCAATGAATACTTAATCAAATAAATTAATAATGAATCAACTTCGCCTTCTATTTTTTCTCTCTTGAGAGGAAGGATTCTTGAACTAAAAGAAAACACCATCCTCCTGTGCATCCTCAAGAGTAAAGCTTGTGGCTTGGGCTTTCTTTTTAACTTCTGTATTTATATTCACACTAGAGGCCCAGTGCACGAAATTCATGCAGGGATAGGGTCCCTAGTGGCTGCTGGTCACTGGTCAGGGCCTCCCTTCCCCTGGCTGCCTGCTGCTGGTGCCCCCTGGTGGTCAGCATGTGTCTAACTCCCAGTCGGTCAAATTCCCGCCAGTGGGGATAGTTTGCATATTAGCCTTTTATTATATAGGATGTACTATACAAGCATATGTAAGAGTTTGTTACATTGAATCACTTAGAGCTGAGGTCAGCAAACTTGTTTTTTAATGAACAAATAAGGTTTTGCTGGCTATATAAGTCACTATTGCAACCACTCAACTCTGCTCCTATAGCACAAAAACAGCTTTTGACAGTATGTAAATTAGGATGAGGTGAAGAAGAAGGAGGAGGAGACTGAACAATCATAACTAGTTTGATAATAAGCATATAATATCTGCAACATCTAAAAGTGCTTTCTGAATTACCCAAGAGAGAATAAATTAAGGGCAATATAACTTTAGTTTTAATTATATTACATTATCTGCTAACTCTTGGAATTTGGACCAGTTAATTTCTTTATGAGAACATGGTAATATTGTAGAATCTACAAAGAATTTGGTGGCCAGGAGGCTCTTTTTAGTTTCCTTATAATTATAACTGACAACCTAGAAGTTTAAAGCATGTGGTACTGGCCCAGCCAGTGTGACTCAGTGGTTTGAGTGTCAACCCATGAACCAGGAGGTCTTGGTTTGATTCCTGATTGGGGCACATGCCCAGGTTGCAGGTTCAATCCCTGGTGTGGGGAGTGCTGGAGGCAGCCAATCAATGATTCTCTCTCATTATTGGTGTTTCTATCTCTCTCTCCCTCTCCCTTCCTTTCTTTTTAAAATCAATAAAAACATTTAAAAAAACATGTGATACTATTGGTATAAATTAAATACTAAGTAAGCTACCTAGTTTTCTGCTCAAAACAGAAAATTCAGTTAGCTAGACGACCTAATTCTCCATTTCTGGAATAATCTGTTTACTCACATGTTATGGCTTTCGGGGTGCTCTCTTAAACATATTGAGCTGAGCTAAACTGACTCTTCATTTGCCTTCTGTATTAGTTTCCTAGAGCTGCCATAATAAAGAACAGCAAACTGGATGGCATAAAACAAAAGAAGTTTATTCTCTCACAACTCTGGAGATTAGAATTCTAACTTCTGGTGGTTGTCAGCACTCCTTGGTCTACACATCACTCCAGTCTCTGCCTCCGTTATCTCATGAGTTCTCCTGTGTGCCTCTGTGTCTTCTCTTTTTATAAGGCCATCAGTCATATTGGATTAAGGGGTCATCCTACTCCAGTATGACCTCATCTCTACCTAACTAATTACATCTGCAATGACCCAATTTACAAATAAGGCTTGCTTAAACACAGATGACTGGACCCCACCACCAGAGTTTCTGATGGAATCTGCATTTCTAGCAAGTTCCCCAATGATGCAGATGCTGCTTGTCTGGGGACCACACTTTTTTGTGTGTGTATCTATGAGTTTGTTTGGTTTGATGTTGTTGTTGTTATTGTTGTTGTTGTTTGCTTATTCCCTTCACCTTTTCCACCCAGTCCCCCAAACACCTCTCCTCTGACACCTGTCAGTCTGTCCTCTGTATCTATGAGTCTGTTTCTATTCTGTTTGTTAGTTTATTTTGTTCATTAGGTTCCACATATTATAAGTGAAATCACAAGTTTTTACACAGCAAAGGAAACCATCAACAAAATGAAAAGACAACCCGCTAAATGGAAGAACATATTAACCAATGACAAATTTATTAAAAACTTATACAACTCAACACCAAAAAAAAAAAAAACAATTCAAAAAATGGGCAAAGGATCTGAATAGACACTTTTCCAAAGAGAACATACAGATGGCCAATAGACATATGAAAAGATGCTCAAGGTCACTAATCATCAGAGAAATGCAAGTGAAAATCACAACTATATATCACCTCATACTTGTCAGAATGGCTATCATCAATAAATCAACAAACCAAAAGTGATGGCAAGGATATGAGAAAGGAGAAACCCCATGCACTGTTGGCGGGAATGCAGATTGGTGCAGCCTCAATGCAAAAACAGTATGGAGGTTCCTCAAAGAATTAAAAATGGGAACCACATCTTGAGAACCACTGGTCTAAAGAAAAAGAGAAAAGAAAAGCTTGATTAAAATGAAGACTGACTTAAATGTGGGCAATTTATAATTGCTAGCAAAGCTTTAAATCAATGGTAGAAGCTTTTTATATAATTACTAGAGGCCTGGTGCATGAAATTTGTGCACAGGGGAGGGTCCCTCAGCTCGACCTGCACCCTCTCCAATCTGGGACCCCTCGGAGGATGTTCAATTGCCTCTCGCAATCCAGGACCACTAGCTCCTAACTGCTCGCCTGCCTGCCTGCCTGCCTGCCTGATCACCCCTAACCATGACTGCCTACCTTATCGCCTCTAACCACCTCTGCCTGCTTCCCTGATCACACCTAACTGCTCCCCTGCTGGCCTGATAGCCCCTAACTGCCTCTGCCCTGCACCCGGGACCCAGGATTCCCTCCTCCAGCTGGTCACAGGCATCCGGGACCCTGGCCAGTTTTTCCCGGGCTGGCCGAAGCCGCAGGGGACAGTGGAAAAGTGGCTTCACCTAGGCCACAGCCACAGGCACGGGGCAGGTGGCTTGTCTCTCTTCCAGGCCACAGCCTGGCTGGTTCCCATTTCTTTCTCCCCAGTGTTGAGTGTCTGAGCTGTTACAGCATGAGGGCATATTATATAGCTCTTTATTATATAGGATTTTAGATGAGAAATAATATTACAATGTTCATTAATTTATTTGGGGCCAAACAGGCCCAAAGGAAAGAGTCCTATGTAGAATTTAGAACACAGTATTGAATTTGTTTAATAAAAGCACAAAATATTTCCAGAAAGATTTATATGCCATACAATATAAACCATAAATTAATAGTTAGTTTCCTGGTCATCTGTTTTGGGTACAAATAAAGACAGAAAACCTCAATCTCTCATGTTACAGCCTCTAGTCCTACTACCTGTAATAACAGCTTCCACCTAATCTCTTAGCATTTACCCTTGCACACCTGTCACCTCATGAGGTATCCTTCCAACTCATGCCTGCCAACTTTCCAGATGTTTATTTTTTTTATATTTTGCTTCTGCCTTCCCAAGATTCCCTATCATTATTCAAATTACTGCAATATACAAGCTTTGATGATATTCTCAGCAAATAAATAAATAAATAAATAAATCTTGCTCTTAGAGCTGTTTCAAGGATCCCAGTTTCACAATTCATATTTCACTGAGCAGTTATTTTCAAAAGTATTTGATGGGTAAATTATCTTCTTAAAGTTATGATTTGATTTCTCATTGCAATCCAAAAATCTTTGAAGACGCATGCATGAAAATCCAGGGGTGAAATTATAGAGGCCAGCAAATACTCAAACCAGCATTAGGTAGTCTAGTTAACTGCCTTTATTCTTTTTCTATTTTTTAAATCTTTTTTTAAATATATTTTTCTTGAACTCAGAGAGAAAAGGAGAGCGAGAAAGAGAGAGACATCAATGAGAGAGAATCATTGATTGGCTGCCTCTTGCTTGCTCCCTACTGGGGATGCAGTCCACCACCCCGGCATGTGCCCTGACCGGGAATTGAACCGTGACCTCCAGGTCGTAGTCAACATTTCACTAGTGAGTCAAACCTGCCAGGCTAGTTAACTGACTTTAAAATGCTATTTTCACAAAGCGAAATGTATCAGTTGTCTCCCAGTGTTTTTAATGGGGAACAAAGGCAAAACAATTCTGTCCATTGAACAGCAGTTGTTGCTGCTTTTCCCCATCATAGCATCCAATGGAATTAGAACTCTCAACAAGTTGAACACTGTGGAACGAGAAAGAAGGAAAAGTAGTGACAGCTTCCATCACAGTTCTTCAGTTGCAATAGAATGAGACTTCACCAAGAAGTCTTTTCACAACATAGCACTTACTTCTCTTTTCCCTTGAATGTGGCTTCTGGATCCCCAGAACATCACACCATAACAAAAACTTATAAAAAAATTATGTAGCTGCACTTAATTCAAGATTTTGTAGCCCCAGGATCTAATTCAACTAAATAATTTCTACATTAATTCAAGAACTTTCCCCTCTGGTTATGGAAAAAAACAGCCAAAAACTATTATCCAACACCCTTAGGTGTTGGCACATGGAAAGATAAGAGAGGGAAGTTTCGGTCCATGACCTGAGTCAGCTTGTTTTTTAAAAAATTGGCTCACAAAAGTTTACTAAAATATTGGCATAAGTAAAAGGAAAACCAAACATACGACTATAGTATAGAGTAGTGATCTCAATTAACTGGAATGGGCTGTTGTAGCTAATGCAGCTTTCTATTCCAAGGAGCTCTAAGTGGAGCGTTTTTCTTCTTATTGCTCCAATATTGTTGCTAGCACATGGTTGCAGTGGGCTTTGTGGACTGGCTTGCTCAATTCTGTTCCAACCCCCTTCTGTGCCTCCCTGGATTATAGACAGCTGAAAGCAACCAGCTCTATTTTTAAGACTCCCTTCGAACTAAAATTGTGGATGAGATTGAGATTCTGTACAACAGATGCACTCATCCAATATTTGGAGTTGGAACCATGTTATGTAGGAAGAGAGGCCAGGTGTGAGAAACTCATTTTGTGGATGCAGATCATAGCTGAGGCAGTCTAGTTCCAATGGCAGCAGCTGAGGCTATGGTTTCCTGACTGAGCAGAAGTGCTTTTCCTATCACAGCAGAGGCAGTGGCTCCCAAACCAACACTTGGTGGGAGTGGCCCATTCAAAAGCAACTTTTAGTTTGTAGGAGGAGCAGCGGTGGCCCCAGAAACCCAGTTTTGTGGTTTTCTTTGAAAGGCACCTCTGACAGTTCACCTTATCATCTGACTCTTCAGTCCTTCCAATGATATTGCCACTTAATACCCTTACTATTCCCTTTCCACTGAAGCCAGCCATAATTGACTCTGTCTCTGTAAGTAATCTCCAGTAAACACAGTAGATATTCACTTCCCTGCCTTCATAAATAGAGTATAATAAATGTACTTAACGAATAAGTGCCTTAAAATTATTCAAAACCATTGTTAAGAAAATTTATAAAAGAGAGCTTTGCTCTAGCTGGTTTGATTCAATGGATTGAGCATTGGCCTGTGGACTGAAGGGTCCTGGGTTTGATTCTGGTCAAGGGCACATGCCCAGCTTGCCAGCTCAATCCCTAGTAGGGAATGTGCAGGAAGCAGTCAATCAACAATTCTCTCTCATCGTTGATGTTTCTATCTCTCTCTCTCCCTCTCCCTTCCTCTCTGAAATCAATTTTTTTTAAAAGGAGAGCTTTGTTCAAATTAAATTAATGAATGCCAAATCACTTTGAACTTCCAAGGGTGACTTGACTTCATTTGAACAAAAATCTCCTTTCACATACTCATAGCAAGTAAAATATTATAGGTAGAGAGGAATAAGAAAACCAAGTGAAGAGAATACTGAAAGCATAACCTAGAATTCAATCAATACATATGGCTGTATGTTGGTAATGGGTTTTATATTTTATTAGTTGCTGATAGAGACTTCAGTAAATGTCCAGCAGCTGTCTAATATGGGCTTGAAATAGGCATATACCTAAGCTGTGAGTTCAATCTCCAGTCGGGATAAGTATAGGAGGCAACTAATCAATATTTCTTTCTCACACTGATGATTTTCTCTCTCAAAAATAAGTTGTATGTCTATACACTCACAATGAAAAGTCAAAAAGAAAATTAAGAAAACAATCATCCTATCTAATAAAAGAGTAATATGCAAATTGACTGTACCTCCGATCAAGCCATGCCCACAAGCAAATCAGGAGCAAATAAACCCCAACCAAGATGGCTGTGGCCACTGAGAGAATGGGCTGGCCGGGGCTGCAAATTCAATATCCACACCACTGGCCAGCTCGTCTGGCCGCATGAAGGGAGGGAACGGACAGCACGAGCCGGCCGGCCGGGCAGAGGGAGGGAATGGGTGGCATGGGCTGGCTATGCAGAGGGAGGCAATGGGCTTTTTCCCTGGCCTTGGGGTGGGCTTGGGCCGGGGCTGGGGCGGGGCCAGCCAGTAATCTGCTGGATCACAGGGTGATCGCTGGCTGGGGTCCTCTGGCCAAGGTTCCTTGCCCAAGGACAAAAGACTTGACTAGAGGCTTTCAACCTTTGGTAGGCCAGAAGTGAGCCATCAGTAGAACATCCTCTGAGAGCTCCCAGTATGTTGGAGGGGGCAGGTTGGGCTGAGGGACCGCCCACACCCCAGTGCACGAATTTCATGCATCAGGCCCCTAGTCCTATCTAATAAAAGAGTAATATGCACATTGACCATACCTCTGTCACACCCACAAGCCACACCCAAAACCCAATCAGGAGTGATATGCAAATAAACTGAACCAAAATGGCTGTGGCCACTGAGAGCAGGAGGGAGGCTTAAGTTTCCCCGGCAATGGAGGAAGCCAAGCTTTCTGCCTGCCCTTTCCAGCCTTGGCCAGGGCAGAGCCCAGCGATCAGAGTGAGCTGGGGGTCCCCTGCCCAGAATCTGAGCCTTAGAGCCTGGCTAGAGGCTTGAGGCCTTAGCCGGGGGTGGAGCAGAGTGATCTCAGTGTGATGTCAGCAAGCTGGTGGTTTCCTGCCCAGGACTCAAGCCTCAGAGCCTTGACCAGAGGCTTGCAGCCTTAGCCAGGGACAGAGCAGAGTGATTGCAGTGCAATTGCAGCAAGCTGGGGGTCCCCTGCCCAGAGCCCTAGCCTCAGAACCTCATCCAGGGGCTTGTGGCCTTGGCAGGGGTGGAGCTGGAGATCAGAGGAGATGGGTGTATAGTATAAAGGAAACACCTTTTCTGACCGCTCATTGGCTAAGCTCCCTGTATGCCACTGGTAATATTCTTAGTAACTTGGGTATAAGAATCTAAAAAAGTAATCTAGGGTTCTCCCACCACACTCCTGGAGAAAATAACAAAGGTCCGCTGCTGGAGGGCTAAGAAATGTCATATCCTTTCCCTAGGCAGTTTGGCTCAGTAGATAATGCCTAGGTTTGCCAACCGCAGGGTCTGGGTTATATTCTGATCAAGGGCATGTACCAGGTTGCAGGCTCCTCCCTGGCTAGGGCCCAGGTCAGGGCTCATGCAGGAGGCAACTAATCAAAGTGTTCCTCTCACTTTGATGTTTCTCTGTCTTTCCCTTTCTCTTCCATACTCTCTAAAAATCAATGGAAACATATCCTTAGGTGAGTCATATTGTATGAAAGACACATCTTGAAAATGCCTAAAGAAAGTTGTCATTTTTTTCATGGTGAAGGGACTGGAGTCGATGTTGATGAAAACACCTTGGTGGCTACAGTGACTGGCAGTGGCTGCAGCAACGTTGTGATGGGGCTGGTGCCTTTCCCTGATTAGCCCAGTTGCCTCCCACAAAGGGAGGCCAGACTGTGGCTTAGGTCCGCTCCCTGTGGGGAACGGGCCTAAGCCATCAGTAGGATATCCCCTGAGGACTCCCAGTATGTGAAAGGCTGGGCTGAGGGGACCCCCCCACAGTGCACAAAATTAGTGCACTAATCCTATCTAATAAAAGAGTGGTGTGCAAATTGACCATACCTCCACTACAATCACAAGCCACGCCCAGCATCCACACCCACTGGCCAATCAGGAACAATATGCAAATTAACCCCAAACAAATATGGCTGCCAGCCAGAGAGAGCAGGAGGAAAGCTTGGGTTTCCCTGACGATGGAGGAAGCCAAGCTCTCCACCGGCCCTTGCCGGCTTAGGCCTCCAATCACTGCTACAAAGTTTCAATTATAGAAGATATATCCCAATAGAAATGGCGGCAGCCACGGAGCTGGAGAGAGCAGAGGTTAGGATTGCCCCTGGCAATGGGGGAAGCTAAGCTTTCTGCAGCCCTGACCTGCCTTGGCCTCTGCTTAAGGCTATAAAGTTTCAATTATAGAAGATAAATATCCCAAGAGAAATGGCTGCGGCCATGGAGTGAGCAGGAGGCTTGGCTCTGCTCCAGGCTACAAAGTTTCAATTGTAGAACATAAATAAATTCCAGATACCAGGACCTCCACTTGGGTTGCTGGGGGCAGGGGGGCATGGCAGGCCTACAAACCACCACAGGCCCCTCACCCAGGCCACCCCATGCTCCAAGGGAGCCCCCACCCTGATCTGGGACACCCTTCAGGGCAAACCAGCTGGCCCCCACCCATGCACCAGGCCTCTATCCTATCTAATAAGAGTAATATTCAGATTAACCATCACTCCAACACACAAGATGGCTGCCCCCATGTAGTCAAAGATCCTGCTCCTATGTGGTCAAAGTTGGCCACCACAAGATGGCCAGCAGTGGAGGGCAGTTAGGGGTGACCAGGCCCTCAGAGGAGAGAAGTTGGGGGCAACTAGGTGTGCAGAGAAGGGCATTTGGGGGGTACCCAGGCTTCCAGGGGAGAGCAGTTGGGGGGACCAGGCCTGCAGGGGAGGGCAGTTAGGGGCAAACAGGCTGGCAGGGGAGCAACTAGGCATCAATCAGGCTGGCATGGGAGTGGTTAGGGGGTGATCAAGCTGGCAGGCAGAAGCGGTTAGGAGCAATCAGGAAGGCAGGCAGGCGAGTCAACAGTCCTGGATTGTGAGAGGGATGTCTGACTGCTCGTTTAGGCCTGATCCTACCAGGCAGTCAGATATCCCTCAAGGAGAGGGTGCAGGTTGGGCAGAGAGACACCACCTGCACTCCCTGTGTACGAATTTCATGCACCGGGCCTCTAGTATACAAATAAAACAAAATCCACTGAGAATCACTTAAATTGATAGGAAAGTTTAGTAAAGTGTTTGTACACAAGGTAAATATATAGAGATTAATAGTTTTACTTCCTCGAAATAGTCAAATGGAATAAAAGATTGAAAAAGGGATGAGACTCAAAGGAGCCCAAAAACCGTAAAATCCCCACTTAGTTAATATGCAGAACCCCTATGATCAAAATTATAAACATTTTCTAAGACATTTAAACACAGATTTAAATGTATAGAATTGAACCATGTCAATTCCTCCTAAACTAACGTAAAGATTTAATGCAATTCCAATCAAAATTTTATTTTTTAATTTTAAAAATAGTTATCTCAAAAATGTATGCTGTGATCCCATCTTTCACCTAACTATCTTTGTAATTTTAAATAAGATGAAAAAAACTTAAGATCTGGCCTATGATGACATCAATGGAATTAGAGGTATATCCTGGGCTTCTGAAGAACACAGGTCTTCCAGAATCAGGAAGCATGTTCATGCCATGCCCTCTTCAGTCCCAGGATTCCTGGGATAATTAAAGGAATACAAGGACCAATTACATGGGAGAGTTAGAACCTTCATGCAACCAGTGAGCTGCATAGGACCCATATAATAATTTAATCCTGTCTGCAGGGTATGAGTCTTTTATGGAGACTTATAGAATAGCTAAGAATCTTCCAAAAGGCTAGACTCCTATATAGGCAATTGTGGTCCAGGAGGTGATTTGGTGCTTTACAAAGTCATTTGGGGTTATAAGTCCCTCTATCTGTGGCTCTAAGGTGACCACAGCATAGCCCTTATCTCTGTGGCCAAAGCCAGGTTACCAAGAAGTCTGGAATTCTGGATAGCAGAAAGAGAGACTTAGCAAAAGAGTTAGAAGCTGAACATATTCAAATGGCATTTAGGAGAACTTGGCCACATGGACATACCTAATCTCAAGGGGATGTGGGAGTGTAGATTCTAGTGGCCTGGGAAAAAAGGAGAATGGATTCAGTGGGCAACAAGTTGTCTTCCACAGTGTCTGCATGAAGCAGAACAGTGAAGTGGCAGGCTAGAGTTACTGCTTTTTTATTTGCACACCATGTGTCCATATTTTAAAAGCACTTCCACAGCCCAGCTTGTGTTGCTCAGTGGTTAAGCACTGCCCTATCAACCATGAGGTCACGGTTTGATTCCCTGTCAGGGTACATGCCAGGGTTGTGGGCTCAAATCCCCAGTGAGAGGTGTGCAGTAAACAGCTGGTCGATGATTCTTCCTCATCATTAGTGTTTCTATTTCTCTCTCCCTCTCCCTTTTCTCTGAAATTAATAAAAAATATATTTAAAAAATAAAAGCATTTCCCCATTGAAATTATTGTCCTTTCCCAGATGTGTTGCTGGCTGGAGACTCAAGTTAGACAAAGGGGAAGTTGCAAAAGAGATCTCAGACATTTGGAGAAGGATCTTTACCCAATACACAAGTTTTGTTTTTTTTTTTAAATAAACAACTTTGTGAGAACTGGCCCATAAAACATGTCTTAGAAGTTGTCAAGTGGCCTTTGACTACATGCAACTATTTCAAATTTACCAAAGTCCCTTCTAGGTTTGGCTAAGTAACTTCCTCCCTTTTTCTTTCCATATTTCTCTGATGTTTCAAAGTCAATATCTAGGGGAAGGGCTTGTCAATATTTTTATCATTCTTTATTGTTGAAAGTATTACATATGTCTCCTTTTTTCCCCTCATTGACCCCCTCCAGCCTGCCCCTGCCCCAGGCCTTCAGCACAAAGGACTTGTAAATTTTCACCAATCAAGTCCAAAATGGCCTCCCAAATGTATTTTTCTCTGCTTTGTGTTCTTCATTTAGCACATGCTTTGACACTGTTAAACCCAGAGCCACCTTATAGTCCCTCTTTTACGAAAAATGAATCACATCTATTTCTAATAAGACATCCTTGGGGAAAAGGGAAGAACAAAGTAGCTGGTATATGTAAGTACAAAACCAAGAGACACAATATCTTTCTGCAGTTTTTGTCAGCCCCTTCCCAAGGCCATAATTTATTCCTCAAAATAAGCACATTTGACAAAGATGTACAGTGACAGCTGGAAAGGAGACATTGTTCAAAAACACAATCTTTTCACTAAAAAATGTAATAATTGCATTACTTACATCCTATATAATAAAAGCTAATATGCAAATTGACCAACTGCAGAACAACTGGTCGCTATGATGCACACTGACCACCAGGGGGCAGATGCTCAATGCAGGAGCTGCCTCCTGGTGGTCAGTGTACTCCCACAGGGGGAGTGCCGCTCAGCCAGAAGCCAGGCTCATGGCTGGCGAGTGCAGCAGTGGTGGCAGAAGCCTCTCCTGCCTCTGTAGCAGCACTGGGGATGTCCGACTGCCTGTGGGGAGCCGACCTAAGCTGTCATCTGGACATCCCCTGAGAGCTCCCAGACTGTGAAGGGTGCAGCCCAGGCTGAAGGACCCCCACCCCGCCCCTCAGTGCACGAATTTCATGCACCGGGCCTCTAGTAGATCATAATAATCCAAACAACTGCATTTCATATGAAGATTTGTCTAAATGAAACCTGGAATTAATTCTAACATAGATGAGCGTTTGGAAAAACAAAGCAGTCTTTTGTTAAGTAGCTAAATCTCTGAGCTGCTGATTATATGTATATCTGCATTGGATAACACCTTAAAATGAAAAAAACACACAACAACAACAACACATGAATAGAGCAAAAGGCTTCTTTGTGGTTGCTTTTCATTTGTGTTTACTTTTACTAAAGAATGAGATGAATGCACATTGAAAATGTAACAAATGAAGTGGCTATCGACATGTATTTCTCAGGAATAAATCTTTTTTTTTAAATCAGATTGCTTTTTTTTTGATTTGGAGAAAAGGATAATAGATGCTGGCAGAGCCACCAGAGGTAATTTATTTGGATCTCAGAAAGATATTTCATAACTTTGGGGACTGTAGACTAATACATAAAATTAAGGAATTTAGAACTCAATGCTAACATCCATGCATGAACATTGTTCTGGCTAGAGTTTGAGATGCCATGTCTCAAAGACAATGGTATCAAATAGTCATAGTGACTATGACAGAAAGGAATTCCTACTATCTGCTTAGGCAAAATAAGCTCAGACCTTGATTTTCAAATGACCAATGAAATCAACGGAAACACAGTGTTAACCAGTTAAGAGAAACTAAAACCAAACTCAGATGAATCTTGGGGAAATATATCCAGAACCCTTTAGTAGACAGGAGAAAAATTAAATAGTTATGCTTTACAAAATATTTGATGGGTGCCAGACACTGCACTTATTGCTTTATAAGCATTGTGTCCTTTTTAAAAAATTATTTTTAATTAATTTATTTTTTTCCATCACCATTTATTCCCTCATACCCACCTCCACTTCCATCCACTTCTCCTCCCCCCACAATTACCATGAGTTCTTTCTCTTTTTTTCTTTTTTTCTCAACCCCTCCAGCCCCCAATCGAGGCCCAACCCCCCCAACAGCTGTCAGCCTGCTCTTTATGAGTGTCTATTTTACTTGTTTGTTCATTTTGTTGATTCGATTCTACATATAAGTGAAATCATATGATGCTTGTCCTTTAATCTTTACTCAACTCTAAGAAGTAAGTCCTATCATTAGCCTTGATCCTAACTGTCCCCTCCCATGCACCTGCTGGAGGAACAGGGGGAGGGAATAGAAAGAATGGGAGTAACTAGATAAAATCTCTCAGGCACCAACCATCCTCTGTGTTCCATACATCTGATTAGACTCTTGGGTCACAGACAAAGGACAAAGGACAGCAATAGTAGTAGTCAGACTAGTATCACTTGTGCTGGTTCCCCAAGCCCCAGTTCCCACAGGGTAATGTAATAAGATCCAGATCATGCCTGAACATGCAGTGAAGAATACTGCCATTTTTTTAAATAAGGGGGCTGCTACCAAACCTTCCTTGGAGAGAGACATTACCATTACTATCCTAGAAAGCAAGGAAATCTGGCCTCTGCTTTGAAGGGAGATACTGTCTCTATATTCTAAGGCTTTCATTATACAAGCACCTTGAAAAGATAGTCTGGAATGCACATCTACTAATGTCTTTGATCAGAAGATGTGCAGAAATGTAAGACACCCATGGAGAATTATCACCCAATAAACACATGATCCAGAAAGGTTTTCACAGGACCGTTCTGGCATTCCTAGCTAAGTATAAATGTAGGAACTGAAATTAGAATTGCACATATTTCTAAGCTTCTATTTCCTTAATCATTTGGAAAGCAATTATAGAATGTTCATAGCCTACCAAGTCAAATATGATCCACCTATTTTGAAGAAAATAGAGTGCAGAACCTGATGGATCTGGAGAGCATTATGCTAAGTGAAATAAGCCAGGCAATGAAAGAAAAATACCACATGATCTCACTCATTTATGGCTAATAAAGCACATTATAACCTGATGAACAAAAAGATAGATAGAGAGGCAGTAAAAGCATCAAACAGACTGTCAAATTACAGGGGAAAGGTTAGGGAGAAGTGGGGGAGATAAGAGATCAACCGAAGGACTTGTATGCATGCATACAAGAATAACCAATGAATGCAAGACACTGAGGTGTGAAGGCATGTACGGGAGTGGGGTGGGGGGTAGGCAATGGGAAGATATGTACCCATGTAATACCTTAATAAAAAATGAAAAAATAAAATAAAACTAAAAAAAGAAAATAGAGTGCAGAAAATATGTGTATGTATTGAGCCCTCTTCAAGGCTGGACACAGAACCATATTTCGTCACAGACATTCTATCAGGGCCCTCTCGAACATTTAGTCATTAAACTCATCAAGTGTACTTTCTGAGAAGTGTTGATGTACGAAAGGTCCAAACCTGTAGAGAATTTTTATAAGCGTTGATTTGAGCCCAGACTGATGACAATTGCCAAGAAGCAAGATCTCAAATGCTCTGGAGAATGCCAGCTTTGCAGTTTCTTTTATGTGTTTGAGATTAAAGAGGGAGCACAGGGAAGGTTACAGGAAAGTGGGGAGTTAACAAGATTATTCTGTGCTCGTTTGAGAGTGGTTATACACTGTCCAGGTGTCTGGAAAAGAAGATTACCTCTGGCATTTCAAAGGTGTGTGAACTTAGATGCATAAGAACAATGAGCAGGGCTGGCTTAAACCTTTTACTAAAGAAGTTATTTTAAATGTATCATTGTCTGGTTTCAGGATATTTTTTTAACATTATTGGTTTGAAATATTAAAACCAGCACAGTAACCTTTCAGGTTTTTTAATGGAAAAAAAACAAACCTCACGTATTTTCATCATTGACTCTCAATAGTTTTGCTTTAAAAAGAAAAAGCTATACAATATGAAATAAAATCCAGTTCAAAGAAAGAGAAAAAAAGTTATATGCCTGAGGAGTTCCTATCCTCCGCCCCCGCCCCCCCCCCCCCAAGACCTGCCCAGTTAGGAATTTATGATCAGATCACCCTGTGAGGTACTTTCCATGAAATTGATGACAGTGCCCTTTTTTTGTCCACAGAAGAATAAAGTTATTAATGATATTAATGATGAAGTTTGTAAATGAATAATTAAATGTGTCAATACTTTGTGAATAACTACTGTTGACTATAAGCAAACGTCAGCTAGGTCTCCCGATACCAAAAAGGATTTATTCGGGAAAAAGAAAGGATCCCAGCCCAGCTGTAATGGCTCAGAGTTTGAGGGTAGACGTATGAACCAGGAGATCAGGGTTGGATACCCAGTCTGAGCACGTGCCCAGGTTGCAGGCTCCGATCCCCAGGAAGGGGGGCGTGCAAGAGGCAGCCGATCCATGATTCTCTGTCGTCATCGATGTTTCTCTCTCTGTCTCTCCCTCTTCCCTTCCTCTCTGACATCAATAAAAATATATTTTAAGAAAAGAGAAAAGGCTGCAATTCAGTACGCTTAGCCATGGTAAGCCAGGAGCGCACAGAGAGAGCAAGAAGAAGCAGGAAGGCCTTTTCACGGAGGGGAGGAGGAAGAAGAGAGGAGGGACTGTTACAACCATAGAGCTCTGTTATAAACACAAAGTTCTTCCCACCTGCCCCTCAGATTCCTATCTAGGTTAAGGTCTCTGTCATAAATTTTGATGTTACTAAGAGCTGCAATAAAAGCATCATAGACCAGGAGCAACTGGTTTAGTTCAATCATCAACCTGTTCGATGAATACCTAATTAGCCCTATTGGGCTCCTCTTTACATATGAGTAAACTAGGACTCCCATTAAACCTTCCAAGATCACACAGCAGTGTTATAACAAAAACCTCATCTGTCTCACTCCTCATGTAACCTCGAAATGCATGAGCAGAATTCTTTTGATCACCTTTAGATAAATTAAAATACTCTTGGACACCAGGGACTTTCACAGGTTCATAGTCAGAGACTTGGATTTGGCACCTGATCCCATAAAATGATAACATTGTATGTTTTTTCTAACATAACTATTCTCCAGCCAGGAATTTGCAACCTGAAAATGCCTGTTCCCACATGGAATGGACAAAATTAACTGTGGCATTTGTAAGAGTTACTCAATTGTGAATTAGCCTCTGGGCTATCATAAAACTATTTTCTGGTTTCCTCATTGCTATGAGGTTAATAATAACTTGGGAATGATACCTATAGCCCTCAGTCATTTATTTAGTGCCGGCAATATCCGAGGACAAAATAAAAAATGCACAGCAATTATTTAAATCAACTCACATGTGACTTATGAGGGGGGGAAAAAGAACAGGATTTTTTAATTAATTAATAGAATTTCCATCCTTTGAGTTTTTAAACTATATTTAAAGTTAGTGAAAAGTAGGAAATAAATCATAATTATGTTTGCATCATAAATAGCACAGTATAACAGCCCTATAATTTTATACAAAATATCTTCCTAACTATATGTACAAATTCCAATGTGAGAAAGCCAAACAATATGAATAACAATTAAAAGCATAATGTGCTAATTAGACTGGACAACCTTCTGGATGAAGCCGGGACTCCGAGGGAAGCCCAGGTACTGGGTGCCAGAGGGAAGTCAGTGCTGGCAGCTGGGGGACGGAAGGCCTACTTTTGCATGAATTTCGTGCACTGGGCCTCTAGTACTAGTATAAGAATGTAAGGAAGCAGAATTTGCCACCCCAAAATATGCCTCTTGGGTATAAGGATTATTTTGAGCTAGTTATTAAAAACAAAACAAAAACAAACAAACAAACAAACAAAAAACAGCAGACAGGAGAAGCTCTGAAAATTGAGTAAAAGTTACCTTTTTTTCTTTTAATAAGAAACATGTACCGCCGAGACCGGTTTGGCTCAGTGGATACAGCGTCGGACTGCGGACTGAAGGGTCCCGGGTTTGATTCCGGCAAGGGCATGTACCTTGGCTGCGGGCACATCCCCAGTGGGGGGCATGCAAGAGGCAGCTGATCGATGTCTCTCTCTCATCGATGTTTCTGACTTTCTATCCCTCTCCCTTCCGCTCTGTAAAAAATCAATAAAATATATTTTTTAAAAAAAGAAAAGAAAGGAAACATGTACAAGGGAAATCTCCATTTGTAAAGATGTCTCTCTCTTTCTCCTCTCTCTCTGGACCAGGAGCCCAACATACTTTGTCTTTAGCTAGGGATTGTATTTAAAGTGGTGTCTTGGGCCATTTCAAGGAGTTACTCAGTTTTCCTGGGTCCCTCCCATGTATACAGCAGGCATACATGTTATTAAACTTCTGCTTGTTTTTCTCCTGTTAATCTATCTTTCACTGCAGAGGGATCTCAGCCAAGAACCTAGAAGTGTGGAGAAAAAATTACTTTTCCATCCCTACAAGATGATGTAATTCTCAGAGATATTAAAAAATATTAGAAAACTCAAAAGGCATTGATCATTTTGACACACTCTTTGATAATATATTTTCAGCACTTTGGAGATATTTATTCATTTTCTTCACAATTAACATAGTCTATCTGCATAAGTCTGATGAGCATGCAAATAATGTCAAAGATTATCAGCTTTTAGCATGCTTAAGGATCTATATTGAGTTTGAGACCTACACTTTTCTCACTGACATTTTTATTAAATAATAAAGACTGAATGTAATAAAACATTCAAATAACGGCACAAGCACTGCTATGCAAAGATGGAGATGCTTCCAAACTTGACTGTTGAATGACAGGTAGTGCCAATATGTGGTGGCTTGAAATACTAATTCATCACCTGATATATGAAAATGTCAATTTGGCTTAGGAAAAGCAGCTTAAAGATTTCCCAATGAATAATGTATTAATATGTGGGAAATATAAAAATGAAATTTCAAAGGTCAGTACAGCCCAAGTACAAAATACTTCTGTACTTCTTGGTGCAATGATAGCTAGCTACCATTGTCTGATTCTCCATTCTCATTATTCCTGCAGAACACCCATTGATACCCAGGACGTTTTTATTCACAATAGCTCTGGAAGCTGAGCAAAGCAATCATTGACTTGCCACTCTCAGGGAGAAATTCTGGGGGCTATATAGGAGATGTGCCTAACTCATTAACTGACCACTTTCTAGTCCTTCAAAACAGGGCAGAGTCAGAGAGGAAGCAAGTCGGGAGGGAGCGAGATATAACTGACTCTCAATATCCACCCCTACCTCAAAAAGCACAGGTCTGAGCCACAACTTTTCTGCAGGAAAATTTTTCCTAGGCACTTAAGGCTGTAGATAGCAAAAATTTGAACCTCAGAGGGAAGGCAGGGGATGGTGGATGGGAAGAGATCAACCTATAAACTTGTATGCATATACTAGTATACATAACCCATGGACACAGACAATGGGCTGGTGAGGGCGGGAGAGGGGCTGGTGTGGCAGGGCAGGAGCAGGCTGGAAGAGGTTAGTGGGGGGGGGGGGGACCTATGTAACACTTTCAACAATAAAGATTTTTTTTAAATTTGGTTAAGGATATCCTCATCAACCCACCACCTGAGTTAAAATTTGAATCAGAAATTGTGACAACCCCAGTTGGACCAAAACCATAGTAGGGGGAGAGGTGTCACCTTGACTTTTGCAGGCGAGGTCTCTTTCTTTCAAGGATGAACTAACAGGAGAGGAAAAAGGAATTCAACATGGAAGGATCAATAAAAATGTTTTGCAAGATTAAAAACTGATCATATAGCAGCTGTTTTTCAAATGATAATGTTCCAGGTCCTCAGCTTGGCACTTTCTCTACTTAAGCAAATTTAATTTTCAGAGCCTCCTCCTAAGATGGAATTTATTGCTCTCAGTTCAGGGATGAGGAAACTGAAGTTTGGAAAGGATAGCTACCCTGTTTCCCAGAAAGTAAGACATCCCCCGAAAATAAGATCTAGCGCATCTTTGGGAGCAAAAATTAATATAAGACACTGTCTTATTTTTGGGGAAACAGGGTAAATCTCCCAATGGCTCGTTGGTGACAAGGCTGAGATTCCAATAAAAATTGGAAGTGTGTGGTCCTAATTGCAGCCCCAGACCCTCTTCCAGTGAACCACAGATCTGTGCTTCTCAATCCCTCTCCACCCTATTACACCTACAAATCACCTGGGGCTCCTGTTAGAATGCAGATTCTGATTCAGTAAATCTGGGACAGAGGCTGAAAAAATACATTTGCAGCAAGCTCCCTGCCGATGTTGATGCTGCTAGTGCTCAGATTATAGTTTGAGTAGCAAAGGTCTCAGAAACATGCTACTATAGGAAAACAGAAGAAAATTGGCTGTCAAAAAATACGTATGAAAATGTGAACTCTGTGAAGTAGGTAATGAAAGGTGAAGGCACAAAAGTCTAGCATGAAAATGGAATACACTGAGAAGGCAAGGGCAGTGTAAGAGCTGGAAATAATTGAAAAGAATCCAAGGAAACTACAAGAAAGGCAGAAGTATCCACCAGAGCCAACAAAAGAGTGCAATCTGCATTAGCAAACAAACAAATACAAACTGGATGAGCCAAACCTGAAGAGTGCTCCAAAATAAGAGGGGAAACAAAAGGATGAAAATGATAGAAGAGAATATTATGGGAACAAAGATGCGAGCTTCTGAAAATAGGCATAGCAGGAGGGGAGCCAGGACAAGTGGGGCAAATAGTAAACTTGAAGATATGGTAGAAGAAAATATTCCTGCACTAACGATATTAAGACACTAGAGGCCTAGTGCACGAAATCAATGTGTGGGGGTGGGGGTGGGGGTGGGGGTGGGGGGGAGAATGTCCCTCAGCCCAGCTTGCACCCTCTCCAAACTGGGATCCCTTGAAGGATGTTTGACTGCCCATTTAGGCCCAATCCCAATAGGATCGGGCCTAAACAGACAGTTGGCCATCCCTGTCACAATCCAGGACTGCTGACTCCAAACTGCTCACCTGCCTGCCTTCCTGATTGTCCCTAACCGCTTCTGCCAGCCAGCCTGATCACTCCCTAACCACTCTCCTGCCAGCCTGTTTGCCCTTAACTGCCCTCCTCTGCAGGCCTGGCCACCTCTAACTGCCCTTCCCTGCAGACCTGGTCCCACCCAACTGCTCTCCCCTGCAGGCCTAGATCCCCTCCCCCAGCTGCCCTTCCCTGCAGGCCTAGTCACCCCTAACTGCCCTCCCCTGCAGGTTTGATTGCCCTCAACTGCCCTCCCTTGCCGTCCTGGTCCTTCCCAACTGCCCTCCCTTGCTGGCCTAATCGCCCACAACTGCCCTCTCTTGCAGACCTGGTCCCTCCCAACTGCCCTCCCCTACTGGCCATCTTGTGGTGGCCATCTTGTGTCCACATGGGAGCAGGATTTTTGACCACATGGGGGCAGCCATCTTGTGTGTTGGAGTGATGGTCAATCTGCATATTACTCTTTTAGTAGATAGGATAATACTAATTTGAATAATTAATGGGAAGACATTCCTTGTGGCAGACACTGCTGGTGCCCTGCCCAGTTTGACCTCCACCCATTTCGAAGTCCACTTGCAGCTATAGTAGATGGTTCCTGGACACTTGGCAGCTCCATACCTCAAGCGCTCATGTCCCTCTGCTATTGAGGGAGCTTTTGTTCTGCCTGTGCATGAGGCAGCCCAGACTCACTACCCCTAGATTAAATCAATCAAAGAGGGACAGGAGTCAGTGGCTAAATGTCCCCAGATCCCCCTTTGCAGGGGTGTTCTACATGGTCTGATGTTTATTATACGTTGTCTTTCAATATCTTCACCAGGATTGAGCCCCCGTTGCCCTCTGTTGTAATGCACGCATTAACTCACCCTTTATAAGCTTTTCTCTCTTCCTGGCCTTACTTCCCCTCTCCCTGATTTGTATAGTCTGAGATCATCTCCCATTTATTTTTATTTTTATTTTAAATATATTTTTCTTGATTTCAGAGAGGAAGTAAGAAGGAGAGAGATAGAAACATCAATGATGAGAGAGAATCATTGCTCGGCTGCCTCCTGCACACCCCACACTGGGATCAAACCCACAACCCGGGCATGTGACCTGACCTGGAATCGAACCTTGTTCTCCTGGTTCATAGGTTGATGCTCAACCACTGATCCATGCTGACTGGGCTCACATCCCATTTAAATGATCTGTACCCAAGTCCTTGTCTCAGCATATGCTTTTGGGGAAATGTAAGCTAAAATGTGTGCCAAATATGTCAGAGGAAAATCCCTATATTAAAAAAAAGGCATTCCACTTTTAATAGTGCATTATTAAGTGAGCCATATGTTTTAAATTTCAAAGCTGGGAGGCCCTGATATGGGCAACACATAAGCCTGCCCATACTCATCCTTTCTACCACTCCTCCCTCCTTTGGGCTCCATTATAGAAGATTTATAATACCCAGTATGCTCTATGGCTGCAATTTTCAACTGTTGTACTGCAAGAATTTTTAAAACATGCAATACCTGACCTCTTTTCCCTTAAATTGTCAAATAAAAAAAATTACAACAGCCATCACAATAATAGCAGTCCAGTGTGAATGAATTAAAATTATACCTATTTTTTGTCAGATGGGCAGAAAATATATTTTTTGGTGTGCCACAAAATTTTAGTAATTAGTTGGTGTGTGCCATGAGAGGGAAATGTTGAAAATCGCTGCTCTGTGGCATGATTCCTTTCCTTGTCTTCCCCTCTGACTTACAAACTTCTCACAAACAAGAACTATGCCTTGCCCTAACCAGTTTGGCTCAGTGGATAGAGTGTCAGCCTGCGAACTGAAGGGTCCCAAGTTCGATTCCAGTCATGGGCATGTACCTTGGTTGCAGGCACATCCCCAATAGGGGGGGTGCTGGAGGCAGTTGATTGATGTTTCTCTCTCATCGATGTTTCTGACTCTCTATGTCCCTTCCTCTGTGAAAAATCAATAAAATATATTATTTTAAATACAAAAAATAACTATGTCTTATTAGCTTTTTATCCCAAGCACCTACCACAGTAACTTGCACCTATAAGGGTCTTGATAACTTTGTTAAATAAACGTTCAATGAATCAATGGGTCCTAGTACTAGCTCTGACACAGACTACATGTGTGACCTTGGATAACCCACTTAACCAAACTGAGCCACAGTTACCTCCATCTGTAATATTCAAGAACTCAACTCAATATTCTCTGAGATTAAATTATTATATTAATCCCGATAAGCAAAATTTCTTCCCACTTACCAATCTCTTAAGCCTGATTAATGTCACATAAAGTTGGACACATTATTAAAGGAGCAGCCAAATCTTTGTGGACCACATTAATCTATACCTATAGTATCTCCTAAAATCCTATCATTTGACAGCATCTTTGGGGGCCTAAGTAAAATTATATTGGTGATTATTGATGTATTGTCATTGCTTACGGCATTGTCTAGACTTACGTCATTCAATATGGCAGCCACTAGTCCCATGTGGATATTGGATACTTGAAATGTTCCTAGTCCAAAAAAAGATGTGAATTACATGTAAGACACATACCAGATTCCAAAAGTTTAATACCAAAAAATGTAAAATATCTCAACAAATGTGTTATACTGATTACATATTAAAATGATCATACTTTGAATATATCGGGCTAAATAAACTATATTATTAAAATTAACTTTACCTATTTCTCTTTACTTTTTAATGTAGCTATGAGAACATTTAGTGTGAAGAACATTTAGTGATTTATTCTATTTCTACTGGGCAGTGCTGATCTAAAAGCTTTGAGGGATAGAAAGATGAGTATCTTAGTCTCTGACCTTTAATATTATTTTAATGTAGTGGAGAATGAAGTAGAGAGAATAGATCCAAAAGTAATTAATAGAAGGCAACGCAGCTAAGCTATTAAACCAAAGAGTAGAGGGACAAAGTGCTATTCCAGTGAAGGGGGGTGGGGAAGCATTCATTAACTGGGTTTTATTTGGAGGGGGGTTTGTATTTGGGTGGGAGAAAATTTGCTACACAGAAAATCATCCTGCTATATATTCTCATTTTTGTTACAGAGATTTGCTTATCACAACAGGCTTTTGCAAACATTTGCAGAGGAACTAGAGAAAACCAACCCAAACCTGATCTCAAAGACATTATTGTCCTCAAAATGCTCTGAGAACAAGAAAACATCTTATTTTTATTTCCTATCTGTAGTGTTAAATTCTATCAAGGGATGGAATGTTATATAGTCCCCTAAGTAAAACATTATGGCTTGACTTTCCCCATACTCCTCTAAAAAGACAAACTATTGCTCACAATGCAATCTCTTGAATTGGCTAAATAGTCTTTCAAATAAACATTTTGAGAACTAGGTCTCCCAGGTGCTTGTAAATTCCTCCAGTCCCTTCATGAATGTATCAGTGTGACTTCATGACAACTATATGGAAAATCAAAAGCGTAACATGTGACAGAGTCAGCTGGGGTGGGTTGAATAGACATCCACTTTGTGATTCCAGTTTCACAGTGATTTTGTGCGATAGCAAGTGAGACCTGAAAGCAACAGAATTCTACCTTTAATAATCCAATATCTATTCCCCCATTTTCCTAACAGAATTCTTTTTTTTTCTGGAAGAGGCAACATGCCCAGCTAAAAACTTTATTTCCCAGTCTCCCTTGCTGATGGGATCACCAGATGACTCAGTTCAGGTCAATGAAGTGTGTGTAGGTGAAAGTTGTTTCTCTCTCTCTCTCTCTCTCTCTCTCTCTCTCTCTCTCTCTCTCTCAAAATTAATCAAAAACTTTTTTTAAAGTTTAAAAAAAGAGCAGCCAAGAACAGTGCATCAGTTATCTATTACTGGCTAACAAACGACCTCAAAACTATTGACTTAAAACAACCATTCGGTTCACTCATGAGTCTATTAGTATACGTCAACAATTTGTACTGGGCTCAGTTGAATGGTTCTTCTGTTGCTCTGGCCTGGGGTCACTCATATGGATACAGTCCTCCATGGGCTAAAATGGTGCTAGATGGTCTAGACCAGTGGTCAGCAAACTCATTAGTCAACAGAGTCAAATATCAACAATACAACGATTGAAATTTCTTTTGAGAGCCAAAAACTGACTTCTGTGCATGGGCCACTAAGTTTCAATAGCACTGTACATGTGCACCCGCACATGGTATTTTGTGAAAGAGCCACATTCAAGGGGCCTAAGAGCCTCATGTGGCTCACAAGCCACGGTTTGCCGACCACTGGTTATGAAACATTTCTGTCTTAATATCCCTTGACACACTTAAAATTTGTTGAGGATCAGAAGAGCTTTTATTTAACTGAGTTATCTATTGGTATTTTGTTGATATTTACCATATTAGAAAGTAGAAATTTTTTAAAAACTAGAATACAACCCTAGCTGGTTTGGCTCAGTGGATAGAACGTCGGCCTGCAGACTGAAGGGTCCCGGGTTCAATACCAATCAAGGGCACATGCCTGGGTTGCGGGCTCAATCCCCAGAAGGGGGTGTGCAGGAGGCAGCAGATCAATGATTCTCATCATTGATGTTTCTATCTCTCTCTCCCTCTCTCTTCCTCTTTGAAATCAATTTTTTAAAATATTTTAATAAAATAAAGACCAGTATACATAAGCACACATTTTCTATTAACCAACAGAGCAATATCATTCAATATCATGCAGCCTCTGAAAAACTCTAATGTACACTTGGGGGGGAAATGAGACTAAAAAAGGCACATGTCTTAGTATTGTTATGAAAACAGTTGTGGCTTCATGGACCCCCAGAAAGGGCCTCAAGGACCTCACAAGACCACTCTTTGAGAACTGCTAGCCCAAGATGGTCTCACTCACGTCTTATAGTTGGCACCAGCTGACACCTGGTCCTCTCTCTCATTACATGGCCTCTCATCCACAAGGAAGTTAGCCTTAGCCATGATGATCTCAGGGCAGGAAATAGAGTGAAAGAAGAAGCTATAAAGAGCCTTGACACCTTGATTAGAAATCCTACAAGGATGCTTCCACTACTTGCTAGTGGTCAAAGCAAGTCTGGTGATGGGAAAAGTCCAAAGATATGGCTTCTTTGCAAACAATCTCCCTTGGACAGCTAAGCCCTTCCAGAACTGGGTGGTGGTGGCAGGCCAAATATTTGATGTTGCTGACCCAGCTAGTCACATGGTGAGCCGTCTAGTCCCATATCTTATTCCCTTATTAGACTGAGAAATGCACAAATGAGACAGGTCTCCAGTTAGTGGTGCTGGTGGGAACATAAGACAATTAAGGTTAAGAGAGGTGAAATTTGTGTGGGAAATAGAGGCTAGCCAATAATCCTTCTGTAGACTATGTGGAGAGTAGTCTGAATGCTCATTTTATAGCGTTTTTTTGCTATTTATGGTAAGGGATAAATCTCAACCATTTATTTATTTTATTGTTTGGTAAAGATTTTTTTTTACTTTGCAATAAATTCTTCTGCAGCAGTGAGTTCACAAAAAGTACATGTTTACTAACAAATTAAGTGCTGCCCAGCCAATGTTTCTCAGTGGTTGAGCACCAGTGTCTGAACCAAGAGGTCACGGTTCAATTCCTGGTCAGGGCACATGCCCGGGTTACCAGCTTGATCCCCAGTGGGGAACATGCAGGAGGCAGCTAATCAATGATTCTCTCTTATCATTGTTTCTATTTCTCTCTCCCTCTCCCTTCCTCTCTGAAATCAATTAAAAATATATTTAAAAACAAAGAATGGCATCCCCTTTGTTACAAAAAAATTAAATATTGTATTTTCTTCCTCAAGAAAGGTATTGATGAATGTAAAATTTGCACAAAATATTTATTAGCATTTACCACCTACAATGAAGACCCTGAAAACCAGAAGTCCAGCCTACTAAAAAAAGGACCGGTAGCTGCTTCAAAATGTGTTATTTTAGAAATTCTGTAGCTAAAGGTAAGAATTTAACACAAGCATCTAATCAAAGTATGAGAACCTAGCACTGTATGCAGCAGAGTTATTCATTTTGACCAAATGACTACTCTTTATTTTGATTTTCCATTCCAAGTGTTCTGGTACACATAACATTGCAGTTAATGTGATGGGTCAATTAGCGGAACAGAACTTTACAGTTAAATGATGCCAAGTTTATATCAACAATTTCAGATGTTTCAAATGGAAAATCACTTACTACCAATTATGATTTCATTGTTCCATCCATTTCATGAAATCAAAGTAAAGCTGAAAGTGAAACATCTGATGTGAACGCTATTACAAATTCAGTTATAAAGTTCAATATGTCAGAGTAAGGTACTTGTTTTTATATGAAACATGCACTTTTTGTTTCATGGAGGACAGTGATGTGGTACAAATAATGACATTATTTCATTAAGAAACCTATGGATAAAATAAGTTTTTGGAATTGGTTTTCCACATCCATTATTCATGATTGTGCTGAAACAAATATAGAAGCTGTAGCTGTCAACACTTCAAATATGTTTCTATATATACACAGGGTAATTGAACTACAAAATTTTTGTGGGAATGTTGAACACAAAAATAATCATAATAATCATCACAGCAATACATTCTTTCTTTGCTACCCTCATCCATCAGATTTTAAAGAAATGTTTGAGCTTTTGAGTCTTCCAATGGTGTAAGAGTTTTGTGAGTGTGAAAAAAAGTTCTCTAAATTTGGTTGCATTTTTCCAAAAATCTATTGAAAATCACTAGTCAAAGTATTCCACAAATGGAGAACCAAAATATTTAAGCTTTTAACAAATTGAAAAGTGATTAAAATAAAGCCTTCAGATAGAAGTCATTAATACATATCTATACAAATGCAGGAAAGAAACAAAAAAAATGAGAAAACCTCAGATCATGTACATTATTTAATTTTGAGATTTTATTATTGTGTTTGGGATTACTTGCTATGGGAAGACCCTTTGGCTGGCACTCCTAATATTAATTGGATAAATCCATATATTCTTCAATAAATGTATTCAAATTGATAAAGCTTACGATGTTGCAGCATCTAAATTTGGTGACATTACAAAAGAATCATAAAAAAATCAGATAATTTTAAAGGTAAGTTTTGTCTTATAAAATATTCGTTGAAAATACCTGGAGGTACCCAGTCGTTGTGGCTCAGTGGTTGAGCATCAACCTATGAACCAAAAGGTCAGGATTCAATTCTTAGTTGAGGCACGTGCGTGGGTTGCAGGCTCAACCTCCAGTGTGGGCGTGCGGGAGGCAACTGATCAGTGACTCTCTCTCATCATTGATGTTTCCATCTCTCTCTCTACCTTTCCATTCCTCTCTGAAAATCAAAAAAAAAAATAAAATAAAATAAAGAAGAAGAAGAAGCAAGAAAAAGAAAATGCCTGGAGGCAAAATGATAGCATCTGTAAAAAATTACTTGCACTTAAATATGTATACATTTCAATATTCACAAAAATAGAGATGAGCATTTGCCTATTGAACAGAATTTCCTTAGAATCTATAAAAAGAGTAAATTCTCAATTAAAAATATTATGATCTAGAGACTTCAGTTGATTGATGTGCCAACAATCTCAAGTTATCAACTACATAAATGCAAACTTAAAAAAAATTACAGCCAATTTTATGAAAAAATAATTAAAAACAATAAAATCATGTTAAAATACCTTTTAGATAAGCATTAGTGGCACAGTCTTACAGAAGATTTATAGCTAAGAAACTAATAAAAATGTGTAAATTATAAATACTGAATCATTATGTTGTGCACCTGAAACTAATATAATGTATATGTCAATTATACCTCAATTTTAAAATGTGTAAATATATGCAAAAACAATTGCTGTGTTTATTATTTCTAATGACAAAATTATCAGTATACAAATGATTTCATTTTGTGTCAATATATGCACATATACATTACTTTTATTTTTGAAAGATTTTATTTCTAAGGCAGCTATTTTTAGATCCCTCAGTATAACAAAACCAAATCATTGGTCAATAAGTAAATATTTTATTTATTTTAGACCTTTGCCCCTTCCTGATTTGGACTCAAGTTACATGGTTAACCCAGTTACAATTGTATGATTTATGTTCCCCACAGAGCTTTCTAATCTAATTAGAGCCCTGGTGCATGAAATTTGTGCACTGGGAGAGGGGAGGAGGTGCCTCAGCCTGGCCTGCACACTCTTGCAGTCCAGGAGCAGATGTTTGAGTGACAGCTTAGGCCCACAGTCA
The DNA here is from genome assembly GCA_027563665.1 of Antrozous pallidus. NCBI lineage: Eukaryota > Metazoa > Chordata > Mammalia > Chiroptera > Vespertilionidae > Antrozous > Antrozous pallidus. The sequence continues at coordinate 136,369,718 of CM050509.1, read as the reverse complement.
GACATCCTTAGTGCTTCCCTGGAGGCAGGAAAGGCTCCCACCACCACCACCACTGCTACACTCGCCAGGCATGAGCCCAGCTCAGGGCTTCTGGCTGAGCGGCACTTCCTCTGTGGGAGCACACTATCAGGGGGCAGCTCCTGCATTGAACATCTGCCCCCTGGTGGTCAGTGTGCATCACAGACCAGTTGTTCTGCCATTCAATTTGCATATTAGCTTTTTATTATATAGGACTGTATTAAAATAAGAGAAGCTTTGAGGCTATCATAAGAGGACAGAAGAGATGCTCAATTTTCACTCAACACAAAACATCTTATTTTTTCTTCTTTGTTGCCCAAAGGCTTCATGGTGCAGGTTTTGATGTTATATAATTCTGTTAATTATATTTCTCATTCCTTCTCACTATGCTGCTTTTTTTTTATGCTCAAGGAAGGATTTCTCACTCTGGAGTGCCCAACGGCTCTTCTTGTAATGGTTGCTAAGGATATTTGCCCTAGGCTAGTACCGTGCCTTCTTCCAGAGTGCTCATACCCAGCAAGACCTATCCAACTTTATTTGGATCAAATCCTGCACCAGAAAAGCCAGTTAGAGAAAGCCAATAGCTATTCCTTTACATCTCTCCTTTCTTTCTCTTTCCTCTCCCCACACCGTCAACTTTAATAAGTTACTAAAGTAAGTTAAAAAAAAACAGCAATAAAAAACTTCTTGCTTGAATTATAAATAGGGAAGTATTCTTCATTAAAGATATTTTAGCTGAATTTTCTTTAGAATCAGATTGGTTGTTATTTTTGTTTGTCCTTATTAGGCCTCACTTCAAATATTTCCCAGCATGTGGACAACTGCCGCATAATTTTTTGAAAATAGACTGGCCCAGATCACTACAATGGAAGAGGTCAAGCTTGCTTTCATACTTTTATTGTTTCTATTTTTACAATTGTAATGACCACTTGTGTGTTTCTGTTGCCTTTGCTCTAGAGTGTTTTCAGTCTCCATCCTATATGTTAGTTATGATAATGCTAGTTGCCCTGGAATCTCAATGGTTTAAACCAGTGGTTAGCAAACTCATTAGTCAACAGAGTGGCAAACCGCGGCTCGCAGGCCCCATGTGGCTCTCGCGAGCCACAGTTTGCCAACCACTGGTTTAAACAATCAAACCTGATCAAATAAAGTCCAGTCAGCTGGAGGTTAGGGATGTAGGTTGGGTCTCTGCTCCATAGAGTCTCCCGGGGGTTCAGGCTGACCAAGGCTTTGCCACCGGAAGTCGTAATGCATCAAGCCTGCAATTAACCCACATAGCTTCCACCTACATTGCACTGGCCAGCCCTCAGTCACATCTAACTTATACCTAACTGCAATCTGGGAGACCAAGTCCTGCTGCGTGTCTTAGGCAGAAAGAAAACAAGTGTGGTGAATGGCTCACTAGTCTCTGCTACAATTAATTAGACACAGTCAATGTAGTCATTAGAACATCAAAACAGGCTGAAGGAAAGCTTTTGCAGGAATAAATCTTAAATACAAGCTCAATGCCAAATGCACATTGTGAATGCTTGTTAAATGCTGCAAATTGCCTTCAGTTACCAAGGGAAATGGTAATTCATTTTAAGAAGTAGTAACATGTTTAGGGACTGAAGAAGTTTGTCTCTGAAGAGAGTATGAAATTCACATCAATTATCCCTTATCTTACTACTTTTGAGTATCTATTTGACTGCCCACACACCTTGACTGCTCATTTGAAAACAATTAGCAAGCTATGGCCCCATGCCTCAAAGACCTCAGCCTTACTGAACTTCTGGAACAAATTTTCCACGTAATTACATAGTGCCTAAATTGGGTGCTCTTTGCAATTGCTTGTCTACAACTTCATGGCAAAATGGAGTTCTCTGACATAAGTTTGAAACTGCTTGCTGCTGCAATGATAATTTCACAAAATCTCTTTGTATTTTGCAAATGCCTTGCAATCATTGCAATCATAGCTATTTCTTCACCATCTTTGACAGAATTTCCATTCTCATTTTACAAGGGAGACAGCAAATGGAGTTCAATGGTTCTCACTGTCATGCAGTCCTCAACTGAGTTCCCTCTCCTATATCTGTATCTATATTTACAATTATATTTATATGTTTGTATCTGTAGTTTCATCTTCCTTCTTATTACTGTATGTGTAAACATGCATTACTATATCCTAAGTAATAAAAAACTTTGATTACATTTGTTTTCATGAATTTCTGTCCTAATAAATTATATTATAAGGGCTTATTTCCAAAATTGTCTTCATAAAAACACTTTAAAAAACATTTGAATGATGGCAGAGGAAAATTATATAATTCAAACTCTTTAAAATTTTTCATTTAAATATAATTGGTATACAATATTATATTGGTTATATGAGTTTCAGGAGTACAATATAGTGATCTGACATTTTTATAGCTTACAATGAGATCACCCCAAACTCTTCTTTAAAATTATTTTTCAGTAGCCAAGTTCATTTTACCTGTGTGTGAGCTCATTTGTTTAATTTCTCTGTTCAGTCAACCATTCACAAATATGATCGATCTTATTCTTTTAGTTGAATTAAAAATAGCTACAAATGCTGAGGTTCTTTGGGGGAGGCACATTTTGAAAAACATGATTAAGGTTCAAGCCCCATGGACACAAAACTATAAGCAGAAAGCGCTTGTGACTCTGAGTAAGTTGTAGTCATGTGTTACATATGTCCGTGCTGCAGAGACATCCATTCACTAATTCATTTTTTCCAGCTTTATTGAGGCATAACTAATTGAAAAAAATTGTAACATGCTTATTCATTTTTGCTTCAGTTCTTCAGTTACCTACTGAGCAGATACCATGTGCTGGATACTGTCTTAGGTCTGAGAATCCCAAGTCTCTCCCCTCATGGAACTTCCATTCCACTGGGGAAGACATTCAATAAGCAGATGGATGGATGGATAGATAGATAGATAGATAGATAGATAGATAGATAGATAGATAGATATAGATGTACATAAAAGACAATATATTTCTTATATTTTTAAGTGTATTACATAACATTTTCATTGTAACGTCTACATAATATAATAGCACAGGAACCTTATTTTCTTTAATCAAAATATTTTATTTTTGATTTCTTTTCCCTCTGACTCAGACTGGCCTCACCTACTACCTGACTCACCCACCTCCCTCTCTCTTGCTAAATCATTAGGCCCATGGTCGGCAAACTGTAGCTCGCAAGCCACATGTGGCTCTTTGGCCCCTTGAGTGGGGCTCTTCCACAAAATACCACAGCCTGGGTGAGTCTATTTTGAAGAAGTGGCGTTAGGAGAAGTTGAAGTTTAAAAAATATGGCTCTCAAAAGAAATTTCAATCATTGTACTGTTGATATTTGGCTCTGTCGACTAATGAGTTTGCCGACCACTACATTAGGCCATCGGGACAGTGAGGTTCTGGTCAGCATCCAATAGTCTTAGAAACAAAGCCTCAGGTCTGCTGACCACAGAGACAGAATTTTGGTCAAACTAGAGATAGACAGCACCTAGGCCTCAGTTGTGTTTCAGCCCTAGGCCTAGAAAGGGCAAAACCAGATGAAGCAACGCCATGGCTAACATCATAATCAGATGCACTGATTAGCTACCACCTGCCCTAGCACTGACCAATCAGTAGAGACCATGAACTTGACCACTACCCTAATTCTGTTAGTCACCATGATTAATGATTGTTTTCCCTATATAAACATCAGAAACTCAGGACTTTGAGCATTAGCTACCTATGACATCAAGGATGGTGCCATCTCCTTAATAAATCCTTACTTTCTTGGCTGCAAACTCCCGCTGGTATCTTATTGGGCTATGATGCATCCAAGAAAGCAGACGCCTTCAGTCCAGTAGCAATAGCAATAATATATTTTATATCACTGGCAAAGCCAATTTTGTGGCTTTTCCTGCCTACACAACAGCATTATGTAAACATTCTACCTCTGCCTTTGGAACATTCAGCACTTTGGGAAAATCCCTACCGCTGGTGAACAAAAGGGCTCCAGAATTTACCAGAAGTGAAGTTCATTAATAATTGGAATACAAATACAAGTGCTGCATTTTGCCATTTTCATTACATTATTTTAGAATTGCATTCCTCCTCCTTACCAACCTAAAACAAAACTCCAAGTTGTTGCTGTTGAGTTATTTATTTTCTTCCCCTCTAAAGAACATAGATCTGTAGAATTCTAAAGTGCTTGAGAGAGATCAGATTCAGTCACTACATTATTTTACAAATAAGGGGGGCTGGATTCAGGAAGATGGAGCAATTTGCCCAAGATCACAGAAATAGTTGGGGGAAGTGCTGGGTCTGGATTCCAGTTCCGGTTTTCTATCTCCAGGAGAGCACAACAATGGATGGCAATCTATTTTGTCATAGTAATGAGACAATCCTTGCAGACTCAAAAGTGTGACTTAGGGGTTATAAACTAGAAAATTGAAAGCCTATTTGCAACTTTATCTCCATGCTTTTCTTTTAAGGAAAAAGTTAAATTTCCTTCGCAAAGTTGAATGATTTTGTGACATTGTCAGGAAATGGAATCTGAGCTGAAAATTGAGAAAACAATACCCCTGAGAAAAAGAAATTAAAATCAATATAGTCTTCCAATCACAGGCCAGCTGATGTTTTTTCTAAACTGCCTTCTTAATGATTAAAACAGTCAATGATTTACAAATTAGGTAAGACAAAGTAAACAATTTTTAAAACAAATAAAATAAAAAGAATTTATAAGTTAAATAAAAGGAAGTAAACAAATTTCTAAGCCACAAATGAAAAAACTTTATTAAAGATAAAAAGGTACAAATTAAAATATCAGAGTACCTTTTTATTTTTTTTTAACTTGTAAATGTACTAAGAGTGTTTTTAAGGATAATACTCAGTGCTTATGAGGGTTGATAAGATGGGAACACTGGCTAATAGATGTGTATATTTATACAACCATCCTGGAAGGCAATTGTTCAGAAAAATATACCAGAAGCTCTAAAATGCCCATGCCCTTTGACTCAGAAATTCACTTTTTAGAATTGGTGTGAAGGCCCAGCCAGCATGGCTCAGTGGTTGAGCATTGACCTATGAACCAGAAGGTCATGATTCAATTCCTAGTCAGGGCATATTCCCAGGTTGCAGGCTCAATCGCTAGGTGTGGAATGTGCAGAAGGCAGCTGATCAATGATTCTCATCACTTATGTTTCCATCTCTACCTTCTCCCTATAATTGGTGCTAAGGAGATAGAGATTTCATCATTATTGTGCTGTTCATGATGGTAATCTATACTAATAAGAGGGTAATATGCAAATGTCAGGATGCCCTCACATGTAACGACCGATCAGCAGGAGGCTGAGTATGCAGCAGGCATGGGTGGGCAGGGAGTTACAGCATTAGGGACTTGCATCATTCCATCACCAGGAGGCCTGGGGCCCAGCAAAGACCTCTGTGTGGCTTCGCCAGAGGTCCTGAGGTCTCTGCACAGCCCAGAGGTGGGGCCCAGCAGAGGCCTCCATGTGACGAGGCCTGGGAGTCCCTCGCCTCTGCATGGTGAGGCCTGGGAGTCCCGCGGCTCTGGCCTACCTCTTTTGGGCAACCCATCAAGGAGCCGGAGGGGTGGGCAGGGCCTCCTGCACTGTGATAGGGCTTGGGAGAACCCCCCTTCCCAGTGCATGAATTTTGTGCACTGGCTCACTAGTACATATATATGAAATAGACTAAACAGCCCAATAGAAAAGGCCATAAGTGAAGAAAGAATGGTACATCAATTACATGGATGATTCAATGATTATTAATGATGTAGGAGAAAATGCTCACAATATGAAGCTATATCAAAGATTCTCAACTGCTGATAATTCTGCCCACCAAAGGACATTTGGCAATCTCTGGAGACATTTTTGGTTGTCACATCTTGGGGGAGGGCTGCTACTGGCATTTAGTGGGTAGAAGTCAGGGACACTGCTGAACACGCTACACTACCCAGGCAACCCTCTACCCAAACAACAAAGCATTTTCCTGCCCAAATGTCAATAATATCACTTAAGAAACTGAGTCCAATGAATAAAACAGTGCACAATATTATGAGTGTTGATCAATGTCAAGTTTTAAGAGAAAAAAAAACAGGATATAACTTGGTGATAAAATTATGAGTGATGTTTCTTTTTTTCTTTATACTTTATTTTCCTAAATATTCTACCTTGAACATGCATTACTCATATAATCAATTAAAAGATTTTAAAATAATCCTTCAAAAGTTTTCTGCAGGCTTTTGAATCTAAGCAAACTCATCACCTCCACCAGCAGAATCACAAATAATTTGGCCCGCCTGACCTATGGAAGGAAATCTTATTCCTCCCTAATTTTCATCAAGAGCTCTCCACTTCAGCCCTGGCCAGTGTTCCTCAATGGTCAGAGTGTCAGCCCTCCCACTCTCTCTGAAAATCAATGGTAAAAAAAAAATATTCTCAGATGAGAATTGAAATAAAAAAAGAACTTTCCACTTTAATTAGACAAATTTCTCTGGAGTCTCCGAACATCTCTGCTCATTTGCTCATCTCTTTGATTATCTGTGACACAAGATAATTGCCAGTCTCACAGGATTGTTGAGAGAATCAAATGAGATAAAATGTGCAGAAGCATTTTATAATTGCCAAGTCCATGTGCTTGGGTAATATAGCCCAGCCAAGTTGACACATAAAACTAATCATGACAGTGTCCAATGCAGACCTGTTGATGTAGTTCATATAGATCGGCCTCCCTCATGAGCCTGTAGCAAAGTAGAAGAGGGTTGAGGGTGGACCTAGAAAAGCAAAGGGTAGACAGAAGCTATCCAGTGTTCCCTGGTAAAATAAATTTGATTAACACTGAGTTAAACAAAGTTAATCCAATTTTTATTTTTTTTATTGAAGAGGGGAGGCCTTCTACAAAGGAGAGGTGGGATATTCAGAGGTTTATGGGTTAATAGGTAGGTATAAATGTGCACTATGGGTGGGAAGTGTAGCTGGGTTTATATAGCTGGAATAGTACATCCAAGTCTAGTGGGAAGGTCAAGGGGGCATTAAGTGGAGGAGCTTACAGACTGAGGATTTTAGAATATACAGATTGGCCAGATTATGATGATCTCTGAACACATAATAATCAGGCCACTCAGTGTATCTGTATCTCAAATGGGCACCAAAAGTATTCTAGACTTTTGCTGGAGATCAACCACCTATTTGCCCTGAGCTTTCTATCAGCCAGGGCAAAGGGGAAAACTGATCAGGTGCACCATTTATAGTATCTTAGATATCAAATAAGTGAGGTACTCAAGAGAAGTACACTGAGTGGCCAGATTATTATACATTCAGAGATCATAATAATCTGGCCACTCAGTGTAGCTAGAATAAAATACTTCCATTAATTGCTTTTGCAGTATTTTTCTCCCATTTAATAAAGAAGAAAGCAAACAGCAGCAACTTCCCCAAAATGTCAGTAGAGAAGAAATATGGGTAATTTCCCTTCTCTCCAAATGGCTTGATTTTGCCTGAAAAAAAAATACCATCTCTCCTGAGTAATAAGTTACTGCTTCCCCAGATGATGTGGCAGGAAATTAGAAAATGATGGCTTCAGAGGCAGTCCCCTTTACAGAGGGCCTGAGGCTAAGAAGGAATCATTAACTGTGTCCTCTTCCTACCACATCAGTCATTAAATTAGGAGAGCTTCAAGACCCAAAAGTTTCCAATGATATCAAAGTAGTCTGGTCATCAAACCATGTTAGCAACTCCAATGGCTCTATGAAATTGAGAGTGTGTGTTTCAAAGACTGTGAATGTGATAACAAAGATAACTCACATTTATTGAGTGCTTACAATGTAAGCCAGGCTCCTTCCCTGAAGCAGATCATTGAATCCTCACCAAAAAAAACTTCATAAAGTAAGTGCTATTCTTGCCTCCATTCTATAAATGAAGAATCGGAGATGTAGGGAGTGAATTAAATAGCCCAAGCCACACTAGCTGGTTTGGCTCAATGGATAGGGCATCGGCCTGTGGACTGAGGGTCCTTGGTTGGATTAAGGTCAAGGGCACATGCCTGGGTTGCGGGCTCAATCCTCAGTAGGGGGCATGCAGGAGGTGGTCTGTCAAGGATTCTCTCTCGACATTGATATTTCTATCTATCTCGCCCCTCTCCCTTCCTCTCTGAAATCAATAAAAATACATTTAAAAAAAAGAAAGAAAGAAAGAAAGAAAGAAAGGAAGAAAGAAAGAAAGAAAGCAGATTGGTGGTTGGAGGGAGGAATGTTGAGTAACTACTTAATGAGTATGGGGTTTTATTTTGGAATGATAAAAATATTTTGGAACTAGATAGAGGTGGCCACTGTACAACATTGTAAACTAAATGCCACTGATTTGTTTCATTTTAAAATGTTTAATTTTATGTTATATAAATTTTACCTCAATAAAAATAATCAGTTAAGCATATTTTGTGGGTCTGTTTATGGGTCCTCTGTTCTGTTCCATTTGGTCTATCTGTCTATCCCTCTACCAACATTGCATAGACTTAATTGCTGTAGCTCTGTGGTGAGTCTTGGGGTTGGGTGAACTGATTCCTTCTACTTTGTGTTGTTTTGTTTTGTTTTGTTTTGTTTCAGGATTGTTTTAGCTATTGTCAGTCCTTTACCTTTCCGCATAAGTTTTATAATGATCTTGTATACACTTACAAACTTATGCGCTTGAATTTTGGTAGGAATTGTGTTAATACTGGAAATCAATGCGGAGAGAATTGAAATGTGTCTTGAATTTTATTTCTAATTTGTTGAATATGCCTTTCCATGTATTTGGATCTGCTTTGATTTCTTTCATTGGCATCTTGAAGTTTTCTCTCCCCTTTTTTAAGTAATCGTAAACAGTATTGTTTTTTTTTAATTTTTTAACATATTTTAATTGATTTTTAGAGAGAGAGGAAGATAGAAACATCAATGAGAGAAACAACACCAATGGCTATCTTTTGCCTACCCCTTTTTTAGCTAGGGATTGAGCCTGCAACCAAGGCACATGCCCTGACCAGAAATCAAGCAGGTGATCTCTTGGTTCCTGGGTCGATGCAGAACCACTGAGCTATACAAGCCAGGCAAAAGTATTGTATTTTTAATTTTTGTCCTTGTGCTAATTTTAGGGATAGAGAAAATGCCATTGATTTCGTGTTTGTCTTGTGTCCTGTAATTTTGCTGAACTCATTATTTCTAGGAATGGTTTTGACAGATTCCTTGGGAATTTCTGGCTAAACAATTGCATCATCTGCAAATAGAGACCATTTTAATCCTTAAAAAAGAAAAAAGACTACTAATAGGTAACCGTTTATATAGTATGTGTGCTTGGTAGTGAAAGCCTTGCCTGTCTGCTAAGTTCCATTAAAGCCACTAGGGTTGCTGCATTGCTGAATGTCCGCTTTTATGAATTTTCATATCAAGGTGGGGAAACTAGCCCTTAGAACAGGACTCTGCCATATCAGAGTGGGACATAGCACATGTAGATGAGACATACCAGAAAAGTTGAATCCAGAGATTAGAGACTGTGAGAAATGGCTCACCTGTCCAGATTTCAAATGATGGACTGGGAAACAGAAGCATGGTGAAAATGAGACTTTTATTAATACTCTCCAGAGTGGGTGCCCATTGTACAGGAACACACGTGGGGCAAGGAACTCAGCCTATTTATTTAGATCCTCCTCCCATTCCTCATTGGCTAAGGACTATTTGGTCACCTATTTCCTAATAGGCCGCCTAGGTCTTGCTGTCTTCCATTGGGTTATTTTAAAAAATGGGCTGGGGCCGAGATCAGTTTGGCTCAGTGGATAGAGCGTCAGACTGGGGACAGAAGGGTCCTGGGTTCGATTCCGGCAAGGGCATGTACCTTGGCTGCGGGCACATCCCCAGTAGGGGGCATGTCTCTCTTTCATCGATATTTCTGACTTTCTATCCCTCTCCCTTCCGCTCTGTGAAAAATCAATAAAATATATTTAAAATAATAATAAATAAAAATAAAAAATGGGCTGGAGACTTCTCTAAGTGTCTCCACCTCCCTTTGTCTAGGGGACTCTTCCTAGGATCAGCCACACGTACAGCTCTCATCCTCTCTCCCCACCCCCACATCCTGTTTGCTCTGGGGAAATTCAGCAGCCACATGCTGTTTCTTTTCTATGAAGACAAATCAAAGGCACATTTCTTATAGAGACAGAGACAGCCATGGTGCCCCAGTGGAGAACAGCTGCGGGGTTAGCAAGGGAGGAGGTCTTTACTAGATACAAAGCAATAAAATGTCCTGGAAATTTGAGGGGCACCTACTAACAAATTAAGCAAATGAAAAGATGATGGAAATTTTCAATCTCACAACTTTTTCCTAGCTTCCCTCTTCGTCTCCACATCCCCCATTCTCATTCCAATTGATTGATCCCCACTTGCTATTATCTTCATTCCCCACCAATGCCTGACACAGTGACGGATTCATTAGGGTAGTCAGCAAGAATGAATAAGGACAAGACCCGGACCCTAGAAATTGGTGAGTGGATCGATTCACTTTTTCCCTGAAGTTTTCCCTATGTCTGAGTGGTTAGGTAACAGATAAACACCATTCTCCATTATGGAGTCTTCTATAATTAACTTCCTATAAAGCGGTGCTCAACAAAAGGTTATTGGATGAAAGGATGGATAGATAAATGAACACCAAGTGTTATGCCCAGATTTCATGATCCCCAAAGACCCAAAGATCCCCAGAGAGCCAAAACCGATGCAATAGCATAGAACCTTTATTACAAGCCCGGGCTTGGCCCTCTGGCCCTGCTGCTGCGGCGGCAGGAAGCCAAAGAGAAGGAATTTCCCTGAGCATAAAGATTTTATAGGGAGGTGGGGCCAGACTCGAACCAATGAGTTGGCCAATTCCAATTGGTTGGGTGATGGCTGGGGCTAGTGACGCAAATAATCCCTAACGCACTTGGGGTGTCCTATCCTTTTGCTCTTGATTGGAGCTCAAGTACACAGTCTTTCGCAATTGGCTAATTCAAAGGGATTTCAAGATGGCAGCCCCCAGGTAAGTTTACATATCACGCAGCCAACATGGTGGCTGCCAAGTCACACAGTCCAAAATGGCGGCTGTCTACACTGTTCTTTGCAGCCCCGCTCTGCCCTTCCACAAGAGCAGGAAGGAATTCTGAGATGTGCCTACAGCAGCAGTCAGAGGTGGGAGCCTAAGGATGGATGGGAAGGTTGCCAAGTCTTTCAATAAAGAAAAAGTATGAGGAGGAGGAAAATTGTCCATCCCCAATGCTCTGGAGCAGCACTCACACAATAGCCAACCTGGCATTTTTATCCCCATAATGGCTCTGAAATGATTGGGCCTTGTCTTCTAGGGTTGTTTTCATTTTTCACTGACTAAGCGAGGCATTGTTTTAAAACAAAAGCTCCTTTTGAACAATATTTTGCAAAGCCTTTTGACTACTCAGTGAGTCCTCTCCAAAATTTGTTTCTCATTTCCATATTTCTGTCATCCCCAACCTCAACAACATTTTTATTCTGTAAAAGAATAATAAGATCATGTAGCGTATAGACATCTGGAGTTTGTGGTATTTTAGAAATACAGATCTGGAGTGTCAAATTCTTAAAAGATAAAACTTCCAGTCACCATTCTATTTCTCTGCCTGTGCGATGCAACAACATTATGAGAGTACCAACACACATTGCAAACTGTGGCATAAAAAAATATAATTTAAATAAATGAAATATTGTTCCGCATTTTGTGTGTTTAATTATGCACTCCCAAATCTAATTTTAGCTTGAAAAGCCACCTGATTTATTCTAGAATTATACCTGTCAGGAACATTTACTTTAAATTATATCAAAGTGAAGGATTTTTAAAATCGACTTTTTAAAAAAGTAAAACCTATCCATAGAATCTGGCAGTTGATGGCATATTTTATTATTTTATTTCAAGTCAGTATTCAAGGAAAGCTTTCGAAACCATTTTGATTACCCTGACAGCTGAAATGAAATTTTTACATTTTGATTACCCTGACAGTTGAAATGAAATTTTTACATGAATAGCGTATTTGGAGCCTGGATCTGGTTGACACAATGAATACAACAATGAAAATAATTTTACAGCAGCCCAGTCTAGTATATTAGCTTCATGTAAATTTTATATCAGACAAGTTAAAAAAAAAACACACTCTTCTTCTAAAAGAAACTAGTAGCTTTCTGTTTTTTCTGTTGACAAAGAAAAAGAAAAAGCTTTGAAGGTGTGAATAGTTACCAGAGTCCCAGGGACTCATTGCCCAGCATCCTATCTTAGAATTATTTTCAGAGGTTTTAGAAGGGAAAGACGTCCTGGGGACCACACAATTAGGAAATTTGCCCATTTTCAGAGTAACAGTAGATTCCCGTAGAGACTTAACAAATTGTGCTTGAACATGTGAAAATGCCCGCGATAAAATCTGCCCTCTCAAAACGTGGTCTCTCAGTTCTAATCAACAAAGCAGTGGCTGCAAATTCAAATTGGCGATTAAATTCAAGATACATTTCAGGTTTTCTTCCCCATTTCCATAGCTTGGTAGAAGGATAAAGGACAGGAAACAACCCCTTCATTTCATCATGATGCCTGTGATAAGCAGGGTCATGGTCCCCTAAAGACATCCACATCCTAATCCTCAAAACCAGTGAGTATGTTACATTAAATGGTAAAAGGGAATTAAGGTTGCAGATGGAATTAAGGTTAATAAGCAACTGACCTTAAGCTAGGGAAGTTATTCTGGATTGTCCAGATGGGCCTAAAGTAACCAGAGGGGTTCTTAAAAATGGACTTTATTATGGAGGAAAGAGGCCATAAGCCAAAGAATGCAGGCAGCCTCTAGAACCCGGAAAAGGTGAGGAAACAGATGTTCAACTAGAGCCTCCAAAAGGGAACACAGTCCTGCTGACACCCTGATCCTAGTTCAGTGTGATGCGTGTCAGAGCCTGTAGTATATAAAAGCTGACCAGTTGCTATGACACACACTGACCACTAGGGGGTAGATACTCAATGCAGGAGCTACTCCCTAGTGGTCAGTGCACTCCCACAGCAGGAACACTGCTTGGCTGACTGACCAGCACCAGATGCCAGGCTCATGGCTGGCAAAGGCAGTTGTAGTGGTGCCCACAGTGGAGCAGCAGCAAGCCTACCAAGGAGGGGGCGGGGGGCGGGGGGCGGGCAGCATCAGGCACAACGGGCTGGGCTCAGGCTCATCCCTGGCCACCTGCAGCTTCAAACACTACTACATCCCTCAGGGGATAATTGGACTACCTGTTTCAGCCAATCCCCACATGCCGGGCTGAGGGACCCCACTGGTACATGAATCCATGCACCAGGCCTCTAGTATGCATATAAGATCTTTGGTTAATCTCTTCCTTCCCTCCCCCTCTCTCCTTTCCCTCTGAGATTCATCAGTCTGTTCATGTTTTCATGCCTGTGTGTTGAGGGTCTGCCCCTTGGTGGTTCTTTTACAGTAGCTACCAGTCGAACAGTCAAACTGTCACTTAGGCTTTTATATATATACTAGTGGCCAGGTGCACGAAATTCATGCACATTAAAGGGGTATTAATTAGAGGAAATAATTTAATATTGCTATTTGCTCTTTCTCTATAATAGAAGTATCAGAGACTAAAGAAAATTAGTAAAATGTATATGAAAACCTTCCTCCTGTCAGAGTCTGGGGCACACCACGGGGCCCAGAGTCAAGACCCCACTCACTCAGATGTACTTCAAAATCACATGGGACCCATACCTAGCTGCCCCCCCCCCTGACCCCCACATTGGGGTAGATCCAGATCCCGCCAGCCCCATTCTTGTCAAGCCACCCAGGGCACAGTGTGTCCTCAGGTCCCCTGGCCCAGCACCAGGATGGGGGGCATGGCCTGAGGTCCCCCATCACATCCCACCAGGTGGGAGACACAACCTGAGATCCCATCAAGCCCCACTGGGTAGGGGGCATGGCCTGAGGTCCTCTGTCAAGCCCCACCAGGCAGAGATGCACAGCCTCAAGTCCCCCAGCCCAGCATCGGGAGGGGGGCACAGCCTCAGGTCCCTCATCAATCCTCACTGGCACAAGGGAACAGGCTCAGGTCCCCTGTGAAGCCCTGCTGGATGAGGGGCACAGCCTGAGGTCCCCTGTCAAGCCCAACCAGGCAGGAGGGGCAAAGCCTCAGGACCCCTGGCCTGGTGCTGGGGCAGAGGGTATGGTCTGAGGTCCCCCAGGCTGGTGCCAGGGTGGGGGTGCGGCTTGAGGTCTCCTGTCAAGCCCTGCCAGGTGAGGGCACAGCCTGAGGTCCCCTGTCAAACCCAGCCAGGCAGGAGGGGCACAACCTCAGGACCCCTGGTCTGGTGCTGGGGCAGAGGGTATGGTCTGAGGTCCCCCAGCCTGGTGCCGGGGTGGGGGTGCGGCTTGAGGTCCCCTGTCAAGCCCTGCCAGGTGGAGAGAACAGTCTGAGGTCCCCTAACCCAGCAACAGGATGGGAAGCGCACCTTGAGGTCCCCTGTCATGCCCTGCCGGGTTGGGAGTGTGGTTTGTAGTCCCCTGTCAAGCTGCACCAGATGGGAGGCATGGCCTCAGGTCCCCCATCCTGGAGCTGGGGTGGGGGAAGCAGCCTGAGGTACCCTAGCCCAGCACCAGGGTGGGAAGCACAACTTTGAGGTTCCCTGTCAAGCCCCTCTGGATTGGGGGAGGGTGCAGGCCTCCCTTCCCTCGTGCTGCGGCCACGCCTCCCGCTGGCCTCCCATCCAGCTGCCAGGACTACCTCACACTGTCCCTGAGCAGGTATGCATAGGGAAGGCTGGGCCAGGATAACTGGGAGGGGGTGATGGGGGCCAGCATCCTGGGTGAGCTGGGCCTCACAGTCTCTCTGCTTCAGCTCCCAGGACCCCGGACCTAAGGAGTAGTGCTTTCACAGGGGCCTGGCAGGCACTGCATATGGCGATGCCTTAAAAACAGAAGAAGCCCCCTTTAACTCTGGCTGGAAGTGCGTTGGGAACTTATGGTCGGGGGAAGCAGCCCAACATCAGGGCTGAAATAAGACCTTGGGTAGCCTCCGGAGGGGGCAAACCAACAGTAAAGGGCATCTTTGAAATAAAGACATTTGAATGTACAGTGGATATTGGGTGATATTAAGGAATTACCTTAACTTTTCAAGGTGTGACAATGGCTGAATATTTACTTATTTTTTAAAGATACTCATCAGAGGATATTTAAGTGGGAAACAACTTGCTTTGAAAGTATGGTGTTGTCCTGGCCCAGCCCTCCCCGCACCATGGACGCCTCAAGGACCGAGCCTCTCCCACTCTCTAGGCCCTGGAAAACACCCTGTGCAGAGGCATGGTTCCTGCTTCATTCCCCACCCCTGCCAGCATGAAGCAAAGTATTCCCAGCTGGCGCTGGCCTGAAGCACTTGGTTCCCGCCTGCGCCGGTGTGAAGTGAAGTGTTTCCCACAGGTGAAGCACTTGAGGCACCGGAGTGAAGCTACGCATTCATGAAAGGAAGTGTTCACTGGTGTCCAGGCAAGCCGTGGCCATGCCCCCCAGTCACGCCCCCCCCCCCCCCCGCTCCTGATTGGCTGATAGCATAGCCAGTCAGGAGCCAAGGTACGGTCACATTTGCATGTTGCTCTTTTATTAGATAGGACTAGCGGCCCGATGCACAAAATTTGTGCACGGAGAGGGTTCCCACAGCCCAGCCCAACCTGCTCCAATCAGGGACCCCTTCGGGGATGTGTGACCCCTAACCACCTCTGCCTACCTGCCTGATCACCCCTAAGTGGTCCCCTGCTGGCCTGATTGCTCCTAACTGCCTCTGCCTTGCCCCACACCTGGGACCCAGGCTTCCCTCCCTCTGGCCAGCTATAGGCACCAAGGACCTAGGCCAGCTTCACTCAGGCTGGCCACAGCCATAGGCACCCACAGGCACCCAGCACCACAGGACATGCTGCCTAACCCCAGGGCCAGAAAGGGCCCCAGCCCTTCTGTGTGCCTGCCTGGCCGAGTCCCACTACTCTGACTGCCGTGGCTTAAAGAACTTTGCCATATATGTTCCCCCCAGCCTCCTGGGGAGAGGGCGTGAGCTGAGAAACTGGAGACGCTGCAGCCCCGCTGAGGGCGCGCCTTCCTCGGCATCTCCAGAAGCCGGAGCACCTGGTTGGAAGGCTCCCGGCTCCGATCCTGGCCTGAGGAAGCAGGGAGCTGCAGAGTGTGCGTGGTGCTTGGGGAAAGGGTGACCTTACTGGACTCGCACACACTGCTACTGACAACAGCATGAGGTCATGGAGACTGAAGGAGCAGAGAAATGCATCCAGAACTGTGGGGTCCCGCGCCCACCCAGCAGGCAGGCGCTTCTCTGGCAGCACACCCAGCAGACAGTGTGCCCTGCAGCCCCAGGCGGGCCTCCTGCAGCCATCCTGCCCCACCTGGGGAGCCCACGCACACTGCACCACTGCCATTGCCTCCTGGCCTGAGACGCCCACCTTGTCCCACCCCTCCGCAGGGCCCCGGCCTGGGGAGCATACGATGCACCCTGGCCATGCCCCCACATGCTTTGCCGGCCTCGCCTCCCATCCTGCTGGCCATGCCCCTTGCTCCTGATTGGCTGGTAGCATAGCCAATCAGGAGCCAAGGTACGGTCACATTTGCATGCTACTCTTTTATTAGATAGGATAGATGGGATAAAGATTACATGCAGGCTGGGGTGGGACTCCATTGTTTGGTCAGTAAGGTTAATCTTTCCATGATAATAGGCAGTTCTTGAATGAGAATGAATGGAATTCCAAGGTTGACTGGGGGTACCCCCTCCCCCTACAACTCCCAGCCAGGTTAGAATGTCCTTTCTTTAACCAGAACAAGGCAAACACAGTTAACAGAGCATGATTAATATTTCCTATAATCATAGCTAGAGCCCAATATTCTATTTTTATCCCTAACAATCTTATGGGGCAGTCTGGAGACTCTAACTCTCTTTCTTTGTTAGAGTTGCCTTACATAGGAACCCCATGTTAGTTCACAGACCCTGTGCTCCCACATGAAGGAAAGTCAGGGGTCTTAAAGAAGAATCCTGAGATTACTTCACACACACACACACACACACATACACACACACACACACACACACAATTATCAACCTTCCACATATCCTTTCCCAAAGGGGCGTGTCAATATTTATTTACCAAAGAGACTGTACTGGGCAATGAAAAACACCTAGCCTTTTAGAGATTATCAAAAACTGGATCTGAATCAACATCACTGCCACTCACTAAACAGAGGGGAGGCTTAGAAGACTCAGGTGATAAAGGAGGTTGAGTCCAAGTTCAAGTGTGCTTTTATTATTTTTTTAATCCTCCACTGAGGATATTTTTCCATTGATTTTTAGAGAGAGTGGAATGGAGAGGGAGAGACAGAGAGAAACATGGATGTGAAAGAGACAAATTGATTGGTTGATTCCCCTATGCATCCTGACCTGGAACAGAGATAGAGCCTGCAACCAAGATACGTGCCCTTGACCAGAATTGAACCTGGATCCTTTAGTCCGTGGGCCGTTGCTCTATTCACTGAAAGCAACTGGCTAGGGCCCACGTGTACTTTTAAATGGACATAATGACAGCCCTAGCTGGTCTGACTCAGTGGTTAGAGCGTTGGCCTGTGGAATGAAAGGTCTCAGATTGATTCCAGTTGGGGGCATGTAAGGGGTGTGCAGGAGGCAACCGATGAATCTGATGAATGATTCTCTCTGTAATCATTGATGTTTCTATCTCTCCTCTCCCTTCCTCTCTGAAATCAAATTTTTTAAATGTATATATATATTTTTTAAGTGGACATGACACTGAATTCAGCCCATGATGGTTTACCTGTTTGCTAAGGATTTATTTACGACTAATAAAATCCCATTCTCTCTAATTCACACGTAAAATGAGCCAAATGGAAGCCCCCAGGGTTACCCCTTCCGCTCAAAATGGGAAATGAAGAACAATACTATATATGAGGGAAATATAACAATTATTGTCGTCATGAAATTCCTAAGAAATGCAGAAAGTGTGATTCTTAGTACATCCCCTCTTTAACTCTTCATTTGTGCAGAGGATGGGGGTTTCTTAGAGGCGGATAGTGGATTAACATAAGCTTCATCAGGGGTGACTCCAATTGCAGTTGCAGTTCTAGATGTGGCCCATTTACTAGGGAAGGTTAATCCACTGCCTGATGTCTAATCCTGTATTTCCCCCAGGAGCAATGGTTCAACATTCACAAATTCAGTGCTCAAGGTTCCTTTATAGAACGTAATTACCACAGATAATAAAATTCACTGGGTTTAAATCACCAAGAATTGTGCAGAAGTAGTGCCGGAAAGAATGACAGAAAGCCTGAAGATACTTTTCTTTTCAAGAAAGAAGAGTAACCTAGACATCTGGAGATGACCGCAAAAAGAAAGAGTGGAAGGTGGTGAAATCCGATAACCAGAGGGTTTCAGGAGGGCAGAAGACATTTCTGGAGGTATCATTAAGGAGCAATTAAACACAAGAAATGGACAAATATCAGAAATGTGAATAGAGTGGTGAAGGCCTGGTGGGGAGGAGAGAAGAGGAGGGGTGCAGGATAGAGGGAGTCAATGGGAGGAAAAGGGCACATATATCATACTTTCAACAATAAAGATTACAATATATCAAATAAATAATAAACTCAGTGTATATTCTATATAATAAAAGGCTAATATGCAAATTGTTTCCCTCGACCAGGAGTTCGACCAGCAGGCAGGCCGGCCAACTGCCCATGTCCCCTCCCCCTGACCAGGCTGGCTGGACCCTACCCATGCACGAATTCATGTACCTGGCTTCTAATATATATATAAATACACACACACACACACACACACATACACTGAGTAGCCAGATTAGTATGTGTTCAGAGATCATAATAATCTGGCCACTCAGTGTATATATACTGGATGGGGCAAAAATAGGTTTACAGTTGTGAGTACATCAAACAGAGTTTATTCTTATATTATTTATTAATTATTGTGTTATTTTCCATATGAACAACTGTAAACCTACTTTGACCCCACCCTGTACAAACATATATTTGGTTCTTGACTGGCTTTAAACCTCACCATGCCCATGGTCATCCTTCCTCCCACTTATAACAGAAACCCTGATTCTCCTCTCTCCAAAACTATAATAGCAGCTCAAATCTCTTCTAAACCTCCACATTTGGAAAAAGAAAAGATTACCTGCAGAGTACAGAAGTATATATTTCTGTTTACAACTCAATGACACAAAATATAATCCATTTTCCTTTGCTATTTCTATGCCCAAAGAAGACAAAGGTAACCTTTTGAGAGAAATTGTTCATCAAGGAAAAAACATTAGAATTTTGTAGCAGACTTTCAGGTGACCTATACAGATGTATAAAAATAGGACTTCAATCTATATTAGATAACTAACCCAAAAAGAACAAAACATGATCAAATTGCAGTGGCACTCCTCAATTTAATTTAACCTTTGAGAGGCCTGGTAGATATTCCCTTAAAATTAATTCCCCCAGCCGAAACTGGTTTGGTTCAGTGGATAGAGCGTCGGCCTGCGGACTGAAAGGTCCCAGGTTCGATTCCGGTCAAGGGCATGTACCTTGGCTGCGGGCACATCCCCAGTAGGGGGCGTGCTGGAGGCAGCTGATGGATGTTTCTCTCTCATCGATGTTTCTAGCTCTCTATCCCTCTCCCTTCCTCTCTGCAAAAAATCAATAAAATATATATTTTAAAAAATTAATTTCCCCCAGTGATTCTCCAAGGAACAGAACTTACGTTTAAGTGTATGCATGCAAATTTATGCACATACTGTAGTTAATTTGCCTTTGTTTCTTCTACCACAAAGAATTCTAGACTGCTTATTAAGTCTTTTCAGCTTAAAAAAATCTTTAGGGAAGAGGCCTTTTTCTGAAAAACTCAAGGATTAGTGCCCAATCATGAAGTACTTTTGAAAAAAATTCACCAAAAAATATATAATTTATTCTGCCCTAATAATTAAGCCTGCTTTACTGAGTTTTCTTTAAAGTCCTAGCAATTATGAGATTCTTTATTAAAAATTCACCAAAAGTTTGATATCTAATGAATGGTTCAAAAAATACTTGGATTTGTGTTTTTATACTTATTTTGGGTTTGTCAGTTAATTCCTTTAAAAATCTTAAAGTAGAAATCAAAAAATGTAATCAGTTTGATAAGGTACTCCTACCTTTAGGAACAGGAAAAACAATAAATTATCAGCACTAACCAGAAAAGATTGAATATCTAATTGCCCTGAACTTTAATAGAATAGCTGACCTAGGGGACAATAGGGAGTGGTGTTTAAGGGGGGGAGGAATTTGGGGGAGGGAGAATGAACTAATTTATATTAGAATTATTTTAAATGCATACTTGGAACTCCTGCTTGATTACATTTAAGAAAGAGAAATATTGCCAAGAACTGGCACAAGTAGAGAGAGGGAAGCAAGCATTCTTGTACACAACTGTCGGCAATATAAATTGGGTCCAACTTCCTGGAAGGCAATTTGGCAGTAGATGTCTTCAAAACACAGACAGTGGGATGGTGAGGGCCTAGGGTAGGGGTAGGGGGTGATGTAGGGGGAAGGGGAACATATGTAATCCTTTCAACAATAAAGATTTTTTTTGAAAAAAAAAAAGAAAATAAAGGGAGGGAAGCTAAGCTTATAAAATTTCAAACCAAAATTTTAACCATTTGCCTGCTGCCCGTCGTTCTTTTCTATTTGCCAGACACTGTCCCTCCACCCAGCTGAGTGTCTGGACTTTAAGGCTACAGAGCTGGACTGGAATATTCCAGGAAGGGGTTAGCTTGCACACCAATGTTCATAGCAGCGGTGTTCCCAACCATAGTGGCAATAACGCAAGAGTCCATCAACAGATGGCTGGATAAACAAAATGTGCTATATACAAACAATAGAATGTTATTCAGCCATAAAAGTGCTTGAAATTCTGATGCATGCGATAACATGGATGAACTGTGAAAACATTATGCTAAGAGAAATAAGCAGACACAATAAAAGAAATACTGTATGATTCCACTTATATGAAGTACCTAGAATAGGCAGAGGTGTCAGCCTTGAAGAATCACACTTTATGGGGAAAAAAAAGTCAGAAAAAAAAATGGAGAAGGAAAAATGTGCCTTGGAGATGTAGCAATAGAGGACAAGAAAGAAGTAAAGATAAGAAACCTGCAGAAATAAAAAGAAATAAGACATCTTAACCACTCCCAGTCCAACCCACCACAATTACAACCAATATTATCTATTAAAGATAATACACTATATTATTTCCAAAAAAAAGTCCTCGTTGACTAGGACTTCCACTTGGAATTTATCTTTTAAAAATAAAAGCTATAACATGTTACACATCGTTGTTACTTTGTTGCTAAAATTAGAGAAAATTGAAAACAATAAAAATACCTATCAATAAAGAATTGTTTAAATAAATGGGTCTTTCTGCTGAAACCGGTTTGGCTCAGTGGATAGAACATCGGGCTGAAGACTGAAAGGTCCCAGGTTCAATTCCGGTCAAGGGCATATACCTTGTTTGTGGGCACATTCCCAGTAGAGGGTGTGCAAGAGGCAGCTGATCGATGTTTCTCTCTCATCGATGTTTCTGACTTTCTATCCCTCTCTCTCCCTTTGTGAAAAATCAATAAAATATATATATATTTTTAAATGGGTCTTTCTTCTGCCATCTTCCCCAGCTTCAGCCTATTCTCAACACAATAGCCAGCACCATCTAATTAAAGTGCGTGATCTGATGGTCATGTCACTATTGTGCTTAAAACCCTCCAGAGGTTCCCCTCACTCAAGGTCAAAGCCAAATATTCATCATGGTCTAGTGCCACATTTTGCATGGTGTAGAGCTGCTGTTATGCCCAGATTTCAAGATCCCCATAGACCATCAGGGAGCCGATACCGATGCAAGAGCAAAAGAACCTTTATTCAAGCCCAGGCTTTGCTCTCCCGGCTCCACTGGCTCCATCATCCCAATGGCAGGAAGCAAGAGAGATTTTATAGGGAGGTGGGGCCAGGCGCAAACCATTGAGTTGGCAGATTCCAATTGGGTGGATGATGGCTGGGGCTAGTGACACAAATAATCCCTAACACATGTGACCTGTCCTGTCCTTTGCTCTTGATTGGAGCTCAAGTGCACAGTCTTTCACAATTGGCTAACTCAAAGGGAGGGGTTGGTCTTTGTGATTTCAAGATGGCAGCCCCCAGGTAAGCCTACATATCACACAGACCACATGGTGGCCGCCAAGTGACACAATCCAGAATGGCAGCTGTCCTTGCAGTCCCATTCTGCTCTTTCACTGCCATCTATCTAAGGGGTTCTTCCCTGAACAAGTATGTGTACATCAGGGAATCTGTGGTCTTCACTTCAGAGACAGAGGAACCTAGAATCTTAAGCAGCTCCTTTGTGATATTCCATTTGAAATTTGCCTTGACAGACACACTCCTACGTACATTTTTTCCAGAACTGTAATTATATTAGAGATACTGAAGAGAAAGCTGTTTCTCTCGATCATCACCAAGCAACTGTAATCTCTCACCTGGATTACTGCAAAGCTGCCTACCCAGTTTCTTGACAGCCACCTCAGTCCCCTTTAAATTATTCTCCACAGTATATTCAAATTAACCTCTCTTAAAAAAAAGTCATGTCCTAGCTGGTTAGGCTCAGTGGATAGAGTGTCAGCCTGCAGACCAAAGGGTCCGAGGTTTAATTCCAATCAAGGGCACATGCCTCGGTTGCAGGCTCCTCCCCGGCCTGGACCCTGGTCCGGGGTTTGCAGGAGGCAACCAATAGATGTGTTTCTCGCTAAAACCAGTTTGGCTCAATGGATAGAACATCGGCCTGCGGACTGAAAGGTCCCAGGTTCTATTCCGGTCAAGAGCATGTACCTTGTTTGTAGGCACCTCCCCAGTAGGGGTGTGCAAGAGGCAGCTGATCAATGTTTCTAACATTCTATTTCTCTCCCTTCTTCCCTATAAAAAAATAAAATATATATAAAAAAGAGCTATTTACTACTATTAGCCTAAATAAAATATTTTTTAAATAGATGTGTTTCTCTCACATCGCTCTTTCTCTCTATCTTTCTCTCTCACTTCCACTCTCTCTAAAAGTCAATGGAAAAATATCCTCAGGAGGATTAAAAATAATAAATACACAGTCATAATGTCTCCATGCTTAAAACTTATTAATGTCTTCCCATTTCTCTACAAAAGATCCAAATTCCTGATGGTCAAGGTTCTAAAACAGTGCTATGCAATGGGAATATATTGGGAGCCATGTATGTAATTTTAAATTTGTTAGTAGCCATATTTTCTCAAAATTTTTCAAAAAGGCAAACTAATTTTATACTATATTTTATTTTAGTCAATCTATCCCAACTATTATCATCTCAATATATAATCAAAAATTTAAGTAGATGTTACATATTTTCACTACAAAAAAATAGTGATATGTAGAGATGTTTGTGTTAACCGTGGTAATCATTTCACAATGTATTTGTGTTTCAAATCATCACTGTAAAGCCCCTGAAATGAGCGTTTGCCCCAAGTCTTCCTCACTCAGAAGGCACTATTTCCAGATTGCATAATATATGACAGGGAAGTGAGGAAAACCCTAGATTTTTCGGTTGGTGGCCCTGGGCGTGAAGCCAGCTCCACCAGTCACTTACCCTTGTGACCTCGGTGAGCAGCTGTACCATTCTAAGAAGCAGCATGTTTATAAAAACTGTCCTTTAGAAATTACTGGGCAGCTCTACACATCAAGAATGGCGGCATGTGGGAATGTGTTCTTCAGTTTAAAATGCTCCACGCACCGGTCGGTGTGGTTCAGTGATTGAATGTGGACCTATAACCTAGGAGGTCACGGTTCGATTCCTGGTCAGGGCACATGCTCAGGTTGTGAGCTCAATCCCCAGGGTGGGACATGCAGGTGGCAGCTGATCAAAGATTCTTTCTCATCATTGATGTTTCTATGTCTCTCTCCCTCTCCCTTCCTCTCAGAAATCAATTTTTTAGAAAAAAATAAAACAAAATGCTCCACGGGGCTGCTAATTATTGCCTTCCTTGCTAGTTTTCATTTGCACTTTGCCCTAATGTTTAAGTTAATTCATTGGGATCTGCAAATTATCCCCCAGTTGCTATAAGTCAAAGAACTATTGAGCCTCTTCATTCCATCTGGAGGCACGTACACAGTAAACTCCACATAAAGGGCACCACCCAACTAAGCACTTAATACATTTATTCCCTGAGTGTCTTGAATGACCTTTCTCCAACAGATGATCGCAATAGCTTGATATACAATAAAGTATGTTATTGCTAAAGTTGGCACAAAAGCTAAGGGTGACTCTTGTTCTCGTCTTTAAACTTATCCTTTACTTTCTTTCCATTTTCCACAAAGAACATACATTGCTATGATATTTGAGGGACAGTCTTGTTTAAAAAGAAAAAAACGTTAATGCTGATTTTATTTTACACCAACCGTTATAGCTAATACTTTCAAAACACCAAGTAGCAGGCCCTATGATAAGAACTTTGTATATAGTAATCCTCTCGGTGACTCTATGAGATAGGTATTATTATCTTACTCCCTTTTACAGATGAGAAAATAGACACACAATGATTAAGCAATCTACCAAGGACCACACAACTAGTAAGTGATGGAGCTGGGATTTGAACCCAAGCACTTCAATGTCAGGGTTCATGCTTTTAATAGTATTCCAAGGACAAAGAATGTGAGTGACTATTACCATCTACCATGGCTCTAAGCATTCAATTACATAGGCAGGCTCCCATGTATATATGTCTCTCTCTCCTTTCCTCTCTGAAATCAATACACACAAACACACACACACACACACACACACACACACACACACACACACTCATACATACACATACACATACACTAGAGGCCTGGTGCACAAAATTCACATGGGGGAGGGGCTCCTCAGCCTGGCCTGCACCCTCTCCAATCTGGGATCCCTCTTGCAATCCAGAACCACTGGCTCCTAAGCGTTCACCTGCCTGCCTGCCTGATGCCCCTAACTGCTTCCCTGCCAGCCTGATGGCCCTAACTGCTCTTCCTTCCTGGCCTAATCCCCCTAACTGCCTAACTGCTCTACCCTGCCAGCCTGATCCCCCTAACGGCTCTCACCCCCTTGTCTGATCCCCCCCAACTGCCTATCTGCACTCCCCTCCTGGCCTGATCCCTCTAACTGCCTATCTGCTTTCCCCTCCTGGCCTAAACCCCTAATTGCACATCTGCTCTCCCTTCCTCTCCACGCCTTCAGACCCCGGTGCAGGAGTGCTGAGAGCTCTCTGCCAAGGCCCCACCTCCGTCTTGATGCCCCCTGATGCCCGGGCTGGGTGGTGCGGCGGGCCTGTGCGCACCTCTGCTGGAAGGGGCACCCCTGTCCTGAAGCCCCACTCTGGGCCACGCGGCACAGCAGGCCTGCAGGTGCCTCCACTAGGAGGGCTGCCCCAGTCCTGACGGCCCCCTCCCAGCCAAGTGTCGCAGGATGCCTGTGCGCGCCTCCATGGGGGGGGTCGCTGTTGGGGGGGGGGCTGCTACAGCCTGTCCTGGTGACCCCTCTGAGCTGAGTGGTATGGCCGGCCTGCACACACCTCCGCTGGGAAGTGGGGGGCAAGGGGCTAGGGGGGGCGCTCCCAGCAGCAGCCTCATGTCCTGGTGGCCCAAGTCCCTGCCCCTGTCCCCACCCATCAGCTCCTGTGCATGCACAGCCTGTTGAATGGTCGTGACTGGGACACTCTTAGGACTAATTAGCATATTACCTCTTTATACGGAGATTTTAAAAAGACACCTCTATAAAGCTGCTTCAAATAGCATTTCTCCTCCCTCTCTAGTGGCTCCCTCAGGTTGTGCAACCCTTTGAAGAAAAGTGTTCAAAGCCTCTTCAACTGCACCAGAAGAAACAATTGTGTGCTTTAGGTCAGTAGTTTCCAACAGGGGGCGATATTTCCTTTAGGGACATTTGGCAGTATCTAGCCAGTTTTAGTTGTTACAACTGGAGGAAGGGTACTGGCATCTAGTGGGGAGAGGCCAAGGATGCTACTAAACATCCCACAGGGTACAGGACAGTCCCCACGACACAGAACTATCTGGTTCAAAATGTCAATAGTGACATGGCTGAGAAACCCTGCCTTGGGCTCAGCGTGAGCCCTCATTGGTCCTCAAGTGGCACCCACAGCTCCACCCAGGGCTGTTACATGGCTGGATCGGTCACGTGCTCTGGGGAAGAATCAATCTCTAGGCAACAAGCCCAAATTTTCTCTATGCATCTGAAATCTCAGTAATGTTTGTGGAGCCTCCCACAATCCCCCAGTTTGTATAGACAAGCTAAGCTCTGAATAGGAGCTTGGTTTCATGCAAAAAAAAAAATGATCTTACTGTCTCTTTGTCTATGTTCAATCCCACTGATTCTGAGAGCAATTTTCTCAGAAAAGAGGAGTACTTAACGGTGTTTATAGCAATCCAGTTAACAGTCTCAGAAATAAAAAAATAAAAAAATTTAAAAATGGCTTCCAATGGGGAATTGCATTGTAGGACTTCTGTGTGAGCCACCAAACTCTTTCATAAAAATGTACCTTAGTTGCAAGGACTAAATGACAGGCATTCAGTTTTAACAAAATGACGTTTGTTCTATGGGAGGAAAAAATTTCTTACCGTCAGAGAGAACACCAAGAACCAAGGGAATGAAAGCTACACAGACATTGATTGCTATGGCAGTTCCCATGCAAAAGCCACAGGAAAGGAAAGCCTTGATCTAGTTGCTCATCTTACCAGGCATTTTAGCAATGCTAATTGGAAGAGAGTAGCTGGTATTTCCCTAGAATGAAAGATGAACTAAAATGTATCTAGGAAATTTACTTCTGAAATGTTTACAGAAGGAATCAATAGCAAAGGGGCTTTTTTTTTTTAACCCTGGACTTTAATCCTCACCCGTTCACTTTCTTCTGGTCCTTTATGCTGGTAGCTGGGAACATCCTCCTCACTCAAAATCTGAAGCGAGAGCAACAAGGAAGCGAAGGAAGGAACTACGGTGAAGGAAGGAACTACGGCTCCAGCTGCTGTTTGCCTTACTTTGAAAGCTTTTCTCCACTTCTTCCCAGATCCTGAGACTTCTGAACACCTCCTCTCCCTGCCCTCTATTTCCATCTTCTTTCTTCTTCCTGCCCCCCCCTCTCCCCCACCCTGCCTCAGAGCCCCTGGAGGGCAGAGGGAGACTAGCAGGAATCCAGATGTGGGATGGAGATATAGCCAGTGTTGTGGGAGAAGGTGCATCCCTCCCTCTACTTGACCTCTCCCCCCACCTCCCACCTCCCTGTGTGGCTCAAAATAGAATTCGGAACCAAAAGCTCTCTATTCTGGTCATTCACTTGATGCAAGGCTAGTTCTGGCTCAGACCTTAGCATTATGAACCCAGCTTCCTACTTGGACCTCATTCTCTAGCATTCTCTAAGCTGGCTACTCCCTGTCACTGCCTAGACTTCTCCAAGTAAGCTATGGGGCAGCAATTAAGTGTGCCCAGAACTAGACCTTGGGGGAGGAGTTTCTCAGTAAAAGTTCCCCAGATGGCTCTTGGTTGGGATTCTGCTGCTACTAGTTCTTACTTCAGAGGAGAAACTTTGAGGAATTGTGAAGCCAAGCTCTCCATCTGGGCCAGAACCACCTTTGACTGAACTTCATTAATTTTCTTTGTGTCACAATAAAGTCATAATCTCTGTGTTGAATCGTAGCTATCGAATGTAAAGGATAGGGACAGTTGACATGCTGGAACAAAACGATGGCCTGAATTGGTATTGGTGGTGAAGTATGGTAGCAATCATCCCAGATAGAAACTGCTGTTTGGGTTCTGTACTTATTTGTTTGCTAAAACAATAGAAAGTTATTTTGATTTTCTGAACTTATGTTTGCTACCCAATACTCCATGGATGATGGTTTGAATGTCCCATGTTTGCTACCCAATACTCCATGGATGATGGTTTGAATGTCCCATTGACTGTGATCTCCCTGGTCATCGAAGCACATTCCTCTGGGAACCAGGACAGGACAATTATCCTAAATTGTCTCAGTAGCTACAGATAGCTGAGTTTCAGTTGACTCAGTGGTCCCAGAATCAGAACAGACCCTAAATTGCCTCAGTAGCTATAGATAGGGCATTCCTGTTGACTCAGTGATCCCAGAATCTGGACAGCACAATTATTCTAAATTGCCCAGGTGGTCCCACATAATGTGCTTCTGTTGATTCAGTGATTCTTAGATACTTTAGGTAACTAACTTGCTCAATTTCTGTAAAAATGCTTCTCTCGAAACAAGTTCCTCATTCCAGACCCAAAGATGTAACCCATACCTTGGTGATAGATATTCTGCCAATATAAGCCAGATGTGGCAAGCTCTTCGGGGCTGCGAGATTTGGAGCACTGAATAGCTCCCTCGTATGCCACTGGCTTTTAATAAATGACCCCATAATTTGACTTCTTGAGGCGTCCTTTGTAAGATGGAGGTTACACTACAACAGTGGGAAGCAAAGCATCAGTTTGTTGGTGTTCTTTCTCAGGCTCCCAGTGCCAGAGCAGCACTGAGCTATTTCTCTTTAAGGTCTCTAGTGAGCAATGGTCCCCCATCACTGGTTGAGCATCATTAATCTGGGCAAGTTCCAGCTGTGCCTGTTAACCACCATGATCTTTGCAATCACTCCAGGGCATTCTCTGTGGTCCTCCTACATCTAACGTGCTATCTTCCTGTGAGTTCTGCTTTCTTCCAGTTCTGGAACTTGCAATCCTGGTTGCTCTTCCTTATCCCGAAGATCCGCAGCAGCCAAGATCAAGATTCTCCCCTTTCCAAACTCCAAGCAGAAATATCCACCTCCTCCCATTCTTCAATAGTCCAACACAGTTATAAGTTGTCTTTACTGCAGCCTTTACACCTCCCTGTAAATTTTTTTCTTTTCCATTCTGAGAATGGTAAAAAGGATGTTTATTTCTTGATGAACTTTGACTTCAAGCAAATAAGTAAAAAATTAATTTTGTAATCATTTTCTACATGATTTTCAAAAAGATATTGGCTAATGGGAGAGATAAGATACTATAAAGGAAATTCAGTTAAAGGGAAATAAACATCTTTATTTCTTTTCATGGGATATGGCATATGACTTTTCATGAACAATGGCCTCTCATAGATACTTAGAGGCCACTTAATCTATACTCTCAGATGAAATATTAAATCCTTTCCCAGTCAATTACACCTTTGACACCACCAAGTGCCAGTAGAATGTCTGATGAAAAGAATATCAAACTCAGCTAGTGTGGCTCAGTGGATGAGGGTTGACCCAGAAACTAAGAGGTCGCTGGTCAGGACACATGCCCAGGTTTGGGGCTAGATCTCTAGTAGGGGGCATGCAGGAAGCAGCCAATGTTGATGTTTCTCTCTCATCAATGTTTTTATTTCTCTCTTCTTTTCTCTCTCTCTCTAAAAAAAAATTTTTTTTTTAAAGAACATTAAGCTGGATGGACCTCAAGAGATCTGGACTCTGGACTAAACTAAGTCTGTATTTGTGGTTTCAGCTTCCTTACTTCTAAGACTCCTTCCATCCTTACCAGTCTGCATTGCTTTAAGAAACAAGGAGGAGGGGGGGGGAGAGGAGGGGGAGGAGGAGGAGGAGGAGGAGGAGGAGGAGGAAGAGGAGGAGGAGGAGGAGGAGGAGGAGGGGGAGGAGAAAAAAGAAATGAAGCTAGCCTGGCTAAATGAAGCATGACTACATGCAGTAATTCTCTGAACTTGGCTTCCCATTGCAATCATTTAGGCAATGTCTATAAAAGATGGACTTTTAGGATGCCATCTCAGATATTCTGATTAAATTGGTCTGGGAAGCAGGCTGGGCACCAGGATTTTGCAAAGCTCCCCAAGTGATTCTAATGTGCAGCCAGGGCTGAGGCCCATTGCATTCATGCAAACTTCTAGGGAATCAACACATCTCTTTTAAAGGACTCAATCTATTTTTAAAGCCATTCTAGAATATTGCACCTGGCCCTCCACCCATTTATGAAAATTAAGTTTTTTTGGAACAGCCATGCTTATTTATGTACATATTGTCTAGGGCTGCTTTTGTGCTTCAATGGCAAAATGGAATAGTTGTGATGGAGATCATGTGGCCCACAAAGTCTGAAATATTTACTATCTGGCCCTTTAGAGAAAAAGTTTGCTAACCTCTAGCTTAAAATCAGCATCAAATTCACCAATTTATAGTTTGGGGAATTGATAGCCTTTCTCTTTTGAAAAATCAAGGCTCTGTTGTTTGTTTTGCTTTTTACTTTTTAAAATATATTTTTATTTATTTCAGAGAGGAAAGGAGAGGGAGAGAGAGATAGAAACATCAATGATGAGAGAGAATCATTGATTGGCTGCCTCCTGCACATCCCCTATTGGGAATTAAGCCAGCAACCCCAGCATGTGCCCTTGACTGGAATCAAACCCAGGACCTTTCAGTCCTCAGGCCGATGCTCTATCCACTGAGCCAAACCAACTAGGGCTGATTTGCTTTTTAATATGTGGACATTCCCACCTACAAACCCCCTGGGCCCTCTCCTACTTCCCATGATTATTTAAGAGACTGGTAATATGTTGGCAATATCACCTATCACAACCCTAAAGATCAGGAATAATAAATTTTATTTTGATATATGAAGGTATTTAGTAGAAATCATTTAAGGTTGCCTACGACAGCATTTAATAATTGTTGTAGCCCGGCCGGCATGGCTCAGTGGTTGAGTGAGCATCGACTTATGAACCAGGAGGTTACAGTTCAATTCGCAGTCAAAGCATATGCCTGGGTTGCGTGCTCGATCCCGTGTAGAACGTGCAGGAAAGAGACTCAATCAATGAGTCTCTATTATCATTGATGTTTCTCTCTCTCTCCCGCCCCCTTCCTCTCTGAAATCAATAAAAAAATCCTATCTAATAAAAGAGTAACATGCAAATCTGATCATACCTTCACCATACCCACAAGCCATGCCCACAGCCATGCCCACCAGCCAATCAGGAGCAGATTATGCAAATAAACCCCAACCACGATGGCTGCCGCCAATGAGAGCAGGAGGAAGGCTTGGTTTCCCCGGCAACAGAGGAAGCTAAGCTTTCAGCCTGTCATTGCTGGCTTAGGCCTCCATTCAATGTTACAAAGTTTCAATTAAAAAAGTTATAGAAATGGCGGCAGCCACTGAGTTGGAGAAAACAGAGGCTTGGGTTTCCCTGACAACGGAGGAAGACAAGCTTTCAGCCTGCTGTTGCTGGCTTAAGCCTCCACTCTAGGCTACAAAGT
Source organism: Antrozous pallidus (assembly GCA_027563665.1). NCBI lineage: Eukaryota > Metazoa > Chordata > Mammalia > Chiroptera > Vespertilionidae > Antrozous > Antrozous pallidus. The sequence continues at coordinate 136,338,285 of CM050509.1, read as the reverse complement.
TTCAAACAGAAATGGCTGCCCTGGAGCGAACAGAAGGCTTGGCTCTGCTCCAGGCTACAAAGTTTCAATTGTAGATATAGACTAATCCCAGATCCCAGGGCCTCCGCTTGGGTTGCTGGGGACGGAGGGGGGGGTGGCTGGCCTGCAAACCTCCACAGGCCCCTCACCCAGGCCTCCCCTCACCCCAAGGGAACCCTCACCCTGATCTGAGACACTCTTCAGGGCAAACCAGCTGGCCCCCAACCATGCACCAGTCCTCTATCCTATCTAATAAAAGAGTAATTTACAGATTGACCATCATCCCAACACACAACAGGGCTGCCCCCATGTGGTCAAAGATCCTGCCCCCATGTGGACACAAGATGGCCACCACAAGATGGCCAGCAGGGGAGAGCCATTGGAAGGCTCTAGGCCCTGCAAGGGAGGGCAGGTATGGGTGATCAGGCCAGGCCAGCAGGGGAGGGCATTTGGGAGGGATTAGGCCTGCAAGGGAGGGCAGTTGGGGGTGATCAAGCCTGCAGGGTAGGGCAGTTAGGGGTGACCAGGCCGGCAGAGGAGGGAAATTGGGGGCAAACAAGCTAGCAAGAGAGCAGTTAGACATCAATTAGGCTGGCAGGGAAGTGGCTAACGGGTGATCAGGCTGGCAGGCAGAAGCGGTTAGGGGCAATCAGGGAGGCAGGCAGGTGAGCAGTTTGAAGCCAGCTGTCCTGGATTGTGAGAAGGATGTCTGACTGCCCGTTTAGGCCTGATCCTACCGGGATCATCCCCTGCCCCCCATGCACCAATTTTGTGCACCGGGCCTCTAGTTTTAAAAAGAATTGTCATATACATGAGATTATTGACCAGAATGAGTGTACAGTTTGTAAGTGTTTACTTATATTTCCTATCTGAGCAATCCCACATATTGTGTGCAGCCACTCTTCCTACTCCATTCTCTGAACCTGCCAGCTACTAAAACCTAATATTAACAAGCCCAGAGATGGCATTTGGCTTAGATGGACTAGGAAGTCCCGAACAAGAAAGCAGCCCCAGCCTTATTTTATGGAACAGCCAGCAGTCACCCTATCCAGCTCAATGGGAGGCAGCCGCACCAAGGGCAAGACAGCAGGCCAATGATACCAATGGTGGCTTACAGCCCACAGCCTCAACAACCAGCACTAATCCAGTTGAAGGACAATGAACTCCATCTAATCAGACTAGAATATCTACATCCCCAAGCCCCACCCCTTGGGGTTTTAACTCAAAAAATTCAACCCCAAGGACAACAGAGGCTGAATCCTAACCTTCCTTGGTTGGCTCCATTCCTCCATTCCCTCTAATAAACTTCCCTCCTGTTTGCTCACTACATATGCCTAATTCCTTGAGTGACTCCAATCTTACCAAGTAATATATACTAGTGGCCCAGTGCACAGATTCGTGCACATTGAAAGGAAATTAATTAGAAGAAACATTTTAATACTGCTATTCACCCTTTATAATAGAAGTGTCAACCAAATTGACAATCAACAATGACAGATCAACACACATGTGCAATTAGTGCCAGAGAGAACTTTACGTGTATCACGCATGTGCAAGTCAAGGTTTATTTTTAAATTGCCAGTGCATGTCATATGTACCAGCTGATCGGTTGGTCAGACAGTCAGATGGACAGCTGAATGGTAGCATAGCCTTTATATATATAGATAATACATAATATTTGATATACAATGTTTACTATTTCATATATACCATGTTTTATGATAAACTATATCTGCAAGACAGATATTGTTGCTGTCACACTGTCTTTTGAGAGTTTTTGGATCCCACCCAACAGGTGTTTCTAAAGCTTATGATCAACAAGCCTTTGGAAATGAGCCTGAAAATAAGTGTTTCACTGAATCTTTAAGCATGAAAAATATCTGGAAAACCCTGTTCAGATAGCTCAGTTGATTGGAGTGTCATCCTAATATGCCAAGTTTGTGGATTTAATCCCTAGCCAAGGCACATGCAAGAATCAACCAATAAATGCATGGATAAGCAGGACAACAAATCTATGTTTTTCTCTCTCTCTCTTCCTTTCTCTCTGTTCCTAAAATCAATAACATATATATATTATATATTATATATATATTATATATATATTATATATATTATATATATTATATATATATTATATATATATTATCCTAATATGCAAATAGATCAAACAGCAGAACAACCGAACAACTGGTCACTATGACATGTGCTGACCACCAGGGGCCACATGCAGAACATGGCCAGCGTAGGCAGCAGGTGGCAGAGTGCAGAACATGGCGGGCATCGACATCGGTGGGATGGTGGAGCAGGTGAGCAAGGGTGCCAGACCAAGGCAGAGCACCGATTGCTGTCATTGGGGTGAGCCTCTGGTGGTTAATGAAAATTCTTTGCTCCCATGCACCGAGATCCTGCCAGTGTGCTCACACCTGCTGCTGCCACCAACCCCGCTTGCACCTGCTGCCAGTGCCAGAGCTGACGCTTGTACCCACTGCCGGCTCCTGGTGCCAGCCCTGATCTCTCGGTGCCATCTGCAGATGCACCATCAGGGCTTCTCCACCTCCCCCTGCTCCTGGGGGGTGATGGGGGCCAACAGCTGCCTTTCACATTCACCATTGACTACAGCCCTGCTCACACCTGCTGCCGGTGCTTAGTGCTGTCCCCAATCCCTCAGCGGGTGTGAGTGGCATCTGCTGGCCCCGATCGCTCCTAAAGGATTCTCCACTTCCCCCTGCTCCTGAGGGGCGATTGAGGCAGCAGCTGCAACTCACACCCTCTGATGGCACCAGCCCCACCCACACCCGCTGCTGGACCAACCCCAATTGCTCTGCGCCATCAGCAGGTGAGAGCGGGGCCAGTGCCATCAGCATGTGGGAGCCATGGCAGCAGGAGCAGGGCTGCCGGTAGACAGGGGACTGGGGCCACAGTGGGAGGGGCCAGCAGGGCCATGGAGGATGAGCTGAGACCCACCCCTGTGCCTACTGCAGCCTCACGGCCCACAGTGCCTTTCAAGGTGCACAAATTCATGCACTGGGACCTTAGTACTAATAATAAAAGAATATATGAAAAGACACTTGTAAGAATATCCACCCTACCTGACTTTCTTTAGATTGATCCCATATTGCACAGTAATCTGAATTTCTGATACCATTTAGCATGATCTGCCTGAGCATTTATAATTACGTGTAACTATTACACATGCACTTCCACCTCAGGCAAATTAAAATTAGTGATATTTTTCTTTTTCACCTACAGAGTTGAAGCGGGCTTTCTTACAGACTTGTGTTCCATGAGCCATTAATAAATCTTAGAAATTGCCACAGCTAGAGAAACAGCATCAGTGCATGGGCCTACTTCAATCACACACTTGCCCTGGTTCTAATAACTTGTGGGTTCAGAGGACACAGCACTGAGCTGGGCTGCTGACAGTCCTCAGAAATTAAGTGTATAATCATGCCTCTTGCATGAAAATCGCTTTCGTTTCAGTCAATAAGCCTCTGAAGAAAATAAAATCATTAACCGGAATAGGAAAATCTGAGCCAGCATTTTAATGCATTTACTGTATGCTTTCGCCACTAGAAAAATCCTTTGATTGAGGAAAAGAAAATTGCTAAGAATTTACAAAGGCTAAATGATCTTCAGAGCTACTCAACCTTTTATTCTAGTCTTGCTTCCTGGTCCCTCACCTCGTGACAGTAGACATCATTGCTAATTTCTGGAAATCTACTTCAAACCATCGCAAAGGGCTGCTGTGCTTTCATTGTTGAATGTGGTTTTCATGATCTAATTGCTTTCAAAAGCAATCTAGCCATGGTGAATTTGTGGTATATATCTCCCAGCCAGAATGTTTCATTAACCAGGGGACCCCATTTTCACATGTAGTCTAACACAGTTTAGCACATTAAGTCACAGAAAAAGAACTGTTCTGATCCCATCCCTGAGCAGGGGAAATCAGACCTTATTTTTCACTTATCAGAATGTCCCATGTCCCAGCTAATAATCATAAGAGAGGGGGTTTGAACCCAGCCCAACACCTCTGAGCAGGGAGATAAAGCGGGGTGTTTTTCTTCCCTCTCGGAGTGCCCACACCTCAGATAAAGATTCTCAGGGTGGTTTGACACTCATCAGACTTGCTCTAAAGCCCACATTATCTATACTTCACAATAATACTGTAGATTGTGTTTTAAATGTACCAAGGCCGCTTGCTAATTAAAATAAGGCTGGGTTAAATATTTTAAGAAGGCAATTAGTGGCCTAATATTCTCTGTTGGTAAAATCCAAAATTAAACACAGTAATCATATGACGTAGCAATTCCACTCCGAGATTTACACCCAAGAAAAGTGAAAGCATATGTTCACACAAAAAATTGCAACATGATTATTCACAATAGTCAAACAATGAAAACAATCCAAATGCCCAACAACTGATGCATGGATAAAGAAAATATGGCATTTCCAAGCAATAGAATATTATTCACCCATAAAAAGCAATGAAAAATAAATAAATAAATAAATAAATAAATAAATAAATAAATAAATAAATACCTTGACCAGTTTGACTCAGAGGATGGAGTGTCGGCCTGTGGACTCAAGGGTCCCAGGTTCGATTCTAGTCAAGGGCATGTACTTGGTTGCAGCACATACCCAGTAGGAGGTGTGCAGGAGGCAGCTTATCGATGTTTCTCTCTCATCGATGTTTCTAACTCTCTATCCCTCTCCCTTCCTCTCTGTAAAAAATAAATAAAATATACTTTAAAAAAAAAGTCTGATACATGATACAATATGAACCATGAAAATGCAGACTGAAGCAAAAGTAAGTTTACAGTGTATCCACTCTTGAATATGATAACAAATCAATAAATAATAATACAAGAGTGAACTGTGTTTTGCATACTCACAACTATAAACCTAATTGTTAAACACAGAATTTATTCTTTTTTTATTGAATTTATTGGGGTGACATTGGTTAATAAAATCACATAGGTTTCAGGTGTACAATCCTATAATACATCACCTGTATATATCCCCCTTTTACTCTCCTCTCCCTCCCCCACCCCCTTTTCCCTCTAGTAATCACATACATGTTGTCTGTGTCTATGGGTTGTTTTGTGGGGGTTTTTGCTTAGTCCCTTCACCTTTTTCACCCATCAGAGTTTATTCTTGTATTGTTGCTTATTAATTATTGTATTCAAAGGTGTATGCAACTGTAGCCATAGCTGGATGGTTCAGTTGGTTGGAGTGTCATCCCATAAATCAAAGGTTCTGAGTTTGATAACCGGTCAGGGTATATAGCTAGGTTTTCCATCCCCAGTCAGAGTACATATGGGAGACAACCAATTAATGTTTCTCTCTCACTTTGATCTCTCTCTCTCTCCAGCCCTTCCTCTCTCTCTCTAAAATCAATACACGTATTTTTAAAAAGTGGATACAACTGTAAACCTATTTTTGCCCACCTTGATTATGCTAAATGAAAGAAGCTTGATCCAAAAGACCACATACATATGATTATATGAAATATCCATAAAATGTAGATATATAGATATAAAAAGCATATTAGTGGCTATCAGGGGCTGGGGTGGTGAGGGAGAAATGAGGAGTTGACTGCTAATGGGTATAGAATTTCTTTCTCAGGTGATGAAATCTTCTGGGTTAGATTGTAGCAATGATAGCTGCATAACTTTGTGAATATACTGAAAACCACTGAATTATAAATTACAAAAAAGATGAATTTTATGGTATGTGAATTACAACACAAATTTTAAAGGGAGGGAGTAAAATAATAATTAATAGAAAAAATAATAAAAAAGAGAAGGAGGGAGGGAGGGAAGGAGGGAGGGAGGAAGGAAGGAAGGAAGGAAGGAAGGAAGGAAGGAAGGAAGGAAGGAAGGAAGGAAACCCTAGGTCTAAGAGAGAATACCCAAACTTGGAATAAGGTGGAGGGAGAGGGCTCCCCAAGGCTGGAATTCAGCTCTCACTGGAGAGGATGTGAGTTTGCCAGGTTGCCATGGGCCAGACGCGGTCTCTGAAACAAGCCAAAAGGCATGACCAGGAGCTATGGGCCAGGGCTAGCAAGCTGGGGGCCAGCACATGATAGGAATGAAACTGTCCATTGAGGGGTACTGATGAAATTGGTCATAAATCTGCTCTTAGAGGTGCTATTGAATTTGCTGGGTAGCTGTCAAGGGCCCTGGCCAGAGTCTCCAGAAAGCTGCAAGGGTGCCAACTCACAAGGGTGCTTCTGAACTCACAGGGAAGCCAGCAGGGGCATCTATGGAGAGAGAGGCTTATCTATGAACCCACCACAGCTGGGGCACCTGCAAAACTTGCCAAGAAGCTGCCTGAAGTGGTGCCGAGAAACTGGTGGGGTGAGTTCTACCCACTGTCTCCTAAGCAAGCCAGTACCACAGGAGCAAGAAGAAGCAGGGCGCACCAAAACCAGGAAGAGAAGACCCTTCCTTCTCCAGTCTCCCCAGTACCCTCCACCGATAAAGTTTAACCTTGTGGCAGCTGGCAATGGAGAAACATTCCAATATCACAATCAGGGCAACAAAGAGTGGATTTGAGATGAGAGACAAGAGATCGACAGTGGGCATAGATACTAGCAGCTCTTTTCATATAAAAATTTTTCTGTTCAAATAAGTTTGGAAAACACTACTTAACATAGCACCCTGATAACACACATTACTGTTTTAGTAGAGCTAAGACATCCTATGCCAAAGAACCCCATTGAGCTCTGCTCTAGTAGCAATCCAAAACTCACTTGATCACAGAGCTATTTCTCCTGATAATTAACACCCCACAGGATACTCGCTGTGGGGTGGTGAGACTGCATGAAATAACTGAATAGGAGAGAAGAAATGGTGTTGGGGAGCAGTTTGTATGTCTTCACTGAATGCCATGGAGCCCGTCTGCTCTTTCAGGGACTCCTCTGGAAGTGAATGCACACAAGTGGAGTCATCTGGCTAGGCTCCTTTGAAGCATTTCCACCACTTTATTTACTGCACACAAACCATAAGCTCTGTAGACACTATGGAAATACACTTTATTTAGGTAACTAAAAATATCCCCCAAATGGCATTTGGCCATTGCTGCATCTCCCAGTTCCTCCTACTTGCCCAGTCTGCTTTAAATTGCTCCTTGATGGTACAATGGAAAGAGAATGGGCCTGGTCCGCGAGGCTCAGTGGTTGAGCATAGATCTATGAACCAGAGGCCACAGTTCAATTCCCGGTCAGGGCACATGCCCGGGTTGCAGGCTTGATCCCCAGTGTAGGGTGTGCTAGAGGCAGTCTATCAATGATTCTCTCTCATCATTGATGTTTCTAACTCTCTCTCCCTCTCCCTTCTTCTTTGAAATATAAAAATATATTTTTAAAAGAAAGAGGGTGGGATTTAAAAGCTGGAATTTATGGTATTTGGGTCAGGGGCTTTGGAATGCTATAATCCTGTCTGGCCATTCATCCATTTCCTTTTGGGAGTTCCTGAGGAAAGTAGAAGCATAAAAGATAATGGATAAGACTCAAAACAAGAAGAGATAAACCAAAAAACTTACATACTTACTAGAGGCCCAGTGCACAAAATTTGTGCACAGGGGTGTGTGTCCCTCAGCCCAACCTGCACCCTCTCCAATATGGGACCCCTCCAGGGATGTCTGACGACTGCCCATTTAAGCCCAATCCTGGTAGGATGATGCCTAAACAGGCAGTCGGACATCCCTCTCACATTCCAGGACTGCTTCTCCCAACCGCTCCCCTGCCTGCCTGCCTGATTGCCTCTAATCGCTTCTGTCTGCCAACCTGATCACCCCCTAACCACTTCCCTGCCAGCCTGATCTATGCCTAACTGCTCCCCTGCCAGCTTGTTTGCCCCTAACTGCCCATCCCTGCAGGCCTGGTCCCTCCCAAATGCCCTCCCTTGCTGGCCATATTGTGGCAGCCATCTTGTGTCCTCATGAAGGCAGTCATCTTGTGTGTTGGAGTATGGTCAATTTGCATATTACTCTTTTATTAGATAGGATATGCATAGCCTATATACATGGTCAATAGGGTAGTAAAGACCGGCGGGGGTGGGGGGGCAGTGAGTAGGGGCTGGGAAGAGGAGGGGTATACAGGGGGAATGGGAAATATCTGTAATATTATTAACAATAAAAAGTATATTAAATAAATAAGTAAATAAATAAAGACTCAAAACAGTGTTTTATTATTTGCTCACTAGAAGGGGCAGAATACAGCTAAGAAAAGAGTGAATTTAGGTGAGCTACCTGGGACAAGAGCCCCTACATCATTCTTGGGTTTAAAGTCCAGTTCCATTCCACTTTTAGACAGTATAAGGGAGGAAAAAAATAATTTTTCTCTACCCTTTCAAGATCTCACCTGGGGCCCCTATAATTGAAGACAAATTAACAAGAGAAAAACAAACAAAAATATATTAACATCTATGCCTCATGTATACATGGGATATATCCAGGGGGAAATAAGTAACTCACTGAGGTGGCTTAGAATTTAGGCTTAAATTCCATCTTCATCTAAAGACAAAAGAAACAAGGGTGTGAGGTTGGCCAGTTAGGAAGAAGTAACCAGGAAAAGTACAGTGAGGAAGAGTAAGGTTTGATGCTGATTTAAACTAGTGCCTTCTTCATTGATAAGGGCAAAGTGGCGATCTAAGCTGCCAGAAAAATACAGGTCATCTGTATAGAATGTGCAGAAGTCTAGCCCTCTCTTGGATCACTTGCTCTTGGGGAATCCAGCTATCATAAGCTGACCTTTGGAAAGGTCCGTGTGATCAGGAACTGAGGGAGGCCTCTCACCAATAGCCATGAGTATCTAAGACCTCCTAACAAGAGCAAAGTGAGTGTGCCATCTTGGAAGCAAATCCTCCAGCCTCAGTCAAGTCTTTACATGACTATAGCCCCAGCTGACAGCTGGGCTACAACCTCATGAGAGACCTTGAACCAGAACTACTCCCATATTCCTGACCCTCAGGAACTATGTGATAGTACATTTTGTTGTTTTAAGTTACTAAATAGACAACTAATGCAAATTTTACAAATGTAAATCTGAATAAGTGATTCTAAACTCTGGGGTACCATCTCATTTACACACACACACACACACACACACACACACACACAGAATCTTGAATAAATTCTCTGGTTCATGATATATGGTAAAACCAGGATTAAGATCTCTAAAATCTATTCTATTGCAACTACATTCTTTGCATTGATTCCCATATTCATTCACTCAGCATACATTATCAAGCACTTACTGTGTACCAGGCAATGTTCTAGATCCTGAAGATACAGCAGCAAGACAGACGAAAATCTCTGCCCTCGTGGGACTTTCATACTAGTGAAGGAGAAACAAACAGCAATGCATAGAATGTTAGGTACTAATACAAGCTAAGGCGGTAAAACAAAGCAGTGACTTTGATCAATCAGACTTCACTTCTGGCTCTCAAATTTCCTTCCATGTGGCGATTCTAAGAGAGGTTCCTTCCATCACCTGGCTCCACCTTCCCAGGGTCGCAGAGTTCTCAGAAGATGACCAGCAGATGAGTAGAGTGAGGGAGAAGAAAGGACACCTGCTTCTCAATCACATCCAACCAAAAGCAGCATACATCCTTTCCATTCACAAACAATGACAACAAAATGTTGCATGGCTCCACCGTGATGCAAAGCAATCTGGGAAATATAACCCCAACAATAGCTCTATGCTACAAAGGGGAGCAGAACCTTTGGTAGGCAGCATTTTTTCTCTGCTACAGTCTCACTGATCTATCCCAGCTTTCTGGCTTCTCTACTTTCTGGGCCAGACTTAAGCCCAGGTACAGTCACTCCAAGAGGGGGCGGGGGGGAATGTCTCCCATCTTGGTGTCTAAAATCTCATCTCAAGAAATTAAATCCTTTATCAGAGTCATTTCCCTATTTCTTAACACCTTGCTCAAAACGCAGTCACCTGCAGTAGTGACATATGGAGTTCTCCCTCAATCCCTAGAGAAGCTTCTCAGAGTTCCTTTTTTATTCCATGACACAGAAATACCCGCCTAGCTAGTAACTCCCTGAGTCTTAATCAGGGAAAGGAAAGGAGGCAGAGTTAGCACGTGCCAATAGCCATTCACAGCTTTGCTAAGAGTAAGTGACTGGTATCTCCATCACAAACCCAGACATCATCCCAAGTGCTTATCCACAGCTACTCTCTCCAAGTCAAGGGAACACTTTACAAATGCATGTTAGATGCACACAGTCCTCAAAGAGAGAACAGCCCCGTTTAATTGCACGAGCAGTTAATGTCAGGAATAATCACTGAGATGAGAACAGCTCATTAAAGCAAGTTGGGGGGTGGGGGGAAGGAGTCTATTTAAAAAGCTAAATGGGGGTCTGAAAGGCAGACCCTGAAAAGAATGATTTCTGGGCCGATTTTATTTTAATGCAAAGATCTACTCTTTCTTTTCACTCCCTATGATGATTTTATACAAATTGCATTACAGGAGTCCCTTGGGAAACACAGGCACAAGCTTTATTTCCACGTCCTATGAAAATAACTTCCAAGGAGCTGAATTATAAATTTTTTTAACATTCTTTAAACATTCATATGTTCTGGAGGCAATAGGTGCAAATGCACACACATTGTGTTGGCTGACAGTTTCAGAGTGTCTAACATCAACGTGTAATCTTTCACGTTAAAGGAATTTGTTCACCCCGAACAATTTACCAACTTCCCCTTGGAAAGGCAAATCATCAGCATATGTCCATAAAAGTGAATTAATTCGTTAACCCACAAGAATAAATAAAAACACCCTAGGCTTTTATTAGCAATCGCATCTGTTCCCGTTCTGCCTTTGAAAACAAACGTGTAAAATGTCACTACACAGACAGAATGTGACAGCCATTTTAACTCAGGTGACACTAAAACGCATGCTGGTCTCGGTGTTTCTGTCTATGACATTCAAACCAGACACTGCGTGAGCACAATACTCTCATCCCAACTTCTTACAGCCATTTGAGGACTCCTTGTTGGAAACCAGTCTGCAACTTGGTCAGTGTTTATCATTGACAAAGGCTTCAAAGAGAAGATACCTCTAAACCAGTGGTCGGCAAACTCATTAGTCAACAGAGTGGCAAACCGCAGCTCGGGAGCCGCATGTGGTTTGCTAGCCGCAGTTTGCCGCCCACTGCTCTAAACGATGAGGCTGATTTCTTTAGGTGGCTCTGATTGGGGCAGAAATAGAATAATGGAAACCAACTATAACTGTAAGAAATATCAATGGTGCTCTGTTAACCGTGACTGTTTTGTTCTGATTAAAGAAGGCACATTCTAACCTGGTTGGCGGTTACACACGCGGGGCCTGGGAGGTCCCCTGGAAATGCAACCCATTCTCCCCATTTGGAGCTGCCTAATATCATGGAAAGATTAACCAAAACCGGAATCGCCAGCCCTTTGACTATCCCAGCCCTTTTATATGTCACTAAGCCCTTTGAAGATTCCCTAGCACCCTGCTTACGTGGTAACTGCCCATTTGGCATACTCTTTGGCTGCTTTCGCCTGTAACCTTTGTTCTTCTGCCCACTATAGACAGCTGACTTATGGTGGGGGGCAGAGCAGATTTCCGTGGCTGACCCGCTGCTCTCTTATACTCCTGGCAGTATTGGAATAAACGCTCATATGATTCCACCCTGTCTCTTATTTGGCTCAAGTAGTGACAGACAACCCGGACCCATTGATTGTCCGGTTACAGCTCCAGAACTAACTTGGGAAGTATATTCATCTTCTAGGGCTGCTATAGCAAAGGACCACAAACCTGATGGCTGTCAACAACAAAAATGTACTCACATGACAGCGACAGCCAGGAGCAGAGGAGCCACCCAGTTAACCAGCCCAGGTGTCTGAGCTACAGACCATAGTGTTGTCTAAAACCAAGGCCTTGTGCCTGTGGGTCACGCAGCACTATTGGGGCAAGAGATAACTGATACAAAGTCCTGGCTTTTGTTTCTGCTCTTATCCAAGGAATATTCAGAAAGCCAAAGACAGCTTCATAATACCTGACCACTCAACAGTTTTGTGGGGCAGCCAACCAATTCACTTCTTTTTTAAATATATATATATATATATTATTGATTTCAGAGAGGAAGGGAGATGGAGAGATAGAAACATCAATGATGAGATAGGATCATTGATCGGCTGCCTCTTGCCTACTCCCAGCTGGGGATCTAGCCCGCAACCCAGGCATGCGCCCTTGACTAGAATCGAACCTGGGACCCTTCAGGCAGCAGGCTGATGCTCTAGCCACTGAGCTAAACCAACTAGGGCCAATTCACTTCTTGTAGTGTTTTCTCTATCCCTGAAAGGATTTGAATGTATGGGTAAACTCCCTTGGCATCTTTCATTAGTAGACCACCTGAATCATGAATATATCAAAAGACTGAGGAAAGCAAATGCCTGTTAAAGATGGTTTCATTTATGCAAACAAGTTATAACAAAATATGCACAAAAAAGAACCTCAAAGGTTACATACTAAAATTCCAAAAGGTCCCCCCCCCCACTAAGAAACTATGTGGGATTATAGGTTAATGTTCTTCTTTTGTTAGTCCATGATATCTGATTTTCTTGAAATGAACATGAATTTGTTTGTAATTTTACGAATAGAGACACAGAGACTAAGAAAAACACTGCAAAACATTAAAAGAAAAAAAAGCAAATACTTAAATTTATTTTCAGGGATTGAGCAGGTTATTTATTATCATTTGTGGTTTAAGTCAATTATGCAAACTATTGGATAAAATTAACTGAAATTTAAAAAGCAGAGATCAAGGAAATTTTTTAAAAAACAGACAATATTACTTGCAGACATATAAATAGTTGACAGGTACATCTAAATTAGTAATGCTTTAAGAAGAAAAAAAAAAAGAACTGGGTTTAGGCATTTTCCAGTCAACTGTTGCCTAGAGCACAGTCAACGAATGTTTTCTATCCAGGGCCTGATAGTAAATATTTGAGGCTTTCTGGGCCAGACTGTCTATTAAAAATACTCTGCAATTATAGCATAAAAGTGGCCATAGACTATCTGTACATGAATGAACAGGAGTGTGTTCCAATAAAACTTTACTTATAAAAGCATATGGCAAGCCAGATTTGGCCCATAGCCATAGTTTGCCTGCTTCTGATTTAGACAAATTGCTACTATAACAATAATAGCTAACAGTCATATTGACAATAACTTATTTATATCAGAGTGATGTACAATTCTCTCCACCAGGCAGGCCATGTCCACCTTTGCCTGCTGTTAAATCCTTTTCCTTCTTTACCAATATGTCTCAGCTTTCTCTTCCAAGGAACCTGAGACTGCTTACCTTAGAAGGACATTCTAATCACCTGTTTACTCATCTTTCTCCTCCATTATACTAAGAGAAATATTATGTCTTAATCTTGTGGAGAACTGGGATCATTGTAGATGCTCAATAAATAAATGTGAAGTGACTATTCAGCAAAACACAATCATGTAAAGAGAATAAGAATACAAGTCATAGACTTGGCGAAAATAGTTGCAGAGATTTATCTAATAAAGGACTGTTATGCTAAATATACAAAGAACTCCTTAAAATGAATAACACTGTGAGAATAAACAAGTCATCTTTTCTGTCAAAGAATACTTTAGACAGCTGCCATTTTGGGCTGCATGACTTGGCAGCTGCCATGTTGGCCACATGGTTTGCCGCTCCCCTGGGGGCCGCCATCTTGAAACAGCAAAGGCCAGCCCCTCCCTTTGAATTAGCCAATTGTGAAAGACTGTGTGCCTGAGCTCCAATCAGGAGTGAGGACAGGTCATGTGCGTAAGGAATTATAAACCCAAGCAGCCCTCCTGCTCGGTGCGCACATGCTTCCAGACCATGTGTGTGCACCCTTCTACGTAGAAGTAAATATGTTTGCCTTGCTGCCTGGCTCCAGAGGATGTTTTGTATTCTACCAGAGCCCCTGACTTGGAGGGCTCACCTCATCGCCTTATTTCTAACAGCACGATTAAAAATTATGCCAAAAAAAAATCTGAATAGACACCTTACCAAAGAAGATATACAGATGGCAAATAAGCATATGAAAAGATGACCCACATCATTTGTTATCAGGAAAATGCAAGTTAAAATAACAATGAAGTACCACCATATACTTATTAGAAAGGCCAAATTCCAAAACACCTACAACACCAAAGGCTGCTGAGGATGTGAAACAATAGGAACTCTCATTCATTGCTGGCGGGAATGCCAGATGGTACAGTCACTTTGGAAGGCAGTTTGGCAGTTTCTTACAAAACTAGACACACTCTCCATACAATCCAGAAATCGTACCCTTTGGTATCTACTTAATGTACTTGAAAACATGTCTACACAAAAACCTGCATACAGATATTTATAGAAGTCTTATTCATAGTTGCCAAAACTCAGAAGCAACCAAGATGTTCTTCAGTAAGTGAATGTGGTACATCCAGACAATGGAATATTATTTCGTGCTAAAAGGAAATGAGCTGTTATGGAAAGACAGGGAGGAGCTTTAAATGCATATTACTAAGTGAAAGAAGCCAAGTTGAAAAGACAACATACTATATGATTCCAACAATATTACATTCTAGGAAAGGCAGAACTGTGGAGATAGGTAACAGATCAATGGTTTGGGGGGGCAAAGGACAGAGATGAATAGGTGGAGCATAGAGGATGTCTAAACTATAACAATAATAGCTAACAGTCATATTGACACTATAACAATAGTAGCTAACAGTCATATTGACAATAACTTATTTACATCAGAGTGATGTAAATTTTCACTGCTCTAAAGCAGTGAAAATACTCTACATTGTACTATAATGATGGATATGCGTCATTATACATTTGCCCAAATCCATACAATGAACAACACCAAGAACAAACTGACAAACTATAAACTTTGGGTGATAATGATTTGTCAGTGCAGATTAATTTATTGTGACAAATGTAGCACTCTAGTGGGGCATGTTGATCCTGTGGGAGCAGGCGGTACATGAAAAATCTCTGTTCCTTCCACTCAGTTTTGCTGTAAACCTAAAACTGCTCTAAAATATAAAGTCTACTCTAACAAACACATACACATACAGTTACATCATTATTGCAAGTGCTTACTCAGCCTCTTCTATGGCCTGAGGAGGCATTAAAAGCTAATTGATTAGGCAACAGATCTGACACCAAAAGCACATGTGACAAAATAAAAAAATAGATAACTTGGACTTCATCAAAATTAAAAACTTTCGTGCTACAAATGTTTCCATCAAGAAGGTGAAAAGGCAACTCACAGGAGAGTATTTTCTACAAATCCTTGATCTAATAAGGAACTGGTGGTATCCAGAATACTATGTAAAGAACTCATGTAATTCAATAAGAAGAAGACAAATATGCCAATTAAAACATGGGCAAAGGATGTAAATACAAATTCCTTCAAGGATGTACAAATACATATTTCTTAATATAAGGGTGAAATACTGCTATAATAATAATGATTATTAATACTACTAATTTTCTGTTTAAAAAAATAATTATTGCCCTAGCTGGACTGACTCAGTGTATAGAGAGAGCATCAACCCCATGGAATAAAGGGTCCAGGGTTCGATTCTGGTCAAGGGCACGTACCTCAGTTGCAGGCTTGATTCCTGACCCTGGTCTGGGATTGTGCAGGAGGAAATCAATCAATGTGTCTCTCTCACATCCATGTATTTCTCTCTGTCTCTACCCTTCCTTCCTCTCTGAAAATCAATGGGAAAAATAGCCTTTATTTTAAAAAAATAAAAATGTTGGCTGTTTTAAAAAATATTTGAAACAGAAATTATCATTGTAATCCCTTTTCAGGCATTTTTAATCATTTTTGGATTAAGGCAGATGTTAAAATTGATAATTAACGTAAACTGCCTGCCCTGGCCAGTGTGACTCAGTTGGTTGGGCATTATCCCATGCAACCAATTGATGTTTCTCAGATCAATGAGTTTCTCTTTTTTGCCCTCTCCCTCTAAAATATTTTTTTAATTCTTAAATAATAAAATAATAATAAACTCATTTTCTTACATATATTTTAAAGTGTTAGAAATGACAATATCAAAAATTCAATTTTTTTACTCATTTCATTGGTGTGGTTTCTATTTCACAGAAAACAGCCAACAATTCATTTTTGTCAATCTCCATAGCAAAGTGGACAGAATGGCAAAAAAGACCGCTCTATGGTTTTTTCCAAGTCTGTCTCCCAAGTCTTTTTATTTAAACAACTAGAGGACCAGTGCATGAAATTTGTGCATGGGGGCAGGCTCCCTCAGCCTGGCCTGCACCCTCTCGTAATCTGGAACCACTGGCTCCTAACCGCTCGCCTGCCTGTCTGCCTGATCGCCCCTAACTGCCTCTGCCTCGGCCCCAAGGCCCCATCACGGCAACTTCATCCAGAAGGACATCTGGCTGCCTGGTCTAATTAGCATATTAAGCTTTTATTATTATAGATTATTATAGATAAGAGAATTCATTTCCTTTAAAAGAAATAGCACTCAGAGTAATTAAAAGTAGAGGATGAAAAGGTGTACTAGATCAAGTCAAACAACAGCCAAGTTTTGCACCCATCTAATTAAACAGTAAAAAAGCAGTGTGATAAGCTAAGGCATCATGATCAAATGCAATTACTTAATCTTGATATTTTTAATTATTCCAAATGTGTTTGATTCTATTCTATATTTTTTAATATATGTTTATTGATTTCAGAGAGCAAGAGAGGGAGAAAAACAAACATCAATGATGAGAGAGAATCATTAATCAGCTGCCTCCTGCACACCCGCATCTGTGGAACGAGCCTGCAACCTGAGCGCATACCTCAAGCAGGAATCAAACCCTGAATTCCTGGTTCATAGGTCTACACTCAACCACAGAGCCACGCCCGCTGAGCTAGTCTGTATTTTCTTAAAGTACTTTCATTTCTCCCAACATTTTACCTTAATATTGGGAACTTTATAATTTTTAGTGCATTGGTTTCCAGTTTAGGTGTGCATTTTGCGAATATAGCTTGCCCATATTAACTAGAAAAGCAAAAGTGATCCTATTACTATCTCTTAGGACAGTAACAAAAGAATATACAAAGATGCTCTTAGGAAAAATTGTCAAAAATTAGTTAGGGGGCAAAGATTACTGAATGTCACCCTGGTCAGTGTGGCTCAATCAGTTGGAGTGTTGTTCCAGTGCACCCAAGTACGGGACCCAAACAATTGATATTTCCTCTCACATTGCTGTTTCTCTCTCTGTCTCTCTACCTTCCCCTCAAATCAATGAACAGATCCTTGGGTGAGAATTTAAAAAAAAAAAAAAAAGAAAATTACTGAATGTCTTTCCAGTGAGTGCTGGGAATTTTCCAATGGAATCTTCCAGGATTATCTAATTCTATAAAAGTACATGCACCTTTGTCATTCCACCATTAGGCTATTTTACAATTCTATAAAGGTAGCCCTTAAGTTGTAGAAAACTGTCAGAAGTGCAAATAATTGCTACCAATTGAAATGCAAATTAATTTTACCTGGTAGAAACACAAATTTCTGTCCTGTAAAAAGGATGACCTCAAACATTACATTTTATTGCCATATAGGTCAGCACTGTCATGGATACATATATCAAGCCACATATATAATTTTACATTTTCTAATAGCATATTTAAAAAGGTAAAAAGTTTAACAGGTTAAATTCATTTTAATAATATATTTTATTTAATTCGATATACCCAAAATATTATTTCAATAAGTAATCAACTTTTAAAATGTTTAGATATTTTTATTCTTCTTTGTGTACCCTAAGTTTTCAAAATCCAGTGTTTATTTTACATTTATAACACGTCTCCATTCATACTAGCCACATTTCAGGTGCTCAATAACCACAAATGGCTAGTGGCTACCCTATTAGATGGTGCAGCTATAGTTTTGTTTTGTTTTGTTTTGTTTTGTTTTGTTTTGTTTTGTTTTGTTGTTTGTCTCTGCATAGGTCTGGATGGTTCCACTATGGTTCCCATGCCACTCTGTACTAAAATTCTTATGGCATTAACCTTAGATATTTCTTTAGCAGCCATTTTGTGCCTGGCTGCTTGCTACTTACTA
The DNA here is from genome assembly GCA_027563665.1 of Antrozous pallidus. Taxonomy (NCBI): domain Eukaryota; kingdom Metazoa; phylum Chordata; class Mammalia; order Chiroptera; family Vespertilionidae; genus Antrozous; species Antrozous pallidus. The sequence goes on along the minus strand of CM050509.1, from coordinate 136,320,148 downwards.
AAGCAAGGAATAAAAACTGTATATTGAACCTTGGTCAGTGTGGCTCAGTTGGTTGGACATCATTCCATGCACCAAAATGTTGCCAGTTTGATTCCCAGTAGGAACATATGCCCAGATTGTGGGTTCAATCCCCAGCATGGGGACAGTAAGAGGCAGCCAATACATGATTTGCTCTCACATTGAGGTTTCTTTCTCTTCTTCTTCCTTCCTCTCTCAAAAAAATCAATAAACTATTCTTTAAAATAAATAAATAAATAAATAAATAGCCCAGTCATATTTTTAAATGAATAAAAATTAAAACTGTGTAATGAATGTCCCTTACCCTCAAACAGAGAGATAAGACATATGATCATTAAAAAATTAAGAACGAAGACATTGTATAAATGAATGCTTAAACTTAGTAATAATAGAGAAGTCAATATAGACAGACATAGTCAAAGGGGAGGATACTTGGTAGGGAAGAAAGGAGTCAAGGATATTCAAGGCTTAATAAACAGGATGAGAAAGAAAATTGGTAACAGCGCTTAGACAAATTAGACCAACAGGAAGTTACTGGCCTAATGTTATCAAAGGCTATTTGATTCATATCATTGTTTTCATAATATCTGGATGCTCTTTGTTGGAAAATTAAAATGACTTTAGAATGAAAGTAGATCTTGTATGTTACATGTTGTATTCTCGTAACTCTGTTTTAAAAATGCATTGAAATACAGGAAGAAAAAACTCAGAAACAGCTCCCAGATTGAAGTATGGTAGCAATCATCTCAGGTAGAAACTGCTGTTTGGGTTCTGTACTTATTTGTCTGCTAAAACAATAGAAAGTTATTTTGATTTTCTGAACTTATGAATGCTACCCAATACTCCATTGCTGGCGGTTTGAATGTCCCATTGATTGTGATCTCACTGGTCATGCAAGCACATTCCTCTGGGAACCAGGAAAGGACAGTTATTCCAAATTATCTCAGAAGCTACAGATAACTGAGTTTTCAGTTGACTCAGTAGTCCTGGAATTAGGAGAGCACAATTATCCTAAATTGCCTCAAGTAGCTACTGATAGTGCATTCCTGTTGACTCAGTGATCCCAAAATCTGGATAACACAATCTTTCTAAATTGCCCAGTGGTCCCAGATAATGTGTTTCTGTTGATTTAATGTTTCTTAGATACTAACTTGCTCTATTTTTGCTTCTGTAAAAACGCTTTTTTACAAAGCAGGTTCCTCATTCCAGACCCAAAGATGTAATCAATACCTTTGTGATAATCTGCCAATATAAGCCAGTTGTGTTGAGCTGTTCGGCACTGCGAAGTCTGGAGCACTTTTGCTCCAGACCTCATATGCGCCGGCTTTTAATAAATGACTCAATAATTTGACTTTTGTGAGGTGTCCTCTGTAAGATGGGAGTACACCACAATAAGATAACTAGATTGATTATAGTGGAGTGATCCTGCTTATTTGAAGCTTGTAAAAAACCATCAATATGTTTATAAGTTAAAATATACATATTGTTTTTAATATGAAAGAAGTTGGATTTGTCTGATGGCTCCAAGAAATTCTAAAATGAGACTGGACAAATAGATATGTCTAACCACTCCAGTATGATCTCTTGATGTTTTAAAAACTAGAACAAAAGTCTAAGGGTTTTCACGTATTCCAGAACCAGGGCCTACTGAACTGATAAACTATGGAATAAGCCTTCATTCATTTGCCATGAATTTTGTCTTGCAACTATGAGAAGAGTTAAGTATTGCTCAAGTTAATAAGTGGCCACCTAGGGTTGATTTTAATTTTGGAAAAGCAGCTTCTAAAGGTGACTGCCTCGTTGTTAAATAAAGTTCACAGCTAAAGGTTTTGACAAGTAAAATTAATCAACTGCCCAAGGTGATTTGTTTGATCACTCATCCTCTGCTGGCCACGCAATTGTTGGGAACTTTAAATTCAGCTTTCATCTTTGACCTTTGTCTTTATGATTTAGTTCATAGAGCAAACTGTTGTCATATTTTCCGGTTAACTTGACCAAGCAGCCCTTGAGGAATAATTGGATCCTTTACTTTCGCTTTGACCACCCTGCCTCTAGCACAATCATTAAGCATATCTTATCCTTATTTGCTTTTGATATTTACTAATTACTGTTAACCGTTGCCCTTTGTCTACTTCATCCTCTCATTCTCTTTCCACCTACTCAGCTATTTCTCGTCCTTGCCACTCATTGTCCTGGTTTAGCCCATTAGTTTCAAGTTTGACTTCTTAATATAAGCCTGGCATATTTTCAAAATACTAGAACACTCAGAAGACGTGTAATGAGATGGCTGTTTAAGTGTGATAACTCCTTATCAATCAGTGAAGTTGGCAATTTTTACTGATCAACCACTGTATTTATGAATTTATGAAGCCATAGGGTATGGTTTGGTTTTTTAAGCAAGTGTGGACCTAAAGAAATCCTGAATAGCTTGCTTGTACTCATGGAGCCAAGCAGTGGGGGGTTTGGGGGGAGAGAAAAGAAAAAGGAGCTGTAGAAAATAACATCAAAGGTAATGAGTTCACTATAGTGTATTTATGCAAGTGAAAACACTGGAAACAACCTAAATATCCAATAGAGGAATGGTAGAGGAAATTATACTTATATATAAGCAGTGAAATATACAACTATTTGAATACTGATTATGATATCATTTGAGCAAAGAGCAGAGATGGTGCCTTGTTTATCTAAGTCTGCAAAAAATAGTGCCAAGCACTGACTATGTGATATGCTCAAAAATCATTTGTTATATGAATCATAGTATGGTAGCCAATCAAAATATAGTTGCAAAGTCAAAGAACTTTGTGTGTGTGTGTGTGTGTGTGTGTGTGTGTGTGTGTGTGTGTGTAGCCGAAATTGATTTATATTTTAAAATGCTCAAGAGACTAAAAAGCCCCAAAGGCATCCAGGTTTAATTTAAGACCATCTTGAGGTGGTGTCTGTCGGTTTCTTCTTTTTTTTTCCCTAGGGTATCAATTTGATCCTTGTTAATGAAACACCCCAACAATTCCAGTTGGATTTTGGCAATTTCCTGTGACTCCCAGTATCTTTCATAAATGGCCATCAGGTTATAAAAGGTGGAAAACATAACACCAGAAATAATTACAAAACATCTGCAGATTCTACTTGAATATCCTTTCTGCATTATTCTTCACAACCAGGCCCAATGATTATCAATTTGAGTAGTGGAGATCATGATGCGTGTACCTGTAAAGACAGGTATTAAATGCAGCTCTTTCAGAAAGAAACCAGCAAACACCCTTCAAGATGAAACACCCTCAAAGAACTTTTGTAGCATTCAGTGATGTTAATGATTGAAATGATGCCTTGGAGATGTACCATATTGCACCATACTGAGACATCTAAGTCAAGGTGCCTTAGGACATGCAGCATTTTCTACAATACTTATCAATGCCATGGAAGTAAAAGGAAAGCAAATCTGTAGTTAAGTATAATTACTATAGATATAGTCCACAACAGTTTTTGAAATGAACTTTTCCAAGGTAATTGGGATCAACAATTATTTTCAAGTTTGTAGTGATAAATCAGTTGTTGCCTGTGGTAGCCATGTGGCCAATTTGCACATTTCCTTCATTAAGAAACTTCGAAAATAGTGGGGGGAGACAGAGGAGATTTCAGGAGCCATGGGGGAGGGGGGTGTTTATACCACTGAGAATTTGTGTCCAAAGCATTGATATTATTAGATTGATTTGAATATAGGAAATTATCATCAGGTTTCCATATAAATAATGTTTATTTTTCTGTATTCATGGCCTCTTCTTACTGCTGGCTCCACTTAATTCCCATTCAGAAACAAGGTCCAATCAGTGTGGCTACAGAATTTATGAAAGGCTCCATGAAAAAGGAAGAGCCTGATTGGGATCTTGAAGAATGGGAAAACCTTTGGTAGGTAGGTATGGAGAAGAGGAAAGCACATTAGTGCTAAGCCATGGGGCTAAAGAGAATACGGTTCCCCGAGGGTCAGAAAACACTGATCTGGTCACAGTAATGCATTTACTTAGGTGGCAGTGAGTTATAGTCTAGTTCATGAAGGTTTGATGCATGAGTTGAAACATTATTCTATAGTTGGTGGAAAATCCATGGTGCAATCCTCCACAGTAAGGTGTGAAGGAAGAGGCAGGGGAACAGAATATCAGCATCACATATGGACTCTTCCAAACTACACAGGTCTCCCCTACCCCAATTGAAAACCAATACTGAAAGAAAACAGCACTCAGATAAAACCTTCAAAGGCAGAGAAAAGCTCTTGTCTGGGATTTAATAGCAGCAGAGAGATAACTGTGGTAAGAAACCAACCCTCTTACCCCTGAACTTTGTATTCACCTTTCTGTTCCCTGTACTTTCCCCCAAGGAACCCTTCTCCCTCCACTCTTTATCTGAACAACAACTCAGAGAAAATCTTTTTCTTCATGTTTCCATGGCAGAGTGGAAACAATGACACTTTCCAAAATTACATTGCAAACCATTAAGATAAGAAACCACAGAAAGATAACAAGAACACACAAAGAGTCAATTTTCCCAAGTAAAGATTTGGAGTTCAAACTTTTTTCTAAGACAGGTAATGTCATTGAAGCAGTGCACTTGAGGGGTGCTACTGCTAAAGAAGCACCTCCCAAATAGGAATGCCAGTCCCTGAGTAAGGAGCTCCAACTACATAGAACACCCAACTCTTACTAAAGCCCCCTTTCCTCTCCAATCTTTAGGCATACCATCTCTCAATCTCTCTCTCTCCCTCTCTCTCTCCCTCCCTCCCACCCTCCCTCTCCTCCTCCCTCCCCTTCTTTCTTTCCTAAACTAAGACCTTTTCTAAAAACCTTTGCAGGCAGGAAAATGCCCAACTCTATGAATGCCTAAATGTCATCATTTCATCCAGAGGCCATTCTTCCCAATTCCTCATCTAAGTTATGTAAGCACCAAGCCCTGCCTGTTCTTTAGCACCCAGGAAAAATGTCAATGTTCACAAATCCCACCTTATTCTTTTTTAAACCTCCCTTATCTGCTTGAGACCTATTGCTAAGCCCCAGGTTCCTGAAGGAGATACATACCTAACTTCCCATTTAAAGAAGGGCAGTGGTACCCAGCACCCTTGAACACCCAATGAATGATACAGATCAAATTCCCAAAACTATCTGTCCTGCCACCCTTGAAATAATTATCTGAACATATTTCTCCTCCTATTGTCTCAGCACCCCCCCCCCCGTACTCCTATGCATGTAATTGCAGGAGGTGTTCTCATAAATATAAAAACATAACAACGTTTTAACTTTATTAGAAGACTAAGATAGATTATGAAGAAAGCTGGCAGACACTAAGAAGAAGGAAAAGGATAGAAACTTAGTTAACAACTTATGACAAAGGTCTGTTTTGAGAAAGCCCTAAACATGTTTTTGAGCTTTTTGGATGGCAACTGGCAAGAAGCCAGGAAGGGAGAATGTGTGAAAGACTGAGGGAGCAATAGAGGAGTGTGTGGACATGTGTGATGTGGTGTGTGTGTGTGTGTGTGTGTGTGTGTGTGTGTAAGCTAGGGATAGTTAGATCCTGCAGGTCTTCTGGGGAGCTGCCAGACCAGGCAGTCTTGAACTATGAAACCCTGCTGCCACCATGGACACTTCGGGGCAGACACTCCAGGGCAGCCAACGCAGGCACAGAGACCAGGCCATCTTGAAGAACAAGACTGCTTGAGACTAGGACCCTAGTATCACTACCACTCAATCTGGTCTCAGACGCAAGCCAGAACCCTACAACCACTTGTGACAAAGACCTGCAGACCCACGGACACCAAGGCTTCAGACATCCTGGCTGCAGATTACTGTGAGTCTTGGAGCCCATCCCCCTCTCAACCAGCCCACTGCGGCAGCATAGAATCTGCCAGACCTGCTCCTCACAAGCAGGCTTCTTGCTAACACAGGGCAGCTGTGCAACTTAACTTTGACTCTGGGAGCATGCACCTGGGAGTCTGTTTCTCATGGCACAGGAGTGGGCCTCCCACCAACACAGGGCTGCTACGCTGCCTGACTTTGACTCTGGGCATGACGACATGGGGAGTCTGTTTCCTGCAGTGCAGGAGTGGGCCTCCCACCACCACAGGGCAGCTGTGCAGCCCAGCCCCACGAGCAGACCAGGACGCTGATTCTCTGCACAAGAGGAAGCACTGAGCACCAGTGACTTGACTCTCAACATGCACACATAGGGACTCTGTTTCTCATTGTGCATGCATGGGATCCCTGATTCTCAGTGCAAGCACACTGAGTGGCTGTGACTCCAATTCTCTGCACACATGCACACAGGGACCCTGATTCACAATGCAAGGCTGCACCAAATGACTCAGACTCTGATACTCAATTCTCGGCACATGCACAAGGGGTCTCTGTCCTGGCACACACCAGGGGATTCTGATTTTCGGTGTAGAACTTTTTTTCAGTGCAGAACATGTGGGGTCCCTGATTCTAGGTGTGCACACGAGGCTGTATTGAGTGCTGGTGACTCAGCATGCATGGCTCCCACTGACCCACAGCAACCACACATCTCAGTGTCAGAGCACTTCATTGACAGTCAGTGGCACAACACTCCCACTGCACACAGCTCAGGCCCCCACAACTCAGCATTTGAACCTTCTGGTGGTAGTTAGAATGGGGAGATAATGAAACAATCTCCAAAGGAAAGAAAAAGAGGAATAGCCAAAAAAGGAAATAAGTGAAATGGAGGCATGCAATATGACAGAAAAAGAATTCAGAGTAATGGTCACATAATTCATAAACCTGATGGACAAGAAAATTAACAACCTATTCAAAAATCAGGAAGAAATAAAAATGATATAACTACAATAAAAAATGCTATGAAAGGTTTCAACAGAGACTAGAAGAAGTGGAGGACCAAATTAGTGAGTTAGAAGATAAGGTAGAGAAACAAGCCCACTATGAACACCAACTGGAAAAAAAAATTAAAAAGCATCAGAAGAGCCTAAGGGAGCTTTGGGGCAACACGAAATGAAGTAACATATGTATAATTGGGATGCCATAAGAACAAGAAGAGCAGCAAAGATTAGAGAATCTATTTGAAGAAATAATGACAAAAAAACATTTCTGATAAGGGGAAGAAAAAGGTTACACAAGTACAGAAAGTCCCAAGCAAGATGAATCCCAAAATACCCACACCAAGACACATCATAATTATAATGGCAAAGTTAACAACAAAGAGAGAATCTTAAAGGCTGCAAAAGAGAGACAGTGAGTTATCTACAAAGGATCCCCCATAAGATTATCAAATGATTTATCAACAGAAACACATCAATCTAGAAGGGAATGAAGGAGGTACAAAAAGTGATGTAAAGCAAAGGACTGAATCCAATAATATTTTATCCAGCAAGACTACCAATCAAAATTGGGGAAATCAGGAGCACTGCAGACCAAAAACAAATGCTCAGAGAGTTTATCACTACCAAGCCAGCAATGCAAGAAATGCTAAAGGGAATGCTGTAAAAAAAAAAAAGAGAGAGAGAGAAAAGAAAGAAAGAAAGAAAGAAAGAAAGAAAGAAAGAAAGAAAGAAAGAAAAGAAAGAAATAGGAAAAAGGAAGGAACACAGACATAAAGCACAAAAATGGCTAGAAACAAGTACCTATCAATAATAACATTAGAGAACCAAGATGGCGGCATAGGTAAAACACCTACCTTGCCATCATACACAGCAATTTTAAAACTACAATTTAACGAAAGAACAAACACCATCCAGAATCACCAGAAAGATGGCCAAGTGAAAATTCCACAAATAAAAGTGAAGATAAGACACTGTGACTCGGAGGAGCGGCTGAGGACAGCGTTGAAGATACACGCAGAGAGGGGTTTGGAGCGCATGCCAGCGGATAGGGTGGACGGCTGAAAACTGGCCAGTTTTCTCGAACGAAGGAGACAAAGACGTCCCACTGGACTGTTTCTCCAGCTCTGGGCGAAGTCCAGGGAACCCACTATCATACGGGGTAAAAACTGGACAGTGGGAGGGCACACTGAAGCTCAGGTGCTGCAGGGGCCTGCCGGCTTGTGGAGAAGGCGAGCTTGTGCGGTGTGCGCGTGAGCTTGGGAACAGCGCAGCTGCGTGACCTCGCAGAGAGCACTTGTGACTTGCTCTTTCATTCGGGAAACCGCCAGATTGCTTTGTTTTATGACCCTGGGCGAGACGTTGGGTGTGCAGACTCATTTGGGGAGAGGCTGAATTCTCGGGCAGCCGGTGAAGCTCAGCAGCAGCTCTCTCTCAGAGGTGTTGGCGGCCATTGCCACCGACACAGACTCCCTGGGGCTGCATAGGGTGGAGCTAACGCTGTCTGCTTGGCCTGGAGACTCCGCCCATCCAACCTGAGCACAGCTGAACTTCACAGACAATTGGCCTGGAGGTCAACCCCTCCAAGCGCTAACAACAATTAACCTGAACTTAACTTCAGCAAGACTGTGCAACCCATATCCACCTCAGGTAACTGGGGAGGCTGAGCCACTGCCCCTAGTAGGACATCTACCACAAAAAGCTAATTGACCAACTCAAGGAAGCAGCCACCATGCAGAGACATGGAAAGAAATCAGATGTGAAAGAAATGGAGGAAAAAAACGACTGGACATGGAATTCAAAACCACGGTTATAGTGCTTCTCAAGAGGCTCCTAGAAAAGGTTGAGACCTATAAGGAAATAAGCAAGACCTACAAGGAAATGAACAAGACCAAAGTGGAAATGAATGAGTCCTACAAGGAAATGAATGAGACCTACAAGGATATGAACGAGAGTCTCAAGGATATGAAAAAGGACCAACCAGAAATTAAGCATACACTGACTGAAATAAAAAAGATTATACAAAGACCTAAAAGTACTCTAGAGCACCCCAAGAACCAAGTTAAATATTTGAAATACAAAGAGGTAAAATCCACTCAGGTGAAAAAGCAAGAAACCAAAAGAATCCAAAAAATTGAAGATAGTGTAAGGGGACTCTGGGACAACCTCAAGCATACCAATATCCGAATTATAGGGGTGCCAGAAAAAGCGAGAGGCCAAGACAATGAAAACCTGTTTGAAGAAATAATGACCGAAAACTTCCCACACCTGGTGAAAGAAATAAACTTGGGAGTCCAAGAAGTGCACCGAACCCCAATATATAGGAACCCTAAGAGGACTACACCAAGGCACATCATAATTAAAATGCAAAGAGCAAAAGACAAAGAGAGAATATTAAAAGCAGCAAGAGAAAAACAGTTAGTTACCTATAAGGGAGCACCCATACCATTGTCAGCGGATTTCTCAACAGAAACAATGCAAGCCAGATGGGAGTGGCAAGAAATATTCAAAGTGATGAATAGCAAGAATCTACAACCAAGATTACTCTACCCAGCAAAGCTATCATTCAGAATTGAAGGTCAGATAAAGTGCTTCGCAGATAAGAAAAAGCTAAAGGAGTTCATCACCACCAAACCAATATTATATGAAATGCTGAAAGGTATTGTTTAAGAAGAGGAAGAAGAAAAAGATAAAAGTGTAAATTAGGAACAACAAATACACATCTATCAACAAATGAATCTAAAAATCAAGTGAATTAATAAGCTGATGAACAGGATAAACTGGTGAATGTAACAGAATCACGGACATAGAGAGGGAATGGACTGACAACTCTTGGGGAGGTAGGGGGGTGTGGGAAGTGCAGCAAGAGACTGGACAAAAATCATGCAACTATGGAAGAGGACAGTAGAGGGGGGTGAGGGCAGAGGGTGGGATGGGTACCAGGTGGAGGGCAGCTATGGGGGGGGAGGGAACAATGTAATTAATAAACTGAACAATAAAGTTTAAATAATAATAATAATAACATTAAACATAAATGGATTAAATGCTGTAATCAAAAGACATCGAGTAACAGAATGGATAAGAACACATGACCTAAATATATGCTGTCTACAGGAGGCCCACCTCAGAACAAGGGACTCACACAAACTGAAAGTGAAGGGATATAAAAATATCTATCAGACAAATGGTAATGAAAAAAAAGTGGGGATAGCAATACTTATATATGATAAAATAGACTTCAAAGAGAAGACCATAACAAGAGACAAGGAAGGCTACTTCATGATTCTAAAGGGATTGATACAAGAGGCTATAATTCTAGTAAACATATACGCACCCAATGCAGGAGCACCCAAATACATTTAAGAAAAAAAAACTTCTGGAAGATAGCAGGGGAGAGATTGACAGTAATACAATCATAGTAGGAGATTTTAATACCCTATTAATATCACTGGAAAAATCCTCTAGACAAAAAATTAGCAAAGAAACAGCAATCCTAAATGACTTGCTAGATCAGATGGACTTAATCAACATCTTTAGAACATCCTACCCCAAAACTATAAAATATACATTCTTCTCAAGTACACATGGGACATTTTCAAAGATAGACCACATATTGGGACACAGGCAAAGTCTCTCCAAATTCAAGGTTGAAATCTTATCAAGCATCTTCTCATATCACAATGGCATAAAATTAGAAATCAACTACAATAAAAACAACCACAAAAATTAAAACACTTGGAGGCTGAATAGCATACTATTAAACAATGAGTGGCTTACCAAAGAGATCAAAGAAGAAATTTTTAAAAATCCTGGAAACAAATGACAATGAACACACAACAATCCAAAATCTTTGGGACACAGTAAAAACAGTCCTGAGAGGGAAGTTCATAGCATTACAGGCCTACCTCAGAAAAAAACAAGAAAAACTGGTAATAAACCATCTAACTGTGCAACTTGAAGAATTAGAAAGAGAACAACAAGAAAAGCCCAGAGTGAGCAGAAGGAAAAATAATAATAAAGATCAGAGAGGAAATAAATAACAGAGACCAAGAGTCGAGCCACCTAACCCATCACTATCCAAGTGCTGGAGCAGCCCCTCTCTATCTCACCCCATGCCATCATCTGGATACAGCTCCTAGTCTTCCACCTGCATATTATACTTCTTGGCGGCAGCCCGTTCTTACAGGGTCCTGGGACAGGGCCCCAGGAGCATGTCCTTGGTAATGTGGGAGGCTAAAGGGCAGACCAGGGCAGGTCAGAGGGCACCCCGCTCCGCCTGCCTCCCCGAAGATGCAGTGGCAGCGGATGCTGGAGCCAGAGTCTTCCAGGGACCAGCAACACCCTCCACCCACTTTTCTTGGATACACAAACTCCACCTCCGCCCCCCCAGGCCTGACACAGCCGCGGTGGTATCCACAGCACCCAGCTCTCCCATGACACACCAACCCTCAGACATCCCCTCCCCACGCTGAGGCCTCACCCTTTCTCGCGGACCTGTCCGTGCACCCAGTGGTACCACGTTCCGGCCTGCCCTTTGCAGCCATCTGACTCCCAGGACCCCACCCCCAACCCCGCCCTGGCCGCCGCCATCTTGACCTTCTTGATGCTTCACTCTGCACATGCGCAAAGGCCTGTCACAGCGGCTGCACGGAGCCAAAGGCGCCAGAGACAGCAGATGCATCCAAGAATAATGAGGACTTAGAACCTGAGCATCCCATGTGGACAGCTGACCCACCGCCAGCAAGAGCAAGTACAAGTGAAGTGAGCCTGTGTTCATCTCTGACTGCTTGCCTTTTCCAATCCTTTACTGGCACTTGCTCCATTCATGCCCAAACGTGATCATTCTTCAAATTCAGCCCTTGGTCCTGCTTGTTTTTGTTGTTTTCCAAATTGATACTTTTCACCTGATGCGCAGTGCAACAAGTCAATAGGCCTCAAATGTGTTCCTCATTTTCAGTCCGTGTTAACTTAGGAATGTCCCAGTCACCTCTACCCAACAAATGGAAAACCAATGCTATCACCAGAGGCAGCTTTTAGGAGCTCACATAAGGCTCAGATTTGTCAGGATTCAGATGATTACATTACTAACACAATTAATAAACATTAGGAGAATGAGGGGAGGGAACGTTATTATGTCTGCATATGAATATGTTTTAATTTTATTTAAACAAGTGGAATTTGCATAGTTTACACCAAGCATGTCAAATTCATAGGCTAATCCGGGCCAAATAAGGTTTAAGTTTATGTAAGTCTCAAAAAAAAAAAAAGCTTCAATTTTCATAGAAACGTAAGTTTATTTCCATAGAGACATGCTGAATCCAAGGGGTGAAATAAATAATTGTTAAGATCGAATAATAGATCATTTTAATAAAAATTAATATTTTTTCTTGAATATTAACTTACCAGATACTGAATAACTGCACAAATTAATAAACATAATGCAAATTAAAAATAAATAAATAAATAAATAAATAACAGAGACCAAGAAAACAATACAAAAGATCAATGAAACCAAATACTAGTTCTTGAAAGGATAAACAAGATTGATAAATCTCTGGCCAGGCTCATCAAGCAGCAAAGAGAGAGGACCCAAGTAAACAAAATCAGAAACAAAAGAGGCAAAATAACTACAGACCCCACAGAAATATGAAGAATGTTAAAAAAAATAGTATGAGCAACTCTATTCCAACAAACTAGGTCAACCTAGAAAAAATGGACATATTCGTAGAAAAATGCAACCTTCCAAAACTCAACCAGGAGGAATAAAAAAATCTGAATAGGCTGATACCTATGGAAGAAATTGAAGCAGCAATCAAAAATCTTTCAACAAACAAAAGCCCTGGACCCAAGGGCTTCACAGTAGAGTTTTATCAAACATTCAAAGAAGAAATAAAACCTATCTTTCTCAGGCTATTCCAAAAAAATTCAAGAGGAAGGAATACTTCCAAGCTCTTTCTACGAAGCCAGCATTACCCTAATCACAAAACCAGATAAAGACAATACAAAGACAATTACAGGCGAATATCCCTCACGAACATAGATGCCAACATTCTCAACAATGTTCTAGCAAATCGGATCCAGCATTACATTGGAAAGATCATACAGCAGGACCAAGTGGGATTTATTCTGGTGATGCAAGGATGGTACAATATCTGTAAATCAATAAACATGATACATCACATAAACAAACTGAGAGATAAAAAACCATATAATCATATTCACTGATGCAGAAAAAGCATCTGACAAAATCCAGCACCCTTTCTTGACAAAAACTCTCAGCAAGGTGGGAATAGAAGGATCATACCTCAACATAATAAAAAGCCATATATGACAAACCCACAGCCAACATCATACTCAATGGGCAAAAACTAAAACCATTTTCCCTAAGAACAGGAATAAGACAAGGATTCCCAATCTCACCACTCCTATTCTACATAGTACCAGAAGTACTAGCCATTGCAATTAGACAAGAAAAAGAAATAAAAGGCATCCAAATCTGAAAAGAAGTAAAACTGTCCTTATTCACAGATGACATGATATTGTACACAGAAAACCCCAAAGACTCCATCAAAAAACTACTAGACTTAATAAATGAATTCGGCAATGTAGCAGAATACAAAATTAATACTCAGAAATCTATTACTTTTTATACACCAATAATGAACTCACAGAAAGAGAAACTAAAAAAAGCAATCCCATTTACCACTGGAACAAAAAAATTAAGATACCTAGGAATAAATTTAACCAAGGAGATACAGGACTTTTACTCAGAAAATTCCAGGACACTGAAAAAAGAGATAAAAGAAAACATGAACAAATGGAAGAATATACCATGTTCATGGATTGGTAGAATCAACATCATTAAAATGTCCATACTATCCAAAGCAATCTATAAATTCAATGCAATCCCCATTAAAATACCAATGTCATACTTCAAAGATCTAGAACAAACTCTCCAAAAATTTATCTGGAATAAAAATTTAAAGAAAAAAAGACCCCAAATAGCTGCAGCAATCTTGAGAAAGAAGAACAATGTTGGAGGGATCACAATACCAGATATTAAGCTGTACTACAAAGCCACTGTTCTCAAAACTGCCTGGCACTGGCACAAGAACAGACATATAGATCAATGGGAACAAAACAGAGAACCCAGAAATCTACACAAGCCATTATGCTCAATTAATATTTGAAAAATGAGGAAAGAGCATACAATGAAGTTAAAACAGTCACTTAAATAAATGGTGTTGGAAAAATTAGACAGATACTTGAAAAAAAATGAAACAAGACCACCAACTTAAACCATACGCAAAAACAAACTCAAAATGACTAAAGGATTTAAATTTAAGCCAGGAAAACATAAAAATCTTAGAAAACTCCATAAGCAGCAAAATATCAGACATATATTGAAGCAATATCTTTACTGATACAGCTCTAGGGTAATGGAGACTAAGGCGAAAATAAACAAGTGAGACTACATCAAAATAAAAAGCTTTCACAGCAAAAGAACCCATCAAAACAACAAGAAAGCCCACTGCATGGGAGAACATATTTTCCAATGTTATCATCAATAAGGGTTTAATCTCCAATATTTATAGGGAACTCATACAACTTAACAGAAGGAAGATAAACAACCCAATCAAAAGTGTGCAATAGACCTAAATAGATACTTTTTGAAAGAGGACATACAGAAAGGCAAGAGACATATAAAAACACTAGAGGCCCTGTGCACAAAATTCATGCACGGGGGACAGGGGATGTCCCTTAGCCCAGCCTGCACCCTCTCCAATCTGGGACCCCTCGAAGGATGTCCAACTAACTGCCCGTTTAGGCCCGATCCCAGTAGGATTGGGCCTAAACAGGCAGTTGGACATCCTTCTCACAATCCAGGACTGCTGGCTCCAAACTGCTCACCTGCCTGCCTTCCTGATTGCCCCTAACTGCTTCTGTCTACCAGCATGATCATCCCCTAACCACTCCCCTGCCAGCCTAACTGAGGTCTAACTGCTTCCCTGCCAGCCTGTTTGCCCCCAACTTCCCTCCTCTGCCAGCCTGGTCACCCCCAACTGCCCTCCCTTGCAGGCTTGGTCCCTCCCACCTGCCCTCCCCTGCTGGCCTGATCACCCACAACTGCCCTCCCTTGCAGGGCCTGGAACCTCCCAACTGCCCTCCCCTGCTGGCCATCTTGTGGTGGCCATCTTGTGTCCACATGGGGGCAAGATCTTTGACCACATGGGGGCAGCCCTCTTGTGTGTTGGAGTGATGGTCAATCTGAAAATTACTCTTTCATTAGATAGGATAGAGGCCTGGTGCATAGGTTGGGGACCAGCTGATTTGCCCTGAAGGGTGTCCTGTATCAGGGTGAAGGTTCCCTTGGGATGAGGGAGCAGCCTGAGTGAAGGGCCTGTGGAGGTTTGAGGGCCATCCACACCCCCCAAGCAACCCAAGCAGAGGCTCTGGGATCTGGGATTAATCTATGTCTACAACTGAAACTTTGTAGCCTGGAGCGGAACCAAGCCTTCTGCTTGCTTCAGGGCAGCAGCCATTTCTGTTTGAAACTTTGTAGCCTAGGCCTCTACAGGCTGAAAGCTTGGCTTCCTCTGTTGCCAGGGAAACCCAAGCCTCTGTTCTCTCCAGCTCAGTGGCTGCCACCATTTCTGTATCTTTCATAATTGAAACTTTGTAACATTATTGGAGGCTTAGGCAGGCAAAGGCAGGCCTTGGCTTCCTCTGTTGCCGGGGAAACCCAAGCCTTCCTCCTGCTCTCAGTGGCGGCAGCCATCTTGGTTGGGGTTTATTTGCATAATCTGCTCCTGATTGGTTGGTGGGTGTGGCTGTGGTCGTGGCTTGTGGGTGTGGCAAAGGTATGGTCAAATTTGCATATTACTCTTTTATTAGATAGGATGCTCAAAGTCACTCACTAATCATTCAAGAGATGCAAATCAAAACAACAATGAGGTACCATCTCACACCTGTCAGAATGGCTATCATCAACAAATCAACAAATGACAAGTGCTGGAGAGGATGTGGAGAAAAAGGAACCCTCATGCCCTGCTGGTGGGAATGCAGACTGGTACAGTCACTGTGGAGAACAGTATGGTGTTTCCCTAAAACATTAAAAATGGAACTGCCATTTCACCCAGTAATCCCACTTCTAGGAATACATCCTAAGCAACCAGAAACACCAATCAGAAAGAATAAATGCATCCCTATGTTCATAGCAGCACAATGTGCAATAGCTACCATTTGGAAACAACCTAAATGCCCATCAGCAGTGGATTAGAAGACTTTTGTTCATTGGATCTCTAGCAATATATACACGGAGTGGCCAGATTATTATGATCTCTGAATGCACAATAATATGGCCACTCAGTGTGTGTGTGTGTGTGTGTCTGTGTGTGTGTAGATAGATAGATAGATAAATAGATAGATAGATAGATGGATGATAGATAGATAGATAAGAGGCCCAGTGTATGAATTTGTGCATGGGTGGGGTCCAGCCAGCCTGGCCAGGGGGCGGGGACATGGGCAGTTGGCCGGCCTGCCTGCTAGTCGAACGCCTGGTGAGGAGACAATTTGCATATTAGTCTTTTATTATATAGGTTATTACTGAGTGGCCAGATTATTATTCATTCAGAGATCATAATAATCTGGCCACTCGGTGTATAATATAGCATTGTAAAATTAAAACACACATGGTATTGCCACCAGCAAGAGGTTTATATGTATTGCGCATGTGCGAGTCAATGTTTATTTTTAAATTGTCAGTATGCATCATATATACCAGCCGGAGGGTCAGTTGGACAATTGGATGGACCTACAGTCAGTCACTCAGCCTTTTATATATATAAATGTTCTTTTATAGTTGGAGTATTGGCTCTGAATTCTTTCCTAGCCAGAACTCAAGTACCAAGGTTTCTGAACTCTGGTTTGGTCTGACACCACAGTCTAACATTTGGTATAGTTAATATAGTTAATGCTTCAACTTTGTCTTTGATTTTAAAGATACTTTGGATTTTATTATCGGCCTAAATTTAAATTTTTACTTTTGAAATATATTCTGTCTGTATTCATTGTGATATTTCCTTTGAATGTGTTTTGCAAGTTTATTCATGCTTTTCAAATGTAAATTAAATTATGTGAAAGTAATGCACATTCAGACAATAGCATTCATCAGATGTCACCAGTGAAATGGAAGGATTCTCCAGGGATTCAGCTCTAATTCTTCTCTCTTCCTTATTCTATAAAATCTGTGTGGCTTTATCAATGTCAATGACTTCAATTAGCATCTGAAAATGATGACTCACAGATCTAGACTTCCCATTTGAATTTCTCTCCTGAGATTTATATATGGTTCCAATTGCCCATAAGGTATCTCTACTTGAATGCTCTAAAGGATTCATAAAATCAACATTTCAAAAATGGAATTCATTGTCCCCCAATACTTATTCTTCCTCTCTTAATCCTTCACTCAATGAACAACGGTAACATTCTTCTGGAAATCTGGCATATGAGTCTCCCCACCAGACCAGGAGCCCTAAGTCCCATTTTATCTCCAAATCTTCAAATCCTAGCACAAGACCTAGCATATTATAATGCCCACTAAGTGTTTTTTCAACTAATAATTAAATGAGCAAGTTTATTCTGGTTCTGGTTACCGCAATAAAAAATATCATCCACTGTCTAGCCCATATTTTCAGCACCATCTAGTCATGTCCAAGGCAAGTCTTTGTGAGGAACCTATCACCACCAGCAGAAAGTGTAGGCCACTATTGAATGAGGTCAGCGTCTGTCCATTCTGAGTCCTGCCATTTCTGTTTTTCCTCAAGCCAAATACAGCGCCCTCATGAAGAAGTGAGCACTTTTTAAAAAATATATTTTTATTGATTTCAGAGAAGAAAGGGAGAGACAGAAACATCAATGATGAGAGAGAATCATTGATAGGCTGACTCCTGCATGCCCCACAATGGGGATTGAGACCACAAACTGGGCATGTGCCCTTGATCAGAATCAAACCCAGGACCCTTCGGTCCACAGACCAATGCTCTATCCACTGAGTCAATGCTGCTAGAACTGCACTTCATTACTCAGTGATTGAGGAAATTATCCCAGTGTATAAAGTTGGGGGGGTGGAGAGGGGGAGAGATTGAAATCAAGTATTATGATCCTGATTTGGCTCTCTTGTCCTTTGTTTTATACATAGAGGCAAAATCATCACTGTTAAAGCCAGTGGGTTATGTCTCATGTGGATGTCCCCTTATTCTTGAACTCTCCCACCTCTCCTTAAGTCCTCTCTCTTTAAGAGCTTCTCCATTGAGTGCCCATTCTAGGACCTCCCAAGGGATTGCTAACCCTCCCTGTAGAGTAATAAAGTCCCTATCTCTTCTTGAGACTTTTGAATTCAAACTTCCCATTAGTGAAGAATTTTTCCCTCTACTTTAGCTGATACTATCTCTGGTCCTATGAATGTGATGGGAAAAAGATGACAAACTGTAGATGATTTCCTTCCTAGGTTCCTAAAAAATGCCACTCACCTCTTAAGGCATTAATTGTCTTCCAAAAATTACTTGAAATTTGTGTAATATTATCAATATAGCTTTGGAGCTATTCCTTGATGTTCATATATCCATTGCTTATAGATCTTAAATATATATATATCCTATCTAATAAAAGAGTAATATGCAAATTTGACCGTACATTCACCACACCCACAGCCACGCCCAGCAGCCAATCAGGAGCAGATTATGCAAATAAACCCCAACCAAGATGGCTGTTGCCACTGAGAGCAGGAGGAAGGCTTGGGTTTCCCCAGCAACACAGGAAGCCAAGCTTCCAGCCTGCCATTGCTGGCCTAGGCCTCCACTCTAGGCTATAAAGTTTCAAACAGAAATGGCTGTCACTCCAGAGCGAGCTGAAGGCTTGGCTCTGCTCCAGGCTACAAAGTTTCAATTGTAGACATAGATTAATCCCAGATCCCAGGGCCTCTCCTTGGGTTGCTGGGCGGTGTGGCTGGCCTGCAAACCTCCACAGGCCTCTCACCCAGGCCACCCCTCACCCCAAGGGAACGCCCACCCTGATCTGAGACACTTTTCAGGGCAAACCAGTTGGCCCCCACCCATGCACCAGGCCTCTATCCTATCTAATAAAAGAGTAATACACAGGGTGGGGGAGGCTGGGGGGAGGATAAGGGGAAGGGGGAAAGGAAAACATGTACTACTATTACACTGCAAAAAAATCAATAAAAAATAATAAAATAAAATAAATAAAATAAAAGAGTAATACACAGATTGACCATCACTCCAACACACAAGAGGGCTGCCCCCATGTGGTCAAAGATCCTGCCTCCATGTGGACACAAGATGGCCACCACAAGATGGCCAGCAGGAGAGGGCCATTGGGAGGTTCCAGGCCCTGGACGGAAGGGCAGTTGTGGGTGATCAGGCCAGCAGGGGAGAGCAGGTGAGAGGGACCAGGCCTGCAAAGGAGGGTAGTTGTAGGCAATCAAGCCTGCAGGGGAGAGCAGTTAGGGGTGACCAGGCTGGCAGAGGAGGGAAGTTGGGGGCAAACAGGCTGGCAGGGGAGCAGTTAGACATCAATTAGGCTGGCAGGGGAGTGGTTAGGGGATGATCATGCTGGTAGACAGAAGCAGTTAGGGGCCATCAGGGAGGCAGGCAGGTGAGCAGTTTGGAGCCAGCAGTCCTGGATTGTGAGGAGGGGTCCCAGATTGGAGAGGGTGTAGGCTGGGCTAAGGGACATCCTCCGCACCTCCCATGCACGAATTTTGTGCACCGGGTCTCGTGTGTGTGTGTGTGTGTGTGTGTGTGTGTGTGTGTGTGTGTGTGTGTTTGTGTGTGTCTGTGTGTGTGTGTGTGCGCGTGCGTGTGTGGGTGTATATAATTTCGGATAGGAAAGGAGAGAGAGAGAGAGAGAGAGAGAGAGAGAGAGAGAGAGAGAGAGAGAGAAACATCAATGATGAGAAAGAATCATTGATTGGCTGCCTCCTGCACACCCCACACTGGGGATCTAGCCCACAACCCACACACGCCCCAACTGGGAATTGAACAGCTCCCTCCAGATTCATAGGTCGATGCTCAACTACTTAGCCATGTTGGGGAGTCAGTGTTTCAGTATGAAACTTCTCCATGATAATGGCTGATGAATGGTATCACAGTGAAGTAGTTTTCTAAAGTTCAGTGTTCTTCCTACCTCTGACTCTGATGATGGAGGAAGGGAGTGTGGGGTAGAAGTTTGAGTTCACTCTGCCTTATCCTCCCACTCCCTCTACAGCTGACAAAACTCCATTTTGCATTGATAGATTAACCTTCAATCAAGTTATAGACACATCTTGTGGTCTAAGAAAAATTCTGCACGACTAAGATAACCTGTAATGTGTTCTTCAAAAAATTTATTGTTGAGAGTATTATATAGGTCTTCCTTTTCCCCCCATTAACCCCTTCTAGCTCACTCTAGTCCTCCCCTCCTCTCCAAGCCTTCCATAAGCAAAGGGAGGTAGAGACAGAAATACCTAGGTGACATATTAGGAAACAGGTGACCAAATAGTATTCAACCAATGAGGAAGCAAAGGAGAGAGTAAATAAATAGGCTATATTCCCTGCTCCACATGTGTTCCTGTACAACGAGTACCCGCTCTTGAGAGTATTAGTAAGTCTCATTTTCGCCATGCTTCTATTTCCCAGTCCGTCATTTGAAATTCAGACAAGTGAACCATTTCCCACAAGCCTGCCAGTTTCATGGATGCTGGCAGAAGAAATAAGACCGCTGGATCAGAGAAAAAAGGACTTTATTGCTCACAGAATTAGCCATGATTTTTTCTTATTTTAAAAGAAAAACTTATAGGATAATAGGGGGAAATAAAGAGATCAGGAAGTTACAACTTTTTCTGGACACAGTAGAAAGTAAGATAGCAAGTTGGTTGAGCATTGGCCTATGAACCAGAAGGTCACAGTTCGACTCCCACTCAGAGCACAGGCCTGGGTTGTGGACTCAGTCCCCAGTGTGGGGCGTGCAGGAGGCAACCGATCAATGATTCTCTTTCATTATTGATGTTTCTCTCTCCCTTCCTCTCTGAAATCAATAAAAACATATTTTTAAAATATATACTTTTTAGATAGAGAAAAAACTAAGTTGATAGACATTCTAGCAGAAGTTCTTTTACTCATCACAAAATATGACAAATTAGAATGGCACCAATCCTGCTGATCTTCTCTCAGAACTGCCAGGGCCAAAAATCAGTACTACCACACTTCACCTCGCCAGCATAGAAAGCAATGAAGACCTTCACATAAACCCCCTGAGCACATTCTGTCTTCTATAAACAAATAAAAAGTGTGATTTCACTGCCTTGTTATAAGCATCCTATTTTTTTTTTCCTGAGTCTCCTTTTCTTCACAGTTGCCTCCTCCAAAGGATTAGTACAAGCCTTTGTACTTAATAGACTCTTTTCTTCCTGCTCATTTTAGGGGCTGGTTATGAGGATTAAATTTCAAAATGTATGTAAAAGGACTTTGTAATCATGTAGAGCACAAGCATAGATAGGAAAGTGTCATTATAATAATCACCACTTATTCAGAAGTCAACAATAGCAGCCCCCCCTTCTTCCTCCCTTCTCCTATTCTCCCCCCCTTTTCCCTTTCCCTCCCTCCATCCTAAATCATTTCAAGCAAAAAGCAATAATCCATTGAATCATTAACCAATATGGACACCACAAGACACAAAATACCAGGAATATAGAAAACCACAGTCTCCTGAGGCAATAACTGGATCTGTGATTAGCCTGAATTCAGAGCAAAGCCATGCTGTGGTTTTGTAAAGATGAGTCTCCGTTTTTGGCCCCCCATATCTATTTGTGGGGTAAGCTAAGTGATGAAACACAGCAAAATAAATGCAATATGCTAAGATATTAATGAAGTATGTTTTGCATTGTTCCACTAAATATCAAAATTAAAATATAATCAAATTAAATAATATTAAACATTAGGGAAATAATAAAATGCATAGTTTTCTTTCAGAGGACAAATTCAGCCTTTATTTGCACATCTCAGCTTTTGGGGGTTGCAGAAAGATAGGTCCTCGTGTTTTGGCTTTGCTAAAGGAAAAACAACTAGGGCCATAGAAAGAATTAGCCTTTGCCAAGGACAGGTTATGAGGTGCTTTTTCCTATGTTGACTCAATCCTCAATACACACAACAGTCCTTCAAATATATTATCCTCATCTTAGACACTAGCAAAAGTGAGACTCAGAAAAGGAAGAACTTTCTACAGGCTTCTGATGCCAAATGGTGATAAAGCAGAGTGAAATGGAAGGACAAGTAGGAAAAGGATTACACAGAACCAGAGTGGGAACAGAAGAGTCAGTGAAGTTTTGGGGTCCGTGGGGAAATCCATTACATTACCAAACCAATGTCAAACAATAGAACTAACAAGCTGGAAGATCTTCCATGCCAAAGTGGTCGCAGAAGCTGTCTGCACCCAAACCACATCCCCACGCTTACCATTTCCATGCACGCCAATCAGCTTCCAAGTGCCAGTACCTACCATTATCTGGGGCCAGAGCAGCTATCTTGCTCGAAATGCTGGGGGAATAGCATCTCCACCAATGACTGACAAGAGTAGGTGAATAAATACCCCAGCTCCTTTGCCTCTCAGGAGAGCTGACTCTGGGATGTATGTTCTACTTGGTTTTCCAGGGCTTCCCTAGTGAGATTGCACCCCGGTTGCCCACAGTAGTAACTGGCTCAATAATACATACTTTATTGGCTGCCTTCTTTTCCCATCTCACTTCCACTTCCTACCAGGGATTCTTAGAACTAACCCACCAGTTAACTGTTTGCATAAAATCTTTGTCTCAAGGTCTTCTTCTTGAGGGAGCCTACACTCAGAAAACAACATGTTCTCTGAAGTTAGAAAATGGCAAACTTGAATTGCATTACTAACTCCAATAAATTCAAGAATTAGTCTGTAAAAGATAAGTTACTACGTCTCTCATCTCTGGCTGCAATAGCGAGTGGGTACTCTGCAGAGTGTGAGCCACACCTCAAGCTCTCCTCAGTTCATTTCAGAAATCCCTGAACATGTTTCATGTATGTTGCAAACAAGGCAGTCAGGTCCCTGCCATTTCTGCACCCTATCCACTGCCCCTAGGGAAGATCATCATCCCTTCTCTGGGTTTCTCACCACTCTGAGGTCACACTGAGCTCCACATGAAGGGGAAAGAGTGTCCTTTTCCCTCCCTTTGTCACACTGGTATTGTTTGTGTTCCAGAGTCACATCAACCCCTTGGGGAAAAGCCCCTCTGGTATCTGCTGTCTGCAGTCCCACCAAACACAGATATCAACCATGAACCCATGGGGCCATTTTGGAGAGCATCTCCAAGATGGTACCCTGCTGTCTTTAGCAAAATCATTTCCTGTAATCTTCCCTAAGCTCCCTTGATCTTATTCTTCCCCAAACCCTCTTGCTGAGAGAGCCTTGATGCATTATGGTCTTTCCCAGGTATATGTGAATTGCAGGACCAATCAGTACAGATTATGTGCCAGGAAGGACTCTCGCTTCACCTATTATCAAACACAGGCCATACACATTATCCATGCTCTCTATCTTTACTAAACTAGCCTCAAAAATCAGAGACAAAGTGATTTTAGATACAGTGATGAATCAATCAGTCTGATAATTCCCATCATTAAATCATCTCAGTAACTTTCATTTGGTTCTGTCTGAAACCCTATAACCTTCTCTAAAACACACAATGTACCTCTCCTTTGCCCTGGAAAGTTTGCAGGAGGCATTGGTCCAAAGTCATAAACTTCTGACCTGATTACACTTGGGTAGCCAATGGTAGAAATCAGAGGTCCAAGGGTTTTGAAGTGTTTCAAGCAGAGCACAATTGGAGCATTAAGAAATAATCAAGATGCAATCAATTGAACATAGAAGCACAAGAAACCAGAAAGATATATCTCAATGGCTCAAAGGCCACATCCTCTTTAAATCCCATTCTGTTCCCTGAGCATACTCACACACATACAAACAGTCATGCATGTGCACACGTGACCACTCACTCATTTGAATAGGCACATAGCACTTAGCCTAACAGACAGGGTAGCATGCTGATTCTAGAACTGAACTCTGGGATTAAATCCCACATCTGCCACTTACTACTTTAGTAACTTGGACAAATTACTTAACCTCTATGTGCCTTGGTTTCCCCATATGAAAATGAAGATAATAATTAACTCTTTTAAAGTGCTTAAAAGAGATTCACAAAATAAGCACTTTATATAATAGTATGTATTTTAGCATATTTTCCCTTATTTTAGTCACCTGTGCATTTTTTGTCTTATCCTTTCAATTCCATTTGAGATGTCAGAAGACAGGGATCACATCTTTGTACTGATATTTCTCCTGCAGGGCCTCACATTTGTAAGATCCTTAACAATAAATGCCTACAGAGAGAACTAAGGTGGCGGCATAGGTGAGCACCTATCTAGCTGTCCACGCAACAATTCTGAAACTACAACTTAACAACAGAACAAACAACGTCCAGAATCACCGGAGAACTGGCTGAGTGAAAATTCCACACATAAAAGTAGAGGCGGGACGCAGCGGTGACTCGGGAGCAGCGGTGCGCAGCTTTGAGGTTCGGAGCTCGAGCAAGCAGTGAAGGACGGGCGGCAGACAGCAAGCCCGGCTATTTTCTCCAGTGGGGAGGGCGGAGGCCTCCCACAGCACCGACCCCCCAGTTCCAGGCAAGCTCCCAGGTAGGGGAAAGGAGGATCCCGGGCACGGCTGAGGTCTGTGTGTTTGGGGAGAGTGCACGAGTAAATTGGAGTGCGCAACTGGGCAGAGAACACGGGCAGACAACGCGCAACTCACTTCCTCGGAGACCACCATACTGCTTTGTTTTACAACCCTGAGTGAGACTTTGGCTGTGCAGACTCATTTGGGGAGAGGCAGAGTTGTCTGGCAACAGGGAGACCAGCGGTGGATTTACATTGCCACCCAACACCGAGACCCGTGAGCCGCACAGATAAGCTGTCGCCACGAGCCCCATAGACTTGAAGCGGTGCGCCACGAAGGGCAGACCTAAGCCTGACGCCATGCACCCATTAGACGCTGAAGCTGTGTGCCAAGTAGGGCGGACCTAAGGTTGACGCCGGGCGCTGCATAAGGAAGCTGAGCCATTGTTCCTTAGAGGATACTTATCACACACCGCTAAGGGACCAACTCAGGAAAGCAACCACAATGCAGAGAAAAAGAAAGAACTCAGCTGTGAAAGAAATGGAGGAAAAAAGA
Source organism: Antrozous pallidus (assembly GCA_027563665.1). Classification (NCBI taxonomy): domain Eukaryota; kingdom Metazoa; phylum Chordata; class Mammalia; order Chiroptera; family Vespertilionidae; genus Antrozous; species Antrozous pallidus. The sequence goes on along the minus strand of CM050509.1, from coordinate 136,294,995 downwards.
CGATTAGACATAGAGTTCAAAACCACAGTAATTAGGTTTATGAAGAGGCTACTAGAAAAGGCCGAGAAAATTAATGAGAACTATGCCAAAATAAATAACACCAACAAAGAAATGAACAACGCCTACAAGGATATGAAAAAAGACCAACTAGAAATTAAGCATACACTGACTGAAACAAAAAATATTATACAAAGACCTAAAAGCAGTCCAGACGACCGCAAAAACCAAGTCAAAGATTTGAAAAACAAAGAAGCAAAATCCACTCAGCTGGAAAAGCAAGAAGCCAAAATAGTCCAAAAAATTGAAGATAGTATAAGGGGCCTCTGGGACAACCTCAAGCATACCAACATCAGAATTATTGGGGTGCCAGAAAAAGAGAGAGAGCAAGATAATGAAAACCTCTAGAAGAAATAGTGACTGAAAACTTCCCCCACCTGGCAAAAGAAATTGACTTGAAAACCCAAGAAGTGCACAGAACCCCAAAATATAGGAATCTAAAGAGGACCACACCAAGGTACATCATAATTAAAATTCCAAGAGCAAAAGATAAAGAGAGAATATTAAAAGCAGCAAGAGAAAAACAGTTAGTTACCTATAAGGGAGCACCCATACGATTGTCAGCAGATTTCTCAACAGAAACAATGCAGGCCAGACGGGAGTGGCAAGAAATATTCAAAGTAATGAATAGCAAGAATCTACAACCAAGATTGCTCTATCCAGCAAAGCTGTCATTCAGAATTGAAGGTCAGATAAAGTGCTTCACAGATAAGAAAAAACTAAAGGAGGTCATCACCACCAAACCAACACTATATGAAATGCTGAAAGGTATTGTTTAAGAAGAGGAAGAAGAAAAAGGTAAAAATGTACATTATGAACAACAAGTACACATCTATCAACAAATGAATCTAAAAATCAAGTAAATTAACAACCTGATGATCAGGATAAAATGAGGAATAGAACAAAATCATGGACATAGAGAGGGAATGGACTGATAATGCTTGGTGAGAAAAAGGGTGCGGGAAGTACAGCAAGAGACTGGACAAAAATCATGCAACTATGGGAGAGGACAGAGGTGGGGAGGTAAGGGCGTAGAGGGGGGTGGGTCCTGGGTGGAGGGGAGCTATTGGGGGAAAATGTAATTAATAAACTGAACAATAAAGGTAAAAAAAAAACAATAAATGCCTACATAATCCTATCTAATAAAAGAGTAATATGCAAATTGACCGTACCTTCGCTACAGGCCATGCCCACAAGCCACATCCACAAGATGGTGGTTAATTTGCATATCCACACACAGAAGATGGCAGAGAAGGAAGCCAAGCACTGAAGAAGGGAGCAAAGCTGTGGAGAAGTAAGGAAGTGGGGCGAGGGAGATGGGAGCAGCAAGGCAGCGGAGATGAGAGAGAGCGAGGTAGTGGAGAAGGGAGTGAGGCAGCAGAGAAGGGAGGGAGCTTTGCTCAGGCTGCAGGAATCTTCCTGCAATGGGTCTCTAATTTCATATAATTTAGCATCCACCCAAACTGAGGCCTCATCCAGCCCCACAGGGAGTAGTTTTACCATGGCATGAAGCCACAAAGATGAAAATAATTCAGTAAAAGTAGATTTTTTTAAAAAGGAATTTGAAATAATATGCAAATGTACAACTCAGATGAGGGATCTACTGAGGCTAAACAGAAGTAATGGCAGGGACCACGTCTGATGGCACAAATACCACCCCCATATAATACCAACAGTGCTTGAGGAGATCCTGTTTTCCTGTACGTCTCACAAAATCAATCCAAATTGAATACTTACTACAAAAGTAAGAAGAAATAAAGAATTCAAAAGTTCATGAAAGCATAAGAAACATGTACATTTAATTTTATTTTATTTTATTTTATTTTATTTTTGTTAGCGGAAGCAAAGTTTATTGAGAGATAGACAGACTCCCAGCAGCAGGCAGGTAGGTACCAAAGGGAGTTGTCCCTGTGTACATTTTACATGTTATCAGGTAGAATACTAATAGACTCATCCAAATTTATCAGAAGCTCAATCTCATATGCACAACCATGAATGAAATATATTTGTTAATTCCTAGTGCTCTACCAGCCCCAGTAATAATAGCTACAATTTATTGTTTTCCTATTCCTACTTTGAATATATTATGGTACTTTCTAAGGTAAAATGACAGATTAAAAACACATCTGATTTTGTCCTTCCCCCCCAAACTACACTAAAACTATCAAGGAAGGATGTTTTACAGTGGAGAGAGAGGAGAGGAGGAAACAACATAAAAATTGTGGAAGTTGGGGAACATACCAATCAAGGTACTGAGATGCTCTTTGAAAAGAATACTATTTTTGTTGTTAATCCTCACTCGAGGATATTCTCTCTATTGATTTTTAGAGATAGTGAAAGGGAGGGGGGGAGACAGAGAGAGAAACATAAATTGAAAGAGAAACATCAGTTGGTTGCCTCCCCCTTGCACCCTGACCAGGGCTGAGGATTGAGCCTGCAACTGAGGCACGTGCCCTTAACCAGATTTGAACCCACGACCCTTCCGTCCACTGAACCAAACTGGCCAGGGTAAAAACAATACTATTAATAGTGAATTTTAGTGAGTAAGTTAGGTAACCTAATCTTTTACATTTTAGATTTCACTTATAATGAAATGGTCTGTGGTGTGGAATAGTCTTCAATACCTGAACAGAGAGGTAATATTTGTGTTTTATTAGAAATGTTAATTTAATTATGAGTGAAAGTAATTATCTTTCTATCAGCATTAATATGCCATTCAAAATATCTGCAGACATCTGTGAATTGCATAAGAAAGGTTCACAGCTTAGGAAACTATTTGTAAAATTCCTTTGGCCAAGGATCTAATCTATTATGTCTAGCAAGTTTAAATGATCATAAAAATTAGATTTAACCCCTAAATATATTTTCTAATAATAAAATATAATTTTTAATGAACATAACAAATTACATGATCCCCTTATGTTTAAAACCCACATATAAGATACCATTTATTCAATATATATGTGTTGTATTAGGACATTTCTGGTTGCAAGTGATCATAAAACCAACTCAAGCTCATTTATATTATTTTTAATATATTGTCTTTATTGATTTCAGAGGAAAGGGAGAGGGAGAGAGAGATAGCAACATCAATGATGACAGAGAGTCATTGATAGGCTGCTTCCTGCATGCCCCACACTGGGGATCGAACCTACAATCCAAGGGTGGGCCCTTGATGGGCCCTGGACCCCTTAGTCCACAAGCCAACACTCTGTCCACTGAGCCAAGCCAGCTAGCGCCTCAATTATATTAAACAGAGAAATTTTCGGCTCGGTTAATTGAAAAGTAGAAGTGTTAGAAGCAGAAATAGAATATTGGGGACCAACTATAATTGTAAGAAATATTCATCATGCTCTGTTAACTGTGATTGTTTTGTTCTGATTAAAGAAGGCACGTGCTAGCCCGGCTGGGGGCTCACCTGGAAATGCAGCCCATCCTCCCCATCAGGGAGCTGCCTGTTACCATGGAAAGAGTGACAACCTTGTTGCAGAAACCAGAGCTGCCAGCCCTTTGAAGACCCTGCCCCCAGCCCTTTGCATATCACAGGCCCTTTGATGACCACCAGCCTTTGCATACCCACAGACCCTTGCAAATCTCCAGCCTGTATTACCTGTACACTTCCCATTTGACATACATTTGCCTACTTCCCCTTGTAACCTGTGTCCTTCTCCCCTATATAAGCAGCTGGCTTATGGTGGGGGGAGAGCAGGTTTTTGTGGATGACCTGCTGTTCTCCCATGCTGCCGGCAGTATTGGAATAAATGCCTATATGACTCAACCCTGTCTCTGATGAATTGGCTCAAGTAGTGACAGGCAGCATGGACCCATTGTTTGTCTGGTTCCAGAAGAGAGGAAATCTCCTTTCAGCAACAGTTATATCCAACAGTGGTATTCAGGACTCTCTACAGTCCACATCTTGACTTTTTTTTTTTTTTTAACCCTCACCTAAGGATATTTTTCCATTGATTTTTAGGGAGAGTAGAAGAGAGAGGGAAAGACAGAGAGAAACATTGACGTGAGAGAAACATCAACTGGTTGCCTCCTGCGGGAACCCCAACGAGGTTCTGGGCTGGGGAGGAGCCTGCAACCAATGTACATGCCCTTGACCAGAACCTTTTGGCCCACAGCCTACGCTCTATCCACTGAGCCAAACCAGATAGCACACCTTGACTTCTTAACATCTATACACCTTTCTTTTCAAACATACAGTTTTAAAAATATATTCTCCCAACAATATGCAATTATTCTATGTACCACCAAATTGCATTTACCTGTTTCCCAAAAGGATGTGCCCCAAATGCCAAGTCTCACTACATTATTATACTCAAGATCTCTGAGTGATGTCTCCCACACAAATGTACATGCTGTTGTCTGAAAGTCTATGGATAGATTATTTAACCACCTCCAACAGTACCCAAAAGCTAGGGGACAGGTGAGTGGAAAACAGGACCACTGTTATTAAAACAACTCTCATTTGGAAAATAATGGAAAGGAGGAAAAGACCACAATGATCATGAGCAATAGATCCTAATTGGTTTTTCTCTCTGGGAGAAACCCACTTAGTCATTGTCCTCCATATCTGCATCTGAGATGGGCATTGGTGGAAGAGTCTCCTCTTAGGGGGCTACACCACTCAGCAGCTTAATCCCCATTATTGCAAGTTCTGGGGAGTCTGAAAATAACCTTTTAGGTTAAACAGGAAATCACAGACTGTTGCTCACCCAACTTAGGGTTTCTCCTGCAATACAACCTTCTTAAAAGCTTGAGAAGTTTTTGTTTGAATTCATTCAGTTAATTCTCTGACCTAGGAACTGAAGAAATATTGTCAAATCATAGCCCATGAATTTGGACTTTCAGCTAAGAATTACTATCTTTCAGGAACAAATCTCAGTGCTCTGCCTAGCCTCCAGCCTGCAGCTTAATGGCCTCCATCTTGACATCTGATTCAGAGAAATGAAAAACAGTAGCAGAAGTGGGGAGGCACAGCTACTCTGTATCCTCAGGCTGCATGTTCTAAGACTTTATCAGGGAGGAAGCATACCACAGACGATGCCCAGAAGGGGCAAGAATATGGAGTGTTTCCCAGAGGCTCCAATTTTATTACCTACTATTTCCTGTCTTTCTCTCTTTTCACTTTAGCTTCTAAGAGAGAATTCACCTTTTCCAATCCTGCGTGGGTCATGGTGTTCTTGCTCTCAGACAGCATCATTGCTGGCTGCAGGCAGAAAGACCTCTAACAGTCAAGTTGAAATAGCTTCAAGTTGAGATGCTTTTCTCCTTCTTTAAGAACTATTGGGAACTGCCAAACCGGTTTGGCTCAGTGGATAGAGCGTTGGCCTGCGGACTGAAAGGTCCTAGGTTCAATTCCGGTCAAGGGCATATACCTTGGTTGTATACACATCCCCAGTAGGAGGTGTGTAAGAGGCAGCTGATTGATGTTTCTCTCCCATCGATGTTTCTGACTTTCTATCCCTCTCCCTTCCTCTCTGTGAAAAATCAATAAAATATATTTTTTTTAAAAAAAGAACTATTGGGAACCAAAGATAATACTAACATATCCCAATACCCTGACTTATTTTCCTACCAATTCCCCCCAAATTTCAGCCTCAGTACATATATGGTGTGAGTCCCAAGATGCCATGGCAACAATTTAACCAACATCTTTGCTAGCACAAAATAGAAACTGCCAACTTTCCAGCCAGGGTTAGAGAATCCTCATAGTTTCATACCCATCTTGATAAACCATCTTGATTCCACCTTTTGGTTCTGTCACTCATACTGTTGTTAGAAATAAGGCTAGCCCCCAATCAGGGGTTCTGGTAGAACAGAAAGCACATTCGGGAGCCAGGCAGGAAGGCAAATATCTCTCCTCCTGCAGGAGCTGCACACATGGTCTGGGAGCACCCATACACTGAGCAAGCTTTACGCTCAGCTTTTTAATCCTAATGTACATGACCTGTCCTCACCCTTGACTGGAGCTCAGACACACAGTCTTTTGAGATTGGCTAATTCAAGGGGAGGGGTTGGCCTTTGCCATTTCAAGATGGCAACCCCCAGGGGGGGCTGCAAGTCACGCGGCCAACGTGGCGGCTGCCAAATCACATGGGCCAACATAGCGGCTGCCAAGTCATGCAGTCCAAAAATGACAGCTGTCTAAACTGTTCTTTGACATAAAAGATGACTTGTTTATGTTCACAATACTCCTGCTAAAAAGCAACAACAGCCTGGCCAGTGTGGCTTAGTGGTTTGAACATCAGCCTATGAACCAGGAAGTCATGGTTCAGTTCTGGTCAGGGCACATCCCCAGGTTGTGGGCTCGATCCCCAGTGGGGGGCGTGCAGGAGGCATCCAATCAATGATTCTCTCTCATCAGTGATGTTCCTCTCTCTCTCTCTCTCTCTCTCTCTCTCTCTCTCTCTCTCTCTCTCTGTCTCTCTCTCTTCCTTCCTCTCTGAAAATCAATAAAAATATATTTTTTAAAGCAACAATGGGCCCTAAATGGAGTCACTTGTGCTAAGCCCAAGTAGCCAACTGTCAATGTAAGAATATCCAAACCTGTAAAGAATTTGTGTTCGAGTTTATTTGAACCAAACTGATGACATATGTTAGGGAGAAAGACCACAAATGGTCCCACCAATAACGGTTTTGCAGCTCCTTTTTATGCATTTGAAATTAAGGAGGGAACAGAAGATCGAATAGAGGGAGAAAAAAGCTAGGTGGGGATTGAATTACAGGATAGTTAAGATCATGTGCTCTCTTGAGGGTGGTTATAGCTCTTTCCAAAGGTGTGTTAGCCTAGATGCACAGAAACAGAGACAGAGCTTGCCTAAAGGAAAGATAAACCTTTTGCTATAGGCCTGGACCATGGTTACCCACGAGGACCTACCCAATTAGTTTTTTATCAGATCGCCCAGTGAGGTTACTTTCCATGAAACCTTTTTTTTTTTTTTTTGTCACAAAACCAAGACTTAATTGCAGTTTCAACTTCTCAGGAAAGAGACCTTAAACCAGTCAATCTGGAAGTTCCTGATCAGCAATAGTAAAGTAATCTGAATCAAAGACACACATCCTTCCTCCAAAAGAAGGGGACCTTGCCTGAAACAATCTTTTCTTTTGCTAATAACTTCTCTGTCTCACCCATTTCTGCCTATAAAAGCCTTCCATTTTATACTCAGCCCCTTCCTATTTGCTGATGGGATGCTGCCTGACTCATGAATGGCTCGATAAATCCATTAAATCATCAAAGGTATTAAGTTAAATTTGTTTATAACCAATTTCCTGGTACACATGTCAATGCTTACTCTGGGCAAGGTACTCAACGAGGCTAATTTTGACATGCTAAGTTTCTTCTGCACAATCACAAAGAGTTCCTTCTTTAGTTTTACCCCTCATTTTCCCATTTCAAATGGGAGCCTTTCAAAAGAGTTCCTTCTTTAGTTTTACCCCTCATTTTCCCATTTCAAATGGGAGCCTCAAGAGCCCTCAGTTTCGAGGCAGGCCTTGAAGCCCAACTTACTTTTTCCTTGCAATATTTCTCCTATTTTTTTTCATACTCACATCCCACCACCCCACCACGTGACTTCTGCATATAAGAGTCCTCTATGAGGTCTCCAGGGAGCAATCACTGTATTCCCTCCCCCTACACAGTTCCCGCTCCCCCACCCCCACCCCACACACACACAGGGAAAATAAAACCACATTTTATTCCCAGTACATACTGGCCTATTCATTACCTTAATTGGCTTCTTAACCTCACACATAAATGAATACCTAATGTATTCAGAAGTAAAAAATTCAAGTTCTTTAAAATAAAAAACATAAAGATCTTCCTTGCTATTTAAAAATTAATATACTAGAAGTCTGGTGCACGAGTTTGTGTACCAGTGGAGTCCCTCAAACTAGCCTGCAGGATCCGGCCGAAACTAGCTCTCCAATATCCACTGAGGGGTCCTAGATTGTGAGAGGGCTCAGGCAAGGCCAAGGGACCCCATCAGGGCTGGGGAGGGACACGGGAGTTTGGCCAGCCAGAGAGGGACTGTGGAAGGGCTCCAGGGTATGTCTGGTCCATCTCGATCAGTCCCAATTGGCTGTACCCCAGCAGCAAGCTCACCTACTGGTCAAAGCACCTGCCCCCTGGTGATCAGGGCAGGTCATAGAAAGCAGTTGAGCTGCCTTAGCATATCATTAGCATACTAGAAGCCCGATGCATGAAGATTCCTGCAAGAATGGGCCTTCCTTTCCCTGGCTGCTGACACCACCTTTCTGCTCTGGCCCCGCCTTCCCATGCTGCCCAGAAGCCCTGAGCAGCTGAGGTGGCATGGAATGCTGTGTTGTCACCATGGTGACAATGCAAGCATCCCGCCCTGCCCCCAACAGCTTGGTGCCTGTATATGCAAATTAACCCACCATCTTTGTTGGTTTAATTTGCATACTCACTCCTGATTGACTGGTGGGCGTCATGAAGGTACGGTCAATTTGCATCTTTCTCTTTTATTAGTATAGATTACATTTTGATTGGTTGAACGGCCAACTGGTTGACCAGACACTTAGCATATTAGGCTTTTATTATATAGGATAGTTGCTGTGTGCCCAGATTTAATCGTCTGCTCAGCAAACCCTAAACAGTACTTTCCTTTCTAAGATAGGAATAGGTAAAGAGGGGTTAAATATATGTCAAAATAGCACTTATTATCTATAGGTTTTAGAATGAAGATAATTTTTTTTCTTTTTTCTGCTTTCAAATATTTTCTAAATTGTTTAAAATAACTTTGTCTTGTTTTTATAAAAAGAGGAAAAGGTACAAAAATATTTTTAATTCAGTTAGCACAGGAGATCTTGGAGTCATAGAAATGTTCTATAACTAGATTGTAGTGATAGTTCCACAACTCTGAATTTACTGAAAACCATTGAACTATGTACTTAAAGGATGAATTTTATGGCCTATAAATCACACCTCAATAAAGCTGTTAAAAGAAAATTTACATTTCACTAAATTTAAAGGGCAGTAATTCCATCAGAATACCCATATAATAACCTCATAAAATGTTAGGAGAAAATAACAGAAGAGGTGAGATGATAAAATGATGTGGACAATTAAAAGAAAGGCAGGAAACCAGGAGAGAGAGAGAAGGAAAGCAGAAAGGGATGGAAGGAAGGAAGGAAGGAAGGAAGGAAGGAAGGAAGGAAGGAAGGAAGGAAGGGAGGGGGGGGAGGGAGGGAGGGAGGGAGGGAGGAGAAAAGAGCTCAAAAATTAAACAGATGTCCCATAGCATAGTAAATAATGCTCAGCTGTACAGCTCCATCATTTCCACTTTGTGGGATACATGTGGTCCATCAACATGTTGGCCCTCCAACACAGCAGCAGAAGGCTGGTGCTTTGAAGATGTTGATATAATTTGGAAAATCTATCACCAATTCTGTCAGGGTACCCTATATTACTGGAAAGGGGACCTGGCCCTGAGCAGAACTACCTAGGGCCGCCACTAGTGTGTAGGTTTTTGACTTTGTGCAGGAAAAATTTCACAACACACGTCTAGGTGAATTTTAGGGGGTATTTATTAAAGCTGGGGACAGTGAACCAAGGAAGGGCCTAGGACAGAAGCAACAGGAGAGAGACTAGGCAAGGAAATGAGCCTAGGGCTGGGCTGCTTTAGCTCATTAAGAAGTCAGAGAAAAGGGGGTTAGCCCCGACAAGCTGCCACATCCCATTTCTCCCTGGTTGCGGGTCTCTGTGGAGTCCTTTAGCGCTTAGGAGATATACACCTTGTGGAAGAAGAAGAGGGGGGAGGGAAAGGCAAGGGTGTGCTCCTGGAAGGCAGAGCAAGTGCTGGGACCTTTGTTTTGAAGGTTTTTAAAGGCTGGGAGTTTAGGGGATGTTTTAGGGGAGGATCTCAATAGAATATTCATCAATTTTATGCTGATGTTCCAAAATGAGATTTATTCCCTTAACTTCATCTGTCCTTAGATGTAGCTGGCAAATGGCACTAATTGGATTTCTGCTATCTATCTTCCTGAGTAGAGTGATTTAAGCTATTTACCCTCTGGTTGGGGAGAAGTGTAAACCATTTATTCTTAAGTGTCCTTGATTCTAGAAGATAGATTTTACGATTTACTAGATGGCTGTAAACTGCTTGGCCATTTAACTATCTGTCTCAGTTCCCCTATTCTGCTTGTCCTGGCTTACTAACCTGTGTCACCCCACACATAGCAATTTTGGCATTGTATCTTTGAAAGATTGTACTAATATACAACAAATAAAATGCTATCATGGTGCCCTAGCTGATTTGGCTCAGTGGATAGAACATCGGCCTGTGGACTGAAGGGTCCTACATTTGATTTTGGTCAAAGGCACATGCCCGGGTTGCAGACTCAATTCCCCAGTAGGGGGTGTGCAGGAAGCAGCTGATCATTGGTTCTCTCTCATCATTGCTGTTTCTACCTCTCTCCCTCTCTCCCTTCCTCTATGAAATCAATAATATATGTTTTTAATGCTATCGCGGTGTTGATATACCACATAGACACAAACAACTCAAAGTATTTGTTTTGCCTAAATGGAGAAATGTTATCTTTATATAATTTAACTTGACATTTGTTGAACATCTGTTGAATACAATGAATTCCACTTCCTATTTTGAGGGATATAGGGATGAACAAGGTATGTTTCCTGTCCTCTAGGAATGTACAATCAAATTGTATAGGTACATTCTATTTTAGAGGAGCTGCCACACTTTCTGAAAGAGGTAAGACTGGAATTTTGCAGAGAATTTGGAAATCATGAGATAAGGGAGAACCCTTCAGCCTGGGAAATAGCATTGATGAAGGTACAGAGGATGGTAGGTTTAGAGTGTGATTAGGAAATGGTGATCATTCAGTATATGTGCTGCTAAAGCAAGCCCTGAAATATTTGCTTTGACTGATAAGCAAGTGGTGGGAAAATATGTAATGGGGAATTTGAGCCCTCTGTCTATGTAACGTGAAGTCAGTGAAAATATTCTGAACAAAGATCCCAGTTTCTGTGAAGTATAAGGTGGTGTGGTTTCAAGGGTATGTCCACAAATTCTTTGATATGGAATGTGCATGTGAGAGGAAGATAAATTATTTGTGGTCAGAGGACAAATTGTGATGACTTTAGTTTTTTGTTTTTATTTTTTGTTAATCCTAATGGATATTTTTCCATCGTGTTTTAGAGAGAGTGGAAGGGAGAGGGAGAGACAGAGAGAGAGAAACATCCATGTGAGAAAGACACATTGATTAATTGTCACCGACAAGCACTCCAATCAGGGCATGGGTAGGGGAGCAGCCTGCAACCAAGGTACATGCCCTTGACCAGAATCAAACCCAGAACCCTTCAGTCCAAGGGCCAATCCTCTATCTACTGAGCCACACCTGCTAGGGCAATTATGGTAACTTTAAAGATATATCCATAAATTCTTTGCTATTCCTTTCCTCAAGAGATGGAACTTAATTCTACTCCCCTTGACTGTAGGCTATACTTAGGGACTCTGCTCTAACGAATAAAATGTGGCAGAAGTGATAAATGTCCCTTTCAAAGTTAGGTTATGAAAAGAGTTCAACTTCCATTGGGTCACTCTCTCACGGGAGAAGCCTGCTTCTGTGTGCCAAGGCAGCCTGGTGGAAAGGCTCGTGTGGTGAGAAACTGAGACCTGCTGAAAATCCTCTGAGTGAGCTTGGAGACATCGCTCCGCATCCAAGCCTAACATGACTGCTGCATGACAAATTACCTCAAAACCTAACCTCCTAAAATGACAAACTCCAGTTTCTAGAGATCAGAAGCCAGGAAGCAGCTTAGTTCACTGGTTCTGCATCAGGAGTTTGTCATTTTAGGAGGTTAGGTTTTGAGGTAATTTGTCATGCAGCAGTAATAGATAATACCAATGGCTTAGAGATACTGGAAAAGGCAAAGAGATAAGTTTAGGAGAGTTGGCAGTAGACAAGGCAAGAGACAATGAAAATGTAAATCAAATAAATAATGATGAGTACAGAAGAGGGGATCTATGCCCAGGGCATGATGGAAATTTTGTTTCTTTAAAAAAATTTTTTTTTAATTTCAGAGACGAAAAGAGAGAAAGAGACAGATAGAAACATCAGTGATGAGGGAGAATCATTGATTGGCTGCCTCCTGCATGACCCACACTAGGGATTGAGTCTGCTACCCAGGCATGTGCCCTGACTGGGAATTGAACTGTGACCTTCTGGTTCATAGGTCAACGCTCAACCATTGAGCACATTGGCTGGGCCATGATGGACATTTAATTTATAGGCTTAACGGGCTGATTAGTTGGGGTGGGAATGGGGGTAGTACTGAGAGAGAAAGAGATGTTATAAGGCTCTTTCCATGTCCATTTGAGATGACCAGGGAAATGGTAATGTCATTCATGAAAAATGGAATACAGAAAAGAAAGCACATGAAGGAGGCAATGGTGAGTTGAGTGTGTGTTGCCATGTCTGTGTGTGTTTAAGTTTTAAGCATGTTGACTTTCATATACTAGATGATGTCCACACAGAAACACCCAAAAAGCTATCACTAAAATCATATCTGGCACACTAGGACACAGTTGATTCAGACTAGAGATGAGATTCACAAAGATGAGGTAAAATGATCCCTACTTTGAAGAGCCAAGCTGTAAAACACCATCCAGACTTTTAATTCTGTCATTATCTGAAAATAAGAGAAGGTTGTTCATCTATTTCCTATCTAATAAAAGAGTGATATGCAAATTAACTGTCACTCCAACACAAGATGGCTGCCCCTATGTGGTCAAAGATCCTGCCCCCATGTGGACACAGATGGCCACCACAAGATGGCCAGCAGGGGAGGGCAGTTGGGAGGGACTGGGCCTGCAAGGGAGGGCAGCTGGGGGTGATTAAGCCTTCAAAGGAGGGCAGTTAGGGGTGATCAGGTCAGCAGAGGAGGGAAGTTGGGGGTGACTGGGTCTGCAGGGAAGGACAATTGGAAGTGACTCAGGCCTGCAGGGGAGGGCAGTTAGGGGCAAACAGGCTGGCAGGGGAGCAGTTAGGCATCAATCAGGCTGGCAGGGAGTGGTTAGGGGGTGATCAGGATAGCAGGCAGAAGCAGTTAGGGGCAATCAGGAAGGCAGGCAGGGGAGCAGTTGGGAGCCAGCAGTCCTGGATCAGGCCTAAATGGGCAGTCAGACATCCCTCAAGGGGTCCCAAACTGAAGAGAATGTAGGCTGGGCTGAGGGACACTCCCTTCCACTCCCATGCATGAATTTTGTGCATCGGGCCTCTAGTATATATATAAAAAGCCAGCAATAGTAACGGCATCATGACAGGAACAACCAGGGACCAGAACACCATGGCCCCTCACCCAGGCTGGCTTCACACCCCCAGTGGGGACCCCCACCCCAATTGAGGGCTTGGCCAGCCTGCAAACCACCCACGACCCCTCACCCCAGCCAGTCCCACCCACAGCGGGGACCTCCCCACCTGGATCTAGGGCCCCCATTAGGGCAGGCTGGCTGGTCCCCACCTGTGCACCAGGCCTCTATTTATATTGTAAAATGTCTGTAATGCCATAATGACCAAATGACTGGTCACCAGGAGGTGCATTAATGGGCCCTGTGGCATGGCGGGTCTGGGTCTCACAAGAATTCATGCACTGGGCCTCTAGTCTATATAATAAAAGCCTAAGTGACTGTTACAACATAATGACCAGTCACTATGATGCACACTGACCACCAGGGGGCAGACATTCAATGCAGGAGCTGCCTCCTGGTGGTCAGTGGGCTCCCACAGGGGGAGTGCCGCTTAGCCAAGAGCCAGGTTCACATCTGGTGAGCACAGCGGTAGTGGCAGGAGCCTCTCCCACCTCTGTGGCAGCACTAAAGAACAGTGACCAAAGCCAGCAGACAGACTTCCCCCAAGAGGTCCCAGACTGCAAGAGGACGCAGGCCAGGCTGAGGGGATCCTTCCCCCACCCAGTGCATAAATTTCGTGCACCAGGCCTCTAGTAGTATAATAAGCTTCAGGGGGTCCAGTGGAAGGGGATTTGGAAAGCAAAAGACTAAGATGGGTAGAATGAAAGTATAGAAGAAGATCCCTTGTCATTGGGATAATTAAGGCTAGAAAATTTCTTCTTATATACAGTATACATCAACAGGATTTGTTTGTTTGTGATACAGGGAATCAGGAAAATAAGAAAAGGTATGCTTTGGGACATTTAGTCCCACTACTAACAAAGTAAGGGTATAAATGATTTAACATTAACCTAGTCAAGAAGCCAGAACTCAGAAAGGAAATAAAAATGCATGCCCTGAGCTGCTGTGCTCAGTGGTTAGATCATCAGCCTGCACACTGAAGGGTCACAGGTTCAATTCCTAGTCAAGGGCACCTACCTGGGTTACAGGTTTGATCCCCAGCCCTGGTCAGGGCACATGTGGGAGTCAACCAATCAATGTGTCTCTCCCATATCCATGTTTCTCTCTCTCTCTCTCTCTCTCTCTCTCTCTCTCTCTCTCTCTCTCTCTCTCTTCCCCACCCTCCTTCCCTTCCACTCTCTCTAAAAATCCATGGAAAAAAAATTGCCCTAACTGGTTTGGCTCAGGGGATAGAGCATTGGCCTGTGGACTCAAGGGTCCCAGGTTTGATCCCGGTCAAGGGCATGTACCTTGGTTGCAGGCACATCCCCAGTAGGGGGTGTGCAGGAGGCAGCTGAACAATGTGTCTAACTCTCTATCCCTCTCCCTCTCTGTAAAAAATCAATAAAATATTTTTTTTAAAAATATCCTTGCGTGAGGGTTAACAAAAAAATTAGAATTTAAGTTTTAAAAAATACATGCCTTTTTTATGACACCTGCTATCATTAGCAGCTTCCTATGGAAGGTTGTTTCACTTGCATGAAAATATGCATTTATGTCAAACAGGATACATTTAGACAACAAATTTATTCATTTAAATAAAGTAACAACCTGTGATGCTTTATGCCAATATTTGAAAACACATCAAAGATTCAAAGTTAATATAGAGGACTTCAAGGAGAGAATTAAATGCCTCAAGGAAAAGCATGCATCCAGAACTGGAACAACAATGATCTGACATTTCAGATTTGGTTCTTGCATTAGTTAATACATTTGGGCAGAAATATAGCTTAGAATAAATTTATTTCAGTGCTCCTAATAGCCTAATGTCTTTCTTTCTTTCTCAGCCTCTGCCCAAAGCAAAATCACAGGTCCCTCAAGTGCCCTCCTTTAGATCCAATAACCCTCCAAGTTTGCCTTCTCAGCACAAGGATTTTTATTTCTCTGCTTGCTCTGCACTTGGGAGTGTGCATACCACCCTGGGAATCTGGTGCATCAGACCACTGCTGCTTCAACAGCCATGAGTCCCTCAGCACGCCATGCCAGATGCAGGGAGCTGGATAATTATGGCATTGCCCACGTTAAAGGCTACTGTTTATTGGACAATTTAAATAGGAAGCAGGTGTGGATCTCAACTAACAAACCTAACTGTGCAAGAAAGGCCACATTTCCTTGTTGTCTTTAAGTTAGCCTAAATTGGAATACCCATCTATCAACAAATGAATCTAAAAATCAAGTGAATTAATAAGCTGATGAACAGGATAAACTGGTGAATGTAACAGAATCACAGACATAGAGAGGGAATGGACTGACAATTCTTGGGGAGAAAAGTGGGAAGTGCAGCAAGAGACTGGACAAAAATCATTCACCTATAGGAGAGGACAGTGGGGGGGGGGGGTGAAGGCAGAGGGGGGATGGGTACCGGGTGGAGGGGAGCTATAGGAGGAAAAAAGGGAACAATGTAATTAATAAACTGAACAACAAAGAAAAAAAGATAAATAAATAAATAAATAAACAGACAAACAAAATCTCCTCAGCTAAATAAAAAATAAAATAAATAAATAAATAAGTTAGCCTAAATTGGACTGAGCCCTCATTTTTCCTGCCTAGCAGGAACCAGTCTTAATCATTTGTGCCCACCTCCCCTCCCATACCCCTGGGCTTTAAAATATGCCATCACCCAATCAGTCATCAACCATTCGTCTGCAATGAGTACAGCTGAAAAGCCCAGTGACTTGTGAGTTACAATTACTGTACTTCCTGCCTCCTGGATGCATACATTCATCAGTGAATTAATAGCCAGAGAAAGCTTCCTTGGCCCTAAAAAGCTGACTCAGTGACAGTGCCATATTCTCATTCTAATGCATCTGTTACATTTCAGACCTTTGCCTGCCTGACTCCACACTTCCTCCTGCAAAAATATCCAGATTCCCAAACCCTTGTAGCCATGATGAAGAATGTAGACAATCCTAGGTTAAGCCCATTGGAGCCGAGGCAAGGCTGAGTCAAGGAATCAGCTAGACCCATACCAGGGCCCTGAAGGCCATAATCCAAGTGTAAGTAGGGGTCTTGAGGCAAATGAACAATCCAGGGGTAGCAAGCAGAGGACTGGAAAGTATCCATTGGATTGACCAGTTAAGAAGGTCATTTGGTCACTTTGACAATTTCAGAGCAGTAATTGAAAGGCAAATCTGATTGAAATACACTTAAGAGTTTTTAAAAAGTGAGAAATGGATACAGCAAGTTTGGTCTATTCTTGTGAAAATGTGATAACTAGAGGTGGTTTGGGGAGCCTGCCAAGGCTTGCTATGGTTTAACATAATAGCAACTTGAATATCTTTAAAAGCTAGTGAAGGAGTCAGCTTGACCATATAATATCGGAGGAAGCCATATCTTATTCTAGTGGAGAGGTGAGGGAAGGGACTCAACAGAGATGGGGAAAAAAATAGAGAAAAGGGTTCGTTTGTAAAAACAGAAAGGAAATGGATGCCCCCTATGACTATAGGGAAGGAGAATAGGGTGGGGGCTGCATTGGGTAAGTGTGAGGTCATGAGGTCAGGAAGTGGAGAGAGCTCCAATCTCAGAGCCTCATTTTTCTCTGTGTAGTCTGTGTTAGACAAGGCCATCTGCCAAGTGATGGTGTTAACAGTGGATTTGAAGCATTAGGCAAAGATTTTAGTTTTGTTTACTTTTTATTTTGCAAATATATGCACAGCGATCTCATTAAATCCACTTATTAATTTGAATAGTTTGAGGATTATTTTATATTTTTTAGATACACAATCATGGAACCTACAAGTAATGAGTTTTTTCCTTTATAAAACTTGTGCCTCTTATTATATATATATTTTTTTTAATTGATCTCAGAGAGTAAGGGAGAGGGAGAGAGAAATGTTAATAATGAAAGAGAATCATTGATTGGCTGCCTCCTGCACGCCCCCTGCTGGGGATCAAGCCCGCAACCTGGGCATGTGCCCTGACCAGGAATCAAACCATGACCAGGCATGCATGCCTCTTATTTCTTTCCCTTGCTTTATAGTATTGGCTACAGCTGGGCTTACATTAATTCTTTGGCCTGGGATTCCCACACCACACCTTCATGATACAGGTTTGGGGTTTTAGTTTCTTCAGGAGACTTCTTTTTCCTCACCCCAACCACATCTGGAACAAGATTGCTTCTTTCCTAGACCCCATGGACAGAGGCTTCTAGTGACCCTTACAAGAGAGGTAGCCTTTCCTGGGGGGGGGGGGCAGTTTTAGTCTGGGATTCCAACTTCAGCTCCTCATCTGACATGGAGCCAAGGACATCTCTCTTGGGTAGATATTCCTTGCCTCCCAAAGTCCTCCTATGGTCCTAGCCTAGAATTGTCTACATTCCTTGTGATGACAACAAGGGTGTAGGAACCTGAATATTTTTCCAGACTGCGGATTTTAAATTTAGCCTTTATAACTGGGTTTATATCCAGTCTTTTGGGCCTCCAGAACATCAGCTGGGGTACTATGAGTTCTCTCTTTCTTTCCTTCTTTCTGTCACTTGATGACCTCCCTTTGTTATTTCCAGTTCAGCCTTGCTACTGATGCTCTAGTGGTCCATTCATGGTGTAAATCTGTAGCGTTAACTGATTTGTTTGTTTTCAGGAGCCCTCAACAATCCAGATAAAAAGATGGAGAGAGCAAGGGTAGCATTTATCCTCAGCTGGGCTTTGTAGGACAGGCAAGACAAAAAGCCAGGATAACTAGCAGGAAAGTGTCGAAGTCTACACTGGAGATGAAAGGAAATGAGTCCAGGAAGGGGCAGGGTAAAGGGATTGGGTCAATGAGATAGCAGAGCATTTGTTCTAGGAATAAAGGAGTGCAAGAATAGGCAAGCCAGGAGATCGTGCTCAGATGAGGGATAATGGAGCTTAAGCCATAAAAACAAGATTGTTTTCAAGTGTCAAGACCCTGGGAATGACTTACTGAAATGGAAAGTGGAAAAAGCCTGCTGGAATTTGATCCTGTTAGGTGATGTTTCAGATTTCCCTACCTACCATTCTGTCTTCCAGGCTCAGGTCAACCATTTCCAACCCTCCTAATCATCCCCATAAATTTGATTTAAGCTGCTGGTTACCAAAGTGTGGTGTAGGAGCCTCTGGAGGTAATGTTGTTCGGAAGTTAGGAACATAAGTTTAAGAGTCAGACCGCCTGAGATTGCAGGCATTCTTTCATGTTAGGTTTGCCTTGGACAAGTTATTTAGCACCTCTGAACCTGAAGTGGGGCTATTGAATCAAATCAACAATTTGGAATATAAGGAAGCAGAAAACACCCAATCAGAACAGCATTTGCAACAACCTCAAGCATGCCAACATTCACATCATGGGGGTGCCAGAGGAAAAGAGAGAGAACAATAAAAAAAGAAATGCTTTCAACAATAAAGATAAATTTTTTAAAGGAAAAAAATGACTTAAAAGTGATAGATAGATAGATAGATAGATAGATAGATAGATAGATAGATAGATCGAAAGAGAGAAAATATGTGTTTTGGAATTTTTTTTAAATCTACTTGAAAATAAATAAATAAATAATAAAATGAGGATATTCAGTAGTGTCTATGTCACAGGAAGGCTATAAGGAGTAAATAAAGTAATACATGTAAAATGGGTGTACCTCGTCCTGACATATAAGAAATGCTCAGATAAGGTCAACTTCCACTCCTAGACATAAGAAAAACATGCTGCAGAAAGACAGTAATTTCTTTGGTTCTCAAAGAGAAAAAAAAGTGTCTCCAACAATTTTATTCTTTCATCTAACTGAAAAGCTACTTGTTTATTGGTGACTTTAATATGGTCACTAAAATCTGGTGTTCATACCCTAAAATTCACACTTTACTGAATTTCATGAAATCTCTTCTGAACAGGCCTTGACCCCATCCCCAGAAACACAGTAAATCCCTCTGCACATTTGTACATGCTGATGACATTCCTCCAGTTTTGAGGAAGAATACCTTTTTTTGGCACATTATCAGAGTGTCTTGAGTTGGTGAGATTTTTTATTACTATTGCTCTTGCTCTTGTTATTAATTACATTTTAGATTCATTAACATCAATTTAATTTGAGAAGTGTTATTTGGTTATTTCTACAGTGGGTGGCAAAAACATTTTGCAGCCACAGTATTTGGGGCCCATAATGTTCCAATCAATGAACATTTTTAAATATATATTTTTTAAATTGATTTCTGAGATGAAGGGAAAGGGAAAGAGAAGTAGATACATCATTGATGAGAGAGAATCATTGATCAGCTTTCTCCTGCACACCCTGCACTAGGGATCGAGCCCAAAACCTAGGCACGTGCCCTTGACTGGAATCAAACCCAGAACCCTTCAGTCTGCAGGTCAACTCTCTATCCACTGAACCAAATCAACCAGGGCCAATCAATGGACATATAAAATGTATATCTATTGAATTTTATGATTCCCTACCACCATTCTGGAATCTCTGCAGATACTGAGAGGAAATTGTAATTTAACAAAGCTGGCATGTTTGAGACATGCTAATCTTTCCTATCAATACAGAAGAGCACAATGTATGTGGAGATTTCCTACATAAATATTTTGCAGACATTTAACTTGGACATCCCATACTATATAAATCAGAAAGGCCCAAGCAGTTTAAGACAACAACTATACTAATGTGTACAAGGTCACTTTGATTCTTACCAAAACTCAGGGCCACGGACACCCACAGTTACCTTGTGCTTGAGCTGGGCCTAGAAGGCAAGGGTTTGTAGCTCTCAGTCTGGACTTCAATTGTGTGTCCTGTATTATGGCTTGAATCTTGGAGCTGAGTTGAATTATGATGACATGCCAACAAAAATAATTGCCCAGCTGGTAGAAACTGCAGGGAACAGATAATTCTATGTAAGGAAGAAAGGAAGGAAGGAAGGAAGGAAGGAAGGAAGGAAGGAAGGAAGGAAGGAAGGAAGGAAGGAAGGAAGGAAGGAAGGAAGGAAGGGAAGGAAGACTGTCTCCAAGTGTCTTTCTTGGAGAGCTCAAATCCAAATTCATTCTATCATATAAATTAACTGATTTCACAGTATACAATAAATACTACTTGCCATGGCCTGTTGAGACTAGAAACTAATTTGTGACAGTAATTTTTTTTTTTTTGGAGCAAAACATCTTTTACTGAGCACTCATGGAATCATAATCTCATTTTCCAAAGTGCTATCTCTGAAAACATAATCAAAAGGAAATTTATCCCTTTACATAAATTAATGCTGCCAACAATTTTTCATGAACACCTTTATTGAAGGCTACCACTAAATGAGATATACTTATGCTTGCAACCACAATTTATCTTAGTTAGTAGACATTTTTGTTCCCTGGGAAGGAATTTTAATCTTCTCTGAGAGCAAAGCCACTTGGAAATGAGGAGGTATGTCAAAATGCCAACAAAGAAATGAAAAAAACAACAACAACAACCAAGAAATCAATGTAAACTAATTCAAGGACAGAGGCACTATAAGAAGCACTAGGGTACCTGGCCGGTGTGGCTCAGTGGTTGATCATTGACCTATGAACCAGGAGGTCACAGTTCGATTCCCAGTCAGGGCATATGCCCAGGTTATTGGCTCAATCCCCAGTGTGAGGCATGCAGGAAGCAGCCAATCAATAATTCTCTCTCATCAATGATGTTTCTATCTCTCTCTCCCTCTCCCTCTCCCTTCCCCTCTGAAATCAATAAAAATATTTTTATTAAAATAAACAAATAGCCGAGACCGGTTTGGCTCAGTGGATAGAGCGTCGGACTGCGGACTGAAGGGTCCCGGGTTCGATTCCGGTCAAGGGCATGTACCTTGGCTGCGGGCACATCCCCAGTAGGGGGCATGCAAGAGGCAGCTGATCGATGTCTCTCTCTCTCATTGATGTTTCTGACTTTGTATCCCTCTCCCTTCTGCTCTGTAAAAAAATCAATAAAATATATAAAAAATAAAATAAAATAAAATAAATAAAAATTTTAAAAAGCACTGGGTAAATTGCCATATGCAGGACATTTGGGAAGGGCTGTACCTCTAATTAACTCTATGTATTATCCACTGACCTATCATCCCCTTGCCCTCTTATTTATTAATTTCTTCGCTCATTTTCTAACTGATATCTTACAGCGATCAGGAATCCCACCAAACATCCAATTTTACTAGAAAAAGCTCAAAACTAGGTTGTTTACATTCAGAAATGCTCCTAAGCTAACTGGTAAATAGCTGCTGCCTTATGCCCCTTGAGTCCTTTCTCCCACACTGATGGAACCACTGGAAGTCTGAAGAGCCCCAAGTGGGTGCTTCCTGGGTACATGGTTTCCAGTGGCCTTCCAACTAGCCCACCACAACACCCATGCACCAGCTTCCACTTTGATACATCCTCGTAGCCAGAGAAGACTTAGTCTTCAGCTGGGAAGATGTCATTTCAGTCAAGAGTGCTGGCACTCAGTGGACAAATGCCCAGTACCCATCTGATTCTCGAGGTTGTGACCCATTATTGCAGGCTTGTGCTCCCTTGGAGTTGCCCTGACATGGCAACCTGTGGGAACTACATCTTCCTCAAGGTACCAAAAAGGTTATTAGATATTTTTAATGCTACCTCTGCTTGAAACCATGCTCATTATTTCATTTACGCCACAATGTTTCCTTTTTATTGAATATATCCCCATTCTGTTTTCCTCAAGCAAATATACATCTTCAGCCTCTCATCCCAAGATGCAAGTCCACATGAACTTTATGCAATAGTGGATTTCACAGAAGAATCTTAAACTGCTTCCAATCTCCCTGAAGTTCTTACCTATGCTTGCATTTCAAATAAGATGAACTTGAGCATATGCCCCTATCAAAGAAGAATAAGAAGGAGGAGGAGGAGGAGGAGGAGGAGGAGGAGGAGGAGGAGGAGGAGGAGGAGGAGGAGGAGGAGGAAGAGGAGGAGGAAGAGGAGGAGGGGGGAGAGATGCATATTACAAGTTCACTTATCAATGATACTGCAATAAAGCTGAAATACATATATACAATCACAGTGAGGGGCAAAGGTGATGAGCAATTTAGTTCTCTGAGTTCTCTTTTTTTCTCCTCCCATCCCCCATTGGCTTCAATGCTGTGAAGAAAAAGTCTATTTCATTAAATATACTTAGAGAGGAGAGTGGAATGGCATAAACAATGCTATCTTATATTTAATTAAGACCAAGCTAGTATTATTAAAGATAGTGTGCCACACATATTTAAGCAATTATATGTTTATGTGATCCTTTTGCCTCTCTCCATAATTCTCTCTCTGGTTGAGTATTATTGGCTGTCATAGACTATGGCTAAATATTATAATCTTTCCCCAATCTTTTTTCCCCTTAAGCTACCTTATTTTTAATATCTGGCTTCATGGACTGAAAGGTATTTCAGGAACAGATGTTATATTGTAGCAGAAACACCATTATTTAGATTGATTTTCAGCCTGTTATTTGGTGTTTTCTATTCCATGCTATTTCTACAGTTTGCTCTTTTTAAATTATTTACTTCTTCTTTTGTCTTGATTAAGGTTTTCTTTTTTTCTTTCTACTGGTTGGGAAGCTATAAAGTCTATTCTTGTCAGTGATTTTTCCCTTAAAATTTTAAATTAGTATCTTGCTTAACAAAGTTAAAATAAAATTAAATATCTCTATTCTAGAGCAATACAAGGACCATAGATGGATTATTTTCTGCTCATCTCCACTCTTCCTTTACATTGCTTTGGATCAATATTTTAGTTTTGCCTTGTTTCTAATACTTTTGTAGTTCTTTCACAATATCAATATTTTAGATGTGTTATCTGTTTCAAAAATTTTAACCATCACTCTTTCTTGCATCTTATTCCATTCTGGATTCAATTTACTTCTTACTGAATTATATACTTTACAGCCTTTTCAGTGAGAATGTGTGAAGAGTAGATTCAACTTTTGTTTCTCTGAAAGCATCTTTCTTTGACCCTCATTCTTTAATGATAGCTTAGCTGAGTATAACATTCTGGATTAATTATAGTTTTATTTCAGCATGACAAAGGTTCCACTGTACTTTGGCTTCTTCTGTTGCAGTTAAGACATCTGCTATCAATCTGTTTTTCTTTCATAGGTAATCTGTTTTTTTCCCTCTCAGATTCCTTTTAAGCTTTTATTTGATTTGCCATTGGACCACTATGTGTTCCTGTGTGCGTTTACTTTTTTACTTATTTTACCCAAATTCAATTCTGGAAAAATTTGGCCTTTAATACTTTGATAGTCATCTTCCACATTCTCTCTTTCTTATCCATTTCTAGTTCTGGAACTTGTTGAGATATCTGTTTTAGAAGTCCTCATTTACTTCCTTTCTTTCACATTTTCTATCTCTAGCTCTCGGTGCTACTTTTTGAGGAATTTATTAAAATCTGTATTATAGTTTACTGTTTCTTGAGCAGTGTCTAATATGCTGTTAAAGTTGTCCAATAAGACTTTAATTTCAGGGGAACCAAGATGGTGGCATAGGTAAACATCTATTGTTCTGCCCCGCGCAACAATTCAAAAACTACAACATAACAACAAAACAAACATCATCCAGAATCACCGGACAGCTGGCTGAGTGAAAACTCCACAAATAAAAGTAAAGGTGGGACACTGAGACTCAGAAGAGCGGCGGGAGCGCAGCCTTGAAGATACGCGCGGAAACAGAGGTTAGGAGCCGTTGTAATCACGCGCGCGGCCTGTGGCTGGCAGCAGCAATCCCGGCTGGATTTCACCAACAGGGAGGGTGGAGACGTCCCACTGCACGGATTCCCCAGTACCAGGCGAGGTCCGAGGTCCCGGGGACGCACCCTGGAAGCTGGGCGCGGCAGAGGTCTCCTAGTCTGAGGAGAAACCGGGTTGCTTGGAAAAGCAGTTTGTGCGCTTAAACTGTGTGACAGCACAGAAGCGTGACTTGCTCCCTGGCGTCTTGCCCCCTGGTTCGGGAGACCACCAGACTGCTTTGTTTCATAACCCTGGGCGAGACTTTGGATGTGCAGACTCACTTGGGGAGAGGCAGAGTTGTCTGGCAAGGAGTAGAGACTAGCGACTTTCTTTTGGAGGTGTCTGCAACCATTCCCATCCAACAGAGACCCGCACGCGAGCGCTGCATAGGACGTAGCTGACGCTGAGGCTGCCTGCTCAGCTCAGAGACTCCGCCCATCCAACCTGAACACAGTGTCCCTTCACAGCCAATTGACTTGGAGGTCAAACCCTCCTAGGGCTAACAACAACAAGCTGGGCTTAAATTCAAAAATACTGTACAACCCATAAAGGATTGCAGTAAGAGTACCCACCTCAGGTAACTGGGGAGGCTGAGCCACTGTCCCTTAGAGGACATCTACCACATAAAGCAGACACCATGCAGAGATATGGAAAGCAATCAGGTGTGAAAGAAATGGAGGAAAAAAGACGACTAGACATAGAGTTCAAAACCAGTTATAAGGCTTTTCAAGAGGCTCCTAGAAAGGCCGATGAACTTAATGAGAACTATGAGGAAATAAACAAGACCAATGAGGAAATGAATGAGACCTACAAGGAAATGAATGAGACTTATAAGGAAATGAATGAGACCTACAAGGAAATGAACAAGACCTCTGAGGATATGAACAAGACTCTCACGGATATGAAAAAGGACCAACTAGAAATCAAGCATACACTGACTGAAATAAAAAATATTACACAAAGTCCTAAAAGCAGTCCAGAGGGCCACAAGAACCAAGTCAAAGATTTCAAATACAAAGAAGCAAAATCCACTCGGCTGGAAAAGCAAGAAACAAAAAGAATCCAGGTAATTGAAGATAGTGTAAGGGGCCTCTGGGACAACCTCAAGCATGCCAACATCCGAATTATGGGAGTGCCAGAAAAAGAGAGAGAGCAAGGTAACGAAAACCTACTTGAAGAAATAGTGACTGAAAACTTCCCCCACCTGGTGAAAGAAACTGACTTAAAAGCCCAAGAAGTACACAGAACCCCAAAATATAGGAATCTAAAGGGGACCACACCAAGACACATCATAATTAAAATGCCAAGAGCAAAAGATAAAGAGAGAATATTAAAAGCAGCAAGAGAAAAACAGTTGGTTACCTATAGGGAAGCACCCATACGATTGTCAGAGGATTTCTCAACAGAAGCGATGCAGGTCAGATGGGAGTGGCAAGAAATATTCAAAGTAATGAATAGCAAGAATCTACAACCAAGATTACTCTATCCAGCAAAGCTATCATTCAGAATTGAAGATCAGATAAAGTGCTTCGCAGATAAGAAAAAGCTAAAGGAGTTCATTACCACCAAATCAATATTATATGAAATGCTGAAAGATATTCTTTAAGAAGAGGAAGAAGAAAAAGGTAAAAATATAAATTATGAACAACAAATACACATCTATCAACAAATGAATATAAAAATCAAGTGAATTCAAAGTCTGATGAACAGGATAAACTGGTGAATATAACAGAATCATGGACATTGAGAGGAATGGACTGACAATTCTTGGGGAGAAAAGGGGTGTGGGAAGTACAGCAAGAGACTGGACAAAAATCTTGCAACAATGGGAGAGGACAGTGGGGAGGGGAAGGTGAGAGTGGAGGGTGGGATGGGTACAGGGTGGAGGGGAGCTATAGGGAGATAAAAAAGGGGGAACAATGTAATTAATAAACTGAACAATAAAGATTTTTTTAAAGACTTTAATTTCAACAAATTAAATATATATTTCAATTCTAGAAATTCTATATATTTTTTTAAATCTGCCAAGTTATCATATATAGGAATTTATTCTCCTCTTATGTTTTCAATTATTTCTTTATGTCATAGATTATTTTAATGACACTTATTTTATAAGGTTTATCTGATAATTCTAGGATTCTAGTTTTGCTATTTGTGGTATCTGCTGAATTTTGCTCTTAATGGATTTCTAAAATTTTTTTAAATTAATTATGAGCTTACATTCAGTGGAATTTCATGTTTGCTTGAGTTGATATCTCCAGAGAGTTTTTGTCAGTAACTCCAAGATATTATCAGCCTGACAATATTTCTTATCAATTTCTTCAATTGAGGATTCCCTTTTCGTATAGGTAATATAAATTCAAGATCCAAGTAACAAGAATGTGTACCCATAGTTACAAGTTCTCAAGAGAATTTGTTTTCCCAAGAGACAAAAACAAAATAGGCAAATATTATTTCCTTGTGACAGTTGATAATGACAGATTATTTTTGAGTAGAACTTTCATTGAGCTTATCTAGAGTTTCAATTTATGATTATCTGAGTTCCATCTCTCTACCTTGAATAGACCCAAGACCTCCTTTCCTGTTCCTACATGACCTTTAAAACCCAATTTCCATAGTTACTGGGACTGGCAATCCCCCTTTCCTCTTCCAGAGACCATTCAAACCTTCAATCTCTGTCTGTCAGACTTAGGTTGAGGATGGATTAGTTTCTCTGTATTTTTTTTTAAGGTTTCAAATGTACTTTATTTCTCCAAACATGCCATATTTTAATGGGCACACAGTGCTTTTACTTGCCATCAATTATGAGTTGGTTTTGAAATAATTCATTATCACACCAACTGGGATGATTACTAATCTCTCCATTCCTTTGGGGTGACTCTGCCAACAGGGGACAGGTTCCATTCTATTCCAATTTGTGTTGCTCTATATGTCCATGTAGCAACACAAAAAGTGGCTCCACTAGCTAACATAGCATTGCCATATCTGTCATGGAAATCAGGTGTCCTTTTCTGGTGGATCTGCCTTGCCATTGTTCGCTGAATGCTTCGAACTGGGAAACGACTTAGCCCGTTTTTTGGCCAACGGAAACATCGGAAACACCGTGAAGCTGAAGACTACACTGCAGCAACTGCAGCTGCCGGTTGTTGGAACTTTGAGTCAAGTACCCTTGCGAAGAAACCTGAAAAAAACCAGTTTCTCTATATTTTTACTTGCTAAGAAATTCTTTCACTTTCTTGTGCACTCAACTATATATTTAAAATTAAGTTAGTTATATATATTTTCCAGTATTTCTGGTTATTTTGAACTGGGAGTGTTATCTAATTATTTAGTTTTCCTTAATGTTATTAGTAGGTTTTTATGTTCATAAATCATAATTAGTTTCAATTATAATTGTTTAAAGAATAAAACAAAATTTATTTGCATTGGGTTTGGTCCAAACAATGTTTTTCTACCCTCAAAAGAGCTTTGTATCTAAGGGAAAGTCAAGAATTGATACTAAGTTGTACATTAAGTCAAGTATATGAAAAACTAGCACTCTTAAAAATTCATTAAACTATCACATTAATCTGGTACAACTATAATTTCAGGTCTTTTGATTATTTTAACTCAATATATAACATACTTTATAAATCTAAGTTTTTGACACTCAAATATTATCATAATTACCTTTAAAAAAACAACAGGGGGTTTTATATACTACAATTCCCAAACTATTATTTCTCCTAGACAATAGTTTTGCAGTTGCTTCTATGTGTTCTTTATCTACAATTAATAGGCAAAGCAGTATTTCAGAAATGGAGCTACTTGTGGCAATCATTGCCCAAACATTTATTAACTTTCTGACACTGTATTCATACACAGGATATAGAGATCAAAAAAGCCAAATAGCCTCTGCCTCCAGGAACACTGATAGGTAATAATAACAAAAGCAGAAATATTGATAAGCTAAAATAAAAACCTTTTTATACATTGAGCTCCACACTACTTTGCTGCAATATTATTCCTATCCATATATATGTAGAAATGTTCCCCAAAATCTGCATGTTTTATATAAACTTGTAAATATTTATTTTAAACTGAATTAAATATATCTATATCTATGCGTAAATAAATATGCATACACATATATAGCATGCAGAATTTGGGGAGCATTTTATAGACTTTGCATAAGATTTGAAGTTTCATGGTTTCCATGGTCTATGCTCAGAGACAACAGTGACAAACTCAAATAATGTTCAAATATTTGGGATTATTTTCCCTTCTCTAAAAACATCAATAATATTTTTAATAGCTACCATCTGTTGGGCAAATATTATTTGACAAGCATAATGTTAAAGACTTGCCTCATTTAATCTTCACGCAATCTTATGCTTAGACTAGTGTCCCAGTACACGAAATTCATGCACATCAAAAGGGAATTAATTAGAAGAAATATTTTAATATTGCTATTTGCCCTTTCTCTATAATAGAAGTGTTAGAGATAAAAGAAAAATCAGTAACATGTATATGAAAATCTTCCTCCTGTCAGAGTCTGGGGTGCGCCACAGTAACCAGAGTCAAGTCCCAGTCCACCCACATGCACCTCAAAATTGCACAAGACTCAGACCCGGCCGGCTCCACCCCCATTGGGCTAGATCCAGATGAGACCAGACCCACCCCTGTCAAGCCCCACTGGGTGGGGGGCATGGTCTTAGGTAGTCTGGCCCGGTGCTGGGGCAAGGGGCACGGCCTGAGGTCCCCCAGCCTGGCACCAGGGCAGGGGGTACAGCCTGAGGTCCCCTGTCAAGCCCTACCAGGTGAGGAGTGCACCCTGAGGTCCCTGTCAAGCCCCACTGGGAGGGGGGCACGGCCTGAGGCTCCCTGTTAAGCCTTGCCAAGCAGGGGGTGTGGCCTCTGCACCGGGGTATGGGGGACAGCCTCAGGTCCCCTGGCCCAGTGCCTGGGCAGGGGGTGCAGCTTGAGGTCCCTGTCAAGCTCTGCCAGGCAGGGGATACAACCTGAGGTCTCCTGTCAAGCTCCACCAGGCGGGGGTCACAGCCTCAGGTCCCCTGCCTTGGCCCAGCACCACACAGCCTCAGGTCCCTGCTGATTGCTCATTAAAGCTCATTATGGGAACTCGGCCTCCACTGTGGGCACAGCCATCTTGTTTCAGCATGATGGTCAATTTGCATATTCCCTTTTTATTAGATAGGATGGTCTTCCCTTTACACAATGAGGAAAGGGGATCAGAAAGGTCAGCTAATTTGTCCAATCACTATGTTGCTTCAAATTTGTCTGACTCTTAACTATTCTGCCATGGTGGCTTGTGCCCTGGCCCTGTTCAGACATCTGACACCAATGCCAAAAGGAACTAAGATTGAAATTTGACCTTGATGAGGGTACCAGAAAAAAAGATTCAGTCTTGCTCCTAAAAAAAATAAATAAATAAATAAATAAATAAATAAATAAATAAAACAAATTGCAAATAAAAGCTCTCATTCACTCAACAAGTATTCATTGAATATTTATTGTGTGCCCGACTTTTTTTCTGGAAGCTGATTATTGACTTAAAATTGAAATGGTTGCTACTCTCAGAGTGATGTACCTAAGGAAGATAAAAAAAAGGGGGGGAAGTGTAATTTAGAATATTCTCCTGAAGTATAGCAAGGAACTCAGCAGGAATCTAAATTTTATTCACCATAGAAATCAGGTATACCTAGAGATTTGAGAGGTAGAATTGTGGATCCTTAAGCATCCTATCTAATAAGAGTAATATGCAAATTGACCAGCACTCCAAAACATAAGATGGCTGCCCCATGTGGACACAAGATGGCTGCCACAAGATGGCTTGCAGGAGAGGCAGTTGTGGGCTGTTAGGGGTGACTAAGCCAGCAGAGGAGGGCAGTTTTGGGGGACTAGGCCTGCAGTGGAGGACAGTTGGCGGGGGGCAGGCCTGCATGGTACAGCAGTTGGAGAGACCAGACCTGCAGGGGAGGGCAATTGTGGGTGATCAGGCCAGAAGGGAGGGCAGTTAGGAGTGACTGGGTCAGCAGAGGAGGGCAGTTGGGAAAGACCAGGCCAGCAGGGAAGGGCATTTGGGGGAACCATGTCTGCAGGGGAGGGCAGTTGGGGGGACCAAGCCTGCAGAAACAATGCAGGCCAGACGGGAGTGGCAAGAAATATTCAAAGTGATGAATAGCAAGAATATACAACCAAGATTACTCTATCCAGCAAAGCTATCATTCAGAATTGAAGGTCAGATAAAGTGCTTCGCAGATAAGAAAAAGCTAAAGGAGTTCATCACCGACAAACCAACACTATATGAAATGCTGAAAGGTATTGTTTAAGAAGAGGAAGAAGAAAAAGATAAAAGTGTAAATTAGGAGCAACAAATACACATCTATCAACAAATGAACCTAAAAATCAAGTGAATTAATAAGCTGATGAACAGGATAAACTGGTGAATGTAACAGGATCACGGACATAGAGAGGGAATGGACTGACAATTCTTGGGGAGAAAAGGGGTGTGGGAAGTGCAGCAAGAGACTGGACAAAAATCATGCAACTATGGGAGAGGACAGTGGAAGGGGATGAGGGCGGAGGGTGGGATGGGTACCAGGTGGAGGGGAGCTATAGGGGAGAAAAAAGGGGGAAACAATGTAATTAATAAACTGAACAATAAAGATTTTAAAAAGTAATAAAAAATAAAAGAAACTCATTTTAGCCCTAGCTGGTTTGGCTCAGTGGGTAAAGTATCAGCCTGCAGACTGAAGGGTCCTGGGTTTGATTCTGGTCAAGGGCACATGCCAGGGTTGCTGGCTTGATCCACAGTAGGGGGCATGCAGGAGGCAGCAGATTAATGATTCTCTCTTATCAGTGATGCTTCTATTTCTCTCCCATCTCTTCCTCTCAGAAATCACAAAAATATTTTTTTTTAAAAGGAAACTCACTCTAAGGGAAGAGAATCATAAAGAACAATTACAATTTGGGCACTAGGACAGTGTACAAGATCAAAGAATGAGGTAAGTATTCAGACTGTCTGAATTGATGCAGTCTCAAAACCAGGGGTCTGAAGTAAAGAGAAAGTAAAACTCATAAGAGCTGAACAACCAGGTGTCTATTCACGGGCAACAGAACCCACTGCCCATGGCTTTTCCATGGCAAAGGGAGACTGTGCCTTCAAGGCAGACATCACTGCCCTCAACATGAGACATGCGCAGTTTCAAGACAAGCCTCAGCTCTGGCCTCATCTGTGGAAACCACCAACAGTGGCTGCTGCCCTAAGCATCCATTATAATAAAAGGCTAATCTGCAAATTATCCCCTTAGGAGTTCAACCAACTGGTAGTTAGACCACTTGCTATGATGTGCGCTGACCACCAGGGGGCGACACCGAATGAAGGAAGGCCCCAGCCAGCAGCTGGGAAAAGGCAGGCCCCGATTGGCCCTGATCACCGGCCAGGACTAGGGATCCAATCTGGGCACGAATTTTGTGCACTGGGCCTCTCTAGTTAGCAGTATAAAAAGCCTTTCCCATAAAACTCTGGAGCAGGAGAAGAGAGAAACATGGGTGCCACAGGATGGCCAAGAAGCTCGTTTTTGGAACCTTAATGAGATACCTTCTTGATACTCCCAAGATCATCTGGAAGGAATACGAGACAAGAGTTCCAATAGAGTGCTGGAAGTGGAGGCTGAGCCGGAGAATTTAAGTGTGTTCATTTTCTGCCAAGTTGTATTAAGCAGACTTGTAATGTTTCAGTGTGAGATCTCACTTTATGTGTGAAATGTAAAATAAATCATAATTTTTAAATTCAAGAATATCATAATTCCAAAGTTTCGTGGCCAAATGAAATTCTTTTTTAATAAATTTCATATTGAGTTAATCCTACTTTCATATAGCACAGCCACATTAGCTGTTAAACAGAAAATAATATTCCTAATAGAATATTTACCTGAATAATGTGGGTTTTGAGTAATACACGGTGTATGAGCTTTGTCACTGTGGCTTTGACCTATTCAAACTGTAGGCTAGTGTGGCTGGGATGTTTGGATTATATAAACAGCAGAGACAACGAGGTTAATGTGTCCGTTATAGCCATTCTAATTGATGAAAAAAGTGCCTTTCCCTTTTATTCTAATAAATTAACACCTCCTTTCTCACACCATGGCATTTTCTCAGAAGACAACTGAAAATAAGTTAAGTAGGAATTGCATTTTGCAAAGGTTTATCACATAATTAACCATTATACTGAAGTTGCTGTAATATTTTTATTTTTTAGCTTATTGGTGATTCCATCAATCTATTTTTCATCTCTCTGTGGGCTTAGTTTTGTTCCCCTACTCAGAAGTCACCCATGACTATAAGTAGCTCATGAGCCTTTTGTAAAGACAGTCTTCTGAAGTAAAGAGACTGTGTATGTTATTATGGATTTTTGTTTTTATTTTTTATGGTAAAGGTAAATGTAATTATGGAGATAAGAAGGCTCTTATAGGAAGTTCTGTTTGTTTTTTTTTATTTGTTTTTTTAAAAGGCTTTAAGATTATTTTAGTAGTCACAGATTATAAAGAGGTCCAGATTTCTCCAGAATATTTCTGAATATTCACAGGGAGTGTGTATATGTCGTGGCACTCACTCTAAACTGACTTTATGAAAAACAATTATTTTTTGGTGTGAAAGAATTTTTTCTGCGCCTAGAAGCACTAACACAACATCCTTTTTTTTTTTCATTCTGAAAATTTGACTCAACTTCTCATAGGAAAGAAGGAGCTATGCATCGCATCATGCAGGGACATTCATAGGTTGGAAAGGCAAAGTTATCCCATATGCTAATACTCCAGAGTTATCTAGATGGTTTTTTTCACATTCTTCTCTCTGGCTTTTTCATTATGATTTTTGATACCTGGGTAATTGAAGCAGCAGTTGAAAGTGACAAGAATGAAGCCAGTGTAATAAGTTGTTAAAATTTTTTAAATGATAAAAAGAATAATTGTTATTTTTTAAAATTATTTTAAAATAATAATAAAGGGTAATTAGAAGGATGAGTTTAATCCTGGCTTTATCTGCACATTATTAAGCAAGAACGCTTTTGGAGTGGTCTACAGGGCAATAGAAATATCTGTAAGTTCCTGCACCCTAGGAATGAACACTTGAATGAATCCCAAAAGGTTTAATGACCTTTGTATTCCAATATAAATTATAATCTTAAGGCTGAAATAAGAGCCAAAGATTATTTTTCCTGAAACAACTAAAATGGTTATGTATGTTTTAGGAAGGAAAGAAGACCCAAAAATGACTTCTTGAGATTTCCTTTTGTGGAAATCACCCATAACAGCAGCAGGAATGCATAACTCTACAATCTGAAGGCTGATTATGCTACGTCAGACTTTCTCAAGTTATAGTTTGTAAGGTCAAGATATGACTACAAATAATGACAAATGTGAGGGAATGACATTTTTCTTCACTTGAAAGAAATATTATTTTGGTATGAAAAGGCCAATTAAGAAAAAAAAATAACCCCACAAATTTAACTAGGACACAGGTGTTTGCCCAGCAAGGTAAGTTAAAATAGATGTCTATTACTTTTTACTGACCCATCCATTTTGCAATCCCCTGCCAAATCTTGCTGTGATTTTGTTTCACACAACTATTTAAAATCTGGTTCTCCTAGATCCGTGGTCGGTAAACTGCGGCTCATGAGCCACATGCGGCTCTTTGGCCCCTTGAGTGTGCCTCTTCCACAAAATACCACGGCCTGGGCAAGTCTATTTTAAAGAAGTGGCGTTAGGAGAAGTTTAAGTTTTAAAAATTTGGCTCTCAAAAGAAATTTCAATCGTTGTACTGTTGCTATTTGGCTCTGTTGACTAATGAGTTTGCCGACCACTGGCCTAGACCTAGGTAATTTCCCCCAAATAGGGTTCTCAATGTTGGCTGCACATTAGAATCACCCCAGACCAACTGAGTACTTTTGCGAGGTTGGCCTGAGGCATTAGCATTTTCCACATCACCCCAAGTTGACACCCACTGCCACAAAGAAGCCCCACTCTACCTGTGTGACTCTAGCTGAGCCAACTCACATCTTGCTTGAATTCAAATAGACTGAAAATTGCTTTTCTTCTGTGCAGTTGCGGAGGTAGGTGGTTATTGCCTGTTGGAGTAACAAGGTCAGGGGGTTGCTAGATGCAGTCCACCAAAACCTGGATTTGCGGGCAGAGAGTTCACAGCTGGGGCCCATACTGAGCAGGTGATTGTTGTTGCAAGTTGTCTGCTAACCCAGATGGAAATTTGGTTGTCTTTTGTTCACGTCA
This sequence comes from Antrozous pallidus, assembly GCA_027563665.1. Taxonomy (NCBI): domain Eukaryota; kingdom Metazoa; phylum Chordata; class Mammalia; order Chiroptera; family Vespertilionidae; genus Antrozous; species Antrozous pallidus. The sequence goes on along the minus strand of CM050509.1, from coordinate 136,260,565 downwards.
AACCTGAAACCCAGTTATGTGCCCTGACCAGGAATAGAACCAGCAACCTTTTGGTGCACAAGATGATGCTCAACCAATTGAGCCATTCTGACTGGGATTACACACACACACACACACACACACACACACACACACACACACACACAAATGCTTCCAATTTGATCTGAAAGAATCTCAGACAAAGAAATGTGCAATAAGGTGGCACCAAATAGTGACTTTGCTACACCTAATGGTTTAAATATATGCAATGTGATAGTGTAGAATTGTGTGTATGTGTATTTATCATTTGGAAAATTAAAAACAACTTGCAGAAAGAAAGTATATAAATACTTAGTAGAAGAAAAGAGCATAGATAAAAAAAGATTAAGGGATGGCAGGGCTGTAGAGAAAATTTTTTTGTATGATTAAGGCTTTCTGAACAAATAAATCAATCATCTACATTAACAAGGCTTGGAAGTTAAAAGATGACTGGGCTGAAATGTCCTCTCCCAGGGATGCTGGGGGCAGTGAGAATGGCACCAGGTATTCAACCAGTGGGGTCAGACTGGACCTGGGTTCAGCAACCTCCAGACTTGAGTCTAGCCAGGAAAGAATTCAGAGCCAAGTCTCAAACTACAAAAGAACATTCATTTGGAAAATCACTGAGGAAGAAGTCATTCCTAGAAGAAATGGGCTTAGGAAACAAGTTATAGAGGTAAAAGAAGGGCCCTTGGAGCTTAGAAATGAGAAAGGCAAAGGGGACATATCTGGGAGGATGGGGGTGGGGAGGAGAAAGCCCACTGAGCCCTCAGTCCTAAGGGTTTTAAGGATGGACATTTTAGGGGAGGTCCCAAGGGAAGATCTCCATAGCATAGTCAGCAGCTTTCCAGGTGTGTCCTTTCAGAATCTAAGTCTCCACTGATTGATTGGCTGGCACCTTGGCAGGGGGTCATTACTCAATGTAGCTGGTTCTGAGGGCAGCCTTGACTATGAAGTTGCATGTCTGGTTTTGCTACTTTTCTGGGCCTGGAGCTGAAATAAACCTGAGGCCTTAGATGCTATCTCTAGAGAGGAAAGGTCGGGGAGTTCAAACTGAATGCCTTAGCCATATGCTAAAAGAGGAAAGGTCACCCTGCGAATAAGATTTCGCCTAAGTACCCAGGGCTTTCTCGGCTCTGGTGACCTTCTGTACCTGGTCCATTGTCCTTGATCTGCTCATAGCTGTCTAACAGAAGTATGGGTTTACATTTTAAAAGGGAATAAAATCTGAAATGTAAGAAATTTTCCTGGGTCTGCGAAGCTGGAGGCATTTGGGCTACACCCCGCCCCCATTTTAATATTCCAAAGGAAAAGAATATTGAAATCCTCTCTTTTATTTCTCATTTATACCTTGTTTAGGGAGATCAAGTTTCTCTTTCTTTCTCAAGACCAAGGTAAATAATCTCTCATATCATATTTTGTGGCTCCTCTTCTATAATACAAAAAACATTTGCAGGTTCGTCATCTGGTTCTTAACACATTGCTTCCGAAGAGGGAGACAAGGCTAAAGAACAAAGGGGAACTGGTAAGGTTATCACTGTAGGTGATAATTCCTCCGATTTCTACATTTAAAAATTCATGTTTACATTCAGATAATACAAACAGATATAGGTATTAAAAATATACCACTGTATTAATATTCAATTTCATTGAGACAAATAATAATTTTATGCTGTCAAAGTAAGAAATGCCCAAACCTGTAGAGAGTTGTTATGAGTTTATCTGAGCCAAAATGATTTTGCCTGGAAGCAAAATCTCAAGTGATTGAGAAGAGATTATATAAAATTCATAGGTGATAGATTAGGCAGGGTGGGGGGATCTATGTGGTTGGATAAAAAGGAAAATAGACACATACTTCTTTTACATAGGTGGGTATAGGATAGTTAACATTTGATAAGGCAATATAAAAAATAATGAGATGCTCCGTGGTCTCCAGTTCTGGTGGGAAGTTGTGCCCTGAGAGGTCTGGAAAAAGGATTATTGTAGACGCAAAAAGACAATGGACATGCTTAGTTAAGGTAAAGATTGACATTTGTCAAGAAAAATACCAACCTATGACATAATTACCCACCATGACTCACTTTTAGCTAGAAAGTTTTAATTTCAGATCATTCTAAATGGTTACTTTAGGTCTCTGAGTTTGCATGCAGGCCTCGCCTGAGCTCGTCAAGTTTAGTATATGACCCTCTTGTGCACACTTCTTCCTTTTGGGCATAAATCCATCCAAAGGGTGCACTAATGACCAACCTTTTAGTTGGATAATGTGGTGCCATGGTATAAGGCTCATTTCTGGGAAGTCTTACTGTCAGCATTTGTCTTACTGAATGATGGACTATTGCAGATGAGGCAAGATCGTAACCTTGGACGAAAGTCAAGGCTGAATGTTTCTGAAAAGTGAAAATCAAGTAAATGGGAGTCAATCAGGTCTTATGGACCTTCATTAACAAAAGCACTCTGGATCATTTCTAATCTATAAGCTACCAGATCCAGGTTTTGCTGGCTGTCTCACTTCTCTATATTTTGCATCTAATATAACATTTGCTTATCGTTTGAGGTCATACCATACACCACTTCAGTTTTCATAATATGATCATGAGATGAGTTCCCATTTACTATGTCCTATCTACTTCCCACTGGAAGCACTCAAGTGCCATTTATTATTAATCTGATTCCCACTATTTGTGCAATAGGAAGCTGTAAGTGTAATTTTATTCAGAGACATGGCTATAAGAACATAATGCTATAAATTACAATTATCATCTAAAAATTTCAGAGGCCAGGAGGACAGCAAGAGTTTCATAGGTAAATATGCTGTGCCTCCTAAGACAGGCACAGTCACAGAGGGGCCAACAGGAGAGATCTAAAAGATCAACAGAGGTGGGACACAGACCCTCACCCACAAACCTTGCAGGGGCCTGAACTCTCACCCCTTCTGAGGGAGGTCTCCTGCCTCCATGTCTGCTTTGCCTCCCACGCACAGCTCAGATCGGGACCCAGGTTACAGACAGAGACTCGGCCAGCAACAGCTGCTCTATATCTAAATTCAATCTAGCACCAGTAATGTTCAGGGCCTACTCAAGAATGCAAATAATCCTTTCCACTAATATTTACAGAGTAAACTAAGATTTTTGCTTGAGTATTAAAATTGACAGTAAAATAGTAATCAAGTTTTCAGATTAATTTAAATTGGCCAAGTGAAATAAGTGAATACTCAAGAAAATTTAAGAGTACTGGATAAAAAGCTGTTCCTAAAATATAAACTAAAATTTCTATTAGTAGTTCATCTCACTGTAAAAATGCCTAACATCCAAAGAACCTAAAGCAGTCATATTTGTATGCAAAAATTAAAATTTAAAATTACCAAGACTGCAATATAAAATTTCCAAAGGCCCCCCATTAATCAAAAGGGGAGGGGGGATAGTGGGATAATATCATGTAAGGAAAAATATCCTGTAAGTAAAATACATCTAGAAAATTCTTACTCCAGAAAAGTAACTTCCATTTGTAATGCCAACAGCAGGACACCCATGAAAAACACACATGGTATCCAAATAAGCCAAAGGAAAATCATTTGGGCAAAAATAAAAAGAATCCCAAGTCTAATTTGCAGAGAGAATCCCTTTGTTTACTTTTGGTCGAGAATGTGTTTGTGTGTTTTCAGAGAACAACTCCAAGACCATGTGGGTTCCTGCGACTGTGAGGAACTGACGGGTCTGTTCCAGTCACGAGGACGGTCCAGAGATGGGGGACGCTGATGACATCTTGCCATGCTAGCAGTCGGCAGCTGTGCATTGCTGCAGGCAGCCCAGGACCAAACCAGAGAGGATGGATCTTGCATTGCCACGATGTATCCACCATCTGGATACCATTGCTGACATATACACATGAAGAACTATTTGACATTGAAACTGAGACTCAAACATGTTTTGTTCTTATACATTTATTTCTAGTATGCAGATGCAAGATATTTTTGAAGAAAAGAAACAGGGGAGAGTGATTGATATAGAGGTCAGGAGGCATTGAACAGGCTGTCAAGCTACAGGGGGAAGGCTTGGGTGGATGGGAGGTGGATGCCAGGGGAGATCAACTGAAGGACTTGTATGCATGCATATGAGCATAACCAATGAATGAAAGACACTGGGGCGGGGAGGGTGGCAGGTGGGGACATGTACTGGGAGGTAGGGGAGGCTGAGGGGAGGAAAATAAGGGGGGAAGGAAAACATATGTACTACTATTAAATATAAGTTATACTGCAAAAAAAAAAAATACTATCGAGGACCTCCAAAAAATAAAAATAAAATAAAATAAAATAAAATACTGTTAGGAAATTTAAAAAAAAAAAGAACTATTTGACATTGAAACTGGGACTCAGAACAGTTGGACATTGAAACTGAGACTCAAACATGTTTTGTTCTTATACATTTATTTCTAGTACGCAGATGCAAGATATTTTTGAAGAAAAGAAACAGAGAAGAGTGGTTGATATAGAGGCAGGGAGGCATTGAACAGACTGTCAAGCTACAGGGGGAAGGCTGGGGAGGGTGAGGAGCGGGTGCTGTGGGAGATCAACTGAAGGACTTGTATGCATGCATGTGAGCATAACCAATGGACGCAAGACACTGGGGAGGGGAGGCAGGTGGGGACATGTGCTGGGGGTTAGGGGAGGCTGGGGGGAGGACAATGGGGGGCAAAAGGAAAACATATGTACTACTACTAAATCTAAATTATACTGCAGCCGAACCGGTTTGGCTCAGTGGATAGAGTGTCGGCCTGCGGACTGAAAGGTCTCAGGTTCGATTCCGGTCAAGGGCATGTACCATGGCTGCAGGCACATCCCCAGTTGGAGGTGTGCAGAAGGCAGCTGATCGATGTTTCTCTCCCATCGATGTTTCTGACTTTCCATCCCTCTCCCTTTCTCTCTGTGAAAAATCAATAAAACATATTAAAAATAAATAAATAAATAAATAATACTGCAAACATATTTTTTAAAATAAATAAAAATGTAAAAATAAATAAATAAAATAAAATAAAAATATGCTGTGCCTCAGCAGTAGTTATAGATGGCCATAATTTTATAAACACTTCAACCTCCATCTGAACACAGTTAGCAATCCTTGTTGGGATAAGGGGCAAGCACATTCCCATAATTGGTTTCTAACGTTAATACATAAACTTCCCTTGTCAATATTTCTTTTCCACTGACCTTCTCTAACTTTTTTAATTCTCCTTAGTTTGTCTTTTTTTACTCATTCAAAAATAACCAAGTTTTAGGACAAAAAACTTACTTTTAACTTCTCTTAGAAACACACATTCCTTTCCTTCCTTTGCAAAAGCATTTCTTTTAAATTCCAAAAGCTAAGCCATTATGAGTATTATTGATAATACAAAAGGTATCTTATACTAGAGGACCAGTGCACAAGTTTGTGTACCGGTGGGGTCCTTCAGCCTAGCCTGCGGGATCAGGCTAAAACCAGCTCTCCAACATCACCCTAGGGGTCCCAGATTGCAAGAGGGCACAGGTCAGGCCAACAGACCCCACCAGTGCACGATTGGGGCTGGGGAGGGATGCAGGAGGTTGGCCAGCTGGGGAGGGATCATGGGAGGACTCCAGGGTAAGTCCAGCCCATCTCACTCACTCCTGATCGGCCGGACCAAAATAAGTAGATTTCAGGTTGAAAAGTACTATAAAAGAGTTTTAAGCCAAGAAAATGAAAAGCTTCTACAAATTTACCTAGTTAAGTTTTTTGTTTTGTTTTTTAATCCTCACCCAAGGATATTTTTCCATTGATTTTTTTAGAGTGGAGAGAGAGGGAGACAGAAAGAAATATCAATGTGAGAGAAACACATCGATTGGCTGCCTCCTGCACATGCCCTGACCAGGGCCTGGGCTGGGGAGGAGCCTGCAACTGAGGTAGGTGCCCTTGACTGGATCGAACTAGGGACCCTTTGGTCTGCAGGCCCATGCTCCATCCACTGAGCCAAACTAGCTAGGGCCCTAGTTACATTTTAATTGTACCATTTATATGGTCCACCAATCCATAGGACTAAGATGATAGGCACAATAAAGATATATAGAGTAAGCCAACTATTGCATTTGCCCAGTAAAATGAGTCCCTCAATCACTGTAACTCAGAGAAAATTCCCTAATTGGGAATTAAGTTTTTTAAATAACAATTTACCTAGCATTAAGTCTGTTGCTCTCCTCCAAGGGAATGCCTCAATCCAGTAAAACACACACACACATACACACACGATACAAATCATCACACATATTTGTATTCTTGAGATGGTGGCATTTAGATAAAATCCAATTACCATACCTCAAATAGATCTAAAGAAAGTGGAAAATGTCCTTGAGACAGTTGGGATGATTTTAGGGTTATATTTGGATAAATAGAACATCTGTTACACACTTTATGAGCTACAGTAGAAATTTTCCAGTAATATTGTTTACTCTATGAAATCATTTTTAGGATCCCAATGTGTTAACTCATGTGCATGTTAAAGTATATGTAATTAAGTCCCTATAGGGAACCATATCTGCTTGTCTGGGTCAAAATTTCTCCCTTTTTGTTGCTATCTCCTCTTTTATTCTTATGCAGCTGTCTATTGAGTTATTGAAACTGTAAAAGAAAATGTTTATTGATTTAATAGGAAGTAAGATGCATTCTAAGGTTTAGACAATTTGGCTGATATCCTCTTTTATTCTTATGCAGCTGTCTATTGAGTTATTGAAACTGAAAAGAAAGTTTTTATTGATTTAATAGGAAGTAAGATGCATTCTAAGGTTAGACAATTTGGCTGTTTAATGCTGCCTGTCTAGTTGCAACATCAGCTAAATGATTTCCTGTTGCTTTCGTTGTGGCAGCTTTAGAATGACCTGGAATTTTAATAATTGCCAATTGTTTCAATTCTATATGACATCTAATAATTCTTCGATCTATTTTCTATTCTTCCCTGAGAAAGTTAAAAAGCCTCACTGCTTCTACAACATTTTAGAGTTGTGAGCTACACCAAGGGTATAGCTACTATTAGTGCAAATATTGACTACTTGATCTTTGGCCAATTTACAAGCGCAAGTTAGAACAATTAATTCAGCTTATTGGCCAGACCTTATTCAGGTAAATAAGAACATTCAATTAAGTCTACCATGGAAGCTACTGCATATCCAGCTTAGTAACATCTCCGTTTACCTTTCAAAGATCTATGTGTAAACCAAATTAAGTCAGCCTTTTCAATAGGAGTTTCCTATACATTATTCTTCAGTACAAGATTATAGTCGCTAAGCAAGACACAATCGTGGATGTCTTTATTCTGTAAAGAAAGTAGCACAGTTACCGGGTTAAGACTGTTACATCAAATAGTAGGTGCAGAAAGCAAGAGTCAGTTGACTGTTTAGTGTGATAAGAATTCAGTGAAGATTCAACTGAATGAGTAACATAAACAAAGAAGAACCCATAACTATCTTTTTTGTTTGTTTGCATAACAGCAGAGATGGCTGTCATGCAGAGTTTTTTTAGCTACTGATTTTAATTGCTGACCATAATGTCCTGTGACAATCTCAACATTTTTGAGTTCTAAGGTATTCACTTTATTTCCATGTATAAAAAATTAGAAAATTTATAATTAAGGTATCCTAGACCAGGAGCTACAGATAAGTCTTTAGAGATTTTACAGCTTGTTTCCCTTCTTGGTTCCACTGAATTGGATCAGGTCATTTTGATTTTAATAAGACATATAGAGGCTAGGCCACTAATAAAAATGTGTATTCAAGTAAATAAAAGCTAACAAGGCCTGGGCCCAAGTGGAGCCTCTTCGTTAGAGAGGTTTCTGCCTGGCACCCCCATGCCTTCTAAATTTATATTTCTTGTCTAGTATACCCATTTGTGCCCCTTCTCCAGACCTTGAACCCTAGCTGCAAATGGCTGCAGCGGTCACACACTGGTGGGGTCCCTTGGCCTCACCTATGCCCTCTCTCAATCCAGGACCCTTCAGGGGATGCCATAGAGCTGGATTTGGCATGATCCCTGCAGGCCAGGGCAAGGCACCCCACCAGTGCATTAATTCATGCACCGGGCCTCTAGTAAACAAATAAATAAAAATAAAAGAATTGTGTACTGACATGACAGCTATGGATTAAGCAAAAAAGTATTTTTTAAAATATTTTTAAAGAGGACTTAAACAGATATAGAGGCAGGGTGGCCTCGAACAGGCTGTCAAGCTACAGGGGGAAGGCTGGAGTGGAGGGGAGGCAGATGCTGGGGGAGATCAACCGAAGGACTTGTATGCATACATATGAGCATAACCAATGAATGAAAGACACTGGGGCGGGGAGGGGGGCAGGTGGGGACATGTGCTGGGGGGTAAGGGAGGCTGGGGGGAGGATATTGGGGGGGAGGAAAACATATGTACTACTATTAAATATAAGTTATATTGTAAATAAAATTAAAAAAGGAAAGAAAATAAATAAAGAGGACTTAAACAAAAAGGCCTTTATTATTTTTAAAACCAAAAGGACATGGACCCAGCCAATCTTTGGATGGTGACATCAACACTGGAAATATTCACCAGAGGTATGTAAGGAAATCATAACTCTGAAAAAAGTTTTTTCTGGAAGCTGGCAGCTGAACTCAGGTGTTTTTCTCTGGAGTCAACAATGGATCAGGTTCATGCCCTAAACAGAGTAAGTGAAATTCAGATCTCCTAAGGGCTCAGGTTACTAATTTCCTCCAACTAATAAGAGAACAAAGTCAGCTTCCCTGAGGACCTAGGATGGTGACTGATAAACACTGTGGGGACTTGCTCATTGTTGATACAGGTGGAATGAATTCTGTCACAGAATTCTGCACTAAGCCTTGGGCAGGTTAGAAAGTAGAGCATAAGTACACATGCTTCCCACATAACTAAAGTTATGGAAAATCTCCCTACTGTTGAGGATGGGGTTTATGACATGAAAGTCAGACAACTGAAACCTGAGTTTCCTCCAGTGTTGTTAACACTAAAATAAGAAAGTATATTTCCTACACATCCAAAAACTTCCTCTAATGTGTACTCTCATGTGTCCAGAGGTTGGAATTTTCACTAAAAGATTACCCACATGCTCAGCACTAAAAAAAACCATTATCCTTCGTGAACTCTGATGAGTATGAAGATGAGAGCTCTTGATAAAAGATTTTCCACAATCAGTGCACTTATTCAATCTTTCTCCAATATGAACTCTGATGATAGCAGAGTCCAAACCTACTGGTAAAAGATCTTCCACATTCACTGCACTTAAAAGGTTTTTCGCCAGTGTGAACTCTCTAGTGTGAAATGAGGTTGGAGCTGTGGCTAAAGGATTTCCCACATTCAACATACTCATAAGGCTTTTCTCCAGTGTGAACTCTCAGTGTGTAATGAGGTTGGAACTTCGACTAAAGGATTTCCCACATTCAACATACTCATAAGGCTTTTCTCCAGAATGAACCTGACAGTGCTGAATAAAGGAGCACTGATATTTAAAACATTTCCCACACTCATTGCACTCATATGGCTTTTCCAATGAGTGAACTTTCTGATAACAAAGGTCAGAGATTCCTTTAAAACACTTTTTACTTTCGCCGAGACTGGCTTCGCTCAGTGGATAGAGCGTCGGACTGCGGACTGAAGGGTCCCGGGTTCGATTCCGGTCAAGAGCATGTACTTTGGCTGGGGGCACATCCCCAGTAGGAGGCGTGCAAGAGGCAGTTGATCGATGTTTCCCTCTCATTGATGTTTCTGACTTTCTATCCCTCTCCCTTCCGCTTTGTAAAAAAATCAATAAAATATATTTTTTTAAAAACATTTTTTTACTTTCAGGGTCCACAAAACACTGCCTTCCAGTATCAACAGCTTGGTCTGGAACAAGCGTGTCATTGCAGCCAATGGCTTTTTTACATTCTTTCTTGGCCAATGGCTTTTTTACATTCTTTCTTGCTATAGTAATTTTTTCTGTTTTGAAATGTCACCCCAGACATCAAGATTTCACTTGATTTGTACTTGATATGAGTAGCCCGTTGCTGAAGTTGTCTTGAAGCAGTAAGCATGCCGAGTCCATCCTCTGGTCTCCAACCTTTTGACCCATAAAAAGCTTCTGGAACACACTGAATTTGCAGCTCTTCACAAGTGAGGCCTTGTTCACACCTCTTATGAAACACTTTACTCTCATGTGCTGGTCCTGGTACAGGTGATACTTTGCATTGAAATAAAATGGTTTTGCACATGCCCACATCTCAACAGTTGCAGGCTGTGTTGTGTTTCCTGCTGCTCAACCAACTGGAAAATGTCCTTCAAGACTACACCACAGCTCTCACAGGGGTGGCTCTCCTGGGAAGACAAAGCTACTTTGTTGTTCTTTGCCAGTGATACACTTACAGAAACATTCTGTTCAATGGATGTCTCCAGATCCTGTGTTCCACAGCAGCAATCCAGTGAGGATATAAGAGCAAAATTCTCCAGCATCACATCAAGGTACAGGTATCTCTGAGCCTCATTAAGGAGGTACCACTCTCTTCTGGAGACGTACAGTGACATCCTCAAAGGTCACACCTTTAAATATAAGTTATATTGTAAATAAAATTTAAAAAAAAGGTCACACCAACCTCAGTTGGGCACCTCAGCACAGTTGCTGCCATCAGACTCTCTGAGCAGAGCGGGTGGGGGTGGTGGGCAAGGAGGGGATCCTGTACGGCCCTGAATAGGGTCACTCGGGGGTCACCAAACTTCACACTGGTGTGGTCTATGGTGGGGACCAGTGGACTTTCGAGCCTTCTCCTCTGCGTATCTCCACCACGAGCCACTGCTCACATTGCTCTGACCCAGTCAGGTGACCCTGAGAGGAAAAAAAATATTTTTGAAAGGGACTAAGACTGAGACTCAAGAAGAACTTAAGAAATCACCACATGTGAAATTCCTTAAATAAAAATGTATTAACTTTAAATAATTATGCCTATGTTACACATAATTTTTATAAAAAATACATTATACTTTTTGTAGAAAGTCAGCATATATTTTTGGCTTGAAGTTTGTTTAGTTTTTTGTGGAGGGAATAAAAATAAAATTTAGCAGTTTTAGTTGTGCCCTGTCTTTGACATGAAAAATGGTAGGGCATCTGCTCACCTTATGAAATTATTTTGTCCTTGCTCTGCTTGGGGCATAAGTATCTTACTTTGCTTTATCTTCCTTTTGCTGTTTCACTTCAGCTAACTGATTGTATAGTCTGCAAGAAGTTTATCTGGAATTAAAGACAAATACTTCAGGGGAAAAAAAAATATATATATATATATATATATATATATATATACTGAAAATTTACCCTGCATTCCTTCCCCCAAACATACCACATTTAGACCTTCCCCTCACATTCTCATGCCTACTTCATTTTAGATAAAGGTATCAAGAAGAATAATATCCCAAAGTATTTCCCTTTCATAGTTTTGTAGTTTTTGGTTCAGTCCCAGTCTTCTTTAAATAAAATTAGATTTGTTCTTGCCAGGAGAGAGGAGAGGTTAAGACAAAGTAAAGGATCAGCTGATTCTTGACCCAGAATGGAGACAGAGAACTCTGTCCTCTCCATCCCACAGTCCATATGCAGACACCCTCTGTCTCAGGTAAGGGTATAAGCATGTTGGTGTTTCCAGAACCATTTCTGTAGGGAAACCCAAGTAATAAATAGAGGCTGCCCCTTTCATCTTACTCTGCAAGACCAAAATCTCACTAAAATATGAAAGAAAAATAACTGCTAATGTTGATAACATCTTTTGATCATTCTCACTCATATGGGGAGTCTTGCTATTGAAAGTAGTCTCTTTCTATAGATGAGATATTATAGAATTGTATCCCTGAAAACTATATAATTTTAACCAATGTTACCCCAATAAAATCGATTCAATTACATACATAAAATAAAAAGAAAGTGGTCTCTTTCCTCTCTAAGCATCAAGGTACTGGGTATGGGGAAGTGGAGGATGTTAGAAATGTCCAAGCAGCTTCATTAATGATTGTTGAGTAGTTCTAGAAAAACTTCTAGTCCTGATTCATCTAAAAATTATGAACTTAATTTGATATACATATTAAGTCTGCTTCCTCATGTCTTTGCTACATTAAAAAAAATCAAAAGCTGTAAAAGAGAGTTTTGCCCTGGCTGGATAGCTCGGTTTGTTGGAGTGTCTTCTCAATACTCCAACAAATGCATGCAGAAATGAGTGAAACAACAGGTTAATGTTTCTCTCTCTCAAATCAATTTTGAAAAAAGACAATGTTGCATAGCACATGACAAAGTTATACATGATTGTCTGTTAGGTAAAATTAATTAAGCTAATTTTAATACTTTCCCTTCTCTCCAACCTAATCATGAATCAAGGTTTTCAGTAGTTCTTAGAACAAGAATTTTCATATTCAAAATTACATGTTCAAAATGCTAGGAATGTTTAGACTATTAAGTGGTTAACTAAATGAGCCCTATTTGCCTGTTAAACTGCTTAATGTAAAATGAATATTACTTTCAGATGTTCAAATAAAATACATAAAACATTGAACATCATTGCAATCAACTTTTGATTATCTGTACGCATGGAAAAGAAAAGGTGGCTTGATTAAATGGAAAATTAGAACATTTTTCTGGAGGGGAAGACAAATATCATTTTAAAAAAGTAATATGTAAATATTCCAATCACCATAAAAATGGGACTTTTTAAATGAGTGAAAGGATTTAAAAGTTCACCTAGAACAGTGGTCGGCAAACTCAGTCAACAGAGCGGCAAACCGCGGCTCGCGAGCCTCATTTTGCTGACCACTGACCTAGAAGAATAAATGTAAGAAAAATAAAGCTAATAAAAATTAAAGAAAAATAGTGAGGGTGTTCCAGAATTTACCAGGCAACCGAGAAATACGCAGGAGTACTGGAGGCCCAGGAAAAACCCATTTATTTTCAGACGTTTCACATGTACCGGTACAGTGACTCAGGGGAGACTGTTTCTCTCCAAATCTTGAGCAAGCCAATATGGAGGAAGCGTTCCCTTTATACCCTTTGGCTTCTTTGTCCCCCAAATACGGGTCATGCTTCCGAACCTTTGACGGGCTGGCAAAAAGCAAATGAAAAGGTTTGGGGGCCTTGAGACCAGATCTAAAAGCCTGGCCTGGCACAGTGCTGATAACTCCGTCTGGGGGCTGTGTATTGCTCGTGGTTTATGGCCTCTCTAAAACGGGAGTAGTACTTGGGCAAACAAGTCTTGCAGGACCAGATTATTAAAGAAGGAGCAGAGACTAGACTATAGGCTAACGGGAATGTGCATTAGGTTACTGGCACAGATTCAGACTGCTAGCCCCCTGAAAATGTCTCATTTTCCCCATCAAGGGGAGTAACTTATCTTTCTAGATATTAAAACTTATTGTGAAATCTATTGTATAACATTACCCTTTCCTATAGCTATAGCTGTTCTCTCTGGGTTCTCCCTCCTCTTGCCCCCAAGTCTAGATTACTTTATTGTACCTAGTTTTCTTTGACCCATACTATTGTAAACTGTTTCTCAGTTTTTCTTTTTTTTTTAATTTCTCTATTGATTAAGGTATTACATATGTGTCCCTGTTCCCCCATTACCCACCCACCTCCCATTCATGCCCCCACCCCCCGTTGTCTGTGTCCATTGATTAGGCCCATATGTATGCATTCAAGTCCTTTGGTTGATCTCTCCCCCTCACCCTCCTACCTTCCCTGAGGTTTGATGTTCTGACTGATGTTTCTGTGTCTGGATCTGTTTTTGTTCATCAGTTGATGTTGTTCATCATCTTCCACAAATGAGTGAGATCATGTGATATTTGTCTTTCTCTGCCTGGCTTATTTCACTTAGCATAATGCTCTCCATTGTTTCTCAGTTTTTCATTTTGAGCATACCACCTGTTTCCCGATGGGCCCCTGACTGGTTCTCTTATTTTTTCATATTAGTAGCTATAGTTTAAATTTCTAACATATAATAAATTATGTGAACTTATTGGTAAAAAGTCTTTTTATTTTTATTTTTGTAATATATTTTATTGATTTTTTACAGAGCAGAAGGGAGAGGGATAGAAAGTCAGAAACATCGATGAGAGAGAGACATCGACCAGCTGCCTCTTGCACGCCCCTTACTGGGGATATGCCCGCAGCCAAGGCACATGCCCTTGCCGGAATCGAACCCGGGACCCCTCAGTCAGCAGTCCGACGCTCTATCCACTGAGCCAAACCGGTCTCAGTGTAAAAAGTCTTTTTAAACACAAGGCCATCGTGGGCCTGCTTAGTGATTCATAATTTCTTTACTGAACAGTTTCTTTCTTTCTCCCTAGCCTTCTAGTCTAAACTTACAGATGAAACTAAGGGCAAAGGGACTAGCAGAAACCTCCAAAGCTAATACTTCAACAACATTCACTGCCCATGATATCTGGCCTAGGATCTTTGAACTTCAGTCTTTCCTCATCATCTCCTCCTCCGGGACCCGCTAGCCACTGGCAGACAGTCCAACACAACATTTAAAATTCAAAATGTGAAACACAGAATAATGAAGCCATCTGGTCCATATTGTGTTTTCCAACAATTATAAGTAATGTGAACTATAAATACAATAAGCAAAAGGAAGCAAACAGGAGACCATTAATCAATCCAGACAATTTGCACAAGATGTGATGACTCAAGTGTATTTACACAAATACAGAAAACCCTTTTTCAGAAGACGCTTCAGAAAGGATGGGCCAAAGCAGATCTGGATTAAAAATGTAACCTGGCAGTGCCCTTCAGTCATACAACTTCCCTGAAGTAATAAAAATCTGTATGGGCCTAGCAGGCATGGCTCAGTGGTTGAGTGTTGGCCTATGAACCAGGAGGTCACGGTTCAATACTGGGTCAGAGGCACATGCCCTGGTTGCAGGCTGTCCTCAGTGTGGGGCATGCAGGAGGCAGCTGATCAGTGATTCTCTCTCATCATTAGTATTTCATTATCTCTCTCTCCTTCTCCCTTCCTCTTTGAAATCAATAAAAATATTTTTTTTAAAAAAGAAACTAGTAATACTCATCATTAGCCCCACTTGCAAAACCTGTAGGAGCTTGAGTGGGAAATAAACAACCAAAATGATTTGCCTCTGGATATTTACAGCCGACAATCTCATCTGTCTGACTATCCCATAATCACCTCAAAGTCAATATATCTAAAATGAAACAAATGCTCCTCCCTTTCCAATCTGGACCTTCGTTTATATCTCAGTCTTCTAATATGAGCAAGTGAATAGATAATGATGCAAGTGCAGAGAGAGGAAACATTTAAATTGCATAGCTGAGTTATCACAAGAGGGTGTATGGTAGAATAGACTGTTTGTTCTCAGTTCTTCCTTCCTTCCCCCTTCTTTACCAGGGTTTACTGTAGGTAGAGAATAAATCCCAACAACCCTCAGTGATTTGGTTTGGCTTGACCTCTTTTGCGCTTCCATCATTGCCCATGAGAAGAGCATGCCCTGGACAGCCACTGGTGATATGTGTGGCAGACCAGAAACCTACCTGCAGCCAGAAGCCAAGGTCTACAGATCCACACAACCACTTGCTTGCTTTTGTAAGCCATTGGGATTTGGGGAGTTAGTTGTTATGTAGTATCTCCTATCAGAAATCACAGCACTCTCCCACATATTGCTAGTGAGCACTCAAAATATGGCTGGTCTGAATTGAGATATGCTGTAAGTGTAAAATCCACACCAAATTTCAAAGACTTCATGTGAGAAAAAAAAGAGTAAAATAGGCCATTAATAATTTTTATAATTATAAGTTAAAATTATAATATTTTAGATATATTGTGTTAAAATATTTTACTAAAATTAATGTTTCTTTTTGCTTTTTGATATGGCTAGCAGAAAATTTCAAATAATACATGTGGCTCATATTTTATCTTTTGGACAGTGCTGATCTAGACAGCAGCTGGAGTAGGAAAGGGAAGAGAAAGGGGATTCTAGAGCTCTCTTAAAATCTAGGAGGGGAACCTGGGTTTCTCACTGCCACAGTGTCTGACTACGAATGAGAATACCAACAGTACTCACAACTCAATTTTCAGGACATTCCAGATGTGAGGAGGCGGGCTCACTATATTTCAGGGGCATCTTTAGGAAATGTTTGGGTTAGCCAATGATCGGTCTTGCCAGTGTTTATGATACAAAGATGCATCCATTCAACTCCTGCTCATCTATCAGGATTTGGTTCAAACACTGAATTAGGCCCTTCCCCAGTTAGACCACATCCTACAGGTCTTCCATATTCTCTGCTGCATCCATTCAGGATTGGGCCCACATCACGTGCACAATATCTATGATGAGTAAACTAAGTATGGACCCTTCCCCTGTACACTTTTTCCTAGTATCTCATAATTATTCTTTTTATTTTTTTACTTAAAAGAGAAATGTAATCTCATCTGAAATAAGAATGCTGCTTAAGCATTAGGGTAAAACAATCATCTTTGCATGCTATGTCTCTGGAAGAAACCAGAGCATTTGATAGTGTGACCTCCAGGGAAGGGAACAGATAGCTGAGGGCAGAGGTTGAAAAGAGACTTCTCTGTAATCTTTCAATGTAGAACCTCATATCATGGATTCTTTTAAAACCATTTAAAGAGAATATCTTCACAATGTAGGGGAAAAAAAGATATTTTTTAAGTTTTCAATTACAGTTGACATTCAATATTATTTTATACATGAAGATTCACTCTTTGCTCAGGCCAGAGCCTTCAGTCTTCACTCTGAGCCTGCATATGCAAATTAACCCACCATCTTTGATGAGTTAATTTGCATACTCTTGATTGTCTTGTGTCGTGGAGGTACAGTCAATTTGCATCTTTCTCTTTTATTAGTGTAGATTAGTTTCAGGTGAACATCATAGTGGTTAGACATTTAGATAATTAATAAAGTGATCTCAATAATGCTAGTACCTGAAAAAATATTTTTAAAAATTAGATTCCATTGGAGACTTGTAAAGAATTTTTCTTGCATCATATCTCTTAATTTTTTTTGTTTTTTTAACATATATATTTGTATTCATTTCAGAGAGAAAAGGAGAGGGAGACAGAAATCCTATCTAATAAAAGAGTAATATGCAAATTGACTATACCTCCAATCAAGCCACGCCCATCAGCCAATCAGGAGCAAATTATGCAAATAAACCCCAACCAAGATGGCTGCGGCCACTGAAAGCAGGAGGGAAGCTTGGGTTTCCCCAGCAATGGAGGAAGCCAAGCTTTCTGCCTGCCCTTGCCGGCCTAGGCCTCCACTCAATGCTACAAAGTTTCAATTATAGAAGATACATAATCCCAACAGAAATGGCAGCAGCCACGGAGTTGGGAGAGAACAGAGGCTAGGGTTGCCCGGGCGATGGAGGAAGCCAAGCTTCTGCAACCCTAGCACCTAGGCCTCCACTCTAGGCTACAAAGTTTCAAACAGAAATGGCTGCCACCCCAGAGCGAGCAGAAGGCTTGGCTCCGCTCTAGGCTACAGTGTCAATTGTAGACATAGATTAATCCCAGATCCCAGGCCTCTCCTTGAGTCACTAGGGGGCATGGCCAGCCTACAAACCACCACAGGCCTCTCTCCCAGGCCACCCCACACCCCAAGGGAACCCCCGGTCTGATCCGGGACACCCTTCAAGGCAAAGCAGCCAGTCCCCACCCATGCACCAGGCCTCTATCCTATCTAATAAAAGAGTAATACGCAGATTGACCATCACTATAACACACAAGAGGGCTGCCCCATGTGGTCAAAGATCCTCCCCCCATGTGGATACAAGATGGCCACCACAAGATGGCCAGCAGGGGAGAACAGTTGGGGGTGATAAAGCCTGCAGGGTAGGGCAGTTAGGGGTGACCAGGCTGGCAGAGGAGGGAAGTTGGGGACAAACAGGCTGGCAGGGGAGCAGTTAGACATCAATTAGGCTGGCAGGGTCATGGTTAGGGGGTGATCAGGCTGGCAGGCAGAAGCAGTTAGGGGCAATCAGGGAGGCAGGCAGGTGAGCAGTTTGGAGCCAGTAGTCCTAGATTGTGAGAAGGATGTCTGACTGCCTGTTTAGGCAAGATCCTACTGAGATTGGGCCTAAACGGGCAGTCGGACATCCCTTGAGTGGTCCCAGATTAGAGAGGGCTAAGGGACAAACCCCCCCACTCCCCATGCACAAATTTCATGCACTGGGTCTCTAGTATCCGTGATAAGAGAGAATCATTGATCAACTGTCTCCTGCATGCCCTGTACTGGGAATCAAGCCCTGCAACCCGGGCATGTGCCCTTGACTGGGAATCCAACCATGACCTCTTGGTTTATAGGTCGATACTCAACCACTGAGACACACCAGTGGGCACGTTATATCTTTTAGATCAGCAGTCAACAAACTTTTTCTGTAAAGCACCAGATAGTAAATATTTTAGGCTTTGTGGGTTTCTCTGGCAATTACTTACACTGTGCTGTTTTAGCTGGATAACAGCCATAGATAATATGTAAAGGAATGTGTCCCAGTAAAACTCTTCTTACAAAAACAGGTAAGATTTAGCAGGTAGCCATAATTTGCCACCCACCTGCTTTGTAGAGAGCGCCTCCTTCAAATACCAAAGAAGTGGAGTCAGCTCTGGCCAGTTTGGATAGAGTATTGGCCTGCAAACTGAAAGGTCCAGGGTTCAATTCTGGTCAAAGGCACAGGCTCGAGTTGCGGGCTTGATCCCCACTAGGGGACATGCAGGAGGCAGCCAATCACTGATTATCTCTCATCATTGATGTTTCTCTCCTCTCTTGCTCTCTAAAATCAATTAAAAATATATATTCTTAAAAAAAAGTTATGCTTAGGAAAGTTGGAACAAAAGAAAGATAATAGAGAGCAGAAGAAACACATTTAGCTTATGGTATACAACCACATAATTGTGCTATTCACTCAGAAAAGCGAAGGGTTTCAAAAAACCATGAGAACCGCTCATCCTCTCAGAAATCTTCCTGGTATGAAACAATGGTGACAACAAACAAGTCATACTCTGGGTTAAAAATTATTTCTGCGTCTTCATACTTCTCATATCTGACATTAAAACAATATACTGTATGCTTGTGCAGATATATTCAGAAATTGCTATCTAGAAATGCAAATGATCGAAATTAGCTAAATATCGATCTGTCTGTCATTCAATGTTCTGCAGAAGTGACTATTATAACGCGCACGTACACTCCTCGTCACGGCCTGTGGCATGGTTCCTCCAGTTCAGAGAGTCCCTAGAGAGAG
Source organism: Antrozous pallidus (assembly GCA_027563665.1). Classification (NCBI taxonomy): domain Eukaryota; kingdom Metazoa; phylum Chordata; class Mammalia; order Chiroptera; family Vespertilionidae; genus Antrozous; species Antrozous pallidus. The sequence goes on along the minus strand of CM050509.1, from coordinate 136,241,280 downwards.
CAGTTCAGCACGGACAAATTTAGTTTGCAGCCTGGCCAGTGTGGCTCAGTGGTTCAACCTGCCAACTAGGAAGTCACAGTTGGACTTCATCCCCATTAAGGGGCATGCAGGAGACAGCCAATCAATGATTCTCATCATTGGTGTTTCTATCTCTCCCTCTCCCTTCCTTTCTCTGAAATCAATTAAAAAAATAAAAGAAGAAACATTTAGTTCCCTGAAATGCTGGCTCCAACCCCCAAGTTCCAGGCTTTTCACTCTACCAAATAATTCCAGCACATTAACTGAAAGGATAAGCTCTCCCAGAGAAAACAAATAAAAGCAATACATCTATTTTCTTTTCTTTTTTTAATCTTTATTGTTCAGTATATTAATTACATTGTTCCCTTTTTCCCCCCCTATAGTTCCCCTCCACCTGGTACCCATCCCACCCTCCGCCCTCACCCCCCTCCACTGTCCTCTCCCATAGTTGCATGACTTTTGTCCAGTCTCTTGCTGCACTTCCCACACCCCCTTTCTCCCCAAGAGTTGTCAGTCCTTTCCCTCTCTATGTCCGTGATTCTGTTACATTCACCAGTTTATCCTGTTCTTCAGTTTATTAATTCACTTGATTTTTAGATTCATTTGTTGATAGATATGTATTTGTTGTTCCTAATTTATACTTTTATCTTTTTCTTCTTCCTCTTGTTAAAGAATATCTTTCAGCATTTCATATAATATTGGTTTGGTGGTGATGAACTCCTTTAGCTTTTTCTTATCTGCGAAGCACTTCATCTGACCTTCAATTCTGAATGATAGCTTTGCTGGATAGAGTAATCCTGGTTGTAGAAGCAATACATCTATTTTCAAAACAATTTCTTGTTCAGGAAAAAGATGTTAAGTTTAAAACTTAACATTAAGGCTTTAAAATGAACTATGAAGCAGAGACTGGCTTGGCTCAGTGGATAGAGCGTCGGACTGCGGACTGAAGGGTCCCGGGTTCGATTCCTGTCGAGGGCATGTACATTGGCTGCGGGCATATCCCCAGTAGAGGGTGTGCAGGAGGCAGCTGATCAATGTCTCTCTCTCATCGATGTTTCTGACTTTCTATCCCTCTCCCTTCCACTCTGTAAAAAAATCAATAAAATATATTTTTTAATTTAAAAAAATAAAAATAAAATGAACTATGCAACCTAACAATACCAACTGGGATTCCCCAGCTCTTCACTGGTATTTTTCTCAGAAGAAGATAATACCAAAGGAACTGCAAGGATGGCAAGTGTGCCCCATTCTGGAGAGATGAAACTGAATGGCATCCACAGAATTTGCCACCATCTTTTAAGAGATCTTCACCAAAAAATGCACGGCAAAAAGCAGCTTAACAAGTTCCATTTGCATTTCCATCAGAACCTAGATTCCCCACATGGAAAGTTTATGTTGAAACAGGATAGGATGTCCACCATAGTAAAAAACCTTGATGGTTAGCAAACTCAAAGAAAAATTAAAATCTAATTACTTTTTTCACGGCTAGTGTGGGTAATGATAAAATTAAATGGTTTTCAAAATGATTTGCCTATTGTTTCTGTTAGTAGAAGCAGAGTGACGTGCAAAATGGCAAGTCATCATTACATTTGGCTTATTAATAAACCCATATTCAAATGTAAATACCAGTCAAATAGTGCTGCTCCGATTATTGATGAGTATAGAGCCTACTGCCTTACCACTAACCCTGAGAATTCAAGTGTGATTCCATTTTACAGACTTGAAGAATCCCATATCTCCTCATCTATACTAATAAAAGGATAATATGCAAATTGGTCAGTGTAAGGTTCTACACCACCGTGAGAGAAACTGCAGGCAGGAGTCCGAATAAGTGAACGAATTAATCAGGCTTTATTGGGGGTCTCCGGGCGGGTTCACAGGCTCGGGGGGAATGGAGCCGGAGAAGCCGCGCCATGAGACTGGGGCCAGTGGAAGAGGGAAAGAGGGGAGACCCAGCCAGACCTCCTCCCGGACTGCCTGGGAGGACAGTCCGGGAGAAAAGGGTCCCACGTGGCGCACTGACGCACATTTTAAAGGCAGGGGTTGGGCCCAGGGCGGAATGGGAAGGGGTGGGACACAGGGCACTCTGGTATGTGATTGATTGGTGGCTCAATGTCTCTGTCAATTACATCATAACTCCGCCCACCAGTTGGGGGGGGTACCTATCAGTCAGGACCTCGTCACAGTAATGACCAATCAGCAGGGTGGATGGTGCTGTGGGTTCAAGGGGCGGGACTCTGGGTCTCAGGCGATTTTGACCCCCCCAGGTAAACTCCCCCTCCGTCCCCACCCCCAGTTGAATCCCATAGCAGATCCCGAGTTTACTAAACTTCACTGGAGCTGCTCCCCATAACCCTACCCCCTGCCCCAAGACCATGTTGCCCGCAGCAGGGCACCCCAGCAGCCTCCTGAGGTGTGGGGTAGCTGGAGCCCAGTTCCTGGGGGGTCTGAGGAGAGCGCCTGATAGGAGCCCAGACTGCAAAGAAGGAAGAGAAAGCGGACACAGGGAGCTCTTCCAATCCCCCTGCACAGACACCCTACCCCAGCCCACGCAACCCTGGGGGGACAGGGAGGCTGATCCTACAGGGAGAAGACCCAGCCTTGGAGGTAGCCACAACCCACACCTCTGACTCCCAATATCTTCCCCCACCACCCCCACCAGGGGTGCCCACAACAATAGCATGTTGGTGGTGACTCGTCAGTGCTCCTGAGGGACCTGGGGTCCCTCTGCTGGGGCTGGGCACGCCTCTCCTCCCTACAACTCCAGCCCTGGGTAGAGGCAGGCCCGAACAACCCCCCAGGGTCAGACCCATCCTCCCCACAGCAGCAGTGACTTCTCCACAGCCAAATATTAGAAGTAAATTCGAGCTGTGCTTTACATTTAGTTCCAACAGGAGATAGATTTTCATATACATTTTACTAATTTTCTTTCAGTTCTGACACTTCTATTATAGAGAAAAGGCAAATAGCAATATTAAAATATTTGCTCTAATTCTTTGTAATGTGCATGAATTTTGTGCACCGAGTCACTAGTAAGAAATATTAATCGTACTCTGTTAACCTTGACTGTTTTGTTCTGATTAAAGAAAGCACATTCTGCCCTAGCTGGGTTGGCTCGGTGGATAGAGTGTCAGCCTGTGGACTAAAAGATCCCGGGTTTGATTCCGGTCAAGGGCAACATGCCCGGGTTGCAGCTCGATCTCCTGTAAAGGGTGTGCAGGAAGCAACAGATCAATTATTCTCTCTCATCATTATGTTTCTACCTCTCCCTCTCTCTACCTGTCTGAAACCAATCAAAATATATTTAAAAAAGAAAGCACATTCTAACCTGGCTGGGAGTTGTAGGCGAGACCTGGGAGTTCACCTGGAAATGTGGTCCATCCTCATCTGGGAGCTGCCTATTATCACGAAAAGATTAACAACCCTGTTGTGGAAACTAGAGGCCCCAGCTCTTTGCAGACCCCCAGCCCTTTGCAAACCCCAATTTCTATTACACCCATTTCTATTCCTTTTGCTTCCTTCCTCATGCCTGCATAGTTTGTATACCCATTCTTATTCCTTTTGCCTAATTCCCCAAGTAATCTTTGTCCTTGTTTGTCCTTTGGGGGTGGGTGCCAGAGAGCAGATCTTTGTGGATGACCTGCTGCTCTCCCACGCGGCTGACATTATTGGAATACGCGCTCATATATGACTCAACCATATATGGCTCTGCTTAATTGGCTCAAGTAGTGACAGATAGCTGGACCCATTGGCTGTCCAGTTTCACCACCACACAGACACTGCCCTGCTGGTCTGAGAAACCACAACCTCACTGGGTCTTGTAGCTCTTGGCCCACTGTCTTTGTGCTGTGTGACGACAAGCACAAATTTAGGTAAAATGTTTACCATATTTTCTCAATAGACCTTCCCTTGATCTCCAGTTTGTCATAGAACCCCATTTTATACTCTCCCAAGTCTCTTTGACCTTATTGTTTGGTACTCTCATAGCCCCCCTGAACATATCACAATTATGATTAAAGACTTCTTTTCCTATATATTTGTTTAAAGTCTGCCTTACCCCAAGCAACAGTCAGGTGCAAGAAGGAAGGGTACTCCTGTAAGGAAGGAAAAATAATCTTACCTCTATTCCTCTCAGTGGTTGGCAAACTCATTAGGCCAGGGGTCGGCGAACTCATTGGTCAACAGAGCCAAAGATCATCAATACAACGATTGAGATTTCTTTTGAGAGCCACATTTTTTAAACTTAAACTCCTTCTAATGCCACTTCTTCAACATAGACTCGCCCAGGCCGTGGCATTTTGTGAAGAGCCACACTCAACGGGATAGAGAGCCACATGTGGCTCATGAGCCGCGGTTTGCCGACCACTACATTAGTCAACAGAGCCTCAGTTTGCCGATCACTGCTCTCGGTTCTTGGCTGAGACCCTTCAATAATAATAAAGACACTAATAAGAAAAAAAAATACGCAAGTTTAATAACATACCTCCTGTGTACATGGGAAAGCCCTAGGAAAACTGGGAAACTCCCCCAAGAGGCCCAAGCCTCCACCTTAAATACCATCTTCAGCTAAAGGCAAAAGGAGGTGTCAGTGGGGGGAGGGGCAGTTATGGGAGATGAGGGTAAGGTTGTTATGGAGATTTAGGTTGTTGACTTCTCCATTGATGAGTCTCTACAGATTTATTCATCCTCTTGGTATGGAGAGGATAGCCTTACAAATGGAGATTGCCTTTGTAAATGTAAATGCCTCTTACAAAAGGGCAACTTGTCCTCAGTTTTCAGAGATTTTCTTAGTGTGCTGTTTCTTAAAAATGATCAGGCTAGCTAAAACCGGTTTGGCTCAGTGGATAGAGCGTTGGCCTGCGGACTGAAGGGTCCCAAGTTTGATTCCGGTCAAGGGCATGTACCTTGGTTGGGGGTGTGCAAGAGGCAGCTGATCGATGTTTCTCTCTCATCAATGTGTCTTGTCTTTCTATCCTTCTCTGTAAAAAATCAATAAAATATATCAATTTAAAAAAATAATCAGACTAAAATAATCCTTATGCCAAAGAGACATACTTTGGGGACAAATTCTGTTCCCCTACACTTTCCCCAGCACCCAACACTGCTTAGTTCATGCTGGGGGCTCAAGATACATTTGCTGAATGAATGATTCATAGTAACTTTCTATGTGTTCATGTCCCACAGCTGCTCTGCCATCCTAAGCAGCCATGCTACTACCATTTTGCTGCTTCACTGGATTCCAAGTTCAAGGCTAGCTCCACAAGAGAAAAATCTTCTGTAGCAACAAAGAGGCTGGTTTATTGTCTTCTTAAGTGCCCTTCCTTCTGGTCCTATTTACATGCGTCATTAGCCCAGCAGTGGAAGCACTCTGTTATAAGTGACTTTAGAAGTCATAATCATTACAATTAAAAACTTCCATTTAAACCACACTACCCCTTTGTTATGCTAAAATTGCCCTCTGCGCCTACAGCCCTCTCTCTATGAGGCCTATTTCAGCTTTTAACCTAGCTGCAGGCTTTTTATTTTGGAACCCTTTGTGATCTTCAAGTTGTAATTTTCACACGTGGAGCCTTAAAGCTCTAATATTTTTGTTTATCAGAATTATTCGCTTCATTTCTGCATGTGTTCCGTAGGTGACTTTCCTGTAGCATTACAAAATAATGCTGTAACACTTTACAGCATTAAAAGATAAAAGTTGAAAGCCCCAAAACCACCACACAAAAAAATTAACTGCGCAGTTTAAATATTTAGATTAGTATCAGAGAGCTCAAATGTAGGCAACAATGAAGTCAACTCAAGCACATTGAACTGAGAAAATCAAGAATCCATAATGGTTGATGCCTGGCCCCGGGCTCAAGGCTTAAGCATCAACCTATGAACTGGGAGGTCAAAGTTTGATGCTCAGTCAGGTCTGGGCACATGCCTGGGTTTTGGGCTCAATCTTAAGGGGGGAAGAGGGGGCGTGCAGGAGGCAGCCAATCAATGATTCTCTCTCATCATTGACATTTCTATATCTCTCTTCCTCTCTGAAATCAATTAAAATCTATTAAAGAACCATAGTGGATGGGAATTTTGTATAACAGGGCCAGGACTGGGGGAGGTGAGGGAGATGCAGAGCTGGATTCTGTCTTTATTTTTAAATGTGATATTTTGCTCATCATGAAATTTTAAAATTAATTTTGATATAAAAATATTGCGGCTGCTTCCTCAAAAAGTTAAACAGAATTGCCATATATACCAGCAATTCCACTCCTAGGTATATCCACACAAGAATTAAAAACAGGTACTCAAATATTTGCACATAAATATTCATAAGATCACTATTCCTCACAGCTGATAGGTGGAAACAACTCAAATGCCCATCAACAGACAAAGACATAAACGAATTATGGTAGATACATACAATGGAATTTTATTCAGCTATAAAAAGGAATGAAGCATTGATACACAGGATGAACCTTAAAAACATGATGCTACAGTATTAGGCTAAGCAAAATAAGCCAGTCAGAGAAAGACAAGTATCACATAATCTCACTCATATGTGGAATATAATAAACAAAATTAACTGATGAACAAAATAGATCCAGACACAGAAGCATGGAACAGACTGATCAATCTCAGAGGGAAGGGGGAGAGGGTAAGAGATCAACCAAAGAACATGTTTGCATATATGTATAACCCATGGACTCAGACAATAGGGTGGTGAAGGCCTGGGAGGGGCAGGTGTGAGGGGAGAGGGTCAATGGGAAAAAACAAACAAAGGGGACATCTGCAATACCTTCAACAATAAAGATAAATTTAAAAAAACACATATGATGCTCGATGAAAGAAGCTAGATACAAAAAGCTACATATTACATTATTTCATTGGTATGGAATATCCAGAATTGGAAAATCATAGGAAAAGAAAGATTAGCACTTGCTAGGGGCTGGGAGGAGGTAGGAATGGAGAGTGAGTGCTAATGGGCACGGGGATTTATTTTGGAGTGTTGGAAATGTTTCAGAAGTACATAAAGGTGGTGGCTGCATTACATCGGGAATGTACCTAATGCTACTGAAATGTTCATTTCAAAAGGGTTAATTCTCTATTATGTGAATTTCATCTCAATTAAAAAATATACAGGGTGTCCCCAAAAAATGTATACATACTTTGAATAAAGTGTTTATTAAAAATACATTTCATTTCCGCCCTCGCTGGTTTAGCTCAGTGGTTGGAGCGTCGGCCCTGTGGCCTGGACTGAAGGGTCCCAGGTTCGATTCCAGTCAAGGGCATGTGTCTCAGTTGCAGGCTCAATCCAGTGAGTGTGGGAGGCAAACAATCAATGTGTCTCTCTCACATTGATGTTTCTCTGTGTCTCTCCCCTTCTCTTCCACTCTCTCTAAAATACCCTCAGGTGAGGATTAACCAAAAAAACCACACAAACATTTCATTTTCAAAACATAACAGAATCTACAGCTATCAGCCGTTAAAGTGCGTATACTTTTTTGGGGGACACCCTGTATATTAACTGATCTTGATTCCTGAGATTTTTTTTTATGACCCCTTCAATTCTGTGCCTGAGCACAGGCCTTACTTGCCATCCCCATTCTTGGACCTATTTAAACTTCCTTTGAACTAGAAATAAACTGGGCAAGAAATTGAAATATGCTTGGGCCGCATCCAGATCTGTGGTTGGGTTTCCAAGGTGAAAGAATGGCTCATGTTTTGCTCAAAATTAGTTATTGCAGGTGCCCTGCCACCCTTCCCCCGTCGCCCAGTGAAGGCTCAGTCCCTGCATCATTGCTCAGCACCTGTCGTCACGGTACACCAGACAAAATGAGAACACACTTTCTCCCCGGGCAGGGTGTTGGGAAACGTTTAATCGGCTAGAGAAATCTGTGAGACCCGAAGGCCGCCTCTGGAGGGAAAAAGGAAAGTGCCCCTTTGGTTCCAGTTCATGAAAGTCCATATCATTTGATTCCCTTTGAAGCTTTCCTCCCATGTTTCGTGATTCTTTGAGAGTGTGCTGATTTCTTCAGATAGTTGCTTTATCTTGGCTTCAATTACTTCACAGCCTTAAAAAATAAAAAAGGAATATGTGTTATCAGCAACCTCAGAACCTCAATAATATAAGTCTTTCAAATACTCCCAGCTAGCCGAAGCCGGTTTGGGTCAGTGGATAGAGCGTCGGCCTGTGTACTAAATGGTTCCAGGTTTGATTCCGGTCGGGGACATGTGCCTTGGTGGCAGGCACATCCCCGGTAGGAGGTGTGCAGGAGGCAGCTAGCTGATCGATGTTTCTAGCTATCTATCCCCTCTCCCTTCCTCTCTGTAAAAAAAAAAAAATCAATAAAAATATTTTTTTTTTTAATGAAAAAAAATACTCCCAGCTAATCTTTGCATCATTTTGGTTTGCTCCTAAAGGTCTCCATGTCTGAGGCAAACCTAAATAAATACGGATGTGCTTTTCCATGGAGAACATGAATATTCAGTCCCTAACTGAAATACAAAGAGAGCAGACACTGGAGCAATGAGCTCTTTACAAATAAATGTCCCCAAGCTGCTGTCCCTGCTAAAGAGAGCAGGTCATCCCAGGCCTCTGAGCTGGAATATGATCAAGCCAGCCAGGCTGCTGTCACTCGAATAAAGCCTAACAGAGCAGCATGGAAAATAAGCTGCCCTCAGAAGCCAAGCCCGTCTCTGCCATCATCCTGCAAAGAAATAAAATGCTACGTTATTTTACACACATCCAAGGAAACCCGCTTTCCACAAGCGACCCAGACCAGGGGCCGGCAAACTGGTTTGACGAACGGGTTTACTGGGACACAGCCATGCCCATTCAGTTGAGTGTGGTCCCCCTGTTGCTTTTCCTCTGCAATGGCAAAGTGAAGTAGCTGTGACTGAGACCGCATGGCCTGCGAAGCCTAACTATTTACTCTCTGGCCCTTTACAGAAGAAGGTTGCTGATCCCTGACCGAAACTGTTAGAACTCTGCCCACTTCGGCCTCCAGGTATATTATATATGTACTAGGGGCCAGGTGCATGAAATTCATGCACTGGGGGTGGGTGATCCCTCAGCCCAACCTGCCCCATCACACACACTGGGAGCCCTCAGGGGATGTTCTACTGACCACTCACACCAACCTGTCCAAGGCCTAACAGCCCCTGAGGCCCCAGGCCATCTCAGCTCAGCTCCCCTCCAGGGCCCGAGCCGCTTCGACCCCACCCCCAGACCACCTGGCCCCGCCCCAGTTCCTGATTGGCTGGTGGGTGTAACAAAGATAGTCAATTTGCATATTATTCTTTTATTAGATAGGATAATAAATAAATAAATAAATAAATAAACAAGCAAATAAGTAAATAAATAAATTTATTTTTCTATCTATCTATTTATTTATTTATTTACTAGACGGCCAGTGTATGAAATTCATGAATGAGAGTGAGGGGGATCCCTTAGCACAACCTGTACCCTCTTGAAATCCAGGACCCTTTGGGGGATGTCCTACTGCCAGTTTAAGCTTGATCCCACAGAAATCCCTGTGGATTGGGCATAAACTGGCAGTCAGACATCCCTCCTGCGATCCAGACCACTAGCTCCTAACTGCTCACCTGCCTGCCTGATCGCTCCTAACCACTCTGCCTGCCTCCTTGATGGCCCCTAACTACTCACCTGCCTGCCTGATTGCCCCTAACCGCTCTCTGGGCGGGGGGGGGAGGGGGTGGCCAGCCAGAGTGAGGGGCCATGGTCATTCTGGTATCTGGTCATTCTGGTCGTCCCACCATTTCGATCACTGGGCTTTTATGATATAGGGTTTCTGGCCTCAAATGCATTCCATTCTCCCCATGCTAAATGCTAGCTTTCTCAGGTGCATTCTAGTTTCCCAAAGGTGCAGCGGGCTGTGAGGTCTGTCTGGCGAATAGGATCCTGCAGACAAGTCCCGTAGTGCTTGCTCCCTTCTACACCAAGACAGCCCCTTGTCTGTAAAACAAACAAAAGCTTAGAGATTCCTTCTTACCCTCTCAGTTGCGCCTGTCATCCCAAGCCATGCATTAGTTGCAGCTGATTTCCAACTCAGCTATCCTTGGCTCTGAAAAGCTGTCATCACTGGCATCGCTGTATCTATCACTAGATCAAAAGAGCAATTAATTTAGCAAGGTATTAAAAAAACAAACAATGATCCAAAACACTTTACATAATTAACTTCCACTCAGAGACAATCCTAAGAAACACTCTATTATCACTTCCTACTCACATACCACAGCCTTCTTTTGTCAGAGGAACGGATCACTTGCTTTCATCTTCAATTGGAAGTAACTTATTCAGAAAATTTATAAAAGCAATGCAATTTAGATTAAATTTATAATCTTATAAAGACCACTAATCATTTCTAAACTTCAACAAAAGCCTTAAAAGCACATTGCTCCTGACCCTCTTACCTACTGTCTGCTTTCTACTGGAGGTACTATGTAAACAAATTAAGTTAACATGAAAGCCTGAGCCGAGAGACCCATTTATTTCCTATGAATCTATTATTGCCTGAATCGCAGTCCATCTGAGATTAAGCATCCTTCAGTCCTATTCCTGGTGATTTCAATTTGTTCTCCAGTGCAAGAAATAGCATAGCATCAAATAGTACTTGAATGCTCACAGATTTTTTTTTCATTTTTCACCCTTCTGATGACAACTGTTTCCTTTATCAATATGAAAGGACGACAGAACAGTGAGAGCAGCTGTACGTCCCTTGATTACATTAGCCAAACACTCTCCTTTTTACTCAGTGACAGGTTGGGTTTTGTCTCTGAGGACCACAAGAGCTCCCTAGACAGCTTCAATGTGGAGGAACCGGTCCTCCACAGTCAGCAAACTCCATGGGGATATTGAACTTGATGGTCAATAGAACTAAGACATGCATGTTAGCTCAAGACCCACGGCCAGCCAGCAAGGTTTAGTGGTTGAGCATCGATCTATAAACCAGGAGGTTAGGGCTCGATTCCCAGTCAGGGCACAAGCCCAGGTTGTGGGATCAATCCCCAGTAGGGGGCGTGCAGGAGGCAGCAGATAGATGTTTCTCTCTCATTATCAATGTTTCTATCTCTCTCTCCAACTCCCTTCCTCTCTGAAATCAATAAAAAATACATATATATTTTTTAAATACCCAGGAAAAACCCAGTAGTGCACATAAAAAACATTCATGTACTTGGTAAACTCACCTTGAAATCCTATCTGCTTCAGATCCGATTTTCACTATGATTTATGGGTTGGCAGCATGAAAGTTTCCCAACCCAACAAACATTCTCATAGGTTCAAGGATTTTAGAAATAATTTTCACAAATATGCTATTTTCAAAATAGAAACTTCATGGGCTGCTCCAACCACCTCAAGTTACATGGAATATTAAAAACAGGACCAATTCCATACAGCAGCCTTACTAGGCATCATTATTCCGTTTTATGGATGAGACCAAGACTTGGCCAGTGGGAGAATAGGATCTGCCTATGATCACACGATGAGTCTGAGGCCTCTGGACTCGAACCCAGCTTTCTGGATCCATTCCTTAAAGTCGTGTGAATTAACGCACTTAGGTTAGAAGGAAGAGAGGGTGGCAGATTTCCACTTCAGAGGTGGTAAAGAATGGGAGGCTGGTGAACCCAACTGCTGAAATGTGAAGGGGCTTGTGGGTAGGTGGATCCCATCAGCCCCCAGGGATGAAGAGACTGACCCAGGGACTCCATTACAGGTGAATGTGTGAGGAGCATGTCTACATTTTTCTGTAACTGACTTGTATTCCTCTCTTGCTTTTTCATTTTCCCACATGGTTGAAATTTAATTTCGAATTAGGATGGGGACCCTTTCCTTTCTGAGGGCTGCATCTAGGTTTCGGGGGAGGCACAGCTGAAGACACAGGCAGGCCCCTGGCACTTTGAGTTTTAGAGGCTGAATCCCACACCCTGTCACACAAGAAATTTTGCTGGCATTCCACATTAAAGTCATTAATATATACAAAAAAATAAAAATAAAAAAATAAATAATAAGTAAAAACAGGACCAATTACTGACATAGATATTGCCATGTTTGGGTTCCTGAGAAATACACCTTCTCCATGGGATAGCCCGGCAAGTGTACTTTTGCTCTGAGCTGTGCTCCGTTTAGGGTTCCTCTTGCTCTATTCCAAATAAGTCAGCAGGTTGATCAATTCCACAAGCATTCTACTGATCTATGGAGATGGCATTGCCAGGAATTAAGTGTTTCATGAATTCCATAACAGGTGAAAATCTACTCCTTTTTCTTTTTTGTTAAGGGAAGAGAAGAAACAATTAGAGAAACCCTATGTTCATAGGTTAGAAAACAAAGATTTCCTCTAAATATATTGAGCACATATCAATAAATACATAAACAAAATCATAAAAGCCAACCTCACTCTCCTCCCTGCCTTTTGAACAAAAGCACAAAGAGGGGGTGGCCTAGAGGATACTTAAACATTCTTAGAAGAAGATTAAGAATTGGCAGAAATAAGTGAAATAAGTCAGTCAGAGAAAGACAAGTATCACATGATCTCACTCATATGTGGAATCGAATGAACAAAATAAACTGATGAATAGAGTGGATCCAGAGACATGAAAGCATAGAGGAGAGTGCAGAATCTCTAAGGAAAGGGGAGGGGGGGATAAAGGGGGGGGGAGGCAATTAACCAAATACCTTATATTCATATATGCATAACCCATGGACATAGACAATAGGTGGTAAAGGCCTGGTGTTGGGGGGCGCTGGCTGCAGGGGGTCAATGGTGGGGGGACATACATAATACTTTCAACAATGAAGATTTATTAAAAAAAGAATTAGCAGAAAATACAAGGTATGTTAGATAAACAGATAAATCAACATGTCCTTAAGAGCATTCAAGTAGAAGATACTTCTTATTAGATTTTAGTTCAGGAAAATCAATTCGTTATTGCAAAAGAGTTTTCAATAAAGAAAACACAGGAATAATTGAAGAATGTTTTTTTAATAACTGGCCTCAACAAAGAAGCATTGAACAGACTGTCAAACTACAGTGGGAAGGCAGGGGAGGGTGGGGGGCAGGGGCTATAAGAGATCAACCGAAGGACTTGTATGCATGCTTATAAGTATAACCAATGGATACAAGACACTGGGGTGGGGGGGGAGAAGAAGGCAGGCGAGGGCATGTGCTGGGGGGTAAGGGAAGCTGGGGGGAGGTCAATGGGAGGGAAAAAAAGGAAACATATGTACTACTATTTGTACTACTTTAAACAATAAAGTAAAAGTTTTTAAAAAGATAAGAATGAAAAAAAAATGGCTTCAAAAATTGACATGTCCTTTTCCATGTACTTCCACTACTACACAAATACTGAATATTTCCTGGTTGTATGCAACGTTACCTGTCATAGAATTAGCAAAGAAAGGGGATTAGGAAATTGTACTCAATTCCCTATCTGAGAAGAAATGAAGGTCAAGGGTGCTCAAGTGATTCACTGAGCCCAGAGCTCATTGGAGGTGGGGCCAGAATCCCCATCATGCTAACCCAGCCCACAAACTCAAGTTTACTAGTAAGCTGTGTTGCAGTGGACCAGCGTGGCCACTCAGGGCATGTTGCCTAACACCACAAGTGAGGAGGCCCAAACCAGCTTCCTCAGTTGTCAGATTGGATACCTGCTTCCTTCTCTAATCTCAGACTGGGGAATGGGCTCACATCTTCCCTGTCACTCCTGGTTGTTTGTTTATCGGCCATGCATGTATGCACTGGTCACCTGACTCCTGAGAGTCCAGAAATAGTGGAATGAATACCTAAAACCTCATCAAAATGTTATGAGGCCCAAAAGGGAATGTATAAGGATGCTCTTGAGAACTCTACAAAAATATAAGCTGTCACCATTCATGGGGGCTACGTATTTGTAATATGGGATCTCTCAAAGAGTCATGGAAATATAGAGACGTCATTCCTGTACCAACAGTAATTCCCTACCCACATTAGCAAGTGAACTTGGGTGGGTGTGTGTCTAACCTAACAGCTCCGATTTCCTGTCTAATGGCTGTCTGCCCCACACTGCCCACACACCAAAATAGCACAGGCTGAGTCTAGCAAAGTGTGGCTCACTTTGGGTTTACTCATCTCCAAGGTAAATGACAGGGTTCACTGACTTTCTTTCATATGTGTCAGGGGCCAAGGCTAAAACAATCAGGTAAACCACTACACTCCAGAACAGAATTATCAAAAGAGGCATGCTAATAAACTTGCTGGTTTTATGGCATTCACGTGGCAGCAAAATTAAAAAAAAAAAACTGCTAGCAGTCAAATGTGGATCATCACCCACAAACAGAACAGCAGGGGCTCCTGCACATTCAATCAAATGTGGGTGCTGAAGACAGGCCAGAGAAGGAAAACACTGACGACACCTTGCCATGCTAGCAGTCAGCAGCTGTGCGTCGCTGCAGGCAGCCCAGGACCAAACCAGAGAGGGTGGAACCTGCAGTGCCACCATTTGTCCACCATCCAGATACCATTGCTGACATGTACACATAAGGAACTATTTGGCATTGAAACTGGGACTCAGAACTGTTGGACATTGAAACTGAGACTCAAACATTTTTTGTTCTTATATGTTTATTTCCAGTATGCAGATGCAAGATTTTTTAAAGAAAAGAAACGGGAGGGGGAATAGATACAGAAGCAAAGAAGCATTGAATAGACTGTCAAACTACAGCGGGAAGGTGGAGGGGGGGACGAGGGCTATAAGAGATCAACTGAAGTATTTGTATGCATGCATATAAGCATAACCAATGGATACAAGACACTGGGGGGTGCGGGTGAGGGCATGTGCTGGGGGTAGGGGAGGCCAGGGGGAGGTCCATGGGGGGGGAGGAAACATATGTACTACTATTTGTAATACTTTAAAATATATATATAATAAAAGTAAAAAACAAACATGTGACTTAAGGGTTCATTTCTTTTTCACAAAAAACAGAATTTAAAAAATCCTAAGATATACTTACCTGGATATATTTTCACTTAATTCAAAACACCTCACCTCTTTCTTAAGCCTAACCTGTCTTTTAAAATAATCTCTGAACACACACACACACACACACACACACACACACACACACACTTCTCAGTGGGCAGAGTTATTAGATATTTGGGTCTTGTATGTTAAATTTTATGAAAAGCCATAGAATACAGACCCATTCATGTATGTCTTAGGACATTTGAGGAGGGGAAAGTTTTAAACCTACAATGTCCAGCGTGGTAGCCACAAGCCAACAGGAGCTATCTAAATTTAAATCAAATAAAGTTTCAAGTTCCCCTTCTCACTCGAACACATTGAGCCATGTTTAAGTGCTCAGTAGCCACGTGTGCCTGGTGACTGTCATATTGGATGGTGCAGATTATAGAACACTTCTATCATTGCAGACCGTTTTACTGGACAATGCTGATTTAAAAACAAATGAATAATGATTTTTTAAAAAGCAAACTATAATCACCATGCGGTGGTCCTCCTCTCACTCCCTAAAAAGGTTTTTGTCAAGGTCTGGCGATCCACGGTTAAGTAAAATCAGAGCTAATCTCTCTCATGTGCCTCCCAAATAATGGAAGCATTCTTAAAAAAAAAAAAAAAAACTGTTTCACTGTACTATTTCTTACAAGACAAAATCAAAATCTCCAGCCACAAGGCATGGGAACTGCTATCCTTGGCTTGATTTACAGCGTGGATCTACATATGGTTCTTTGACAAACAAAAGGCTTGTCACGGTCAAGTTTGTTTGTGAAAGATTCCTGGTGCCTAATAAATTCCCAATACAAGAACACATGCATTCCAAGGTGGTAGGGCAAGGATACAGTAATGCCTCATATAGTCCACCTTTTATGCTATCCCGGTGGGGGGGGGGGGGGCGGGGGGGGCAGCCATGAGCCCATTTCTTCTTCATCGACAGGAAGAGGTGGTTGGAATAAAAACATTTTAATGGCATACTTAAGATTCCCAGCATGCATGAGTCCCTACAATACTTCATATCAAAATCCATTTCATGTGGAAAAAGCATATTTTAAAACAGGTTCCCAGGAACACAGTTTCCCCCAAAGCATTGTTACCACTATACTTACTTCCTTCTCAAAGAGCCCCTGAAAGCCATAAAATATTAAGAGGAGCGAAATAAAAACTGAGTGTGCTTTGAATGAGTTTTACATTGAATCATAAATGCAGAATGCAAGCCCTGCAGGGCACAAAGAACGCAGTAGTGTTGATCACCATTAACTCCCTTCCTGGCCGCCCCCACATCATCAGCCTGCAGTGACCCATGCATGATCAGTAAAGAGCACCCTCTAACCAACACTTACTCCCCGAGGGGAGGTATTCTCAAATGGGGTTGATTAGCAGTTACTTCGGCCAGAAAAAGTCTCTAGGTATGGAGCTGGAGTCAAACAATCACACAGGGGGAGCTGTTTTAAAAGATGTTTCAAAGGACTGTTCAAAAAGAAAGCAACATCTCCCAATTCACTTTCGCTTGCGATGTAACAAAGGGGGAAAAGTAGTATTTTCATATCCATTTAAAGTTTACAAAGCACCATCTCAACTGTTCCTCACAGCAACCCTAAAGGATGAAGATATAAGGTCTGGGGCTGGGAAAATAGGGACTGCCCCCACCCCACCTGCTGAGGATGTAAGATAGGGACTCCCCCGATCCCATCCACTGAGTTAAACAATAGTGGCCCCCGGGACATACCAGAGCTGCGCTGACATCCTGCTGGACAATAGCGACCACTCAGACTTATCAAGGGTGGCCAGGTTGGAGTTGTATGAATTTCTCACTCATAAATCACCTGCCACAAACTTCCTCGGAACATGCCAACAGCAACATAAAAGAAACCCTGTCAGGCATAGGCGGGTGTGACTCCCCCAGCCCGTGTTTTCAGACGGTGGGACCTCACCCGAGGGTTCTCAATAAACTCGATCTTTCACTTGTACCCTGCTTGTCTTGGTCAATTTATTGGCTTCGGTCAGATTCAATCTTACATCTCAGATTAAAACCTTACAGAAGATCCTGAGGGGAGATCAGGGGACTGCAGACTGTTCTGTATGGATCTGTGTGTATTTTATCCTGTAGTCAAGGAAGCCACTGAGAGTTCTAAGCTCCAATATTATCATGTAGGAAGACCATTCTGCTGGCAGAAGGTGGATTGAAAGGAGGAAAACTGGAGGCATAGACACCAGGTAGGCTTTGCAGTAGGCAAGAGATGAAGGAGACCAGAACTTAGGTCATGTTAATAGTAAGAGCATCATCATCATAGTATTTCCCATTTAATTTCCCACCATAGACCAGGCACTGTGCTGAGTGCTTTAAATTTAGTACAAAACAATCTTCATTAGTCCCATATGAAGTGGGTACTATTAGCATCCCCTTTTAATTAATTTATTTTTATTTTTAAACTAGAGGCCCAGTTGCACCGGTGGGGTCCCTCAGCCTGGCCTGCACCCTCTCGCAATCCAGGATCCTTCGGGGGATGTTAGAGAGCTGGTTTCAGCCCCATCCCTGCAGGCCAGGCCAAGGAACCCCACCAGTACACAAATCTGTGCACTGGGCCTCTAGTATGCATATAAGATTTTTGGTTAATCTTTCCTGCCATCCCCTCTCCCCTTCCCTCTGAGATTCATCAGTCTGTTCCACGCTTCCATGCCAGTGCATTGAGCATCTGCCCCCTGGTGGTCACTGCTCATCATAGCTACCTGTCAGTCGGCCAATTGGCTGGTCGCTTAGGCTTTTATATATATATATATATATATATATATATATATATATATATATATATCCTCCCCGAGGATATTTTTTCATTGATTTTTAAAGAAAGGGAAAGAGAGAAACATATCAATTGGTTGCCTCCTGAACGCACCCTGGATCAGGGCCTGGGTGGGGGATGAGGCTGCAACTGAGGTACACGCCCTTGACTGGAATCAAACCTGGGACCCTTTGGTCCATAGGCCAATGCTCTATCCACTGAGCCAAACCGGATAGGGCTCAGAATGAGGTCACAGCCCCACCTCCATAGCCTGAGCAATGAGGCCCCAGCCACACCACTTGCAACATGGCAGATATGAGGAGTTCTGGTGAATTCCAACACCCAGATTCTCCAGGACCTGCTGACTATGAGCAATGGGGGAGAAGTAAGGAGGAATCCGAGCTTATTCAATGGGAGTCCAGCCAGGTATGTGGATGACACAAATGGTGGTACCACGGGCAAGAAGATGTCTATCCTGATGTCAGTCACAATCCTAGGAGCCTGGGAGCAGCCATCAAAGAGAGAACAAGTGATAACGTGGCACTTTCTACTCTGCTGGGGCTGTGCACTTGCACGTCAATGTCCTTTCTTAGCTGGGGGTCTGTATCTGAGGACTCCTAAGAGAAGGTCATTGGATGGTGCAAGGGGGAGCTTTGGGGACCTGAACACCAGACAGTGACATTCATATTGGTATGTCTCGGCAGTGTCCCAGGAAGTGGAACTGCTGCTTTCATCATGGTCTCAGAGATAATTTGTCAGCACCCAAATGCAGAAAATCGCTATACTACCTGATGAGTCCCTCAGGACTGGGACTATGTTCTTACTCGACTAGCACTTGATTCTCTTGTGGCCAGCACTGTGGCTGGGATAAAGTAAACATTAGTACATATGAATTGAGGGGACGCTAAAGTATGCAGCCATTAAACATTATGAGCACCCTGCACCGTGGAAAAACGCACTCGAGGTATTAAGTCCAAAGGACAAGTTTTTGTAATTAATAAAGAATCTGTGGTGATGCTTTGAGAGCATATGAGTATCGTGTTTCCCACAACCTTTCGTCCAATGGTTTTGGTATCCACTGATCATGTTTATTTGGTTCAGTTATTATATTGGGGATTGCTTCTGTGTTTTTTTTGGGGGGGGGGAAGGGTTGTAATATACTTTTTATTGATTTCAGAGAGGAAGAGAGAGGGAAAAGAGAGATATAAACATCAATGATAAGAGAGAATCACTGAGTGGCTGCCTCCTGTACACACCCCCACTGGGGATCAAGCCCACAACCCGGGCATGTGCCCTGACCAGAAATCAAACTGTGACTTCCTAATTCATAGGTCAACATTCAACCACTGAGCCACACCAGCTAGGCTGGCCTGGACTCTTTATAAAAGTCAATGTCGCTCTGACCAGTGTGCTCAGTGGTTAGAGCATCAGCCTGCACACTGAAGGGCTGCAGGTTCCATCACCAGCCCTGGTTATGGCACATTCAGGAGGCAACCAATCAATGTGTCTCTCTCACATTAATGTTTCTCTCTTTCTCTCCCCCCCCCTCTCTCCCTTGGGTGAGGATTAACAACAACAATAAAAAGCCATCGAATATATACTCAACAATAAAATGAATGAGATCTTGACATTTGTGAAAACATGGATAGACCTTATACCAAGTAAAATAAGTCAGACAGAGAAAGACAAATACCCTACAACATCACTTATATGGAGTTTAAAAACAAACAAACAAGAGAAATGAATAAACAAAACAGAAACAGACCCATAGATACAGAGAACAAGCTGATGGGGGAATGGGTGAAATTAACAAGGGAAAAAAAGCCAATGCTATGAAAAACTAAAACAAAACAGGGTGATTTATCCAGATTAAAAGAAACTAAGAAAACATAATGTAGGGTTTCAGAACAGGTCACACCAAAATATAGCTCTGTGGTATATGGATTCTTTTTTTCTTTTTTAAATATATTTTTATTGTTTTCTGAGAGGAAGGGAGAGGGAAAGAGAGATTAAAATATCAATGATGCGAGAGAATCGTTAATCAGAGAATCATTCGTCAGCCGCCTCCTGCACGCCCCACACTGGGGATAGAGCCCACAACCCAGGCATGTGCCCTTGACCGGAATCAAACCTGGGACCCTTAGTCTGCAGGCTGATGCTCTATCCACCGAGCCAATCCAGTTAGGGCTGGTATATGGATTCTTTTAAGCTGAAAGTAACAGAGACCCTGCAGGCTCATGAGAAACTTTTCTCTCTTAAAGACTTTAAATCAGGGCCCTTGCTCATGATCAGTTATCATCAGAAATAACTTTTTATAACCTATGTGTAGGGCAGAGTAAACTACTAATTACTAAATGCTCTTCTTATCATCTTGCAATGACCTCATTTTTCTCTGAAGTCCCAGGTGTTTCATCTCTAGTACAGAATGTCCTGTACACGCCTTTTCCCTTTCTGTCTCTGAACACCTTGTGCACGTGTCGTCTCTGGCTCTCTCGAGTATGGGGGGCTCCCATAAGTACATGTGTAATTAAATTTTGTTATTTTCTCTCAGTAACCAGCCTCAGGTCAATGTACTCATTAGACCAGCTGAAGGAATCTCGAAGGGTAGAGGAAAGTTTCTTTCTCCACACAATAACCAAATGACCCTTGAATAGATCATTATGTTTTTATTTTTACAAAAGCTTTAAAAAAAATGCTTGGGGAGATGTGGAGAAATTTAAATGTGGACCGGTTATTAAATGATGCTATTGAGCCCGGCTGGCGTGGCTCGGTGCTTGAGCTTCGACCCATGTACCAGGAGGTCTCGGTTTGGTTCCTAACCAGGGCACATGCCCAGGTTGTGGGCCCAATCCCCAGTGGGGGTCATGCAGGAGACAGAGGATCAGTGATTCTCTCTCATCATTGATGTTTCTATTCCCCCTCCCCTCCCTTCTTCTCTGAAATCGATAAAAAATGTTAAAAAGAAAAAAATGACACCTCTGAATTAATGTTAATTATCTTAGGTATAAAAATGCAGTTATGTGAGAAAAGGTCTTTAATTTTAAGGAGTGTGTGATAAATTATTTAGGGGTAAAGAGCTATGATGTTTTGCAACTTAATATAAGTTGTTCAGAAATAAGTTTATACACAGACAGAAAAGCAAATGTGGTCAAGTGGCACCAGTTGATAAATCTAAGTGAAAGGTATACAACTGTTCATTTACTATTCATTCATCTTTCCTATAAGTTTGAAGGTGTTTTTTTAAAATAAAAGAGTTAAAGAACAAAGTATATATACACTCACTATTATGACGGCAACCATAAAAGAGTAATATGTGGATACAGAATAAAGACTAGAAATACTAAAAAATGAATACAGCCCTAGCCAGTTTGGCTCAGTTTGGCGTCAGCCTGTGGACTCAAGGGTCCCAGATTTGATTCCGGTCAAGGGCATGTATCTTAGTTGCGGGCACATCCCCAGTAGGGGGTGTACAGGAGGCAGCTGATTGATGTTTCTCTCTCATCGATGTTTCTAACTCTATCCCTCTCCCTTCTTCTCTGTAAAAAAAAAATCAATTAACTATGTATTTTTTAAAAAAATGAATACAGTCACTATGTTAAGCTGGTGGGTTTATTAATCCTTTTTTTATTTTCCAAAGTTTCTGCACTGTTACATCTGGAAGTCAACAAAAATCAAAGTCTTCCCAGGCTGGAAACCAGCAGGTCACTTAAAAGGAAAAGCCATACAGTCACCAAAGCAGCACCGGACACAACGGGGAATGAAATGCGTGCCTGCTGCCCCTGACTGCTGCCCCTGACTGCCGCCGGGATTCAAAGTGAAAAACAGAAAGGGCAGGGTAAGCACTAAAGACAGAATGAACTTAGGTCCCAGAAGTACGCAAGAGATCGGGAAATAGAACTGGATCCAGGTATGCGCTTCCTTTGAGGACCCTCTGGCTATAAAGTAGTTTCAGCTTTTGAGTTTGTTTTAAGCAAATACAGTGAATCGCTAAGTAACTTCCCTCCTGCTGTTTCTGTCCCAGCCTGCCTCCTGATTTGCAACAACAGCATTTCTCTGCTGTTGTTTCAGGAGGGAGTATAGGTTGGGTGGAGACATGGATTCCAAGATCCTAAGATATAGGATAAAACGCTACTCAGACGTCTTAAGATTTCAATTTTATACTTTAGAAACATTTCCCCGAAGAGCTGTGTTTCTGTGAACTGCAGACTGAACCCCATTCAAGTTCTTGCTTTCCAACATAGAATGAGTACCATCTAAGCGAGAGAGTTTTACTCAGACCTGACAAGTGGACGTGATGAATGCCAGCATTATCAAACTTGGAAGTTGTTCCTAACTTGGTGTGTAGTGACAACGCAGCCCCAGAGAATATATGTGCTCAAAAACAAGCTATGAATTTTAGCCTCTGATACCTCTTCTGTTCCCAGTTACTTAAAATGGAATTCTAGACAGAGATTAACATTTCATTTCTAGATGCTAAAAAACTCACAGTTATAAGCATCTTTGTATATTACACGGCGGGGCAAAAGTAAGTTTACCATTGTTCATATGAAAAATAAAAAAATCCTATCTAATAAAAGAGTAATATGCAAATTGACTGTACCTCCTATCAAGCCACGCCCACCAGCCACATCCACCAGCCAATCAGGAGCAAATAAACCCCAACCAAGATGGCTGTGGCCACTGAGAGCAGGAGGGAGGCTTGGGTTTCCCCTGCAATGGAGGAAGCCAAATTTTCCACCTGCCCTTGTTGGCCTAGGCCTCCACTCACTGCTACAAAGTTTCAATTATAGAAGATATATAAATCCCAAAAGAAATGGCAGCAGCCACGGAGCTGGAGGGAGCAGAGGCTAGGGTTGCCAGGGTGATGGAGAAAGCCAAGCTTCTGCAGCTCTGGCCAGCCTAGGCCTCCACTCCAGGCTACAATGTTTCCATTATAGAAGCTAAATGTCCCAACAGAAATGGCTGCTGCCACTGAGTGAGCAGAAGGCTTGGCTCTGCTCCAGGCTACAAAGTTTCAATTGTAGAACATAAATTAATCCCAGATACCAGGGTCTCCACTTGGGTGGCTAGGGGGCATGGCCGGCCTGCAAACTACCACAGGCCTCTCGCCCAGGCCACCCCACACTCCAAGGGAACCCCAACCCTGATCCGGGACACCCTTCGAGGCAAACCAGCTGGCCCCAACCTATACACCAGGCCTCTATCCTATCTAATAAAAGAGTAATATGCAGATTGACCATTACTCCAACACACAATATGGCTGCCCCCATGTGGTCAAAGATCCTTCCCCCATGTGGACACAAGATGGCCACCACAAGATGGCAGCAGGGGAGGGCAGTTGGAAGGGACCAGGCCAGCAGAGGAGGGAAGTTGGGGGCAAACAGGCTGGCAGGGAAGCAGTTAGACATCAATCAGGCTGGCAGGGGAGTGGTTAGGGGGTGATCAGGTTGGCAGGCAGAAGTGGTTAGGGGCAATCAGGGAGGCAGGCAGGTGAGCAGTTGGGAGCCAGCAGTCCTGGATTGTGAGAAGGATGTCCTCTTGTGAGGGCAGTCGGACATCCCTTGAGGGGTCCCAGATTCGAGAGGGTACAGGCTGGGCTGAGGGACAACCCCCCCAACCCCGTGCACGAATTTTGTGCACCAGGCCTCTAGTCTATAATAATAAAAGGATAATATGCAAATCGACCAAACGGCAGAACGACTGGTTGCTATGACATGCACTGACCACCAGGGAGCAGACACTCAATGCAAGAGATGCCCCCTGGTGTCAGTGTCCTCCCTCAGGGGGAGCGCCACTCAGCCAGAAGCCGGGCAAGCGCAGTGACAGTGGCAGGAGCCTCTCTTGAGACAGCACTAAGGAGTAGCAAGCCGAGCCGTAAGAAGCAGTGAGCAGGTGGGCTGTAAGGAACAAGGACTCCTGAACTGTAAGAGGGCAGAGGCCAGGCTGAGGGAACCCCCCTCCCAACAAGTGCATAAATTTTCGTGCACCAGGCCTCTAGTAATTAATAAATAATACAAGCATAAACTGTTTCACATACAACTGTAAACCTACTTTTGCCACAACCTGTACATTTAATATGTCTCCTAAAATTTTTTTCTTTACAATTATATGAAACTAGAGGCCCAGTGCATGAAATTTGTGCACAGGGGATGGTGGTGTCCCTCAACCCAGCCAGCACCCTCTCCAATCTGGGACCCATCGAGTGATGTCAGACTCCCCATTTAGGCCCGATCCCTCACAATCTAGGACTGCTGGCTCCCAACTGCTTGCCTGCCTTCCTGATTGCCCCTAACCACTTATGCCTGCCAGCCTGATCACCCTCTAACTTCTCCCCTGCCAGCCTGTTTGCCCCCAACTTCTTCTGCCGGCCTGGTCCCTTCCAACTGCCCTCTCCTGCTGGCCTGATTGCTCACAACTGCCCTCCCTTGCAGGTCTGGCCCCTCCCAACAACCCTCCCCTGCTGGCCATCTTGTGGTGGCCATCTTGTATCCACATGGGGGCAGGATCTTTGACCACATGGGGACAGCCCTCTTGTATGTTGAACTGATGGTCAATCTGCACATTACTCTTTTATTAGATAGCCCAACTGGCGTGGCTCAGTGGATGAACATTGACCTATGAACCAGGAGGTCAGGGTTCGATTTCTGGTCAGGGCACATGGGTTGTGAGCTCAATCCCCAGTGTGGGGCATGCAGGATGCAGTGGATCCACGATTCTCTCTTATCATTGATGTTTCTATCTCTCCCTCCCTCTCCCTACCTCTCTGAAATCAATAAAGATATATTAAAAAACAAACAAAAAAAAAAACAATTACATGCCGAAACTAGTTTGGCTCAGTGGATAGAGCATCGGCCTGCAGACTGAAAGGTCCCAGGTTCGATTCCGGTCAAGGGTATGTATCTTGGCTGTGGGCACATCCCCAGTAGGGGGAGTGCAAGAGGCAGCTGATGTTTCTCTTTCATCGATGTTTCTGACTTTCTATCCCTCTCCCTTACTCTCTGTAAAAAAAATCAATAAAATATATATTTTTTTAAATAATAAAAAAATAAAAAAAAACAATTACATGAAATATTCTTATTCCAGTACATCACACGCCAGAAAGACCATGAACATTTGTAGTTACTTTTCATACATGGGACAAATTATTTCAACACCAGGGGAGAGATATCAGCAAAGAATTATAAAGATTTCTTTAATGGACCATAATTTCCCATTGGATTTATTTATTCTAAAAATGGTTTATTAGATTTGTGCAAAAGAGTTAACAGAGCAGGCCTGAGGCTGCTATCTCTAGAATGGTCTGCTTGCCGGGGAACTTGGGAAATTGTTTTCTCCATTACAAATAAATAAGGTCATTATATAGACGGCCTACGCTGTCTATATAAACTATGTGATTTATGGTAAATATTTGCTTTCCTTTTCAGAGTCTGGAATTTGAGTGGTTGCTAGAAAGAAAAAGCCTGTGTAACCAATCAGCCCCCAATAAAAACCTAAACTCTGAGTCTCAAATGGGCTTCACACATGTTGCTGCCTTTTTATTGACAGAGGGAGAGTGAGTTTTGGGTGACTTCTCACAGAGAGAGAGAGCATAGAAAACCTGCAAACAGCCTTAGCCTTGGCTCAGTGGATAGAGCATCGGTCTGCAAACTGAAGGGTCCCAGGTTCGATTCTGATCAAGGGCACAGACCTCGGTTGCAGGCTCCCAGCCCTGGTCAGGGACATGCGGGAGGCAATCAATTGATGTGTTTCTCTCACATTAGTGTTTCTCTCTGTCTCTCCCTCTCCCTTCCACTTTCTCTAAAAATCAATGGAAAAAAATATCCTCAGGTGAGGATTTAAAAAAAAAAAAAAAGAAAACCTACAGATTTCTCCAGACTTATACTTTTTTCTTTTACTGATCCAGCTGTATATGCTTGTTCCATCACTGTAATAAATGTTAGCTGTGGGTACAACTATATTCTGATTCCTTCTAGTGAATCATCGAATGTATGGGTGATCTTGGGGGACCCCGAAAAACAAGACCCTTACTTTGATTTTCCATATAAGTTTTGTTTAGCTTTAAAAAGCCTAAAAATACTATCCTAGAACTGTTATGCATATTGAACATACCACTAAAGTCTAAAACAAGGTGGAATAGTCTTCATAATTGCTATTATTCTATACATAGTGGAGCAGCTGAGAATTTAGCTCACCAGCTAAAATTATATTCTTTAAAAAAAATTTTATTGATTTCAGAGACGAAGAGAAGGATACTAATAGAAACATCAATGATGAGAGGAATCATTGATCAGCTGCCTCCTGCACGCCCCCCACTGGGAATCAAGCCCGCAACCCAGGCATGTGCCCATGACCAAAATCAAACCTGGGACCCTTCAGTCCACAGGCCGACGCTCTATCCATGAGCCAAACCGGCCAGGGCCCAAAATGCTATTCTTACTGCAACTTACCAGGCACTAAAAGATAAATGTTCCGCGCAAGGCAGAATGCTGGGGTTACAGCTCAGCTGGACTTGCTCAAAACCAAGGATTTTCACATTCTGTGTTTTAAATATCTAGGCTGCACAGGTGTCATACAGTTCAACAGCATGAGCCAATTTCTGAGAAAGGAAGCCATTATTCTAGAGTTCATATTCCTTGTCACACTTGTTGGGGATTGGTAACCGACAGTAATCTTGTTGGACAGAAATATAGTCTCAATATAGTTAGAGCCTGACCATCAAAGCCATCATTGGTTTCTCAGTGCTCACTAATGCCATGGGGGAGGGCAGAGAGGAGTTGAAGCGCAAGGCTCCTCTGGAACCCTGGTATCTGTCACTAGATTAATTCACCATTCTTAGGGGGAAACCTCCCTGCAAGGTGTTATATCCATTCTCCCTATGATCACGTTTATTACTTTAACGGATCATACAAACAAACCTATGTGCCAGGGAGCCGGGGAGACAGAGATAAAGAAGATGCTGGCTGCTCTTAAAGAAGCACCAGTGTGTGGCTAATACATAGGAATTCTTTGCCAACCGTGGAAGTCTATTAGTCTGTTATAATACCAATATCAGCATCAGAGGTTTTTTTTTTAATATATTTTATTGATTTTTTTTTTTTTTTTTTTACAGAGAGGGAGAGGGATAGAAAGTCAGAAACATCAATGAGAAAGAAACATGGATTAGCTGCCTCCTGCATACTCCCTACTGGGGATCTGCCCGCAACCACGGTACATGCCCTTGACTGGGATCTTTCAGTCCACAGGCCAACATTCTATCCACCGAGCCAAACCGGTTTCGGCAGCATCAGAGATTTGTTAGGAGGATTTTCCTTCTCTCTGAGACATACTGTGTCTTGCTCAGGAGTCACTAGCAAGCAGTCACTTTTTTCCAGAAACCACCAGCCCCATGCGAGAATCAGCAGGCCATCCAGCATACATGTGGGTAAGCCACATAGCCAGATACCATTAGCATATTAGTTGATGTTTGCAAACAATCAGATAGTTATGTTGAGTTATGTGTGAATTAGTTCTCCCAGCCATCTAATTTGCTCCATTGTCACCCTCCTTTCACATATGATCCCTGAAATAATCTATTACACACACACACACTCACACACACACATATTAAAGCCTAATATGCAAATCATCCCCTCGGGAGTTCGACCAGGAGTTCAATCGCTCACTACGATATGTGCTGACAACCAGGGGGTGGCATGGAATGAAGGAAAGTTCCAGGCAGCAGCTGGAAGGCCCTGATCGGCCCTGATTGCCAGCCAGGCCTAGGGACCCTACATGCACCAGGCCTCTAGTGGAGACAATAAAGGAGCTGAGAAGGGTCACAGCGCACATCCAACATGGGAACACACTGAAATCTCCAATATGCTGCAAAAGCCATGCAGCCTCAGAACACAGGAAGTTCATCTTTGCATGAAATCTCATGCTGAACCATGCTACATGAGCCGGATAAAGTGGAGCTGCTTGGCTGGAGCAGGGAAGAGCCTGGAGCCCCTCATCCTGCTCTTCACAACTGGCCTGACTCCAGCTCCATAAGGCACAGCATGAAAATGAGTGAACTGGTTCAAGAATGCAAGGAGTGATCCTTAATTCAGTAAGACGCCTGACATGCAAAATATATAAAGCCTGCTCCCATATGAACCCCCAGTTAAAGGAAATGCTAAGGAACTGTGAGCATCCCCTAGCATGTAATGTGGCAAATAAGAAGCTTGCATAACACAACCACATGCTTACACACCGTGCACCAATCCCAGCAGTCCTCAACTGCAATATCAAAAGGGTTGTTTGCTAGAATGAGGGTCAGCACTGGTAATCTTCTAAACAATACATATCTAATTATTATGGTACTAACCCTAGGTATGGTGCTGACTTAGATATAGTATATAATTGTGGCTAGTTCCTTACACTCTTAAAGTTATTATATACTAGAGGCCCACTGCACGAAATTTGTGCATGGAGGGGGGAACTCCCTCAGCCCAGCCTGCACTCTCTGCAATCTGGAACCCCTTGGGATTGTCCAACTGCTGGTTTAGGCCCTATCCCACAGTCGGACATCCCTCTCACAATCTGAGACCACTGGCTCCTAACTGCTCATCTGCCTGTCTGATTGCCCCTAACCACTCTGCCTGCCTGCCTGATCGCCCCTAACCACCTTCACCTTCTGACCTGATTGCCCCTAACCGTCTTTGCCTGCCAGCCTGATCATCTCCAACTGCCCTTCCCTGCTGGCCTGATTCCCCCAACTGCCCTCCCATGCCAGCCTGATCACCTCCAACTGCCATCCTCTGCCAGCCTGTTTCCCCTAATTGTTCTCCCAGATGGCCTGATTGCCCCAACTGCTCTCCCCTGTCGGTCTGATGGTTCCTAACCACCTCTGCCTCGGCCCAGCCACCATGGCTTTGTCCAGAAGGATGTCCGGAAGGTCTCTGGAAGGTCTCCTGGTCTAATTAGCATATTACTCTTTTATTAGTATAGATTAGTATAGATAATATTCTTGGATAAGAAAATGTAAAATATGAATTTCCATCAAACTAATATTTAAATGTAAAGAAATTTTAATGAAAATCTACAATGGATTACTTTACTCAAACCTAATTTCAAAAATCTACAGTTAATCTGGAAGAGCAGCAAAATACCTTTTTAAAAATGTTAAACAATAATGGGAGTAGGCTTGATTTACAATAATGCTATGATGAAAAGGGTTGCAAGGGTTCAGAAATAAGAGGTAAAATCATTAATAGAACAAAACAAAAATCCCCGAAACAAATCTAAATTACTCAACTTACTAAGAACTGGGGTTGGGGGTTGGGAGGGAGCCAGATCCCTATCATACACACTGTACCAAACATAAAGTTCATATAGATTAGAGATTTAAACTTCATTTAAAATAAAAACCATAAAAGTTCTAGTGGAAAAAATGGAATATTATTTATATAATCTTTTGATAAGAAAAGACTTTACACACTCACACTAAAAACAGAATTCATAAAAGATTTGACTACATAAATAAGAAATAAATGCATGAATAAGAACTTATTTAAATAAATTCCTTATTTAAAACTCTTTAAGGAAAATAAAAACTACCATTGACAACTCAGAAGAAAACAAAATCACTTTGAAAAAGTATTTGCAAAAGATTAATTTCCTTTATATATAAAGAGTTTGCCAATCATTAAGAAAAAAGATATAATAGCAAAAGGAAAAGTAGGGGAAAGGGTATGAACAGATAATTTATAAAACAAAGAGCCAATGACATATATATATATATATATATATATATATATATATATATATATTGATCAGAATCCACACAAAAAATCCTATTTTTCACTTATCAAAATGACAAAAATTTCTAAAATAATGCCCCAGAATTAGCATAATTTAGGAAACTGATAGGTTACTATTGTAGATACAATTAGATCATTTTTATTAAGAGAAAAAGTCACAATTATTAAGAAGGTAAAAACAATTCTTCACTTTACTATTTTTTAAATGTTTTTATTGATTTTTAAGAGAGACAGGGATAGAGAGATAGAAATACCAGTGCTGAGAGAGAATCACTGATTAGCTGCGTCCTGCACATCTCCCACTGGTGATGGAGAATCAAGCCCACCACCTAGGCATGTGCCCTGACCAGGAATCGAACCTGCGACCTCTTGGTTCCTTCACTTTAAAAAGAAATCAGCCCAGCTGGTGTAAGCTCAGGTGTTAAGCATCGCGACCCACAAACCAAGAGGTCACCGGTTCAATTCCCAGGCAGGGCACATGCTCACGTTGAAGCTCATTCCCTGTTGGGGGGTGTGCAGGAGACAGCCAATCAATGTATCTCTTTCATGGATGTTTCCATCTCTCTCTCCCTCTCCCTTCTTCTCTTTGAAATCAATAAAAACATATTTTTTTAAAGTTTATGAGAAACCTAGGGTATTGATAACTGCATCTCGGGTCATCGGTAAGCTGGGTTACCTGGAGGACAGTTTGCATCCCTGTTGTAGGTAGGCATTTAGGTTCCCAGTTGCTGCAAGTAATAGTCCCAGGTACGGAGGGGAAGGCTTCATCGGCCTAGAAGAAAACTCAGGATGGAATTGGACACCAACAAAATAGGGGTGATCTGAAATGAGAACAATCATGATGTGATTGAAGCATACACGAGAAATACTTTAAAGGTCTTATCTTTGAATCAGAAACTCATTCAATGATGCGATGATTATTTAACTTATCATCATAGCCAGTTATTTTCACAGTCCACCTTCCCAGTGGAATTTCAAATTATAAAACACATCTCACCCGATAAGAAATCCAACGAATTATTTGTAGAAAGTGGTATTAGAATAAGCAATGTTAAGCAAAAGTTTTGGAATGGCAAGATGAATTCTGCTTTCCCAAAATCTGCCTGCTTTTTAAAAAGAAATTATATATATATATATATACACACACACACATATATACACATACATACACACACACATATTGATTTCAGAGAAGAAGGGAGAGAGAGAGAGAGAGAGAGAGAGAGAGAGAGAGAGAGAGAGAGAGAGAGAGAGAGAAACCTCAATGATGAGAGAGAATCATTGATCAATGACCACACTGGGGATCATCAAGCCTACAACCTGGGCATGTGCCCTGACCAGGAATCAAACCATGACCTTCTGATTCAACCCCTGAGCCATGCCAGCCGGACAATCTGCCTGCTTTTGAAGATCCTTCATAGACTTACACTGTGCTCATTTCCATGATACCCTTCACCCTTTGGGCTAGCTGTAGAACATTCTTTCTCTTAGATGGCATCAGGCCATTTTCTACAAGATCTCCTTTACCAAGGTAAGGGTCCCTTGGGAATGCAGCAAGTACAACTGCTTTTCTAGTCACAGCTTTAAGTTGGGTATTAATCATAGATAGCATCATGAAACTGAACTCATATTTCAATCTATGCCAACCCATCCCTTGTGATGAATGATCTTTGAATGATAAAAGGATAGCCTTTCAAACATGTGAGTGGTGGTTATGGCTCAAGGTGACAAAAGTTTTAAGATTTTTTTTCTTCTTTATACTTTTCTGTATCGTGTGAAGCTTTACAATAAGCATATATTACTTACATTACCAGAGTAGGAAATTAAGTGATTTTCATATTGAGGATTGTAGAAAGCCCCTGTATGAGCAATTCAAGTTCTCCTAGATGTAATAAGAATAGAAAACTATCCCCCCCCCACTACTTTTAACAAGAATCCTGTTTTGTAATAAGAATTAAACAGGCAACATTTCCAAATCTGGGTAGAAATTTTACAGGATTAAAAATTCCTCTTCCCAATTGGAACTCTCAAAAGACTATGTTTTTTCTCATATTAGGGATAAACTCCTAATTAGAGATTCGGCAACTCTTTAATCCCATAATTATTAGAGTATAGAGCATGGTCAGTGTGCTCTATTCCCTAATTTGAAAATAATTTAAATTGATATTGAGGTATATATCTCTATATATCTATATCTATCTACCTACCTATGATAAAACAAGTTTTATAGGGAAAAGTAAATACAACTTTAAAGCTTTCAGAGAGATGTTTTATCAAATGATCTAAAAATCAAGTATGTACCCAAAACCAGTTTGGCTCAGTGGATAGAGCATCGGCCTGTGGACTGAAAGATCCCAGGTTTGATTCCGGTCAAGGGCATGTACCTTGGCTATGGGCACATCTCCAAGTAGGGGGTGTGCAAGATGAAGCTGAATGATGTTTCCCTCTCATCGATGTTTCTGACTTTCTATCCCTCTCCCTTCCTCTCTGTGAAAAATCAATAAAATATATTTATTAAAAAATAACAAAAATCAAGTATACAATTCAAAATCACAAATCCCCATCATTTGCCATTAGAATCCCAAAGCTACTGTAGAGTAGTGAGGACATGATGATTGATCGCAAATGTCCACTCTTCTAAGGTTATTTAAAGCTTTGCTCTACCAAATGGTAGCCTCTAGCCACACATAGCTATTTTACTTTATCCAAATTAATTGAGCATGTTTCAATACTCAATAGCTAGCTAGTCATCCCACTAGAGGTGGCTGCCACCTGGCCCCCAATATCCCCCCCCAAAAAAATACTCAATAGCTACATATGACTGCCATATTGAACAGGGCAGAACACTGTATCATTGCAGCAAGTTCTATTGCACAGCTCTGAGTCTACAAAAATCCAGTGTAGAAGTCTTCTACATCAAGCATGTCAAACTCACAGCCTGTGGGCCGCATGTGGCCCACAAAGCATATTTTTGTGGCCTAGCCAATATAACAGTATGTAAGAAACGTTTCAATAAAAATTTCATAACTTAATTTTTACAATTTCCCGTTATACATAATTATTAATAACGAACTACAATGTTTGCTAATGACTAGAATCGTGCTGCATTCCTTTCCTTTATGCGCAGGCACACCATTTCTCTCCACTAATACGAGCAGCAAATATTCTAGCAGCCAATGGCCACATCATTAGTCTTGGACTGACTTGTTTTTGAGGTACACAACAGGAAATATTCCACTTTCAGAGAACAAGAAAAATAGGTTTATTTGCATTATGCTTATTAATTTGTGTAGTTATTTAGTGTCTGGTAAGTTACTGCTCAAGAAAAAAATATTAATTTTTATTTAAATGTTCTATTATTTTATGTTAACAATGACTCATTTATTTCAGCCCTTTGTATTCAGCACGTCTCTATCGAAATAAACCTACGTTTCTATGAAAATTGAGGCTTTTGTTTTTTTGCAGTCCATGTAAACTTAAATTTTGTTTATTTGGCCTGCGTTAGCCGTTGAGTTTGACATACTTGCTCTAATCACATCTAAGAAGAAACCTCCTTAAATTAGGGAGACACTCGGGAATGAAAGTTTAGTGAGGGGAACACCACCTTCTCTCAGGAACGTGTCCTCTCAAGAAAAGTAGAAGAGAAATCATCTTCACTTAGAAAAGAAACTAAGCAATGTAGCTTTAAATTTCAGATGTGATGAATCTTACAGCACAGCATCTAGTGATATCGTTGCAAGAAGCAGACAGTAATTGTGTTTTTGTACCATTGCAGACAGAAGCTGAATAATGGATCATGTCAGAGTCAGGGACAGAATATTTAAATGAATGGATCATTGCTCTGAATCACTTTACCCCCCCCCCCCCAAAAAAAATCCCCTATGCTAATATGAGCAAGGAGACTATGAAATTATTATTTTGGTGATATTCTATCAGTCAAAGTATCTTTTAAATAATGCTCTTAATTGCTTTGAACCAAATTCTGACATTGTACTAATCTCAAGCTTTATTGTTCCTTTTAGAATCGCTTTAGAAATATAGAGATTCGTGGGTATGCTTCTAAGAGGTAGCTAAGATCCAAATCTTCTGGAGAATTTTCCATAATAAAATCAATTCCCTGGGGTCAGCTTTTAAAAAGTTGCAAGGTTTTACAGCAACTCTCATTTCCTTTTGCAACCCACATGAAATTTGCAAGTGTCAATGGAAATCTAAAACTTTGTGGTGAGAGAGACTTCTAATATTTGCTGAAAATAATGAGAACCAGGGGAATTGGCAGAGAATAAATATTTGAACCAAGTAAACAAATAGTAATCTGTTTAAGAAAGTCTCTGACCTCTCACATACATGCCAGTGATCCACACCATATAAATTCTAAATGATGGGCATTCCCATTAGAAAGACTATGGGAAATAAATTCTTATATTCTAATGCAAAACACGGATTAATGCTGAAACTGGTTTAGCTCAGTGGATAGAGTGTCGGCCTGTGGACTGAAGGGTCCCAGGTTCAATTCCGGTCAAGGGCATGTGCCTTGGTTGCGGGCACATCCCCAAGTAGCGGGTGTGCAGGAGGCAGCTGATCCATGTTTCTCTCTCATCAGTGTTTCTAACTCTCTATCCCGTGTCCCTTCCTCTCTGTAAAAAATCAAGAAAATACATTTAAAAAAAAACACATGGATTGATTATCTTAAATGGATTGTCCAATGAAAATGAAGGAACAATAAAATCCCACAGGAGTGGTGGCAGAAGGAATCAATAACCTGGCCAGGTACCAGCTGGATGGCCCCAGGCAGTTTACTTTACTTCTTTGCACACAGAGTCTCCTTCTCTGTCAGGTGAGAATAACATCATTAGCCTTATAATTTACATAAGGCATTCAGAGTCCTTAGCAGGAGGGTCTAGTGAGGAGCTAAGAGTGCACACTTAATGTCCATTGCTTTCCTTCTTTCAGGATACAGGCAACATACTATTAAATTCAAAAATGCCTTTTCCAACTTCAACTCTCCTACCTCCTGGGGACTCCTGAAGTACCCTCACAGATTAGAGACAGAAAAGGAAAGGGACAAAGGAATTTGAAACAAAGGATAGTGGCATAGGCTAAGATAGAAAAAGAAGTAGGGAAGTTAGAAGAGTAAGTAGTCTAGGTTATCTGGAGCCTAAAGGATATAGGTGAAAAGGTAGGTTCTAGAAAGTTATGCCACCATTTTTTAGAGTATCCTGTACATACACTAAGCATTCAATAAGTGAGAGTGGTTTATACAACAATTTAGTGTCACATACATTGCACAGCCAGAGCTCTGTCCTTGCTAGGAGTCATCATAACCTAGGACTAGGGTGGTAGGTGAGAATACAATCGCAACCACAAAGAGGTCTTTCCAGAGATGGAATCTACAGGACTTGAGAACCGATTACAAGTTGGGGGTATGAAGAGGCAAGAGAGCTAAATAAATCCAATTTCAAACCTGATGATCAGAAATAGTGGTTCCCAACCAGGGGCAAATGTGCCTCTCAGGAACATTTGGCAATATCTGAAGATATTTTTTTAGTGTCGAAGCTTGGAGGGTGGGGCGGGTGGGGCGGATGGAGCTACTGGCATCCAGTGGGTAGAGACCAGGGATGCTATCAAATATCCAGCAGTGCTCAGACCAGCCCCCGCCACAAAGAATTACCTTGTTCCACACGTCAGCGGTGGTGAGGGTGAGAAACCCTGGCACTATTTACAAGCGTAAAAGCCATCCTTAGATCATGAACTGTACAAAAATAGTCAGCACACTGAATCTGGCCCACCAGCCAAAATCTGGCAAGCCCTGGGCTAGGAAACCAAGAGAAAGAGCTGGGACCAGCTGTATGCATGAGCTTACCCTGTCCTTAGAGCTCTAAATGAGAACGCTGTCCTCTGTCTTGTCAATAACACACGTATGGTGCGTGCCTATGCTCCTAAAGAGTGCCCTAGCCCAGCCACGCAACTTCCTCAGTGATCTTCCTCAACACAAGTCCAATTTCTTTGTGTAGGTATGATCTCACTAAGAACTCTGAATGCAGTCCTGCCCGAGTAGCTCAGCTGGTTAGAGCATTTTCTCAATATGCCAGAGTTGTGGGTTGGATTCCTCAATGAGGACACATACAAGAATCAACCAATGAGCCGTAACTGGTTTGGCTCAGTGGACAGAACGTCCGCCTGCGGACTGAAGGGTCCCGGGTTTGATTCCAGTCAAGGGCATGTACCTTGGTTGTGGGCACGTCCCCAGTAGGGGGTGTGCAAGAGGCAGCTGAATCAATGTCTCTCTCTCATTGATGTTTCTGACTCTCTATCCCTCTCCTTTCCTCCCTGTAAAAAAATCAATAAAATATATATATTTTAAAAAGAATCAACCAATGAATGCATAAATGAGTGCAACAACAAAATGATGTCTCTCTCTCTAAAGAACCAATGAATAAATTTAAAAAATAAGTCTGAGTGTAGCAACTGGCCGACACTTGACCATGGGGTATGAGCAATAGGGAAAGGCAGACACCAGGTGAAATAAGGGGCCAGATCCCACACCCAACAGAGGTCCATACCAGTCACCAATAGTGAGAAAGCACTGGGCCATTCTCCCTCAAAGGAGAAAGTAAAGAAAAATACTACTCAACAGTGGGCTGCCTGCCTTTCCCAGAGTGCCTAACCTAGATGCTGAAAACAAGAGAAGGGGGTAAGGATGGTAAGGAAGCATACTACCCATAGAACTTGTAGAACAATACATCATTGTGTGGCACATTCATACTAATAGGCCCAAAATGATTAGGATTACAAGCGGTCTGTTTCTTCACATACTTTATGCTTAGCTGCATACTTTCTATTTAGTTGCAAATTTATTTCAAAGGAGAGAGGAAAAGAAAAAGACCAAATAAGCCCTGACTGGTTTGGCTCAGTGGATGGAGCATAGGCCTGTGGACTCAAGGGTCCCAGGTTCAATTCTGATCAAGGGCATGTACCTTGGTTGCAGTAGAAGGTGTTTGCAGGAGGCAGCTGGTCGATGTTTCTCTCTCATCGATGTTTCTAACTCTCTATCCCTCTCCCTTCCTCTCTGTAAAAAATCAATAAAATATATATTTTTTTAAAAGCCGAAACCAGTTTGGCTCAGTGGATAGAGCGTCAGCCTGCAGACTGAAAGGTCCCAGGTTCAATTCCAGTCAAGGGCATGTAGCTTGGTTGCGGGCACATCCCCAGTAGGAGGTATGCAGGAGGCAGCTGATCGATATTTTTCTCTCGTCAATGTTTCTAACTCTATCCGTCTCCCTTCCTCTCTGTAAAAAAAATCAATAAAATATTTTTTTTAAGAAAAAGACCAAATAAGATAGGTATCAAGTTACAGCTTCATATGTCTATGGTCAAAGAAAAAGTTGTTAACTCAACACAAAAATTCAAAAATGAAGAGCCCACTTACTTGCCAGTTCAATGATTTCCATCCTCTCCCCGTCAACATCCTGACCTACAAAATTTAGGTCACTCTGCTCAAATTGGTTGACCAATGTAGGGTTCACCTGGAAAAAAAACCAAAAACAAGAAATTAAATGTCTTTGGGCAGCAGAGCAATAGACATATCAGCTTATTAAAAGGACCTACATCAAATGGGTGGGTTTTCCATCTCAGTGATGTTCTAACCAGTAGTTAATTTCTATATTCAACCTATTTTTAAACCCATGGTGAACCTGAGAAGCAGTCTAATCACAGACCTTAAATTTGGGAGGCCCACGTTCTCTCACTCAAAGATGAGATTCAGAAAGGAGGACTGTGAAACAGACATTTTTTATTTGAGACCTTGAGACCAGCTATTTATAGCCATCCCCGTATTTGCTTCTTGCCAGGAGTTATGTGTAAATGTAACTATCTCTCTCCAAGTCACAAATCTGCTTGAGGACTGAAACCATCTTATTTACCCTGTGACTAACACCAATGCTTTATTTACATTTAGTTACATAAAAGCTCTAAAAATAAGCTTGGAGCAAGTTTTCTACTAAAATACTGGTTATAGATGACAAGTTGATGACCTGGTTCACAGCCCCTTCCCTCATTCATCTCGTCATAGCTTTTTCCCAAACTTTTCAACCTCTCCTTCACAAAAAGCACTTCCTCATCTAAAACC
This sequence comes from Antrozous pallidus, assembly GCA_027563665.1. NCBI lineage: Eukaryota > Metazoa > Chordata > Mammalia > Chiroptera > Vespertilionidae > Antrozous > Antrozous pallidus. The sequence continues at coordinate 136,203,589 of CM050509.1, read as the reverse complement.
AAAGTAGGGTCCTACCTCTCCTTCTCAGTCTTAACCACACATGCATTTATTTTGTTTTTTGACATTGGGCTAGTTCTCAGAATTTGTAAACTTTTCTCCCTTTTTTAACTGCTTTATTGAGATATAACTCATATATCTTACAATTCACCCATTAAAAGTGTACAACTCGCCCAGCTGGCATGGCTCAGGGGTTGAGCATCAATGATGAACCAAGAGGTCACGGTTCAATTCCCTGTCAGGGCACATGCCCAGGTTGTGGGCTGGATCTCCAGTGTAGGGTGTGCAAGAGGCAGCTGATCAACGATTCTCTCTCATCATTGATGTTTCTATTTCTCTCTCCCTCTCCCTTCCTCTCTCAAATCAATAAAATTACATTAAATTTTTTAAAGTGTATAACTCAATGGTATATAGTATATAGGTTTCAACCAACACCACAATCAATCCAAAAATATACCATGCACCCTCTAACCATCACCCCTCAACGCCCTTCATCACCCTCAACATAGTCCTAGCAACCACTAATCTACATTCTTTCTCTTTATACATTCTTTCTCTTTGAGTGGCCAGATTATTATGCATTCAGAGATCATAACAATCTGACCACTCAGTGTATTTGTGTATTCTGGGCACTTCATATTAATGAAATTACACAGTATGTGGTTTTTTGTAACTGGCTTCTTTTCACTTAGCATAATGTTTTCTAGGTTCATCTATGTTATAGCATATCTCAACATTTTTTTATTGTCAAACTAGAGGCCTAGTGTACAAAATTGTGCAGTGGGGGGAGTCCCCTTAGCCCAGCCTGCACCCTCTCCAATCTGGGACCCCTTGGGGGATGTCTGACTGCTAGTTTAGGCCCAATCCCAGGGATCAGGGCTAAATCAGCAGTTGGAAATCACTCTCACAATCTGGGATCGCTGGCTCCTAAATGCTCACCTGCCTGCTTACCTTTTCACCCCTAACTGCTCCCCCTGCCAGCCTGATTACCCCTAACCACCTCTGCCTGCCAGCCTGTTAGCCCCTAACTTCCCCCCCCCTACTAGCCTGGTCATCCCCAACTGCCCCTCCCCCACCAGCCTGGTCACTCCCAACTGCCCCCCCCGTCCTGGTCACCCCTAACTGCCCCTGTCAGCCTGGTTGTCCCCAACTGCCCCCCTCTGCCAGTCTGGCCGCCCCTAACTGCCCCCCCACCAACCTGATTGCCTCCAATTGCCCTCCCTGCCGACCTACTTGCCCCTTATTGCTCCCCTCATGGCGTGGTCGCCCCCAACTGTCACCCTGCTGGCCTGGTCACCCCTAACTGCCTCCTCCTGCGAGCCTGGTCACCCCCAGCTGCCCCCCCCACAGCCTGGTCGCCCCATGCAGCCTGCTGTTCGGTCGTTTGGTGGTCCCTCACTAACCCCCCAGCCAGCCTGAATGCCCCATGCAGCTTGCTATTCAGTCATTTGGTCGTCCCTCACTAGCTCCCCTCCCAGCTTTGTCACTCCATGCAGCCTGTTGTTCGGTTGTTACTGTGAGGGCATCCTGACCAATTTGCATATTACCCTTTATTAGTATAGACAATATTCCATTTTATGAATACATCACATTTTATTTTTTGTTCATTAGTTAATGGACATTTGGGTTGTTTCCACTTTTTTGGCTATTGTGAATAATGCTGCTGTAATAATTTATGTACAAGTTTTTGTGTAGATGTATGCTTTCATTTCTCTTAATTAATTACATAGAAATATAATTGCTAGGTCATATGGTAACTCTTTGTGTGTTCAACCTTTTGAGGAACTGTTAGACTCTTTTCCAAAGTTGTTCAACCATTTTACATTCCCATCAGCAATGCATGAGTGTTCCAACTACTCTACATCCTCACCAACACTTGTTATTACCCATCTTTTGATTATAGCTATCCTAGTGGGTGTGAAGTGGTATCTTGGTTTTGATTTGCATTTCCCAGATGACAAACAATGTTGAGCATATTTTCATTTACTTATTAGCCATCTGTACATCTTTTTTTGGAGAAATGTCTATTGAGATCCTCTGCCATTATTTATGATGGGATTGTAAGAATTATTTATATATTCTAGATACAAGTACCTTTTCTGATACATGATTTAATGTGTAATTCTTCTTATTTGTTATCTTATATTTTGTCTTCTCCAATTAGAATGCAAGCTCCCCAACATGAGGGAGAACAGGTGTATCTTTGCCCCTTTTATCTCCAGTGCATATCAGATGCAAAATAAGTATGAAGAAATTAATGGTCATGCTATTTTATATATAGTAGTTCTTGTACCTTGTAGCCGCCACTTAGGCAAAGCAGATCAATCGTTTTTTGTCCCACCAGTTAGGCCAGTTCCCAATGGAAATAAGACCAAAAATGGCCCACATTCAGCAAATTATTTTCCACTATTGGTAGCCTACTCAGCATCCATTCCCACCAGTCCTCCCTCAAAATGGAGCCCTGGGCTTGTTCTGGTATCTACTCTACCTCCACATGACCCATGGACTCCATCTCCTTGATCCTTTGTCAGAGGCTCACTTGTAATTGCTGGGGTTCCTCACACTAAGCATCTATATTCCACAGTAATTCAGTGTGAAAGCGTACCTCATACCGATGTCTGTGTCTTTCTTCTATAAAAGGAACATCACCATAAAGTTTCCCTGTAACAATGGGAGAGTGAAATTAATATTGGGTCATCAGCTTTGGAACCACACCCATGGCATATGTGGGGGGGAAGTCTCTTTAATCTCTATCAGAGGCCTAAAAATGAAATAGATTTCAGATAGTAATCTAGATTTTCTTCTCTTATAATACAGGACAGCAATCACTTCTCAAGGAAGCCATCACATTGCATAAGGGGAAGCCTGCTGTTACGCCAATCCCCTGCGGACTCCAGCAGATGTTCCCTCCTTTTATACACTTACCTGCAGGACTAGGAGACAGAGTAACATCCACACTATCGCTTCTGTGCAGATTCATAACAGGAATCATTTTACAAAAGAAGAAAATGAAACCAAAGGAAGAGAAATGAAACCAAAACACTTGCCCAAAGCTCTGCCCTGCTGGCAGCACAGTGCGGCCTTGAACCCAGGCCTCCTCCCACCAGGCCCAATGCTTTCTCCACGACACACATTCACACAGTATTAGCGACAATGCTTTACATCCCACCTTAAAAACATGCCTGTCCTTTGAGTCTAAAATTTGACCTCGAAGAATTTACCCCAGAAAATAGAGATGAGGACTGAGATTTAACCATGAATATGCTCACTCCTGTTATTTAACAAAGAACAACTGGAAACAAGCTGAGCATCAGGAACAGAGGCCTGCTGGATTAAACAAGCATGTCTAGACCAAGTTCTTTTTTTAAAAAAAATATGTTTATTGATTTCAGAGAGGAAGGGACAGGGAGACAGAAACATCAATGAAGAGAGAGAATCATAGATGGGCTGCCTTCTGCAAGCCCCCCATTGGGGATGGAGCCTGCAACCCAGACATATAACCTGAGCAGGAATTGAACTGTGACCTCTTGGTTCAGAGGTCAACGCTCAACTACTGAGCCACCTGACCGGGCTATATCAAGGTTCTTAATCAGGAGTACATGACTGAGAATCACATGTGGAGCTTCTTATTAAACACTAGGGGCCCGGTGCATGAAATTCGTGCACTGGGGAGGGGTCCTTCAGCCCAGCCTGCCCCCTCTCACATACTGGGAGCCCTCAGGGGATGTCCTACTGATGGCTTAGGCCTGTTCCCCATTGGGAGCGGACATAAGCCACAGTCAGGTGGCCTCCCTTTGCGGGAGGTGACCGGGCTGATCAGGGGGAAGTCGGCAGCCCCATCACCCCACTGCTGCAGCCACTGCCAGTCACCACAGCCATCAAGATATTTTCATCAACACAGACTCCAGTCCCTTCACCATGAAAAAAATGACAACTTTCTTTAAGCATTTTCAAGATCTGTCTTTCATAGGATATGACATTTATTTTTCTTTTTATCCTCACCTGAGGATATGTTTCCATTTATTTTTTCCCCTTCCTTCCAAGCCCAGCCTTGGCCCCTGCACAAGTCTAAAGCCTCTGCCCCAGGCTTTAGGATTGGGAAGGATTCTCCCCCCACCTCCACCCCTCTGATAGCAGGCTCAGTCTCTTCCCAAGCCTAAAAGCCTCCACCTCAAGCTTTAAGCTTGGGAAGGGGGAACCCCTGCCCCTCTGATTGAAGGCTCAGCCCTTTCCCAAGCCTAAAGCCGCTGCCCGATGACCAGCTGGAAGGGATCTGGATGCCGAGGAGGTTTCCGGGAGCCAGGTATATATGCAAATTAACCACTATCTTTGTTGGGTTAATTTGCATACTCACCACTGAGTATTGGCTGTGGGTGTAGCAGAGCTACAGTGAATTTACATGTTTCTCTTTTATTAGGTAAGATGCCACTGTCACTGCAAGCACTGCAGCCCAGGGCAGCATGTTGGGCATGACCTATTTGGCAATGGGCATGATGATCAGTGACCAAAGTGTCAGGTGGATAGGAGTGGGGTCCATTACCAGACACCTCTCAGGAACAGGCCCCACTGGGGCAGGTGGGGAAGCAGGATGGCCCAAGGGCCAAGTGGGTTATGGCACTGAAACAGTCAGAGGTGCCAACGATGATTTCCTCAGTGCCAGCCCTCATGATGCAGGCCCCAGGCACACAGCCCAGAGACGAGAAGACCTGCCAAGAGTGCTGGAACGCATCGTCAAAGCCCAACAGACCTGGGAGCAGTGCTCAGTTAAACAGGCAGGAGATCATCACACTCCCAGATGTCATGAAGTGTGGAACAGGATGTGTGCGATTTCGACTCCGCTGAAGAAAATGCAAATTGGTTGTATTCTCGCACAACTCCGTATGATCAGTTACTGTGACTGAAGTTCTACTTGCAATTCTACCCAAATACACTGAACTCTCTGGTGATTATGTTAATGGCAGTGAGTATTTAGGTATGTGTTTTAGAAAAAAAAAAAGGAATAGTGGAGGCAGGGAGCTCCTTTGAGAGAACTACAGCGTGCCATGGAAAGGGGGAGGAGGAGGAGGGTCATTCAAGATAGAGCCTTGGTACTCGAACTATCAGTTCATAAAAATGAAAGGAAAAATGGAAAATAATAGCATGGTAATGCCCATCTGGAAAAATGGAAACATATCTATCATTGTGAAGTTACAGGAACAAGCAGCTGAAAGATTTGGACTTAATTTTTTTTAATATATTTTATTGATTTTTTACAGAGAGGAAGGGAGAGGGAGAGCTAGAAACATCGATGAGAGAGAAACATCGATCAGCTGCCTCCTGAACACCCCCCACCAGGGATGTGCCCGCAACCAAGGTACATGCCCTTGACCAGAATCGAACCTGGGACCCTTCAGTCCATAGGCCGACGCTCTATCCACTGAGCCAAACCAGGTAGGGCTGGACCTAATTTTGAGAGGATTCCTTATGACCTCTGACTTTGTGATTGACCTTTTCCTCCTACAGTTCAAAATTTCTTCCCTGTTTCTTCCATTACAACTTATGGCTTAGCAAATTCAATGACAGAGCCTGCCAATGTTAACAGAGATGGTGAAGAAAATGGCAAAAATCTACAAATTAAGATATAAGGAATCACACGTCAGTCAAGTCATTGGGACTAGCAGGATGCCATGTGAACTCTGAAACTGGCCTATGGCTGGTGCCAGGCTTAAGGGAAACTTTGTGTTTGCTAATATATCTCAGGTAGCAGGAAGAGGGAGGAGACAGAGTGACTCTGGAGCCAGAGTGCCGGGTTTTAAATTCCACTACACCACTTAGTGGCTGTGTGGCGTGGGCAAAGTTACATCGCCTCTCTGCCTCAGCTTCCTCAACTGTAAAATGGGCACTACGATAGTCTCTAATTTATAAGGCTGCAGGAAGGATTAAATAAATCAAAATATGTGAATTGCTAAAACAGTCAGTGAACCAGGAGATTGCTATTGTTATCTCTAGAATATGAAGTCAAACGGAAGCTAGACCAGAAGCTCTACAAGGTAACAGACAAGATAGGGACCCGTCGTGTCAATTTTTGAGTGCCTAACCCATAAGCAGACACTCAATAAATCTTTGTTGAATGAACGAATGAAGAAATTATATATATATGTATATATATATATATATATATATATATATATATATATGTATATACATATGTATTACATGGTATATAATGAAACATGTTTTCAGACCTTTGGAAATGTTACTTTCTGCATTCAAAATCTATCTTGATCACTTACAAATCTGTGAAGAATGAATTTACAAAATTCATTCATTGCCATATCCACAAAAAATGACTCCTTTGATGGGGCAAGTGTATTGTCAATTTGCCTCAGTCCCTACCACTCCCTGTTGCCTCTTTCTCTTTTGGAGAGAGAGAGAGAGAGAGAGAGAGAGAGAGAGAGAGAGAGAGAGAGAGAGAGAGAGAGAGCGCTAGAAACATTGGTGAGAAAGAATCATCCATCGTGCAGAGACTGGTTTGGCTCAGTGGATAGAGTGTCGGCCTGCGGACTGAAGGGTCCCAGGTTCGATTCTGGTCAAGGGCATATACCTTGGCTGCAGGCACATCCCCAGTAGGGGGTGTGCAAGAGGCAGCTGATCGATGTTTCTCTCTCATCGATGTTTCTGACTTTCTATCCCTCTCCCTTCCACTCTGTAAAAAAATCAATAAAATATATTTTTAAAAAAAGAATCATCCATCAGCTGCTTCCTGCATGGCCCCTACTGGGGATTGAGCCTGCAACCAAGGTACATGCCCCTGATTGGAATCAAACCCGGACCCTTCAGTCCACGGGCCAACGCTCTATCCACTGAGCCAAACAGGTCAGGGCCGGTTTCCTCTCTAACCCCGAGGCCCACTGTAGCTGCCACTGATTGCTGAGCTTAGGCTGTGGCATGTCTCATACCTGGATGTTTGACACATTTCCATTCCCTACCTGGTCCTATTCCAGCTGCTCAGTACAATGTTGACTCAGTGCTTGTATCTTGCCTCAAGCCAAAAACCTGGTTTCAGAATGTCTTTCAGAAGCCAGGGATGGGGGGGGGGGGGGTCTTCACTTTCTGCCCCCCAGCTCTCCTCCAACAAGGCACTTCTCTTGACACCTGAGAAACTCTCTCACGGCTCTCGGCACAAGGCAGCTTCAAGCACTGGAAGCTGTTTGGTTTTTGCCATCCCCTTCTTGGATTAAGGTGCAGCCATTTGGTAGAGTGAAAGCGGTCAAGAATGCAGGCTCTGAAATAAGCTCAGGACTAGCATTCTAGCAAATGAACTGAACCTTCCTAAGATTCCCTTCGGTCATGCGAAATGAAGCTAGGCGCTAGGGGCATTGACAGGAACAACTGAAATGATGTCTTACAATACCTTAATTTTTCAAAAGATGTTTCTTATTGATTTCCGAGAGGAAGGGAGAGTGAAAGAGAGACAGGAGCATCAGTGATGAGAGAGAGTCATGGATCAGCTGCCTCCTGCACGCCCCACACAGGATCGAGCCCGGGCATGTGCCCTGACCAGCAATGGGACTGTGACCTGCTGATTCACAGGCTGATGCTCAACCACTGGGCTACATAATACCGTAATTACCGGTGCTTAGAAAGTGAGTAAGGCCAGCCACAACGTTTCTTCTTCATTTATCACTTTTGGATTTTAGTTTATCGTTCCTTTAAATTTCATAAAACATCTCTGTTTCCAATATCTAAACTCCTCCCCTTTCCCTAATTTTATTTTTCCTAAGCTGCTCTTATCTCAATGTTCTAGTATCAAAACGCTAGTTTTCTACTTTAAAAATGCTAGCCCTTGCCTTTAGCTCTACATTGCAAAGTTGCCTTCTTTTTCATTGTTTGTATCTCTTTTTGCCCCCCATTTAATATGTTTATCCCCGTTTTAACATCTCTTGTCTGACATTTTCTGTATTCTTCTGCTTAGTCCGTATTAGCAGGTGGGGAGCAAGGTAAAGAGGCTGCCCGCTCCCCTTCTCCTAAGGCTCATCCCTTCTCCCTTCCTACAGCCCCTGGTGGGACCCCGCTTTCAATACTAGCTCACTAACTGAAGTTTACCCTGAGCTTCACAGGGAGAATCACAGGTCCATACAATAAACCCGTCACATTTCTGATTCTAACAGCCACACATGAATAGTGCTTTTTCTGTGCCAAGCACTGCTCTAAAGACCCACATATATGACTGATGGAATTCTCATGTGAAACTCACGAGGCAGGTGGTATTCTGATGTCTGTTTTACAGATATAGAAACTGAGGTGTAGCAGCTAAGGCCTTGGATGGGCCAGTGTGTTCCCAGGGGCTAGGCCGCTAACCACTCCACTAACTGCCCTGGGTGAAGCCCTCAGGACAGTGATAGCCCCGTAAGGGGAACATAAATGCTATCTGTTGTTATGACTAAAGGAGCTATGTCGCAGACGTATGCACTCCCCTATTAACAACTACACATTTACCCAGCTGGGTGTGGTTCGGTGGTTACAGTTCAATTCCCAGTCAGGGCACATGCCCGGGTTGTGGGCCCAATCCCCAGTGGGGGGGCATGCAGGAGACAGCCAATCAATGATTCTCTCTCATCATTGATGTTTCTCTCTCCCTCTCCCTTCCACTTTGAAACCAATAAAAACATATATTTTTTTAAAAACACCAAATACACATTAGCAAGTGGTTTTGCCAGCAAAAAGCAGGATGAAGGCAGGGAAAGAGCCAGTCTGCAATGCGGCCCACCACGATCCTTTCGAATTTGTGTCTCAGCGTGACAAACTGCCATGGCATAGACCTTCGGCACCCCTTAAGTCCCTGGTGACCTCTTTTAAACTGTTTTGTAAATCACCTCATTAACCCAGCCAAGACATTTTGCAAGGTATGTTTTTTTTTTCTTCCCTTAAGCTTCCCAAGAATCTAATTACACCAGGAACTAGAAACTGTTTTTCTCTATCAGTGCTTTGATAAGAGATAAGAAAGCAAAAAAAAAAAAAAAAGATTTTTCCAGCCCAGGAAAATTTATCTCCCCATATCCCTATTTCTTTCAGTTCTTTCAAATAAGAGTGAACCACTCTGAATTTCCAAGACCATGAATTTTATACCCAGTTCCTTAACACTGGGACCCACTCAGTACCCTCCTACTTGGCCTCTTGCCTCTGTGTTCTCACAACAGAGACCTTGTTCTTTTACAGCAAAGTAGAACCTAGAGTTGAGTCAAATCCTCTTCCTTTTTCAAAACAAATATTTGTATTGATTTCAAAGAGAAAGGGAAAAGGAGAGATAGAAACCTCAATGATGAGAGAGAACCATTGATCAGCTGCTTCCTGTATGCCCCACACTGGGGATCGAGCCTGCGATCCAGGACTATGCCCTGATCAGGAATCGAACCATAACCTCCTGGTTTATAGGTTGACATTCAATCACTGAACCATACTGGCCAGGCAAGTCCTTCTCTTCCTTATAAGAAAACTAGAGGCCCGATGCACGAAATTCGTGCAACAGTAAGCCTTCCTTCCCCCGACTACTGGCATCAGCTTCCCTCACAGCCCTGGCTTCATCCGGAGGGTCATCTGGAAGGACGTCCAGTCTAATTAGCATATTACACGTTTATTATTATAGATTCAAGGAAGATCCCCAAACGGAATGAAGTCTTGTTCTAAAACATTCAATTTCTACCTTCTGAGTCCAGCTGGCCGAGCTGGCCTTCTGCACCCTAGATCTGCCACACTGCCTGTGGCATCAGCCACAAGAGCTCCCCCAGCTTCCTCTGCCAGGTGCCATCTGCCAGTGCCAAGTCAATTCGCACTGTCCTCGTTGTCACCTGTCCTGAGGATGAGGGTTATTATCTCAGAATTCTGAATGGGAAGTCACCAGTTGTATCTGGTGCCTTGCAGGGGGCTCCTGGCTCCTTCCAGTATGTCCTGGTGTTACATTCTCCACAGGTCTGGGCACCCTTAAAGGGCAAATGGCATCCACTCGCTTTTTTTTTTATTGAATTTTTTTACAGAGAGGAAGGGAGAGGGATAGAGAGTTAGTAACATCAATGAGAGAAAAACATCAATCAGCTGCCTCCTGCACACCCCCTACTGGGGATGTGCCCGCAACCAAGGTACATGCCTTTGACCGGAATCGAACCTGGGACCCTTTAGTCCGCAGGCCAATACTCTATCCACTGAGCCAAACTGGCTAGGGCCATCCATTCGATTTTAACGATGCCCCCTCTCACCCAGCTCAGCAAAGGGCTCAGGGGCTGGCCCTTTCCCTTCTATGCCTCCGGAAGCGCTCAGGGCTCCTCTGCACCCTTCCACCCCTAGCATTCCTCTGTTTCTGAAGGCAAGGGCTCCCTAACCATTTGGACGCTGATTTGGAGGGCAGAGTTACACAAAATTGCATGTGGAATTCATACTGCTTTAAATTGAGTTTACTCTAGCATTTCTACCAGCTCACTTACATCAGAGTGAGCTGTACTCAAACACGTTACCGGACTGATCCAAAAAACATGTTCTTTCTGGTACATGGCACTTTGGTTTGAAAACCACACTTGGCACAGATAAAGACTTGCTTCCATTCCAGGACAAGTTGTGGCAACATGTCTCAACTGACCAAAAAAAACGTAAGCCTGGTGCCTGTTACACTTTGGAAACACATCAAACAAGTTGTCAGCTGTCCCCTGAATGAGCTCTGAACCTTGTCGGAATTGCTTTGTACTCTCTTATCTTCCTATCTCATGCTCAGCTGAGCCACAGGCAAAATGATCAAGTTTACTTTTGGAATCTTAAAACCCTCCCAATAAAAATGTTCCTCGGTGCCCTCTCTCCCCTCTCACCTGAGCCTGACCCCCTCCATCTCTAGCCAGACCTCATTCCAGATTTCTCACTCTTCAAAGTATCCTTACTTTTTTAAAATGTATTTTTACTGATTTTACAGAGAGCAAGGGAGAAGGATAAAGAATAGAAACATCGATGAGAGAGAAACATCAATCAGCTGCCTCCTACACACTCCCTACTGGGGACTGTGTCCACAACCAAGGTACATGCCCTTGACCAGAGATCACAGCCATATGAACCAGGGACCCCACAGTCTGAGGGTGGATGCTCTATCCACTGAGCCAAACTGGTTAGGGCTCAAAGTACCCCTTCTTTTCAAAGTCACCTAATGAGTTAATCAACCAAATAAAGGTGTCACTATAAGGGGATAAGTCCTACCATCTACGTTCCCATCTAAAATATGGGGTGTGTGTTTTTTCAAATTGAAGTATAATTTACATGCAATGAAATATACATATCTGAAAGTTAAAGCATTGGACAAATTGAGGTGTAATTTACATGCGATAAAATATACACATCTGAAGGGTAAAGCACTTAACAATTGTAAAATGTGTGTTTTGAGAGTTACATTTTAGAGAGTGAATGTAATGGCGGGCTGTGGAGCCAAGGCCATGTGTTCCAGTAGAGACTAGATACTAAGTGAGAAGAGTAGTGAGCAGGCCTGTTCTGACCACCCACCGACTGTGAGCCACTTCACGGCCCTCCGCTCCTCAGCTGAAAAATAGAGGTTGGATCAAATGACTTCTGAAAACCCTCTTGGCCTTATTCTGTCGCTAAATAGGATATTTAGGCAGCAAGTGGACAAGTGGGGAGGTGTCCTTGAACCCTGTGAAAAACAAGGGAAATGGACCTTCCTTTTAGGAAAATAATGAGGAGGTTCAGGCCCCCTTGTCCTTCCTCAGAAAGCTTAGGTCTACATCCCATGGCCCCATCTTCTTAAATAGACTCTGCTGTTCCTTATATACAGAAACCTTGCTGGGTCCTCCCACTGCAACTCTACCAGCACTCTGGGCAAGACTCTCTAAGTTTGAGCATCTAAGCTTTCTGAAGAGTGCCGGTGAGGAACAAGAAGTCACATACAACTCATCATCTGATTCTCAGGACCCCCCCCCCCCCACACACACACACACACATAATCCCATCCCCTCAGAAAAACAAGGTAGGCTGGTTTGGGAGTGAGCAGATCTCTGGAATTTCTCCCACAACATCCCCCTTCCCCATTCAGCTCTTCTACACCTCTGTTTCAACATTCCACCCATGCACATAAAGGAGACATTATTGTGTGGTCTGGAGCTTACAAGCTCTTTTGCTGAAGACTAGCTGGAGAGAAGCCTTATAACCAAGGACTTACAGAAGAAGCCACATGGAAACTAGATCCATCAGAGTGTTGCATCGTGAATGGAAGAGAAGAGCATCTTATATTTTCAAAGAGTTTTTAAAAAGAAAAAGGAAAAAAAAAAAGCACGCAGTTGTCTTCGTTTTCTGTGTTTTCCCAAATGCACCGGTTTGATTCTGAGTGAGAGATCGTGAAAAATTAAAACTCCAGAAATTCTCAATGCAGGGGATTAGAAATGAGTCACCACAATTGATTTGGTACCACAAGCTTATACTGAACACCATCTATGTGCCAAGGGCTACAAATAAAAATCGCATCAAATCAAATTACATTAGATTATAAATATGAGAGTGGCTTTGTCTTTGGAGGAGTCACTGAGAATGCCTTTGGCATCAGCACACCTGCCTTCCAAGCTGTGCACACAGGAGCTTGGGGTGTCACTCTCTGAGCGGATTCTCATGCTTCCCCTGGTAAAGTGGCACACTGACACTCTCTTTGCAGTGGTAATCGGGGACTTAACCAGGTTGTATGGACATAAATACTAAAAATAGTGAAGCCCTAACTGATTTGGCTCGGTGGATAAAGCATCAGCCTGCGGACTGAAGGGTCCCAGGTTTGATTCCAGTCAAGGGCATGTACCTTGGTTTGCGAGCACATCCCCAGTAAGGGGGTATGTAGAAGGCAGCTGATCGATGTTTCTCTCTCATTGATGTTTCTAACTGTCTATTCCTCTCCCTTCTTCTCTGTAAAAAAGCAATAAAATATATTTTTAAAAATAAAAATATAAAAATAGTGAATATTACTATAGTGCTTTGCCAGAATTAACTTATTTAATCCACACAAAAATCATAACAGCATAAGTAGGTCTATTATTTTAATATTTTATTATTAATTAGAAGCTAATAAAATGTAATATCCTTCAAAAGCCCTCCCTCGTACAATCCCTCATCCATAAGTGATACTTATGCTGTTTGCCAGCTTATCAGCTGTGTCGTTTGTTGCGATTTACTTATGTTCCTAAATAAATGTCCACTTTAGCACCTAAAATAGAGGGGGGGGGTGCTTTTTGTTCTTGCTAATAGAGCAAGAAGAAAAATCGTAATTATACTAGCAAAAAGAATAAGACTAGAGAAAGCAAGAACACTACTGTACAGTTCATTATGAACTGGTTCACCTCTTCTTTCAAAACATTCGGCAGAAGTATTAGTCATAAAAGTGTTCATACCCTTTGACCTCACAGTCTGACTCCAAGAAATCTATCCCAAGGAAATAAAAAAATGACATAAACTCTGTGTCAAGATATTCCTTCCCATCAGTGTTTTTCTAACTAAATGCAGGAAGCAACCTGGAATTTTGAACAATAGGAAATCAATCAGTAGGTTGCAGTTCCTTAACTCAATTAAAATGTATATGCCCAGCCCAGCGGCATGGTTCAGTGGTTGAGTATTAACCTATGAATCAAAAGGTCACAGTTCGATTCCAGGACAGGGCACATGACTGGGTTTCGAGCTTAATCCCCAGTGCGGGGTGTGCAGGAGGCAGACAATCCATCATTCTCTCTCATCATTGATGTTTCTTTCTCTCTCCCTCTCTTTTCCTCTCTGAAATCAATAAACACATATTTTTTCAAAAAGAAGAAAAATCAAATCCATAGTTTAATAATCCTTAAGGAACTAACAGTGAGTAAGAAGAAAAGAGGAATTTTTCTTGAATATAAAAGCTGGAATCACTGTAGTAATCTAGCCATTGTGTCTATAAATATTTTTAGGCTTTGACCCTATTTTAAAGTATTCTCTTTTACTAAAACAAACAAACAAAATAGAACAAAATAAAAAGACCTCTTTACTTTCCTGTTTTTCCATTTAATCCAGAGCATTGTAAGCCCAGCCTACAAATCAAATATAAATAAAGAATGAAGAGCATCAAAATGCTTTTCATCAAAACAATAAGTCATTGTCACAGGCAATGTGGCCAAATGTATTTTGTCCCTACCATCCTTGCAGAAATGTGCTGAGTAGGGGGGAAAAAGTCTACCAAATAAATGGGCTGACTAGAGAAAAGCAAATCCTACAAAAGAAATGTGCCGGCTTGTAAAAAATATAAACTCCTACAAAAGAAATGTGATGACTAGGGGGAAAAACCCACAAGACACTAAGGTGCCTATATATGCTTTTATATTTTTATGACACTCAATAGAGCCATGCACATTGGTCCTCTATTTATCTATTATCTCTGACACAACCTTTTGGGGAGACCTACGGAAGACCTCACACAGGTGGGAGGGCAAAACTTTATGCCTGCTGGGAATCACAGGATCATATGCTTATGAAGCATAATGTCAATCTAAGGCAGACCTGGAAAGAACCCAAATATCAAACAACTGATGAATGAATAAACAGAATGTTATATGTCCATACAATGGAATATTATCCTATATAATAAAAGAATGATATGCAAATTGACCATTCCTCCACTACACCCACAAGCCACGCTCACAAGCCAATCAGGAGTGAATATGCAAAAAACCCAACCAAGATGGCTGCCAGCCACAGAGAGCAGGAGGGAGGTTTAGGTTTCCCCAGTGATGGAGGAAGACAAGCTTTCTGCCTGCCCTGGCTTGCTCAAGCCTCCACTCAATGCTACAAAGATTCAATGATAGAAGATAAATAAAAATGATGTCAGCCATGGAGCTGGAGAGAACAGGAGGCTTGAGTTGTACCTGGAGATGGAGGAAGCCAAGCTTTCAACCTCCCCTGGCTGGCCCAGGCCTCCACTCCAGGCTACAAAGTTTCAATTATAGAAGATAAATAAAACCCAACAGAAATGGCTGCTGCCACAGAGCAAGCAGAAGGCTTGGCTCTGCTCCAGGCTACAAAGTTTCAATCATAGAAGGAAAATAAATCCCAGATACCAGGGCCTCCTCTTGGGTCGCCAGGGGGTGTGGCTGGGCTCCAAACCACCACAGGCCCCTTGCTCAGGCTGCCCCATACCCCAAGGGAGCCTCCACCCTGATCCGGGACATCCTTCAGGACAAACCAGCCAGCCTCTACCCATGTACCAGGCCTCTATCCTATCTAATAAAAGAGTAATATGCAAATTGACCATCACTCCAGTACACAAGATGGCTGCCCCTATGTGGTCAAAGATCCTGCCCCCATGTGGACACGATGACCAGTAGGGGAGGGCAGTTGGAAGGAACCAGGCCTACAAGGGAGGGCAGTTGGGGGCAATCAAGCCTGCAGGGGAGGGCAAATTAGAGGTGACCAGGCCAGCAGAGGAGAAAAGTTGGGGGTGACCAGCCCTCTAGAGAAGGGCAGTTGGGGGGAGACCCAGGCTTGCAGGGGAGGGCAGTTAGGAGCAAACAGGCTGGCAGGGGAGCAATTAGGCACCAATCAGGCTGGCAGGGGAGTGGTTAGGGGATGATCAGGCTGGCAGGCAGAAGCGGTTAGGGGCAATCAGGAAGGTAGGCAGGTAAGCAGTTGGGAGCCAGCAGTCTCCAACTTTGTGAGTGAGATGTCCAACTGCCCATTCAGGCTCAATCCTCCCAGGATCAAGCCTAAATGGGCAGTTGGCTTCCCTCGAGGGGTCCCAGATTGGAGAGGATGCAAGCTGGGCTGAGGGACACTCTCCCCAACCCCCATGCATGAATTTCATGCACCGGGCCTCTAGTTTAGACATAAAAGGGAATGAAGTACCAATACATGCTACAATGTGGATGTACTTTGAAAATATTACACTAGCCCAGCCGGCGCAGCTTAATGGTTGAGCATCAGCCTACAAACCAGAAAGTCACAACTCGGTTTCTGGTCAGGGCACAGGCCCAGGGTGCTGGCTCCATCCCTAGTGTGGGGCGCGCAGGAGGCAGCCGCTCAATGGTTCTCTCTCATCACTGGTGTTTCTATCTCTTTCTCCCTCTCCCTTCTTCTTTGAAATCAATGAAAATGTTTTTTAAAAAGAATATATTATGCTAAATAAAAGAAATCCAACAAAATACCACATGTCATATGGTTCCATTTATATGAAAAGTCCAGAATAGGCAACTATAGAGACAGTTAGTAGACTGGTGGTTGCTTAGGGCTAGAGGGATGGTGGTGATAGCTAAAAAGAACAAGGTTTCTTTGTGAGGTGATAAAACTGTTCAAAAATTGGTTGTGTTAATAGCTGCACACCTCTGTGAAATCAATAAAAAACAGTAAATTGTACACTTTTCACAGATGCATTGTGTAGTGTGTAAATTAAGTATCAATGAAAGTGTTTAAAATTTTTTTCCAGGCAGGCAAAAGACATTAAGTGACAAGTTTTGATGTTGTGTTTAAAATTAATAAAAATCATCAACAATATGTAAAGAAAAACAAATCCTAAATCAGTCTTACTTCTATCAAGATAGATAAAATATTTAAATATATTGAACACGTGCTCTTTTTAAAAGCTTAATACAATGATCACTGAATCTTTTACAGATGCAATTCGAAAACATTAAATGTCTACCTATTTTTGGTCACTTAAGCAATCGTTTGAACAAAGCAGTGTCAAATGTTTGAAAACATCTGAAAGTCAAAGTCGTTAATAGCCACAAAGGAAAAATTCTTATATTTTTAAAGGAAAAGTCACTTAGGGAACAATGGTTTCTTATCCAGAGAAAGTAGGGAAAATGTGTACCCTTTAAAACTTATCCTTTTTCAGGGGGAGAATATTGGGGGGGGAGGGGGACATATGTACTACTATTAAATATGTTATACTGCAAAAAATAAAATAAAATCAATAAAAATAAAACGTATCCTTTATCAATTTTATGTTTGCTAGGAAGCTTTCTATTCCTTAGAAGCTACTTATTATCCTTAAAGGAAAAGCTCATATTTCTGATCTGATTCTTCTTTGAGTTAAGAAGGCATTTTTCTCAGACATTCTTGAAACTTCACAGGAATGATGCTGGATGCCCCAGATACTGGGCCCCCTCCTCTGTAGATAACCCCATTAGCACCTTGCACTACGCCTTTCATCACACTATCTCCACTTGTTTTGAGGCCCCAGGAAGGCAGGGCTAGTATCTGTCCCAGTCCTACTGTTATCTGCAGAATCTAGCATGGTGCGTAAGTTACTCAAGATATATTTATTACATTGAATTAAGTGCTTTGGGGGGTTTTGACATTAAGTTATTCTTATAGAATATGTTAATCTACAGGCAAACTTGCACAGAAATTAGAGTAATCTTAATCAGGAGTGGAAGATTAGCAAATATCAGTAGATCAGCAAATATGGCATCATATTTTCCTCCCCCCATGCTGGAGCTACTGAGGGAACAGAGAAATAGACTTCTGAGACATAAAGCCCATCAGACACGAAACAATTAAACAGGGAGTGGCTTTCAACATAATGGAGAGATTCAAAAGAACCGAGTTGGAATCAGGGCTCTCCCAGGGAAAGATCATGTCCAGGAACATGGGTAAATCACAAACAGCCCCCCTGGACAGGGTATCATGGAGACCAAATGGGAAGGGACATCCACGTATGTTCCACCAACCCCTCCCGGGAAAGGAGTTGGGAAGCAGGAGGTTAGGAAAGACAGGTGAGAGGAAGTCTGGAAGGAAAGTGGGAGAGGCAAGACGAATGACACCCAATGTCTTAAAACAAACAATCTGAGAGACTTACTTAATATTGAATTTTCCGTTTTGAAAACAGTTCTTCTTATTCCCAGCCTCATTGTTCCTCCCAAATTGCCCGGGTTGTGTTCCGGCATATCAATCACCTTAGAAAACAAAATAAGGCTGGTTTTGTCATCTCATACAAATGTGATTTTCCAAATTTCAAGTTTAACTTCTAGAGTCATGATCATTTAAGGATCTTCCCTACACAGTAAAACCTGAAATACCTTCCAATTCTCTTATTCAAATATATCCCTACTTTATACAGGCCTTCTAGTGTGTTTCCTTTCCATGTCTGCTTCTCATCTTTCATTCAAATCACTGGTAAAAAAAAAAAAATTATAAGGGGCGTCTTTATGACCTTCCTCCCATCATTACTCGACCTGTCAGCTCTGAGCAATGTTCACACTTCAAGTTCTGGATGTCTGCGGCCTCATAATATGATATTCACTCCCTCCCATAATAACCTCCCTCTCCCACTGCCCACTCAAGATTTTCCATAAGCAAATATGTCAATCTTTGTGGAAATGTATACCTAAAGTATTTATTTGTAGAAACCATTAGAAGGAGGTAATTCTGGCACACTGTCTAGGTCAGACACCTAAGTGCCACCCTGGATGTCTCTCTCTTCTTCATCCCTCATATCCTATCTGTCCAATCCTATCAATTTCCCCCTCTAGACTTCCCGCATTCATTCACAGCTCCAACCACCACTCAAACCACAGCCCCTCACCCAAGCTGCAGCCAGAGCTTACTGACTGGCTGCCGCATATTCACATAGTCCTCATCTTCCCTGTACACCACAGGCAGAGTAGATGTGGTTTTTCTCCTGCTTGAAATCCTTGACTGCTTGGTATCAGCCCAGCCTAGTCCTCCAGCCTCACCTCCCATGACTTTTCACACATACTCTGAGCTCTGGTCACCATGGCCTTCTTTCAGTTCCTCCTATTTCCTGTGCCCAGAACATCTTCTCCCACTCCTCTACCCTCTTTTCCTAAATCACACCACCCTCAACCTTGAAACGTTAGCTCAACTAGACAATATCACTGCCCCCGTGCATGGATTGGTGCACACTGAAAGGAAACTAATTGGAAGGTGGCCGGCAGAGCAGGACTGGGCGAGATGGGCCAGACACACCCCAGAACCAACCTCCCACGGTCCCTCCCCGACCAGCCACACCTGTGGCACTTTGGCTCAAAGGTAGTCTGCAGAATGAGCGGGGTCCCTCCAGCAGGTGGGTTCCCTTAGCCTGGCCTGCGGGGATTGGGCTGAAAACGGCTCTCCAACATCCCCCAAGGAGTCCCAGATTGCAAGAGGTCGATTCTCTGGTGACACAACCCGGAATTGGGCTCTCTCCTCTTCGGTTCAGGAGTGCATCACCTGAGAACCGCTGCTGCCAAGTCACGGCAGCTCAGCAGGTCCTGTGTTGAGCATCTGCCCCCTGGGGGTCAGTGTGCATCATAGCTACAGGTCAGTGTGTGCCCTCTGGTGGTCATTACGCATCATAGCTACCAGTTGGATGGTCGGACAGTCGCTTAGACTTTTATATATATAGATGAGCTTCTATAGGCAGTGATATTCCTGGACACCACAGTCTAGTCAGGATCCTCTCCCGATGCCTGCCCCGTCACCACACATCCATCAGTGGGGGTCTGTAGAGCGCTCTGTGTGCTTGACTGTAAATCTTTGAGAGTTACAGCGTGCTGCTTTTACTTACCATTGTGTTCCTAGCCTCTGGTTTACATGGAACTGGTATATGGTATGCCCTGAATGAATGGATGAACAAACTCAAACTAAATCACTTCAGATTTATTTTTACAATTACTTCACAGAAGTTCAGAAACACGTGATTTTTATGCCAATTCTGTTCTCATTATCACTGCTGTTTTCTCAGTTCTGTTCACTGTACTCTCATGGTTTTGTTTCATCCATTCTTTTTTTACGTTGTTAGACTACAGTTGGGTGAGTTAATTTGTTCTAATGAAATTGTTCAGGCTTCCCTCTCATAAAAACCTTACTTTCTGGTGTTTCCCCCAGCCCCATACCCTCACTACCACATGTTGCTCTATAGAAAGCTTTGGCAACTGGAATTGCTGAGATAAAAATTTTCCCAGAACTTTTCTGATCTTATCAATGTCCCCAGAAGAATTTTCCGAACCCTGTGTCCCAAGTATGCTCTAAAAGTCACAGAGGAGAAGGGGTGGAGAAAAAACTTGATTACACTCCCTGTGGAATGGAGTGCTCAGTTCTGAAGTGTTCTTGGCCTTGCCATCCCTTTCCTGTCCTCTCTGGTTGACTGATTATGCCTAGATTAAGCATTACTCTAGTGAGGTGACAGAGGGCATGAGCTTCCAATTTGCAAATGCCCAGCCCCTTACGTGTTTTCTAGAAAAGGGCAGGTAAGACTGCCACAGACTTGTAAGAAGGCCTAAGTTTATTCACAGCCCCAATTTCCACTCATGTTTGAGACAACCTGAATGAGCTAGGAAGACCTCAGCAATAAGCTCCTCCTAGTTTCTTCTTTTAAGTGTACTGTGATTTTTCAGTCTACTCTTACCTATTGCATTAGATCCATCTACTCAGAAAGAGTCTTTTGAGCTCTCTTTCCCATCTTGCAAGATGGCGGGTGAAAAGAAAACTGAGAAGCCGGATACTCAAGAGAAGAAGCCTGACACTAAAGAGAAGAAGCCCGATACTAAGGAGAAGAAACCTGAAGGCCAAAGCCAGCGGCAAGGTTAAGACCCCTAAGAAGGGGAAGCCCCACTGCAGCCGAAACCCTGTCCTTGTCAGAGGAATTGGCAGATATTCCCGGTCGGGTATGTATTCGCGAAAAGCCATGTACAAGAGGAAGTATTCGGCCCCTAAATCCAGGATTGAGAAGAAAAAGAAGGAGAAAGTTCTTGCTACTGTCAAAACCAGTTGGTGGCGACAAGAATGGTGGTACCCGAGTGGTTAAACTCCGCAAAATGCCTAGATATTATCCTACTGAAGATGCTCCTCGAAAGCTGTTGAGCCAGGGCAAGAAACCCTTCAGTCAGCATGTGAGGAGATTGCGGGCCAGCATCCCTCCTGGGACCGTTCTGAGCATCCTCACTGGGCACCACAGAGGCGAGAGGGTGGTTTTCCTGAAGCAGCTGAGCAGTGGCTTGCTACTTGTGACTGGACCTTTGTCCCTCAATCGAGTTCCTCTTCGTAGAACTCACCAGAAATTTGTCATTGCCACCTCCACCAAAATTGATATCAGTGGTGTGAAAATCCCCAAACAGCTCACTGACGAGTACTTCAAGAAGAAGCTGCACAAGCCCAGACACCAGGAGGGTGAGGTCTTCGACACGGAGAAAGAGAAATACGAGATTACAGGACAGCGCAAGGTTGACCAGAAAGCTGTGGACTCACAAATTCTGCCCAAAATCAAAGCTGTTCCTCAGCTCCAGGGCTACCTCCGCTCTCTGTTCGCTCTCACCCATGGGCTTTATCCTCACAAACTGGTGTTTTGAATTTCTTATAAGAACCCGATTAAATAACTGATATGTTTTTTTTAAAAAAGAGTCTTTTGATGTAGTTTGCTCACTTATTGGCACAGTTAGCATTCAAGAAATGTTCTGATATGAACCATTGAGAATAGACTCAAATGACTCAGGAAGCCTGACTTACTGCTTACTCGGGATGAGCTTGACAAGCACCTCAAGACCAGAAACCATTTCCAAAATAAAAGTGGGGCAGGGGAGGGAGAGAAGGAAAATGCAGTGGGCACCGGGCTGTCCAAAGACATTAAATGTTCTTCCAACACAGGGGAAAGGCTGGAAATTCCTAACAGACTGAGAATAATTTTTAGAAACACTGAGGTAGATATCAGAAGAAACAGCTGGAAAAGTTGGGGTGGTAGAGAGGAGGTGAGGATTGCCAAATGTTTCCATTAAAGGCCTTTGGGGACTGTTGGCTTTTAATGAAAATATAAATGTAAAGCCCAAATAGTGAAAAATGTACTATTTAGGCCTTTCACCGTGCATTAGTTCACATTATCCCTGCTGTTTTGAGAAGCAAGAAGTACAACCTTCTCCTGAAATGATACAACAGAAAGAAATCCTAAGGCAGTGGTCGGCAAAGTCATTAGTCAACAGAGCCAAATATCAACAGTACAATGATTAAAATTTCTTTTTTTTTATTTTATTTTTTATATATTTATTTATTTTTTAATCTTTATTGTTCAGTTTATTAATTACATTGTTTCCCCTTTTTATCCCCCTATAGCTTCCCTCCATCCTGTACCTACCCCACCCTCTACCCTCACCTCCCCCTCCCCACTGTCCTCTCCCTTTGTTGCAAGATTTTTGTCCAGTCTCTTGCTGCACTTCCCACAACCCTTTTCTCCCCAAGATTTGTCAGTCCATTCCCTCTCTATGTCCATGTCTCTGTTATATTCACCAGTTTATCCTGTTCATCAGCCTATCAATTCACTTGATTTATATGTTCATTTGTTGATAGATGTGTATTTGTTGTTCATAATTTATATTTTTACCTTTTTCTTCTTCCTCTTCTTAAAGAATATCCTTCAGCATTTCATATAATGTTGGTTTGGTGGTGATGAACTCCTTTAGCTTTTTCTTATCTGCGAAGCACTTTATCTGACCTTCAATTCTGAATGATAGCTTTGCTGGATAGAGTAATCTTGGTTGTAGATTCTTGCTGTTCATCACTTTGAATATTTCTTGCCACTCCCGTCTGGCCTGCATCGTTTCTGTTGAGAAATCCGCTGACAATCGTATGGGTGCTCCCTTATAGGTAACCAACTGTTTCTCTCTTGCTGCTTTTATTATTCTCTCTTTGTCTTTTGCTCTTGGCATTTTAATTATGATGTACCTTGGTGTGGTCCTCTTAGGGTTCCTATATATTGGGGTTCGGTGCGCTTCTTGGACTCCTAAGTCAATTTCTTTCACCAGGTGTGGGAAGTTTTCAGTCACTATTTCTTCAAATAGGTTTTCATTGTCTTGGCCTCTCGCTTTTTCTGGCACCCCTATAATTCGGATGTTGGTATGCTTGAGGTTGTCCCAGAGGCCCCTTACACTATCTACAATTTTTTGGATTCTTTTGGTTTCTTGCTTTTTCAGCTGAGTGGATTTTACCTCTTTGTATTTCAAATCTTTAACTTGGTTCTTGGGGTGCTCCAGAGCACTTTTAGGTCTTTGTGTAATATTTTTTATTTCAGTCAGTGTATGCTTAATTTCTGGTTGGTCCTTTTTCATATCCTTGAGAGTCTCCTTTATATCCTTGAGGGTCTCCTTCATTTCCTTGTAGGACTCATTCATTTCCACGTTGGTCTTGATCATTTCCTTTGTGGTCTTGCTTATTTCCTTATAGGCCTCGACCTTTTGTTGGAGCCTCTTGAAAAACCCTATAACCGTGGTTTTGAATTCCATGTCCAGTCGTTTTTTTCCCTCCATTTCTTTCACATCTGATTTCTTTCCATGTCGCTGCATGGTGGCTGCTTCCCTGAGTTGGTCAATTAGCTTTGTGTGGTAGACTTCCTACTAGGGACAGTGGCTCAGCCTCCCCGGTTACCTGAGGTGGATATGGGCTGCACAGTCTTGCTGAAGTTAAGCTGGGGTTAATTTTTGTTAGCACTTGGAGGGGTTGACCTCCAGGCCAATTGTCTGTGAAGCTCAGCTGTGCTCAGGTTGGATGGGCGGAGTCTCCGGGCCAAGCAGACAGCATTAGCTCTGCCCTATGTGGCCCCGGGGACTCTGTGCTGGGGGCAATGGCCGCCAGCACCTCCGAGAGCGAGCTGCTGCCGAGCTCCACTGGCTGCCCGGGAATTCAGACTCTCCCAAAATGAGTCTGCATGCGCAATGTCTCACCCAGGATCGTAAAACAAAGCAGTCTGACGGTTTTCCGAATGAGAGACAAGTCGCAGAGCGCTCTCTGCAACGTCATGCAGCCAAGCTGTTCACGCAAGCTGCCTTCTCCACCAGCCAGCAGACCCGGCAGCGCCCGAGCTTCGGCGTGCCCTCCCACTGTCCAGTTTTCACCCCGTGTGATAGTGGGTTCTCTGGACTTCGCCCAGAGCTGGAGAATCAGTCCAGTGGGATGCCTTTGTCTCCCCGTTCGAGAAAACTGTCCGGTTTTCAGCCACCCGCCCTCTCTGCGGCGCGCACTCCAAACCTCTCTCCGTGCGAATCTTTCAATGCTATTCGCCGCCGCTCCTCCGAGTCACAGTGTCTTATCTTCACTTTTATTTGTGGAATTTTCACTCAGCCAGCTTTCTGGTGATTCTGGAAGGTGTTTGTTCTTTCGTTAAGTTGTAGTATTAAAATTGCTGTGTATGACGGCAAGATAGGTGTTTTGCCTATGCCGCCATCTTGGTTCCTCTCTAAAATTTCTTTTGAGAGCCAATTTTTTAAACTTAAACTTCTTCTAATGCCACTTCTTCAAAACAGACTCGCCCATGCCGAAACCACTTTGGCTCAGTGGATAGAGCGTCGGCCTGCAGACTGAAAGATCCCAGGTTCAATTCCGGTCAAGGGCATATACCATGGTTGTGGACACATCCTCAGTGGGGAGTGTGCAGGAGGCAGCTGATCCATGTTTCTCTCTCATTGATGTTTCTAACTTTCTATCCCTCTCCCTTCCTTCCTCTCTGTAAAAAATCAAAATATATATATTTTTGAAAATAGACTCACCCAGGCTGTGGTATTTTGTGGAAGA
This sequence comes from Antrozous pallidus, assembly GCA_027563665.1. Classification (NCBI taxonomy): domain Eukaryota; kingdom Metazoa; phylum Chordata; class Mammalia; order Chiroptera; family Vespertilionidae; genus Antrozous; species Antrozous pallidus. The sequence goes on along the minus strand of CM050509.1, from coordinate 136,179,079 downwards.
GTCACACTCAAGGGGCCAAAGAGTTGCACATGGCTCGCGAGCCACAGTGTGCCGACCACTGTCCTAAGGTGTAACAGCTACAGAGAGCCTTTGATTTAAACATGCTAGCATAGCCCTGACTGATTTGGCTCAGTGGATAGAGCGTCCACCTGTGGACTGAAGGGTCCCAGGTTTGATTCCAGTCAAGGGCATGTACCTTGGTTGCAGGCACATAACCAGTGGGGAGTGCACAGGAGGCAGCTGATCGATGTTTCTCTCTCATCGATGTTTCTAATTCTCTATCCCTCTCCCTTCCTCTCTGTAAAAAAATCAATAAAATATATATATATTAAAAATAAATAAACATGCTAGCATAGAAACCAGTGAAGAAGACGAAGAAAACGTTAGAGAAAAGATGGGGAAGTAGCATTCCAACTCTAATGATGCCCTGAATGTCCGTGAAAGGAGAGAAGCAGAGCTAGAACTGACAGGAGAGTTGCCACGCTCTCTGGCCTGGCTTAGGAAGCCTCATCCGGGGAGGCCCATCACACAGGTTGTCAAAGACCATCCAGGCCAGGCACAAGCTGGTGGAATCCAAACCCTCAGGAAAGGTGAAGTTCAAGAAGATAAAGAACACAGTGCATTCCTGGCCAAGCCTGCCCCAACCAGCTGCCTTGCAGAATAAGCAGGCAATCCTGAAAGCTCTAAAGATGATAATATGAAAGCCTGGTGGGTTATAAAGCAACCTGACTCAACAACAAAATTCAGGAAAACCATCTTTGCTGCTGGCATTCCTTCCACCAAAAGCCTGAAAGACCGGAGAACGCACAGTCTCAAAACGTTTTTATCATTACTGAGGTGGGGAAAAGAACCTCAAATATGCTTTAGTTTTAATCCCAACATTTCCGTAATTCCTTAGATCTTGCATCTGAGAAAAAAAAATGCCTCTTCCATCGCAAAAGGCTTGCCTCAGCCTGCCTGAATCAACACAGGCCGTCCTATGATCCCCACTGCGGTAGACCTGTCCTTTCTTGGAACCGAGTTACAGAGCGTTAAGAAAAAAATAAAAAAGGATCAATAAGTAACGAATATTGGTGGTGATAAAGGAGATGTAAAAGCACCACATGAGGCTAAATAAGCACTAATTAACCTTTACCAAAGTTTCTGCAGCCCATAATAAAAGTGTAATGGGTTCAAGACTTCATGAGTCCTTGGCACCTTAACAGTCTAGGAAAGTGAGGTTCTCTTATCAAAGAAGACATTCCTAAATGGCAGTAAGTGAAGGAGCATAATAACCCTTCTGACAGAGCCCTGGTAAGGCTGACTTCCCTCATAACCCTTGCCTTTGGACATTTCTCTTTTTCTTTAATATATTTTATTGATTTTTTTACAGAGAGGGATAGAAAGTCAGAAACATCAATCAGCTGCCCCTTGCACACCCCCCTACTGAAGGCACATGTCCTTGACCGGAATGGAACCTGGGACTCCTCAATCCACAGGCCGACACACTCTATCCACTGAGCCAAACCAGTTTCAGCTGCCTTTGGACATTTCATTTGGGGAACCTAGGGGGAGCCTACCCCCCCCCCTCCATCAAACCATTTCCAGTCTCTTAGACAACACACATACAGCGATTCTTTCAAAATTTCTAGTATATTCCTTGACGAAGATTCCCTAAACCTTTCTTCTCCCCCGCCCCAGGGGAAAATTTTCTTTATTTAAAACTGCTGTGTGTGTGTATGTGTGTGTGTGTGTGTGTGTGTGTGTGTGTGTGTGTGTGTAACGGTAAGTTTACAAGTGAGAACTGCCCAAACCCATGCCTGTGCCTCCCGCCCCCCACCCATCAGTCCCAACCTGCCCCCAGTCTTGCGGATCTTTGACGGGGCGGGGGGGAGGGGGTCCCCATGGTGACAGTCTGTGAAATCCTGACGATGTTGGAGGGGTTCAAGGCCAAGGATGGAGCACCAGTGACTTTACTTCCCTCCATATCTGGCTTTTTGCAGCCTCTCTCCTCTCCCCACCCTCATGATTTTGGACTGAGAACAAAAATACCTCATTTCAGGGAAAATTGAAGGAGATACATATACAAGCATCCCGGCCCATCCTCATTTCACAATAACCCTTCCCTTTTCTCCCCTCCAACCTGCATAGTTTAAAAAAAAGACATGTCACAGGGAATGGTGGCACTGCCTCCAAATGACTGTGCCCAGCCCTGCCCAGGGGTTGAGAGAGGAGGCAGAACAGGTCAGCCAAGCAGCCCCCAGCTGCCTCCACACCAAGTGCCCAACCAGCAAAGAACACCTGGGCTTTTAAAGCAAAGGAGGACACCTAAGTGATTTGGGGAGAAAGGGGGTGCGGGCTTGGTGCCCTGGTAAATGTACTTCTGTTCTAGTAGTTTCCCTTTCTCTTACCGTGACCCCTTTTGCTATCACCCCTAATATGGGAAAGCTAGTAATTAAGATGAAAAAGAAATCAACATCTAAAAACATCTACTTCCCCAAACTCAATTAAAAATGAAGAACCAACAACAAAACACCCCAAAATACAGATGGATCCCAGGAATTTTTTCTTCCCTTAAAAAAAAAAAGATTCAACCCCCAAACCCAGTTAAAAATTTCCAGTTCCCTAAAGTAGCAGAAACTCTCTCCGAGGTAGATATCTGAGTCAGACACTCTTGTTCACCGAGCAATTCTATTTGGTTTAAGATGAGCTGCATATGAGGTAATAAAGCCGTCTGGAGGGGGAGGGGGTGGCAGGCCCAGGGCGCGGCCAGGTCATCTGTCCAGAAGTTGTGTCCCCATTTTTGGCATCTCTGGTAGGTAGGGCAAGGCTGGTGTCTCCACAGATCCCAGAGCAGATAAGGGATGGGGGAAGGAGAATGGGTGAACCCAGAGAGAGAGAGTTTGATTGAGAGGGGGGGGGGGGGGGATCTGAAGGACAGGATTCTGGGTGTGTCTCTGTGTAAGAAATGGAGAGAGAAAAAGATTGAAAAGAAGTGGAAAAAGGGGAGACAGACCCCAATTTCCCCTCGGGCACCCCCTTCTCCTTGCCATGTAGTCAGCAATCCCAGCACCGAGTCGGCTGGTGTAAGGCAACCCCATTTGCCCTTCTCCATCTTGTGCTTCTCCTGTGTCTGCGGCTTGTCTTCTCGTCAAGAGTCATCTCGTAAGCTCCCACCCTGTGGCCCTGAGGGGTGAGATCAGTTGAAAGTGTCAGAACGAACGCTCCCTGGTCCCTCTGTTGGGGACGTCACACATCTCTGCATCCTGACAGATTGAAAGAACAGCCAGAGCCTGCGGAGGAAGGGGGTGTCTGCAGCTGGTGCAGCTGGGCGCCCCCTAGGTGACAGACATGGCAGCCTTGATGGCATAGATGTTTGCCTCCTCTTGAAACATTCCAATACACACACACGTGTGTGTGTGTGTGTGTGTGTGTGTGTGTGTGTGTGTGTGTGTAAAATTGATTTTTTTACAGAGAAGAAGGGAGAGGAATAGAGAGTTAGAATCATTGAAGAGAGAGAAACATCCATCAGCTGCCTGCTTGCACATCCCCCACAGGGGATGTGCCCGCAATGAAGGTATATGCCCTTGACCACAATCCAACCTGGGACCTTTCAGTCCGCAGGCCGATGCTCTAGCCACTGAGCCAAACCAGTTAGAGCTCCGATACTTTTCTTATAGTGAATCCACTTGTTGCCAAACCAGTTGGAGACCTGAGAGCCCGTAATTCTTGGCGAGCTCCTCCTCGGCCTCTTCACTGGGAGACGGGTTACTCAGACGGGAATAGAAACACTCATTTAGGACCTCTGTGGCCTGTTTGCTGAAGTTCCAAGAGCGCAGGGTCATGATGGCCTGTGGGGGGCGCCCCCAGGCAAGACACTTTGAGCATTCTTTAAATCTTTGTCAGGCTGAATCCAAGACGCCTGGCAAAACCACGTCTTAGAAAAACATGCTTCACCAATAAGGCTGGCCTTAACTTTGCCTCAAGTGTCGGGGAAAGGGCCTTGAAATATAAATGCAGTCTTGCCCTAGGAATGGGGGAATGAATAGGGCCTAGGCCCACCAAAACTCCTTTGATCCTAATGTTGAAAAAACCCCATTGTATTGTGGACTGTATTGTGGAATATAAATAAACATGGCTTCGTGGGCTTGGAGTCTCTGTCTCTCCATCAGAGAGAACAGACGTCCCACCCGGCCCCAGCTTTTTATCCCTATTTTTGCGTCTTCTCTGCTATTCTTCATATTTCTTAATCCCCAGCTCCTCTACTGAGAAACTGAACCCAATCTCTCTCTCTCCATGCTGGACGTGGAAAAGAGAAGAAAAACACCTATAATGGCCTCGCAGGTGCTCTGCTGGAGCTCCATCTGGATGGCCCTAAACTTGCGGCAGATGATGCTCACCATCCGTTCCAGCTCCCTGGGTGCCGCAGGCCTCGTGCAGTTCTGCTCCCGCAGCAGGTTCATGACCTGGGCTGTGAACTCCTTACATGCCTGCTCAATACTTCTCCAGCTCCGAGTGGTAGAGATGATGGCTCTGGGCAAGTTTGCTGCGATGATCTGAGTGTTGGATGGAGTTGTCTTGCTGCGTCTGCAGCTGCTGCCGCTGAGCCCCCCCCCCTCCCCTTTTCTCAGGCCCAGCCACACCTTCTGCCAGAAGCATGTTGGCCAATCGCAGAAGCTAAGAGTCCACTGGCTCCTCCTCCTGGGAGCTTCAGATGCTGAGGCCAGTCTTCTTGATCTCACCCATGATGCTCAAGGGTGCTGGCTTCACTCGGTGGCAGTTTAGGGCGTATTTCTTGGCCTGGGTTTAGTCCAGGCTCTGGTCCATGATGGTCATTATTGCTGCAGAATGTCCCCGAAGTCTTGCTTCCCTCGGCCTCCTGGGACTGCCCCCCGCCACCCCCACTGGGAGGCTCGCCAAGGCCCCAGGCTCCCCCCCACACACCAGCCCCAGGTCCCCCTGGCCCCCACCTGGAGGGGGCAGCCCCAGCAGCCGCTCATCCACCGGGGGGGGGGGGGGGCTGAGGCCCCCTCCCTGTTCCACCCCTCCCCTGCCTGGTTACTTCCCCCCAAACTCTCTGAAGCCACTGCTCCCTCCGCCCCTAACCCTACCCATCTCCTGGCTTGCCAGGGAGGGGCGTTCACCCCGGCTCTGAAGGGAGACCTGGGGGACCTGCTTGGCACCCCACAGGAGACCCCGGCCCCTGGCAGCGGAGAAAATGGAGCAGGAGAAAGAAGCCCAGGCGGGGGTGAGGGGTGTCCCCAAACCTTTCTTACTGTCCATTAGTTTTTCTGTTCATTTTTTAAGCCTGCTTCTAATTTTGATTCTCTGAGTCATAGTCAAGTTGAGCATAAAGTGTAAACCAATTTTATATCAATATTGTGTTAAGTAATACTCTGTTGCATTGTTGCAAATTAAATCTAAACTCTCCCACGTGTCACTCAGATTCCACCTCATTCAGGAACCATCTAGCTTGGCTCTCCTCATACATTCGCTCTCTTTTTATTTTTTTAAAATATATTTTATTGATTTTTTACAGAAAGGAAGGGAGAGGGATAGAAAGTCAAAAATATCAATGAGAGAGAAACATCAATCAGCTGCCTATCGCACAGCCCCCACTGGGGATGTGCCCGCAACCAAGGTACATGCCCCTTGACCAGAATCAAACTCAGGACCTTTCAGTCCACAGGCTGATGCTCTATCCACTAAGCCAAACCGGTTTCAGCTCTCTCTCTTTTAAAAAAAAATTTCAATTATACTCAATATTATTTTGTATTAGTTTCACATGTACAGCAGAGTGGTTAGACAACCATATACGTTACACAGTGTTCCCCCTGATATTTCCAGTACCCACCTAGTGGTCCCCACCTATTCTAACCTGTGATGTCTACCTGAGGCAACCAAGGCCATTACCAATGGCCCCTCTGCTCCCCTCCTCACAACCTCACTACATACAAATCACCTCTCCACTATTTTTCCTAAGATGTCTTTTCTCTACCATAGCACAAGGACTCATGCGTCAGAGGCACCCTCTAGTTCCTATTGCTCCATAAGTAATACCATTGTTACGCTCACCCTACCAAATAAATAACCTACAGACTTTTCATTCATTAGCAATTAGTCTTTCTAGTAGGTTGAATAATGGGCTCCCAAAGATATTCAACTCCTAGTCCTAAGAACCTGTGAATATGTTACCTTATGTGGTAAAAGGGACTTTGCAGATGTGAATAAATTAAGGCTCTTTAGATGGGAAGGATTACCCTGGATTTTCTGGATGGTCTCAATGTCACCACAGAGTGAGGCAAGAGGGTCAGAGTCAGAGATGAAGATGTGACAATAAAGTAGAGGTGTGTGTGTGTGTGTGTGTGTGTGTGTGTGTGTGTGTGTGTGAGAGAGAGAGAGAGAGAGAGAGAGAGAGATTAGAAGAGGTCACCCTGCTGGTTTTGAAGATAGAAGAAGGGGCCAGCAGCCTCTAGAAGCTGGAAAAGGCAAAGAAACAGGTTCTCTCCAGAAGGAACAAAGCCCTGTTGACCCACTTTATATTTCTAAGCTCCAGGACTTTAAGAAAATTTGTCTTGTCTGAAGCCACTAAGTTTGTAGTAATTTGTTACAGCAGCGACAGGAAATGGATACAGTCCTTTATATATAACTTTAACCTCCTTCATCCTTTCATTTATGTACCCCCTCTCATAAAGTAAAGTGTGGGCTCATCTTCTTGTATGTCTCCAACAGAGTTCAGCACAGTCTCAGATTCTGATCAAGTGCTCCATAATGAGATCTCCCTGGATTTTCATCTAAAACTAACAGAGGAGCCTGAAGCACTGGTCAGTGGGCCTAAGAGCAGTGGAAAGGTCTCTGAGACACTGTGAATTATCCCAAGAGGCAAGCAGTCACTTCAGTCCACAGGAGCCCCAGTGCCCAAGCCCACCTCCCACCTGATGCAGGACTGTTACTTCCCTTTCTGTCTTCCCAGCCTGCAGCATGAGGATGGACTCTACAATGATGAAAGTACTAAGCAAGCTATAAATATGTATATATTTTTATGGCTGTTTAAACTTGCTTTTTCCACCAATAAAAGAAAGGTCTAGCCGAAACCGGCTTGGCTCAGTGAATAGAGCATCGGCTTGTGGACTGAAGGGTCCCGGGTTCAATTCTGGTCAAGGGCATGTACCTTGGCTGCGGGCACATCCTCAGTAGAGGGTGTGCAAGAGGCAGCTAATTGATGTTTCTCTCTCATCAATGTTTTTGACTTTCTATCACTCTCCCTTCCTCTCTGTGAAAAAAAAAAATCAAAATATATGTGTGTGGTTTTTTTTAAAAAAAGAAAGGTCTATTTTACTTCCATCATGAAAAGAAAGTACTTATACCTTCAGGTGTGACCATACACTTAAGTCTAAGTCCTACCTCTGGGCCTCATGCTAACATTGACCAGCTCGCCATGCAGGAGTTCTCCACCAGAGAGGGGCAGTTGGAATGGTGGCTGAGGGTGAAGGTCAGGCCTGGACTTGAATCCAAGATCTACCAATCCCCAGTGATGTGACCTTGAAGAGGTCCTCAGTGTCTCTGTAGAGAGGTGCTATGAGGATTTCCCAAGCTAATAGGTCAGATGTTGGGGCAGTACACACTCCAGGGTAAAAATCAGACCTCAGCCCCGCCAGTGTGGCTCAGTGGTTGAATGTCAACCTATGAACAAGGAGGTCATCGTTCAATTTGCATGCTTGGGTTGTGGATTCAATCCCTGGTGGGGGACATCCGGGAGGCAGCCAATCAATGACTCTCTCCCATTACTGATGTTTCTGTCTCTCTCCCTCTCCCTTCTTCTCTGTAATCAATAAAAATATATCTTTTTAAAAAAAATCAGACCTCAGTAAGTATGGGCTATGATGAAGAGCCTTCTGGGAGTTCAACCCCCAGGGCAGCACAGGCAGGTCCCCAAATCATTGAGCCTCACAGCCCAGGCAAAGGCTGGACATGAAAAAGAAGGTAAGCTTTGTCGTAGGGAACAGGGAAGGCAGGCAAGGGGAAGGAAGGAGGCTCCCCTTTAGGGGCCAGCTGCGCTTTAGTCAGGCTCTTTCCTAAACCTCAGGATCAAAGACAACACAAACCCATAGACAGCATTTCGCACCCCTTGGTTTTGCAGGGCCCAGTTACCGACTCTGTACTATCTTCCCAAAGGGGCATCTCCAGGCACTCCCTACTATGGACTTGAGAGTTGAATACCATATTGTGGAGGCCTGTGGTACCAGGAGCTTTTAAAATAAGTTACTCTTGGCTTTCCAGGAAAAACTGAAGTCTGTCCAAAGATCAAGCAATTGAACAGTGAGGTGTTAATTAACCTTTGCCTCTCCATTTTTCCATTACCAATCTTGTGCCTGTCACTTTTTCCCCTTCTCTGGTTTCAAAATGCACTCTTTTAAACACACCCTATATTTATCACCCGTCTCCATATATTTTTAGTTAATGTTTCATGACAATATCTATTGGTGGATTTGGTTTCCCAAGGCAGATTTACCTTCACACCTGAATCTACAGGGAAAAGGAGAAATAAGAGACGAGAGACGTGACTGGCAGAAAGAAGCAAGTGAAAATTTAAGAAGACACGGGGACTGTTGTTCAAGTTCTGTTAGCATTCACTACAAACCTAAGTTCTCACAACAAACAGCCATAGGTCTGTTTTAATTAGAGGTCTTCCCTTGAAATGAGAGCTTTGCATCCTAAAACACTATTAACAATGTTTTCGTAGAGTTAATTTTATACATACACACGTCATTATAGAATATATGCCATGTGTTTTATTATATAACATGTTATCAGTCATGTAACATATAGTTATTAACATCATATAGCTATATATCATAGTTATTAAAGTCATTTCTTCAATATAGACTCAAGAAATTTAACAACCGCCATGTTGATTTTAGCTCACAAGTGGTGATTTGAGAGAACAGGTAATATAAGATGCTATTTCAACAACTGGGGGATTAAAATATGGAGTGCAATAATGGCATTGTGGTTGTGTAGGACAATGGCCTTGTCTTAGAAGACGCAACCCAGGCATGTGCCCTTGGCCAGAATCAAACCCCAGACCCTTCAGTCCGCAGGCTCATGCTCTATCCACTGAGCCAAACCAGCTATGGATTTAAAGTGTCTTCTGTTTGTTTGTCCACTGTTGTTTGTCTGTGAGTACTCAGCCTGATTTCTTCTTCAGGATCCGGTTATCTTTGGAGACTAGCTGGCTTTAGCTCAATCGCCTTTGAAACAGGCTATTTCTACTGAAATTAGCTTCTGGCTGAGTATTACACCAGACTGTCTCATGAAAAAAGTGCCAGCTTCCATATACCCAGGCTCTCCAGAACTGGCTTTTTAAACTTTAAGCCTGATCCTTCTATGATCAGACTGTTCTAGAGCAAGGCTGGCTGATTTCTAGCGTGCAGGTCATTTGAGCTGTTGTAGACTGCCTTGGGCCAGAGAAAAGGCTCTGAAAAATGGGATCTCGGTTATTTAATATTTAAGGACGATCCCTCCTGCAGGGACTCCAACACTTTATGCTCATATTTAACTAATGGACAGATGTGACCAACGGCAATTCAAGAAAATCAGTGGCCACTGTGGGAAACTTCTGAGATTCCCAAACTTCATTTTCTTAAAAGCGAATTGGGCAATAACAGCACTAGAATTGGCAAAGCTAAAGGGAATGCCTATTTTGAATGATGTGTTGAGACTTCCAAATGAGATCAAGAATCTGAAGTTGCCTCTTTGCGAAATAAAGTTTTCTAATTAACAGAGGCAACTGAATTTTTATTTTATTTTTTTAATATAGTTTATTGATTTTTTACAGAGAGGAAGGGAGAAGGATGGAGAGTTACAAACACTGATGAGAGAGAAACATCGATCAGCTGCCTCCTGCACACCCCCACCGGGAATGTGCCTGCAACCAAGGTACATGCCCTTGACCGGAATCGAACCTGGAACCTTTCAGTCTGCAGGCTGATGCTCTATCCACTGAACCAAACCGGTTTTAGCAACAACTGACTTTTTAAAGAGAGAAAAATGGCTTTCCACATGCTCTTCATCTACATGGCTGTCTTGCCATTCCCCTCTACTCCACTGTCTCAGGATCCATCTCCAGGTACCCTATTCCCCTTTTTTTAATAAAAATTCTCCAATTTGGTTTTTGTGTGTGTTTAATATATTTTTATTGATTTCGGAGAGGAAGGGAGAGGGAGAGAGAGAGAGAAACATCAATGATGAGAAAGAATCACTGATTGGCCAAAACCCGTTTGGCTCAGTAGATAGAGCATCGGCCTGTGGACTGAAAGGTCCCAAGTTCAATTCCAGTCAAGTACCTTGGTTGCGGGCACATCCCCAGGAGAGGGTGTGCAGGAGGCAGCTGATCGATGTTTCTCTCTCATCGATGTTCCTAATTTTCTATCCCTCTCCCTTCCTCTATGTAAAAAAAAAAAAAAAAAAAATTTCAATAAAATATATTTTAAAAAGAATCATTGATTGGCTGCCTCCTGCACTGCTCCTACCAGGGAATGAGTTCAAAACCCAGGCATGTGCTCTGACCAGGAATCGAACCCAGGACCCTTCAGTCCACAGGCTTGACGCTCTATCCACTGAGCAAAATGGGCTAGGGCCTATGGATATTTTACCATCGGCTTCTTCTCCAGTATCCTCAAGGTCTTTTTCTCCCATTCCTTATGTCAAGCTCCACTTCTGATACCAGGATGCTTTCACTACAGGCTCCCTTAGCCCCAGTTGCCTTCTGGTGCCTTCTTCCCCTGAATTCGCTCCCACTCCTTCCTCCTGAACTAATCAGGACTTTCTATTTAAAGTGAAGGGCTCTCAGGATCATAACAAACCTCAAGTTTCATATGTTCCCTGGAGAAGACTTGCCCCAGGATCCTCCCAGGTTTGCTGAGGAATCTGATTCGGATTCAGACCTATCAGTCTGGGTTTCCTGACTTAGATAAGCTAATTTGTGTTAGTTGGTAGAGATCGGGCTGAACATTGGATGAGAATTGCCCATCCTGAAACAGACTTAGAAAAACAAGCCTCTAATTTTGAGGGTAGAAATGTTTGTGTTTTTTTTACAGAGAGGAAGGGAGAGGGATAGAAAATTAGGAACATCGGTGAGAGAGAAACATCGATCAGCTGCCTCCTGCACACCCTCTCCTGAGGATGTGCCCGCAACCAAGATACTTGACTGGAATTGAACTTGGGACCTTTCAGTCCACAGGCCGACGCTCTATCTACTGAGCCAAACGGGTTTTGGCCAATCAGTGATTCTTTCTCATCATTGATGTTTCTATCTCTCTCTCCCTCTCCCTTCCTCTCCGAAATCAATAAAAATATATTTAAAAAAACACACAAAAACCAAATTGGAGAATTTTTATTAAAAAGGGGGGAATAGGGTACCTGGAGATGGATCCTAGAGAACTGTATCAAGCAATTTCCCAAAGCCTGTTGAACTGCAGCAAAATTCAGACTTGCTCACAGAATCTGTTCGTGACTATTATAATCCACTAAAGGTCACGTTAAAGGAAAATGCCGGCCTCTTCCTTCAGATGTTGGTTCCACTCAGGTCATCTTTACCTCCATTGCTTGTTAATGAGCTAAACCAAGAGTTTCCCCTTTAAGGGGACTAGGAATGAGAGGCCATGTCCACCTTAGATTTAGTTATTTTGGCTAAATCAGCTTGCTTGTACCCTAGATGAGCCACCTAGAAGTAAGATTGCCATAGTTTTCCATTTTCAGCCTTGCAAGGCAAATGAAGGCCCCAACGGGACCCCAAAAGCTCCAAGTTCCCGCTCATTTTTGCAAAGAGCCGGGATGTTGCAGAAGGGATTGTCAAAAGTTGAAATGCTTCAGGCACCCTCAGCCTTGTAATTAGTCTTCTCACCAGCCTTCTCAAGGTCCTCCTACTCCTCAAAGATGAGCCTCTGAGGAACTTCAGGGGCTTCTTCTAATCCTCCTTCTTAATCGGCTCAGATCAGCTTGGAGAAACTTTTCTTCAAACTGATAATGAATCTCTCTTATAACAAAACGTCTGGATGCTTTACTACTACAGAGTGACTGTCCTGACCTAATTGTATGGGAAGAATGGGAAGACACAGCCTTTAGAGACTCAAAGAAGGGTTTAATAAACCCACCTGCTCTTGTACATCCCAATGATCGGGTCCCTTTTTCCTTTTTTCATTTTTTAATCCTCACACGAGGATATTTTCCATTGATTTTTAGAAAGTGGAAGGGAGGGAGGAGGGGGAGAAATAGAGAGAGAGAGAAACATCCAAGTGAGGAAGACACAATGATTGGTTGCCTCCCACACACACCCTGACCTGGGCCAGGGATCCAGCCTGCAACCGGGGTACATGCCCTTGACTGGGAATTGAAACTGTGACCCTTTAGTGGGCAGGCCGATACTCTAACCAGTGAGCAACCAGCTAGGGCCCCCTTTTCCCTTTTGGAAATGAAAAGAAAGGGAATGCCCTTGGCAGAGGAGTTGGGGGTGGGGGCGCTAGAGAGCAACCAAAGGACTTGTATGCATGAATATTAGCATAACCAATGGACACAGACACTGGGGTGGTGGGGGGCTTGCCCAGGATGGGAATGGCTTGGGGGGGGGTCACAAGCTGGGGGAAAAGGAGACATATGTAAAACTTTAGATAATACATAAATAAATATAAATAAAAAATAAAATGTTATTTTTAAAAAGGGGAGAGGGGGAAATACCTTTGGAATATACACCCAAAACCCATGGGGACCATGATAAATCGTTAGGATACTATAGTCAGCAGCTGGACTCTGGGTCCCCCCCCTTGCCTTAGAGCCATTACTGCCACTGCCCTCTTGGCTGAGGCCACTCAAGACATTGTTGCAGGATCCCCTCTAACCATCTTTGTACCCGACTCAGTAGAAGCCCTCCTGAATCCTCATTATACCCAGCATCTTTCAGTTAGTTGCCTTCTTTCCTATGAAATCCTTCTGCTAATTGCTCCCCACACAACTCTCGCATTGTAATAACCTTAATCCAACTACTCTTCGCCCTTCGGAGACCCATAAAGCCCCTCATGACTGACAGATCACCTCCTGAGCCCTCATCATGATTTGCAGGAGGCCCCCGTGGGTAAAGCTGTTTTCCCATGCGTTACAGATGGCTCATGTTTTAGAAATGAAAATGGAAAGTACTGTGCTGATTATGCAATTGAAGTAATTGAGGCATTTTTACCTTTGGCTCCCTTCAGCTCAGTAGGCTGAATTGTATGCTTTCACTCTGGCTTGTGTTTTAGCCAAGGGCAAAACTACCAGCATTTATACTGTAGTCCATAAGCCGTTGGAGTAGCTCATGACTTTGTAATGTTATGGAAACAATGTGGCTTCCTTACTTCCAGTGGAAATAAAACTAATGGCCCATATGTTCAGGAATTATTGTTTGCTATACTCTTTACCTGATGCTTTAGCTAGTTAGTATTAAGATCCCAGGGCATTCTAAACTCGACTCTCTGGAAGCTGCAGGAAATCACCTTGCTGAACTTCTGCAAGGAATGCAAGCAACCCTTAAAGAAATCGGCAGCAGTGAAAGTCCAAAGGGGATCATTCCCCAGCTGGTAATTTAGAAAAACTGGCTAGAGAAGCCCAACAATTAGCTTTAGAAAAAAAGAAAAAGAAAAAAAAAACACTCCGCAAGATTAGAAATCTAAAAATTGCTAGTTTGATCAAAGAGGAAGGTCTGCTTCAGACCAAATAACAACCCAGTCCTACCAGAGACTGTGGAGTTTCCACTCTTCACTGTGCATGCATTTGGTCCACTGACAAAATGATAGCATTTATGAATCAATATTGGCAGGAAAATATTAATAAAGCGTGGCTCAGTGGTTAAGCGTCAACCTATGAACCAGGAGGTCATGGCTCATTTCCCGGGTGGGGCACATACCCAGGTTGTGGGCTCGATCCCCATGTGGGGTGTGCAGAAGGCAGCTTATCAATGATTCTCTCTCATCATTGATGTTTCTCTCTCTCTCTCTCTCTCTCTCTCTCTCTCTCTCTCTCTCTCTCTCTCTCTCTCCTCTCCCTTCCTTCCTCTCTGAAATCAGTAAAAAAAATATTAAAAAATAAAAAAAGTAAAATAAAATAAATATGGCCATGAAAAGTGCCTACCTTACTTTTCCTGTCTGTCAAAAACACAACCCGGGGAAACCTGTCTGCACTGTCCCTGGCATCACTGCCAACCAGGATTATATGAAATGCTGAAAGGTATTCTTTAAAAAGAGGAAAAGGTAGCCGAAACTGGTTTGGCTCAGTGGAGAGAGCGCCGGCCTGTGGACCGAGAGGTCCCAGGTTCGATTCCAGTCAAGGGCATGTACCTTGGTTGCGGGCGCATCCCCAGTGAAGGGTGTGCAGGAGGCAGCTGGTCGATGTTTCTCTCTCATCGATGTTTCTGACTTTCTATCCCTCTCCCTTCTGTTCTGTAAAAAAAATCAATAAAATATTTTTTAAAGAGGAAAAGGTAGAAAAAGGTAAAGATAAAAATTATGAACAACAATTATATATCTATCAACAAGTGAATCTAAAAATCAAGTGAATTAAAAATCTAATGAACAGAATAAACTGGTGAATATAATAGAATCAGGGGCATAGAGAGAGAGTGGACTGACAATTCTTGGGGGGAAAGGGGTGTGGGAGGTGCAGGAAGGGACTGGACAAAAAGCGTACACCTATGGGAGAGGGCAGTGGTGGGTAGATAAGGGCAGAGGGCGGGATGGGTACCGGGTGGAGGGGAGCTATGAGGGGGAGGGGGAGGAGAAACATTGTAATTATCTGAACAATAAAGATTTATTAAATTTTTAAAAAGAAAATAAATAAATATATTTTGGGGGATTTTTTAGAGAGAAAGGGAGAAGGATAGTTAGAAACATCGATGAGAGAGAAACATCGATCAGCTGCCTCCTGCACACTCCCTACTGGGGATGTGCCTGCAACCAAAGTACATGTCCTTGACCGGAATCGAACCAGGGACCCTTCAGTCCACAGGCTGACACTCCATCCCTGAGCCAAACCAGTTAGGGCACCCCTGGGCATTTTAAACCGCCTAACGGACCATTTGAGGTGTGGCAAACAGATTTCATCCAGCTTTCCCCGTCTCATGGACGTACATATGTTTCAGTCACGGTCTGTGTTCTCACTGGGCTGAAGCTTTTTCCCTTGTACACAGGTTACTGCCTCCTGGTGGCTAAAGTCCTGTTGGAGAAAACTGTCCCTCCCTGGAGGACTCCTGTGTGAACTGTTCCTCTTGACCTAGGAAGACCTAGGAACCCATTCTGTGGGTCAGGTGCTTGAACAAGTCTGTGCCGGTTGGCCAATTTTACAACACCCTTAATTATAAGGTTCCTGCAGTCTTAAGATTGGATTTCAGAAACCATTAATAATTACCTTTAAATGGCAAACGAAAGGAAAATTTCATCATCAGGGTGGTGTGTCCGTCTGCACAGACTATAAAAGCCACATGATCTGCTCCACTCTGCACACTCCCGTTTCGTTCTCCCAGCTGCCTTGCTGCTCGGCGACCAGGTAAGGGTGCTTGCTCTCAGCACTACCTGGAGCTCCCCCTGCCTCCTTTCAGAATGCTGGGAAAGACAATGGTCTGGGGAGAAGGTAGGTTTGTGCCCTCTAAAGATAGCACCTACCAGGCATTTAAAGGCTAGAAGCTGTTGTGGGGTTTCCGCAAGCCCGCAAGCCCACGGGGTGCAGACCAGGTCCGGGAAGAGTGAAGAATGTTGTCATCACTAATGAAAGTGTTTGGCTTCAGGGACTACCTCCTAGCAGATGTACTCTAAGAACAGGCATTGAACACACTGTCCAAAATGATTGTTTTTTAAGACGTGTTTGCAGTCACTAGTGCGTTCCCCACAATTCCCACTCCCTCTCTTCTCTTCCTCCCCCTCAATGACTGCCCCTGGCCCCTCACTCCAATCCCCAGCCGTTTGTTGGTTTGTCTGTTTGTTTGTTTGTTTGTTTTGCTATCCCTCATCTGTGCCAAGGAAATAGCCCAATGGCAGTGAACTCCTGCTGCCCATCGTTAGTATAAAACCCCACCGTCAGCTTTGTGGTAAGTTCCTTTCTCTGCCCATTTCCAGGACACCAAGATGAGCACAAAAATGTCTCCTAACGAACTGAAGACCATTTTTGAAAAATACGCAGCTAAAGAAGGCGATCCAAATCAGCTGTCGAAGGAGGAGCTCAGACTATTGATTCAGACTGAATTCCCCAGTTTACTAAAAGTAAGTGCCCAACTGCAGACCCCTCCACCCCCCCACTCCCGTAGAACGGGCCTCTGATGGCGGGAGGGGAGGGGAGGGAAGGGGAGAGAGAAAGAGCCAGAAAGAAGCTGAGGACTGAGATACCCATCAGAGGGAGGGAGGGCACTTCACGTGTGCTTTCCTCGGCTGGTGGCAGACCACATTCCAACAGGGCAGGCTCCTAGAAAGCAGCCCCCCTCTACAGCCTTAGCACAGAACCCTCTGGACCAGCCATAGTAATGGAAGCAGTGGTGGCATTTCTGCCAAGCTAGGCCCAAACACACAAAGACCTTCATCCAGGACTCAGCCGGTCCATGCCAGGCTTTAGGAAAACAGAGGCCAGAAATTAATATTACTTGGCCTTGGACGTGCTTCATCCCTTATACGCAGGATCTCTCAACAAGACCCACGCTTACAGGGCAGTCTGTTAAGAGAACCCGCTTCCCACTGACAGATTATTTTCTGTAGAAACCCATGCATATTTCAAAAGCATGTAAACTGCTGTTCCTTTGTGTCAAGCAACTACATTCGTGTTAATGAGGCAACCATGCCTTTCTCAACAACCTTCGGGAAAGGATAAAATCTCTTTAGCCACGAAGAGCCACCCCGGAGTTGGCAAAATCAAAACGCATCTAGAAGCAAAAAGGAATGGGGGAAAGGTGGATGGTCCCTGCCTGCCTCTAATGTGTTTGCTTCCCTTCGCAACTGAAAGCCAGCTTCGAAATGGAAGGGCTGCAAGTGGTAGAGCCAACTGGGTCACCTGTTAGCTGCAACTTCAGAAGAAAGCATTTGCTCCCCAGGTTTTAACCAGAAATGTCCCTTCTTGCCAATAGGACACATGGCAAGGTTTCTGGTTGTAGCTGTTGAGAAGGTTTCTATTGTGAGCACTGAAAAGAATAACGGCTGAGTTCAATGACCTTATAATCCATTATCTTCTCATTTTCTTGCGGTTACAATCTGTCTTTACTAAGGTCAGGAAGCCCATCTCGGGATTCTGATGCATGTCCAAGTGTGAGAGCCATTGATCCAGAGTCACCTTGCCTAGCATAGAAGTGGGCTATAGCCCAGGGTTTGGGGAAAAAAAACTACAAGAGTTGCTGGTTAAGGGTTCAGGCTCTGGAGTCAATGTTTGGACTCCAAGTCCCCCACTTACCAGCTGTGGATCCTGGAGGAAGTCCGCAGCTGTTTCAGACTCTCAGTTTCCTCATCTGTAAAGTGGATCTCCCCCCACAGGGTAGCTGAGAGGATTGCACAAGCTACCGGAAGCCCTGGACACAGTGCCAGCCAGAAATAAGCCATGTGTAATGCCCTGATTATATGCCAGCCCAGCCCTGTAGGCAGACACAAATCCGCTTACAGGAAACTTTGGGCGAGGGGTCCTCAACTATTTGTGGGTATGGGCCCCTCAGAAGCTCAGTGAAGCACTTGGGCTCCATCTCCAAAAAGTGGTTTTAGCCCTAGCCTGTTTGGCTCAGTGGATAGAGCGTCAGCCTGCAGACTGAAGGGTACCGAGTTCAATTCCAGTTTAAGGGCACGTGCCTGGGTTACAGGCTCGATCGTAATTGGGGGCTGTGCAGGAGAAAGCCAATCAATGATTCTCTCTCGTCATTGATGTTTCTATCTCTCTCTCTCCCTCTTCCTTCCTCTCTGAAATCAATAAAAATATATTTTAAATGGTTTTAGAAGCATAAAGGAAAATACATAAGATTATATAGAAAGCAAATTCAATTAAAATGCACATTATCAATATTCAAATAATAAATGTATGTTGAAGAAAATAAAAAGGGTAGCTCGTCCTGTGACATGGAGCAATCGCAGCTAAAGTTGGTTTTGCCACCACTATCAGTAGCATGTGAGCCAAAGCTCAGCTGCCTTCTGGAATGCAGACTCGGTGCTCTAATTGCAGAGAATGTGTAGCAGGACATAACTGATTCATTTTCTCTCCTCTCCTCATCCCATCCTCTTTGTCTAACACCAGGGTCCAAACACCCTAGAGGAACTTTTTAAAGAACTGGACAAAGATGGAGATGGAGAAGTTAGTTTTGAAGAATTCCAAGGGTTACTGAACAAGTTATGCCAGTGAAGAAAGAAACAAAACGATACCATTCTGCTCACCAAGAGAAGAGCACCCGGAAAGAGTCATATTCTACATAGAGTCCCCAATGTCTCTATTAAATTCTTTCCAATTATAACGACCTTGTAGTGATAGCCAATTACTGCTAATAAAGAAATTCTTAAGACATGCCTCATCTTGTCAATTACTAACCTCCACAGTTGAATACATTTGAAAATAACCTTAGTCTGATTCATCAATATCATTGTATAGATTTCTTTTATTAAAAAAAAAAAGATCCAGAATAGTTCCATGGTCTGGACCAAGACTACAGAGGTGGTATCAGAAACGTGGAAAGACTTAGGCTATGATCTCGCTCATTTGTGGAATATAATGAACAACATAAACTGATGAACAAGAACAGATTCAGAGACAGAGAAGCATCGAACAGACCATCAAACCTCAGAGGGAAGGCAGATCAATCAAAGGACTTGTATGCATACACATAAGGACAACCAATGGCCACGGGCAGTAGGAGGGTGAGGGCCTGTGCTGGGGGGCAGGAATAGGCTGGGAGAGGTCACTGGGGGGGAAAGGGAGACATATGTAATACTTTCAACAATATAGAATTTTAAAAAAAAGAATTCTGCTGTGCTAAACCAACTCCCTCACTCCACTCTTCCACCAGAGTAATCCCTGTTCTTGCTCTTCCCTCCCAACTACTTAGTGCTCACATCATTCCCAATTTCAACTCTAGTCAACAGCTAGTGAGAAACAGACTTCAGAGAACAGACACTTGTCTTTAAAGTCCTCTCCCAGCACTCACTGTGCTTTTTGAATCACTGACCCTCTCAGAGTAAGAGTACAGGACCAACTGTCAGTTCTGTTCCGTCTCCAAAGGGGTGGCCTTATTTCTGGTATGTGATGTGTGAAATAAAAGGGACAGGAAGACATAGTCCCCTCCCAGCTCTGGCATGCTGTGCTGCTGGGACACTGGGTACTGAGAAACAGCTCAGGCTCCCCTTGCTGAGTCCAGCTGGGGAGGGGGTAGAGGGAAAAGGAGTATGGGAGGGGAATTTAACCAAAAAGAAAGAAAACAGCCCTGACCGGTTTGGCTCAGTGGGTAGAGCATCGGCCTGCAGACTGAAGGGTCCCAGATTCGGTTCCAGTCAAGGGCATGTACCTTGGTTGCAGGCACATCCCCAGTGGGGGATGTGCAGGAAGCAGCTGATCGATGTTTCTCTCTCATCCATGTTTCTAACTCTCTATCCCTTTCCCTTCCTCTCTGTAAAAAAAAATCAATAAGATATATTTTAAAAAGAAAGAAAGAAAACTGAAAGAAAGAAAGAAAGAAAGAAAGAAAGAAAGAAAGAAAGAAAGAAAGAAAGAAAGAAAGAAAGAAGAAATAAAGAAAACTGACTTCTAACTCTTCTACCAAGAAGCAAAGGAGATTTGTATACACAGCAAGGGAATGTTTAAATACAATTTGGATCATTCTGATTCAACACACACATTCTCATGGCATAAAAAGCCTTAAACATTTCTAATGACCAATTACATTCTGCTGTAGGGATATCCCATAATAGTCTTAACTATTTCTCCATTGTGGGGCATTTGGATTATTGCCATTTGTGATTTTTCTAAATAATGTCATAATGAGTAACTGTTCATATCTCTCTGTCAACATACTGGATTTCCTTAGGAGGATTTCTGGGAAGTAAGTGTCTGAGTCAGAGGGTACGAATATTTTTACGGTTTGTGAAATAGACCACCTAACTGAGTTTCCAAAAGGTTGCATTGATTCTTGTTTCTCTAAACAGGCAGGAGAATGACAGCTTCACTCCCCAGACAGCATTAGTCAGTCTCATTTTAACAACTTTATTAGTCACAATAGTGCACATCTTTTATTCATTTCTGGTTTTAATAGGAAGCTCCTACTATTTTTCCATTGAATTTCCTGCTGGATATTGCTTTGTAAAAGATAAGTCTTTCTCTTATTTAAGAAGTATCCTTTTCCCCCTAGTTTGTTATGAAATTGTGAGCACCAAGCTTAGATACTATAGACTGCCTATTGAGCATCTGTGGCCATATGAGGGTTCTCCTTTTTGTTTGATAAATACGATACATTAATCAACTTAACTCCTAATCAAACTATCCAGGTATGACTGGTTTTAAATTAGACCACTATTTTATGTAAGATGTTCACATCTTCATTAATAACCAGCATTAGTCTATAGTTGGGGTTTTATTTTTTGTTGCATGTGTTTTGTTGAGTTCTAATATTTAGGTCATGCTAACTTCCCATTTTAGCTTATGTTCTAATCTCCATCAGCCCCTCTCAGAGTAATGTATGTTCTCTTTTTCAATTACAACATATAGAAAGCACGTATATGGCCAAAGCATCACACAAGAACTATACTCAGATCCTAAGTCAGTAAGTCTGGGATCAGGCCATGGAAAGGCTTAATAAAAGAAGTAGTATTTCAACTGGGATTTGTGGGAAGAGCCTTGAAGGGAACCTGCAGGGAGGGGGAAACCTGGACATTCAAAAGGAGAGAAAACACCCCAAATACACACACATACACACATCATGTTCAAGTGCAAGGCAGTTCAGGGAACATGCACGCTGCATGTTGGGTGTAAAGCTGGTTCTGATTAATAAAGAGGGCACACTGGCATTAGAACATGAAAGTCCTTGGTGCCATGCTAAACGAAGGTCTACGGTGCTGTGCAATACCCTGGCCATTATATCAGGTGGTTATTTATATTTATATTTAAACTAGGGGCCCAGTGCACGAAATTTGTGCCCTGGGGGTGGGTGATCCCTCAGCCCAACCTGCCCCCGCACACATACTGGGAGCCCTCAGGGGATGTCCTACGGACCCCTCACCCCTGGCTGAGGCTTTAGGCCTTGGGCACCCAGCCATCACCCTCCAATGGGGCTGATGGCTGCCTCTGCCGCTGGCTGCTTCGGCCCTGCCCACCTGGCCCTGGCCTTATCCCAGGCCACTGGCAACCACCCAGAGACTGCCCAGCTCTGAGGGCCCCGCACCCCCCCCCCCCCAGCCAGGCCTTAGCCTCAGCAGTGACCTCCCAGCCCCTGGGGCACCACACACTCAACAGCCCAGCCGGCCTCCCTCACACCACAGCCCTGGGCCCCGCCTCGTGTGTTTGCCAGCTGCCTAGGCCCTGGCTGCCAGTGAACACCCAGCCCCGAGGACCCCCCACCCTCCAGGCTAGCTCTCTGCCTCATGCAGGCCTCTGCCCCACCCCCACCTCAAGCGCTCACTGGCCACCTTGGCCCCGCCCCCATGGCCCGGGCCACCTGGCCCCACCCGCACTCCTGATTGGCTTGTGGGTGTGGCTTGTGGGCACAGCAAAGGTATGGTCAATTTGCATGTTACTCTTTTATTAGATGGGATTAACTAAAATGTAAAATTCAGTTCCTCAGCTACATTTCAAGTGCTCCATAGCCCCATGTGGCTGATGATTCCCATATTGGATGGCACAGATATAGAATAGCCTACCATGACAGAAGTTTTACTTGACCATGCTGGTAGCATTCATAAGGGCGTTTTCACAGACTGCCCATATTTTAGTTATATATTTCACCAGTCTATGTTGTGTGTCTCCAACTAAACTGCGAGCAGGGCTGCGGAGGGAAGCACTTTGTTTGTAAGACACCATGTTTAGGGCTGCACTTAAGTGGATGAGCTGCAAACGCACAGTGACTCTTTCCTTTTCAATAATCTCTTTCCGCTAGCATCCAGTTATTTTTAGTGCAAAGAAAATCTTTTAAAAGGTTGAAATACCCATTTCTAAGGCATTTCCTATTGAGCTCAAGGTATAAAAGCTTTAAAATACATTAGCTTTGAAGTACTCATTTAGTCATTCATTTATTGTTAAAATTATAGACTACCCTGTGATTCAATAATGGGGCTTATTCCTAGCCATGCTGTCTCTTTTCAAAGAGTAGACTCAGGCAAGGGGGGGAGGTCTGGGGGAGGCAGTGGCCATCACGCCTGGAAAAATTTTTCTTTCTCCAAATAGAGAGCCGTTACTATGGCCAACAGCCTGATATCAATTCTGAACCTATCATCCACACAGAGACAGAATTAAATGACTATCAGGCTCCCAGACTAGCCCATAAAAGGCTATTTTACCCACAGTATAGCTTTCTCCTTGACAGCTGCTTTTATAGGTAAAGTTCCTTAGCCCAAACTAAGCTCCAAATGACGTCTATAAGGTCATTTTGCTAGGAGATGTTTGGGAGATGTTTGCTAGTACTAACAGTGTTCTAAATGCAATGCGGTCTTCAAAGTAGTAAAAGTTGCCTGAAAAGTTACTCTAAGTGGCTGTCTGGGTGTTTTTTAAAAACACTTCTTAATTTGCTTTCCATGTAAAGCTGATGAAAAATAACATGGAAAAAGAAAATATTTCAAATAGGGCTTCAACTCAAGGTAGGAAAATGTTATGCATTAATTATGCTTAATGAATAACATAAATTACCCTTCACCTGAGTTGACTTTTAATTATTTGTGAATATTTCACAAATCCACTGTGTGAAATGTAAAATTAATTTTGACTTTGAAAATCCCTGCATCAAAAAAAAGTGTGAAAGAAGTAATATGTATGATAAATAACTAAAGGTGAAATAATATCAAATTTCCATTGACATCTGCTTAAAATTCTTCAAATTTACCTTACCAGTACCACTATCCAAGTGTGCATGTGTGTGTTGATGTGTCTGAAGGTCGAACATGGGTTCTGTTTTCAGGATATTATATTTTATGTAACTTCAGATCTTTCAAATTACTGTTTTCAATAAACAAAAGAAATGCTAAAAATTAAGCATATCCACATACCTAAATATTGGATTGAGATCCTTTTCTTATATATGTCTCAAAAGCCAAAGATACTCTAATTAATAAAGTCCACAATGCTGTGGCTAGCCTCTACCTGGACTGGAGAGGTCTAAAGCCAAATCCAAGGTCAAGCGTGTCAGCAGCAGCAATGTGATTGATACAGAGTCAGAATGCAAGCGATAGCTGTATTCCTGGTAAGCAGCATCTAGAAAGCAGGTAAAGCTACTTTGAAGCAGGCCAAATATCAGATTTGCTGTAGAACCCTAAATGTCCACAAAGGCCTAGAGCTTTCTATTTCACTATGTGGATTAAGCAGAGAAATGGCACAATAAAATAAATTTTACTCCCTCTCTCCTGGTGCTCACAGACTCAGAAAGAGTTGACCTTTGTTAAAGAAAAACCTATTTCTTCTTTTATGTGTACACTAGAGGGAGGCCTGGTGCATGGAATTCATGAACTCGGGGGAAGGGGGGGCAAGTTTCCTCAGCCCGGATTGCGAGAGGGCACAGGCCAAATGAAGGGACCCCATCAGTGCACAATGGGGGCCGGGGAGTGACGCAGGAGGTTGGCCAGCCAAGGAAGGACCAAGGGAGGGCTCCAGGGTGTGTCTGATTTGTCTCGCTCAGTCCCAATCAGCCAGACACCAACAGCAAGCTAACCTACCAGTCACAGTGTCTGCCCCCTGATGGTCAGTGCACATCATAGTGACTGGTCAACTGTCTGCCCCCTGGTGGTCAGTGCATGTCGTAGCAAGTGGTTGAGCAGCCTTAGCATATCATTGGCATATTACTCTTTGATTGGTTGAACGGACGACCGGATGGCCAGACACTTAGCATATTAGGCTTTTATTATATAGTCTGAGACAACTCCTCTTAGATATCTGTCCTGGGTGCCAGTGTCTCTAATGATTTCATAAGCAACCATAAGACTAATCATGCGTGCCAAAGGTAGGTCATGATAGCTCACGAAGGAGATCAGAATTTAACACCCAAGAATATGTCTCTTTGACATTGGGATTCATTTGAGCTGATTATTTTTAAGAAACAGCAGAGAAGCTCTGAAAATTGAATAAGTTACCCTTTCATAAGGGAAATCTCCATTGTAAGGGAAATCTCCATAAATCTTCCCATATGTACCAAGAAGAGGAGGTGATTCTACTAGTAAATCTCTAGAAACTCTTAATCAAAGGAGAAGGTGGAGGATGTATATCTGCATAACAACCTTATCCTTGTTTTCTTCTTTTCCAGGTCACCTCCCATAATTGGATCCCCTAACAACTAACATTGTCTTTTGTCTTTAGCTGGAGATGGTATTTAAGGTGGTAGCCTGGGCCATTTCAGGGAGTTACACCATTTTCCTAGGTCTCGCCCATATATACAGAAGGTACATGTTATTAAACTTTGTGTTTTTTCCCTGTTAGTCTGACTTTGATTACAGAGAGAGGTCTCAGCCAAGAACCAGAAGGGTAGAGGAAAAATGATGTTAGCAGCAAAAACACCTAAAGGAGGCTCCTGTTTTCCAAATTATTTACTTTTTTTTAGCTAGAAGGGCCAGAATGGCCATTACTCATTGATAAGTCATTGTTTTTTACTCAAATTTAAATGATTCCCTAGGCTTCCTAGTGTTTGCTGCCTGATGATTCCATTACCTTGGACTTTTTCTTTAATAAGACTTCTCACCATCATCACAAAAGCTGGCCCTTCAGGCTATTTTTCTCCAACAAACTGATTTCAGGCCATGAAGATGTTCAGTAGCAATTAGGTTTTATTGTTCTCATCTCACTTATATGCTTTCAAAATGGAAAACTCACATAGCCTCTGATTTAGCAAATCCCCTTCTAGGAATTCATCCCACAGAAGTGTGTATGTGTGGGTACAGGACATCTGAATATAGATACTAATTTGCAGTATTATTTCATGTAGCAAAATAATGGACACAATCTAAATGTTCATCAACATGAGATGGGTTAAAGAATGATGCAGACAACAGGGCAAGCATACGGAAGATTCCCTGTGTTGATGTGAAGTGATCAGTACAAAAAGCTAGAGGAAACAGTGTCTCAAGCATGCTAACCTATGTACTTGTTGAAAAGGAAACATAGCCCTGGCCAGGTTTTCTCAGTGGTTAGAGCATTGGCCTGAGCACCAGAGGGTCTTAGGTTCGATTCTAGTCAAGGGCACATACCTGGGTTACAGGTTTGATCCCTGCCCCCAGTTGGGGACTATGTGGGAGGCACCAATTTGGGCACACCAATTTTTTTCTCTCTCCTATCTCCCTCCCTCCTCCCTTCCACTCTCTCTAAAAATCAATGGAAAAAAAGACCCTCACTCCTCAGGTGAAGATTTAAAAAAAAAGAAACACATATCCATATGTGTATGGGCACACCCATATACCCACATCCATGTACCCACATACACAACCAGTTAAAGGACGATCATCAAAGAATGTTGCCAAAGCTGTGTAATAGTGGCACCTACTGGTAAAATAATTTCCTAACCCAAAGTATTCTCTTAAAAAAGTAAACCCATGATTTGCCTATACAGTCATTTCAGCCTAGTCAGGAAATATGTTAAAAGCCTCATAAGGAACTCTTGGAAGTTATGGTTCATTGTGGTCTAAAATGCAAGCTATAAAAGGAGTAAAGAGTATCTCAATATCCTTCCATGGAGTGATCTCGAGCATAGAGTGTTAAGTGAAAAAAAAAAAAAAACAGGTAGAAAAAAATGTGCAGAGTATGCTACCACTTATCGAAGAAGGGAAAACGATTACAAATAGACATACAGGTTTACTTATATTTTTAAAATGTAAAGATAACCCTCCCAAATAAGAACTAATGGCTGTCATAAGGAAAGGGGGGGAATAGGTTGGGGGGAGAATTATAAGTGGATGTCTCTAAACCAATAGTTGTCAATGGGGGGATATTCTGCCTGTGCCCCCAGGGGATGTTTGGTGTCACAATTTTTTAGTATCACAATTAGGGGTTGGGAGATTTGTACTATTAACATTTAGTAAGAAGAAGCCAAGGAGGCTCCTCAACATCCTACAATGCACAGGACAGTCCCCACTACAAAGAATTACCCAGTCCAAAATGTCAATAGTCCAAATTATCTGTATATACTGAGTGGCCAGATTATGATGATCACTGAATGCATAATAATCTGGCCACTCAGTATATATTAGAGGCCCAGTGCATGAATTCATGCATAGGTGGGGTCCGGCCAGCCTGGCCAGGGGGAGGGAACATGGGTGGTCAGCTGGCCTGCCTGCTGGTCAAACTCCTGGTCAAGGGGACAATTTGCACATTAGCCTTTTATTATATAGGATATACTCTGAGTGGCCAAATTATTATTCATTCAGAGATCATAATAATCTGGCCACTCAGTGTATATATAAAAGCCTAAGTGGCCTTTAAGATGGAATGACTGGAACAATTGGTTGCTATGAAATGCACTGACCACCAGGGGGCAAATGCTCAATGCAGGAGCTGCCTCCAGCCCGCAGGTCCCAATCACTAGATGGGGCTCGCCGACCAATCTCCTGGGTCCCTCCTCCCACCGGCAGGCTCAAATCAGCCCGGTGCATGCCCACCATGGTGGCAGTCGGCCCTTCCCCCTGGCCACAAGCCCCAATCACCTGATCAGGCCCTGCTGGCCAGCCTCCTAGTCCCTCATCCCAGGCAGCAGCCCTGATTGCCCAATTGGGGTCAGGCCCCAGGCTGGAATGGGGATCTGGGGGTGGGTAGCAGTGACCAACTTCCCACAGTGCCCAGGCAGGGGGCTGTGACCTCTTACTGGCTACCTGGGGGTGGGGTGAAAATGCAGGTTATCTGCCGAGCTTGCTCTCACTTCCCCTGATACCTTTTCCCAGGATGCCAGGGCTTGTGCACCAGGGAAGCCCCCGCACTCAGGTGCCAGATGCCTGTGGAGATCCCAACCCACACCCACATGGACTCTTCCAGGTGAGCCAGGCCACAGCTGCTGGGATCGCAGGGGCCAGTTGGGCCCCCAGGGGTTTGCGCAGGAGCCAGTTTGCAAGGCCACCCGGAAGAGAACGTACTGCCCACCGGCTGCGCTCACCACATCTGCATGTGGAGACTTGGGTGCTGTAGCTCAGGCAGACAGGGGTGCACAGGGGCCTGGCAGCCCAGGTGCTACCCAGGGCCCAGAGACCAGCTGGGACCTGCCCTTCTACACCAGACATTAGCGCTTCAATCGCTGGCCAGGGACCACTCCTGTGCATGAATTTCGTGCACCAGGCCTCTAGTATATCTAATAAGAAACTTATATCCAGAACATGTAAAGAACACTTATAATCTATATTTATAAAAGCCTAAGCAACTGTTATAACCAAATGACCAGTTGACCTGTAGCTATGATGCATACTGACCACCAGGGGGCAGACGCTCAATTCAGGAGCTGCCCCCTGATGGTCATTGCCCTCCCACAGCCAGCCTCCCACAGCTGGCCAACCTCCCATGATCCCTCCCTGATTGCCCCAATTGTTGACCAGACCAAGGGGCCCCATCCGTGCACGAATTTGTGCACTGGGCCTCTAGTTTAATAATAAAAAGACAAAAACCATATTTAAAAATGGGCAAGGAATCTGGATAGACATTTCTCCAAAGATGATATACAAGTGGTCAGTAAGACGTGAAAAGATGCTCAATATCTAAGCCATCAAGGGAAAGCAAATCAATGCTACAATGAGATACAATTTAATGCCCACTAGAATGGCTATAATAAAAAAGACAGACAATAACAAGTGTTACGGGTGCAGATAAATTGAAGCCCTCATACACTGCTGGTGGGAATGTAAAATGTTGCAGTCATTTTGAAAACAGTCTGGCAACTCGAAAGGTTAAACATATAGTCACCATATGATCCGTAATTCCACTCCTAGGTGTATATACCCATGTAAAATGAAAAGACATGTTCATACAACAACTTGTACACAATGTTCACAGCAGTATAATAGTAAAAAAGTGGAGATAATCCAAATGTCCATCAATGGACAAATTTATTAATAAAATGTGGTATGTCTATATAATGGCATATTATTCAGCAATAAAAAGAAACAAAGAACTGATAGATGCTATAACATAGACAGATGTAGACATCATTATGCTAAGTAAAGCCATAAGGTACCTTACTTCATCCTTAGCTCAGGATGCCACATATATCTCATTTTCCTTCCCTGTCTCTGATCTCTTGTACATGTCGGGATTCTTACTCTCTCATATATGTGGGGTTCCCATACATACATATGTAATTAAATTTTTGTCATTTTTCTCTTGTCGCTATGTCTCATGTCGACTTAATTATTAGACTAGCTGAAAAAACTTAAAGTATATAAGAAAATTTCTTCCTGATCCACAGCACAGAAGCTGAGAAAGGAAGAAAGCCAGGAGCCTTAACTAGTTTGGCTCAGTGGATAGAGCGTTGGCCTGCGGACTGAAGGGTCCCAGGTTCGACTCTGGTCAAGGGCATGTCCCTTGGTTGCGGGCACATCCCCAGTGGGGGGGGCGGTGCAGGAGGCAGCTGATTGATATCTCTCTCTCATCGATGTTTCTAACTCTCTATCCCTCTCCATTCCCTCTATTAAAAAAATCAATAAAATGTATTTTTTAAAAAAGAAAGAAAGCCAGGAAAGGCTTCCCAGGAGGAATAGTTAGTTGTCAGTCATCGGGCATGGTTTTTTGTTTGTCTTTTTAATGAAATTCTTCATTGGTTTCATTGAGATTCTAGGGGGAGGGAGGTTGCAGGAGGGGAACATCTTGGGTATAGGGAATCTCAAGATACATTTAAAAAAATTGTTCAGGTTGCCCAAACATAAATCCCAAGTGTGGAAAGGAGGGGATGTCATGGGTTGAATTAGCAAAGCCGCAGGTGACAGAGCATAATAGCCTTCACTCCCAGCCAAGAACCTGGAACTGAATATTTTACAGGAAAGGGAATTAGTGGAAAATGAGGAGCAGCGGAAGAACAGCTGTCACTTTTGTTTTAGAAAGACAGATGACCACCAGTGTGGAAACTAGACAGACAGGGATGAGTCTAGGGACAGGCCAACCCATTTATTTATATTAGCTGTTATAAATTGTTGTCACAGTCAATTTAATCCTTTCCTAAACATTAAGCTTGAACTGCTGCAAAGATAAATCAGTCCAGGATTGTGTCTTTCTTCAACACATAGCTGACAAAATGGACTCTTGAAAATAAAGCAGTTGTATGTAAAAAATAATAATAATAAAATCATATATCATTTTAAGTATCCTGAAGGTATAATAAAAAACAACAGCAGTAATAATAATAACACATATAATTGTTTTAATCCTCACCTGAGGATATTTTTTCCATTGATTTTTTTTTTAAAAGAGTGGAGTGGAAGGAGGAGGGGGAGAGAGAGAGAAACATTGATGTGAGAGAGAGACATCGATTGGTTGCCTCCTGTTCGCACCCCAACAAGAGCCAGGGTTTGAGCATGCAACCCAGGTGCATGCCCTTGACCAGGAATAGGACAGGCGACCCTTCAGTCCTCGGGCCGGCACTCTAACCACTGAGCAATAGTCAGGGACCACATAATTTTAAACGTCCTGATAGTGTAATGAAAAAAATAATAATAATAGCCCTTACGAGTTTAGGCAAAAACCAGCAACAAAATGACAAGACCCCAACCCAGAGAGAGAAACAAGCCACTTACCACAGGAACACTGGCACTTGGCTCAAATTCTGTGGAATTGGCATCTGAAGATTAAGAAATAAATCCAATAATTAACCACTATTGCTGAAAAGTATTTTAAGTGAAAAGAATACTTTTAAATGGAACGTCGGTAGATAAATCTCAGCCTTACCTTTCAAGTTAAGGCAGTTCCTTGCAAACTCTATCACTGCTAGTTGCATCCCAAGGCAAACTCCTGTTTTAAAAAGCACATATATAAAGCCAATGAACGCATTTTGTATTTCTTCATATTTTCTGTTCATTTGTTTGCTGTCTTCCTCCTCCATCTAGAATGCAGACCCTGAGAGAGGAAGACCCTGGCTGTCGGGTTCACAGCCATACCCTGTGCACTCAGGCATCGGTGGCAGAGGCAGGGAAGGGAGTTAGGTGACTTGAACTTGAGGAGGGAAGAATTCAAGGCCAGAAAACAGCAGGAAAGTCTAGGGCAAGTTCCAAAAGTCAAATCTACGTCCCTCCAAATTTGTCTCTAAATCAAGGCACGTGTGTGGGCTACAGGGCTCTCCCAGATCACCAGAATCCTTCAGAGAATATCTAACAAGAGGAGGACTCCACAACCCCCGTTCTCAGCTTCTCTGTGAGGGCAGCCTCAGGCTGGCCAGCGTGCTAAGATCTGAGGAACCAACAAGTGGGCAGGGGAACCCAGAACATTCCTATAACCTCACTGTGTGAAGACATCACCTACACTGCGGGCTGTAGTGTGGTTGAGAGAAGGGCAGGAAGACACAAAATGGAACTGAACAGAAAGTTCAATAAGAAGGAAGAGACCAGCCAAAACCGGTTTGGCTCAGTGGATAGAGCGTCGGCCTGCGGACTGAAGGGTCCCAGGTTCGATTCCCGTCAAGGGCATGTGCCTTGGTTGCAGGCACATCCCCAGTAGGTGTGCAGGAGGCAGCTGATCGATGTTTCTCTCTCATCGATGTGTCTAACTTTCTGTCCCTCCCCTTTCCTCTCTATAGAAGATCAATAAAATATATATTTTTTTAAAAGAAGAAAGATACCTGTGTAGTCCCAGGCCTGTTGCCACAGGGACTGGCCCTTCTCTCATCTCCATATTCACTGCAGCCCACCAATTTCTCTCCACTAAACATGCCTAATGCTCTTAGAGACATAGCCAAGGAACACAAGAGATTCAAAGGAGAGAGCAATCAATATACTGAGCCGAAACAAAGTCGGGAAGCGTGAAAGTTCCACATGGCTAGGACATAAAGAGGCCCTGTGTTAAAGAGAAAGAAAGTTAAAGAGTTCAGAACTGTTCTATACAGTGATAATTATCTGAAGAACATGAACCACGTGTAGGCAGAAACCAAACAAGATCACTTCAAAAGAAATCAATGGCCCAGAAGAGCTTAGAAGGGTAAAACAAAACAAGGGATCAAGGCAACTACTCCTGGCTTCCCTTTTGAAAACGGGTCCCAGTGGAGTGCTGCTAAGAGGCTAATCAAAGACCAGGCAATGGAAAACATGAATAGTCTGCTGATAGTAAAAAGTACCCAAGTCTGTCCACTCGGTCTGCAAAGCCACCAATACATTGAAGCACAGCGTGAAACACAGCCTCTCTCCACTCCCTCTCCTGCCTGAATCCCCACATGCAGGGCTGCCTTTATCCCGTCAAGGATCCATTTCATCTGGTTTCACTGGCCCAGAAACCAGTGAACCCGTGCTTTGCAATTTGAACAAAAGCGTTAAAAAGACCCAGCTGTACCAAATGTTAACAGCTGTTCCTGTAAAGTTGGATGGTCTTTCCGAACTATCTTTTGGAGAAGGAGTACATTTCAACTTCAGCATTTTCCATTCTGATAAGAAAGAACACTGTGGAGTTCTGTTGAATGGTTCCCCACTTTAAGTGGTGAAAAGATGGATCTGGGTGGCAATTGGAGGTGAGGGCAGGTTTAGACAGCAAGTTCTCCCGCCTCTTGCTACCAACCAGAGCAATGATAAGTTCTCCAAACCCTCTAAAAGGCAGGAGAGTGAAGATTTTAGGCTTTGAAGGCTGTAGGGTCGCAAACTCTGACATTGTACCACAAAAGCTGGCACAGACAATGTGTAATCAAACTAGTGGCCTGGTGCATGAATTCGTGCACACTGAAAGAAAATTAATTAGAAGAAATATTTTAATATCGCTATTCTCTCTTTCTCTGTAATAGAAGTGTCAACCAAATTCACAATTGACAATGACAGATTGAAATACACACGTGTGATTGGCACCAGCGAGAGCTTTATATGTATTGCCCATGCATAAGTCAACTTAGCCTTTTATATATAGAATAAACTTGTTTAATTAGACCTTCTTTCTGATTTAACTAAACTTTTTCCAGCCCAATGAAGCACCCCAACTTCTTTTTCAGGTAATTATCAGAAACACAGCAGTAAATAGCAACATGAAGCAGATTATTATTGTAGATCATGCAGGGAGAACAAAGGGTAAAATATTTAACTGCAGCAGTGTTTGACTATATTCTGTGCAGTGAGAAAGCCTGAAGTCATTTTCAAGGTTCACCGTTTCTTACTTCTTTTCAGTCAGATCAAGTTTCTAAGCTTTCTAAATCTCCATTTACCAGCTAATGGAAAGAAAATAGGATTCCACTGAGTTCCCTATCTACCTACACAGGATCAAATGAAATGAAGCATAGGAAAATGCTTCATAGACATTTGGTTAAAGTGTAAAATGTTTGCACCTGGCTATAAAGCAAGTTGTTTTCCTGCGGCACTGAAGAGACTCCAAGGAGGCTAGTTGCTAGACAGAGAAAACTGGGCATTGCTACGTGATGTCATTACCCAAAGTCCACAGTGACTGTTTCCAGGCTGGGCTGGGCTGTGGGCCGCATTTTGTGCCATGGGATCTTGGCAGCATTGGCTGTGATTTGGTGGGCTGTCACTCGGGGGGGGGGGGGGGGAAGGGGCCTGTGTCCCACTTGGGGGAAGCTGATTGTTTCTTTGTCAGCACCAGGTCCGTAGTGCCATTTCTCTGTAAATGGCCAGTATGCGTCACTGCAGCACCTGCGTTTAGTATCTGCCCACTGGTGGTCAATGTGTGTCATAGCAACCAGTCAGATGGTCAGAGGGACACTTAGCATATCAGCCTTTTATACATATAGATTAGTGTGGCTATGTGCCGATAAAACTCTATTTACAAAACAGGCCACAAGCAAGGTATAGTCTTCAAGATACAGTTTGCTGACCCCTGTAGCAGACTAGTTGGTGCCTGAATACTCAAACATGAGTTCACACCTTTCACATTAATAAACCCTACTAAGTGTTATCCTTGTCAAAAATCAAATAAAGTCATAGTTGGGATCCATAAACATGAATTTTACCCAGAAAAGGAATCTTCTTTGCTCTTGCCCACGAAATGGCCTGGAGTTTGCCCAGCGTTCCTCTGATTCCGAAGCCTCCTGGCACCAGAACACCACTGCAATCAACACACAAGATGAGAGTGAATTTGACATTATTTTTATTTTTTAAACTCTTATTTTCAGCCTTTCATGCTTACTCATCCCCAATCCAACATTAGAACATATGCTTGAGGTCTGTATTCAGAATTGATTATATGATCTGACATCCTGAACTTTCTTCTTGAAACCTTCCCAATGTATAAAGAGATTGCAACAATTTCTCACAACTGACCTCAATATATATTTTTCTGATAGGTCTTTGTGGCATGAGTATAGTGACTGAGAACCCAATTCAATTTGAAATGTCACTGGTTTAGCCCGGCTGGCGTGGCTCAGTGGTGGAAAGTCAATCTATGATTCAGAAGATCACAGTTCGATTCCCAGTTGGGGCACATGCCCAGCTTGCGGGCTCGATCCCCAGTATGAGGTGTGCAAGAGGCAGCCGATCAATAATTCTTTCTCATCGTTGATGTTTCTCTCTCTTTCTCCCTCTCCCTTCTTCTCTCCAAAATCAATAAAAATATATTTAAAAATAAATAAAAAGCCACTGGTTTATCTGAATAAAAATAGGTTAGGGTTTTTTTTAAAGCTCTTTATTAAAATGTTAAGATCTCTTTCATAATCAGAAAGAGTTAATCTGGTAAAAATCAGCCTAAGATTTCAATTGCTAATTAAGTAAGGCACATAAAAATTCTGTTAGCCCTGGCTGGCTTGGCTCAGTGGATAGAGCGTCGGCTTGGGGACTGAAGGGTCACGGGTTCGATTCTGGTCAAGGGCATATGCCTGGGTTGTGGGCTTGATCCCCAGTAGGGGGCATGCAGGAGGCAGCCAATCGGTGATTCTTTCTCATCATTGATGTTTCTATCTCTCTCCCCCTCTCCTTTCCTCTCTGAAATCAATACAAAATAAAAAATATACATATTTTTAAAAATTTCCCTGTTAGAAGACATTTTAGCCACCTTCTGGACAAACACTCATTTGAAAAGACAAGACTTCAAGAAAAAATCAGGAAGATCATGCTACCCTCACAATGCAGTGCTACCCCCAAGAGTCCTGTCAATTACTTATTTAATAAAAATGAAAATAAAATGATGTGGAAAAGAAAATATAACCGAGAGAGAAGGGTTGTCATGTTTGCACTTTGTGTAAGATCCAGCTCTGCATTTTTCATACAATCAACACACTCTCTCTAATGCAGGATGCCCTCCTCCCCCACATAAAACCGGTTCCATTGCAAGTGCCACTACCATTAACACGGCACACTGAAAAGTAGATTCGACAGTCGGAGAAAGATAAATATCACACGATCTCACTCATATGTGGAATATAATGATCAATATAAACTGATGAACAAAAATAGATCCACAGACAAATGGCAGGGGAGATGGGGGGGGTCAGTTAGAGAGCAACCAAAGGACTTGTATGCATGCATATTAGCATAACCAATGGACACAGACACGGGGGGGAGGGGGCTTGCCCAGGGTGGGAATGGCTGGGGAGTGGTCAATTGGGGGAAAAGGAGACATATGTAAAACTCAGACAATAAAAAATAAATAAATGCGATGTGAATGTTTCACGACCACCCATAATGACTACATTTACTCCAGGCTACCCTTCAAAATCAAAATGTAATAATCGGGTCAATCAGATCCTCACAGAAAAAGCACAGTGTCATTCTCCTAACTAGGGTGAAGGGTCCCCAGGACTCACTCAGCTTTGCACAGCTTCTGCCACGCCTCATGGAACCTCACAGGGTCCTCAGTTTCGGTGGTGTGCTCCAGATCAATGGAGTCTATGTACTAAAAACACCCAACAGATGAAAGGCACATTTAAGAAAAATAAATACTCAGCAATACAAGAGCGATGTAACACTATGACAAAAGTATACAATACCTATTTGTTATGCAAACACTGTACTGGATACTTGGGATAGAGAAGCATATCTTTGTCTTGGAGCTCTTCTTATCTTTAAGGAAGATGACGAAACCAGATAAATAGGCAGCAACAACATAGCGCCGTGGTCGGCCAACTGCGGCTCTCTGGCCCTTGAGTGTGGCTCTTCCACCAAATACCACGGCGAGTCTATTTTGAAGTGGCCTTAGAAGTGTTAAGTTCCAAAAATTTGGCTCTCAAAAGAAATTTCAATCGTGGTACTGTTGATATTGGGCTCTGTTGACTCATGAGTTTGCCGACCACTGACATAGTAGAATAATGGCCACAATGAACAAGGAAGGGAATGCTGTGGAAGCAACCAGCATCCACACCTAATCTTGAAGGGAAGAAGGGAGGCATTATCACCAGAGAAGACTGCTGGGAAGGTGATGTCCAAAAAGCTAAGCTCGCCGAGACCAGTTTGGCTCAGTGGATAGAGCGTCGGCCTGCGGAATGAAAGGTCCCAGGTTCGATTCTGGTCAACGGCATGTACCTGGGCTGTGGGCACATCCCCAGGAGGGGGTGTGCAAGAAGCAGCTGATTGATGTTTCTCTCTCATCGATGTTTCTACCTCTCTATCCCTCTCCTTTCCTCTCTGTGAAAAATCAATAAAAATTAAAAGTGGTTAGAAAAGGAGGCTGCAAGAGGTGAGCCCTAGACGGTTGTTCAGTGGTTAGAGCGTCGGCCCACAGACGGAAGGACTGGGAGTTTGATTCCCATCGAGGGCATGTACCTTGTTTGCAAGATCGATCCCAGGTGAGAGGTAACCAATCGATGTGTCTCCTCACATCAATGTCTCTCTCTCTCTCTCCCTCTCCCTTCCACTCTCTCTAAGACTCAATGGGAAAAAATATCCTGGGGTGAAGAGGTGAGAGAAAAGTCATAGGTCTTAAGCTAGTGTCAAAGTGGAAGTTACTAAATTTCTTGGACATAAATATATATCTTTTTGCTCTTTTTACCATATAAATCATGTGACAAGGCTTTCGTGAAGCATGATATACCCATGGAGAATATCATTAAATATAAACATTTAGAGAGAGAGAGAGAAAAGTCTAGAAAGATATGCATTAAACTGGGAATGAGAGGTACAGAGAGAACTGGGATATCAGGGAAGAGGAATCTTTGGCTTTCTGCATTTTACATGAAACTTTTTAAAATTTTCTACACTGAGCAGGTACTTCTATATCTCACAACCACAAAAAATTTACTCAAGCCCAGCCAGTGTAGCTCAATGGTTAAGCGTTGACCTATGAACCACGAGGTCACGGTTCGATTCCAGGTCAGGTGTATGTCTATGTTTCGGGCTCCATCCCCAATAGGGGACATGCAGGAGGCAGCCTATCAATGATTCTCTCATCATTGATGTTTCAATCTCTCTCTTCCTCTCTGAAATCAATAAAAATACATATTTTTAAAAATAATATACTCGCGTTATATATGATAACTCCATCCCATAATACTGATTTTAAAAAACAAATAACCAGCCCTAGCTGGTTGGGCTCAGTGGATAGAAGGGTCCCAGGTTCGATTCTGGTCAAGGGCACATACCTCATTTGCAGGCTCCTCCCCAGCCCTGGCCCTGGTCGGGGCACATGCAGAAGGCAACCAATCAATGTGTTTCTCTCACATCGATATTTCCCTCTCTCTTCCACTCTCTAAAAATCAATGGAAAAATATCCTTGGGTGAGGATTTAAAAAAATAATAATAATAATAATAATAATAATAATAATCACTGTTTGCCAGATATCACTCCTCCCAAGTTAGAAAAGGCAATATAGCATTTCTAAAATCTGGATTCCATCTCAATGCTAAAAGGGAAAAAAGTTCTGTTATTTTCTTGTTAGGCAAATACAACGTACTTAAATGAGCATGAAGTATCTATGGATGTGCAAAGCCTGATTTCAGGAACTGTGCCTTAAATCTGTATGCTCAGTAAAGTCAACATGGCTATCAGGGGAAAGGCCTGCTTACAAGGTTGGCCCTTGACTGGCATCTGGAAACTTGGACTTGAGGATCCTTCAACACAATCTGCCTCTTTGATGAGATCAGGGCATTCAGAGTGATTTGGCCACAGACACAATCTACCTCTCTGAAGCACAAGCTATATCAGAGTGAATGACTGAAATATCCAGATGACAGGGCTGGGACTCACCATCAGATTCAACTTGTGGTTGATGGCCAAGGCTGAATGCTCCAGAGCTTTAAACACAGACGCATAGCAGTCCCTCAGCTTGGTGTACTTGCCAACCAGAGCTATGGAGCATGTTTTCTGTAGCCTTTCGTACCTGGGAGGGAGGACAAGCTTAAGGTTATATGCATGTATCTTAGCTCCATTCCCCTTTGCAAATTCAGACCTTTACCTTCTCCCCTTTTATGTTTTTGTTGTCACAGAGTATCCTGATTTATGCGAAGAGTTCATTTCTGAATTGCAGTAGCTATTGTCTTCTTCTATCTTTTTTAATGTTTTTGCCTCCTCTAACCTTTATGTGATATTTGAGAAATGGAATGTTTCATAAATTTGCATGTCATCCTTGTACAGGGGCCATGCTAATATCCTCTGTATCACTCCAATTTTTTTTAGTGTGAATATTGCCAAAGTGAACACCCAAGGCACTTTTGAAAACCTGAGAAGCAGGCAAACCTTAAACTTTATGTACTTGATTTAAATCGCCACGTCACCCCCAAAGAACTCAAACCTGTAGGCAGACAGATTTCAAAATCGTAAGAGATCCCCACGTGGCTTTACATAAGCAAGCACAGATATAAATCAGAGAAAAAGTTAAAAGCATTAAAAATATAAAAAGGCTGTCCCCATCTTATAAACATGAGCTGTCCTTGAATTCATTTATAAGGAGAATTGTACTAAAAAAAAATGCATTCTGTGTCACTAGGAAACATTCCAGTATCAACTTTGTAAGGTGACATTACATAAGAAAACACATTCAAAGTATCTATATTAAAAACTGCTGCACCTATATAATTTTATTAACCAATGTCACCCCAATAAATTCAATAAAAACTTTTTTTTTAAATTGACACATTCCCAGCTGGCCCACAAAAGCCGGGTTATTCATGGCATGCCTGAAAAAAATGGTGCTAAGAGAACTATTTAAAATGTTACAAGGCATTTAGATCAATTTTATGAGGAAATTCCATTCTACATAAGATGCTTAATCACATTTTGCCATTAGAGACGCAATCTTTACTGTTGCTTTTGTCAGGAAATCTGTTCAAAGAACATGAGAAATGTCTGGTCTGATACTAAGTAGGTGGAAATGTCATCTTGGGGCTGAAGATATTTTAGGGCTGGAAGCAAACCCTCCAGCACCTAAGAACAAAAACGTTACATGATGAGGAATATTCCTCATTCAGATGAACATCTCCAAGGAGTACAAGAGCAACATGATAGCAAACAAGCTAGGAGGAGAAAAACGCACAGGAAGCAGAGAAGTCAAAACTGGCAGGAAAGGTGACCTTCTAGGAAAGTGAGAAAAGTACCTAAGAGAAGGCTGCTAACTTTCCACTTGCTACTTAATTTGTTAAAACATGTTTTTACTAGAGGCCTGGTGCACAGACTTTGTGCACTCAGGGGGGCCCCTCAGCCCAGCCTGTGCCCTCTCACAGTCCGGGAGCCCTCAGGGGATATCCGACTGAAGGCTTAGCACTGCCGCAGACATGGGAGGCTCTTGCCACCGCCACTGTGCTCATGAGCCCAGCTTCTGGCTGAGCAGCGCTCCCCCTGTGGGAGCGCCTTGACCACTAGGGGGCAGCTCCTGCGTTGAGCATCTGCCCCCGGTAGTCAGTGTGCATCATAGTGACCAGTCGTTCCACAGTTCGGTCGACTTGCATATTAGCCTTTTATTATATAGGATTGAGGATTGGCTTCCGAGAGAAAGGGAAATGGAAAGAGAGACAGAAACATCCATGAGGAGAATCATCTATTGGCTGCCTCCTGCACGCCCCCTACTGGGAATCAAACCTGAAACCGGGGTATATGCTCTGACTGGGAATCGAACCCTGGACCTCTTGGTCCATGGGATGACGCTCAATCCACTGAGCCACCATAGGCGGATCACTTACTACTTAATTTTATGTTGCTCTGGATATTCCGTAGCTACCCTTGCTTCACCCGGCTCTACATAAAGGACACAGGTAGCAAAGCTAGTTGGTATCAAGCCAAGATTCCAAGAGAGGGCAGGTAAGTACTTCCTGTCCCAAATGTTTGGCCCATGGGAACTGGGGATCATAACACATTTGAGCACAACTGTTTGGCTGAGCCCTCACCCCCATTCTCACTCTTACATTGAGGGAGGGACATCAACTCTGCTCCCTGGAAGGAAGCAGGATTAGAGTCAACACTGCCAGTTTCTCCTTCCGCTTACTCATGCCTGGCCTTCCTAGGGGAAGAGAGTTGCTCGGCAGCCGGGTGGGATAGGTAAGACCACTGGGTCCCACCAACCAGGAAGGAGGGCCACTGTCCAGGATGTATCCTGAGCCCACACTTCCGGTGCCCTCTTTCCCCCTCGGACCCACAGGCCAGGCTCATAGAGCAATGCCCAGGCCAGCCCAGCCTCTACGTCATGGTCTTTCAACCATTACCTGGGTGTGAGAGGCAGGTTGCTGACCCTGCTATGAGCTGCTGGGGGGGGACCCAGGTCTGGAGTCCTCTTCAAAGGACCATCCCCCACAGGCAAGTCCCCTTACTTGACTGAGAGGCGAGGTTGTCCCCTCTTTAGCTACGGGTCCCACACTAGCTCTCCCATTCAATTCAATGAGGAACCTCTGGCCTCTGAGCAGCACTGGACCTTCATGATCAAAGCTGCCCTTTGACCTCTGTTTTCCCCTTGTATCTCTCTACAGGCCGCACTGAGGGGTAAGGGCTAAAGAATGAACACTCCAAACTGCCATTACCAATAAACCAATATCACCGCCAACATAATGCAGAGACAGTGATGCTCAATAGCCCCCCAGAATCTGTGAATGTGACCAGATTTGGATAACGGGTCTTTGCAGATGCAATTAAGTTAAGGATTTCAAGATAAGATTGTCCTACATTAGCATGGGCCTTAAATCCAAAGATAAGAATCCTTATAAGAGAATTGGGGAAGACACAGAGAAGTCCATGTGATGACAGAGGTAGACGTTGGAATGATGCGGCCACAAGCCAAGGAACACCAAGGACTGCTGACAGCCCCCAAAATGTAGAGAGATGCATGGAATTTATTCTTCCTCTCAGTCTCCAGAAGGAACCAACCCTGCAGATGCCTTAATTTTGAACTTCTGACCTCCACAATTATGAGAGAATGCCTTTCTGCTCTTCTAAGCCACCCAGTTTGTGGTGCTTTGCAGCAGCAGCTACAGGAAACCAACACAAAAACCAGACACTGGCTTTAAAGCACAGAGGCATAGAGTATATTTTGGGGCTATTTCCAATAAAAAGAATTACAAGCCCTGGCCAGTGTTAATAAATGGCCCATGCACTGAAGGATCAAGGGTTCAATTCCTGGTCTAGGGCACATATCTGGGTTGCAGGTTCACTCCCCACTCCCATTCGGGGCACATGCAGAAGACAACCAATTGATGTGTCTCTCTGACATCGATGATTCTCTCTTTCTAACCCTTCCTCCCTCCCTTCCACTCTCTCTGAAAAGCAATGGAAAAAATGTCCTCATGTGAAGATTCAAAAAAAAAAAAAAAAAGAGTTACAGTAGTAAAATGTCTCATTCTTAAGGCGGATGAGCCCCAAGCTACTCTAAAAATTCCTATACCCCTAACTGGATTGGCTCAGTGGATAGAGCGTCGGTCTGCGGACTGAAGCATCCCAGGTTCGATTCCAGTCAAGGACATGTACCTTGGTTGCGGGTACATCCCAGGAGGGGGTTTGCAGGAGGCAGCTGATGGATGTTTCTAACTCTCTCTCCCTCTCCCTTCCTCTCTATAAAAAAATCAATAAAATACGTTTTAAAACATAAATAAATAAATAAATAAATAAATAAATAAATAAATAAATAATAAAAATTCCTACAAAGTGACTGTTCCTTAAGCATTCTGGTGGACAGGGGCTTAATTTATCATCATTCAGAAGAGTACCTAAGCTCAGAAACTACACTTTATTCCTGATTCTATTTGACCCAAGAAATTCTAAAACACTTTTTAAAAATAATACTTTTGCCGAACCGGTTTGGCTCAGTAGATAGAATGTCTCTGCCTGCGGACTGAAAGGTCCCAGGTTCGATTCCGGTCAAGGGCATGTACCTTGGTTGCGGGCACATCCCCAGCAGGGGGTGTGCAAGAGGCAGCTGATCGATGTTTCTCTCTCATCGATGTTTCTGACTTTCTATCCCTCTCCCTTCCTCTCTGTGAAAAATCAATAAAATATATTTTAAAAAATAAAATAAAAATAAAAATAATACTTTATTTAAAAAATAAAAATAAAAATAAAAATAATGCTTTATTGTTGAAAGTAATACATATGTCTCCTTTTCTAAAACACTTTTTAAATTTTTTAGTGAAAGGACAAAGAAACTCCAATCTACTAGTCATCTACCAAGGTCAGTAATTTTTGTCAGCATCGTATCAATTTAATTATTGTTACCAACATCAGTAATCAATTCTTAGTGTCTGATTCAATGGTAAGGCCTTACGTGTTGTGTTTCCTTCATTGCCACAGTGTAGGTACTAGTACCCTCCTGTTATGTATGGCTGGAAGAAAAGGCCCAGAGAGGTTAAGTAATCTGACCAAACTCACACAGCCAGTGAGAGGAGAAGCTGGGGTTTGAATCCATGGTGCTTGATGTCAAAGCCTACATTTTTTAAAATTTAGATGCAATTGACATGTATCATATTAGCCTTACAGGTACAACATAATTCAGTATATGTAGATATTGCTACAGAAGCACCACAATAAGTCTAGTTAACATCCATCACCACGTATAGTCAGAAATATTGTTTCTTGTGATGAGAACTTCGTTTTTATTTTGCAGAGAGGAAGAGAGACAGAAACATGTATGTGAGGGAAACATCAATTGGTTGCCTCCTACACATGGCCTGACCAGAGATCAGACTGAAAACTTCGCCTTATCCAGTGTGGCTCAGGGGTTAGAGCATCAGCCCTCAGATTGAATGATCCCGGGTTCAGTTCCGAGCAAGGGCATGTATCTCGATCGCAAACTCCAACCCTAGGTCAAGTTGGGAGGGGGGGTGTGGGAGCCAACCAATCAGTGTGTCTCTTTCATATTGATGTTTCTCTTTCTCTGTCTCTCCCCCTCTCACTCTCTCTAAAAAAAAAAAAATGAAAAAATATCGTGGGGTGAGGATTAATAACAACAAAAAATAATGATGTTGAGAGTTAATAAATGTGAAATGGAACAATAACAAATAGCCCAAACTTCCCATTTAAAAGGATTTTTCTTGCCCTAGCTGGTTTGACTCAGTGGATAAAGTGTTGGCCTGCAGACTGAAAGGTCCCAGGTTCTATTCAGGTCAAGGGCACATTCCCAGGTTGCAGGCTCGATCCCCAGTAGGGACCGTGTAGGAGGTGGCCAATCAGTGGTTCTCTCTCATCATTGATGTTTCTATCTCTCTCCCTTCCTTTCTAAAGTCAATAAAAATATTTTTTAAAGGGTTTTCTTTAAGAAATTAACTAAATAACTTAAAAACAAAACAAGAAACAGAAAACTCATTATATTTAAAACCATTTAAAATATCCAGAAACTAAGAAATAAACTAACAAATAAATCAAAATGCTCAAAAGTCCCAGAAATCTTCAAAGAATACAGTAAAACATCCTAACAATGTGCTAAAGCTTTAAACACATCCATACAAAACATATACATACAGAAAGCCAAATGCAACATAGATACCTTTTTTTAATATATTTTATTGATTTTTTACAGAGAAGAAGGGAGAGGGATAGAGAGTTAGAAACATCGATAAGCTGCATCCTACACACTCCACACTGGGGATGTGCCCACAACCAAGGTACATGCCCTTGACTGGAATCGAACCTGGGACCCTTGAGTCCCCAGGTCGATGCTCTATCCCCTGAGCCAAACCAGTTAGGGCAACATAGGTACCTTTTAAGAGACATGCCAGTCCTGTCCCCAAACCCAAGAATTATTAAAGATTACATTAGTAATTCCTTTTACATACCTGTCAGCCATATTTTTCCACTTGAAAAGCAAATTATTTGCAGAATCACCAATAGGCAAGTCCAATCTCTCTTTAAAATATTTAACGATGCCTTGTTCCTCCAAAAGCACAGGCACTCGGTATGTGGAAGAAACATCATGGATACATATGACCTGGTTGATGATAAAACACCATATTTAAGTGGAATGACTCAAATATGCCACAGAATGAGTTCAAGAGTAAGCCAGAACTCAAGAGTCTGGCAGTTCATTTATACTCATAGAAGAAAACCAAGAGCCCAGCCTGTAGAGAGTGCCTGGGAAGGCACATGGGCATTCTTTCCAATACTTGTCAGCTGAACTCAAGGTGACACATCTTACCAAAAAGGCAGAAGTGTTCTCAGCATTGATGCTTACCTTTGCCCAGATAGCAGGAAGTGGGTTTTGATATGTAAATCCAGTCAAGCACCAGGAATGCAAGAATGCAAATAATCTCCTTTGTCTTGACTTTTGGTGAAACTTCCTGGTATTTGGGGGTATAAAATAAATACGATGCATGGGCTCTGGGTCACTGTCTCTCCATCAGAAGAGGGCAGTGGTCCTACCGGGCCCCAGCTTTTCACTTCTATCTCTGTGTCTGTCTTTTTCTTTCATTCTCTCAATTCCCAGCTGCCCCTACTCAGGAACTGGACTGCTCTCCAGCCATGCTGGACATGGAAAAGAGAGAAATATTTACACCAGCCACCTAAACCAGAGGCAGAATTAATACAAGGTTAGTTTGATCAAATTACAAAATGCTTTGACGTCATTATTCTATCCCTGGAACCATGGATACTGTGGCAGAATAAAAAATACATAAATATATGTAGTATATGGTCTTTGTTCTCATTTCCTGAACTTCAAA
Source organism: Antrozous pallidus (assembly GCA_027563665.1). Classification (NCBI taxonomy): domain Eukaryota; kingdom Metazoa; phylum Chordata; class Mammalia; order Chiroptera; family Vespertilionidae; genus Antrozous; species Antrozous pallidus. Next base: position 136,134,791 of record CM050509.1, on the reverse strand, counting down.
AACCTTTGGAATTTTCTGAGTGACTGGTATCTTTGTTTTGCTAATGAGGCGACACAGGGTGGTCCCTAGATGGCTTGAGGATGGGAGTTAGACACCAGAAAAACAAACCAAGTCATTAGAAGGGTGGAACTTTGACCCATCTGAACTCCAGAGAGGGGATGTTAGGGGGGCAGAAAGGGGTATCTAGAGATTGAGTTCAATCATGTGACCAGTAATGAACAAGAAGACTAGGGAGCATCCTGATTGGTGAATGTGCAGCTGTGCGGTTGGGTGGCTCACCCTGACTCCATGGAGATAAGAGCTCTTGCACTCAGGACCCTCCTAGACCTTGCCCTATGTATCTCATCTTGCCGTACATTCGAACCCTTTATATATAGTATGCTCCTGATTCTGTGAGTCATTCTAGAGAATTCTCAAACTTGAAAGGGTTGTAGTCAGCCAGGCAGAATTGTGGGTGGCTTGGGGACACTGGAATCTTATGGCTGGTGTCTGAAGAGAAGACAGCCTTAGAAAGGACTGAGCCCATAAACCTTCAGAGTCTGACTCCCACTCTGGGTACTTAGTGTCAGAGTTGAATTGCAGGACTCCCAGCTGATGTCAGAGAATGGTGTTGGAACATGGATGCTTCTTTATATGTCAAGACACAGGGCCCAAGGCACCATGTTTTCAGCTAGGTTAAAGCAGGGGCATTAAAATACATACACCTTAGCTTCTAAATACGGATATGTCGTTTGTTTGTTCATACATTGGTGCTGCTGCTGCTGCTGCTGTAGTTGCTTTTGTCCGCTCCCTTCTTGTGGGTAAATTTACAAACCCACATTGCACACAGCCAATTAATTGCACCTGTTAGAAGAGAATGGCTCCTTTGCCAGGTGGTGTGGTTGTTTTTTACACTTACCCTAACGAGCTTTCACCGCCCTTCTCAAGTACATCCAAGAAGCTACTGGCAGGCACTTAAGGATCTGCCACATCCTAAATAAATGCTAAGAAATGTTCTGCCAACAGTATGTGTACAGTCTTCCTAAATCCTTGGCTCTTCAACAAGGGATTCCTAAGCTGTTGGAACATCATCCACCTGATACTTAAGACCAGTGTGCCTCATTCGTGCATTCACCAACACAGCTGAAGTGCTGAGATGTCACTGATACGAGGCTTTGTCACAATTACTATGTAAAACCAAATCTCTGGCCCTAGCCGGTTTGGCTCAGTGGATAGAGCATCAGCCTTCAGACTGAAAGGTGCCGGTTTCGATTCCGGTCAAGGGCATGTGCCCCGGTTGCGAGCACATCCCCAGGAGGAGGTGTGCAGGAAACCAGCAGGATCAATGATTCTCTCTCATCATTGATGTTTCTAATGCTCTCTCCCTCCCCCTTCCTCTCTGAAATCAATACAAATAAAACAAAGCAAAACAAAAAAAAAAACCTAAATCTATGAACAACCACAACTGCTATTTAACTCAATCCTCCAGGCCAGAGAGATATTTTTTTCAAACGTCATAGTAATGGGCTGCATCCACAGAGACACCTCCAATTCTCCAGCCGGTCCTCAATAACCCCAATGAGGAGAGTTTTAAGTGCAAATTCACCAGCAACTATGAAATGGGAGCATTGACTCATATCACAGAAAACGATGTGCTGAAAATGGCTAATAGACTGGCCTGTGCACTGGTGGGGCAGAGCATTCTTCAGAAACTCTTTTTTTTTAATATATTTTATTGATTTTTTTTTTACAGAGAGGAAGGAAGAGGAATAGAGAGTTAGTTAGAAACATCGATGAGAGAGAAACATGGATCAGCTGCCTCCTGCACACCCCCTACTTAGGGAGGTGCCCGCAGCCAAGGTACATGCCCTTGACCGGAATCGGACCTGGGACCTTTCGGTCCGCAGGCCGACGCTCTATCCACTGAGCCAAACGGGTTTTGGTTCTTCAGAATCTCTTGTAAACAGACTATATGGTCGACAGTTTGAACTAAACCTGTTCTCAGAGCTGAGAAGGAAAAGGGGGCTCTGAATCTAAGCTGTGACTGAAAGGAGCCTCACAGGGTGATCTGACCACAACTTCCTAACATCCCAGGCCCATTAACTTCCCTAGTGAACGGTTTATCTTTGCCTTAAGGGAGCCCTGACCATTGTTCTTCTGGGTCAACACACCTTTGAAATGCCAGAATCCTCTTTTTTGGACCACCCTCCAGAGAGCATGTGATCTTGTAAACTGTCCTGTAATCCAATCCCCACCTCACTTTCTCCCACCCCTCCTCACATTCCCTCCTTTAGCCCAGTGGTTGAGTGTCAACCTATGAACCAGCAGGTCACGGTTCAGTTCAGGTCCCGGTGAGGACACATGCCCGGCTTGCAGGCTTGATCCCCAGTGTGGGGCATGCAGGAGGCAGCCGATCCATGGTTCTTTCTCATCATTGATGTTTCTCTCTCTCTCTCCCCCTCCTTTCTTCTACCTGAAATCAATAAAAACGTATTAAAAAACCAACAAACAACAAAACAAACCTGTCGTCCAGAGTATTTGAGATCTTGCTTCCTGGCATTCCTCAATTTGGCTCCAAAAGCAAAAACAAAAACAAAAACTCAGGCTTGGATGTCCTTACATTCTCCCTCTATTTAGGAAACCGGGGTACGTGTGTTTCATACGCACACAAAATACTACTAACCAATAGGAAGAGTACAAAAAAACAAACTGAACGAAACCAAAATGGCTTGACGACATTAAAAACACAGGGGAGCCCATCAAACCTGCCAGCACATTTTCAGAATAGTTCCGACGTATGCACTGACCCTGAGCATCGGACAGTAGTTTCTTCATCAACCTGCCCCCTGAGATGCAGAAATCTGATTAGGTGGCTTTTAGACTTTAGAGAAGGCTGAGCTTATCTGAAGAAAACAAAAGGTTTCTGCTAAACCTCACGCTCCCTGAGCACGGGTTATTATCACTTTTTAAATTATAGCCAACTCGCATCCCTGGTGCCTGAGCCTTACTGCAAACAGGAGACAGAGATAAGAAAATGAAAGAAAAAAGAAAAGCTAACCCTTCAGATACCTAGGTGGGAAGTCTGGCAGGACATAGGACCTAGGCCCAAATCATGCTACTGTTTCTATAGCAATGAATTGATCTGAGGCCGCTGATGTAATCAGAAATGATAGGGTGAATGTCAACATAATGTGTGTTTTGCGGTGAGGTAAGCTGTAGCAGGTACAAGGAGAAATCGAAGTGAATGTAGTCAGTGTCCTAGAAAGACAAGGTAAAGAGATGATAATAGCCCTAACCAGTTTGGCTCAGTGGATAGAGCGTCGGCCTGTGGACTCAAAGGTCCCAGGTTCGATTCCGGGCAAGGGCATGTACCTTGGTTGCAGGCACATTCTCATTGGGGAGGGGGGGCGTGCAGGAGGCATTTGATTGATGTTTCTCTCTCATCAATGTTTCTAACTCTCTCTCCCTCTCCCTTCTTCCCTGTAAAAAAAAATCAATATATTTTTTTAAAAAGAGATGATAAGCAGGCGTGGTTCTCTCTCTAGAGATTTGACTTTGAGTTAAAAAGCCCATCTGATTTTGTACCTACATCTTGAGGAGTAATTATGCAAAGAAACATACACTCTATCGAAGGAATCAAGAGTCTCAAGATTGTTCACTTAAAGGCAAGAGAGCCGTATCTGGATATGAGTTTTCATAAACGCTGTGAAAAGTAATACGATGATTTAAGAGGCATAAAGCGTTGGCATCAGCAGAAGTACCTGCAAGGCAATAAAATCTAAAGAGCGGCACTAACCTGTTCAGGGTTCACATGACAAAACATAGAAATCTTTTCCTTCACAGCCATTTCGATGGGCTTCGAACTCCGGCAGACGATCTGTCAAAGTCAGTAATGCACAGGTCAGCAAGCAGGAAGCGGCTCTCCACACCGCCACTCGTTTTCAGAAGAACACAAGATAAATTTCTTTTTTTGCCACAACAGACTTGCCTAGGGATGTACAGGTTCGTTCTGGGCGTTCCATTGGCCTTTCAGAAACTCGCCTGAGCGCTAATATGAGCAAGTGGGATCAAACTCCACACAGCTCTACCAGTAAGAACTCGAAATGTGAACGTGTCTCTAGTAGGCAGAGCCAAGGCTCACAAATGTTACTCCTTTAGAAATACGAAAACAAAAATAAAAATAAATAAAATAAAATAAAAATACAAAACCAGCTCAGCCAGCCGTGGCTCAGGGGTTGAGCATCAACCTATGAACCGAGAGGTCACGGTTCAATTGCCGGTCAGGACACATGCCCATGTTGTGGGCCCCATCCCTGGTGTGGGGTGTGCAGGAAGCAGCTGATCAATGATTCCTTCTCATCATTGATGTTTCTCTCTCTCTCTCTCTCTCTCTCTCTCTCTCTCTCTCTCTCTCTCTCTCTCCCCCTCCTTTCCTCTCTAAAATCAATAAAAATATATATTTTTTAAAACATCAAAAATACAAGAACAGAGCTTAGGCCAGGGTTGGCAAACTTTTCCTCTAAAGGGCCAGATGGCAAATAGTTTAGGTTCTGCAGGCAAAGCAGTCGCTGTCCTGACTACTCAGTGGTGCTACTGTAGTGCAAAGGCAGATAGAGACGAATGTAAACAAATGGATGGTGTCAAGTTCCAATAAAACTTTATTTACAATTTTAAAAGTCTTTAAAAATTTTTCTTTCCAGGAAACAGGCCTACAGGTCCTTACTTGCTGACCCCTGATCTAGACTATTGGTAACAACTGGATGACCTGCTATAAATAAGAGCGGTGATAGCCCATCCTACTCGGGGCATGGGAAAATCTCTAAGGTCCCACCTCCCTCTGAAGGACCCAGGGACTATACAAAATGGCAGGACATTGCACTTGACCAGGTGTCACTGTGGCCAACCACAGGACGGACTGGAGAAGAACCAATGGCCAATTTAGAAATGTGTGAAGTGACACTTGAGGATGGCTCCCAGATACAAAAAGGTCAATGTCATAGGAAGCATTTGGGAGCTAGGAAGGACTTAGATGATTTATAGATTAAGAAAAGGAGGTCCTGCCAAAACCGGTTTGACTCAGTGGATAGAGCGTCAGCCTGCGGACTGAAGGGTCCTGGGCTCCATTCCGGTCAAGGGCATGTACCTGGTTTGCGGGCACATCTCTAGTGGGGGGTGTGCAGGAGGCAGCTGATGGATGTTTCTCTCATCAATGTTTCTGACTCTCTATCTGTCTCCCTTCCTCTCTATAAAAAATTAATAAAATATGTTTAAAAAAAAAAGAAAAGGAGGTCCTATTGCCAAGAAATGTACCTGCTCTCTTTAACTCACCAGGTCAGGAGACAGGCCTAAGCCCCTCAGCGCACGAACGCTGTTTTGTGTGGGTTTGGTTTTTTGCTCTCCGGTAGCACTGGGCTGAAAAGAAATGGGTCACTGTTAGTATCTTGGACATGTAGCTCTCCTGGATAGTGTACAGATCCCCAGCTAAAATACGGAATAAGCAGAATATCATAGGAAAACGTAAAGAAGTTGCTGTCTATACTTATCTGGAAAGCTCACCTGTGGGACGAGGCTAACATGGATGTTACAGAAATTCTCTCTTTTTGCTTTAAACTGAAATTGTCTGAATGCTTCCACAAATGGCATTCCTTCAATGTCTCCGATGGTGCCACCCAACTGGAAATGGGAAAAAAAAAAGACACAAGTGATCTTCCATGTTACACAGTCTAATAGAAAAAGTTTTAATAAGCTAAGCAGAAATGTATGGTGACACCAGAACATGGAACTTCATTTCCCGAACTTCATTCCAGATGGCTGTTTGAAAACTGAATCATACCCTAGCTGTTTTGACTCAGTGGAAAGAGTATCAGCCTGCAGACTAAAGGGTCCCAGGTTCAATTCCGGTCAAGGGCACATGCCTGGGTTGCAGGCTTGATCCCCAGTAGGGGACTTGCGGGGGGCAGCCAATCAATGATTCTCTCTCATCACGGATGTTTCTATCTCTCTTTCCCTCTCCCTCTCTGAAATCAATAAAGATATATATTGTTTTAAAAAGAAAAGAAAACCGAAATCATTTTTTCCAATTAGAAATCATGTAAATTGGCCCGGCCATTGTGGTTCAGTAGTTGAGCATCAACCTATGAACCAGGTCACGGTTCAATTCCCGATCAGGACACATGCCCGGGTTGCGGGCTCCATCCCCAGTTGTGGGGCCTGCAGGAGGCATCCGATCCATGATTCTCTCTCGTTATTGATGTTCCTCTCTCTCTCTCCTTTTCCCTCTCCCTTCCTCTCTGAAGTCAATAAAGATATTTTTTTAAAATAAAATAAAGGGCGATGAAGCAAAGAGAAGAGAAAATGGAGACTAGAAAATAAGAAGGAATATGCAGGTGGGCAAAGGGGGAAATGAGGACATCTATAACAGTGTCAACAATAAAGTGTTGTTTTTTTTTTAAAGGTGCTGTAGTCTGGAATTGCAGAGAGAGGAGTGTGTCGGTGCTAAAGATGAACAATGAACACCCAGAAGGCTGTCCAACTTCCAAAGCAGCAGCCGATGAAGGTCACATAGAAAATGAAATAAAATCCAGGGATCCAATCAGATGCAGAGAATGTGGATACAGAATAATGTACAAGAAGAGGATTAAAAGATTGGTAGGGTTTTTTATATTTTTTATTGTTTAAAATATTACATATATTAGTACATATATCTCCTTTTTTTCTCCATTGACCTTCCCCCAGTCTCCCCTACCCCTTGTGGCATGCCCTCATCCCACGCCCCTCCCCCCCAGTGTCTTGTGACCATTGGTTGTGCTTATATGCATGCATACAAGTCCTTAGGTTGATCCATTTCCCCTCTCCCCAACACTTCCCAGCCTTCCTGCTGTAATTTGAGTCCGTTCGGTGCTTTACTGCCTCTGTATCTATGTTTTTTGTTCATCAGGTTATAATGTTCTTTATTTTCCATAAATGAGTGAGATCATGTGGTATTTTTCTTTCATTGCCTGGCTTATTTCACTTAACACAATGCTCTCCAGGTCCATCCATGCTGCTGCAAATGGTAAGAAACAGCCTAAATGCCCATCAGCAGATGAGTGGATCAGAAAACTATGATACATCTATACAATGGAATACTACCCTGCTTTATTTTTTTTTATTTTTTTAATATATTTTATTGATTTTTTACAGAGCAGAAGGGAGAGGGATAGAAAGTCAGAAACATCGATGAGAGAGAGACATCGATCAGCTGCCTCTTGCACGCCCCCTACTGGGGATGTGCCCGCAGCCAAGGTACATGCCCTTGCCGGAATTGAACCCGGGACCCTTCAGTCCACAGTCCGACGCTCTATCCACTGAGCCAAACCGGTCTCGGCAATACTACCTTGCTTTAAAAAAAAAGGAATTCTTACCAAGATCGGTGGGTTTTGATGCTCAATGAAACAGAATTTAGAAGAATATCTTTGTTTGCATTTGGATTAGCTGTTCATGTTGTATAGCTTTTGATTAGTATACTTATCTTTATAAATACAAATACAACTACATACAAATGATTTCAATATATTTTATTGATTTTTTACAGAGAGGAAGGGAGAAGGATAGACAGCCAGAAACATCAATGAGAGAGAAACATCGATCAGCTGCCTCCTGCACACCTCCTACTGGGGATGTGCCCGCAACCACGGTACATGCCCTTGACCGGAATCAAACCTGGGACCTTTCAGTCCCAGGCCGACGCTCTATCCACTGAGCCAAACCGGTTTTGGCCACATGATTTCATTTTAAAAGCCATATTGTATTTAGGTATCTATTAATAGTTTATATAAAGATTATTTTTTTGTTCCAAAAAAGAACAATAGATGGGATGTAACACAACCAGGTAAATAGGGAAGAGAGTAAGCAGAACCTCAAGAGGCGGGAAGAAAGCAAGGGCGAAGAGGGCTTTCAGGATGACCTAATCCTGTGTTTATAAGATCTCTCTGCCTGTTCTGTGAAGATATGGGTAAAATTAAATAAACAAGTATTGCTATCATTGATTCTCTTGGATTATACAGACTAGTAAATTACCACAAACCCCCCCCCCCAAAAAGGGGAGATCATTATAAGGCTGTTAACCCGTCATGTCATCAAGACTGAAAATGTCAAAAATAAAATGAAGGGCTTTAAGCAAAGAGAAAGCAATTCAGTAGAAGACAAAAAGATCCAGAATAGAGAGCCACCTGGCTCTTCCTGGTGTGAAATAGTGAGCATTCTCTCTGTGTCACTCTCTGTCTCATTCCGTCTCTCTCTGCATGAAGGAACGAACACACACACACACACACACACACACACACACACACACACGCAATTGCATGCATCTGAACAGTCTCCTTGTAATGGTGGTATGATTAGAATTAAATCACTATGCTGGTTTGCTGAAACAAGCAGTACAAAAAGCCCTGAGAATATTCCTGATAATATAATCCTTTGATAAATGTTAACTTAATATATAATGTGCTTTCAATAGTTACTTAAGCATTGTACTTTAGACTGGGATGAAATTCATCTTAACCCATTCATCCTTACCGTATTTAAATACTTAAAGACTGTCACACGGATTTTAAAATCAATTCTCTAGCATTTGAGCACCTACTACGTGCTCAACACTATAAATGAGGTGCTGGAAGATTTTAAGACATGTTCCTAAGGAGCTCAGAATTTAGGAAGGGGAAATAAGGCAGAACTAAAGAACAATAATCAGACTAAGTGGAATGATCTGGGTGTTGCAGCCAGCTTTGATATCTCGGATTGATCAATAATTACCCAGCCCTAACCAGTTTGGCTCAGTGGATAGAGCGTCAGCCTGTAGACTGAAGGGTCCCAGGTTCGATTCTGGTCAAGGGCATGTACCTTGGTTGTGGGCACATTCCCAATAGGGGGTGTGCAGGAGGCAGCTGATAGATGTTTCTCTCTCATTGGTATTTCTAACTCTCTATCCCTTTCCCTTCTTCTCTGTAAAAAAAATCAATAAAATATATTTTAAAAATAAGAAAAATATTACCCAAACTTACCGTATCCCAAACTGAACCCCTGGTCCATCAGCTCTGGGCCTGTGTTGCTGGGTACTTTTTCATCTCAGCAAATAGCATCTCTTCCTCCTCACTGGTTCATGCTAGAATTATTGCATCTTTTGCCAGGATCACTGCAATAATCTAAACCGGGGGGTGGCAAACCATGGCCTACTGCCTGATTTTATATATAAAATTTTATTGGCACACAGCTCTGCCCGTTCATTTACATATCGCCTATAGCTGCTTTCATACTGCAATGGCAGACTTGAGTAGCTGTTGACATTGAAAAAAACTCTCCCACTTGCAAAGCTAAACATATTTTGTTATCTGGCCCTTTACAAAAAGAGGTGGCAGACCCCCAATCTTAAGGGCCCACAGATTCTACTTTCTCCTATCCTACAATCAAACCATTTGTCACACACCAGCAGAATGACCTTTAAAAAACTCAAAATATAGCCAAAACCAGTTTGGCTCAGTGGATAGAGTGTCGGCCTAAGGACTGAAGGGTCCCGGGTTCGATTCCGGTCGGGGGCATGTACATTGGTTGTGGGCACATCCCCAGTAAGGGGTGTGCAAGAGGCAGCTGATCGATGTTTCTCTCTCATCGATGTTTCTGACTTTCTATCCCTCCCCCTTACTCTCTATAAAAAAAATCAATAAAATATATATTGGGAAAAAACCTCAAAATATGCCCCCCCCCCTTGCTTAGAGTAACACATTGCTTCACTAAAAATAAAGCCTAAACTCCTTTATGTAGCTAACAAAGGCCCTTGCACAGATCTCTAATCTCATCTCATGCCCCCACCTCCCTACTCCCCCGCCCCAACCTCTCACTCTGTACTTCAGCCCCGCTGGCCTCTCAGATGGGCTCATTCTCCTTCCTACCCCTTCTCCATCTACCTCCCTTTTATGCTTCAGCCCAGGGAGGTAAGTCCTCCTCAGGAAGCCGGACCCTGACCACCCACCTAAAGCAGTACACGGTACCATTGTTTTATTTGAGTCTTTGTTTCCTGTCTCCCTACCTACTAGGCTGTAAGCCCTAATGAAGCATCCATCTCATATAAAAACTGCTGTTTGAAATGTTAACCCTGCTATTTGGCTTCTGTAAATGTTTGCTTGCTTAAATAATAAGGAAAATACGACTACTCCCACTTCAGAGAGGCCATGAAACCTTCCCCAGATAAAATTATCAGTGCTGGCACCAGGCCAAGCCATTGGTTGAGGTCTCAAGACCCCAGCACATAGGGGTTCTGCAAAGAAGGCTGGAAGCACCCCATATTTGGGAGACAAAGAAGGTAAAAACATATAAATAGGGGAAATTCTTCCATGTTGGGGCCCAGAATTGGAGAGACATATTCCTCTGGAGCGCGCGTAATAAATGTAACTCCATCTCTCTAAGTGTTGCTTGGTTCTTTTGCGGTGTTCTGTCACACTATGAGGGCAGGAACGTGCCTGCCGTATCTCCAGCACAAGCCCAGCACTCTACATGCAGCACTGAGGGCTTAGGTTAGTGATCAGGACAGGACAGACGGTCTCAAAATTCAATATAAGCCCTAGGTAACAGCATTCTGGTACCAGTTTTCATAATTACGATGGACTCAAACGAAGAAGTTTCAGGATTTCATTGCTACAAAAGAAATTCTTCTTTAACTCAGATTACTCAGATAACAAAACATAATTAAAATTCAAATTTCCTGGGTATGGAGCAGACAGAATTATATGATAATTCTGTAAAAGAATTACAACCTTAATTATGGAAATCCAAGAAATATCAAATGCAATCAACTGGCAGGAGGTGAAGGGTGTTAGTGCTCATTAACTACAATGCAGCAGAATCTAATGGGGAAAGAAAAAAAATCTTAGGAACAAAAGAGGGTTGCATTAAACGAAATCTTAAGGAGACATCTTCCTTTTTTGACGGGGATGCACTGAGAGTCAACAGAAAATCCGGGAAAGGAAGCAAAACTTTAAACATTATCTGATTCTGCCCTCACGTGGCATCCGGTGGTACTGCATTCTCTCTCTCCATCTATTTGGAGGGTCCCATTACCACTTCTCTGGCTGGCCATTATCATATTAGTAGAATAGTACCAAATTAATTATTTCCCCACACAATAGGGGAAATAGTACCCATAGCAATAGTTTAAAATCTATGCAAAGCTTAAATGGAAGCCACAGCAAATTTATGAGATGTGTAATGTCCATTTTGCCTTTAATGAAAGGAGTCTTCTTTTTTGAGAAAGAAAAAAAGAAAGGAAGGGAGGAAGGAAAGAAGGGAGGGAGGGAGGGAGGGAGGGAGAGAGAGAGGGAGGGAGAGAGAGGGAAGAGGAAAGAGGGAGGGAGGGAGGGAGGGAGGGAAGGAGGAAGAAGAGGGGGGGAGAGAGAGGGAAGAGGAAAGAGGGAGGGAGGGAAGGATGGAGGGAGGGAGGGAGGGCCTGGCCCGTGTGGCTCAGTGGTTGAGCATTGACCTATGATCCAGAAAGTCATGCTTCAATTCCCAGTCAGGGCGCATGCCCGGGTTGCAGGCTTCATCAGTAATTCTCTCTCATCACTGATGTTTCGGTCTCTCTCTCTCCCTCTCCCCTCCTCTCTGAAATCAATTAAAAATATATTTTTTTCTTAAAAAGAGAGGAATGAAAGAATGAAGGAAGAAGGGAAGGAGAAAGGGAAGGAGGAGGGAAGGGAAGAACCTTTATTCCTTTAAACCATGCGTAAATTATTGCAGGTTCATGCTTACACAACCTGCACTAACGTGAACACAGCCTGTCGGCTCCCCAGGTCTAAGAAGCTGAGGCCTCAGTGCAAAATTGCTTCTACACCCTTAACACTAAAAGTTAGCTTTGGCCTTTCTTTGAAAGCTTAAATCATACACACACACACATGTTGCGCACAACTTAAACCCAAAAGTATGTCTGACCTAGTGTCCAATAAGCAAATGTAAACAACAGGGTTATATGGGAAAGAAAGAGTTTCTCTAGGGACAAGTTGGCACCGTTTATGTTTCCATGAAATTAAAAATTGAGACAGTAAGTCCTGGAAGCAGGAGTCATTGTCTCATCATGTTCACAGCTATCATGGAGCTAGTGCATATTGAAGTGCTTAATTGATGTTTATTAAGCCAAAGAAATCAACTCAAGAGCAGAATTGTAAAAATTGAGAATCTAGCCGAAACCGGTGTGGCTCAGTGGATAGAACGCCGGCCTGCGGACTGAAGGGTCCCGGGTTCTATTCCCGGTCAAGGGCATGTACCTTGGTTGAGGGCACATCCCCAGTGGGGGGCGTGCAGGAGGCAGCTGATCGATGTTTCTCTCTCATCGATATTTCTAGCTCTCTATCCCTCTCCCTTCCACTCTAAAAAAAAGTCAATAAAATTTATTTTTAAATAAATAAATAAAAATTGAGAATATAGATATGAAAAAAAAAAGAACAATGTGCAGGTATAGGCCTAACATGTTTGCTTGTTGTTTTTTGAGATGGAAACTTTGGTTTAATTTGAGTTGTCATTGAGAATTTATTATTTCATTGTGCAAGTGGAATCTTTAACAATTAGAGTCTGACTCTATAGCATACGTCTTGTAAAATGATGACAGAGTCAGGTGTGTCAGCCCCAGAATCTCTATATATAAAAGGCTAATATACAAAGTGTCCCCTGGGGAATTCGACCAAGAGACCAGAAGTTCGATCCCTTGCTATGATGTATGCTGACCACCAGGGGGCAGTGCAAAACATGGTGGGCAACCAGAGGCAGCTGTGGGGTGCTGAGGAAATGAGGAAAGGAAGAGGCAGGGAGGCAGGGAGGTGGGGGGAACCACACATTGGCGGCATGCAGGTGGCAAGGGAAGAAGGAGGTGGAGAGGCGGGAAAACCGATTGGCCCTGATCACCGGCCAGGCCTAGGGACACTACCCATGCACAAATTTCATGCACTGGGCCACTAGTGAAATATACAAGTTTTGTTCATGAATGATTCTCAAAAAACAATGGCTAGAAAAGCTGAGATAAAAAAGAAGTGTTAAGAAGGCTCATTCTGCTAAGACCGGTTTGGCTCAGTGGATAGAGCATGGGACTTCGGACCGAAGCATCCCGGGTTCGATTCTGGTCAAGGGCATGTACCTTGGCTGCGGGCACATCCCCAGTAGGGGGCGTGCAAGAGGCAGCTGATCGATGTTTCTCTCTCATCGATGTTTCTAGCTCTCTATCCCTCTCCCTTCCTCTCTGTAAAAATGCAATAAAATATTTTTTAAATGCTTGCTGTAAAACACTATGTTGTGTTATGTCAGCAGCAGCCTCATACATTTCGTGTTTACTGGGTTTCTTGATTGCCTCATTTTCTCTTTCCCTTGATTTAATCTCGTGTTGTTTCACACAGTTACAGGCTGTGCAGGCTTGTAGCCTGGGTGCGTAGTAGGCTGTACCATCTATGGCTGTGTAAGTGCACTCTACGGTATTCACACAATGACAAATTTGCCTGATGACGAATTCCTCAGAATGTACAGAACGTATCCCTGTCATTGAGCAGGCCACGATTATACTAACAGTGTCTGTGGATGCATCACAGTGTAAAATTAGGTTCTTATCTCCCTCCTACACCTCCAACACTCCTCCAGCCCCTCTACATCATGAATCATTTTTGAAAGCTGATGACATTTATATCCCTGCTTTTAAGGCGTCTCTGATGTATCCTGGGATTGACTCAGAAAACTAAAAACCAATAGAGTGACCATGTAAGTCTCCTTTACTGTAAAGTCAAGCTGTGCCCTGGTTACAGCTGTTTTCATATCAGATGGTATCTTCCTGGAGCTTTTACCTGCCTTCCTCTTACACTGTTTGTCTTTTTCGTTGCCCCATTTGTTTGCAAACTACTCACTGTATTAGATTTTAAATATTTTTTAAAGAAAGTAAGCCTACTTATACAGGTGTGTTTAATTTGCGAAACTTCACCAAGCTATACATCTATATGCACATTTTTCTGTGTTTAAGTTATACTCCAATTTTTAAAAATTATAAAGAATTACCTCGAGAGAAACCAAGATGGTGGCATAAGGTATACACCTGTAAAGGGCTGCCTCGCACAACCACACCAAAACTACGATGAAAAGACAAAATGTCTATCACTCAGAACCATGGGAAAGTTGGCTGAGTAGAAGTTCTACAACTAGAAAGAGAAAAGAGCATTGAGACATGCACAAGCGCAGAAAAGCTGAGGTACGCAGGCACGAATGGGGCTGGCGCTTGACGACTGGGTGCGCTGTTTCTTTCAACCTGAAGGGAGACACAGCTCCCCATTATTCTGAACTCCAGTTTCTGGCAAGATTCTGGGGACCCAGATGCCTACGGGGAGAAGCTGGACTGTGCCATCGGTTAGGAAAGTGAGGGTGGCTTTCTTGTAGAGCTGCGCACAGGAATCATTGTTTACTGCACTGAGGTGGGGGACAGGGGACTTGGAAACTCGGAGACGCAGAGACAGCAGACTGGCAACCATTGCTGTTTGCCACACCCTAGTGACTCTCTGAGACCCTGCCCCGCCCAATTTAAAACCCACCCAAACTGTGTGCAGCGGCTTTTGCATATGAATGGCCTGCCCTATCACAGCTTAACATAACAAACTGCAGCTCTGGTCAGACCAGGAGAAATCTGCAAACCTCGCTGTAGCTCCTGCTGGGTGGCCTCAGAAAGTAGCTGACCTGCATGTCATTGGAGATCCAGAAGCCAATGTACCTAGTAATCAGTGTGAGGCAACACCAGATTTCAACTTCTCACATCCATAAGTGATACACTCAAGAGGCAGACTCAGTGAGCACCAAAACCCCACTGAAACAAGTCCTGCCCCATAAGGGTGTCTCCAGCACAGCAGTTCTTCCATTATAGACACAGCGGGTCCTCACAGCCAATTGGCCTGGAGGTAAATTCTTCCCAGTGTACCAATAGCAATCAAGGCTTAACTACAACAAGACTGTGCACCAAGCCCACAAAAGGGTGCACCAAGAGTGTTCACCTCAGGTGATTAGGGAGGCTGAACCACTGGGCCCTGCAGGTCACCTACCACACAAAGCCACTCCATCAACACAGGAAAGCAGCCAGAATGCAGAGACACAGAAACATGTCACAAATGAAAGAAAAGGAAGAAAGCAAACTACTGAACATAGAATTCAAAACCACATTTATAAGGTTACTCAAGAATCTGCTAAAAACCTGTGAGGAACTTAGTGAGACCTTTAAAGGTCTTAATGAGAATGCCAAAAAAAAAAAAAAAAGGAAAAGGACCAGTCAGAATAAGCATACACTGTCTGAAATAAAGAATGTATAGAAATTCAACAGTAAATCAAAGGACCCCCAAGAATCAAACCAAAGATTTGAAATATGGGGAGACAAAAAAACACCCAACCAGAAAAACAAAAAGAAAAAAAGAATCCAAAAATATGAAGATACTGTAAGGAGCCTCCAGGACAACTTTAAGCATACCAACATCCGAATTATTGGGGTGCCAGAAGAAGAGAGAGAGCAAAATATTGAAAACCTATTAGAAGAAATAATGACTGAAAACTTTCCCTTATCTGGTGAAAGAAATAGACTTACAAGTCCAGGAAGCACACAGAACCCCAAATAAGAGGAATCCAAAGAGGACCACACCAAGACACATCATAATTAAAATGCCAAGGGAAAAAGACAAAGAGAGAATCTTGAAAGCAGCAAGAAAAAAACAGTTAGCTACCTACAGGGAATATTCAAAGTGATGAACAGCAAGAACCTACAACCAAGATTACTCTACCCAGCAAAGCTATCATTTAGAATTGAAGGTCAGATAAAGAGCTTCACAGATAAGAAAAAGCTAAAGGAGTTCAACAGCAACAAACTAGGATTATATGAAATGCTGAAGGATATTCTTTAAGAAGAGGAAAAAGAAGAAATAGGTAAAGATAAAAAATTATGAAAATCAAAATGACAACAAATACATACCTATCAACAAGTGAATCTAAAAATCAAGTGAATAAAAAATCTGATTAACAGAATAAACTGATGAATATAATAGAATCAGGGGCATAGAAAGGGAGTGGACTGACAATTCTCAAGGGAAAGAGAGTGTGAGGGGTACGGAAAGAGACTGGACAAAAATCTTACACCTATGGATGAAGACAGTGGCAGGGGGTAAGGGCATGGGGTAAGGTGGGGGATCAGGTGGAGGGGAGCTATGGGGGGGGGAAGGAACATATGTAATAATCTGAACAATAAAGATTTATTTTTAAAAATTACCTCTTTCCTCATAAATTGTAAAGTAAGAAATACCAAGGGAGAAATAACTTTGTAGAGCACACTTATGCATTTATATTAAGTTCATCAGCCATACTATTAAGTAGTACAGTATCCTATATAATAAAAGGCTAATATGCAAATTGTCCCCTCAGGCAGCCCTCCCATCAGGAGTTCAATTGCTTGCTATGATGTGTGCTGATCACCAGGGGCGGCACGGAACATGGCGGGCATCGGCCACACAGCGCTAGCAGCAGGCACTCAGGTGCCAGGTTCCCACAAGGAGCCCACCCCAAACCCATGCGGCCTCTTCTGGGTAAGCCAGGCCATAGCCGCCAGGACTGTAGGGGCCAGGTGGGCACCGCACGGGTTCACTCAAGAGCTGGTCTGTGAAGCCAGGCAGGAGAGAGCACACTTCCCGCCAAGCTTCCGTGCAGCACTGCTGGGCGGCCCAGAGGCCCATGCTGTGCCCGGCTCATAGCATCTGGCCATGCTCACTGCATCTCCACATGGGGACTCAGACGCCATGACTCAGATGGAGGGGGGTGCACAAGAGCCCGGGGGGCCCAGGTGCTCCCCAGGGCCCAGAGGTCAGCTGGGACCTGCGCTTCCACGCCAGACACTCATGCTTCAATCGCAGGCCAGGCCTAGGGATCATGTTTGTGCACAAATTTTATGCACCAGGCCTCTATTAGTTAATATATGATAGTATAGCACATTATTTTGCATTTATCACCTCTACTACTAACAAAATTGATCTTGTTGATGGCATGTCTACCTGCTAACAATGACAATAATAGCTAACATATGTTTATTAAGCACTTCCTAAATGCCAGACATTGCCAAATGCTTTATATTATTCCATTTAGTCCTCACAACAACCCTGTTACCATATTATTATTATTATACTATTACATTATCATATTGTTATAGATGACTACACTGAATTTTTATAAGTAATTTACCAAATGTCACACAGGCACCTTAATAATGGCTAATAATTTTTGAGCACATACTATTAGTATAGATCAGTGGTCGACAAAGCACAGCTCACAAGCCACATGCAGCTCGCAAGCCACAGTTTGCCGCTCTGTTGACTAATGAGTTTGCTGACCACTGTCATATACTACCCTTTACCTTTTTGCACACAATGTGCCACAATTGCCTAATCCTCACAGCTGCCAACTACACGGTAACATTTAGTCTAGTCCAGTGACCGGCAAACTCATTAGTCAAGAGAGCAACAAACCGAGGCTCGAGAGCCGCGGTTTGCTGACCACTGGTATAGATCAACAGTATTCTAAGCACTAAGTATACTGACTTATTTAATCCTCAAAACAATGAGCTGTGTCATTATCTTCATTTAGCAGATGAGTTAGTTAACCGAGGTACAGAGAAGATAAGCAAAATTACCTGCTGGTAAGTGACCTAACTGGCCTATGAAAGCAAGCAGTATGGCTCCAGACTCTAACCACTGAACAATATTCCATTCAGGGGTCACTGCAGAAATTTGAACTTGAGCAGTCTGACTCTAGGAACTATGCTATTCATTATTCTGTTCTCCTGCCTGTCAGTCAGATGAACTGATATTCAGATAGGTGTGCCTGGATGTCATTCTCAATCTGCACACTGACAGGAAGGGAAGCAGGAACAACTGGCAAGTTCAAACACAGGGTGAAGCATCAGTAGTTTCACAGTTGTTTGGAAGGAAAAAAATACAAAAACAAATAATAACACAAGAATAAAGTGTATTTCATGTACTCACAACTGTATATCTACTTTTGCCCCACCCTGTATTATGTTCTTTTTTTATTTTTAATTTTATTTATTTTAGCTCATTAAAATTTAAAATACTCAATTCAGTTATTGAAAAACTTCTGAAGTATGTTTGGAACAACTTATAAATAATCTATTTTCAACTACATTTTCTGAACTCTAAATACAAATCTTTTTTTTTTTTTTTTGGTGGGAAATATCTTTATTCTTTTTTTCTTTCTTTCTTTCTTTCTTTCTTTTACTGGATTTACTGGATTGTCCATATATGGTATCATTTCTTTTTATTTAAATTCTTTATTGCTGAAAGTGTTACATATGTCTTCTTTTCCCTCCATTGACCTCTCCCCAGCCGCTGCCACCCCCAGCACATGCCCTCACCCCCTCCTGTCTGTGTCCATTAGTTATGCTTATATGCATGCATGCAAGTCCTTTGGTTGATCTCTTATCACCCCCTGCCCCCAATGTTCTTTCTTTAAACAGCTAATACTCACCTCCAAATCACCTCTAACCATTAAACTTCCATAAGTCTGTCTCCCTCTACTCCCAATGCATTTTACAAATGCTTCTCAAATGACACTCACTAGAATGCATTCTGTTGGGTGAGGACAGGGAGGTCTATAGGCTCTTCAAGGCCAGAAACTGCCCATCCCAGGCTTGGCACACAGGAGGCCCTAACACTGACTTTATGTGCGACTGATGTCTCCGCATGCAGGTTGTGGCACACCCACCACCAGGAGCACTCACCCTGTTTAATGCCAATCTTGCCCACTGACTTGGGACCACAAGGGTAGGAACTATCTATTCCTAGCCCATGCCTGGCACACAGGATATCATCTTTATATATTTGTTGAATGAACAGAGATCAGATGGTTAACAACCCAGAAGGACATCTTACCTAATAATAGACAAGCATGTAAATTGACCGTACCTCCACTACACCCATAGCCCATCAGTGAGTATGCAAATTAACCCAACAAAGATGGTGGCTAATTTGCATACATAGGCACCCAGCGCTCGTGTCCCGGGAACATCTTGGCACCCAAGTCACTGTGAAGTAAGCCATCAGAGCTGAGGGGGCAAGGGCAAAGCCAGCAATCTGAGGGTTTTCGGCCTGGGCAGGCCAGGGCAGAGCCTGCGGCACTGGGGGTCCCCTGGCCGAGGTTCCCTGCCCAAGGCCGAAAGTCTCTGTAAGCCGTCAGTTCGACATCCCCTGAGGATTCCCATTATGTGAGAGGGGGCAGGTTGGGCTGAGGGACCACCCACCCCCAGTGCACGAATTTTGCGCACTGGGCCCCTAGTCTATATTATAAAAGGCCTGTGGCCCTAACACTGTAAGGACCAAGGACCAGCATGGGTGGGGGGGGCCGCACAATTTTGCATGCTGAGCTTCTAGTAAGTTTATAAAGAAACGTTCCATGCTTACCTCAATAACGCATATTTGGGGCTCCTCCTTATGACCATCCACTGGCACCATGGCTTGATTCATAACCCATTCTTGGACGGCATCAGTAATGTGAGGGACAACTGCAGAAAGAAGTAATTAGTGCAGAAGCTTATTTCATGGTCATGAAAAGGCAACGTATCCGATCTTTAGGTCTCGCAAATCACCTGACGGCTACCCGGCAAATCAGACAAGCTACAGTCCTAATGCTATCATCTTCCTTCGCTGAAATTAATGCTTCAGGGGCAATTTAGGTTCACGCGTTTACATGTTATGCCTTTTCTCTTGAAACCGACCAACCCCAGAGAATAAGAAACAGAAAGCGGAAATGCCATCTTCAATGCAAGTAGGAAATACCTAAAATGCCAATGAAAAACTGTGCAAAGAGGGCTGCCTAGGGATGCTGAATGCTAGGCTCCACAGGAAGAAAGATGCAGAGTGGCCAGACCACCAGCCAATGGGGAGGGGGGCACTCGAGAGGATATAGACAAGGTACGCCTGCTGACCAGGTGCCAGTGAATGCTAATGTCAGCCAAAGAGGACAAAAGGCAGATATGAGGCAGTGAGTCTCCCTCCCTCAGGTTTTCCCAAGACCTATACTCGGGGGAAAACGATTAGAAAACACAGTTGCACTGGAGATCTGTGCCACAACGTCTAATTTCGGCAACAATCTAGTTGCTCTTTTGATCTCCACCGTTCTATTCCTACATCTGTTTCTCAATTGGTTCCAACATGAAAGAGATTTAAAGGGGATGACCGTACCCTACCCTATCATGTAGGAACGTATGAATACAAAACTTCAGAGGTACCAGGAGGGGATCTCTTCTAAGACAAAAGAGAACCATACCATCCAGGGAAAGGATTGGTGCAAAAAGGGCAGACTATGCTACTTGCCACTCCAGTTCAATCCCCCAGTCCCTCTCCAAGGCTGTCCTCCTTCAAGGGGAAATAATCATCATGCAAGCAAAGATATAAGAAAAAAGAACACATTCAATAAAAGACAGACAAAAAAAAACAAAAATACACCCTAATCATGTAAAAAAAAGATGAATAAATAATTCGCCATAGATTTTATAAATGAATGAATGAGAGACGGGGGGTGCGGGGGAGAGATTGACCAAGATAAATAATGGCATTAGTAAAAAAGAGTAATGAAAATAAATCAGGAACTAGGAGGATGAACTTGACATTGTTAAAGAAAATGAAAAAGAAAAGAATACGGGCTTTGAGAAGCACTAGAACTTGTGGGGTGCAGGGACCTGGTATGGGGGCTCAATACACAGGGTTCCCTACTGTCTGTGGAATGCAATACCTTGTACTGTTTTCCCCAGGTAGTCGCCACGCCTCTCCTTATTAATCACGTGCTGATATATCTTCCCAGTGGTGATGTTGTTGTCCTTATAGAGATTAATATCCAAGAACCTTTCATAATTTCCAAGGTCTAAATCAACTTCTCCACCATCGTTTAAGACAAACACTTCTCCTAGAATAAAAAAGGCAATGGAAATTTTTCAAATTGGCTTCCAGTAGGTTATTTTTCGAAGATGAGCACATTTTATTTAAAAAAAAAACTGCTAAGAGACTTATTTATAAACTATATTCTATCACCATTTCATTTTCTGTGTCCTCACTTGAGGATGTTTATTGATTTTCAGAAAGAGAGGGAGGGAGAGAGAGAGAGAGAGAGGAGAGAAAAATCGTTCCTTTGCCTCCAGGGGATAGAACCCAAAACCTAGGTATGTGCCTTGACTGGAAATCTAAACAACACTCTTTTTTTTCTTTTTCTTTTTTTTTGGTATACGGGAGGATGCTCCAACCATTTCATTATTTTTATGGGAAAACTTAACAATTCAATTATATCCTTTAAAATGCATCAGAAAAATTCCAGTATCTTTTTTTAATATATTGTATTGATTTTTTTACACAGAGAAAGGGAAAGGGATAGAGAGTTAGAAACACTGATGAGAGAGAAACATTGATCAGCTGCCTCCAGCACACCCTCTACTGGGGATGTGCCCACAACCAAGGTACATGCCCTTGACCGGAATCGAACCTGGGACCCTTCAGTCTGCAGGCCACGCTCTATCCACTGAGCCACAGCGGTTTTGGCAAAATTCCAGTAACTTATTATTTTTTTTTGTACTTACTAAAATTCTGTCTTCAAGATTTACCTCTCCAAAATCATCATATATCATTTGAAAAGGGGGCTTTCAAACAGCAATTTTTAAAACTATAGCAATTTACTTCAAAGCATCCATATCCTGTTCTCTGGAATTGGCATAAGAAAGGTTTAATTGATTCCCATCTTGGTGAAAATCACGGTTAAAGAGATAATAGATGAAAAGCAGGGCCACAGCCAGCCCTCGGGGCAATTTGGTGAAAGAAAGGCAGAAAGGCCAGCTTGTACAATCAACCACCTACACAGCAGCATCAAGAAAAAGGATAGAGTTGCAGACTTAATCACATGCTTTAATTATTTGGCATGTCTCTGGGTCTCCAGTGTCATTGGGGACACTGATTGGGAGTCCAGTGTTCTAAAGCCACCTTGTAAGAATTGAACTTCCACCATGACTGGTTTGGCTCAGTGGATAGAGCGTTGGCCTGCAGACTCAAGGGTCCCAGGTTCAATTCCGGTCAAGGGCATGTACCTTGGATGCAGGCACATCCTCAGTAGGGGGTGTGTAGGAGGCAGCTGACTGATGTTTCTCTTTCATCCATGTTTCTAACTCTATCCCTCTCCCTTCCTCTCTGTAAAAAAATCAATAAAATATATTTTTAAAGAAATTTTTAAAAAGAATTAAACTTCCCCTTAAAATTAAGAAAATTCTATCATTTATGCTTATGGCAGAAAGTTCACAGAAAAAAAGGTTGGATAGCTTACAAACCTTATCACAAACCTTTTATATCCTCATTTATGTCTCCCTTATCAGGTACCTAACAGTGGTCAGGAAGATTGCTAACTTTAAGGACAAAAGAACAAATTGAGGAAACTGCAATATTTTCCTATTTCCCAAATTCCATTTCTAGTTCAAATTCCACTTCCTCAAGTTACTCAGGAAGAACCAATGTATGGGTAAGTAACTTTACTTTGATCATCTTCACTTCTGACAAATCCAAGGTCTCTGAAATCCCTGTAGGTAAGTCAGGCCAAATCTAGTTTGCCAATACTGGCAAAGATATTCAAATTATAAATTCCTAACTTTTCAAAGTATGTACGCATTATGTTCTTACAAGAGAAAGAAAAAACCATAGATGGCAAGCCTTCAAAAAGTTTTTGAGACTTAATGCATTGTGGTTAAAATTCCAACAGTTTTTTTTAACTTGATAGTGACACTGAAGTTAATTTGGAGGAAAAGCAGGTATGATTACCAAAACAAAAAATAAGTAAAGATAAAAGCCCTTATAGTATTGGTGAGGAAAGGAAGATTGAAGTACATATAGATATTTAATACATATAAATATATAATATGATAACATCAACAAATATACAAAACCAAAATATCCAAAAAGGTGTCTACTGCATGAAGGGATTTAATATGTGACTAAATAACAGAACAAAGATATCATCATAAACCAAAGTACTCAGTAGATAAAGTACTCAGGAATAAACTTCAAAGAAAGTTATAGGACCCTCAGGAAAAAAACTTAAAATCCTTATTTTAGAGACATGAAAGAAGGTACAAATAAAATGAAAGCCACTTATAAAGTTCTTAAATGGGCCAATCAATATTTTCAGTGTTTATTTCTTCCCCAAATTACTTCATAAATTTAAAGCAGTTTCTGTCAAAAACTCCAATTTGATTTCTTATAAAGTTTGACAAAATAATTCCTACTTAATCTTGAAGACATGGAACATTTTGAAATTTTAAAAGATAAGAAAATGACTAATGAGGAAAGTCCTGATCTACTTGATAATAAAAAGCTGCATTTATTAAAATGGTAGACATAAATAAACAAAGAAATCTGGAACAGAACAGATTACAAAGACAGAACTAAGTATATAAGTATATTTAGTATATAACAAAAGGTGGTATTTCAGTCAGTGGAGAACAGATGAAATCTTTGATAAATCTCATGAGGTATAGTTGGCTAATCAGAAAAAAAATTACGTTGTGTACTCACCTAACACCAAATTAAATTCCACATGGGTTAACAGTCTATACTAATAAAAGGGTAATATGCCAATTAGACCAGACATCTTCCAGACACCTTCTGGACATCCTTCCGGACAAAGCCATAGTGGAAGGTGCCAAGGCAGAGGCAGTTAGGGGTGATCAGGCCAGCAGGGGGGAGCAGTTAGGAGACGATCAGGCCAGCAGGCAGAGGTGGTTAGGGGCAATCAGGCAGGCAGGCAGGCAGGTGAGCAGTTATGAGCCAGCAGTTCTGGATTGAAAGAGGGATGTCTCCCAAGGGGTCCTGGATTGGAGAGGGTGTAGGCCAGGCTGAGGGCCTCCCCTCCATGCATGAATTTCATGCACCGAGCCTCTGATGTTAAAATAAAAGCAAGTGAAACTACAAAAGTGCCAAAAGAAAACAGATGAATATTTAACCTTTCCTGGGGAGGAGAAACCTAAAAATGACATCAAAGGCAGAAACCATAAAGAAACAGTTGATACATTCAATCATATAAATGATAAATTGAAATTGATCAGCAACTAACAGAGGTAATATTAAGACAAATTTCAAACAGTAAAAATATATGCAAATGATAACTATAGATTAATATACGTTACATCAAGTATTATTAGAAACTACTGACCTGGTGCATGAAATTCATGCATATTAAAAGGGAATTAGAGGAAATATTTTAATATTGCTATTTTCCCTTTCTCTATAATAGAAGTGTTAGAGATGAAAGAAAATCAATAAAATGTATATGAAAATCTTCCTCCTGCCATAGTCTGGGGTGCACCGCAGGAACCAGAGTCAAGTCCCCACTCACTCACGTGCACCACTAAATCGTACAGGACCCAGACCCAGCCAGCCCTACTCCCATTGGGCCAGATCGAGACCCAACTTGCCCTACCCCCATCAAGCCCTGCCGGGTGGGGGGCACAGCCTTAAGTCACCTAGCCCAGTGCCAGGGCAGGGGAAGTAGCCTGAGGTCCCCCAGCCTGGGCCAGGGGGTGTGGCCTGAGGTCCTCCAGCCTGGGTTGGGGCAGGAGGCATACCTTGAGGTCCCCGTCAAGCCCTGCAGGGCGGAGGGCACGGCCTGAGGTCCCCCATCAAGCTCCGCCAGGCAAGGGACGTGGCCTGAGGTCCTCCATCAAGGCCTGCTGGGCGGGGGGCACAGCCTGAGGTCCCCTGGCCTGGAGCCAGGTCGGGGGCTCGAGCTGAGGTCCTCTGTCAAGCCCCACCAGGAGGGGGGTGCAGCCTCAAGTCCCCTGCCCCAGCCCAGGACCATGCAGCCTCAGGTCCCTGCTAATAGCTTGTTAAGGCTCACAAGAACTTGGCCTCTGCTATGGGTGCAGCCATCTTGTGTTATGGAATCTCCACCTCCGCTGTGGCACAGCCATCTTTGTTACAGTGTGATGGTCAATTTGAATATTCCCTCTTTATTAGATAGGATCATTTTAAAATTGAAAGGAAGCCCTAGTTTTCTTCAGTGGATGGAGCCTATGGACTGAAGGGTCTGGGTTTGATTCAGGTCAAGAGCACATCCTTGGGTTTTGGGCTCCATCCCCAGTGGGAGGTGTGCAGGAGGCAGTGAACAAATTCTTCTCTCTCATCATTGATGTTTCTATATCACTCTCCCGCTCCCTTCTTTCTGAAATCAATAAGAATATATTTTTTAAAAATAAATAAAATTAACTTGAGCCGAAACTGGTTTGGCTCAGTATATAGAGCATCAGGCTATAAACTGAAGGGTCCCAGGTTCGATTCCAGTCAAGGGCATGTACCTTGGCTGCGGGCACATCCCCAGTAGGGGGGTGTGCAAGAGGCAGCTGATCAATGTTTCCCTCTCATGGATGTTTCTGACCTTCTATCCCTCTCCCTTCCTCTCTGTAAAAAATCAATAAAATATATGTTTTAAAAATTAACTTGAAAGGAAAATTGACACCATACATGGCATCGGTCAATTTTGGTGCACACCCAACAAGCCTAAAATCCCCGTGACTTACGAAACGCTTATTGAGTTCTCCCTCATATGCGGGGCTGTGGGTCAGTTGTGTGTCTGCTCTGTGCATTCTCAGGACCCCAGACTGAAGGAGGAATCCCTATGTGGGGCAGGCAGCTCTCATGACACAGGGCAGAAGCCTAAGAGAGGCTAAACCAAATCATGCCACTGCATGGAAAATTTCTGCTTCAGGGCATATGTAATATTCACTAATAACCCTTGGGACAAAACAAACCACATGGGCAAAGACGGTGCCCAACCTCTCTGGTTTACTCAGAATTGAAAGGGTTCCTAGAATGAGAGACTTTCACTTTCAAAACCAGGAAAGTTCCCAACAAATCAGGAGGAGTTCACCACCCTACATGGTCAAAGTGCACAGTCCACAGGGCAGGGAAACTGAAGCCATGGAATGAAGTTGGGTGATAGTTTCAAACAAAAATGCCATGTGCCATAGTCTTGAATGTCATTCCACAAACATAATTAAAAATTATATAAATTTTAAAAAGATATAAATTAAAATGATATTTTTGGTTTACTTTCCAGCTAGTAAAGTGTTTTTTTTTTCTTTATTTTTCTTTTTTAAAAAAATATATTTTATTGATTTTTTACAGAGCGGAAGGGAGAGGGATAGAAAGTCAGAAACATCGATGAGAGAGAAACATCCATCAGCTGCCTCTTGCACGCCCCCTACTGGGGATGTGCCCGCAGCCAAGGTACATGCCCTTGACCGGAATTGAACCCGGGACCCTTCAGTCCGCAGTCCAACGCTCTGTCCACTGAGCCAAACCGGTTTCAGCTCCAGCTAGTAAAGTTTAAAAAGAATAATATTCAAAAAAGGCAAAAAAGGAATAATAGTCAGGAAAGGTATAAAGAATTGGGCCTTCTTCTTACACACTGTTGATGAGGAAGTAAATTGGTGCAGATCCACAAGCCTTATCAGAAAATTCTGAGAAAAGATGAAAAGTTGTAATTTGGATTTTTTTTCTGATTATAGAAAGATAATATAAAACATTTTCCATCCTATCTAATAAAGAGGGAATATACTAATTGACCCTCACGCTGTTGCAAAGATGGTGGCGCCCACAGCCAATAAGGAGTGAATATGCTAATTGACTGCCATGCCCTAAAAGATGGCGGCACCTACAGCCACAGATGGCAGTGCCCAGTCCCCTCAGCCCCACCAGGGTGGCAGGTGCACAGCAAGGCTGGGCCCACCCGCAGGCGGGCCTGGCTTCTCCGCATGCCTGCCTCCAGAGTCCCCCAGTCCTCTCAGCCCCCTAGCCACCCAGGACTGGCCTGAGGTGCAGGCAAGCCTCAGCTGCCCAGACGTGCAGGGCCACCCGAAGCTCAGGTAACCAGGGCTGGCCGAGGCTTGCACTGCTGGCAGTGGCAGCAGCAGAAGTGTGATGGGGAGTCGCCTTCCCCTGATCACCGGGTCCCCTCCTGCCCCTGAGGGATCCCGGATTGTGAGAGGGGGCAGGCTGGGCTGAGGGACACCCCCAGCTCCAGTGCATGAATTTTCATGCACTGGGCCTCTAATATATTATAAAACACCTCAACAGGAACCCATAATCAAACACATTCCGAGTAGAATAAAGACTAGAAATAGCCACAGCTTTATGAAGATTTTTCAATTTTGGAAACTTTGGGGAAAAGACTATAAGTAGCCACAAACTTATGAAGAATTTTAAATTTTCAGAACTTTTTGGATTTCAGAGTTGTAGACAAGGGATATGCACTATGTGTTAAGAGCCTGAAAAATACATCTAGCTATCGAATAAGAAATGTTGCACCCAGGCATTCTGTTTAAAAACTAAATTTCAGGCCTGGCCTGCATGGCTCACTAGGTTGGACATTGCCCTTTGCACCGAAAGGTTGCCAAAACCGGTTTGGCTCAGTGGATAGAGTGTCAGCCTGAGGACTGAAAGGTCCCAGGTTTGATTCCGGTCTAAGGCATGTACCTCGGTTGTGGGCACATCCCCGGTAGGTGGTATGCAGGAGGCAGCCAATCAATGATTCTCATCATTGCTGTTTCTCTTTCCCTCTCCCTTCCTCTTTCTGAAATAGAAAACAACAACCAACAACAAGAAACTCTAATCTGTGGTGTTAAAAGATAGTATAGTAGTTACCCTGGTGGTTTGGAGGCAAATGGAGATTCTGTTTATTGATCTAGGGGCTGATTATACGGTCTAATCATTTCATCAAGTGGTACACCTATGATTTATGCATTTTCCTGCATGTATATAAAATTTTTAAAAAGACAGCATTTAAAGGCTAATGCTTTTTTTTTATTGATTTTTTACAGAGAGGAAGGGAGAGGGATAGAGAGTTAGGAACATCGATGAGAGAGGAACATCGATCAGCTGCCTCTTGCACACCCCCCACTGGGGATGTGCCTGCAACCAAGGTACATGCCCTTGACCGGAATCGAACCTGGGACCCCTGAGTCCACAGGCCGACGCTCTATCCACTGAGCCAAACCGGTCAGGGAAGGGCTGATGCTTTTTAAAAAAAAAATAATTACTATATACATTGAAATGTCCACATTAATAATAGTCACTCCAAGAAGTGGGCAATTTCCTTCATGTCACTGTATATTGTAAACATAATTGTCAATATATACTCTATTGTTTGACATTTTCTCTTAACGATAAGCTCTTAAGAGAAATCTATTACCTTAATGATTAAACAACCCATAATCCACACTGCAAAAGCTACAATACAAATGGTGTCCTCACACCGTTTTCCAAGAGGGCGGACTGATTTGGAATGCCATCGGGATCCAATGACCATGAGAACATTCACATATTCATAACATGTTATCCAGCAACTCTACTTCTCGAACTCTATCCTAAAGAAATTAACCAACATATAAGAGAGAACTGCAATTTGACTGCGCTATATAAGGGAGGAAGTGGCCGAGACAGGTTTGGCTCAGTGGATAGAGCGTCGGCCTGCAGACTGAAGGGTCCCAGTTCGATTCCGGTCAAGGGCATGTACCTTGGTTGCGGGCACATCCCCAGTAGGGGGCGTGCAAGAGGCAGCTGATCGATGTTTCTCTCTCTCTCTCTCTTTTTTTTTTATATATTTTATTGATTTTTTACAGAGCGGAAGGGAGAGGGATAGAAAGTCAGAAACATCGATGAGAGAGAGACATCGATCAGCTGCCTCTTGCACGCCCCCTACTGGGGATGTGCCCGCAGCCAAGGTACATGCCCTTGCCGGAATCGAACCTGGGACCTCGCAGTCCGCAGTCCGACGCTCTATCCACTGAGCCAAACCAGTCTCGGCCGATGTTTCTCTCTCATTGATGTTTCTGACTTTCTATCCCTCTCCCTTCTTCTCTGTAAAAACTCAATAAAATACATTTTAAATATATGTATATATATAGGAGGACGTGGTTCTCTTTCATACCGTGCTCGTAAGGTGAAAAAGTGCCTGCGTCGATGTTGATATAGGGGTCAATTTTGATGGCGGTGACTCGGAGTCCCCATGATTTTAGAATCGTCCCAATGCTGCTCGCGATGATCCCTTTGCCAATGCTCGAGATCACCCCTCCGGTGACTAGGATGTACTTCATTGGCGGAGGAATGCCTGGGTGTCAGCACCCAGATAGAATCTGAAAGGGAAGGAAATGAAGGGTCAGGGAAGAAAAACGTTTTTCTCAAACCAGTAAAGCAGAGTGTGTGTTAAGCCAGAATTTCAAAAGCACACAGCATTTTCCTATCGAAGTAGTTGAAACTTTAAAAAAAATTTAAACCCTCAGATATTTTTTATTGATTGATTTGAGAGAGAGAAAGAGTTTTTGTTCCACTTATTTATGCATCAACTGGTTGATTCTTTAATATATTTTATTGATTTCCTGCAGAGAGGAAGGGAGAGGGATAGAGAGCTAGAAACATCGATGAGAGAGAAGCATTGATCAGCTGCCTCCTGCACACCCCCCAATGGGGATGTGCCCACAGCCAAGGTACATGCCCCTGACCGGAATCGAACCTGGGACCTTTCAGTCCGCAGGCCGACGCTCTATCCACTGAGCCAAACTGGTTTTGGCAAACTTTAAAAAAATTTTAAACCCTCAGATTTTTTTTATTGATTGATGAGAGAGAGAGAAAGAGAGAGAGAGAGAGAGAGAGAGAGAGAGAGAGAGAGAGAGAGAGAGAGATTTTTTATTCCACTTATTTATGCATCAACTGGTTGATTCTTATATGTTTTCTTGACCAGGGATCGAACCTACAACCTTGGCATATCCGGATGCTGCTCTAACCAACTGAACTAGCCAGCCAGGACTGACACTTTTGAAACAAAGTCATATCCTCTAGATTTTTTATTTTTTGTCGATATGCAGGAAGCTGTGGCTATTTTTCTACAAGCAGAGGGGCTGGCTCCATTGCCCTGCTCTTCCACGTGCCCCAACTCTGTCACTTGACAAACTTCATCATGAGAAAATGGATTTCTCTGGGATTCGGAGGCATGGTAACATTTATGACATCAGGCACTGTTGTCAGACAGACTCTGTACAAGCTAATCCATTCTGTGCCTGTTTCTTCATCTGTGAAATGGAATAAAAATACCAGTCCCTTAAAATATTATCCAGCACTAGAAAGAAATGAGCTGTCAAGCCATGAACAGACATGGAGGACACTGAATGCATGTTACTAAGTGAATGAAGCCGATCTGAAAAGGCTACCCGCTGTGGGATTCCAAATGTATGATGCTCTGGAAAAGGCAAAACCATGGAGACAGCAGAGAGATCAGTGGTTATGCGCTAGCTGGTTTGGCTCAGTGTCAGCCTGTGGACTGAAGGGTCCCAGGTTCAATTCCAGGAGAGGGCACATGCCTGGGTGGTGGGCTCGGTCCCCAGTGGGGCGAGAGGGCGTGCAAGAGGCAGCCATTCAATGATTCTCTCTCATCACTGAGGTTTCTATCTCCCTCTCCCCTTCTTCTCTGAATTCAATAAAATAAATGATGTTTCTATCTCCCTCTCCCCTTCTTCTCTGAATTCAATAAAATAAATAGCCCTAACTGGTTTGGCTCAGTGGATAGAGCGTCGGCCTGTGGACTGAAGGGTCCCAGGTTCGATTCCAGCCAAGGACATGTGCCTTGGTTGCAGGCACATCCCCAATGGGGGGGTGTGCAGGAGGCAGCTGATGGATGTTCCTCTCTCATCGACGTTTGTCTCTATCCCTCTCCCTTCCTCTCTGTAAAAAATCAATAAAAAGACAAATGGGTAATAGAAATCATCCCTGTCCTCAAAGAAAAGCCCATCCTGATTTTGTAGCTCCCTCTGCTTACCATTAAACTCTGTGAAACTGCAAGGTGTCGCGTTATCTCACTTCTGAGCGGGGAGTTCAGTTTGAACGAGTTGCCCATGGTCAGGACAAGCACACTGAAGCCATCCACAATATACATATCCCATCCCAAACGGCTGCCCCCAGTCCTGGGGCCTGCCTTTACAACACACGGTACAGTTGATCTCCTTCAACGCCACCTGGCCACCCCCTCACCGAGCTGGTTTGGCTGCAGAGAGTCTCGATCCAAACCCCGGATGCACATCCAAAATGCATCTGGATGTTCGTCTCTTTCCACTCCTACTGGCCCCGGTAGTCATGAGAGTGGTCATTTCTTCACAGCCCCCCCCCCCCCCGTACTCCTCCCCCACTGGCGATTTCTTCTACTGTGACCGTGGGTCCCTCCTCTGGAGTCAGACAGCCTCCATTCAAATGCTGGCTCAGTCATTTACACCTAGGACCCCAGGCAACTTCAACTTTTCTAAACCTCGACTTTCTCTACCTGTGTCTTCCACCGAGATCAGCACAGGGCCTGCGTCACGGAGGTGTGCGGCAGCGTGCACGGTGCTAAAAGAAAGTCAGCTGTTGCTGGAACCGGTGTGGCTCAGTGGGTAGAGCATCAGCCTGCGGGCTGAAGGGTCCCAGGTTGGATTCCGGTCAGGGGCATGTACCTTGGTTGCAGGCACATCCCTGGTGGGGGGTGTGCAGGAGGCAGCTGATCGATGTTTGTCTCTCATCTGTGTTTCTAACTCTCTCTCCCTCTCCCTTCCTCTCTGTGGGAAATCAATAAAATATATCTTTTTTTTTTAAGTTAGCTGTTATCATCTCCTCCCCAATTCAATCACCTCACAAATGTTTACTAAACGTCTGTTATGTATGCTAGACATGCTCCATGGTGCAGGGGTACCGGGGTGAACAAAAGTCAAGGGCCTTGCCCTCTTACACGTCACACTTCCTGTGCAATTAAGGGGCCACTAAGCGGTGCAGTGACTGCATCTTATGAGGATACTGCCACGCTATTCAAAGGACTTGCGATTTGTAAAAGTTAGCAAGATGAAAAAAATGCCCCCCCCCCAAAATGCCATAGAAAACCAGAGTGTGTTCATGTGAAGTCACATTATGTGGATGTCAGAAAGTCTAAGAATGTTCCCTAGAAGCTATATTAGTGTCGTATGAACAGAATGGGATATAAAATTGAACATAGCATCACCTCCCCTGTGTTTATTTTTTAAATTAACACTGGTGGAAAGCTCACTAAAATGCTAAATTTTAATACATGTAGGTGGCTGGGGGGTAGGCAATTACTAGTTTTCGATATTTTCAAAAGCACAAGACACCTTTTTAAAGCACGTTAGATATTTTGCAAAGTCTCTGAAGACGTCACGGAATGCCAGAGATACATGGAGTCCTTTTTTAACCTCTTTTAAGTAAACAAGTACGTTGGAAGCAAACTTTTAAAACAGCAGGAAAAGGCAGGCTCTGCAGGCTAGCTTCCTTGAATCCAGATGTTTTCTCTCCCGCGGGAAGACAAGTTTTCGCTCACTCTCTGCGCAGCCAGCAGGACCCATTGTGTGCAAAATGGAATGCGCGGGGCTGCCCTGCCTGCTGTCCAATAAAAACATTACACGCGCCTTCCGTGTGATTTTGAGTTCTCTAGGAGCCATGTTAAAAAAAGAAACAGATGAAGTGAATTTCAATCCTCTTACGTGACCCGATGCACCCAAAGAACTTGCATTTTATCACAGAATCACTATAAGAATTGTTTTATTAGGCTCAGATGCATGCACACAAGTCCCTTGGTTGATCTCTCCGTCTTAATCACTGTAAGAATTTATTAGTGAGATATTAGACATTCTTTCTCTCTCTCTCTCTCTCTCTCTCTCTCTCTCTCTCTCTCTCTCTTCCCTTGGTTGATCTGTCCAACTTAATCACTATAAGAATTTATTAGTGATATATTAGACATTCTCTCTCTCTCACTCTCTCTCTCCTCCCTTGGTTGATCTGTCCAACTTAATCACTATAAGAATTTATTAGTGAGATATTAGACGTTCTCTCTCTCTCTCTCTCTCTCTCTCTCTCTCTCTCTCACTCTCCTCCCTTGGTTGATCTCTCCAACTTAATTACTATAAGAATTTTTTTCACTATAAGAATTTATTAGTGAGATATTAGACATTCTCTCTCTCTCTCTCTCTCTCTCTCTCTCTCTCTCTCTCTCTCTCTCCTCCCTTGGTTGATCTCTCCAACTTAATCACTATAAGAATTTATTAGTGAGATATTAGACTCTCTCTCTCTCTCTCTCTCTCTCTCTCTCTCTCTCTCTCTCTCTCTGTCGTCTTCGGAGATTAGGTGTGCCTACTCACATCTCAGCTGGGACCCGCCCCACGTCCAGTGCCCAGAGCCTCTCGGTGGCCAGTGGCTGCCACACGGCCGCGCAGGCCCCAGCAGCTGCAAACATCAGAGAGCGCCAAGAGCTACTTTGTCAGCCCGACCGTGTCAAACGGAACATTGCAAACAGGAGTTCCCGCTGATCGATCCCGTTTTAGGAAGTTCTCAAACAGGCAAAACTCATTTAGCACATCGGCCTTGTCTAAGCTGCACTAGAGATTGGGGGGGGGGGGGGTGGATCGTCTGGAAGGGACACGAAGGAACTTTCTGGAGTGATGGGAACGGTCTAGGCGTCGGGGTGGTGGTTCCACGGGTGGAGAAGGTGGCAAAGCCCGATCTGCACATTTCAACACGTTTTGCGTGTAAATTACACATCAACCCAGTGAAAAGCGCTGCGGAAAGGAAGCTAGTTTGTCTCGGCCGCGTACTCCGGCGCGGGGCGCCCCGATGAGCTGATGGGGGGGGGGGGGGGGCGGGGGACGCGAGGCGGTTGTTGAACGAGCGAGCGCGCCTGGCGGGCGCGGGGACAGAGAGGCCCTTTCCCTCCGCGCGGGGCTTCACTTCCGCCAACGCCATCTCGGGGCTCCCGGGGGCTCCCGGGGGCTCCCGGGGCTCCCGGGGCTCTCGGGGCTCCCCGGGTCCCGGAGAAACGGGGCAGGGAGAGACGCCCCCCCGGACACCCGACCATCCCCACCCCGATCGCGGCCGCCGCAGGGCGGACTCCGAGGGCGCCTGGCACCCGCGCGGCGGCAGAGCCCCGCAGCCCCTGGGTGTGCATGCGGGGGGGTGCGGAGATGCGCCCCGCCGCCGGCCCCGATCGGACCGGGGGGAGCGCCATCGGGGAGGGGACAAAGGCTGCCGGGCTGGGCGACGCGGGTGGGAAGGCCCCGCGAACGCGGGGCGGCGGGCCGGGCTGGGGATTACCTGTGCGGCGGTGGCGGCGCCGGGAGACGGTGCCTTGGGGGGGAGGGGGGAGGGGGAAGGGGCGGCGGGCTCCTTCCCGCTGCCAGGCCTGCGCTCACCTGTGGGGCTGGGTCGGGGGCCGCCCTCTGGAGTGTGTCCCGGAGTCCAGGCCTCGGGGTGCGCGCCGATCTCTGCGCCCACCTTCCCCTCTCCCGCCGCCGCCGCCGCCGCCGGCCCCGCTGACTCACGCTGCTGCGCTGGGGCTTCGCACCGGGTTTGTGCAACGCAAGGAACCCGCGGCGAAAAAGTGACTCCTCCGGCACAGACGGCTTCCCTCCCGTCCCCCCCCCCCCACCCCCCGCCCTGGAGGCACTTGGCCCCAGGCCTCGCTCTGCCCCAGGACTGCTCCTCCCCTCCTCGGCTCATTTAGCAAATGCGGGGGGGGGCGGGGGGGGAGAGACCCAGGTGAACGCCACGTTCCCCCCAAGCCCAGGCCCCTTGCTTCGCTTCTCGCCACTGGAAAGAGCCTTACCTGGTCACAGACGTTTTGTGGGTCCCCTGATGCGCTCCAGGAACTGCAGAAGCGCTGAGGACAGAACCGAAAGAAAACGGGGTTCCTGCCTTTGAGGGACTCGGGCTGGGGGTCGGTCTAAACATCTGTTAGAGGATCCGTAAGATTCCTAGAATAATACCCGCGTAGAAAAATGGAGGGAGGGGGCAGACAATCAGGACTTCATAAGTGAACTGACTGTTGTTGTTTTTTGTTTTGTTTTATTGATTTTTCATAGAGAGGAAGGGAGAGGAATAGAAGATGAGAAACATCAATGAGAGAGAAACACATCGGTCAGCTGCCTCTTGCACACCCGGCACTGGGGATGTGCCTGCAGCCAAGGTACATGCCCTTGACCTGAATCCAACCCCAGACCTTTCGGTCTGCAGGCCCACCCTCTATCCACTGAGCCACACCAGTTTCGGTTGAAGTGACTCTGAGAAAGGACACAGCAGGTTGTTAAGGGGAAGGAGAGAGGATGTAACTATAGACAATGGAAGGGTTTTAGAAAAGGAGTGAAAATTGTGAATAACCAGTGTAAGTCACTGGAGTGCCAGGACAGGCAAGTGCCATTGAACACCTGGCGGAGTTTAGAAACCATAATTGTGTAATGATGTCCAGATGTAATTTTATTTTTTTTAAATATATTTTTACTAGTGGCCCAGTGCACAAATTCGTGCACATTGAAAGGAAATTAATTAGAAGCTATTTTCACATCGCTATTCGGCCTTTCTCTATAATGAAATGTCAACCAAATTCACAATTGACAATGACAGATTGAAACACACACACGTGCCATTGGCACCAGCAAGAGCTTTATATGTATTGCGCATGTGCAAGTCAATTTAGCCTTTTATATATAGAACTAGTGACCTGGTGCACGAAATTCATGCACATTAAAATGGGATTAATTTGAAGAAATAATTTAATATTGCTATTTGCCCTTTCTCTATAATACAAGTGTCAGAGATGAAAGAAAATTAATGGAATGTATATGGAAACCTTCCTCCTGTCAGAGTCTGTGGGGCACATCACAGGACCCAGAGTCAAGTCCTCGCCCACCCACATGCACCTCAAAAATCACGTGAGACCCAGACTCGGCTGCCCCCCCCCCCCCCCCCGGAATTGGGCTACATCCAGACCTGACCAGTCCCACCCTTGTCAAGCCCTGCTGGGCAGGGGGCATAGCCTCAGGTTCCCTGGCCTGGTGCCAGGATGGGGGCTGCAGCCTGAGGTCCCCCAGACTGAGGTTCCCTGTCAAGCTCCATGGGGGTGGGAGAAGGTGTAGCCTCAAGTCCCTGCTGATTGTTCGTTAAGGCTCCTTATGGGAACTTGACCTCAACTATGGGTGCAACCATCTTTGTGACAGAGTGATGGTCAATTAGCATATTCCCTCTTTATTAGATAGGATAAACTTGTTTAATTAGACCTGCTTTCTGATGTAGCTAAACTTTTTTTCAGCCCAGTGAAACACCCCAACTTATTTTCCAGGTAATTGTCAGCAACACAGCAGTAAATAGCAACATAAAGCAGATTATTATTATAGATCACCCAGGGAGAACAAAGGGTAAATATTTAACTGTAGCAGTGTTTGACTAGATTCTGCACAGTGAGAAAACCTGAAGTCATTTTCAAGGTCCACTATTTCTTACTTGTTTTCAGTCGGGTCAAGTTTCTAAGCTTTCCAAATCTCCATTTTCTGGCTAATGAAAAGAAAACAGGATTCCACTGAGTTTCCTATCTACTTATTCCAGGACTTCTGTTAGGATTAAATGAGATGAGGAACAGGAAAATGCTTCACAGACATTTAATTAAAGTGTAAAATGTTTGCACCTGGCTATAAAGCAAGTCATGTTCCTGGGCTGAAGAAACTCCAAGGAGGCTAGTCACTAGGGAGAGGAAGCTGGGTATTGCTATATGACATCATTACCTAGTGCATACAGCAACCGTTTCTGGGCTGAACTGGGCTGTGGGCTATGTTTTACACCGTGGGGTCTTGGCAGCGTTGGCTCCAATTTGGTAGGCTGTCACTCTGTGGTGGTGGCAGGGCCTCTGTCCCACTTGGAGAAAGCTGAGTGTTGCTTTGTCAGCACCAGGTCCACGGTGCCATTTCTCTGTAAAAGGCCAGTGCACATCATAGCAGCTCCTGCATTTAGTGTCTGCCCCCTGGTGGTCAATGTACATCATAGCGGCCAGTCAGACAGTCGGATATCCTTCCTTCCTATCTAATAAAAGAGTAATATGCAAATTGACCATATTTTTGCTATACCCACAAGCCATGCCCACCAGCCACGCCCACCAGTCCATCAGGAGCAGGGGGCGGGGCCGAGGAGGCCTGGGCTGTGGGGGGCAGGGCCGAGATGGCCCAGGCCATGGTGGGGGGGTAGGGCTGAGGAGGCTTGGGCCTCTGGTGGCGGGGCCAAGGTGGTCCAGGTCACAGGGGCAGGGCCTACGTGGCCAGGGCCGTGGGGGGGTGGGGTCGAGGTGGCCAGTGCATGCTGGCCAGGGAGAAGGCCTGGGCTGGGAGGACAGGGCCCGTGCTATCCGGGCTCGAGCTGGCTGTGGTGAAGGCCTGGGCCGGGGGCGGGGGGGGCGTATGTGGCTGGGACAGAGCCAACCATCAGCCCCACTGCAGGGCAATGGCTGGGTGCCCAAGGCCTAAAGCCAAGACCCCATGGGGTGAGTGGTTAGTAGGACATCCCCTGAGGGCTCCCAGTATGTGTGAGGGAGCAGGTTGGGCTGAGGGATCACCCACCCCCAGTGCATGAATATCATGCACCGGGCCCCTAGTTTTAGCATATTAGTCTTTTTATTATACAGGATAGGTTGATTTCAGAGAGGAAGGGAGAGGAAGAGAAAGAAACATCAATGATGAGCCCTAGCCAGTTTGGCTCAGTGGATAGAGTGTCTGTCTGCAGACTGAAGGGTCCTGGGTTCCATTCCAGTCAAGGGCATAAGCCCAGGTTGCAGGCTCCATTCCCAGTAGGGGGCATGGAGGAGGCAGCCAATTGATGATTCTCTCTCATCATTGATGTTTCTCCCTTTCCCTTCCTCTCTGAAATCAATAAAAATATTTTTTGAAAATAAAATTGATTGAAGTCAATGAAAATATTATTTTTGAAAAAGGAAACATCAATGATATTGGCTGCCTCCTGTACACCCCACAACGTAGGCATGTGTCCTGACCAGGAATGAAACCATGACCTCCTGGTTCATAGGTGATGCTCAACCACTGAGCCATGCCAGCTGGGACAGATATAATTTTTTAGGATAGCTACAGTAGGTATGTGAATGTGGATGTTTTTATGACAAAACCAGAGTTTGAGTGGAGTAGACAAGAGAGTGAGGAAACTGAGGACACTGCACGAATGGGATTGCAGTCATCCACCAGGGCTCCAGTTCACAGAGGACAGGGAGCTGATAGACTGGGAGAAAGGGAAGAAAAGGACCGTTGACAAGGGTACATTGAAATGAGGGAACTTGCCCTAGCTGGTTTTACTCAGTGGATAGAGTATCAGCCTGCAGACTGAAGGGTTCTGGGTTCAATTCTGGTCAAGGGCACATGTCCAGGTTGTAGGCTTGATCCCCAGGGTTGGGTGTGCAGCAGGCAGCCAATCGATGATTCTATCTTATCATTGATGTTTGTATCTCTCTCTCCCTCTCCTTTACTCTCTGAAATCAATAAAAATACATTTTAGCTGAAACTGGTTTGGCTCAGCGTCAGCCTGAGGACTGAAGGGTCCCTGGTTCGATTCCAGTCAAGAGCATGTACCTTGGTTGCAGGCACATCCCCAGTGGGGGGGGGGGGTGCAGAAGGCAGCTGATCCATGTTTCTCTCTCATCGATGTTTCTAACTCTCTATCCCTCTCCCTTCCTCTCTGTAAAAAAAAAAAAAAATCAATAAAACACATTTTAAAATATATATATTTTTTAAAAGAAAGAAGGAAATGAGGGAACTGGCAAATTGTCACCACAAAGTGGTGTTGGTGTTGAAGTCATCAAAGGGGAAGCACTTTAGGTGACGTGGTTTAGGGTCTGACGGCTGAAATGGAGTCAAGTGAGAAGGGCGTTGCTGGCAGTGGGTCTAGCCCCCAGCAGGGCCCTGGAAGGTTGGTGGAACTTGGAGGAGGCAATGGAGGCCAAGAAACCAAGCAAATATGAAGCTAATAGATGACAGCAACAAGATAGGTTAGAGGGTTGTAAGGAAAAAAATTAAGTAAGTTTTCAAACAAAAGGGAGTTTCTCCCCTCTAAGAATGACAGGACAGTGCTGTAGAAAAAGTAGTAAGGATCCAGGGTTACTGATGTCAATTTCTGGGAAAATGGGCAGAGGCTCTGCTCAATAGGAACCAGAGGGGAGACCCAGGCCTCCTCAAAGGCAAATAATAAATACATAGATAGATAGATAGATAGATAGATAGATAGATAGATAGATAGATAGATAGATAAATGCTTTAAAGGAGGAAACACCTTGTCAAAAAGGCTGGAGACATGGAAGAGATTGCTATGAGACAAGTCTTCCAGAATCCAGAGGACCCCGTAGAAAGGGGGCTTGTGAAATGGGTTGAAATGATGGTAATAGTTAACACCTGCCATGTGTGCAAGGTTTCCTTCCACAATTCAGTACTTCACTTCCTTTTTGCAACCAGAACAGTAATTACGGTATTTTTTTGGTAATAAAGGCCCCGAGGCTTAAAGATGTGGAGTACCCTGACCAAAGGTACTGTACATTCGTTAATAACAAAACCAGAACACTGTGGGGAGAGAAAAATAATTTTCCTCCTACCCTTTTTCAGTTCTTCTGGCTGGGCTAATCAAATGAACACAAGATGGATTAACGAGAGAAAATGACCACATTTATTACTTATGTGCATGCAGAGGTTTCATAAGAATATGAAAAGTCACTGAAACGAATTTGGCTCAGAGGATAGAGCGTTGGCCTGGGGACTGAAGGGTTCCGGGTTCAATTCCACTCAGGGGCACATTCCCACTTGGGGGTGTGCAGCAGGCAGCTGACTGATGTTTCTCTCTCATCAATGTTTCTAGTTCTCTATCCCTCTCCTTAAAAAAATCAATAAAATATATATTTTTAAAAGAATATAAAAAGTGCCCAGCCTATGAGGCTCAGTGGTTGAGCATCGACCTATGAACTAGGAAGTCACAGTTCAATTCCTGGTCAGGACGCATGCCTGGGTTTCAGGCTCCATCCTCAGTCGTGGGTGTGTAGGAGGCAGCCTGTCAACGATTCTCTCTCCTCATTAATGTTTCTATCTCTCCCTCTCCCTTCCTCTCTAAAATCAATAAAAATATGTATATTTTTAATTCTGCCCCCCCCCAAAAGAGAATGTTACATTTGAGGGCAAATCGGGCAGTTAAGGCTTATGAGCTAAGGTGGGGTGGTGTTTGGGGGACTCCAAAGGCAAGTCCTGTAGAGATGGACCTTCTTAAACAATATGATACAGAGAGGACTTTGATCAAAGAGGCTATGCTAGGTTCCTCCCTGTCTATCACACACTGGTTTATATTAAACTAGTTATCTGATTATTTCTCCCTTCCTGGAGGAGGTCCCCTATTTAAATTCTTTTAGCAGTTGCAGGGGTGGGGAGGGGGGAGGTCAAAGGTTCTTCCTGAGTCTTTGGTTTCTTGAAAATAACCAGCTTAGCCAAAACCAATTTGGCTTGGTGGATAGAGCATCGGCCTGTGGACAGAAAGGTCCCAGGTTTGATTCTGGTCAAGGGCATGTACCTTGGTTGCAGGCACATCCCCAGTTGGGGAGGGGGGAGGGGCAGGAGGCAGCTGATCAATGTTTCTCTCTCATCAATGTTTCTGACTTTCTATCCCTCTCCCTTCCTCTGTGAAAAATCAATGAAATATTTAAAAATATATATATTCTCAGGTGAGGATAAAAAAACAAATTAATTAATTAGATTAAAAAATAACCAGCTTAAAATAATCGATACCCCAAAAGGCATATTTTGGGATAGCAAACTCTTCCTTTCTTTTTATAGCAATAGAAAAATATTTGGCTGAAACCGGTTTGGCTCAGTGGATAGAGCATTGGCCTGCGGACTGAAGGGTCCCAGGTTCGATTCCAATCAAGGGCATGTACCTTGGTTGGGGGCACATCCCCAGTAGGGGGTGTGCAGGAGGCAGCTGATGGATGTTTCTCTCTCATCGATGTTTCTGACTCTCTATCCCTGTCCCTTCCCCTGTGTAAAAAAATAAATAAATAAAATATACTTTTTAAAAAATTGTTAAAATGAGCCCTGGCTGGTTTGGCTCAGTGGATTGAGCATCAACCTGCAGACTGAAGGGTCCCAGGTTCAATTCTGGTCAAGGGCACATGCCTGGGTTATGGGCTTGATCTCCAGTGGGGGGTGTACAGGAGGCAGCTGATCAATGATTCTCTCTCATCATTGATGTCTGAAACTCTCTCCCTCTCTCTTCTCTAGAATATATATATATATATATATATATATATATATAATAGTTAAATTACAAATTTTATGTTATATATAATTTAGTGTAATTTAAAAAGTTGATAGTGTAATATACCCAAAATCATTGCATTGTACACTTTAAACTGGTGAGTTGTATGATATGTGAATAAAGCTGTTTGGGGGAAAAAACAATAATGGGTTGGACTTGGTAAACTAAAATTCTGGACCTGAATTGTAAATATGCCTCAGGCTGGAAAACTGGAGAACAGGAAAAATCAAAACTGTAATCCATCCCCCATATATTCCCTGGAACTAAGCTACTCTTCTAAAAATGTTGGAAGGAGAAGGAATAAAGAGTGGTCCTTTGCCAACAGATTGCTTGAGTCTGTGCTTGGGAAATATGTTCCTGAACTCCCTGTTCTCAAGGAGTAGTTGTTCACTTGGGCAGGTTTTTTTTTTCAATTTGCTTGTGTTAACAAACAAACAAACAAAAAAACCCCCATTGAAACCTGTAAAGAATTTTGTGAGTTTATTTGAGCCAAACACTGTTGACATATGCCGGGAAGCAGAAGCTCAATGAATTGAGTTAATGCTCCTGA
This sequence comes from Antrozous pallidus, assembly GCA_027563665.1. NCBI lineage: Eukaryota > Metazoa > Chordata > Mammalia > Chiroptera > Vespertilionidae > Antrozous > Antrozous pallidus. The sequence continues at coordinate 136,093,022 of CM050509.1, read as the reverse complement.
GAATGGCGGGTTACAATTGTAGGTATACATCGCAGTCAAAGGAGGGACATAGGTGGGTTACATGAAATTTATTGGTGATGGATTTAGGAGGAGGGATAAGCAATCCCAGCTGGGATTGGATAAAAAGTAAAATGATGGACACATACTTAGGTGAGTGCAGGAACAATGAACATGATAATGAAGGAATGTGTGGCATCTGTCCAGGTGCCCACCACATTCGGTTGTGCCCCAGGGGCTCCAGAAAAAGGGAAGTTACAAGTTACCCAGACATCTCACAGATATGTTATCTTAGAGGCAGAAGGCAAATGGCTGAGGAAAGATCTAAGTTGGTCTCTGTGAGGGAAAATACAGGCCCAGGACATGACTACCCACCATAACCTGTTTGTAGTTACATTTAATTTTCAAAACAACTTTTGGGGTTACTTTAGGTCTCTGAGTTTGCAAGACCGCCACGCTGAGCTGCTCAGGTTAGCATGTGGCTCCTTTTGTCCACACTTGAATGTTATGGTGTTGTGGGGCGACTTCTGTTATGCCCAGATTTCAAGATCCCCAGAGACCACCAGGGAGCCATTATCCGATGCAAAAGCAGAGAGTCTTTATTCGAGCCCGGGCTCAGCTCTCACAGCCCCCTTACCAGCACAGCGGTGGGACCGGAGAGAGCGGGAGCCTGGGGAGACAGAGGTTATAAGGACCGGTCATTGGGGTGGGCCTAGGAGAGTGGCGTGAGTTACAGAGATTGGTCACTTTGGTTAGGGTTTCATATTCTAAGTTCAGAGCCCTCCCCTACTGTCCCCTGAATGGTCAGCAGCAACGCAGGGGGAGCACCTTTGTGACATGACCTTATCAGGACCTAAGCCGCTCCCGGAACTTAATTGGTCCACTCAGGGGCAGTGGTTGGGGGAGTTAGGACATTCCTGGTGCTCCTGTGGTCACTCCCATCAGAGGAGGAGGGGGTCAGGCTGACCAGCTCCACAAGATGGAGGACAGCCAGTTCCGCTTTGTTCTTTCACTTCCATGACCAGTTACAAACGAACACTGAGGCACTTAAGTTGGTAAAAAGCAGGCAAGGATTTATTGAAAACTGGCCAGGACGGTGGGAGACCTAACACTCAACGACCGCCCTGCCCCGGGTGCAGGCAGGCCTTTTAAATGGCCTGAACCATGAGTGTTATTGCCCTACGTTTGGCGAACAGCCCCCAAGGCCGCATCTGGGGAAGGGGTGCCAATAGACTATGAATAACCCTATTGCTCGCTCCTTATCTTCTAACTATGTATCTGTTAGACGTGGGAAAGTGGTCCTATCTTGTAAAAACAGGTGGTGTCGCTACATAATTGGCCCCGACCCAGTTACTCCCCTAGTTCTAGTCTTCAAAGGGTTTTTTAGCCTTCAAGGTCTCACGCTGGAAACTAAAGCAATAATTCTTTTGTTTTAAGCAAGCAGGGGTGAACAGTGGCCAAAGTTTCAGAACAGCAGTTTTACCCTAGATAAGTGTTCTTATGACCTTATTTCAATGGGAAAAGTTAAATGCTGTATATAAAAGAACAAACATGATAGTATAACCATCCAACTTCAACAGTTAGCAACCTATGGCCAGGTTTGCTTCATCTACATCCTTACTCATTTTCCCCAAACTCCATTAATTTGAAGCAGGATGGCTGGCATCTTATCATTTTATCGGTAAATATTTCAGTGCTAAAAGATAAAGAACACATTAAAACACACACACACACACACACACACACACACACACACACCACAGTTTAAAATTTAACAATTCCTATGTCTATGGATAGATGAATGGATAAGCAAAATGTGGTATTATGTACAATGGAATGTTAGTGAGGCTTTTTAAATGAGCCTTTCTCTTTTTTTAATATATTTTACTGATTTTTTACAGAGAGGAAGGGAGAGGGATAGAAAGTCAGAAACATCGATGAGAGAGAAACATGGATCAGCTGCCTCCTGCACACCCCCTGCAGGGGATGTGCCTGCAGCCAAGGTACATGCCCTTGACCGGAATCGAACCTGGGACCTTTCAGTCTGCAGGCCAACGCTCTATCCACTGAGCCACACCGGTTTCGGCTTAAGGGAGCGTCTCTTGCCTGGCTAGTATGGCTCAGTGGTTGAGCATTAACCCATGCCCCAAGAGGGCACCTGTTCGATTCAGGCTAGGGCACATGCCAGAGTCCCTGGCTTGATCCCAAGTAGGGGGTGTGCAGGAGACAGCTGATAGATGTTGATGTTTCTCATGGATGTTTCTATCACTCATTCTCTCTAAAATCAATCAAAACATATTTAAAAAATAAGAAATGTAGCCTTTCTTAAGGCAGAAATTTAAAGAAATTCTGACATATTCTACAAAATGAATGTACCCAAGGACATTTGCTAAGTGAAATAAGCCAGTCACAGAAAGAAATATGGTGTTATTCTATTATATGAGGTTCCTGAAGTAATCAAACTCATTGAGAAAGTAGTTTGGTTGCCAAGGGATGGGGGGAGGGGAGAATGGAGAGTTGTTTAATAGACACACAATTTGTTTTGCAATAGGAAGAGTTCTGGGGATTGGTTGCATAACAACATGAATGTACTTAACACTTCTGAACTGTACACTTAAAAGTTAAGATGGTAAAGTTTGTGTATTCTGCCACAAAGAGAAGTTTTTAAATTTAACAATTCCATAATTTTTAATTTTTTAAATATATATTTTATTGATTTTTTCAGAGAAGAAGGGAGAGGGATAGAAAGTCAGAAACATCCATGACAGAGAAACATTGATCAGCTGCCTCTGGCACACCCCCCACTGGGGGCACACCCCCCCCACTGGGGACGCACCCCACCAAGGTACATGCCCTTGACCAGAATCAAACCTGGGACCCTTCAGTCTGCAGGACGAGGCTCGATCCATTGAGCCAAACCGGCTATGGGAAACAATTCCATAATTTTATGGTCTATATCAAATAACCAAATTTCCAATTCTTATGGAGTCAAACTTTTCACCCCAATGGGGTTATTTGAATTAGGTTCCAAACAAAATCCACAAGTTGCCATGCAGTATGTCTCTTAAATCGCTTTTAATCTGTAAGTTCCCCTTCTCCCCCTCATTGCAATTTATTTGAATAAACAATGTCGTTTGTCCTGTGGTTTTTCCCAGCCTAGATTCTATGTTGCCTGCATCCCATGGTATCCTTTAACACTTTCCTCCAGCCTCTGTATTCCCAGTAAAGTGGTAGTTGGACCTAGAGGCCCTGGGCTAGTGTTTTTTTGGAGGGGGGGGAGAGTATAAATGGGGGGTACGGAGGCTAGTTTTGATTCAGTCTCAGGAGGAGGCTAAAGATATCCAACTCCACGGGCCGGCCCAGCAGGACCTGAAAAGGCGAAGCTAAGCCACCACCAGAGGTGCTTAGAGTGACAAAGATGCCATTTACATGCTTAGGAGGTCAATCACCCCAAAGCTGGTGACGCAGGGAAAAGGGGCGCGGCTAGGCTTCGTGGGAAAAGCCCTGTTTCCGCTTTCCACGCGGGCATACTCAATAACAAAATAAACAACCAGAGGGGCGGGACTCTGGCCGGAAGTGACGCACACACGGCAGGCGTCCGAGTTGTGACGGAGGCGGAGGGGCGGCTAGACGGGCTGCCGCGGGGTCCCACTTCCGGCCGTCTCCCGGGGCGACGCGCCTTGTGTCATAGAGGCGGAGGGGCGGCTAGAGGGGCTGCTGCGGGGTCTCACTTCCGGCTGTGTCCCCGGGCGACGCGCCTTGTGTCATAGAGGCGGAGGGGCGGCTAGACGGGCTGCTGCGGGGTCTCACTTCCGGCTGTGTCCCTGGGCGACGCGCCTTGTGTCAGAAGCGGGCAGCAGCAGCCGCTAGGTCTCCGGAGGCCGGCCCCGCGGCGGCGGCTCCGCGGGCGGGATGTTCCGCGGTCTGAGCAGTTGGCTCGGCTTGCAGCAGCCGGTGGCGGACGGCCGCCCGGTCGAAGGGGACGGGCAGCCGGAGGGAGCAGCCCCAGCGGAGCCGCCCTCCGAGGCCGTGGTGGCTGAGAGGGAGCTCCTTCACCAGGCCATAGACCTCGGCGGTGAGTCGCCCCTGGCGGGGTGGAGGGAGGAAGGTGTGTCCGTTGGTCGGCCCTCTCGGGACGGCAGAGCTTGGGGAGGACCTGGGCAGAGCCGGGGCTTCATCCGGCAGCCGGATCCCCACCCTGGAGTTCCCCGTGCCGTGCCCGTGTGCAAAGTGTAAGACGTCAGGAGCAGAGCTGCAGAAAGGTCACGTTAGGCTTGAAAAGGAATCTTTTTTTGTTCAGCTTGCCAACTTCCACAGTCTCTCCACCCCGCCCCCCCAAGGCGAGGAGGTTGGGGGGCTTGAGTAGGTTGAAAAAGTGGCTTTTTGTCCTTAGGACAGTATGTATTTTCGGAAGTTAGTCCAGGAAGGCGGACTGAACGCCTTGGTCAGGCTGGTCTGCTTTTTAGGTGCAATGGGGCCTTTTTCCTTAAGGCAGGAAAGTAGCTGCCAATTTTTGTCTGTGACGTTCAAGTTTCAGTACTAGATGTTTTTTTAAAAATATATTTTATTGATTTTTTTTTTACAGAGAGGAAGGGAGAGGGATAGAAAGTCAGAAACATCGATGAGAGAAACATCCATCAGCTGCCTCCTGCACATCCCTGCTGGGGATTGTGCCCGCAACCAAGGTACATGCCCTTGACCGGAACTGAACCTGGGACCCTTCAGTCCGCAGGCTAACGCTCTATCCAGTGAGCACAGCAGTCAGGCAGTACGAGATGTTTTATGAACGATATCTCATTTCATCCTTAAAAACCGCAGTGAGCTGGGAGCTAAGCCTAGAGTTCTCACCCCAAGTTACAGTCACAGTGAATGATAGCAGGGGAGTTTGGACCTGGATCTGATTTCAAAGCCCATGCCCTTTTCCGGTTTACTGCCTAGATAAGGAGGAGGGTAAAAGTAGGCTTGAAAGCTACACACGTGCTCTAGTAATTGTGATTTTAGAGAGACCTGGGCAGGCTTAGTGAAAGAAAACGTCTTTGAGAAGGAAGACCCGAAAGCAGACAGCACTAGGAGAGAACTGCAGCAAAGGTAGGTATTAAATTTAGCAAGCATTAAAAAAGAATCTATGCCCTAGCCGGTGTGGCTCAGTGGATAGAGCATCGGCCTGCGGACGAAAGGGTCCCAGGTTTGATTCCCGTCAAGGACGCATGCCCTGGCTGCATATTGGATCCCCAGTGCGGGGGAGCACGCAGGAGGCAGCTGATCAATGATACTCTCACTGATATTTCTATCTCTTCCTCTCCCTTCCTCTCTGAAATCAATAAAAAAAAATATTTTTAAAAAAAATGGCTTCTGAAAACTTTATGAGGGCTTTTTAAAATATATATATTTTTTACTAATTTTTTATAGAGAGGAAGGGGAGATGGATGAGAGAGAAACATCGATCAGCCGCCTCCTGCACACAACCCACTGGGGATGTGCCCGCAACCAGGGTACATGCCCTTGACTGGAATTGAACCTGGGGCGCCTGAGTCCGCAGGCCGACGCTCTAGCCACTGAGCCACACCGGTTAGGGCGATGTGAGGGCTTTATTAAAAACTTCGTGTTTGTATTTAGCACTAAAGACCTCTGACTACTTTTTTTTTTCTTTTCCTTTTGAATACTTTTTAAATCAATGTGTGTTCAATATGGATGTCCACTTGGAAGTTTAATGCTGTGATCTCTTTTTCTCACCAGACTCTCCCGGCGTTGGGGAAGCTAAGGTTAGATAGTAGTATCCCCCCCTTTCCATGCCCACACACATCGTGAATTTAAATAAATGCAAGTTCTTTAGTTCTACTATTTATGTACCTATTAAAGAGATGTAGAGGTCCTGTTTTATACAAACCTTCAGAAAGACAAGAGAGATTATCAGATGTTTTTTATTTCTTTTTTTAAATCTTTATTGTTCAGTTTATTAATTACATCGTTCCCTTTTTCCCCCCCTATAGTTCCCCTCCACCGGGTACCCATCCCACCCTCCGCCCTCACCCCCCTCCACTGTCCTCTCCCATAGGTGCAGATTTTTGTCCAGTCTCTTGCTGCACTTCCCACACCCCCTTTCTCCCCAAGAATTGTCAGTCCATTCCCTCTCTATGTCCGTGATTCTGTTACATTCACCAGTTTATCCTGTTCATCAGCTTATTAATTCACTTGCTTTTTAGATTCATTTGTTGATAGATGTGTATTTGGTGTTCCTAATTTACACTTTTCTCTTTTTCTTCTTCCTCTTCTTAAAGAATATCTTTCAGCATGATTTACTACAAGGAGGGCAGTACAAATGGTCAAGAGCTTGGATCCCATCCTGTTATTCTATATAATAAAAGGCTAGTATGCAAATTGACCAAACAGCAGAACGACTGGTCCCTATGATGCACACTGACCACCAGGGGGCAGACTCAGTGCAGGAGCTGCCCGCTGGTGGTCGGTGCGCTACCCAAGGGGGACACTGCTCAGCCAGAAGCCCTGAGCAGGGCTCCTGGCTGGTGAGAGCAGCGGTGGTGCCGGGAGCCTCTCCCGCCTCCACGGCAGCAGTAAGGATGTCTGCCTGCGGGCACTCAGACATCCTTCCCGCAGTCCAGGCCCCTTCACTCCTCGCCGCCCGCCTGCACAGAGGTGAGAGCCACCGCCTCTGCCTCACCAGCCATGAGTCAGCTTCTGGCTGAGCAGCACCCCCCCCCCCCCCCCGGGAGCGCACTGACCACAGGGGACAGCTCCTGTGTTGAGCATCTGCTCCCTGGTGGTCAGAGCGCCTCCTAGCGACCAGCTGTTCTGCCGATTGGTCAGTTTGCATATTAGGCTTTTAGTATATAGGATGCTTTGCAAATTGCAGAAAATCCAGCTCCAAGTTATAGAAAGTCCCACAAACAGAGGCTTAATGAGAAGACCTTGATTGCTTGTGTCCAGGGTCCCCAAAGCCACCCCCAGGTTTGAAAAGCACCCGTCAAATTGGCATGTCTTCGGCAAGGTGGAAGGTGATAGGCTACTGGCTAAGCGGTCAGTGGGGTAGATCTGCCTCTGTCACAATGGACAGATCATTTGTCCTTCCTATCTGTAGCCTGGGCAGATTACATCTACTCTTCCCAGATGGTTGTGAGGCTAAAGATGGCAATGAAAATGAAGATAAAATGACTACGTTCAATGTTCCCGATCTTCCCCCTTCTTCCGTCAGGTTTTGGAGGTGTGCTCACTCACAGATGTCTCACTTCCTTTTCTTCCTTTTCTTCTTTATAGATTACCTATTTAACTTTGCGACTGCTGCTACAAAAAAGATAACTGAATCAGTTGCTGAAACAGCACAATCAATAAAGAAATCAGTAGAAGAAGGAAAAATAGATGACATCATCGATAAGGTACATTTAAATCTCTTTGATGAAATTCATTAACTAATATCGTCCCTTTTTCTTATGAATTTTATTAACCCAAGTAGGATACCATATTCTTTTTAAAAAATATGTATGTTTTTATTGATTTTAGAGCCAGAGAACATCGATGGGAGAGAAATACTGCCGGCTGCCTCCTGCATTCCCCCTATTGGGGATCCAGCCAACAACTTGGGTATCAAACTAGCCACCTCTTGGTGCATGGCGTCAATACTCATCCACTAAGCCACACCGGTCAGGCTAGCATATCAGATTAATAGTTGAGATTCTTGCCGAGACCGGTTTGGCTCAGTGGATAGAGCGTCGGACTGCGGACTACAGGGTCCCGGGTTCGATTCCGGCAAGGGCATGTACCCTGGCTGCAGGCACATCCCCAGTAGGGGGCGTGCAAGAGGCAGCTGATCGATGTTTCTCTCTCATCGATGTTTCTGACTTTCTATCCCTCTCCCTTCCGCTCTGTAAAAAATCAATAAAATATATTTTATAAAAAAAAAAAAATAGTTGAGATTCTTGGAATTTTTCTCTTTTTGTGTAGCAAGTAGCTTTGATGTAAATGATCTGATTTAAGTAACCTTGGTTTTTATGTAGTCTAAGATATGTTGATACTTTTGGCTAATACTAAACATTTCATATTGTGATTTTAATTTTCAGTTATAACGCTTCAGAATATATTTATGCTTTTCATCATTTGGTTAATTTTTTAAAGTCTGAGCCCATTAGTAACAATGTATTTAAGACTAATGGGTTGACTTTGTTCATTTTTTACAGTGGTGAATTATTTTATTTCTGTTGGTAATTATTTGAACGAACGAGGTTATCAATTAAACTTTGGATAGCTTGTTCTTTAGATGCTTTTGTTGTGTGTACTAATTGTTAGAATGAGATTTAACCTATCTTATTTTTTTGAATAATACAAAAGTTCAGTTTTGACTTCTTTTATTTTTGCATTTGAAAAGATAATTTATCATAAAAGGAGATTGTATACTTGAAATTCAAAAATGTTGACAATTCCCTCTTATAGATAGGGTGAACTCTCACTTTTTTTAGCATTTTTATTTGAAGAAAATAAAATACCTCAAATAGACTTCACAAATCTTGAATGTAGTTCTTTCCTAATAATAAAGTTTTCAAGGTAACTTGACTCTTTATGTATTTTTTAACAGACCATTATAGGAGATTTTCAGAAGGAACAGAAAAAATTTGTTGAGGAGCAGCAGACCAAAAAATCAGGTATAGTATTGGTTTGTTGTACACGACTTACTTACCTGCCAGATTTTATTGAGCACTTGTTACCGGACACCAAGATAAGGCCCCGAGAATACAAAAAATGTGTTGTAAGTAATCGCTTCTATGCTTTGGGTAGCACAAACCCGTAAACCTTTGGGATTAAAGGAAGAAAGGCATCGTTCCCCATGGCTGGGATGGTAGGTAAGGTCCGCCAGTGATGGCCCTTCTGAGGCGCGGTGCATTTCTTTACTGACAAATGCTTATTGAAATGTTTGCAGTTAACAAAATCTCAAAGCATCTGCTTTTGCCTTTTGATGGGGTTCAAACACAAAACTGGTCTCGTGTCTTTGAATTTGGCAACAGTAGGGTAAAAGAACTCATTCCATTTGGGCAGTGCTACAGATTCAAAACAGAACTAGTAAGTCCTGTGGCGAGTGCCCTTTCGGCATTGTTATGCTTTAGTAAACTCAGAAGTATGAAGCAGCTCTTTGGGACAAATAAACTATGCAAATGAGCATAACAGGGATTCATGGGACTGATGAAATGGAGTCATGTACAGAAGCAGGGAAAGGAACGCAGGTAGCAAAGCATATCCGGGAAATTTCATTCCTTGGTCACACCAGTCACATGTCAGGTGCCCAGTGACTACATGGGACTAGTGGCTTCCATAGTGGACAAGGCAGATCTAGAACATCTCCATCATGCCAGAAAGTTCTGGTGGTTAGCCCTCCTCTAAATTAACTGAACAGGATCCAACTAACCGTTCCTTTGTTTGAAGCGTGGAGAATTCCATCTACAGATACAGATTATTAGTCAAGTTGCGTAAAAACAGTAAGAGTAGGTGACCTCTGCAATGAAAAGCGTGCCAAGTATGAAAGAGGTGATCAGAAATCTGCAGTGTTTAGGGGGCATGAGGAGCACAAGGGATTGAGAGTTTGCTTTTAATATATTTAATTGATTTTTTTACAGAGAGGAAGGGAGAGAGATAGTTAGAAACATCGATGGGAGAGAAACATCGATCAGCTGCCTCCTGCATACCCCCCACTGGGGATGTGCCAGCAACCAAGGTACATGCCCTTGTCTGGAATCGAACCTGGGACCGCTCAGTCCACAGGTTGACGCTCTATCCACTGAGCCAAACGGGCCAGGGCAACAGTTTTTTTGTTTTGTTTTTTCTTTAAATATATCTTATTGATTTTTTTACAGAGAGGAAGGGGACTGCTTAGATGATGTGTCTTTCTCCAAGGTATCACCTTTGGAGACCCACGATGACCGTGTCTCTCTCGATGGTGATGTTGCTTCTGGTCACCTGCCCAAGGTGTTGCACAATTTATTCACTGTGTAATTCAAGTAAATTTTTTTTCACCAAATACATCCATGCGTAAGATTTATGCATGCCGTCTGGGAATTAAGCCCTAGCCAGTTTTCTCAGTGGTTAGAGCGTCGGCCCTCGGGCTAGACGGGTCCCAGGTTCAGTTCCAGTCCAGAGCACACAGCTCACTTGCAGCTTCCCCAGCCCTCGTCTGGGTGCGGGCAGGAGGCAACCAATCGACATGTTTCTCTCACATCAGTGTTTCTCTCTGTTTCTCCCGCTCCCTTCCACTCTCTCTAAATGTCAATGGAAAAATATCCTCAGATGAGGATTAACAACAAAAAAAGTCTGGAAATTATGATGAATGGTCATATTAGTAATTTGCTAATTTTTTGGTTGCTTTTCTTTCTTTTTTTTTTTTTTTTTGTAATTTTTCACAGAGAGGAAGGGAGAGGGATAGAAAGTCAGAAACATCGATGGGAGAGAAACATCGATCAGCTGCCTCTTGCACACCCCCTACTGGGGATGAACCCACTGCCAAGGTACATGCCCCTGACCAGAATCGAACCCAGGACCTTTCAGTCCGCAGTCCGACTCTCTATCCACTGAGCCACACCGGTTCGGCGGAAACTTGCTCATTTTTTCAGACCGCAATTGCAGAGTAACCCTTGTAACTTTTCTTTTCTTTTCTTTTTGACTGTTAAACCTTTCAGAAGCAGCAGTGCCCCCATGGGTGGACAGTAATGATGAAGAAACAATTCAACAACAGATTTTGGCCTTATCAGCTGTAAGTATCTTGTGATATCCTTTGTATTATTCATATCACAATTTTATCCTTAGCAGATGTTTGTCTTCTTTATAATTTAAAAAATTCTTTTGAGTTGTTAGGAATGTACATATCAACTTTCACTATTTTTTCACTAACTTTTCTTATAACTTTTCTTGATTTATTTTAGAGAGAAAGGGAAAAGGGGGTAGAAAGAGAGAGTGAGATTTGTTGTCTCATTTATGCATTCATTGGTTGATTTTTTTTTTTTTAATGTATTTTATTGATTTTTCACAGAGAGGAAGGGAGAGGGATAGAAAGTCAGAAACATCGATGAGAGAGAAACATTGATCAGCTGCCTCCTGCACACCCCCTACTGGGGATGTGCCCGCAACCAAGGTACATGCCCTTGATCGGAATCGAACCCGGGACCCTTCAGTCCGCAGGCCGACGCTCTATCTACTGAGCCAAACCGGTCTCGGCAATCAAATATATATTTTTAAATAGCGAGAGAAGACATGACTGTCACAGCTCTTCCAGGTTGGATGCAGTGGGCCCGGGGGCATTGGAAAGCCACAGTAGTGTCCTGTCGGAGTTCCATGTTGTGTGCTGACTGTGGGTCACAGGCCATATGAGGATCTTCTGTGAAGGAGGGTTAAATTCCATTTTAATGAGACTTCAATTTTAACACACTCATGACAGAATGTCTGTGTGACGTTTTATTTTGGCGGTGTGTTGACTGTGCCTCATAATGGATTGTGGATTCTCTAACCTTTAGTTTAAGGCATCTAAAGGTGAGTGCAGCAGCATGACGAAGAATTCACTTAAAGCTGTTACTTGTCAGATATTTTCAAAAGGAGATTGATATCCAGCAGGGCAAGCGAGAGTTGAGGGGAGCCTGTTATTCACTGCGAGGGGCCCGATGCAGGAAATTCATGCAAGGGGCTTGGCCCTCGCAGCCCTGGCTGCCGCAACCCTCTGCGAGGCAATCCATCGCAGAGCCTCCCCCCCCCCCCCAAATCGATTGTCCCACAGAAGGTGGCAGCAGCCAGGGCTGCTGGGCCCGAGGTGGCCCCCATGTCCCATGGCCCCATGGCCCTGCCTCCCACCCACTGGTCATTCCGGAAGGTCGTTCCACTGTCCGCTCTAATTAGCATATTAACTCTTTATTACGTGGGATCCTCCTGTCCACTGCAAGCATCCTAGCACCACCCCTTTTCCATTGGAAACTTGCAGGAGGCAGTCCTGCAGGAGTGAGCAGCCGAGAGGGTTACGTGAGAAAGGTGGGGGCTCCGCCTAAGTTCAAGGTGGCAGGGTCTCTGTATCTTGCTGTCCCTGCAGTGTTTCACACCTGTGACAGTGTTTGTCCTGGAGAGTGAAGTGAATGTCGTAAAGCACACAGAGCTTGCGAGGCGCCTAGCAGCCCATCGGGGCTGTGCCGGAGTGGGAGGGATACTCGGGCCTGGCGGGGGAGGACTGGAGCCCTGGGCCTGCCACTCGTTATAGCACATGCCCGTCCTTAAACGAGCCATTTTGCTTCCTGGACCCATTTTCCTCATCTGTAAAGGGAGGGTGGGAGTGCTTGCTTCACAGCATGGGACAAGAAGCTAGGGGCCCTGCCACTACGGCCGAGCACAGACTTGTTGGCTGAGCAGGCCTTTGTCCCGCCCGGCCGTGCTTGTTGAAGATGCTGCACTGTGTCTCTCTGTCACCGTCACATTCCTGGGCCCGGACTGACCTGTGGGGCTTCACAGACCTTTGTCAGGCAGAGCCTGGCCTTGGCCTTCTGTAGAGGGGCGTGGCGAAACGTGGCCTGTGCACACTTGAGAAGTGAATTGCATGGTGGGTTTTGCTTTTTTTTAAATTTTATTTACTAGGGGCCCGGTGCACGAAATTTATGCACTGGGGGTGGGTGATCCCTCAGTCCAACCTGCCCCCTCACACATACTGGGAGTCCTCTGGCCGAGCCTTTAGGCCTTGGGCACCCAGCCATCACCCTGCAATGGGGCAGATGGCTGGCTCCATCCCAGCCCTACCACCCCCCCACCCCTCCAGCCAGGGCCTTAGCTCCAGCCAGCTCGCCCCCCAGCTAGAACAGGCCTCGGCCCCACCTGCCCAGGCCCAGGCCGCCTCAGAAACACACCCCCAGGCTCCCCCAGGCCCTAGCCACCTTGGCCACGCCCCCCAGGATCCCCCAGGCCTGGGCCACCTCAGCCACACACACCCCCAGGTGCAGGCCACCGCGGCCACGCCCCCCAAGGCCCAGGCCCCCCCATGGCCCTGGTCGCCTAGGCCATGCCCCCCCGCAACCTGGGCCGCCTCAACCACGCCCCCCCCACGCTCCTGATTGGCTGGTTGGCATGGCTGGTTGACATGGCTTGTGGGCGTAGCGAAGTTACAGTCAAGTTTGCATATTACTCTTTTATTAGATAGGATTTTTTATTATATTTTATTGATTTTTTTACAGAGAGGAAGGAAGAGGAATAGGGAGTTAGAAACATTGATGAGAGAGAAACATCGATCAGCTGCCTCCTGCACACCCCCTACTGGGGATGTGCCCGCAACCAGGGCACATGCCCCTGACTGGAATCGAACCCGGGACCCTTCAGTCTGCAGGCCGACGCTCTATGTACTGAGCCACACTGGTTTTGGCTTTGCTTTGCTTTTTAATATTTTTATTTTTTTACGCAGGAAGGGAGAAGGAGAAAGAAATAGGAACATCAGTGAGGAGAGAGAATCATTTATTGGCTCCTTCCTGCACGCCCCACACTGGGGACGGAGCCCGCCATCAGGCATGTGCCCTGACTGGGAACCGAACCACGGCCTCCTGATTCAGAGGTCGACGCTCAGCCCCTGAGCCCCGCCGGCCGGACGTGCTTTTCTGATATGACCCCCATGGCTAGCTGACTTCAGTTTGGGGTTAGAATGTTTGTAAGATTGTCTGTGCTAGTTTTCACATGCCTAACAGTGCCCACTAAAACAAAGACGTGTCCGTATAATTTCAACTAATCGCATGATTGAATTTCCTCAAGGCTCTCCAATTGAGACTTAAAAATATGTGAAAGGATCGGCCTTTCTCTGCTCTCTTTTTAAAAAATATTTGTAATATATTTTATTGATTTTTTACAGAGCGGAAGGGAGAGGGATAGAGAGTTAGAAACATCGATGAGAGAGAAACATCAATCAGCTGCCTCCTGCACCCCCCCCCCCCCCCCCACTGGGGATGTGCCCGCAACCAAGGTACATGCCCTTGTCCGGAATCGAACCCGGGACCCTTCAGTCCGCAGGCCGATGCTCTATCCACTGAGCCACACCGGTCTCGGCTCTCCGCTCTCTCTCAAGTGTACAGGTTAACAATAGCTCATTGGACTCTGCAATGAACTCTTTAGGAGAATTCAATATTCATGAAATCAGTGATGCGTTGCTGCAATGTTAATTGTGTTCTGTGTGTCTCTCCCCCCCCCCCCCCCCCCCCCCCCATTTCGTCAAAGGACAAGAGGAACTTCCTTCGTGACCCTCCAATCGGCGTGCAGTTTCATTTCGACTTCGATCAGATGTACCCCGTCGCCCTGGTCATGCTCCAAGAGGACGAGCTGCTGAGCAGGATGAGATTCGCCCTGGTTCCTAAACTGTGAGCGCTGCCCTCGCGAGCCCCCGTGCCGCTGCACCCGGAACACGTCTGCGCCTTCTTTCTTCTCTAAAACACACCTTGTTACTGGTGTTAGAGAGGAAGGGGGGGGGGGGGAGAGTGAAACGTGAATGGGGAGAGGGAATCATGGACCGGCTGCCTCCTGTCTGTCCCCCACTGGGGATGGAGCCCGCAGCGGGCAGGTGCCCTGACCGGGAACCAAACCGTGACCCCCTGGCCATGGAGTGACGCTCACCCCCGAGCCCCGCTGACTGGGCTGTGTCTGGGTTTCCTAATGGCCTCAGTGGTGTGCACCGTATCGGGGGAGTTACGGAACTGGGGCCGGCAAAGTGTCAGGCTCTCTTCGTAAAAATGGGCTCTGTGGCCCTTCAGCACCATTCTCTCTCCCTCCCTCTCTCTGTCTCTCTCTCTCTCTCTCTGTCTCTCTCTCTGTCTCTCTCTCTCTCTCTCTGTCTCTCTCTCTGTCTCTCTCTCTCTCTCTCTATCTCTATCTCTTACACACACACAGGGTGCCATGGACTCGAAAGGAAGAGTGGACTTCTGGGAAATTTGGGGTGGGGCTGAGATGTGACATGTGAGCTGTGCTCTTTCACCCCTGCTTAGAAGGTTGGGTGCGTGTACGTTAACGTCTGGGGGGCCCATCAGGCTCGCTGCTGCCTCCCCTGCACCCCGCTCTGCCTCCGGCAGCGCTGTTCTTGTCCTCTTTCCGCCCTGGGGCTTTTCCTCTGCCCGAAGGCACTGGCCCTCCCCAGGTCCCTGCCTGTCCTTGACGTCTTCTGTGACGGCCATCAGCAGGGGGCCCTCTTCTCGTCCCCTCGGCCACCACAGGCTCTTCCTCACCTTGTCTAATTCCAGACCCTGGTTTTCAGGGTCACGTTTCCAGAGTTGGCAGCGTGAGTGTTCCATTTTTCTAGCACTGTGTTCTTACTGTATGGGCGCAGTGTCTTAACTGTTCTCTAAGGACATGAAGAGTAGTTCTTTTTTTAAAAAAAAAAATACAGTGGGGTTTTTTCATTGATTTCAGAGAGAGGTAGGGAGAAGGCGAGAGAGAGAGAAACGTCGATGAGAGAGAAGCATCAATTGACTGTCTCCTGCACACCCCCTACTGGGGATCAAGCCCGAAAACCTGGGCACGTGTCCTGACCAGGAATCTAACTGGCGACCTTTTGGTGCGCGGTATGACACTCAACTGAAGTGTAGTTTTCTTTTCTTTTTTTAAAATACATTTTATTGATTTTTCACAGAGAGGAAGGGAGAGGGACAGAAAGTCAGAAACATCGATGAGAGAAAAACATCGATCAGCTGCCTCCTGCACACCCCGAACTAGGGATGTGCCCGCAACCAGGTTGACCGGAATCGAACCCGGGACCCCTCAGTCTGCAGGCCAATGCTCTATCCACTGAGCCACACCGGTTTTGGCTGAAGTGTAGTTTTTTTTTTTCTTTTTAAAATTTTTTAAAATTTTTTTTTGCAGTATAACTTAGATTTAATAGTAGTACATATGTTTTCCCTTTTTTTTTTCTTTCCCCATATTACCCTCCCCCCTGGAGTGTAGTTTTCTCTTTTTTTAAAAACATATATTTTATTGATTTTTTACAGAGCAGAAGGGAGAGGGATAGAAAGTCAGAAACATCGATAGAGAGAGAAACATCGATCAGCTGCCTCCTGCACACCCCCCACTGGGGATGTGCCCGCAGCCAAGGTACATACATGCCCTTGACCGGAATCGAACCTGGGACCTTTCAGTCTGCAGGCCGACCGATGCTCTATCCACTGAGCCAAACCAGTTCGGCTGTTTGAAGCTCTTTTATCTCAGAATTGGAGCTTGTACCTGTTTGGGATAGCTGCCTCTTTCTGAGAGAGGAGCAGCAAAGCTCTGGGGTGCGGGTGGACTTCGCACCTGCAGGCTCTGTCAGCTTGACGACCTTGGAATTGACATGGGCCATGCGATGTGCTCTCTGCCGGCTCCCTAGGGACTGCCCAGAGGCCCTGAGACGCGGCACATGTGGCCTGGCTGCTCCTGCAGGCATATCACTGTCCATAGTTTCGGTTGTTTACAATTGTGGACTCCCTCTCGCTGCTGCCAGTAGTTTTATATTGTTTTAAAGCTTGGAGAATTGGTATTCGGCAAATGGTATTTCCGATTGGTCACTGGCTAAGCGAGCTGCCAATTAAGTAATATAATTCCACTTTTCCTACTGCCCATTCTGTTAGGGATGCTTTTAGAAATTAGGCTTGGTTTGCCGAGACCGGTGTGGCTCAGTGGATAGAGCGTCGGACTTTGGACTGAAGGGCCCCGGGTTTGATTCCTGTCAAGGGCATGTACCTTGGCTGCGGGCACATCCCCAGTAGGGGGCGTGCAGGAGGCAGCTGATCGATGTCTCTCTCTCATCGATGTTTCTGACTTTCTACCCCTCTCCCTTCTGCTCTGTAGAAAATCAATAAAATAGATTAAAAAAAAATAAAGTCCTCGGAGGAGAAGTGGTCAAAGAGATGTTCGGGAGTTGCTACATTGGGTGGATTTGTATTGTAAGGCTTCCTAGAACCTCGACTATGTCATCTGCATTGTGACTCCCGTCACAGGGTAACCAGATGTGTCTGCAGTGTCCCTGTGACTGCTTCTTACATCAAGAGGGAGAGGACTCTAGGAAAAGAAAATCATCCACTGTGTGTGTGTGTGTGTGTGTGTGTGTGTGTGTGTGTGTGTTTTAAGTATGCTTTTACTGATTTTAGAGGGAGGAAGGGGAAGTGGGAGGAGGAGAGACAGAGAAACATCCATCAGCCTCCTCCTACACATCTCCCTACTGGGGATCAAGCCCCACCCCAGGCCTGTGCCCCAACCAGCAGCTGAACTGGAGACCCCTTGGTGCAGGAGACGAGCGAGGCGTAGCCAGCTCACTGAGCCACCCCGGCCGGGGCCCGGTGTGTGCTTTCATGAAGAGAGCAAACATCGCCAGCGGCCCGCTGTAGACATTACACTGTTCATTTTGGACATTATTCCTGGAGTTCAGCAGTGAAAGTGACCTTGAGCACTCCCCGGGTAGTTCAGTGGTTGGTGTGCCAGCCGGCGGACTTGAAGGGTCTCAGTTTCAATTCCCATCAGTGACGTATGTCTTGGTCATAAGCTTGACCCCTGAGCCCAGTCCGGGGCACATATGGGAGGCAACCAGTCAGTGTGTCTCTCACACTGATGTCTCTCTCTCTATCTCTCCCCCTCCCTTACATTATCTCTCTAAAAAAAAAAAAAATACGCTCTGGTGGGGATTAACAACAACAAAAAGCGACCTTGGAAATATTCAGGCTGCTCACTACCTCGTGGGCAAGTTCACCTCACTTTTGTCTGGCTGTGGTGGTATGGTCCAAGGCCCCTGAATTTACGCCGGCAAATGCCCTAGGCCCTGCGTTTGTGCCCAGGTGTCCGAGTCTGTGTCCCCCTCCTCTCCCCAGTCCTTGCCTTCTGAAAGGCTGTTTTCCAAGCGGATGTGGTGTGCCGTCTGATTGCTCCAGAGCGCCCTGGAGTGAAGCTTGTGTGCAGCCTGAGCTTCGTTAGCGCTTCCAGCAGCGGCGGGCCGCTGTTTCCAGTCTAAACCTGCAGCCGGCTGGGAGTCCTTACTAACTGCTGCTAACCAAGTCTCCCTCCTGCCAAACTCCTCCCAGCGGCGCTAAAGGAAAAGAGGCTTCTGCCCTAGCAGTTTGGCTCGGTGGATAGAGCGTCGGCCTTTGGACTAAAGGGTCTCAGGTTCGATTCCGGTCCAGGGCACATGTGGGGGTTGTGGGCTTGATCCCCAGTGGGGGGCTTGCAGGAGGCAGCCAATCAACGGTTCTCTGTCATCATTGGTGTCTCTCTCTCTCTCTCTCTCTCCCCCTCTTCCTTCCTCTCTGAAATCAATAAAAATAAAAAATGAAAGCCCCCCAAATGGAGGGGTCTATTAAAAAAAGAAAGCAAAAAAGAGACCTCTGAGGCCACATGAGTGTGGGGAATGCTTCTTGGCACGTGGTCAGAACTGAGCAAGTAAGAGGTCATTGTAGCCGTGACCGTCTGTGCCTTAGCCGTCCCTTTCCCCGCCCCCCAGCACCGAGCAGGGCCTGTGCGTGTGCGCTCAGTCGGTGCCGGTGGCGTTAGGGAAGGAAAACACGGCTGCATCAGCACCGTGTCAGCTTGTTACCTGGCCTGGTTTGCGGGAATGGTCTTGCCTTTGGCCGGGGGCGCTTTAGAAGCTAGCTTCCTGGCCCCGTTTGGCTCTCTACCGACGCGCCCACCCTGCCTTCCGATTCCCCATCTGAGGCCAGCCCTGTCCTCACTTACCAGCCGGGCCTCCGTGTTTCCTGAGTTCCCACTGAGTTTCCGCTGCTCCTTCCGAGCTCTCCCGCCATACTTTCCTTCTTGATGTGCCCCAGCCTCAGAGCCTTCTGACAGAGCTCTCGTCATTGTCACTGGCAGAGCGCTTTCGGAACGGAAACCAAACCACTCCTCCCGGACAAACCAGAGCAGAAGGCACCGCGCACACCCCACAAGCCCCCAGAGCCGCTCCCGGCTGTCCTTGGACTGGGGCGTGGGGGAGGAGGGGTGCATTCCTCAGCAGATGGATAGAAAGGGCAGAAGCACAGTCTGAAGAACTTTTGTCTTTGTCACTTTGGGGAGTCACCCTGATGCCACATCAGTCATGATGACTTTAGCGTGTATTTTCTACGAGCAAGGATTTTCCTGCATAGCCACTCTGTCACCACCCAAATCAGGAAATGTCACTTCTGGGTTTTAACTCTCTGAATTCTCACACTCTGGTCTGGTTTTACCACATGTCCCAATAATACCTTACTTACTTATTTAATATAGACATTTTATTTATTTATGTTTGTTTTTATATTTTATTGATTTTTCACAGAGAGGAAGGGAGAGGGATAGAAAGTCAGAAACATGGATAAGAAAGAAACATCGCTCAGCTGCCTCTTGCACACCCCCCACTGGGGATGTGCCCGCACCCAAGGTACCTGCCCTTGACCGGAATCGAACCTGGGACCTTTCCGTCCGCAGGCCGACGCTCTATCCACTGAGCCAACCCGGTCTCGGCTCAGTAATACCTTTTTTAGCGAAAGGATCCAGTTCAGACTCACACGTTGCCTTATTAACCATCTCCCCCGTCAGCGCGGACTCCTACAGATTGCTGGTAATTGGCGAGCCACCCAGCATTTCCTTTCATAGGGAACAACAGCCACCGCCCTTTCTTCCCACTGCTTGGACGCTCTTAGTTCTTCAGTGAACAGCAAGTAATTGGCGGGGTCCTGGCTGTTTCCAGTTTCCCAGGTGATCCAGTTGCTTTCACAGCAGCGCCCACTCTTCCTTTGCGGAAGGGAATTGGGAATCGTTAAAATATCTGAAAGTGCTGAGGCTCCGTAAGTTTCCTTTTACCCTGTTGAGCTTTCATTTCAAACCCCAGTAAGCTGCTAGCAGTCGGCAGGTGTGCGGGGCTGCAGGCGGCCCGGGACCAAACCAGACAGGATGGATCTGGCACTGCCATGATGTGTCCACCATCTGGATACCATTGCTGACATGTACACATGAAGAACTATTTGACACTGAAACTGGGACTCAGAACAGTTGGACATTGAAACTGAGACTGAAACATTTTTTGTTCTTATACATTTATTTCTAGTACGCAGAGGCAAGATATTTTGGAAGAAAAGAAACGGAGGGGAGTGGTGGCCTTGAACAGGCTGTCAAGCTACAGGGGGAAGGCTGGGGTGGAGGGGAGGCGGATGCTGGGGGAGATCAACTGAAGGACTTGTATGCATGCATATGAGCATAACCAATGAATGAAAGACACTGGGGTGGGGAGGGGGTTGGGTGGGGACATGTGCTGGGGGGTAGGGGAGGCTGGGGAGAGGATAATGGAGATGGGGAAAGGAAAACATGTACTACTATTAAATATAAGTTATACTGCAAAAAAATCAATAAAAATATATTTTTAAAAATAAATAAATCCTAAAAAAAAGAAAAACAACCAGTAAGCCCAGCCGTGGTGGCTCAGTGGTTGCGCATCAACCTATGAACCAGGAGGTCACGGTTCCATTCCTGGTCGGGGCACATGACCAGGTTTTGGGTTCGATCCCCAGTAGGGGGCATGTAGGAGGCAGCCAATCAATGATTCTCATCGTGCATGTTTCTCTCTCTCCCTCTCCCTTTCTCTCTGAAATCAATAAAAATACATATTTTTTTTCTTCTTGAAAAAAAAATATTTTTTTATTGATTTTCCACAGAGAAGAAAGGAGAGAGCTAGAAACATCAATGAGAGAAAAACATCAATCAGCTGCCTGCTGCACACCCCCTACTGGGGATGTGCCCGCAACCCAGGTACATGCCCCTGACCAGAATCGAACCCAGGACCCTTCAGTCCGCAGGCCGATGCTCTATCCACTGAGCCACACCGGCTTTGGTCGAAATCAATAAAAATATATTAAAATAGTAAGAGAATAAGAACTCCTTGCAGCCTCCCTTAGATTTGCAAATGCCCCTAAAAATCATCTGTTCCAACGTCCATGCAACACATAACCCCTGCATGCATGTGTGTGCCTGCGTGCTCAAACATGTGGTTGTTTGTCTTTCAAAGCGTGAAGGAAGAAGTGTTTTGGCGGAACTACTTTTACCGAGTGTCCCTGATCAAGCAGTCAGCCCAGCTCACTGCCCTGGCCGCCCAGCAGCAGGCTGCCGGGAAAGAGAAGAGCCGTGGCAGAGATGATGCGTTGCCACTGACAGGTATATTTAGAGAACTCTCTGTGAAAAGGAGAGTTACTTTTAAAATATTCTTAGTGTAGAGACCCTCATGAGCTTGATGTTGTATGTGCCAGAAATGTCATCATTATCTAAAGGAAAGCTCTTCTTTCCAGAAGATAATGCTCTCTCTGACCCAACTCACTAGTCTTCACCAAACTTTCTTTTACTTTGCTATCTTTTTCTTATTCTTCAGGTTTGGTTTGGTTTGGTTTTGATTTTAGGTATATTTTATTGATTTTTACAGAGAGGAAGGAGAGGGATAGAGAGTCAGAAACATCGATGAGAGAGACACATTGATCAGCTGCCTCTTGCACACCCCCCACTGGGGATTTGCCCACAACCAAGCCCTTGACTGGAATCGAACCAGGGACCTTTCGGTCTGCAGGCCGACGCTCTATCCACTGAGCCAAACCGGTTTCGGCTTCCCATTTCTTTCATTGCTCTTTACCACCTCCACTGAGCAGTCCTCCCCTTTCCTTTGTTTCTCACTATGCCATTCAACCCAGTGTCTCCCCAGTGCTGTAGTCTGTGGAGCAGAACTAAGCTCCATTCCACTCCAAGTTACAAATACCCAGCTCCGAGCCAGGCACCATTAAATACACATTTGACTCTTATTGTGACAGTTTACCTCTGGTTGTTGGGAAATGATTTAATATCAGCAGTGTCTTAATATCTGTAAGAATAATTAACATAAGAAGTACATATTTTTCATATATTTCAATTTTTAGAGAGAGAGGAAGAGAGAGCGATAGATAGAAACATTGATGAGAAACATCGATTGGCTGCCTCCTGCATGCTCCCTACTGGGGATTGAGCCTGAAGCCCAGGCGTGTGCCCTGACCAGGAATTGAACTAGTGACTTCCTGGTTCATGGGTCAATGCTCAACCACTGACCCACACCAGCCAGGCCATTTTGTTACATTTTTAACATTTCATGACTGTCTGCTTTGCGTCGGTACTGTTTACAACTGGAGATTCTTCCATTCGTGGAATTTTAAATAATTATGCATAGTGGTGTGTCCTAAGGGTTGGGCTGTTCAGACCACTAATGTAATGAAATTGCTGTGCACATTGAAATTTGGCATTTTACATATAGGTGTTTATGTGCATCTACCATTCTTTTGTATTTCCTTTTATTAATTTTATTGGAAAATGTAATTTTACCAAATACTGCCCATGTAACAGAAAAGGCGTAAGACAGGGCTCATGAAAGACTGTATATCTAGTAAGGTTTACAAAATAGCAAAATGTAGCCATGAGAAAAGGAGAAGTTATGATTGAGCACTGCACTTTACTTTGAACTTTCTAGCATTTGTGACAAGAGGAAAACTTGGTAAATACCTTAATTCTCATTATCCTAAAAGAAAGAGCAGAACTGTTCTTCAATGGATTTTGCTAACGCTGAAGTAAAAAAAAATTATTTCCTGCTGACAATCTTGTATAATGGGCATCGAATAGGATTACATGCTTAAAATATCCCCAAAGAAAGGGTAATATGCAAATTAACCATCACTCCATCACAAAGATAGAGGTGCCCATAGCCATAAGATGGCATTGCCCAGTCCTCTCAGCCCCACCAGAGTCCCCCAGACCCAGGGGGTCAGCCATTGAGAGTGGGCAGTGTGAGCGGCCTGGCAGAATGCTTGCTTCGTCACCACAGCAACAAGGCAAGCGTTCCACCCTGGCTGCGGGTTAGGGTTAGTGTTAGGGCTAGGGCTAGGGCTAGGGCTAGGGCTAGGGTTAGGGTTAGGGTTAAGTCTAGGGTTAGGGCTAGGGCTAGGGTTAGGGCTAGGGCTAGGGTTAGGGCCTCTAGGCAGTGGGCACGGAGCGGGCGGGCGGGGGGGCGGTTACACAAGCATTCAGCGCCTGGCCGAGGATGGGTCTCTGGGCCATGGAGAGCCTCTGGGCAGCAGGCGCGGAGCGGCCAGCCCCCGCAGCGAGCTACTGGTGCACAAATTCATGCACACGGCTACTGGTTCCTTATAATAATGTAAAAAGTGAAAACGTTAAAAGTTCATTTCTAGTATTATTAAATTATCTAGTGTCATTAAACTTGTTGACTTTTTAGTTGTTGTTATTATGTGTATTCGGAGTTGAATCAAGCAATCATTGTCTCTTTTATTCTCACTTCTTAGAGGCAGTACGGCCCAGAACACCACCTGTCGCAATCAAATCTCAGCTTAAAACTCAAGAGGTAATACAGTTTTACATTGTGCCTAGTAGTTGATGTCTGCAAATGAAGCCATTGTGTGAACTATCTGAGGCACCATTTCAAGTGACTTATGAATGCAGGTCCTATCTGAAGAAGAGCAGTTCAGTCAGTACTTGTATAGTTAAGGACCTACAGCTCCGACTTGAGGCAATTCCCTGGCACAAATCATTCTAGGTGTGCTCATCGGGGATGGGACAGAATGATTGGAGTGATCCAAACTGTGATCAAGCCCAGTAGGTTCAGGCTGTAACCTGTTTCGTTACCGGTCAACTGTGCAGGTTCGAAGGTTGGAGAGCAGTGATGATTGGATTAGCAGAGGGAGGAAACGAAAATGATGCTGTATTAAACTGGGAGGTGGCCATGAACAGGAGGTCTGGCCTAGAAATGTCACTTGGACAACGGTTCCCAGAGCTTATTTGTTGCATTTCAGGACGAAGAGGAGATTTCTACCAGCCCGGGCGTGTCTGAGTTTGTCAGTGATGCTTTTGACGCCTGTAGCTTAGATCAGGAGGCTCTGAGGAAGGAAATGGAGCAGCTTGTGCTTGACAAAAAGCAGGAGGAGGCAGCCGCATTAGAAGGTACGAAACAAAGTAACTGTTCCGTTCCCCAATTCTGATATCTATTGTAGGTCGTTATTATGACGCAGGTGTACAGAAATATGCTAAACTTCGCATTAGAATTGTTTCTCTGTTCACTAGAAGGAGGATTCCAGCACACATGACCAGATCTCACACCCCTCTGCCCTAAGCATGCACAGAAGCAGAGAGAGGAGAAACTGAGGCCCCGGGGTACGTGCCAGGCCTTGGCCCAAGGACAGTGGGCCAGGAATGGAGGAGAAAGCAAGGGCATCTTTCACAGGGAGATGCTGCCCTCTGGCGCTCTGCTTTAGAAGCAGGCTTTCCTCCTTAGGTTTATGCTTGTCTCTAGAAGCTTCTTTTACTAGCTGCTGTGTGCCACAAAAGCATCGCTTCTGGGAAGAACCAGGCTGCCTCTAAAATGCTAAAGTAATTTAGAAAAAAAGCGCAAGCACGAGGTTGCTTTCTCTGACACATCGGGACAAATTACTGGCTTTCTAGTAGATAAAAAGCAAAGGCTGCCTGTCGGTGTGGCACCAAGAGGTTGCCAGTTCGATTCCTGGTCAGGGCACCTGCTGGGTTGTGAGCTAGATCCCCAATGGGGGTGTGCAGGCAGCAGCCGATTGATGTTTCCCTTCTCATCAGTGTTTATATCTCTCTCCCTGTCCTTTCCTCTCTCTGTAAAAATCAACTAAAAATCTTTTTTTTTAAATATATTTTATTGATTTTTTACAGAGAGGGAGGGAGAAAGATAGACAGTCAGAACCATCGATGAGAGAGAAACATCGATCAGGTGCCTCCTGCACACCCCCTACTGGGGATGTGCCCGCAACCAAGGTACATGCCCTTGACTGGAATCAAACCTGGGACCTTCCAGTCCGTACGCTGATGCTCTGTCCACTGAGCCAAACCGGTTTCGGCTCAACTAAAAATGTAAAAAAAAAAAAAAAAAGCAAAGGCCTGAACTCATCATTAGATGAAAACTGTTTCTTGAAGCCTTCTGAGACTTAAAATTTAGGGAGTCAGCTGTTCCTATAGTTTGTGCAGAGAGCACCGGTCGGAAAACTGGCCCGTCTCCCAAAGGCTAGCTCCCGGCTGTCCAGAGAACTGTCCTTTCTCTGAGTCCCTGCCCTACTTGTAATCTGGGCCACTTAATGCTCTTGTCCAGAGTGGTCTTGGCGCCCCGGCTAAATTGTAAGTTCCTCAAGGGCAGCTGCACCTTGTGTGGCTGTTCCCTGCCCACCTCACACGGAGCCCGGCCCCCAGTGAGCCATCAGTAAGCCTCTCTGGGGTTGATCAGTCGTTACGTAACACACTCTTTTTTCCCTTGAGGTCAGTGCTGCCAAAAAATGAAGACATTTGGTTATTATTTTCTGTGTAGCTATTAAGTTTGCTTATTTTTAACCGATGAATAGGAATTTAGGCTTTAGTTCTTAAACTGCTGCTTTATTTTGTTTTCTCGCCATTTTATAACACTATACTGCAGGCGCTCTGCTCCGTGCATACATAGGCACGTACGTACACGCATACACACACAGGTATATTGAGTGTTCAAGTCGTAAGGTGCAGCTCTCGATCTCAACATGGAAAACAAGTGTGAGAGCTCAGACGGAGCCTACATGAGGGGCCAGGCCTCAGTAGGAGACCGCCTGACTTCTTGCCCCTCTCAGGCCATTTGGATATTTATAGCATCATTCACTGAATATAAATTTATGTTGCTATGAGAAAAGCTCCTAGATTGATTGAATTTCCAGTCCTGCCTGCGGTTGCCTTGGCAGGGCCAGACAAAATGATTTTGGGGGCCTTCTACGGCCCGTGGGCCAGACGTTCCCCACCCCTGCTGTAGGGAGACTGCTGCTGAAGTGATTAAGCACATGCTGTGGAATCTGCAGTCTGGATCCATACGTATGTCTCGCTGTCAAGCTGTGTGATCTTGGGCAAGACCCTTAACCTCTCTCAGCCCCATTTCCCATCTGTAAAATATACATAACAGTGGTATCTGGTCCCTGGGTTAGTCTAAGGAAGAAAAAAAAGAGTGATATGTAGAGAACGTTTAGTGCAGTGCCTAACTTAGTAAGTGCCCCAGAAATGTTCGCTGTCTTTGCTGTCATTATCGTTAATGGTAAAAAATAATTTGCACCCAAATATTATCAATTATCCAATTAAATTGAAGGAAAAGCAGAGGTCTAGGTAAAGCGAAATGATACCCCCAATCTACTGACAACATCTGATACCTTTGGTTCTGCAATTACCACATTTATCTTTTAATAATTTCTCTTGATTACTGTTCAGATTTGTTCAGTTTTTCTGAGCACACATGGTGAGGAAGCCTTTGATAATCAAAATGATCATGGCGCCGAACCGGTGTGGCTCAGTGGATAGAGCGTCGGCCTGCGGACTGAAAGGTCCCAGGTTTGATTCCTGTCAAGGGCATGTACCTTGGCTGTGGGCACATCCCCAGTAGGGGTGTGCAAGAGGCAGCTGATCGATGTTTCTCTTTCATCGATGTTTCTGACTTTCTGTCCCTCTCCCTTCCTCTCTGTGAAAAATCAATAAAATATATTTTTAAAAAATGATCATGGCTATGACTGACACAGGTAATTATAGTTGACTGAATTGTTAAAGCCGGCATGATGAATTCAGAGAGAATGTTTTTCCTTCTCCTGTGTTTCTTTTAGAGGATTCTACAGATTGGGAGAAAGAACTACAGCAGGAACTTCAAGAATATGAAGTGGTGGCAGAATCAGAGAAACGAGATGAAAACTGGGATAAGGAAATAGAGAAAATGCTGCAGGAAGAAAATTAACTGTTTACTTAAATGAGAATCCTTAACATTCTGTAACTGACATTAAATTCTAGCTGGTAACCCTTGCTGAATCACAAGGCACAAAAGACTATAACTTTATGAAACTCAAAATTATTCTTTTTTCACATTGAAACTTGCCTCTTCTTTAAGAAATATATAGGAAGTTATTCTAAGCATTAAAAAGAGATGTTTTATGTAATACTTCTTTAATATAAATCTAGTTAGAGATGATGTTCTTATGGTCAATATTGATATCTTAGCCACAGAAATACAAGTAAAATTTTAGAATTCTGTTTTCGTGGGGTCAAAATCTTCTTCAATTGTGGTTTTCTAAACATTTGTACTTCTTGTTGCACTTTTGTTGAAAACACTTATGTTAAAGTATTTAATGGATTGATAACTCAAAATTATCACATAGTACCAAAGAACTTAAGAGGAAGCACTTTGGGAACTGTTTTCTTGTTGAGTATTTTCTACAATTCCATCTGGAGGCCAAAAGATGAAATAATCATGCTGAGTTTAAAGGTATGGACATCACGAAATTCGCCCTGGCCAGAGCGGTTCAGCTGGTGGGGCATCGTCCAGTCAACCGAAAGGTTGTCACTTCCGTTCCTGGTCGGGGCACATGCCTGGGCTTCTCAGGCTCCATCTCCGATAGGGGGCGTGCAAGCAGCAGCTGATCAATGTTTCTTTTTCACATCTGCCTCTCTCTCTCTCTCCCCCCTTTCCCTCTCTCTCTCCCTCCCTCACCCCCTCTCCCTCCTTCCCTCCCTCTCTCCCTTTCCTTTTCCCTTTCGCCCTCTCCCTCCCTCCCTCCCTTCCCTCTCCTCTCTCTCTTCCTCTTCCTCTCCCTTCCTCTGTCTCTAAAAGTCAATGAAACTTTTTTTTTTTTTAAATCACACAATTTGATGAGAAGCACTGTGCAAAAAAATTTTTTTTTCCTGGGGCCTTTTCTTTCTCATTTCTTTTTCACTATACCACATTTCATAATACTGTGTTCTAAATTTTACATCATGGCTTTTATAAAAAGCAGGGCCTCTCATCCTTTTTTGTATTAATAACCATCAAAAGCCTGATCACCTTAAAGTTTCTGGTTCTTACTTAAATTGACACCATATAGAAATAGCTTTGTTTGTTTCCAGTCAACTGTCAGTCCTTATCAAATTGCGTTCCTCCGAGTACAACTTGTAGAACTTGAGTGATCAGTCAGTCCTGCTTGCGCTCTGCTAAACCAGAAGATGGGCATTTTAAAAGAACATGGTGGCTTAACTTCCAAGGCATTTGCCTCCCGAACCCTTCATATTTTCTCAAGGAGCCTTTATTTCCTAAAGGGGAATGGAATTAAGACAGTTCTTTATAAGAACAATACAGGTATTTTTATCCTTGGCCCCATAAAAATTAGTCTGTGGTCTTCTGACAAATGCATAGGCAATGAGAGAACTGAGTGCGGGTCCAAGTGTCCATTACACTCCCACGTTTGTAGTTTGGGGCACACACGTGTGAATGGGCCAGATTGGCCTCAGCTAGGCTGATTGAATTGTAGCAGTAAACTCACATACTCACTCTAGCCGGTGTGGCTCAGTGGATACAGAGTTGGCCCCCAGACTGAGGGGTCCTGGGTTTGATTCCAGTCAAGGGCACGTGCCTCGGTTGCAGGCTGGATCCCCTACCTGGAAGGCAACAAGATACATCAGTGTTTCTGTCTGTCTCTCCCCCTCCTTTCTACTCTCTCAAAGTCAATGGGAGAATGTGCCCTCAGGTGAGGATTGATAAATAAACTCACATACTCATGAAACCACAGTCTTATTATCAAGAGATTGCCACAATTGCTGATGACTGAATTTGGGTTCACAGGTGATAATTGGCAATTTCTGAAATCGTCCTATTAACGGGAACTGTTTATTGGAGGGGGAAAAAAACTTGCTAAATGTTTTTAAGTTGCTGAAAATCCTAGATATAAGATCAGGATATGCTAGTGCTTGACTCTTAGTATATGCTCTGAAATTCTTACTGATGAATGTTGAATAAATACCAGAAGAGGTTTCAGAGGAAGTTAAAAACCTCAAGTGATAATAGAGGAATGTTACTATTAATTTTATGTGATACTCATTTCATTTAAAAAACAACTTAATTGTGCATTGCCCTGTGAAAAATAAAAGGATAAAATAAGGCTTTATACACAGCATAAAAATAGGCTATAATTTTATGGATTCATCAAAGAGTAAAATGCTCTTTTGTAAATGATACAGGTAACTGAAGTGTTACTCCTTTAAAGGGCAAAATAATTTGTAACCAGGTTAGGTGGAAAATCTCTGAGTATCACATGCCTAGTGCTTAGCCAACAAAGTACACTGAGCATAATAAACACACAAACTTCACAGAATGTTCAAATATGCACATACTTCATCACACGAAGGGGATTAGACTACTCACTACGGGCTCAGCACAAGCTGCCTGTCCTGGGAGTTTGTTAGAAATGCAGGGTCTCGGGCCCCGCCCCACACCTGTTGGCCTAGACCCCGTGGAGGTTACAATGGTCTTTAAGGGTAAAGCCCACTGGACTGATGTGCTGATGCTGCTGAGGATTCCGGTGCTTTTTACTTTTTGCCCAGCCCCTGTCATCCCTGGCTGACCGGAGCCTTCTAGTCACAAGGGCCTCCTCTGCTGCTGCAGTCGGTACTCACTGCCCACTTCCCTTTCCACACTGCCAAGTCCCTAGGGGAACACACAGTCCTGTGAAATCAGATGTTTCTCATGTGCACATTTCTAAGGAAAATGGTGACACTACACAGCACAGAAACATTTTACGTGTTTGAGACATTTCTCCGAGCTGCTCAGAGGCATCCAAGGGCTGACGCTCTCTGAAGGCCGTGAAGGATGGATGGCCTGTGTAGCATGTTTATACACATGAAATCAAATACAGAGATAGTTGAAAGGTAGTAGTAGAACTTCAGACTAAGTCTTTGAAGTCTGCTTTAGGTGCATGGAGCAATATTATACAAGAAATAACATCCTTTTTTTTTTTTTTACATTTGTGGCAAGCATGTCAAATCCTCAGCTGAGCTGGCCAGTCTTAGCAGGAGGTTGTGCTCTGCTATGTATGCTCAAAAGTGGGAAATGTTATACACAGTGGGAAATCCCAATTTGTAATTTGTGACATGTTAAACTAGAGAAGCTTTTAGGAAATTAAGCAGTAGTTAGACTTGTATTCACAGTGCTTTCAGATGCGCTATACCCAAGATGGCTTTGCACGATCAAAAGTGTTACAAAGAGGATTTGAGAACATGTTAAAGATTTACCAATAGGAAACCAATGATTACATCTGACTTGCAATATTCTATTTGCCTCCTTGACTGCTTTGCTGTAAAAGCTAGGACTCTGAATGTGCTTCTATAATTTAAATAATTTGATAGGATTGCTCTTTCTGGTACTAGATTTTTTTCTCCATTTTTAAGTAAACACTTTCCAACTGTAAAATAGGAGAGTTCAGTTTTAGCAAATTTTGTTTTCGGCTTTTAAAATTATAAGTGGTAGAAATGTTTATATAGTTTATATAATCAGTTTTATTTAGAAGAAAACAGGCCATTTTAATAAGTGGTTCTATGCATTAAGAAAAAAATTATAAAATGCATGTACCCAAAAATGATGACAAATATACAGGGTGTATATATATATATACACACACACACATATATATACACACACACACACACATATATACACACATACACATATACATACATACATACATACATACAAACACATACACACACTTTTAACAGCTGATAGTTCAATTGGTGTTTCTTTTCAGATTTAACCCATTGGAGTAAATAATTATTCAAAGTGTGTATATATTTTTGGGACATCCTTTATATTAATCAAGCTCTGATCACATGCAGTTATATATTTCTTACAAATCATCAAATTATCTGGTCTTCACACTACGGGATTTGTTTAGCTAAAGGCATTTATGATTTCAGTTGTTAAACTTTGTTTTTTTACAGCACTTATTTAGTGTGTCCTGATTTATTTCCAATATGGAAAACTGTTAAATTTATTCTGAAGAAATAAACCTCACTTTTAGTGGTAAGATAAGTTATCATGGTTTTTCCTGAATAACTAAAAATTCTATTCTGGTAAAGAGGGCCTGCAAATATTTCAGTCATTGTCGAATTCTAGTCAAATGCAATAGGTTGTCCATAATAAAGATCATTCCAATCCACACTCAGTAGGACTGCTCTGACTCAGACTTAATGTGGGATTGTTCCCTCCAGTGGTGATGATATACAGGGGTGGGCAAAATAGGTTTACAGTTACAATACAAATAATATAATAATGTAAATAACTAGAGGCCCAGTGCATGAATTTGTGCACAGGTGGAGTCCCTCAGCCTGGCCAGCGATCAGCGTTGATTGGAGCCGTCTCACCCAGACCCAATTGGGACCAGCTGGCCGGAGGGCAGGACCACTGGAGGTTGGCTGTGGGAGCACACTGACCATCAGGGGCCAGCTCCTGCATTTAGCATCTGCATCCTGGTGGGCAGTGTATGCCATAGCTACTATCTGGTCATAACTGTCGCTTAGGCTTTTTTATATATAGACTAGAGGCCTGGTGCTCGACATTTGTGCACTGGGGGGGGGGGGGTCCCTCAGCCCAGCCTCCTCCCTTTCACAGTTCGGGATCCCTCAGGGGATGTCCGCCTGTCGGCTTAGGCCAGATCCCCATGGGGAGCAGGCCTAAGCCAGCTGGTGGACATTCCTCTCGTAGTCTGGGGCTCTCGCAGTCCGGGACCCCTCACTCCTTACTTCACACCTGCAGCGGAGGCAGGAGAGGCACCTGCCACCACCACTGCACTTACCAGCCTTGAGCCTGACTTCTGACTGAGTGGCACTCCCCCTGTGGGAGCACACTGACCACCAGAGAGTATCTCCTGTGTCGAGCGTCTGCCCCCTGGTGGTCAGTGCACATCATAGTGATCAGTTGTTCTGCCATTCGGTTGATTTGCATGTTAGGGTTTTATTATATAGGGTAATATAAGAATAAGCTCTGTTTCATGTATTCACAACTGTAAACCTACTTTTGGCCTCCCGATATATTGATCTACCTTGTTCTTTCCTAATAATAATGATGAGCACTTTCTGCTGGCTAGAGCTAACTCTCAACAAGGTTAATTAGGCCCCGTAAGAACTAAGCCTGTTCTCAATAACGCTGGAAAATTAAGCCTGTGAACTAATTAGAGATTATAGTTCAATTCATAATGGAGAATTTTCGTAACTGCTAAAGTGTCCACATTATCCACATTATAATAATAATAATGGCCATTAAGTACCCAATATTCTCTGCCATTACTGCACTTACCAGTAGACACTAATCCAGATAGAACAAAATGACTATCACGCGACAATTTTAACTCTTTCATGGAGACTGCAGGGCATAAATGTGATCTGAGAACAGAGCTAAACTGTATGCCCCTATCAAATGCGTGTGGGACATAAGTACAGTAGTGTAAAGTAACAATGCATGCTTATGAAATTAAGGCATGAAAATAGGTAACACTCAAAATCTGGACAACACAAAAGTAATTTCATAACAAGAACACTGGAATGCATGTCTTACTGTCCACATTACCATGCTTTCCTTTATAGATAGATAGATAGATAGACAGATAGATAGATAGATAGATTTCAGAGAGGAAGAGAGAGAGAAATGTTAATGATGCGCCGGCCAACATGGCTCAGTGGTTGAGCGCCAATTTATGAACCAGGAGGTCACGGTTCAATTCCCTGTCAGGGCACATGCCCAGATTGCAGGCTGGATCCCCAGCAGGGGGCGTCCAGGTAGTCAATCATGATCAATCATCATATGTTTCTATCTCTTCCTCTCCCTCTCTGAAGTCAATAAAAGTGTATTTTAAAAATATATACATTTTTAAAAGGTACTACTTTAATTCTGTTTTAATGTTTTTTAATTTTCTGAAATGTATGTAATATCTTAGACTTTCAGCTTGAATATGGCAGATTAAATATATGCATTTATCTTCATTTCATCCACAAGGTCCACTAAATTAAAGGAATAAAAAGGAAAGGTATAGCCAAAACCGGTTTGGCTCAGTGGATAGAGCATTGGCCTGTGGACTGAAAGGTCCCAGGTTCGATTCCGGTCAAGGGCATGTACCTTGGTTGCAGGCACATTCCCGGTGGGGGGTGTGCGGGAGGCAGCTGATCGATGTTTCTCTCTCATCTGTGTTTCTAGCTCTCTATCCCTCTCCTTTCCTCTCTGTAAAAATTCAATAAAATATATTTTTTTAAAAAGGAAAGGTATAAACTCATAATGACAGAAACAAGAGAGCAAGCAACAGCAGTCAGGTCTCAAACATTTGGATGCTTAAGAACCCTGGAAAGGCTCAGGTATTCTGGAGGTGTACTACTTTGATGGCCAAGAAACTGGTATCAGGGTAGGCAATTAGCAGTCTCTGCCACAATTTAACACTAAAAGTCAGCCCTAGCCGGTTTGGCTCAGTGGATAGAGTATTGACCTGTGGGCTGAAGGGTCCCAGGTTCTATTCCAGTCGAGGGCACATGCCTGAGTTGTGGGCTCGATCCCCAGTAGGGTGAATGCAGGGGGCAGCTGATCAATGATTCTCTCTCATCACTGACGTTTATATCTTTCCCTCTTCCTTCCTCTCTGAAATCAATAAAAACATTTTTTAACAGAACTGCAAGTCAAAAAGTTGTTTTGGCCCGAACAGGTTTGGCTCAGTGGACAGAGCATCGGCCTGCGAACTATAGGGTCCCAGGTTCAATTCTGGTCAAGGGCATGTACCTTGGTTGCAGGCACATCTTCAATAGGGGGTGTGCAGGAGGCAGCTGATTGATGTTTCTCTCTCATCGGTGTTTCTTACTCCCTGTCCTTCTCCCTTCCTCTCTGTAAAAAATCAATAAAAAAATATATATATATTTTAAAAAGAGTTGTTTTGGCCAGCCAGGGTGGTTCAGTGAATCCATGCACTCAGAGATCACCAGGTTGATTCCCAGTCGGGGCATGTGCCTGCAACGGATAGATGTCAATGTTTCTCTCATGGATGTTTCTGATCTCTCCATTCCTCCCTCTCTCAAGTCAATAAAAACTTTTTTTGGGAAAAAAAAACAAAGAGCAGTATTATGTATGTTACGAGATATAGAAGCTAACATGAAATTGTTAAGAGATTTAAAATGAGTTCCTGGGAAGTGGGGGAGTGGAGTAGAGAAAGTCAGGGGTCTGTAGGGAGCAGTTATAGGGTTAAGCCCTGGACTGACCTGCTGGCAAAGCCGCAAACAAGTCCCACCTTAGAGGGCACAGCCCTCTCAGTATAATTAAGCTTGATCTTGTGACTGCTCCCTGGATCTTTCCTGGGTAGCTAATGGGCTGTGGGAGGTGCAGCAAGTGCTGCCAAAACAAGTGAAACGCACAAGAATATTGTAACTATGGTGACTACTACCTTCTTTACCTCTGGCTATAAAATAAAGGCTCAGCTTGCCCTCTGGATCTGTTCTGTGGTCTCAGTCACGCACCGAAGATCCACCTAGTCCCAGCTTATTCTCTCTGTCTTTTCTTCCTCCTTCACCAGCCCTCCCTCAGGCTCACTGAACCCTCGGCTGTGCTGGCGCAGCACAGCGGTCTACTCTTTTTTTTATTATTACTAGAGGCCCAGTGCACAGATTTGTGCACCAGTGGGGTCTTGGCTGTCCTGCGGTGATTGGGCCAAAATTGGCTCTCCAACATCCCCTGAGGGGTGCCAGATTGCGAGAGGGTGCAGGCCAGGCTGAGGGATTCCACCAGTGCACTACTGGGGCCAAGGAGGGACTGCGCAAGGGCTCCAGGTTGTGTCTGGCCCATTTTGCCCAGTCCTGATCAGCCGGACCCCAGCAGCAAGCTAACCTACCAGTTGGAGCATCTGTGGTCAATGCACATCACAGTGAAAGGTCAAACAGTCAGTCACTTAGCATATTAGGCTTTTATTATATAGGACTAGAGGCCCGGTGCACAAAATTCATGCATGGGGGGGTTCCTCAGCCCAGCCTGCACCCTATCACAATCCAGGACTGCTGGCTCCTAACTGCTCACCTGCCTGCCTGCCTGATAACCCTTAACCACTCTGCCTACCTGCCTCATCACCCTTAACTGCTCAACTGCATGCCTCATCGCCCCTAACTGCCTCTGCCTCAGCCTGCTGCTGAAGCTTCGTTCGGAATGATGTTTGGTAGGTCATTCAGCTATCCAGTCTAATTAGCCTATTATGTTATTATTATAGACTAGAGGCCTGGTGCACGAAATTCATGCATGAGGGATGGGGAGCAAGGGGATGGGTTTCCCTTAGCCCAGCCTGCACCCTCTCTAATCTGGGACCCCTTGAGGGATGTCTGACTGCCCATTTAGGCTCGATCCCAGTAGGATCAGGCCTAATTGGTCAGTCAGACATCCTTCTCACAATCCAGGACTGCTAGCTCCAAACTGTTCGCCTGTCTGCCTCCCTGATCACCCCTAACTGCTTCTGCCTGCCAGCCTGATCACCCCTAACCACTACTCTGCCAGTCTAACTGCTCCCCTGCCAGCCTGATCACTCCCTAACCACTACCCTGCCAGTCTAACTGCTCCCTGCCAGCCTGTTTGCCTCCAACTTCCCTCCTCTGCCAACCTGGTCACCCCTAACTGCCCTCCCCTGCAGGCTTGACCGCCCCCAACTGCCCTCCCTTGCAGGCCTCCTCCTTCCTAACTGCCCTCCCCTGTTGGCCTGATCACCCACAACTGCTCTCCCTTGAAGGCCTGGTACCTCCCACTGTCCTCCCCTGCTGGCCATCTTATGGAGGCCATTTTGTGTCCACATGGGGGCAGGATCTTTGACCACATGGGGGCAGCCCTCTTGTGTGTTATAGTGATGGTCAATCTGTGTATTACTCTTTTATTAGATAGGATAGAGGCCTGGTGCGTGGGGGGTGACCAGCTGGTTTGCCCCGAAGGGTGTCCTGGATCAGGTTGGGGGTTCCCTTAGGGTGTGGGGTGGCCTGGACAAGGGGCCTCTGGTGGATTACAGCCCAGCCACACACCCCAACGACCCAAGCAGAGGCTCTGGGATTAATTTATGTTGTACAATTGAAACTTCATACCCTGGAGCGGAGCCAAGCCTTCTGCTCACTCTGTGGCAACAGCCATTTCTGTTTGAAATTTTCTTGCCTAGAGTGGAGGCCTAGGCTAGAGCTGCAGAAGTTTGGCTTCCTCCATTGCCCTGGCAACCCTAAGCCTCTTCTCTCTCCAGCTCCATGGCAGCTGCCATTTCTGTTGGGATTATGTATCTTCCATAATTGAAACTTTGTAGCATTGAGTGGAGGCCTAGGCCGGCAAAGGCAAGTGGAAAGCTTGGCTTTCTCTGTTGCCATGGAAACCCAAGCCTCTCCCTCCTCTTCTCAGTGGCGGCAGCCATCTTGGTTGGGGTTTATTTGCACAATTTGCTCCTGATTGGCTGAGGGGCATGGCTGTGGGTGTGGCTTGATTGGAGGTATGGTCAATTTGCATATTACTCTTTTAATAGATAGGATTATTATTTGTTAATCCTTAAATATTTTTATATTGAATTTTTTTAGGGAGAGTGGAAGGAAAGGGGAGAGACACAGAGAGAGAAACATAGATGTGTGTGTGAGAGAGAGACATGTGAGAAAGACACATGGACTGTTTTACTCCCACACGTGCCCTGGCCAGGAATTGAACACAGGACCTTTCAGTCCATGGGCCAAAGCTCTATCCATCATGCCAAACTGGCTAAAGCAGGGGTCTACTGTTTTAAAAGCCTTGTGTCATTGGACTTGTAAAATTAAGTATATAACTCATTTAGATTTAAAAAGGAAGACTTCTTTTAAAAGTTACTTTTGACAAGGGTATAGGGGGGAAGGCAGGCAAATACTGTAGATGGGAATGTAAAATTGAAAAATCTTTTGAATGACAGTTGGATTAAATGGATCAAAATTTTAAATGCATGAAACGTTTAGTCTAGCATTGCCACTCTTAGAATTTATTCTGAAGAAGTAATTGGACAAGTGCCGCTTTGATTATAAAAAAGAAAAAATGGAAACTACTTACATGCCCTACACCAGAATCTTGATTGGAAAAGTGATGGCTCCTCCATACAATGGAATTACATACAAATATTTCAAATGATGGATTTCACACCTACCAGACCATCAAAATGTAAAATAGCAAGAGTTGGTGAGCACGGGAAACAATGGGAACATTGATATTCTGGTGACAGTGTACACCAAGCATGTCAAACTCAAAGGCTAAGACGGGCCCAATAAACAAGGTTTAAGTTTCTGTGGGCCGCAAAAAAACAAAAGCTTCCATTTTCATAGAAACGTAGGTGTATTTTGATAGAGACATGCTGAATATAAACGAGTAATTGTTAACAAAATAATAGAACATTTTAATAAAAATTAATATTTTTTACTGAACGTTAACTTACCAGACACTGAATAAATGCACAAATTAATGAGTGCAATGCAAATAAACCTATTTTTCTTGTTCTCTGAAAGCGAAATATTTCTGTTCCACACACTCACAAAGTCAGTCCAAGACTAATGACATGGCCACTGGCTCTAAACTATTCGCTGCTGGTATTAATGAAGAGAAATGGTGCACCTGCACCTAAGGCGCGTAAGGGAAATGAATGCAACACGATTATAGTCATCAGTCATTAGTGAATGTTGTAGTTCGTTGTTAATAATTATGTATAACAGGATACTGTAAAAACTAAGTTATGAAAATTTTATTAAAAAGTTATATTGGCTGGGCCACAAAATATTTGTTGTGGGCCACATGTGGCCCGGGGGCCATGAGTTTGACATGCTTGGTGTACACTGATACAATCTGTTCTGGAGAAAGCAAACATGGGCATTACTTAAAGGAAAAGTTGAATACGCACTTCTCTTTAACCAGCAATTCCTCTCATAGAGCGTATAAAATTATATAACTATGTCAGAAAATTACTATTATCTAGTTAAATGGAAGGATATACACCCATGTGTGACTAGGTGACATGCAATAATGTCCATAATAGTGTTCTAGTGGCCTCAGGCTACACACAGTCATGTGAATGAATCTATGAATCTCACAAATATGTTGAAGAAGAAAGGCAAGACTGCACCAACTGGTTTGGCTCAGTGGGTAGAGCGTCGGCCTGCGGACTGAAGGGTCCCAGGTTCGATTCCAGTCAAGGGCATGTTCCTTAGTTGCTGGGACATCCCCAGTGGGGGGTGTGCAGGAGGCAGCTGATCAATGTTTTTCTCTCCCATTGATGTTTCTGACTCTCTATCCCTCGCCCTTCTTCTCTGTAAAAAATCAATAAAATATATTTTAAAAAAAGAAAAAGAAGGCAAAACCCAAAAGAACATGACTTTACCTACATAAACTTCAAAAAGAGCCCTGCCCGGTTTGGGTCCCAGGTTCGACTCCGGTCAAGGGCATGTACCTTGGCTACGAGCACCTCCCCAGTGAGGGATGTGCAAGAGGCAGCTGATCGATGTTTCTGTCTCATCGATGTTTCTGACTTTCTATCCCTCTCCCTTCCTCTCTGTAAAAATTCAATAAAATATATTTAAGAAAAAAGAGAGAACTTGGCTTTACTTCAGGGGAACAGAACAATAAAGATGCCAGAAAAAGAAACGGCATGTTATTACATGCAAATACTAACCTTGCAGATACAGAGCTGAAAATATCTAGTCAAAACACCAGTGTGCTCTTCTTCACAGGAGTATCTGCCAAAAAGTAAAAGACTTGTTTTAGGAGAGAATGAATACCATACGGATGCTGGAGAGACAATGGCCAAGGAAATGCCACTCCTGGTACACCATGGGAGCAGATAAGGTCAGGCTAGCTTAAGAGCTTGAGGCAGTTCTTTTAATCAACTGGGTAAAGAAAAGTCTCATTGTTTGAAATAATATACTTAAAAGAAACCTATGGCTTTTAATTTAAAAATTTATTGTGTGCAGAGCAACTATGGCTATGCAAATGAGAGCTGAGGGATTCACATCGCTGTGGAGATTGATGCTGTAGCTGAAGCTCCACTGAAGCCCGCTAGGCAGGGAGAGGCCAGGTCTCCCGGGATCCAGACTCACTTGTTTTATTCATCGAGGCTCTGGTGTGATTTCTTTGGGCTAAAGGATTTTGTTAAGAAAGTGATGTGGCCCTTGAGAGCTTGTTAGGAGGTTCTAGCAGGGGAGCGCAGCTACTCGTATACCCTTGACCGAAGACCAGTCCTCTCCAGCCCAGGACCAAACCAGAGAGGATGGATCTTGCATTGCCACTATGTATCCACCATCCGGATACCATTGCTGACATGGACACATAAAGAACTCTTTGACACTGAAACTGGGACTCAGAACAGTTGGACATTGAAACTGAGACTCAAACATGTTTTGTTCTTATACGTTTATTCCTAGTATGCAGATGCAAGATATTTTTGAAGAAAAGAAACAGGGGAGAGTGATTGATATAGAGGCAGGGAGGCCTTGAACAGGCTGTCAAGCTACAGGGGGAAGGCTGGGGTGGAGGGGAGGTGAATGCCGCGGGAGATCAACCGAAGGACTTGTATGCATGCATATGAGCGTAACCAATGAATGAAAGACACTGGGGCGGGGAGGGGGATGAGTGGGGACATGTGCTGGGGGGTAGGGGCAGCTGGGAGGAGGATATTGGGGGGGGAAGAAAACATATGTACTACTATTAAATATAAGTTATACTGCAAAAAAAACAAAATATATATAAAAGAAAGAAAAGAAAGTGATGTGGGGCATAACCAGTTTGACTCAGTGGACAGAATGTCGGCCTGCAGATTGAAGGGTCCCAACTTAGATTCCAGTGAAGGGCATGTACCTGGGTTGCGGGCACATTCCCAATAGGGGGCGTGCAGGAGACAGCTGATCAATGTTTTTAACTCTCTATCCCTCTCCCTTCCTCTCTGTAAATAAATCAATAATATATCTTTTAGCCAAAACCAGTTTGGCTCAGTGGATAGAATGTGGGCCTGCGGACTGAAAGGGCCCGGGGTTCAATCCCAGTCAAGAGGAGGTACATGCAGGAGGCAGCCAATCCATGTGTCTCTCTCACATCCGTATTTCTCTTTGTCTCTCCCTCTCCCTTCCACTCTCTCTAAAAATCATAGGAAAAAATATCCTTGAGTGAGGATTTAAAAAAAATTATTGCCCTAACCGGTTTGGCTAAGTGGATAGAGCATTAGCCTGCGAACCAAATGGTCCCAGGTTCGATTCTGGTCAAGGGCATGTGCCTTGGTTGTGGGCACATCCCCAGTAGGGGGTGTGCAGGTGACAGCTGAATTGATGTTTCTAACTGTCTATCCCTCTTCCTTCCTCTCTGTAAAAAATCTATAAAATATATTAAAAAAACAAAAATAAATGATTTTTGATCAATGGAAAAAAGAAGGCCCAAATAATATTAGGAATGAGAAATGAGAAATCACTAAAGATGCAAATGTGTGGTCAACAGCTGGCTTCCTATCCACTGTCATTTCTCCTCTTCCCTACTAACAGCGTCTGTAGCACAGGGGCAGCAATGTGCTCAGGTTGGGGAAGTAAAGCTCCATTTCCTAGTGTCCCTAGCAGGTGAGACTGGCCAAAGAGAAGTAAGTAAACGTCTTCCAGGAACTTCCAGAAATGCTGAGGCAGGCTCCATCGTTTTTCTTTGCTGTTCTCTGGAACATGGATATGATGGCTGGAGCAGCAGGTACCCCCTGAGAACAAGAAGAGAAGTCAAAGAATCACAGAGACCTCAGCCTGGGTATTTGAGGCTCGATGAAATTAGGGGTTTAAACATATTTGATGTGTGCTTATTCATTCCAATGCTTATCTATCCCTATTGATGCATAAATTATCTCATCTTGTGCCAATAGGAACATCTTTAAGTGGCCTCCTGAGTTCTTTTGACTCACCTTAGTAGTTTTAGATAGCTTCATTACTTTGTGGTGCACACACACACACACACACACACACACACTACACATTTTCTGCCCCAAACCTGGAATCAGGTATTTCTCCAAGGAGCCTAGGTTCCTTTTATTTTTTTAAATATATTGTATTGATTTTTAACAGAGAGGAAGGGAGAGGGATAGAGAGCCAGAAACATCGATGAGAGAGAAACATCGATCAGCTGCTTCCTGCACACCCCCTACTGGGGATGTGCCCGCAGCCAAGGTACATGCCCTTGACAGGAATCGAACCTGGGACCTTTCAGTCCGCAGGCCGATGCTCTATCCACTGAGCCAAACCGGTTTTGGTGGAGTCCAGATTCCTTTTAGTGGGGAAATGTATTTATTTTTCAAGAATTGTCTCGACTCAGCTTAGCTCTTTGCTTACTATATTCGAGATATAAAAGGACCCCATGTGCAAAAAAAATATATATATATATGAAAGGAGTTTTGAAGTGTTGATGACACAGAGTTCTTATAAACGAAGTCCAGCTAATCAATACGAAATGTCGCTCCACAACTAAATACAAAGCATAATCATTTTCTAATCTTTCCGTGTCTGCCAGAAATGCGGAAGAGTATGGTGAATGCTGAAATTGGCCAAATTCCTATAAGGACTAAAATCAGGGTTAGCTCAGAAGGATGGCATTGGGTAATCGAATTAAACAATAAGCTCTTTGTTCTATGAAAAGGCACAAATT
Source organism: Antrozous pallidus (assembly GCA_027563665.1). Lineage (NCBI taxonomy): Eukaryota > Metazoa > Chordata > Mammalia > Chiroptera > Vespertilionidae > Antrozous > Antrozous pallidus. Next base: position 136,051,582 of record CM050509.1, on the reverse strand, counting down.
CCTTTTTTACTACCTACAACCCCAATAGTAGGCAACAAACATGAAATTCACCTCTTTTGATGCAACAATACTCTTGGCTACTTTAAAGGTTAGTAGGAGCTTTTCTTCCTCTGAAAATACTCTAAGTTGGATAAGTCAGACTAGTGTGGTTCATTTAACTCCTGTTGACCCTACAAGATTCGGCTCAGATATCACCTTAAACCTTATCACCACCAGTAGAAAATAATCCTCGAGGCTACTTTACAATACCTCTGATTTATGAATTATTTTATTGTTTGTTGTGCATGCCACTGTCCAGTATTGGCTTGGACACCCTTATTTTTAATTTTTTTAATATATTTTATTGATTTTATACAGAGAGGAAGGGAGAGGGATAGAAAGTCAGAAACATCGATGAGAAACACTGATCAGCTGCCTCTTGCACACCCCCCACTGGGGATGTGCCCACAACCAAGGTACGTGCCCCTGACCGGAATCGAACCTGGGACCCTTCCGTCCGCAGGCCGACGCTCTATCCACTGAGCCAAACCGGTTTCAGCTTGGGCACCTTTATTTTGAATCATGGTACACTCAGTGTCTAATAAAGTGCTCCGAAGGTAGTAGGTGTTCAGTAAATATTTAATCAGTGAGTGAAAACTTTCTAGGGCTACCAAGTTTATCCTGGGTCCTGTGGCTGCCTGAGATCTCAGTGTTATGGAGGGACATTGTCACCAGGAGACTCTCTGAGAGGTCACATGAAGAGATATTATCTTGGGGAATTGAGGGTTTGGCCCTCATCTGTACAGACACAGGCAACTGAGTGATTAGTGCATTTTATCTATTCAGAGGTTCTTTTTCTTAATAACTATGCATTGAGAGCTTTCTCTGAGCCTGGCATTCTGCTGGGCACTGGCAATCAAGGAGTTTCATAGGCACCACTGCTGCCCTCATTTCCTTTACCATCTGGCTCAGGGAAAGAGGCAATTAAGTTCTTACCCTGAGGAGTGGGACTGGCCTGGTATGAGGAGTATGGCGTGATAGGGATACATAATAGGCACACCTAAAGTATGCTGGGTGCCAGTGGACTTCTGAACATACTTCCAGAATACACTCTCTCCAGGATACAGCTCTCAGACCCCATCTACAAAGTCAGAATGTTCCTCTATTAACAATGAGCAATGGAAGTGTTGTTGGCAACAGGAATAGCACTGAGTGTTAAACCGATGGGGTCCGACTGGACCTGGGTTCAGCAACCTCGGTATTTGAGTTTGGGGTAGGAAAGAATTCAGAGCCCAAACCCAAACTCTAAGAGAACATCCTATATAATAAAACCCTAATATGCAAATCAACTGAAGAGTAGAATGACTGGTCGCTATGAATACTGATCACCAGGGGGCAGATGCTCAATGTAGGAGCTACCCCCTGGTGGTCAGAGCACTCCCACAGGGGGAGCACTGCTCAGCCAGAAGCCGGGCTCAAGGCTGGAGAGCACAGCAATGGTGGCGGGAGCCTCCACAGCAGCACTAAGGAGCAGCAAGCTAAGTGGTAGGGAGCAGCAAGCAGGCAGGCGGTAAGGAACAAGGGGTCCTGGACTGCAAGAGGGATGTCTGCCTGCTGGCTTAAGCCCACTACCTATAGGGAGCAGGCTAAGCCAGCAGGTGTACATCCCCTGAGGGAACCTGGACTTCGAGAGGGCACAGGCCGAGCTGAGGGCCCCCCCCCCACACACACACCCCAGTGCATGAATTTGGTGCACTGGGCCTCTAGTTTATTTATAAAATCACAGAGGTAGAAGAAGTAATTCCTAGAAGAAATGGGCTTAGGAAACTAGTTATAGAGGTAAAGGAAGGGTCCTGGGAGCTTGGGACTGAGGAAGGCAATTGTAATACGCCTGGGATGATAGGAAGGGAGAGGGGAAAGGGAAAGATGCGGGCTTGTTCCTAGGAGGGAAAGGTCAATGAGTCCTCTCTCTTAAGGGTTTTAAGGATGGAGATTTTTTTTGGGGGGGCGGGTTCCTGGGGAAAGATCTCAAAAAAAATAGCAGTTTTCCAGGTGTGTCCTTTAAGGGTCTAGATCTCTATTGATTGATTGGTTAGTGCCAGGGCAGGGGGTCATTATCCAATGCAGCTGATCCTGAGGTCAGCCATGAGGTCACTGGTCTGGTTTTGATGCTTTTTGGGGCCTGGAGGGAGGAAAGGTTAGGGGAGTCCAAACCTCATGACCAGTGATATGCTAAGGAAGGAAAGGTCAGCCTGAGGATGAGGTCATACCCTACAATTGTCCTTTTCTAGGCCCCAGGAGCCCTGGTGAACTTCTGTGCCTGGCCCATCGTCCTTGCTCTGCTCATGTCTAACTGCCTACCAGAAGTGTCTCAACAAATGGAAACAAATATATATTTACTGTTGTAGTGTACCCCCATCTTACAAAGGAAACCTCAAGAAGTCAAATTACGGAGTCATTTATTAAAGGCCGGCGGCATACGAGGGAGCAAAAGCGTTCCAGTCCTCACAGCCCCGAACAGCTTGCCACATCTGGCTTATTCTGGCAGAATAGCACACAGGTATGGATTACATCTTTGGGTCTGAAATGAGGATGCTGTTTCGCGAAAAGCATTTTTACAGAAATTGAGCAAGTTAGTTACCTAAAGCATCTAAGAATCACTGAATCAGCAGAAGCACATTATCTGGGACCACCTGGGCAATTTAGAATAATTGTGCTGTCCAGATTCTGGGTCAACAGGAATGCACTCTTTGTAGCTACTGAGACAATTTAGGATAATTGTCCTGTCCTGGTTCCCAGAGGAATGTGCTTCGATGACCAGGGAGATCACAGTCAATGGGACACTCAAACCATCATCCATGGAGTATTGGGTAGCAAACATAAGTTCAGAAAATCAAAATAACATTCTATTGTTATATCAAGCAAATAAGTACAGAACCCAAACAGAAGCTTTTACCTGAGTTGATTGCTACCATACTTCCCTACATACTCTACACTGCCCTTCTACCACCCTCCATAGTCACACCTACCTGGGAGACAGATTATAATGGCAAGGTTGTTTGATGAGTAAGAAATTAAAACAGCCTGGCCCAGCGTGGCTCAGTGGTTGAGCATCAACCTATGAACTAGGAAGTCATAGTTCAATTCCTGGTCAGGGCATGTGCCAGGCTGGGTTGCAGGCTCAATCCCCAGTGTGGGGTCTGCAGGAGGCAGCCCATCAATGATTCTCATCATTAATGTTTCTCACTCTCTCTCCCTCTCCCTTCTTCTCTGAAATCAATAAAGATATATTTAGAAAAAGAAATTAAAACAATTCTCCCTGTTCAAAGGCATTAGGCTAGAACAGTGGTCGGTGAACTCATTAGTCAACAGAGCCGCAGTTTGCCGACCACTGGGTTAGAAGGACAGGGCCTCCACCCTCACATTAGGGATAGCCTTGTGAATCGGGCCATCATATTTGAATTAAAAAAATATATATTTTATTGATTTTTTACAGAGAGGAAGGGAGAGGGATAGAGAGTTAAAAACATCGATCAGCTGTCTCCTGAACACTCCCTACTGGGGATGTGCCTGCAACCGAGGTACATGCCTTTGACTGGAATCAAACCCGGGACCCTTGAGTCCGCAGACCACTCTATCCATTGAGCCAAACTGATTAGAGCTGATTTTCTGTTTTTTGACCACAATCCTCTCTCCACCAAACATTGCTTGGATGGGCTCTGCCAGCCTGGCCTCCCTGACTTTCCTTTTCTAGAGTTCTAGTCTTCTGATAAGATAATTACTTCTTTGATTTATCAATGAATACCTGTGATCATATTATAGAGCATGACAGGGTCTGTCAGCAGTCAGTGTAGTAGCATGTGTGTGTGTGTGTGTGTGTGTGTGTGTGTGTGTGTGTGTGTGTGTATGTGTGTATGTGTGTTAAGGGCTGGCAATGACCCTGCTCAGGACTTCACATGCCAGGGGTAGTCAGCTATATTAATCAGAGGGTCCATATTCCAGCTACTATAAATGCTTCTGTTATGCCGAAACCGGTTTGGCTCAGTGGATAAAGCGTCGGCCTGCAGACTGAAAGGTCCCAGGTTCGATTCTGGTCAAGGGCATGTACCTTGGTTGTGGGCACATCCCCAGTGGGTGGTGCGCAAGAGGCAGCTGATAGATGTTTCTCTCTCACAGATGTTTCTGACTCTATCCCTCTCCCTTCCTTTCTGTAAAAAAATCAATAAAATATCTTTAAAAAAAGAAGTGAACCCTTCCACAAAAACAGGAAATAAACAAATGCTTCTGTTAGCCATAGCTCAATCAACACCAGACACTTTGCTAAGTAGCAAAATGAAGTTTAGAAATGAGTTTTCATTGGTGAAATGAAGAACTTGTTAGAAATGGGCACATACTGGTGAAATTGGTGATATTCATCACATGTGCATTGTTTAAAACCTGCGATACTCTTCTCACTCTTGTACCGACAGGATATAAGAATCTAAAAACAAAACAAAACAGAAGAATCTAAGAGGTCTGAAACCTCTTCCTTAAGGAAGGACATTATAGGCTAAACTTCTAAATGGTCCTGGGTCCAGCTATGAACTCTGGGGTTCCAAGTTTCCTGATTTGGGCTATAAGGCTAACAGAATCTTGCTTCTGTAACAGTGGTGAGTCTACCTGCCAAAATGATAGAGTTGGGGGCATCACTGAATTTACCGTTCAGAAGTCTTTCTGAGCCTCGGGCTCAAGGCTGTTTAATAAACATCTCAATAAATGGGTTCTATTCAAGGTTCTATTCAAGGCCCTCAGGGAGTCCTACCCAAAGTGGAGCTGCTTTCTCTGTGACCTTCACTTTCAAGCACAGTAGTTAAGGGAGTCAAGAATTCCTTGAGCAAAAGTGAGAATAATTAATGCAAAGGGAATGTGTCCCCTTAAAAGACTTGATAGCCCTTGAAAACCTAAAATATTACCCTGACAACGAATTCCAGCAGAGAGAAACAAAGTGTTTTAAGTGTTTGTGTGTGTAGGAGGGAGGAAGGGGAGGGGGAGATATTGGGCAAAGCCTTGACAGTAACCTCTTTGAGGCATTTAAGATAAAAATCGAAACAAAGAATGGGTTTATCAAAAATCAGGTTAGTCTGACCCAAGGAAGAAGGGAGTAACCCAAGACCTAGAGAACTAGGCAGAATCTATTCTTTCTCTTCACAGTGTTGGAAGCTACACAGCACTTCGGCTAGGTATTCCTTGGTAGCCAGTCACCCAGCCCGGCCCACCCACATTCAAGAAGGGAGGAACCAGACTCCAGCTTTTGAAGGGAGGTGCAGAACCTTGCGGGCAGAGTTTAAGAGCACCATCCTCTCTCCGCTGGAGATTTTATAAGAAACAAATCTCAAAAAAAAAAAAAAAAAAAGAAAGAAAGAAAGAAAGAAAAAAACAAGAAAAGAAAAGAAAGAAATCTCTAAAATTTGTATTTCTCGCACGAGCAGTCACAGCTCTGTTTCTCATGAGCAAGCAGACCGGTTTGTTTTTATTTTGGGATGTGGCGAATCATTTTGAAAAGCGTTGTCCTCTTTTCTCAGCTGTCCAGAAGCTCAAAGTAAAAAGTTGGTTCACCCCCAGCTGTGTATAAGACCTCAAGGCGTGTGCTTTATACACTCAGTTCACCCATGACTTCATCTTATTTTCCCTATCCTACTTTCACTTCCACTTTCTCCTCTCTCTCTCTCCCCCCACCCCTCCCTCTGGATGAATGACATGCTTCCCATATATCTATATACGTACACTCTCCACACATAGATAATGGCATATTGTGTATATATTTAAAAGCCACTCAAAGCCCTTTTGAAATAGAACTGTGTATAAATAAATATAATTAACTATTTTTCACTTATCATAAGACTTGAGGTCACTTGCAGAGTTCTTTTGTTTTCTTAATAAAGATAACTATTGGTTTTTTTTTTTGTTCCATACATAGTTATACGCAAACAATAGAGAAAATCATGAAGTAAAAATACTCCCAAATTTCACTACCCAGGGGAAAATACTGTTAACATTTTGGTCAATATACTTCTAAACATCTCTTTTTAAAAAATATATTTTATTGATTTTTTACAGAGTGGAAGGGAGAGGGACAGAAAGTCAGAAACATGGATGAGAGAGAAACATCGATCAGCTGCCTCCTGCACACCTCCCACTGGGGATGTGCTGGCAGCCAAGGTACATGCCCTTGACCGGAATCAGACCCAGGACCTTCCACTCCGCAGGCCGGTGCCCTATTCACTGAGCCAAACCAGTTAGGGCGGTATTCTGCCCTTTAAATAAAATAATGCTACTTCCCTCAGATTTACAGAAATAATTAAAGTTAATAGCTGGAGTTTCCCCCATATTGAAATTTATTCTAATGCACGCTATTAAATTTTTGGCGTCTGCTACCGCTGTTTTGTATTTAACCCTAATAAAAAACGGTATGGTATTTACACAAATGTCAATGAGTTATTTGAGACTGTCAGGATTTTATGACGGTCCGTGACTTTCAGAAGCTCCGTTATTGGCGATCTGGTTCCATCCGATGGAAATATGTAGTATTCCCGAAGAAAACTCCACTCCGCCCCAATCGTGTCGAGTCAGCAATCCGAGTTCGTTTACAAAGTTCAGTAACAGAAAAAGGATACATTCAACATGTACTGAATGCCAACTAAGGGCGGAGAACAATGCTCAAAGCCAGGGCCGGTGAGCCAAGGTGATTAGACGCAGTCCCCGCCCCGCAGGAGCTCAGGACAGGTCCTTGGTGCTGAGAGCTCTGGTGGGCAGCCAGACTTGGGCAGGTGTCCTAGCCAGAAACCTCACGTTCTGAAAACCCTAACATCTCTCCTGCCTTGAAAGTCACGAAGTAGTTCCCTTTAACCTAACATCAGTCGGGCTCAATTCCGAAGAGCAACAAAAACAAAAACACAACATTGCGCCCCAGTTCTCGCTCCCTCCCAAACCCTCGGGTATTTCTAAACTTTTCCTGCAGGATAATGCAGAGAACTTTCCGGTACCTACCTCGCCCCCCGCCCCCGAAAACTACAATTCCCAGTAGGCTGCACGCGCAGCGCGGTGGCTACTTCCTCGTCTTAGGACGCCGCATTACGAACCAATCCCGATCCGGGCTTGCGAGCTGTAGCCGAGTAGCATGCTGGGTCTTGTAGTCCGCTTCAGAGTCCTTTTCTCCGTCTGCGCAGACTCACAAGGCTTGTGTTCGCCCTTCGGCCCTGCAGAAGCCCAGCCCCTGCCTCAACGCTCCCCACCCACAACCCTCTCCGTCACCTCGGGGCCAACCCCCTCCGGTCACGTGGGGGACACGGCGTACGGCGATTGGCCCTGGTGGTTCTGGGGCGGAGTACGAGGTCCTACGAGGTTCCGTGTCCCTTGTCGAGCCGCTAGTTTCGCTGCTGCCGTCACCTCATGGCGACGCGGGTAGAAGAGGCAGCGCGGGGAAGAGGCGGCGGCGCTGAGGAGACGACTGAGGCCGGTCGGGGCGGACGGCGACGCAGCCCGAGGCAGAAGGTCAGTCTCGGGGCGCCCGCGTAGTTCCGAGCTGGGGGAATGCTCGCGCTAGCTTTTTCGGGGTCCACCTCTTCACGCTCCCCAGGTACGTTTAGCCTCGGGACGGACATCCGGCTCTCTTCCCTCGCGGGGGAACGGCTGTGGAAGCAGGTGTGTGTGTGGAGAGGGGTAATGCCACCGAGACGGATGGGATGGGAGGGGGTTGAAATTTGGGGGCACACGGCAGAGGTGACCAGGGAGGGCTGGGGGTGCAGCCTGGGGGGGAAGGGGCCGGGCTGGGAGGCGGGGGCGCGCCAGGTGTGACAGCCACGTGCGTGCTGGCTCCCCGTCCCCTCCGCGTGTGCCCCACGCTCCCCGCCCCGGGGGCCCCCCTCGGAGGGGGTGCTGCTTGGGGCCACCGTTCGCCCCCCTCTTGCGAGGCAGGTGCGCAGGGAGCGCCGCGGGGCGCGTCGGGGGTTGGGGCGCGGACGAGGCTGTTGCGCAGCAAGATAACCGCACGGGAGCCGGGTCTGCGCTGCGCCCCCGTCCCCCGCCCCTCCGGGCTCCCCGACACCTCGCGGCCCGGGACCCAGGCGCCGGGGTCGCCTGTGGGCACCGCCGGGCATGGGTGCACGTGGGCCCGGCGACAGGGAGGCGACAGGGAGGCGACGGCGGAGAACCTGGCTCCCGCAGAGTTGGGAGCAGCAGTGCGTGAGAAGCTGGTCTTCCTAATCCGGGCTCCCCCCCGCCTCCCCAATCCCTTTGCTATTTTTTTTTTCTTTTGCCCTCTTTCCTGTCCTTTTTAAGATGTGTTTTCTTTTTGGTGATCGTGAACTTGAGTGCCTTCCGGCCCCCTGTCCTGTGGTCTCTTCGTCGGGGGAGGAGGCTGGACCGTGCCTCTTTGCCTCACTTAACTCACGTCGAGGAGTTTTCAGTGTCTCCCTGGATACGGGAAAATTGAGACCTTGGGAGGGGGAGAATGCCACTTGTTCCGGAGGCGGGGGGTGGAGTTCGCAGAGGATTGCACAACGAATGGCAAACAGAGCTTTCAGGGCCCGGCGGTGGAGAACTGCGGGGAAAAGGGGGGGTCGGGGGGGCTGGAAAGACGGGTACCCCCGCTCTGTTTTCTCGCAGTTAGAAACCTCTTGGCCACTCAGGACTGCTGACCGCTCCAGTTGAGTCTCAAACGGTGTGGGGGTGGGGTTAGGGGCGCCTTCCCCTGCGTAACGTTTGACTACCCCCAACACTTAACCACACAGTTGTCCCCCGGGATCCAGGGGGGCTTGATTCCAGGACCCCGCAGATAGCCAAACCCTGCGGCTGCTCACGTCCCCTATATAAAATGGCGAAGATCCATGCACACAGTCGGCCCTCCGCATCCACGGACCCCCCACCCCGGGATGGAACACAGTCCAGGTATTTATTGAAAAAAAAAAAGAGAAAAATCCGTGGATAAGTGGACCTGCACAGTTCCAACCCTGTTGATCCAGAGTTAGCTGTGCTTAAGCGTACATTTGAGCATTCTTAAGAAGCCCTCCTGTGTGACATTGTGAAACGGTGTTGCTGGTGTGATTCATGGGCTTGAAGGAGGCGAAGAAAGGTTTGGTGTGTGTCGAGAATTAGCTTCTGGGAGACCTTTTTCTGAAGTCAGGTATTCTCACGTCTCTGCAGGAGGGTTTTACTACTTCTCAATTGCCTCTCTGACCCCCTCTTTGTGCTCTGAAAGAAAGATCCGGTGCTTGCAGGACTGCGAAAGAAGCTGTGGGCCAAATGTACCCCGGGAGTGAACGCGGTCACTTTGGTGAGGGTGGAGAGCCAATCTCAGTGTTTGATTTCAGAGGTCTCCCAGGGGAGGGCTCTGATAAAAAGCCGCTGCAATTGAGGACGTAAGTTCCCTTCTGTGCCACTGGGGTGAGGGCAGAACGTCTGGGTTAGGAACTGAGGCTTCAGCTAGCATTTTCAGCGACCGGGATCGGAGGGAATGACCCTTTGAGGCAGCCCTCAGGTTTACAGCTGGATAATGTGTCTGTACTGTCTCTTTTTTAAAATATATTTTTTATTGATTTTTTTTTTTACAGAGAGGAAGGAAGAGGGATAGAAAGTCAGAAACAACTATGAGAGACATCGATCAGCTGCCTCTTGCACACCCCCTGCTGGGGATGTGCCCGCAACCAAGGTACATGCCCTTGACCGGAATCGAACCTGGGACCTTTCAGTCTGCAGGCCGATGCTCTATCCACTGGGCCAAACCGGTTTCGGCTGTACTGTCTCATTTTTGTTTACTGATTTCATGTACCTTTCTTCTTTGCTCATGCTTTTTTTTTTTTAACATATTTTTTTGATTTCAGAGAGGAAAAGAGAGAATCGTTGATCAGCTGCCTCCTGTAAGCCTCCTACTGGGGATGGAGCCTGCAGGCCAGGCCTGTGGCCTCGGTCAGAACTGAACCTGGACCCTTCGGTCCGCAGGCCAGTGCTCTATCCACCGAGCCAAGCCAGCTGGGCATCTTTTTTCCTTTTTGTTTCTAATTGACTATGAAGTAAAATTGAAATACATGGTTAAATATTAGTTTTTGAATTTCAATTTAAAAAAGTGACTATCTTATGTCTTCAAAAGTCACTCTTAAGTTTAATTCCACATGACCCTTAATGTTTTATTTTCTCAGGTTACTGACTTGAAAAATATTTGTAACTCTAACTTGACCTCTGCCCTGTTTTTCAAGAAGCGGAGGTGATATTTAACTAATTGGGTTATTTTGAAAATATTGAAGGCATTAAAAGAAAAGTGACCCATAATATACCATTTTAATTTTTGGGGCCATTATCCTATACCCCTTATTGCTGCAAAACCATATAGGCTAGGGGCCAGGGCTTGGATGGAAGATACCTCACCTTACTCATACCCCCTCCTGTGTGTGGCTGGGGAAAAACTTTTTTTTCTGAATAAAAAACAATTATTAGCAAACCAGAATAGAAAAGTGATCTGCTTTGGTTACATTATGGGACTTAAAGTGAGAAAGAAACGGAGGTGGGCTTTATTTGGTTCCTGGTGTTTTAACCAGCTGTGTAGTGACTCTTGATCTGCTAGGTTAATTGTGGCGTTTCAAAACTAGATCCACTTGAAGAATGGTCTCTTGCAGTAACTATTTTCTTCTAAAGTTAATATTGTAGTACATTTCAAGTTCTGCTGGACAACATTGGTCTGAAAAGATGGGATGGACATTGTCAAGTATTTCAGGCATGTTTTAGAACACCAAGCTCATTCATATTCCTTCCTAAATCCTTAGGTAGAACTTTTTTTCGCGTATTTTTATTGATTTCAGAGAGGAAGGGAGAGAGAGAGAGAGAGAGAGAGAGAGAGAGAGAGAAACAACAATGATGAGAGGGAATCATCTATCGACTGCCTCCAGCACACCGCCCACTGGAGATCGTGTCCACAGCTTGGCATGTGCCCTTGACAGGAATAGAACCTGTGACCCCCCCAGGCCGCAGGCTGAAGCTCTATCCACTGAGCCAAACCAGGTAGAGCAGAATTTTTTTATAAGGATGAATTCGTAAAAAATTAATAGACCTATTATTATTATTTTTTTAGCGTTTTAGGTTTACAGAAAAGTTGGCCATTAGTTGGTGGTGTATGTTCTGAGGTTTGACACATGTATCCACCATTAACAGTATCATACAGACAGTGTCATTGTATCCACCATTAGCAGTGTCATACAGAATAGTTCCTTTGTCCTATGTCTGTTCCCCTCCCTTCTCCCAAACCACTGGCAACAACTAATACTCCTGCTATCTATAGTTTGGCCTTTCCCGAATGTCCAAGGTTGTTTTGTTGTTTTTTTACCAGATTTTTTGCTTGGGAATGTTAAAAATGATTTAACTATTGCGAAACTTCTCAAACAGTAAACCACTTGGGAGGATAAAGGTAAAATGGAACCGAGGCTCAAGTTAAAATCTTTTACATAGTGCCCTATGGTTTTTACGGCATATTTGCACACACGGTAACTCTTGCAGGATCCCTTCGATGCTTTAGAAAAGGCTGGACATCTGTCATTGTTCTCGTTTGCAGATGACAAACTGCTCAGCAAGGTTAAGTGACTTGCCTGAGGGGTAAAGCTGGGTCTGGAACCCAGTAAACACCCTTTCATCTATATGCTACAGTAATAAGTAGTGTAGTGGTAGGTAAATGGTATGGGTTTTAGAATCAGACTCTTGGCGCTCTGCCACTTCCTAGCTGTGTAACCTTGGGCAAGTTTCTCAGTCTTTCCAAGCCTTAGTTGCATCATCTGTGAAGGGGGTGGGGTGATGCCAACACCCACCACATAGGATTCTTGTGAAGAATAAGAGTTGATGCGATGCATTCCGCACGGAGTCAGACAGGTAGAGTTTTACTCGGTTTGAAAGGGAGAACATATGAAAGATTCATTTCTCTTGCTGTTAGTCATTTCTCATCCTCCAACCTTTGTATTGGAGGAGAAATCAGTTCAGGGTGGGGCAAGAGTATGGGTGGGGTAGGAAGCAACCATTTTATTATCATGTTTTTCTTCCCATTTGTGGTCTTGATAAATTCCCACTCTTTTGGCAGGAGAGGGAATAATAAGATTCAAAGTGATCTTTTATTTACAGCATTGTTGTCTAATTCTGTCATCCAGCTGTGGTAAATTTCATTTGCACGTGAATCTAATAGGCAAAGCAGTAATGAGAACAGACCAGCTACAGCACACTCCCGTATTACCATGGTTTTAGACAAGAATATGCCACATTTACTTATGTGACTTGAAGGTGTTTTTACATGTTAATCTGCTTGTCATTTATATTGATTTTGACTGGAGAAGTCTCATTTAGGGCTGCATAAATCAAATCTAGATGCCATAACAGGGTGCGTGTGATTGTTTAAGGAAGGATCCATTATAATACATTTCTTTTGACTCGATATGCTGTTCAGATTTTACACTTTCAGAGATTTGTGTCTCAAAGGGAAGAAATTCGAGACCTCATTGCTTTCCTGCACCGTGCTGGGCACTTTATAAGTGTGTGCATTCTAATATCTCCTCACTTGTGCAGAGTAGGTGTTTTCCCCGGGTATTTAGAGAAGCTCAGGGGTGGAGGCTGCACAAAAAATTGGCTTAAATCATACAGCTCAGAGTTGGTGACGTCAGCCTAGAGGTTGTGTGTATGATGTAGCTGATCGTGTAACTGATGCTTTGTACTGCACGGGCAGTTGCTGCTTTCCTGGGTAAGTTTTCTTTTGTGTGTGTGTGTGTGTTTTAAATCTTTTTATTGATTTCAGAGAGGAAGGGAGAGGGAGAGAGAGAGAGACATCAGTGATGAGTCATGGCTCAGCCGCCTCCTGCACGCCCCCTAGTGGGGATCGAACCTCCAACCCAGGCATGTGTCCTTGACTGGAATCAAACCTGGGACCCTTTACAGTCTGCAGGTCAGCACTCTACCCACTGAGCCAAACTGGCCAGGGCTTTCTTAGTAAGTTTTAACCTCATATTCCAAAGAAACCCCTTTGCCTCTTCCTGCCTCTGTTTTCCCCTCACCCCCAGTTCCTTCTTATTTGGTTCTAACCTGATTATTAGTAAATTCTTAGTATGTGACAGTACTTAAAATGTGTCAAGTAGTATATGAATTTAATATAGAATTCATCAGCATTGAGAATTAGTGGCGTTTAATTTTTTCCCAAGTATTTTCAGAGAAACTTAAAAATAGGTCAGGTGATCCCTTTAAGGGTTGGAACCCTGAGAGAGAGAGAGAGAGAGAGAGAGAGAGAATTTATTTAAATCTCTATTGTCGAAGGTATAATGTATGTCTCCCTCCACCAAATTGACCTCTTCTAGCCTTCTGCACACCTTACACTGCTCTAGGCCTTCACCCTATTGAGAGTATATTTTTAAGATTGAGTGTGAAATTCTCTTGGTACTATACTTAATTTTATTACTTGAGTGAAAAAGATATATAAAATGATGATTGGCCTCCTGTGCTATCATTAGCATTTATTGCTCAGAATGTAGATTTGCATTCTATGTTATATTTCTAAAACGTCCCCAGAATGACCCTCACCCATTATCTCCCACTTTCCACTGTGTAGTCTGCTATGAGCAACCATCATCATATATAATCATATATAATCATCATATATAATAAAAGGCTAATATGTAAGTCGACTGAATGGTGGAACGACTGGTCACTGTGATGCGCACTGACCACGGGGGGGGGGCGGGGGGGAGGAGCAGGAGCTCAATGCAGGAGCTGCCCTCTGGTGGTCAGTGCACTCTGACAGGGGAATGCTGCCCACGGCTGCTGAGTGTAGCTGCAGTTGTGGGAGCCTCTCCCGCCTTTGTGGCAGCGATAAGGATGTCTGACTGCAGCACTAAGGATGTCCAACTGCAGGGGGAGTGGGCCTAAGTCATCTGTTGGACATTGCCCAAGGGGTCCTGGACTACGAGAGGGCTCAGGTTGGGTTGAGGGGACCCCCTCCCCCACCCAGTGCAGGAATTTTGTGCACCGTGCCTAGTGTATATACACTGAGTGGCCAGGTTATTATGATCTCTTATTATGATCTCTGAACGCATAATAATCTGGCCACTCGGTGTATATCCTCCTATATAATAAAAGGCTAATATGCAAATTGTTCCCTTGACCAGGAGTTCGACCAGCAGGCAGGCCAGCCAACTGCCCATGTCCCCTCCCCCTGGCCAGGCTGGCCAGACCCCACCCATACACAAATTCATGCACCGGGCCTCTAAAATACACACACACACACTGAGTGGCCAGATTATTATGTGTTCAGAGATCATAATAATCTGGCCACTCAGTGTATATATACACACACACATATATATTTTATTGATTTCAGAGAGGAAGGGAGAGGGAGCGAGATAGAAACATCAATGATGAGAGAATCATTGATCTGCTGCCTTCTGCACGCCCCCTACTGGGGATGGAGCTCACAACCCAGGCATGTGCCCTTGACTGGAATAGAATCTGGGACCCTTCAGTCCGAAGGCTGATGCTCTGTCCACTGAGCCAAACCAGCTAGGGCCATGCGTAATATTTTTAAACCACCGCTTTTTCCTTTTTCTTTAAAAAAACACACACCTTTTTTATTGATTTCAGAGAGGAAAGGAGAGGGAGAGAGAGATAGAAACACTAATGAAGAGAATAATTGATCAACTGCTTCCTGCAAGCCCCCTGCTGGGGAACATGCCCACAACCCAGGCATGTGCCCTTGACCAGAATCGAACTTGGGACCCCTCTGTCTGCAGGCTGAAGCTCTGTCCATTGAGTCAAACCAGCTAGGGCTCGTTTTCCTTCTTTCCCTACTCTCGGAAAGGTCAAAGTAGAATGGTTTGGCAAGGGAGATGTGCCAGTAGCTTAGAAGCACTTTCTTGAAGGATTTTTTGGATTGACATGTTTGCCACAGTAAAAGTGAGAATGTAGGCATTTTGCATAGTTTGCGAATGCATCCTTATTCAGATGTGACTGTAACAGTTCTGCTGCACTCTAGCAATTTATATTAATTATATCTAATCTTAGAATTCTAGAAAGTAGATACTGTATATGCCTAGTTTAGAGATAAGGAAATGGAGAGGTTGATCTCCCCGTGGCCAAACAGGAGTAGTGAGTGATATATTCAATGGCAGCTTTTACCCGTATTGCATGTGGCCTGTGCTCTCGTAACACATTTCTTTTTTTTAAAAACAGGTTCCTGCCCTGGCCAGCTTGGCTCGGTGGATAGAACATTGGCCTGTGGACTGAAGGGTCCTAGGTTCGATTCCGGCCAAGGGCACATACCTGAGTTGAGGACTTGATCCCCAGTAGGGGGGGGGGGGAGTGCAGGAGGCAGCCAATCCATGATTCTCTCTCATCATTGATGTTTCCATCCCTCTTCTCCCTTTCTCTCTGAAATCAATAAAGCAACATATAAAAATAAAATAAAAACAGATTCCTATATATGATTATGATTTACTTTTTATTATTTCTTAGTGAGTGGAAAGGAGAGGGAGAGAGAAATATCAATGAGAGAGCCATTCATCGGCTGCCTCCTGCACTCCCTCTACTGGGGATCAAGCCCGCAACCTGGGCATGTGTCCTGACTGGGAATGGAATGTGCAGCCTCTCTGTGCACTGGACGATGCCCCACCAACTGAGCCACACCAGCCCGGGTTTAACACATTTCTTGAGGATAGCAAATAAAAATGTGTTCTTTGTTCAATGGGAGCAAAAACTGATGGTAGGTAAAAAGAGTACTAATATTTTAAAAAATATATATTTTATTTATTTATTACAGATGAAGGAAGAGGGATAGAAAGTCAGAAACATCCATGAGAGAGAGACATCGATCAGCCGCCTCTTGCACACCCCCTGCTGGGGATGTGCCCGCAGCCATGGTACATGCCCTTGACCGGAATCGAACCTGGGACCCTTCAGTCCGCAGGCCGACGCTCTATCCATTGAGCCAAACCGGTTTCGGCTGGCCCTCTTTTAAAAAAATTTTTTTTTTAAATATATTTTTTTTATTTCAGAGAGGGAAGGGGGAGAGATAGAAACATCAGTGATGAGAAAGAATAATTGATTGGCTGCCTCCCGCATGCCCACACTGGGGATCCAGCCGGCAAACTGGGTATGTGCCCTTGGCTGGAATCGAACCTGGGACCCTTCTGTCAACAGGCTGACGCTGTTCACTGAGCCAAACAGGCTAAGGCACGGTCTTTAAAAGCCAGTTATTAGGTCCAGCCCACAGGCAAGGGAGGGATTATGAAAGGCTGTGAACCCCAGGAGGATCAGTGGGATCTTTTAGGGGCTATGTCAGAGCTGCCTTCCACACATGAACATAAGAAATGGCTTTTTAAAATGGAAAGTAACTGATTTTCTGACATAAAAGTTGGTGAGAAAACTGGCATTGTTTTAAGCTTTTACAGATTTCTTTAATGAATGATTCAATGGGAGACAGCTGAGTTATCACATCTCCTTCTGCATTCAATTTATGGCAATATGCCATTTTAGTTGAAGTATGTGAAGACAGTTTGGCCTCTAACATGTATGTAGTTGGAACAGGGAAGAATATTTTTAATAGTCTTTTTAGGTGATTGTGGAAATTCTTTGATGCTACCCTGTAACTCAGCAAGTAGTAGTTTTTTTTCTTTTTCTAAGTAGTCGTTCTTGAAGGTTCGTTGCCCATTTTGGATCTGTTTGTACCGTTACATTAAAATCTGTTGGCCTGTTTTGCATTTTGATGGGGTGTTTTTTCTCCTGCGCCATTTTGTAACATCGTCCTGTAGTTACTTGGGAAACTACTCGTTTATGGAATTGCGCTGCTCTTCCAAATATTGGCACACTTCGTTCTAAGTAATAAAGTCACACTAGTTACTTTCACCACTGATCTCATCAGAAAAGAGTTCTGAAGTATTGGGAAGGGTGGGGGCAGATGGTTTTTACAAAATATATCTTTATTGTTTTCAGAGATGAAGGAAGAGGGAGGAAGAGAGAGACACATCCAATGGTGAGAGGGAACCACGGCTGCCCCCTGCACGGCCCCCATTGGGGTGGAGTCTGAAAGCTGGGCGTGTGCCCTGGGAACCCACAGGCTGGTGGGCTAGCCACCGAGCCAGACCAGCTAGGGCATGGCAGATAGTTTTGAAAGATTTTAAATTTTGTTTGAAAACTCAATTTTTATTATTTTTTTGAAAACTCAATTTTTACATTGACAACATCAGTTGCCTTGAACTAACAGGTTCGCTTCATATAGTTTGGAGGAAATTAGGCTCAAATGGGCAAGTATTAATAAACAATCACATGCCGAGACCGGTGTGGCTCAGTGGATAGAGCGTCAGCCTGCGGACTGAAAGGTCCCAGGTTAGATTCCGGTCAAGGGCATGTACCGTGGTTGCGGGCACATCCCCAGTAGGGGGTGTGCAGGAGGCAGCTGATCGATGTCTCTCTCTCATGGATGTTTCTGACTTTCTATCCCTCTCCCTTCCGCTCTGTAAAAAATCAATAAAATATATTTAAGAAAAAATAAACAATCACAGTTTGTCAAAAGAAAAAAAAAGACACAGCAATCTGTGCAAAACGCTGCCGGGTGGGGTCATAATTCCGAAGCTGCATTAGTGCTTTTCCTTGAGATCGCCTCATTGGTGTGTGGTACAAGTGCCTCGTGTACTTTCTGTGTCTTGACACATAATTACAAAGATGTGTACGCAGGGGCTGAGATTTAATACAAACTGATCATTTTTATCGCTTCCTCAATGGCATTTTAAGTCAAAACTTGCTTTTTCCACGTGACTTTGAGTTAGATTGGCGCCACTGCTTCGATTTGTGCCGGGGAGCCCACATGGTCACTTCGTTTTGCATCACCGGCGCAGTTGTCAACACCAACAAGACAGATAACACCTCAGGACTGTTAGGAACGTAATTTTTGAGCTTGCAGACCACCTGGAAGGGGCCACAGACCATACCATAGCTGGAGAATCAGTGCCTCCAGGTTTTATCAGAAGTGGGGTTCGCTTTTCCTTGTTTCACCTTTCCCAAGACCATGCTGTCAGAAGAGAAGAGGCTTATTTTTTCCTGTTCCTAAGACTTGTTCTTAGCAACGTAGCATCCCAATTATTATTGACTCAGCTGCTTTATCTTGCTTATGGAATAATTCAGTAATCCTAGCAAGCAGAATATTTTCGTTGCTCGGGGTCTGCTGCTGGTCAGCCCTGGCAGATGACCAGAATAACGGTAGGCTTTATTTGATAAAGTGTTGAAGAACATTCTAAACCGAAATAGATTCATCATTGTTCTTTTATTACGTGTGGTAAAATACACATACCATAAAATTTACCACTTTAGGCATTTTCAGTTGAGTAGCATTAAGCACATTAACAGTGCTGTGCAACTGTCAGCACCATCCATCTCCCGAACTTTTCTAAAAAAATATATTTTATTGATTTTTTACAGAGAGGAAGGGAAGAGGGATAGAAAGTCAGAAACATCGATGAGAAACATCAATCAGCTGCCTCCTGCACACCCTCTACTAGGGATTTGCCTGCAACTAAGGTACATGCCCTTGACCCGAATCGAACCTGGGACCCTTCAGTCCTCAGTGGATGTTCTATCCACTGAGCCAAACCGGTTTCGGCCTTCAGAACTTTTTCAGCTTTCCAAACTGACTCTACTCCATTCACCCTACCCCAGCCCCTGGCAACCACCATTCTGTTTTTCTCTCTATGAGTTTCACTACTCTAAGTATTTCATGGAACTGGAATCATACAATGTTGGTTCTTCTTTTGTGTCTAGCTTTTGTCACTTAACATCATGGTTTCCAGGTTAATATATGTTGTAGCATGTGATAGCATTTTTTCTGTTTAAGACTGAAGAATCTAATGTATGTATATACTACATTTTGCTTATCCATTCATCCGTTGATAGATTTTTGACATTGATCATGATTCTTTTTAACTTTTTAAAAAAATGCATTTTTATTATTGGTTTCAGAGAGGAAGGAAGAGGGAGAGAGAGATAGAAACAAAAATGATGAGAGAGAATCATTGATTGGCTGTCTCTTGCACGCCCCCCCCCACTGAGGATTGAGCCCACAACCTGGACATGTACCCTGACCAGGAATCGAACCAATGACTTCTTGGTGCATGGGGCAGTGCCCAACCAACTGGGCCACACCGACCAGGGCATGAATGAATTTTTACAAAACTCACTGTGGTTTGGCCGATGTCCTAGCCATAATCATAAATTGAGGCCAAGTTTAAATGAGAGAGTTCAGTTTTCAGAATTTTTCTAGGAAGGAAATACACGAGAAGTGCTGCAAAACGTAACTGTGAGCAGATCCCGCTTCTATAATCCAGTAGAAGACGGGAATGTGAAGATTGGGGGGGGGGGGAGCTTAGGCGGTTTGGCTCAGTGGACTAAAAGGTCTCAGGTTAGCTGAAACCGGTTTGGCTCAGTGGATAGAGTATTGACCTGCGGACTGAAAGGTCCCAAGTTCAATTCTGATCAAGGGCATGTACCTTGTTTGTGGGCACATCCCCAGTAGGGGGTGTGCAGGAGACAGCTCATCGATGTTTCTCTCCCATCGATGTTTCTGACTTTCTATTCCTCTCCCTTCCTCTCTGTAAAAAGTCAATAAAATATATATTTAAAAAAAAATCTAATCCCAGGTTAGATTTCAGCCCAGGGGCAGGCACATGCCTGGGGTGTGGGCTTGATCTCCCTCCCTCCCCCAGGAGGCAGCCAGTCGATTATTCTCTCTCATCATTGATGTTTCTCTCTCCCCCTTCCTCTCTGAAATTAGTTAAAAAAAAAAAGATTTTGGGTGGGAGAAGACCTAGCCAGAGGTCCGTAGGGCAGGGTGAATGGAAAAGATGACATGAAACGAGACAAACTCCTGCGGTCTTCTGACCCTGAACTTGGGGTAGTGGTGGGAAAATGAACAAGTTAAGACTGTGACATCAACCCTAAATTAACTTCATTATAGTTTAATCAACATGTAAAGGTCTTTTTTAATAAATGAAAGTCGTACATTCACATGACAGAAAACAATATGTAGAACCAAAAAATACAAAATGCAAAAGATAAGTCTTTATTTTTCCAGATGTAATCATGGTGTGCAGTTTTGGGGGTAACCTTATAGAAAAGTTTTATCCATGTACTGGCTTACCTATGAGTACATTTATTTATTTTAAACATGTTTTTACTGATTTCAGAGGGGAAGTGGGGGGAGAGAAACATCAGTGATGAGAGAAAATTGTTCAGCGGCTGCCTCCTGTACTCGCCATACTGGGGATTGAGCCTGCAGCCCGGGCGTGTGGCCTGGTTCAGGAGCCGGCACCTAACCATCGAGCGACAGTGGCTGTACCACATCATTTTCCATATAGTAAATCCCCACATATGGCTCTGTGTGGTCTGGTTTTGAAGGTAGTTCTGTAAAATTAGGAAGTCTCAAAAAATATTGCATGTCTAAAATAAAAATAAGATCTCACCTTTGGAGCTCTATATTTTTACTTTTTATTTATTTTTCATTTTTTATTTTCAAATATATTTTATTGATTTTAAAAAATATATATTTTATTGATTTTTTACAGAGCAGAAGAGAGAGGGATAAAGTTAGAAACATGGATGAGAGAGAGACATCGATCAGCTGCCTCTTGCATGCCCCCTACTGGGGATGTGCACGCAGCCAAGGTACATGCCCTTGACTGGAATCGAACCTGGGACCCTTCAGTCCTCAGTCCGACGCTCTATCCACTGAGCCAAACTGGTCTCGGCGGGGCTTTATGTTTTTAGATATTAAGAATTTATTGTCTTAAAAACACAGGCATGTTGTAGAGACATGTACACCAGAATATAATTACATGCTAGTACACAGTAATATATCATTTTGTGTGTTAAAAATAACCCTTTAATTTTATTTAATTCCTTTGTTCTAACACAGTAAAACAGGCTATTATTGCCCTAACAGGTTTGGCTCAGTGGGTAGAGTGTGGGCCTGTGGACTGAAGGGTTCTACGTTTGATCCCAGTCAAAGGCACATGTCTGGGTTGCAGGCTCGAACACCAGTAGGGGGCGTGCAGGAGGCAACCGATCATTCTCTCTCGTCATTGATGTTTCTATCTCTCCCTCTCCCTCTCTAAAATCAATAAAGATAGATTTAAAAACGACAAAAAGCCAGGCTACTATTTAAAGAGGCACTGAGTTATATAATACATATTTTAACGACTTTGATCCAAAATGGTTAAAACAGAATTTTGAAATGAATGATTGCTAAAGTGTTAGCTGTGTGGAAAACTTTGCTATCCAGACTAATTCTTTAGTATATAAACACTTTTAGATGACTCATAAAACTAAAGTCACTTTTCTAATTTAAAAAGCACATGAACCCAACTCCATCCACCTATTTAAAAAATAAAAAAAGCCCATGAAGATGTAATTTTTATAACAGGTTTGTTTGTAAAATTTATATTTGGAAATGTAAAAGCCCCTTAAAATCCTGGAAATGTTTAAGAGGGAGGTTCATATTTATAAAACTAAACTAGGTCCCGGTGCACAAAATGCGTGCACTGGGGGTGGGTGGTCCCTCAACCCAACCTGCCCCCTCTCACACACTGGGAGCCCCCAGGGGATGTCCAGCTGATGGCTCACCCCCAGCCAGAGGCTTTAGGCCTTGGGCACCCAGCCATCACCCTGCTCAGCTCAGCCCTGGCTGCCTGTGACCACTCGGCCCCGGGGGCTGGGCGCTCACCGCCACTTCCACTCACAGCGACCGGGGGCCGGGTGCTCCCTCTGCCTCCGCCAGCACCGCCGCCGCCGCCGCCGCTGCCGCTGCTGCTGCTGCTGCTGCTGCTTCCGCTTCCCCTCACGGCCACTGCCATTTCATCTCCACCCCTGGGGCTGGTACTCATGCCACTTGGCCCCGCCCCTGCTCCTGATTGGCTGGTAGCATAGCCAATCAGGAACAAAGGTGCGGCCAAATTTGCATGTTTCTCTTGTATTATATAGGAGGATAAAGCCAATAGCTGGTGCCCTAAAGAGGTAGCGTGTGTCTTTGGTATCGGCAGTGCTTCCCTGTGCCTTCTGCCCACATTGGGCCAGCAGGCATGCGTGCTCTCTTGTCCTCACATTCCTGTTTGGTAGGTAACACCTCTTAGGGTAAGTTATTAGAGACATAGGTTTGAAGAGATTTTTAGAGATAATTTAGGGCACAAATAAATTTTTTCTTTAAAAAATAAAACACACACAAACACCACCTCAGTGCCTTAAATGACCACTTAAACTTACTTAAAGGTGTCTGTACCCCCTAATCAATCCTGCCTCACCTAACTTCTAAATCTGAGTTAATCACTGCTAAAAATTATAGAGCTTTCCCCATTGTTTTCCTAAGTTCATACTGGTATGTGTAGCATGCTGTGTATTTTTCGATGTTCCGTAACTGCATGAGAGATCCTTTTGGCGTTGACCTTTCATTTTCCAAGGCTGCTGTATGAAGTGAGGAGACTGGTGCAAGGGAGAGACCGGAGGCTCTTGAATTCGACAGCCCTGGCTTTGAGTTATATTGGCTCCTTTTACTGACTTCAATATGACCTTGGGCAGGCTACCTCACCTTCCTAAGTCTCGTTTTCCTCATCTGGAACAAGAAGATCCCCCTCTCAGCGGGCTGGCGAAGGTTAAATGGGGTGACAGGGCCTAGCCAGTTGGCCCAGTGGATAGAGCATCGGCCTGCAGACTGAAGGGTTTCCGGTTCAATTGCGATCAAGGGCACAGACCTCGGTTGCAGGGTAGATCCTGGCTCTGGTCTGGGTGCCTGCAGAGGCACCCAATTAATGTGTCTCTCACACTGATGTTTCTCTCTGTCCCTCCCCTGCCACTGTCTAAAAACCAATGGAAAAATATCCTCAGGTGAGGAGTAGCACCAACTGAAAAAGTGGGGTAACAGGGCTTGCAAGTTCTGAAGGTTCTGGGAACCTTATCTACTTGACAGGCTTCTTTGGGAACCCAAGGCAAACTAAGGATCTCTCCCCAGGAAATTGCGGAAATGTAAGCTTCCCACCAGCTCCCTCCGAAGGACCGCCCCAGCCTGAGCGGCCAGGCCTGAGGGACTGCTGCTGTCAGTGTGCCTGGCCCTGGTTGAAGCATTCTAGCTCATTTAAGCAGATGGTAGTCGAAATAATTAGGAAGTGAATGTGGGTGGGAGCTTTTGTTTTTATTTACACACGTCTTAGAAAAGAACAATCATTACTAATACTTAAGCTCTTTAAGCAAAATTAAAGAAATATGGTTCTTTAGCTTTAACACTTACTTGAAAGAGCATAACTGAAAGTGTTTTTTTAAAAAAATGTATTTTATTGCCGAAACCAGTTTGGCTCAGTGCATAGAGCGTCAGCCTGCGGACTGAAAGGTCCCAGGTTCGATTCCGGTCATGGCATATACCTTGGCTGCAGGCACATCCCCAGTAGGGGGCGTGCAAGAGGCAGCTGATCGATGTTTCTCTCCCATCGATGTTTCTGACTTTCTATCCCTCTCCCTCTCTGTAATAAATCAATAAAATATATTTTAAAAAATGTATTTTATTGACTTTTTTACAGAGAGGAAGGGAGAGGGATAGAGAGAAACATCAATGAAACATCCATCAGCTACCTCCTGCACACCCCCTACTGGGGATGTGCCCATAACCAAGGTACATGCCCTTGACAAGAATTGAACCTGGGACCCTTCAGTCCACAGGCCAATGCTTTATCCACTGAACCAAACCGGTCAGGGCACAACTGAAGGTTTAAACTTTAGGATTATTCGTCTTTCTCTTTATTCACAGAGTAGACAGGAAAGAAACTTACTTAAATATTTTTCTTTTAAGCTTTTAAATCCCATGCAGGCTCAGTTTCAAACGAATTGATCCCAAACACTATTACAGGTAGTAGATGAATACAGAGTATTCTTGTTCATTTGTTAAAATTTCTGTAATACTCGTTGCTTCTACAGTTAACTGTAGATAAACTGGTGACTGTCCATTTTGAAAGACTCTCTTCTTCACTTAAGGAGACATCTTAGGCCCAGCCCGCATGGCTCAGGGGTTGAGCATCGGCCTGTGAACCAGGAGGCCATGGTTCGATTCCCGGTCAGAGCACATGCCCAGGTTGCAGGCTGCGTTCCCAGTAGAGGGTGTGCAGGGGGCAGCTGATCAGTGATTCTCTCCCATCATTGATGTTCCTATCTCTCCCTCTCCCTTCCTCTCTGAAACCAATAAAAAATATTATTATTTTTTTTTAAAAAGAGACATCTTAGCTCCAAGTATTGAGACAGTGGAAGGAAGATGGAGAAATGCATCCTTTGACAGGAGGTTAGCGTCTGGGGTGGGGAGTTCGTTGGGGTTTAGGGGTCTTAGTAAACTTGGTTGGGACTGAATGGTGTGCTCTCTACTATCTTTCAAGCTGTAAGAACTAAATACACTGCTTATTACTGGGCTGATCAGCATAGTGAAAGTGTTTTATACTTTTGTTTTATGATTTTGCTTAGGAAAAGGTTCACATAGAAATTTAATCTTGCAAGTACTTATTGTTGGTTTCATTTTTATTTTATTTTATTGTTTAAAGTATTACAAATAGTAGTACATATGTTCCCTTCCCCCAACTCCATTGACCTCCCTCTGGCCTCCGCTATCCCCCAGCACATGCCTTCTCCTCACGCCTTCCCCCAGTGTCTTGTATTTAGTGGTTATGCTTGTATTCATGCATACAAGTCCTTTGGTTGATCTCTTACAGCCTCCAGCCCCCACCCTCCCCTGCCTTTCCACTGTCATTTTTATTTTAGACTAGAGACCCATTGCAGGAAGATTCCTACAAGAATAGAGCTTCCTGTGGCCTGAGCAAAGCTCCCTCCTTTCTCTGCTGCCTCGCTCCCTTCTCCACTACCTCGCTCTCTCCCATCTCTGCTGCCTTGCTCACTCCTGTCTCTGCTGCCTCGCTTCCTTCGCTGTTGCCTCCCTTCCTCTCGTCTCCTCTGCCTTGCTCCCTCTTTTCTCCCCCACCCTGCTTGCTTACTTCTCTGCAGCATTGCTCCCTTCTGCAGTGCTTGGCTTCCTTCTACACCATCTTCTGTGCGTGGATATGCAAATTAACCACCATCTTGGTTGGGTTAATTTGCATACTTGCTCTGATTGGCTTGCGGGCGTGGCTTGTGGGCACAGCAAAGGTGCGGTCAATTTGCATATTACTATTTTATTAGGTAGGATTAGGATTTAAATAAACATTTTCTCCTTGTTTTTCCTGATAATAGGTACTATATTAGAGAACTCTGTTCATTTTAGTATGTATGGTATTTAAAAATCAAGAATAAACTTATGAAGGTAACTCATGGTCCCTAACTTGGAAGGTAAAAGCAGGCATGCTGTGAAGCCCAGTGGTCTTCTGCTCTGGCTCCACTCACCCAGTTCCTCTTCATTAATATATTTCTTTTCTTTTTTAATACATTTTTATTCATTTTATTACAGAGTGGAAGGGAGAGATAGAAACATTGATGAGAGAGAACCGATCATTGCCTCCTCCATGCCCTCTAGTGGGGATCACGCCTGCAATCAAGGTACATGCCTTTGACTGCAATTGAACCTGAGACCCTCTAGTCCGAGGGCTGATGTTCTCTCTCTAGCCACTGAGCCAAATCAGCTAGGGCAGGACTAGGGTTTTATAGCAAAAGTACTGAGTCTCTTTTTGAGGTGACAAAGGTGATTGAAAATTGATTGTGGTGATTGTTCACAGCTCTGAACACTAAAAGCCATGAATTGTACACTTTCAGTAGGGTGTACAATTTTATCTCAGTAAAAGTGTTAAGAAAAATCACTATAAAGACTGAAAATCTACAAATTTCCCTAACTGGTTTGGCTCAGTGGATAAGAGTGTCGGCCTGTGGACTGAGGGGTCCCGGGTTCGATTCTGGTCAAGACACATGCCTGGGTTGTGGGCTCGATCCCCAGTAGGGGGTGTGCAGGAGGCAGCCAATCAGTGATGCTCTCTCATTGATGTTGAGAGAATTCTGTCTCTCCTGCTCCCTTCCTCTCTTAAATCAATAAAACAAACAAGAACTATAAATGAACAAGTTTCATTTCTTAGGTAGCTTTCTTATTAAAGTTGGTCTTAGGATAGGCCTCAGATTTTCCTTGGGGAAAAGTATTTATGCTCCTTATCTTTCACATTGCTTGCTCATTATATTTGGATATGGCTTTACACCATGCTTTCTGGTATTATGTGGGATTTATTATGATTATGCTTCTGAGAAATTCTATTACGTGTTAGAGTTAAAACAATCTTCATTTTAATTATCTTTGAATAGACTTTCATCAATATTTAAAGCCAACATTGTTATTTTGTAGCCCTATTCTTAATAATGGTTTTCAAGGAATAGGTTTAAATATTTTTTTAATTGAGGAAGATGATATTAATACTACTCATTTTTTTCACCCTGTGTATTACTTTTGTGTAAAGGGTCTGTGTTAATATTATGTGCCCAGTTAGCTAGTATATGACAGTTTATTATTTCATATAAAGTAGACGT
The DNA here is from genome assembly GCA_027563665.1 of Antrozous pallidus. Taxonomy (NCBI): domain Eukaryota; kingdom Metazoa; phylum Chordata; class Mammalia; order Chiroptera; family Vespertilionidae; genus Antrozous; species Antrozous pallidus. The sequence goes on along the minus strand of CM050509.1, from coordinate 136,025,053 downwards.
AGGAACTAGTAGTTAAATCTATAATGTAGTGTTAAAATGATCACTTTGCATTAGGTTTGAGATTACTACTTCAGAAGTATGTTTTTGGGGCATATTAATGGCTTTAAGAAGTTTCTGCAGTAATGAAATGTAGCATAGGGCATTTCTTAAAACTTCATCATTAATTTTAAAATAAATTTAATACCTATGGATTACACTTGAGAAACAATGCTCTATAGAATGCATTACATGTGGAAGTGAAATTTTTAAAAAAAATCCTCACTGAGGACATGCCTAGAGGAAGTAGATGGGGGAGAGAAACATTGAAGAGAAAGAGATACATGGGTTTGCCTTCCCATATATACCCCAAACCCAAAACCCTGCTGGGAATTGAACCCGCAATCTTTTGGTGCACAAGATGATTCTCAACCGAGCCAATCCGGATAGGCTAAAAGTGAAATTAAAAATTTTTATTGAATGAATTCAAGAGTCTTCAATATTATTTTGTACATTCTCAATTAGGCTTAGAGTGTGGCATCAAACTATAACTTAAAATAGCCCATTTCCCCTTAATGCATTATTTTTGTAAGAAATGAACGTATTGCTGAAACCGGTGTGGCTCAGTGGCTAGAGCGTTGGCCTGCGGACCAGAAGGTCCTGGGTTCGTTTCCGGTCAAGGGCATGTGCAGGGGGTGTGCAAGAGGCAGCTGATCGATGTTTCTGACTTTCCCCCTCCCTTCCTCTCTGTAAAAAATCAATAAAATATATTTAAAAAAAGAGAAATGAACCTATTACATGTATAGTATTTTTAAAGTATCATGAAAAGCAACACACCTTTCATCTCTCTTCCTAGAGGAAAATATTTGTCTTTGTTCTTCATCAATTTTTAATAATACTAGTATATAAATTACAAATTTTAACATAAACCTTAGTGAAGTAACACATACATTCAGAAAAGTGTACAAAGCACAAATGTTAAGGCTTAATGAATTTTCACCAAGTGAGCACCCATGTTGCCCCATCTAGATCAAGACAGATTACCACGCCCTGCAGAAGGCCCTGCGCTCAACAGTATTCACTCTCCTGATTTCTAGCACCATGCATTAGCTTTGCCAGATTTTGAACTTTATTAATGGTTTCCTACAGCAGCGGTTGCAGCCGGTGGTCCGGGAGGTCTGAAAGGTTGGCAATGGCTGTCCTAGAGTATATATTCTTGTGACACCTTCCTTGCAACAGTCTCTTTGAGACTCATCTGTGTTGCTGTATCTTATAGTAGTTCATTGTCATTGCTGGATGGTCTGAACATGTTAGAATGATCCATTCTTCTGTTGATAGAAATTTGAGTTGATTTCATTTTGGGATAATTTCAAATAGTGTTGCTCTAGACATTTCTTGTACTTTGGCTGCACATATGTACTCACTTGGGTAAAATCCTAGGACTAGAATTAACTATGTTGGCAGGTATCCATATTGCTAAAGAATTTTTCAAAGTAGCTGTACCAACTTGTTTCAAAATCACAGTATTTGATTTGTCAACATCTGTGTGTGTGTGTGTGTGTGTGTGTGTGTGTGTGTGTGTGTGTGTGTGTGTGTATTTTAGAGGCCTGGTGCATGAAATTCACGGGGCGGGGGGGGGGGGAGGGAGGTGTCCCTCAGCTCAGCCTGCACCCTCTCCAATCTGGGACCCCTTGAGGGATGGCCAAAATAGGCAGTTGGACATCCCTCTCACAATCAAGGACTTCTGGCTCCCAACCATTTGCCTGCCTGATTACCCCTAATTGCTCTGCCTGCCAGCCTAATTGACGCCTAACTGCTCCTCTGCTGGCTCAGTCACCCCTAACTGCCCTCCCTTGCCAGCCTGGGCGCCCCCAACTGCCCTCCTTTGCAGGCCTGGTTGCACCTAACTATCCTCCTCTGCAGGCCTGGTCGGCCCCAACTGTCTCCCCTGCAGGCCTCATTGTCCCTAACTGCCCTCCCCTGTAGTCCTGGTTGCCCCCAACTGCCCTCCCCCATAGGTCTGGTCGCCCCCAATGTCCTCCCCTGCAGGCCTGGGTCCCCCCAAACTGTCCTCCCCTGCAGGCCTTATTGTCCTCAACTGCTCTCCTTTATAGTCCGGTCCCTCCCAACTGCCCTCCCCTACTGGCCTGATTGCCCCCAACTGCCCTCCCTTGCAGGCCTGATCGCCCACAACTGTCCTCTTGTGGTGGCCATCTTTGACCACATGGAGGCAGCCCTCTTGTGTGTTGGAGTGATGGTCAATTTGCATATTACTCTTTTATTAGGTAGGAAAGAAGAATAAAGCTAATATGCTAGGTGTCTGACTGTCTGACTGGTTGCTGTGACATGCACTGACCACCGGGGGGCAGATACTCAATGCAGGAGCTGCTGAGATGCAGTGACTTGGTAGTGGTAGTTCTTGGGTGACACACCCTGAAAGGAGGGAGCCTGATTCCTCATGGGGCTGCACAGTTCCACCTTTGGCCATGGGTTATGTTGTTGCTGGGGCACTATTGGCCCCGAATCTGGTTTATTGTACACTTGCTTAGCGTTCCACACCCTGTAGGACAGCAACTTTGCAGAGTGCCCTCTTGCACTCCAGGATCCCTCGGGGTATGTTGGAGAACTGGCCCAATCCCCACAGGCCAGGCTAAGGAACCCTATCTACCAAAGGGACCCTGCTCATTCCGCAGATTCTCTTCGAGCCACGGTGCCACCCAACGTGTGGTCTGCCAGGGAGGGACCATGGGAGGTTGGCTCCAGGGCATGTCTGGCCAGACTCACCCAGTCCTCCCCCACCAGCCACCTTCTAATTAATTTCCTTTCAATGTGCATGAATCTGTGCACTGGGTCACTAGTCCTATATAATAAAGAGACAATTGACCTTCACACCCTTGCACAAGATGGCCATCCCCATGTGGTAAAAGATGGCTGCCCCCATGTGGTCAAAGATGGCTGCAGGGAAGGGAAGTTGTGGGTGATCAGGCCAGCAGGAGAGGGCATTTGGGGGGCGACTGGGCCTGCAGGGGAGGGAGGGCAATTGGGGGCAACCAGACCTGCAGTGGAGAGCAGTTGGGGGCAATCAGGCCTGCAGGGGGAGGCAGTTAGGCGTGGATCAGGCTGGCAGGGGAGTGGTTGGGTGGGCAGGCAGGCAGGTGAGCAGTTGGGAGCCCGCAGTCCCAGGTTGTGAGAGGGATATCCAACTGCTGGTTTAGGCCCATGGGGATCGGGCCTAAATAGGCAGTTGGACATTCCCCGAGGGGTCCCAGGTTGGAGAGTGTGCAGGCTGGGCAGAGGGACACCCCACCCTCCGTGCACGAATCTCATGCCCCGGGCCTCTAGTTAGACTGTTTTCTCTCTGTATAAACAGAATGTGCTGATTAGCCAGCGTCATGGCAGCTTAGGAGGAGCTGTGTGCCCAGATGGGTGGGAGGAGGCTGGGGGCAGGCTGGAGTGAAGACACAGCACACAGGAGTGGCCGTCTCCACCCCAGCGGGTACAATGTGGTGGTTGGCACTTTGTGGGTCAGGTGTGGGTCCTGGTCCCCCGGGGGGCGGCGCCCCGGGTGATTTCCGTCTCGCCCTGGGCCTCTAGTAAAAGATAAGGATTTAGGTCCCTTAACTTCTCTATTCCCTGCTTTGATACTTTAAATTATTTTTAGTTCTTCACTTGGGTATTATAAGCTGACATAATCTGTTCTACTAACTTCGGAAAGTAGCTTTTGTTCATTTGTGACAAAAGAAAGATATTAGACATCCCCTGATTGTATTATTTAAAAAACAAAAAAGCTCTCTTTCACACTGAGAGGAAATTGTACAGAATTGAAGTTTGTGCCACATCGTATGAACAAGCATTGTTAATGGGAAACCCATGAATAAATGGTAAAATTACTGATTTGAGAATAAAATACTAGAATAAAGCCATCTCTCCATTGCCTGCCATCTATATTGGGGTAGGCATACCTGCTTAAAACATTATATTCAAAATTTTGTGGCTTAACATGGGAGAACTTTTATTTTTTTGCTCCTGTAGTGGTGGTTTTGGTGTGGACAATTTGTGATTTTTGTGTCTGGCTTCTTTTACACAGTGTGACTATTTCAAGCTTCATCCATGCAAACTGTCCTTTAATAACAGCGGCGGGGGTGTTCTTTGTACGAAGGTGACTTTCCTTACATGCACATGGGATTCAGGGGCCAGGCTGGTTTCATCCTGTGGCTCTGTCATCTCATGGGATCTCGGAGACCCCTGCATCCAGCCACAGTGGGGGAGAGGTATTGGAGCAAGAACACGTGCTTCCGAGAATGAAAATCTTGTTGCAGAAGGGACAGTCATCACGTGGGCTCACGTTCCATCGGGGGGGACTTCACATGGGAGTCACATGGGAGACGCAGTATTCAGCTGTGCCGGCTCCGCAGGATACTGGCGGAGCGGGGCTTCTTGCCGGACGCCTAGAGAGCCATCGCTTCTGCCCCCTTTCCTTGAGGATAAGACCAGAATAATGGCTCTGAAGTGAAATTGGAATGGGACCTAAGTCCCAGGTGTGCAGCACTGTAATCTGTCACCTGTGTGCCCTACGAAACAAAGCGACCCCCGCCAAAAAGCTGCCAAGACCGGAATAGCCTGTGCTCATCACCTGGGCGTGCTTTCACATTTGTTAGGGTGCTGGTTAAGTGGTGGAGGTTTTACAGGGAAACAAGTTTAGACTTACAACTAAATGGCATGTCTTGCTTTGGTATCACTTAGGTGTGTGATTTGTTTTAACTTTATTTTCTTACACTTTACGGTTAGGTCACCTCTCAGCGAAACAAACTACCTACACTATTTACATCAGTTTCACAAACGGCCAAGAAAGGAAAAAAGCAGTCAACTGATCGTGTGCTGTTGGTAGTAAACATTGATTACATTTGACTTAACTCCCTTTTCATCTTTTCCCCCCCTTCTCTCTAGTTTGTGATTGGTGCAATGGAAGAAGCTGGGATGTGCGGGTTAGGGATGAAAGCGGATGTGCTGCGTGCTTCTCAATCAAACGATATTCTTCAACATCAAGACTCAAATTGTGGCGGAACAAGCAACAAGCATTCGCTGGGAGAGGCTGACGGCAGTGACTTTATAACAAAAACCAGAAGTTTGGTGAGCCCAGCCTACCGCGCTCAGCAGCCCAGAGAGGAGATTCCTGGGCGAGAAGCTAGGACAGACCCCCCTGATGGCCAGCAGGATTCAGAGTGCAACAGGAACAAAGAAAAAACCTTAGGTAACGATCTCTGCTTAGCGGTTGGACGTGGTCACACACAGCTCCTTTATTTTACATTTCCTGCCACACAGGTGATGACGAGCATGGCCTGGCGTGGCCAGTATGGAGGTGGATGCCCAGCGGCCTGGTCCGTCCGCCTGTCTGCTGCAGTTCTGTGCAGGAGGCAAAGAGAGCAGAGTAGGAAATTCTCTCTAAAATAGTCAATAATTGGCTTTTGTGAAAAACTTTGGGGCCAACTAGAAGGAATTAATATTCGACTTGCCTTGTTTGCATCTTTAATGTGGTCTGACCAAAATTGACTCTGAAAACTATATATTTCTTTGGTCACTTTATTTAAAAACTAGTTAACAACAGTTTAGTGATGACATAATGTTATCTGCAGTTCTGAAACTACGTTAAGACTGCCTTTCAAGAGTATGTTTTCTTCTATGTTTGAGATTTAGGACTAAGATGTTATGATATCTGAAATCCCCCCTTTTTTTTTTTAGCCTTACTGGTTGCCCCTAAGTTTTTAAAACTTATTATACCTAAAATTAACAGTGTTTAATTTGTGTGGTTTTCCATATGCTAAATTAGAATTATCCTTCTTATTAAATGCATTTTCTGCTAAATTGGAAACCTTAAAAATTTATAGAAATATAATAAAAATAATTTCAATTCTTTGCAAACAAAACAGATTTCTTTAAAAAGTCAGCAGATGGAGTCTTAAAAGTTATACATAACATTACCATGCGATTATTCATAATAGCTCAAAGGTCAAAACACCTGTTACCCGTCAGCTCATACAGTGGAATATTATTCAGCAATAAAAAGGAGCGGCCCAGCTGGCGTTTCTCAGGGGCTGAGCGTCTGCCTATGAACCAGGAGGCCAGAGTTCAGTTCCCGGTCAGGGCACACGCTGGGATTGTGGGCTTGAGCCCTAGTTTGGGACATGCAGGAGGCAGCTGATCAGTGATGCTCTCTCATCATTGATGTTTCCATCTCTTCCTCTCCCTTTCTGAATTCAATAAAAATATTTTTTAAAAAAGTAAAACAAATCGTGCATAGGAAAAGACGTGTCACAAATGTGTACCTCAGGCCAGTGGTCGGCAAACTCATTAGTCAACTGAGCCAAATATCAACAGTATAAGGATTGAAATTTCTTTTGAGAGCCAATTTTTTTTTTAAACTTCTTCTGACGCCACTTCTTCAAAATAGACTCGCCCAGGCCATGGTATTTTGTGGAAGAGCCACACTCAAGGGGCCAAAGAGCCGCATGTGGCTCGAGAGCTGCGGTTTGCTGACCACTGCTTTAGGCAGAGAGTATCAACTGAAATTCCCTTTGAACTTGCTTCTATATTTGTACTTGGTTAGGAAAAAGGTTTAAAAAATATTCTGCCCTTTGTAACTTGCTCTGTCTTAAGTTGGACATCAGTGGGCAAGCAGGGGAATTTTTAAGTCTCCAGCTAGAGTTCTTACAAATAGCTGTGTTGAAGAGTGAAGAAATTAGGGGGTCAGGATGCGGAAGAGGTGCCTGTCAGTCCTGGATTTAAAAATAGCTTTCCTAATTTAGTTGGTAAATCTCTTATTTCTAGTTGTAGGCATAAATTATTTTACTCCGGTTGTCAGAGCATAGGAAGTGCGGTGTAGAACGTACAGGTTAGATCTCATTCTTCTTCCAGGACTTATTTCTTATCTTGTTAACCATCAGGTAAAGAAGTTTTATTACTGATGCAAGCCCTAAACACCCTTTCAACTCCAGAAGAGAAGCTGGCAGCTCTCTGTAAGAAATATGCTGATCTTGTGAGTATTAAATCAAGGGGTTGAGGGCCATATAAAATATAGCAAAATGGATATGTGCTTGATAAGTTTTTTTTAAAATATATTTTTATTGATTTCAGAGAGGAAGGGAGAGGGAGACAGAGGTAGAAACATCAATGATGTGAGAGAATCATTGACCAGCTTGCCTCCTGCACGCTCCACCCTGGGATCTAGCCTGCAACCCAGCCACATGCCCTGACCAGTAATCAGACTGTCACCTCCTGGTTCCTGTGTCAGCGCTCAGCCACTGAGCCGTGCTGGCTGGGCTGATACATTTTTTTAAATGTGATTTTGGTGTGGTTTTAAATGTTAACTTATGTTTTATCCTAAAATTGAAGAGGAGAATCTGATTTGTTGTTGTTTGTATGACAGTTTTATAATCTGATAAATGTAATATATTAAAATGCTAAGATATGGTATACATTTTGTAAAACTCAGTTTGGAGTATGTCTAAGTCACTGTTTTCATTCCTGTGTCATGCTTTTAGTCATTTGAGGTATAATGGTTCCTATAGTTAACTTTTTCCAAGGGAAATTTAGAGTTAAAGGTTTTAGCCATTGTGATTGAGATTTGGGGTTGGATGGAATAGTCGACTAAAACAATACTGTATCTCAGGAAATTTTTATTTACCGTATACTGTGTGCCAGGCATTCCCTTTCCCCACTTTCCTCCAAAGAAATTGACCTTATTTGTTCTGGGCCTGTGTTATTTCAAGTAGCATTAATTCTCTTTTTAAAATAAGAAAGCAGCCGAAACCGGCTTGGCTCAGTGGACAGAGCATCGGCTTGCGGACTGAAAGGTCTCAGGTTCGATTCCGGTCAAGGGCATGTACCTTGGTTGCGGGCACATCCCCAGTGGAGGGTATGCAAGAGGCAGCTGATGGATGTTTCTCTCTCATCGATGTTTCTGGCTCTCTATCCCTCTCCCTTCCTCTCTATAAAAAAATCAATAAAATACATTAAAAAAAAATAAAAAAATAAAATTAAGAAAGCATTCTCAATGTGGAAGTACTGCCATCCTTTTTGAACTAAAGCAGGGAAGTCTTAGAACCCTTTGAAGTAAGGGCTTTGGAAGGCTTTTTTAGAATTCTAATATAAATATTAAAATTAACGCCTTTTGTGAAATAACTAACGTGACTCATCATTGACAATTTATATGTATTTTCATCTGTTGGTTTTTTAAAAAAATACCTTTTTATTGATTTTCAGAGAAAGAGGAAAGGAAACGGTTAGAGAGATACAGAAACATCAGTGAGAAAGGAACCTCATCATCGGCTGCCTCCTGCACGCACCCCTACTGGGGATCGAGCCCACAACCTGGGCCTGTGCCCTGACCAGGAGTCACACGCCGACCAGTGGGGCTTCCTCTGTTGTTAAAGCGGTTATTCCATGTCATAACCACTACTTTTTGCCAGTGACCAGATCATACTAAGTTTTGGAGAGGATGTGTATCTACTTGATCTCTTATAAGTTATTGACGGGCAAAGAAATTTGCCAGCCACTCTGTCAGTTTGGCATAGTAAGGTGAAATAGAACATTAGAAACCACTGTCCAGCAACCCCACTTCTAGGTTTGCACCCAAGAGAAATAGTTGCATGTGTGTACAAGGAAGCAAATGAGAATGTTCATATCATTGTGAGTAATAAAATCTGGAAGCAACCCAAATGCTCAGTGACAAATGAATGGGTCAATAAAGTGTGTTGTGTGTGATGTATTTTTTAAAAAGTGTAATATTATGCAACCTGTTGGCTAAATCTGTTTTTGTACTAAGCTAAGAATGGTTTTTACATTTTTAAAGTGTTGTTTAAAAAAAGAGGATGACCAAACAGATATCCTATGTGCCATGCAAAGCCTAAAATATTTACCTTCTGGATATATACAAAATTTACTGTTCCCTCATCTATAGCTCCCTATAAATAATCTGGATGACTCCTAGCAATATAACCTATAGCTGTTCTGTCCAAAACAGCCAATAGTCACATGTGGCTAGTAAGCATATATTAATTTAAATGAAAGAGAATTTCTGTTTGGCTGTTCCTCGGTTGCAGTAGTCACAATAAAGTCAAAACAACTAAAACCAAGACGACCTTTTTTTAGGACCACACACAGATGACATAAAAGCAAGAGAAGAGCAAAGGGGAGTAGTGAACCCAGCGTTCAGAATTGTGGTTACCTTGAGGCTGGGAAGGCTGGGGGGAGTTACAGATGTTGTCTGCAGAACTTGCAGCCTCTTGGAACTGTGCCACAGAGAGATTACTTTAGAAAAGTATTACTTTTCCAGCAGGAATTTTCCTAAAGGTCTTTTTAATAGCTGCAGGCCACATTGCCAGTAAGGATGCTTGCTATGTTTTGATAGGCCACAAGGTGTCACTGTTGTTTCTGAAATCATGACAGCATCGTTTGCTGTAGTGAAAGGTAGTAAGGCTGCCATCTTATCCATTAGTGTTGATTTAACCTTGAAATAGAATCATTTGCTCCAAATTGCAAATTGCAGTGATTCCCCCTCACTCACCAAGAACCCCGAGCACAGCTTATTAAGTTCTAATTCGGAGAGCCGTTTCGTTAAAGCAGCCTGCGTGTGCTTTCAGAAAAGTAAACCTCGATGGTATTGATTCCTGAAGTTTTCCTCAAACATCATATTTTTGTTTTTTGTAAGCAAGTAAAGAGGTTAAGATTTTTTCCCTGCCCTAGATTGTTTGCTTACTTTCCTGTAACTACTGGAAAAGAGAAGGTTGGCAGAGTAGAGTGGCATGAACTAATTGAAAATGAAATATTCCATTATAATATTTAGATATTGAAAATGTGTTCATAGCTCTTACTGTAATTCTTCAAAGGTTTTCAGTATACTTCTAAATGTTCAGTGCTTATTATTTTAGCTGGAGGAGAGCAGGAATGTTCAGAAGCAAATGAAGATTCTGCAGAAGAAGCAAGCCCAGATCGTGAAAGAGAAAGTTCACCTGCAGAGTGAGCACAGTAAGGCTATCTTGGCAAGAAGCAAACTAGAGTCTCTCTGCAGGGAACTTCAGCGTCACAATAAGACGTTAAAGGTTAGTTGTTCTTTGTTCTCTTTTTCAGGTGGGACTAATTCAGCTTTTTATAATCACCGTGTACCTATCCTATATAATAATCTTATATAATAAAAGGGTAATATGCAAATTTACCAAACGGTGGAACGACCTCAATACAGGAGCTGCCCCCTGGTAATCAGTGCGCTCCCCCTTAGCCACCAGCCAGGATGATGGCTGGTGAATGCAGCAGCCTGCCTCTCTGGCAGGGCTAAGGATGTCCAACTGGGCCTAAGCCGTCAGTCGGACATCCCTCAAGGGCTCTCGGACTGCGAAAGGGGACTGTGAAAGGGTGCATGTGCACTGGGCCTCTAGTTTGAAATAATAAGTTCTTGTGTCTACTTGGAGACAGAGCTACCATCTTGTTTTCTATTTGGCTTGATCTGATGTTTAGGGTCCCTCATAGGTACTCATGGGGTTCTAGATGAGATTGGTATTTAAAGCAAGCTCTCCTGCTTGGAGCTATGGCTTAGGAAGCACGTTTATTACCACGTATGAGATTCTAACATGCGGTGAGAAGCAAGTGGGAACAGACTAGAGGCAGAATGAGCCTGGGAAGGGAAAGCATGTACTGCCTCCCCCCCCCCCCCCCCCCGATGTTACTCAGCTGCCTTGCCAAACTGCCCTTGCCCATGCCAGCTGCCCAGTTCCTGAGTACTTTTAGAAGAGCATTTGGCTGATTATAAAGGAAGAGGGAGCAGGCACCCAAAGATTAATTGGCACCAACAGTGGAAGAAGGAAAAGACAGGGCAGGATCTCCTCAGCTCACCCCCAAGGCCTGGAATACAGGCGCACTCAGGCGATGGATCTGCACCTGATGTGGGGGCCTCTGTTTTCTTATTTGCTTTTGAACCTTTGGATTTAGATGTTAAAAAATAGGTGGTATTTTCCCCCCTACAGCAAATTACTATTTTGTTTGCACTGTTAATTGTTTAGACATAGAGAAGTCTTTTAATACGTGAGTTGGAAATAGGCTTTTCAAAGTACAGATTCCATTTGTCCTCTTGCCCCTAGGAAGTAGAAGGTATGTCCTGAGAAGGGACCTGTCTCTTGAGGCTGTTGGAGGTGCTGCCTTATGGAGCCGGCGAGGAGGGGACTTGGGGACATAGCTGGAGGGAGCTGGCTGAGGGGACAAGCGCCTTACGTATCTAGCGGCATAGTGAACTTCAGACGGTCACATGGTTCTTATTCATAGCAGGGCAGTTTGCCTCTCCCCCACTGTGCCATCTACTTAGGAGAAGCTTCTTGCTTTGAAATGGCAGCCTTTAGTTCGTAAACACGGGAAGGAGTTAGGGTTCAGAAGCATCACTGCAGAGCAGCGGTCAGTGAGCCCACGCAGCGGCAGCTCTTGTGAGCATGTTGTTCGTGGGCCCGTACCACTAACAGAGTATTTTCCGCAACCAGGAGGAAAATGTGCAGCAGGCCCGAGAGGAGGAGGAGAGACGGAAAGAAGCGACCGCGCACTTCCAGGTCACTTTAAATGAGATCCAGGCGCAGCTGGAGCAGCACGACGCGCACAATGCCCGGCTCCGCCAGGAGAACATTGAGTTGGGAGAGAAGCTGAAGAAGCTCATCGAACAGTACTCGATGAGGGAGGAGGTAAAGGCCTCTGGTTTGTCCCACCAGCTTCGCATTGGCAGTTCCTTTTCACCGCCCGCTGCTAAACGTGTAGAACTCGTCACATGGGCTGGTGCACCTTCTGTGCGTGCGTAATAGAAGGCAGGCTGTTTGCTTTTGAAATTTATTCTTGTTGATTTCAGAGAGGAAAGGACAGTGATAGAAACATCGATGAGGGAGAAACGACGATTGGCTGCCTCCGACAGGCCCCCCTGCTCGGGATCAGAGCCCGCAACTTGGGCGTGTGCCCTGACCCGGAACCGACCCGGAACCGAACCAGGACCTGTTGGTTCATAGGTTGATGCTCAACTACTGAGCCATATGGGCTGGGTGTGTTTTTTTTTTTAAAATATATTTTTATTGATTTCAGAGAGAGAGAAACAGCAATGATGAGAGAGAATCATTGATTGGCTGCTTCTTGCACGCCCATCCCGGGGACCAAGCCCACAACCCTGGCGTGGTGCCTGGGTCCACACTCAGCCACTGAGGCACACAGGCCTGCCAGAGGTGTTAGGGCTTCTATTTATTTAATTTCCCTTAAGAATACGTTTTCATTGATTTCAGAGAGGAAGGACAAGGGATAGAAACATTAATGGGGAGAGAGAATCATTGACTGGCTGCACCCCTACTGGGATCAGAGCCCTCACCCTGGGCCTGTGCCCTGACTGGGAATTGAACCGTGACCTCCTGGTTCCTGGGTCAGTGCCCAACCACTGAGCCACCCCGGCCAGGCCATTGGTGACTCTTGCATGTGCCCTGACTGAGGACCGAGCCCACGCCCTTAGTGTATTGAGACGCCCCTCTAGCCAGCTGAGCTCCTAGGCCAGGGCCTCCCCTGCCTTTCAGTTTAAGAAAATGTTACGCTTTTATCTGTGTTGTGTTCCTTACACAACAAGATTTAAATGGCCAGTTAAAATTTTTAAAAAAGATTGTGGCATCTGCTCTGGGTTACTTTATCCAGTATTCAAGACAAACCTTACATTATATTAATTTATAATTTTACATATAGCCCTTCAAAAACTTAGTTTGTAGCTGTGGCCGGTTTGGCTCAGTGGATAGAACGCTGGCCTGTGGACTGAGGGGTCTGAGGTTCGATTCCGGTCAAGGGCATGTCCCTTGGTTGCGGGCACATCCCCATTGGGGGGTGTGCAGGAGGCAGCTGATGGATGTTTCTCTCTCACCGATGTTTCTGTCTTTCTATCCCTCTCCCTTCCTCTCTGTAAAAAAATCAAATGAACTATATCAAAAAACAGAAACTTAGTTTTTAAAATTATTTTAATTTAATCACTCATCATTTTTTACTTTTTATTATGGACAATTGCAGACTTAAACAAAAATAGAGAGAAAATATGTCACCTGGATTTAGTAGAAGAAACCATAGTTTCAGCTATATTTCTGTCACTTTCCCCTGGGTTATTTTGTTCTTTTCTGTTTGTTTACTTTTTTTTTTGTCACGTGGGTTATTTTGAAGCATATCCAAGGTGCCATATTATTCCATTCATATATATTTGAAAAGATATTTAAAAAAGATAAGGATTATTTTTTAAGTTTATCCACAATACCATTTTCATACCTAAAAATTAACAATTACTTAATGTTAAATGTCTAGTCATTGTCCAAATTTTTCCGATTCTCTCCCCTTTTATAAATTTTTTGTGTCTTATTATTAATTTGAACATTATCAGATATCAGGAAGAGTTTTTCTGCAACTGAGAAGGGATAATCTGACTATTTTATTATACTTAAATAACCACATCACAGTTTTCCTTGGAAATAATAACAGCCTTTTACCAAAAGCCTACTATGTGCTGGGCCTCATACGCCTTACAAAATGTAACCATTGGATTGGCTTTTAGAACTGCAGTGTGGGCATGGCTGTCCCCACATAGGTAGGCAACTGGGATTCAGCAGGGATGAGGGGCATCTGCTTGAGGCCATGCCTGCCTTCAGGGCATGCTTCTTTCAACTAAGAAATTGGAAAAACTGAACAGGAAGAAAAAGTCTCCAGAAATTCTGTATATGATACATGGGTTAACAGTTGGAGCTCCTTATCCATTCACTGAGCTATACTGGCCAGGCTGTACCTACTCTTTCTGATCTGCGTAACTCTGATGCTGAGGCTCAGACCGCGTCAAGGAACAGATGGCCCAGGCAGTGTGGCTCAGTGGTTGAGTACTGACCTGTCAACCAGGAGGTCACGGTTCAATTCCCTGTCAGGGGACATGCCCAGATTGCGGGCTCGATCCCCTATAGGAGGTGTACAGAAGTTAGCCGATGGATGATTCTCATCATTAATGTTTCTCTCTCTCTCCTCTCCTCTCTAAAATCACTGGAAATATTTTAAAAACAATTTTAGAAACAGGAAGTGCTGGCATGTGGCTGCCAAGTGCTTGATTGCCCACCTCTGGAAGAGAGGGAATGGGGTGTTAGTAGAGGGCCCACTTTTGAGGTGCCAATCAGAAAGACACAGTTATTAGCTCTGGGAAAGCAGAGGAAGAAGCAAGGCATTGTAACTCGTGTTATGTTTCCTTGTTGTGTTCCATTTTCATTAAGTGATGGGAGAATTTGACTTTCCCTGCAGCATATTGATAAAGTGTTCAAACACAAGGAAGTACAGCAACAGCTTGTGGATGTCAAGCTTCACCAGACCTCACAGCTGATAAAGGAAGCTGATGAAAAACATCAGAGAGAGAGAGAGTTTGTAAGTTCTGTTTCTTAACAAAAAATTACTGCCTGATTGTAACCAAAGCCATTTAAAATATGTTAATTTAGTCCACATATATTGTAGCACCTGGGTCGTGCTAATTGTTTTTTTTTTTTTGCTCTAAATTGAGAAGAGTATGTTCGTGTTAGAAAGCATTTGGCTTTTTATTTATTAATTTGTTGTATAGAAGATTCGCTAGAGAGATGAGGCCACGTCACTGGGAAGACCTGCACCTGTTGGGCTTCTCTGTGCTGAGAACGTTCAGCTCACTTTTAGGTAATGGTCACCAAGTTCAAGAATAATACCAGCATTTAGTACATTAAATTTGGCAATTCAGTTTAATATCAAGCTTACGAAACATGGGTCTCATATAATACTGTTACATTTTGTTTTCAATAAAGTACCTTGAAACTAGGGAAATTATTTGTTTACTTACTTGTATAATTTTCTGATAAAAATTTAAGCAAAACTCTCTATGCCCTAATCACTCAGCATTGTTCTTAGAGTATATGCCTAGATTATATTGCCTCCCATAATTGTGAATACAGTGGAATTTCATTGGGTGGGTATGTATATTTAATACCTGGCAATTCAACGACATATGCTTAATCAAAAATAAAATAAAAATGAGAAACGGTTATGATAATGAAGACTGTTCCATCCAGCTTTCCCTCAAATGAGCCTGGCATGAAGACTCGTTCCTGAGTGGCCCTCATGGTGTGGACAGGTCACGCTGAGTGTGCGTGTAGGGTTAAGAGAGACGCGTTGTTCGCACAGCGTGAACCTGCCGCCTGAACTGACGGTGTTATCCCAGGTGTAACTAAGAACGTGGGTGGTATTTCTAGAGTTGGAGTGTAATTTCATTTATGCACCCACACGCACATTACACATATATACCTTTTCTGGTGGTTTAAGGACTTTTTGAGGCTTATTTGGCCTATGTATGACATTTTACTTCAGGGACTGAATTTTATAGATGCCTACTATGCAACTTCATTATATAATTTTCTTGAAGCCCAAGTAAATTAAGGTCCCCCCCCCCCGCCCTTTTGAAAAAGTGATCAGAAACCAGGTCTGTGATTTCATTGCTTAGCTCCATACCCTTTCATCTTGTCTCTGTGGAGTAGAGGGGCTTTCTAATGCACCCATATGTCAAGATTCCTAGCCGTGTTTTCTGCTAATACTAGACTTCTAATTAATTTTTACCTAAAACACTATAATTTAATCTTGAATTTTATTTTATTTTTTAAAGATATATTTTATTCATTTTTTTTCAGAGAGGAAAGGAGAAGGATAGAAACATTAGTGAGAGAGAAACATCGATCAGTTGCCCCCCCCCCCCCCACTTGGGATGTGCCCACAACCAAGGTACATGCCCTTGATCGGAATCGAAACTGGGTCCCTTCAATCCGCAGGCCGATGCTCTATCCACTGAGCCAAACTAGTTAGGGCTAATTTTGAGTTTTATAAACCTATTATTAGTCCTCCACAGTACATTTTCTAAGCAGTAAGATTATTCCTACATCCCTATGTATTAATAAGTACTATAGATCAAAGATATAGGTAACTGGCACTTGGTGTTACAACATTTCACTTATAGACTTTGGGTCTTAATAAAACAATGGTTGGAAGGATTACGAGTATCAGGTCATTTCACATTGTAGTCATATTTGTAATTACGATTAGTGTTTTGCCAGAATGTTTCTGTTTTCTAGTTGTTAAAGGAAGCAACAGAATCGAGGCACAAATATGAACAAATGAGACAGCAAGAAGTACAACTAAAACAGCAGGTAACTTGACAGCAGGGGATAGTAAAATCGTAAGAAAAAATTGTGGTTCATTTGATATATACCTTGAATCTCTTAAGATGCTTCTGCTTGTTCCCAGCCAGAACTGAGAGTAGATCACGTGTCCCTCCTAGAGTTTCCTCTTCAACTTGTCCCATTTGCCTAGGACTTTCCTGGTTTTAGTACTCAAAGTGCTGCATCCCAGCAAACACTTAGGTCTCAGGCAGACTGGGATGATCGGTCGCACCATCTGCAGTGTCCCCTTTCCAATAGCCCAGCCGTTTCCCATGTGTGTCAGCTAATTTCCAATGAAAGAAAAACGGGTAAGTCTTCAGATTTTAGTTCGTCTCTATTAAGTAGAACTGCATGAAATTGCTGAAACTTGACATCTCTGACCTACAAAATGTCAATCTCATAGTAGAATTTAAAATCTTAGAAAGTTTGTGCTCTGAGGACATAATCTATTTTAAAAACTTCCTATTGGGACCATACAGTGCCACTCCCGGGTAGAGCTGTGGGGTGGTGTTTTTAATGGGGGCCCTCCCTACTTTTCCCATTCTCTTTTTCTTTTTGTATTTGGTACAGTTTTGTTGACTATAGTCACCATGCTGTATATTAGATCCCTGGAAATTATTCATCTTATAACAAATTTTGTACCCTTTGACAACATGTCCTCATTTTCCCCACTGATTGGGCATACATATAAGTGAGATCATACAGTATTTGTCTTGCTCTGTCTGAATTATATCACTTAGCATATGCCCTAAAGATACATCCATGTTATCACAAATGGCAAGATTTTCTGTTTTTTTATGGCTGAATAATCCATTGTGTGTATACACCACATTTTCTTTATTCATTCATCTGTCGATGGACACTCAGATTGTTTCCATAGCTTGGCTATTGTGAATAATGCTGCAGTGCACGTGTGAGTGCAAATATCTCTTTGAGATAGTGATTTCATCTCTTTCAGATATATGCCCCAAAATGAGATTGCTGGATTATATGGTAACACTTTTATTTTTTTAGAAACTTCCATTCTGTACCATCTTACATTCCCACCAACACTGCACAGGGTTATCTTTTCTCCACATTCTTACCTACATTTGTTCTTTTACTGTCCTATCTAATAATGAGGGAATATGCTAATTGACCATCACACCCTCACAAAAGATGGTGGCGCCAATAGCCAATAAGGAGGGAATATGCTAATCGACTTCAAGCCCTCAAAGATGGTGGTGCCCACAGCCACAAGATTGTGGCACCCAATTTCCTCAGCCCCCCAGCTGCCCAGGGCTGGTCTGAGATACAGGCAAGCCTCGGATGGTGGCTGCCCAGTCGCCCAGGGCCTCCCAAGACTCAGGTAACCAGGGCCGGCTGAGGCTTGCGCTGCTGGTAGTGGCAGCAGCAGAGGTGTGATGGGGGCATCGCCTTCCCCTGATTGCTGGGTTGCCTCCTGCCCCTGAGGGCTCCAGACTGTGAGGGGAGGCAGGCAGGCTAAGGGAGCTCCTCTACCAATGCATGAATTTTCATGCACCGGCCCTTTAGTTTTTTTTTATTTTATTTTTTTTTATAATAGCCATTCTAATGAGGTAGTATCTCGTTGTGGTTTGGGTTCGCATTACCCCCATGCAGTCATTTTCAACATTTTTCATCTCATGGCATACATAAACTAATCAGTAAAATTTTCCTGCACCCGCAGAACTATATTTTTTGCTGATCTGACCAAAAAGAAAAGGTATGCTTTTGACTCATTCACACCAGGCCGCCATTGTTATGTTGGTTGTGGTCATTATTACTTGACATTTCTGAGGGAAAAGGGCTCAGTGCCCGTGACTAAATAGGTATTGCATGTTTTAAAAATTCTTGTAGCACACCAGTTGAAAATCACTGCCCTGAGGATCAGCGATGCTGAATACCTTTTTCATGTACCGCTTGGCCATTTGGATGTCTTTGGAAAAACGTCTCTTTACGACTTCTGCCCATGTTCACATTGGATTGTTTGTTTTATTGCTAGTGAGTTGTATGAGTTCCTTATATAATTGGATAGTAAACTGCTTATCATGTATATGGTTTGCAGATATTTTCTCCCATTCCATAAGTTGTCTTTTCATTTTGTTGTTTCTTCTGTACAGAAGCTTCCTATTTTCTTATGGTTAGCAGGTTTCAGCTGAATGTTTTTTTTTTTTAATATATTTTATTGATTTTTTACAGAGCGGAAGGGAGAGGGATAGAAAGTCAGAAACATCAGAAACATCGATGAGAGACATCGATCAGCTGCCTCTTGCACGCCCCCTACTGGGGATGTGCCCGCAGCCAAGGTACATGCCCTTGCCAGAATCGAACCCGGGACCCTTCAGTCCACAGTCCAACGCTCTATCCACTGAGCCAAACCGGTCTCGGCAGCTAAATGTTTTTTAATTAAGGCATGTACATTCTTAAAAAGTAAGTTTTTATTGATTAATAATATGTTTTTATTGATTTCAGAGAGGAAGGGAGAGGGAGAGAAAGAAACATCGATGATGAGAGAGAATCATTGGTTGGCTGCCTCCTGCACGTTCCACACTAGGGGTGAAGCCCACTGCCCAGGCCTGTGTCCTGACCAGGGAATGGAACCAGTGACCTCTTGGTTCAGCGATCAGCACCCAACCACTGAGCCACACTGGGCAGGCTGTGCATTATTTTATTAGACTTGATGCTATTGCACACTTAATAGACTACAGTATAGCGTAACCGTAACATGATATGCACTAAGAAACCGGAACATTTGTGACTCTTTATTGCAATATACACTTTATTGCGGTGCTCTGGAACTAAACCCACAATATCTCTGACTAGTACAATATGGCCATAGTGCTCATTGCAAGTTTGTACCATTCAACAGTATCTGTTCTATTTCCCCTCCTGTCATCCTCTGGTAACCACCATTTTACTCTGTTTTTAAGAGCTTTTTTAGTGTCCACATTTAAGTGATATAGCATACAGTGGTACTTCCCTTTCTCTGCCTGACTTTGCTCACTTAGCCTAATGTTCTCAGGGTGATCCCATACTGTCACATAATTAAGTTTTAGAAATCCTGATTTCTTGTTGTTCACTTATTGCTGCATTAGAATCTTGGAACATACACTTTTTGCAGTTCCTAAGCATGTGGCTCTCAGCAGAGAAAGCGCCCATGTTCGTTGGTAGGTAGAGGAGATTAAACTGGGCTCTGCAGAAGCTTTTCCATGTAGTTGTGTTTTTTTGCTTTCGTTGTTTGTGCTTTTGGTGTCATATCCAAAAAAATCATTGCCAAGACCACTATCAGGAGCTTTTTTTTTTTTTTAAAAATATATTTTATTGATTTTTTTTACAGAAAGGAAGGGAGAGGGATAGTTAGAAATACCGACGAAAGAGAAACATCGATCAGCTGCCTCCTGCACACCCCCTACTGGGGATGTGCCTGCAACCAAGGTACATGCCCTTGACTGGAATCGAACCCGGGGACCCTTCAGTCCGCAGGCCGATGCTCTATCCACTGAGCCAAACCGGTCAGGGCCAATGCCTCTGTTTTTATTCCAGTCCCATACTCTGATTACTTTAGCTTTGTAGTACAGTTTGACATCAGGAAGTATAGCACCTCCAGTTCAGTTCTTTTTACAGATTTCTTTGTTCAGGTTCGTTGTGATTCCAAACAAATATTAAGATTGTTTTTTCTATTTCCGTGAAAAAAAATGCCATTGGAATCTTGATAGGGATTGCATTGACTATATAAATGGCTTTTAGTAGGATGGATATTTTAATAGTACTAATTACTCTTCTGATACATGAATATATCTTTCCACTTATTTCTATCTTTCTCAATTTCATCAGTGTCTTACAGTTTTTATGTATAGATCTTTTTTCCCTTCAAACTTATTACTAAGTATTTTATCGTTTTTTTATGCTATTGTAAACAGGATTATGTTCTTTATTTCTGTTTTCCAAATATTTTGTTGTTAGTATGTGGAAATGGAACTGATTTCTATATGTTGATTTTTGTATCTTTATTGAATTTGTTCTAACAGTGTTTTGGCGGAGTCTTTGGCTTTTCTATATATGAGATCAGATCATTAGCAATACAGACATGATTTCACTGTTCCTTTCTCATTTGGACAGCCTGTTTCTTGCCCAGTTGACGTAGCCAGGCATCCAGTAGTGTTGAGTAGTAGTAGTACGAGTGGGCACCCTTGTCTTGTTCTTGACGTTAAAGGGAAAGCTTTCAGCCTTTTACTGTCCAGTATATTAGCTGTGAGTCTTTCATATATGGCCTTTATTATGTTGAAGTTTGTGCCTTCTATGCCAAATTTGTTGAGCATTTATATCATGAATGAATGTTGAATTTTGTCAAATGCCTTTTCTGTATCGAGGCAATCATGATTTTTATCTTTGGTGTATGACATTTATTGATTTACATATATTGAACCATTCTTGCATCCTGGGGTAAATCCCATTTGATCGTTGACAATTGAATTCAGTTGGCTTGGCCCTGGCCAGGTAGCTCAGTTGGTTAGAGCATCACCCGCTACTCCAAGGTTGGGGGTTCCATCCCTGGTCAGGGCGCATATAAGAAGCAACCAATGAATGCATAAAGAAGTGGAACAGCAAATCGATGTTTCTGTCTTCCCCACCCCCGTTCCTTTCTGTAAAAGTCAATAAAATAAAAATTAAATTCAGTTTGCTAGTATTTTGTTAAGAATTTTTGTATCTATGTTCATTAGGGGTGTTGGTCTGTAATTTTCTTTTCTTGTAGTATCCTTATCTGGCTTTGGTATCAGGGTAATCCCGGCTTTGTAAAATGAGTTTGGGTTTTTGGAAGAGTTTGGGAATGATCAGTGTTCTCATTTAAATGTTGTGTAGAATTCACCTATGAAGCCATGCGGGCCTGGGCTTTATTTTGTGGCCCCCCTATTTTTCAGTCCGACCCCTTGGGTTTCCCTAATGCAGTCTTCCTTTAGAGTGGCCTTGTGTGGGGTAGGGGGGAGAGAGAGAGAGGTAGAAACATCGGTGATGAGAGAGAATCACTGATCCGCTGCCTCCTGCACAGCCCCCACTGGGCATCCGGCCTGCAGCCCAGCCGTGAGCCCTGACCAGGGATTGAATCACGACTTCCACGTTCACAGGTCAACGCCCAACCACTGAGCCATGCTGGCCGGGTTACGGCTGTTGTCGTTTTTCCCCTTATTGGCGTCTCCCTGATGGCCCCCACCCCCGGCACCTGCCCTCCTCCCGTGCCCCCCCCCAATATGTTTTTATTGACTTCAGAGAAGAAGGGGGGGAGAGAGGAGCGCCGATGATGAGAACCATTGCTCGGCGGCCTCCCGCACGCCCCGGACTGGGGGTGAAGGCCACAACCGGGCGTGTCCTGACCGGGACCCAAACCCTGACCTGCTTCACAGGTCACCACCCAACCACCGAGCCGTGCTGGCGGCCCAGTGCAACTTCTGTCTGGTCTGTGTCGCCTTGTGTCACGCTGTCTGAGCTTTAGTCTGTTCCCTTTGCTGCACCCCTTCCTTTCCCCGCTCCCTAAATGTGGCTGTACTTCCCCAAAGGCGGTCTCATTCTGTGCCCTTACCGGGTCAGTTTCCGGAACTTGTTGATGATCTCATAGACTTGGGGTACCGTGACCCACTGTTCGGTAAACCCGGCCGCGTCAGTCCGGTTGTCACGGTAGTGCCCGCTGACTCCCGGAGTGGGCCAACAGTGACCGCTCAGATGGGGCGGTCTACCTGTGTGTGCCATCTTCGATAAAAACGGAGCGTGCGGAAGCTGCCGAAAGTGCCAGAACTCCCTCTTCTGCCTGAGCAGTGCTGCTCCCACCTGCAGGCCGGCAGCCTCAGAGGCCCCGTC
Organism: Antrozous pallidus; assembly: GCA_027563665.1. NCBI lineage: Eukaryota > Metazoa > Chordata > Mammalia > Chiroptera > Vespertilionidae > Antrozous > Antrozous pallidus. The sequence continues at coordinate 136,002,989 of CM050509.1, read as the reverse complement.
ACTGTGCCCCCCCCCCCCCCCCCCCCCCCCCCCCCCCCCCCCCCCCCCCCCCCGGTACAGACTGCTCACAGATCCCCGGCAACATTCCCTTCTACGTCTCCATCCTTGCCCTAGCCCCCACCTTTGTGCAGGCATGCTTTGGCTCTCTAGCCTGTCCCCGGAAACACCGCTTTTAGCCTGCTTTGGCCTCCCACATGCAGCAGAGCGTGCTTCTAGGTGCGCTCTGCGCGCCCAGCCCGCCTGGTAGCTAACTGGGGGGCTGGTTCTGACAGCGTCACAGCCCACCCCTCCCCAACCTGCTCACGGGATGGTAAAAAGGCATCACTCACGCTGCTTTGTGGCCTCTGATCTTTTTGCTGTTAATCCTCACACGAGGTCATTTTTCCATTGATTTTTTTAAAAGTCCATATATTTTATTGACTTTCTACAGAGAGGAAGGGAGAGGGACAGAAAGTCAGAAACATTGATGAGAGAGAGACATCCATCAGCTGCCTCCTGCACACGCCCCACTGGGGATGTGCCCGAAACCAAGGTACCTGCCCTTGACCGGACTCGAACCTGGGACCTTTCAGTCTGCAGGCCGACGCTCTATCCACTGAGCCACACCGGTCTCGGCAGCCATTGATTTTCAGAGAGTGGAGGGGAACGGGAAAGACGTAGAGAAACATCGCTGTGAGAGAGACATCAGCTGGTTGCCTCTCCCCCGTGTCCCCGGGGCGCCCGGAGGGATCGGGCCTGCGATAGAGGTCCAGGCCCTGGACTGGAGTTGAACCCCCTGTTCCCAAGACCCTTCCGCCTGACGGCCAGTGCTCCACTGAGCCAAACCGGCCGGGGCTCTTGGTGGCCCTGTCTTCTCTGCTTCGCTTACATGTCCTGTGTGGCCTTGCGCAAAACGTGTGTTCCTTGGGGCCTACTTTCTCACCCTGAAAGTAATCATCCTAGCCAGACTGTAAAGGTCCCCTTCCGGTTTAAAAGAATTCGGCCTGCCCTAGAGGCCTCGCTCAGGCCTCACCCACCGGAAGCTTCCCCTCGGTACTCTGTCCTGACCCCTTCTCCGTGCGTGTGCCCCCTTCTCGGAACTCCTGTTCCAGGAGAGGAAGGGGACGCCATGTTCCGTTTTCTGCTTGGCCTTTTGGTTAGCACTGTTTTATGAGTTGGTATAAAAATTCCCCGAGAGTACGAGTTAAAAGCAAAATCAGTATTTCTATCTTTCAGCTTTTTTTTTTTTTTTTTTCAAACTGTACTCCCACTGAATATTTCTCCCCCTAACCAAACCAGTTCTTTGGCTTTTATTTCATTTTCCTGCCTACGTCAGCGAAAAAGAGGTCTTTGAGGGCAAGCTAAGAATCGTGCTAAAAGAATGATCCTTTTCCTGGTACAGTTTTTTCCCTTTAAAGATCTATTTTTATTGATTGCAGAGAGGAAGGGAAAGGGGGAGAGGGGCACATCATGATGAGAGGGAAGCATTGATCGGCGGCCTGCCTGCCCGCCCCTGGGGATCCAGCCCACCCCCCAGGCGTGTGCCCTGCCCGGGGGTGAAACCAGGACCTCCTGGCTCGTAGGCCGACGCTCAGCCCCTGAGCCGCGCCGCCTGGGCCCCTGGGCCCCTGGGCCCACGGACAGTTTTTTCAAGTGTAAGGAGCAGGGGCTGGTAGTTCAAAAAGGATCAGTTGTATGACATTGATAATTATACAACAGCCTTCAGGGGTTTTCTGTTTGTTTCTTTCTTTTTAAAATATGTTTTTAGAAAAGATGCTTTTACTGATTTCAGAGAGAGGGAGTGAGAGAAACGTCAGTGATGAGAGGGAACTATGGATCGGCTGCTCCCTGCACGGCCCCCATTGGGGATCGAGCCCCCCCACCCGGGCCCGGGCCCTGGCCGGGAGCCAGACTGAGCCCCGCTGCCCGGGCCGCCCTTCAGTTTTTAACAAAACTGGCGGAATGAAGCCAGTCAATGTTTGTACATTTTTACCATTACATCTGAAAAGACGGTTACATCAACAGATTGCCTACGTTTTGGTGCATTTCTGTTGATTATTAGGGTTTCGGCCATCTACGCCTAGTTAGTGTCCAAGGATTGGATGCACATTTATTCTTGTTTAAAACAGTTTATTTACATCTATTTTGGCACTTGTTCTTCTCCTCTCAGTTGTGGAATAATTACCGTTTAACCTTACTGTGTTCATTGTGAAAGTCACTGGGATTTTAAATTGTTTACCTGGAACTCAGAACGTTTTATACTTTTTTCTGTAGCTTTCTCTTTATATGGATAAGTTTGAAGAATTCCAGACTACCATGGCAAAAAGCAACGAACTGTTTACAACCTTCCGGCAGGAAATGGAAAAGGTACTTGCATATTTTTAGTAGAATATTACTTAGAAGGGAATTTGAATAATGAGGATGATCGCTGCTTGGATGCGTTTGTTGCTGTGGTGCTGTCTGCCATCTTTTCTGGCTCCAGTGACATCACATTTGGTCACTGTGCCCTCAGTGTACCCCACAGAGCTGGTGATCTGCATGCTCTTACGTTGTCTTTATTAAAGCGACTTTCTCTATTAAATACCATTTGTTAGAAATAAAGTGGTTTCTTTTTTGTGTGTGTGTGTGTCATGTTTTATTCATTTCAGGTGATTCCTCTCCCCCACTCCCCCTTCACATAGTTCTGTGTCCCTGGAGATTAAATTACAGACATACAAGCCCGAAACAGCAATTGCCTATTTTGGTTAGTTGACATGTATATATTGGTGTTCCTACCTTTTTACCTTTTCTTTTAACTATACTCCCATTGAATTTTCCCCCCCAGACCAAACCAATTGTTTGGCTTTTGTTTCATTTTCCTGCCTACATGAAGGAAAGAGATTTCCTTGACATCAACTAAGAACCAAAATACATCCATATCCATCTACCCATCCATCTTTAGTTTCTTTGGCATACTCCCGTTAAAATGGGGGCTTTCAAAAAACGGTGGTGGGTTGGGAGCAGTACAGCAGTGTCTTGCACTTTGTAGGTGTTAGCCATGACTATTACTAGATCTTAGCTTTGGTTCTGGGGTAATGTCCCTACTGCATCGTATAATGTGTGACTGTATACAAGCTAGTTCATCTTTCTGCACCTTTCTATTTCTTCCTTGTTAAAAATAACAAAAATACCTTCCCTTCATAAAGTAAGAGTGTTTGAGACAGTGCTTAGCCATGTTAAGTGCTCCAATGACTACCTTCAGATATTTTTAGACCCAGTAATCTGTAGAACTCAGTTAGCTGCAGATTCGTTCCGCCTGCCAGTCTCTGCAGCTGTGGGCTCCCTGCAGCGAGTGTTGAAGATGGGGCTCTCCACTACAGGATCCTTCTGGGGAATCCTGGACTGGAACACATCTCCTCTCTGCTAGTGGCTGGAGGTCAGTGTTGGCTGGCACTCAACGCAGATCTCTCACGCTGTCTTCCGCAGCCTTTGTCCCACTCGGCCTTGTGGTTTCGTGGGCGCTCACCCATGCACTGAGCAGCGCTGGCTCGCCCTCATCCTCGTTCCTTGCTCCCAGCACCTGACTCGGTGTCTCCGCTGAGATCAGAGCTGGGGGACAATCAGTGCTACCGAAAGGAATCCCGGATATGGGGCTCACTGATGAGCATAGGTGTATCTCTGAATTTCTGAAAACGGGTCATGTAGCATAGGGTTAAAAACATTCTTTAAAATTTATGGACCCATTTTCTTGTTAGCAAAACCTGAAGTTGTGAGGTTGATCAAAGCTAAGGATTAACTACTTTTATCTTTTCCTTGGTTGTTGGAGTCATCCCTAAATCATGCTGCCTCTAGTTCTGAAATTGATGTAGTCTCAGAGGCTGTGGTAGAGCACCCAAGTTTTAATGTTTTGGGGGTTCTTCCTTCCAAGAATCAGATGAATTACCCAATTTAGACCGAAAACTCACAAACATGGCCATTTTTTTGTACAAGAAATGGGGGGGAAAGGGAGTTCTCACCTCTTGCTACCCCCAGTCGGAATGAAACATGCACTCCAACTTACCTGAGTTCAGTGTGGGGTGACAGCTTCCTCCAGGTGCTGCTGCCTCAAAAATTGAGATTAGATGTCTTTTCCTCACAATCTGAAACCCCTGCTTTGGTTCCTAGAAGCTTCTTCGATAAGCTCTGCTACCAGCATTCAGACGCAGCTGTCAGCTGGGCCAGGCATGTGCAGTGATGGGGGTGGGGAGGAGTATTCAAAAGCTTTGGTTGTGGGACAGGAACGTTGAGCTAAGACATGGCACTCTTTGAGTTTAAATTTGCAATTGTGTTGATTCACAGATGACAAAGAAAATAAAAAAACTGGAAAAAGAGACATTATTATGGCGTACCAAGTGGGAAAACAATAACAAAGCGCTTCTGCAGATGGCTGAAGAGGTGAGGAGGTTTCCCGTGACTAAGGTGTGTTCTTGGTCATGGGCACTCACAGTTCAGGTGTACGTTAGGGCAGGGGGCGATACGGCACTAGGGCCAGAGCCAGGCGGATTGCGGGGTGGAACCTGTGCTGGCCTTCCTGGCAGAAAGCTCATTTGTAGCTGTAGGGCCGCATGAAGCATCAGCGTCCATCTCCACAGGGCATTAGCCCAGGCTTGTGTTGGAGAAGCTGTAAAGCATCGAGACTTTGGTTTCAGTCGTTTCTCAAACTTGAGCTTGCATTGACTCCAGCTTGTGTAGACAGACCCGGACTGCTAGGCTCACGCTGAGTTTGACTCACTCTGCCTGCTGTGGATACAGGTTCCCACCTCAGTGAGAGAACAGGTGAATAACTCTGGTCCCTTTCTGGTTTTTTTTTTTTTTTTGGTCTTTTTAATTAAAAAAAATATATATTTTATTGATTTCAGAGAGGAAGGGAGGAGAGAAACATCAATGATGAGAGTCATTGATCGGCTGCCTCTTGCACGCCCCCCACTGGGGATCAAGCCCACAACCCAGGCATGTGCCCTTGGCTACAATTGAACCTGGGACCCGTCAGTCCGCAGGCCAGTGCTCTATCCACTGGGCCAAACCAGCTAGGGCCGGCCCCTACAGGCAGTCTCCTCAAGCTGAAATGGATTGTTTATGCACACTTGATTTCAAACCTCGATCTCACCTGAAAATCCGTAGAAAGGAAATCTATGCAAAAATGAGTCCTTTTCTGTTTTTAGTCAGGCCCTTAACATTCAATCTACTAGTTTATGATGAATTATAGTCTCTTGAATTTCCTGAATATTTCATCAGTTCAAATGGTTTTTTAATGATTTCTGAAATTTTTTATTAATTTCAGAGAGGAAGGTATAGGAAGGGAAATAGCAGTGAGAATCACTGGTCACAGTGCTGTTCACTGGGGATCAAGCCCACAACCCCGGCATATGGCCTGACTGGGGATTGAACTGTGACCTCCTAGTTCAGTGGTTGGCAAACTGCGGCTCGCGAGCCACATGTGGCTCTTTGGCCCCTTGAGTGTGGTGGCTCTTCCACAAAATACCCGTGGGATGGCCTGGGCGAGTCTATTTTGAAGAAGTGGCGTTAGAAGGTTAAGTTTAAAAAATGTGGCTCTCAAAGGAAATTTCAATTCGTTGTACTGTTGATATTTGGCTCTGTTGACCAATGAGTTTGCCGACCACTGTCCTAGTTCATAAATCAATGCTCAACCATGCCAGCCGGGCCTACAAAATGTTAGTGTATTTTGGTTTTAAGAAACAGGTGACAAAATTCAATTCCCTTTGTCAATATTGTGTTATAAATAGCCTGTTATTCATAGATGTGTCCGCAGTGAAGCTAGCTGGAATGTTAGATGCTTGAATTGAACATGCTCATGTGGTGATTAAACGGGTACTTCCCAATGTGGCCCAGACTAACTTTTTGGTATCCAGTAACCCAATTCGTTTTCAGTGAGGTGACGCACGTCTTGTCTCCCCCACTACAGAAAACCGTCCGCGATAAAGAGTACAAGGCCTTTCAGATAAAAGTGGAACGGTTAGAGAAGCTGTGCAGGGCTCTTCAGGCGGAGAGGAACGAGCTCAACGACAAGGTGGAAGTCCTGCAGGAGCAGGTCTCGGGGAAAGTGGCAGGTGCAAAGCTAGCACCGCGCGTGACGCAGCCCTGTGCAGCCCTGGCTTCTCCGAGGGAGCTGAGCACTGCCTGGCACAGCGGGGCCAGAGTCCCCGTGGTGGCCGTGCCCAAGGCGGCCAAGGAGAAGCCGGCCGCCCACAAGGCCGCGTCCCTAGGCACCGGGCCGGCCATCGAGTCGGTGGACTGAGATGAAGTGTGGTCGCTGCACTGAGAGCTCTATTTTGTGTATAACTCCCTCTGTTAGTAGTAACTATTGGTTTTGTGGTGAAAATTTTCTTACTTTTTCTACCATATCTGTATTTTCTTAGAACTACTGGCCTTAGGTGGTACAGGAGGCTGCTTAGCAGTTTTGAATAGTTGTCCTCAGCTGTGTGGCACATCTGCTTCGTTTCCCTTCATTGGAATGCATGTGGTCATTCGCCTTGTCCTTTCCTCGCTGCTCCTTGCACAAAATCATACTAATTAAAATTTCACTCGACACAGGGCCGACCATTCACTACAAGAGAACTTTGTTCTGATAATGGTTCCTTGATGTGAAAACAATCCTTCATTTAAACATCCTGGCCCCCCATCAATATTTAAAAAATAAAACCTCAAGATGATTAGTTTTGTTTAATAACCCATTTAAATGCCAAGTAAAAAAAACCCTGTAGGGTTGGGACAGAAACAAACAGCATATTTAATTCAGAATAGTTTTTTGATAATCTATCACTCGACAAACTGAGGTGGTCGTAGCCTCAAATGCCTCCAAGTTTTGGCAGAAATGTTGTCATGTAAACAATGCAGTATATGCAGGCAAATAATTCGACAAACACGCTTAATGTTTATGTAGCAGCCACACCGCTCCAGTTTCAGGTTAGAGCCAGTGGCGTCTGGACCACCCGGAAGCTTATGGGGTAGGTGGTTTGTTTTCCATTTGGGTGCACATCCTCCACTTCCCACAAAGCAGCTACTGATGGCCCTTTAAGACAGGGAGGGTGATTACTGTGTAGCTTGCTTTCACCAAGCAGAAGTCCCTCCACTCCCTTCTGGCTATTTGAAATTGGTGTTCAGCTTTTCAAACAGTCCTATCAGCCAAGTCTTCCATTCAGCTGAAACCGATGCATTTCATTTCCGAAACACAGACTGGAACCAACATTTTTAACTTTGGGAAGACAGCACAGTCAGTCAGGGCGTATTCTGGACGCTTTCCATTTGTTTCTCACCCTTTTCTTCCTGTTTTTATTTTCAGAGAAAAACGGTATTAATGGCCCTACACTTGGAATGGGGGACTTTTGAAATTAAGCACGTCATCTTTGTTCTTTACAGTGTCAAATGCAGTAAATGATTACCTAGCTGCAGTTATTGAAGTTCTGATTTTTGTCCCTAGTATAATCTGCGTTGAAGTATTTGATGAGATAAAAAGCCTCCAGTAGAACTAATGTTAGCGCATTCCACCGAGCAAAGCTGCCGAACTGGCGCTTCTTAAATTGCTTACCGGACTGAATAAACTTTCACTTGTAAAACCCTGTCACAGTCATGGCCTGAACCTGTACTGAAAGAACTGAGAATTGTCCAGGAGAGAGGAAACAGCACCTGGAGTGGAGGATTAGATCTAAGCTTCCACCGTCAGTTATATTAATCAAGGGGCCAGATGGTGGAGGAAAAGTAATCCACAAAGTAGGTTATCTAATCACTCTGTCAGAATGAGTTGGAAACAGAAAACAATCATACCCTCCCTCAAACAGCCTCTTATAAATACCGTCTCCCCCTGCCCCCCCCCCCGCTTCTAAATGAAATATTGGACTCATTTCCCAGAGAGGAAATGAAGGTATGCATATCAGAAATATCTACTTTAAAATTAGTGCTAATCACATTTCACAAGAATTCTGCTGGATATACAGCTCTCAATGTTTTAAGCCATTTGTGTAGCCCACCACGTCTCATTGTGGTGTTTGTGTGGAAGACTGTAAACCTTTGGTCTTACTGCCTATTTTCAAGGGCTTTATAAAGCAATGTGATTTAAACAGTACTTGGCCTGCTGCTTTTGGCTATATATTTTTAGCTAGATGCTACCATGGTGTTTCAAGGATATCGATTCTGTCTTGGATGCGTTTGCTGTCCTTTCAGAATCTGTCCTCCCTTTATCCTGTGAATAAACATGGGACCCTGAGAAGGACACTCCTAAAGCAGTCACTTCACCAGCTCAGTGTTGTGGCTTTGTAGCACGCCGTTGTACCGAATATATTCTAGAACACTGTACTGCTACCAGGCTGGCCCAGAAAAGGGTTAATGTCGAATTCACTTCAGTTGCATTTGTTGCACCGCCATGGAATCCTGTGTGCATTCATAGTGGCAGCAGAGAAGACGGGCCATTTCATCCTGACTTGTAGGAGTATATTTCTTGGTCTTAAGACCAGTATTTTTAGTTATGTATGCAACTGCCTTTCTTATAAACACCTGGTCATCACAATTCAATTCTCAGGTGTTGCAGAAAAATCTACCTCTTTCAGACTGTAGATGAAAATAACTGTGAAAAATGCAGATATCTTCTAGTTTGTGCTAAACACACTGCTTTATTTTTACAGCCCACGTCTTTCATGAGGATACGAATTGTTGAGGCAGTCTTGTTTTGCTTTTCAAAGACATTTTGTAGAGATTTTTCACTAATGTGAATCTGATTTTATCTACTCAATTCTGTATAGATTAAGTAAATATGTATGATAATTTAACAGCTTCTGTGTATTCTTTTGTTACCCACATGGCTTTAATTATATATAACAGTACAGTCCAAAGGAAGTTGTAGGTAGTGATTTCTTGGATTTTAAAAGTACTTTAACTGCACAATTTAACCAATAAGGGATGGGGCGCCGCTTGTCCTCTGGGTAGCAGAAGACCCATTTCATGTAGCCAAACCACTGTTAGTGTCTTTTCCGTCTTGGCACACTGCAGGGTGTACCTACTGAAATAACGGGACTAAGTATATGTAGGTGTTTGTTATACACAGAGAGACACGCAGGAAAGATCCTCGAGCAAAATGTAACATTACATTTTCTCTTAAGTAATGGGTATAGTATTTTAGGTTTTTGCCACATTTTTGTCTAAACATTTAAAAAATAAACGTGAAAACCATTCCTAGCTGGCAGGCCTTACAATATAGGTTGAGGGGTCAACTTGTACACTAGTTTTCTCCCCTGTAGATCCCTGTCATGTAAGCAAACAAGCTTTCTTTCTTTCGTGTGGGGGAAAAATCCAGGATTTCTTTAAAACTGCCTAAGTTAAAGCATAAAAGGATGCGGGTCAAATGACAGTTTAGGTAGTTCTCTAGGTTTACAAATCTACCAACCACAAATAAGACACCTAACTTCTCCCACCTTTGGATTTAGGATACTGTCATGCACTGTAGAAAGAAATTCAGGAAATGCTCACAAGAAAGGGAGACACATTCACTCACTCAACTCACTCACTCACTCTCTTTCCTACTCAATAAAGGGGACGGACAGACACACATCCCTACCCAGGTTCTAAAAGAATAAAACAAATTTTATTTTCAAACTTTATTTTCTGCAAAGCCAATCAACAAGTGTTGGAAGGGAAAAGTGTAAAAGTTATTCTTGCATATTCAGGAACAGCAAGCACTTAGTTTCAGAAAACAAAAACTTAAAATATTTGAATCAAAGGCAGTACCCCTGCTACTTGTACTTTAAACTGTCATGTTCTTAGCGACATCTTTCTTCCCTAAAAGCTACGATATGATACAGAACGCAAATAGCTCACTTGAAAGTGCTAGAATCAAAAAGTAAAGAACGCCATATGCCATCCCACTTAACATTTTCTACTATACAATGCTTTTTTTGGGGGGAGGGGGGGAGAGGGCGCTTGATAAACCAAGCATTCATGTTAGCATTACATTCAACAGAAACATTTCTCATACTTCGAGTTTAAGATCCTTGCCCCTCCAGTTCCGATGTTGTGACATCTGACTCTTCATCATTGTAAATGTTTTCAGCCTGGAGATAACAACCAAAGAAAGTCATAGGTATAACTCCCCGTGGTTTTTACAAGACTATCTGAAAAGAGCATTTCATAATTCCAGATTTTTGGATTCATGTGGCAATGTGTTTCAGTGTTGGAAGTGGACACATTTTAAGAGTAATTCAGTAGTTTTCCTTGTGTTTTTTTCATCCCCCAAACACTCTAATAAGTTTAATGAGGAAAGGCAGGCCAGTGTAGAATTCCACATATACCCCTAGATGCTCAAGCACTATATTTAAATTACTGTTCATGAAAGGTGTTTCCCAAAAGCATCGCAAGCATCATTTAGAGGGAGTGATATCCCTGAAGTTTATGAGGGTTGGTTAACACCTCAGTGCCTTAGAGATGTTGGTCATGTACTTAGTGCTAATCTTCAAAGTGCTCAGTATCATGTGCACTCGTTGACACTTTCCTCCTTTATTTTTTTTATTAAATTATTTTTATTGATTTCAGAGAGGAAGGAAGAGAGAACATCAATGATGAGAGGGAATCAATGATTGGCTGCCTCCTGAACGCCCCCTGCTGGGGATTGAGCCCGCAACCCGGGAATGTGCCCTTGGTCAGAATTGAACCCGGGACCCTATAGTCCACAGGCCGACACTCTATCCACTGAACCAAACTGGTTAGGGCTCCTTCTTTATTCTCCATGTTCTATGACACAGCAGACATTGGACATAGAGCAGTGACATCAAGAGCCCAGCTGAAACGTAATCATGAAAATCAGAGCACATGTGTCTACATCTGTTTATATACAGATACAGAGATTTCTCCTGACTGGACAGATGAATACTTAACTAGAATTTGTCATTCAAATGGAAAAGGGTTTTTAAAAATTATTCTCTTTCTATAAAAATATTTGGTATAATATGCATCTAGATTTTTGAAATATTTCTATTACTTATTATTATTATTTTTTTTAACGAACACTCAGACAACATGTTCTTTAACCCCGATGCCCGCAAACCGCCACCATTTATTTCTATTACTTATATCAGGAAATCTGTCCTTTACAAGATAGTCATTTAAGAGAAAAAAGATTTTAACTCACCATTTGCCAAATCTGCATGATGTTATCCTCAGACACTGAGCAAATGACCCATGGCTCATTGGGGTTCCAGCTAAAGTCTGATATCTTGGCGGTGTGTCCTCCATGAATAAACTGTTAATAGGAACAACAAAAAGCCTTGGTTTCTTACCTTTTGTTAGAGCATCAGTCTTGCAACAGCAGGGGCGGGTGTCACAGGCTTAGCACAGCCCCACATAAACCTTAACCTTCAAGGAGCCACCAAGGTAATTTGATTAGAAATAGGAGGGAGATGGGCACTATTGGCATCAAGATTAAGGAAATTTAGTTTCTGGGCAGGGAACTTAAAAATCCAGTCATTAAAAATTTTCCCCACTGTTAGTGTTGTGTTTCTGATTGAATATCTGCTCCCCGCTACCCCTCAAAATCCCTCAGAAATATTACAACTGAAATCAATGAGTTACTATACACTGTTTCCCAGGAGCTCGAATTATTCTTAATGAAACATTAGCCAAAACCTGGGCTCTATTTCCGATTTGCAATAAATGTCAAACCCCAATTACGACAACCTCCAAGACCTCCAATGGGAAACTAAGAACTAGAATTTGAAGTTCTGACTCATTTTCTATCTACATGGAGGAATCAATGATAGAATCCAATCTGCATCTTGCGTAAGAAAGCCAACATGTACCAAGAGTTCAGGAGGCCCATCTTCTGCATCTTCCGCCGACTGTTCTTCTCCAATTTTGCTATTAAGAAAGAGCATGATGCTTTTGTTATTGAAATTCTCACAGCATGAATGTTTGCAAAACCAGTGTCGGCCCAGAAAGTGCATCCTAAAACACACACTGGGAAAATATTTCTATGCTGCTATCAATTAGTTTTTGTATTACGTGGTGGGAGAGAGTGGATTGTTTATTTTCTGGAAATGGGTAAGAGCTGTTCGTAACTGAAATTGCAGAATTTGTTAATATTAAAAGTCACTCAGTATTTTCATTGTAGTGCTTACTACATTAGAATTAAAAGGTGAAAAGCATGTAAGAATCTACACTTCACTCTTAAAGCCTTTTTCATCCCAGAAGCGAGAAATAAGAACATTATCAGTGCCATATATCTGAAGATATGACAACAAAGCAACTTTATGGAATGTATAAGCCAAGGAAAGGTTAAGGTCCCCCTCCCTCTCTTAAAACTTTCAATTTGTAGAAAATGCCAACAGCCCCAATAGTGAAATCACTCTTAAGTGACACTCCACCTATCAGCCCTATGTCACATCTAGCCCAAAGGTGGACTTTGCTAATAACCGCTGGAAAAAAACAGCAAAAACATACAACCTTCTAAGTGATATTTTTTCCTTCCCATAAAAAACAAACCAAACCGAAATCGGTTTGGCTCAGTGGACAGAGCGTCGGCCTGCAGACTGAAGGGTCCCGGCTTCGATTCCGGTCAAGGGCATGTACCTTGGTTGTGGGCACATCCCCAGTGGGGAGTGTGCAGGAGGCAGCTGAGCGATGTTTCTCTTCTCCCTATCAAGAGTATAATTGCTAAAACTCACCACTTCAATCCGTACTTTTATCTAATGTGATTTTAACAGAAGTCATAAATGAATTTTAAGAAAAAATTATACAGTGTGTGCAAATTTATTCTTTGCACTGTTAGGGATAATTCAGTTGCCAGGGTACCAGACTTCTAAACCTTGCTATAGCACCTCATACAACCAGTATATTTTTGTCTTATGTTTCTAATTTTACTACTAAAATTGTTTTCAAACATACTCAAATAACAGTAACAGCATTTTATGCTGCACTGTCTGTTCCATACACTGAAGGATGGGTCTACTGCCTAGTATTAAGGCAGGTTTGGTTTTAATACACTAAAAAGTCAGTCCACTTCAACACAACACATTTACTACGGGTAGGAATAAAGCTATTCTTTGGTAATTGGCCACTCTGAGGTCAAGGACTTTAAAAAATGAAAACTGTACGATGAGCTGAGCCCTAAGAAGAACATAAAGTCTCTGACAGCATGGGCTATGCTCACCCCTCTCCCTAAGTATATCCCCAGCAGTTACACAGCCCCCAGTAGAAGCTCATCTGCCTGTTGAATCACTGAAAGCATAGAAGAGCAAATGGCAGAGGGTCTGAGAAAGACTAGGCCTGCAGATGTATGTGAGGTCCCACGAGACTGAAGAGCTAACATCTTTACCGCTTTTTATAGCAAGAGTGTCTTTTATACAACCATTTTGATGCTGCAACACAAATGCACACCTCCTTCAACTTCAATGCTGAGTATCAATAGAAAAATAAAACATCGCATAAATTTATTTTACAACTCATTTGCTGATTTACTTATGTCTTAAAGAACAAAGATTCTCCAGGAAGGTACTTAACATTTAACATTAGACTCATTAAACTGGGGTTAGCAAATTGCTCTTCTAAATTTATGAATTACATAATCTTAGATTAGCATATTTATATGCAGTTTCTCATCACCAGATTCTGAGTTACCTTAAATCCCACACATTCAGGCGGCGATCAGTACCACTTGAAGCCAGAATAGTTTCATTATGTGGAGACCAGTGGACCTAGCAATACATATTTGAAAATGTAAAAACAATCATCCATTCTAAGGTTTATGGGTACTGTCCCAATCCTCACTCCTTTCCCATGATGTGTTCTGTACCCTCTCCTTGGCCTATGAGCTCTCACCCTTTTTGTCCAATCCTTTCAAGTGCTCTTAAATGGCCCATATCCCTGGCCTGCCTAGGAAGGATGCACGCCTCAATATAGGGACATTCAGCTAGGAGCCCAATAATCTTATCTAGCCTCATAGCCGCCCCAACTGTTACAGTTGTCAGTGAAGCGTACTGTGACCTACACAAATCTCTCTCTTAAACATCGCACAGGAAATTGCTTCACTGGAGGAGCCACCACGCTGACATACTTAACTAAGAACCCTTGGATTTCACTTTTTGAGCTGCTCTGTTTGGCAAGACTTTCTCTTCTACTTCTGAACTAATAGCCTTTCAAAAAGCTCAAAGCTGTTTATTTCCCACTAGTAACATATACAGAAGAGGGGCTTTTTTTAAAAAAAGCAACATGCCATGCCCACGATAAAAAAAGACCATTTTAATTCCTCCCTGCCAAAAAGTTACTAACACCTGACATAAAGACACCAGAAGACTGTAACGTACCTGGAAAATCTCATCTTTATGAGATTCAAAGGTATGGAGCTTTAGTTTTAAATTACGCAGATCCCATAAAGCTACAGTCTGAAGGAAAACAACAAGTGAGAAGGAATTCATTTTTGCATTCTCCACAAGCGTTTTAAAATGCCTGATTACCACACAAAACAACTGGGTTATACGCGAAACACGTAAAAACCTTATCCGCAGAGCCAGTCGCGAGAATGAACTCGCTGTAGGGGTTGAACGACAGGCAGTTGACTTCAGCGGTGTGCGCGTCCACCAGGTGGCTTGGCTTGGAGGTGGTGTTGGATCTGGTGTCCCATCTGAAACACAAAGTTACAAGGCACACAAAGAGCTCACTCGACCCTCCCCAACTTCGCAGACCCTCAAGCTCCTTTCCGCATCAACTCCACATCACCTCTACACTTGCCCCTTCAGACACCAACCACACCTAGAGTTGGCAATTTAGACTTCCAACTGCTAAATGATACGTTCTAAACCTATGGAGAATAAACTAGGGCCATTATTTTTGGTTTCTCATTTATTACGTTCCCGTCTTATCAACTATTTCAAGCATACACAAAATACTGACAAAGCAGACAATGATACCTAAAACCCGGACTTGTCTAGTTTTAGTATTTTGCCTTATTTACCTCCTGTATTGGTTCCTTTGAGATAAAAAGCATTCTAGATTGTCGAATGCAGCCCTGTGGCCATGCCCTGATATAATCATTCTCCTCCCTCATCTTCAAAAGTCAGCCTGATCTCAATTTTGATATTTATCTCCATACCAAGCATGTTTAAGCTATTTTTTTCTTTCTTAAAAGCCAGTACATAATTTTTTTAAACAGGAATTAAACCACAGGCCACCACAGTCACTGATGGGTCATTCAGGATGCCCTGTGACACCGTCCCACTGCGCTTTCAACCGTACATCATGAGCTTCTGGTCATCCGCAACAGATCCAAACAGCGACTCGTGCAGCAGGTGCCAGGCCACATCCTCAACGACAGCCGAGTGGCCGGTAAAGATGGCTTTAGCATCCACAATTTTGCCTTCCTTTGGTCCTGCATTTATATCCCACAGACAGACAGTCTGAAGAAGGAAACACAAACACAGAGAAGCCATAAAAGATGGAATTTGAATGCTAGCATCTTATTTAAAACAACCTCATTAGAAACAAAACTATCTATATATAAAAGCCTAAGTGACCATTAGGACCAAACAACCAGAACGACCACTCAACCAGTTGCTATGATGCGCACTGACCACCAGGGGCAGACACTCAATGCAGGACCTGCCCCCTGATGGTCAGTGTGCTCCCAGAGCCAACCTCCCCTGGTCCCTCCCCATGCTGGCAGGCCCTGCCTGGCAGCCGGCCAGCCCCATATGGCAGCCAGCAGGCCCCGGCTGGCCTGGCCCCTATTGCCAGCCAGGCCTAGGGACCCCACCCATGCACGAATTTTGGGCACTAGGTCTCTAGATTAACTATATGAAGGCTAGAAATAAACACGAGGGAGTGTAATATTAACCAAAGTGAAGCTTCATGAACAATAAGAGTGTAGAGGTGTAGATTCTATGATCTGAGAAGCAAAGAGCCAATAAAATGCACTGTAATAGAGGCATGCATGGGGAGACCAGCACATTGGCAGGTAAGGGACACTCAGATTAGAACTTCTACCAATACACAGTCAAGTATCTAAAATTCATCTAGACTAGATTACATAACACTGAGAACCCAGCATTTGGTATCCACTGAACAGATGTGCACATCCTAAATATTCACGCTACGTTGGGAGATTGGTAATTGAAACGAAAACATGCCTCAATAAGAGGCAAAAGTCTTTGAACAAGCCTTTCATGGGAGAAACCAGTGCAGACATCGGAAGTACGACAAGTGATTGGCCCAGAAAGCCCTACTAGGCTATGAGAGGCCGGCGCCCGGGGCCTGCAGACAGACCCCATGGCATGCTCCTCAAACCCACGGTGAGGCCGTGGGGCCAGTAGGCTCTTGGAGATTAGGTTAGTCTTCTTCTGACATACCATCACACAAAAAATTCAGTCAAGTTTTCAGCTTTATGGAAAAAAATACAAGCTATAATACAATGATTCGTGTCCAATTATGTAAAATATGAGATAATTCCATTAAGGTATATTCATACTGGTTCCACTGACACTGGTAATGGTTTCATCTGTTTTTAAATCACTTTATCTGAAAGGGTTTCTGCAACTAGGCTGTATTTCCCAGGAATAATAGCTATTTTCCAAGTAACAAAAAATTAACACACGTGCCCTGAGTCTGTTGATACACACTCAGACTCACAATTCACAAGCACTGAAGAGAGAAAGGAATGGGTGCAGCTCTTGCCACCCCCTCACCTCAGGACAGATCATGGGAAGATTAGTGAGGTGCCTGGCACACGTAGAGTCCTCAGGAAAAGTTAGCTACTATTGTCACTGGCAACGTGATGTCAGGTGTCTTCAGAGAGTACTAGTAATTAAGAGAACCCATCTTCCCTATTTGGGGGACTTTCCCGTCTATTGTGAGGAAAGCAGGAAGGTGACACAGGCTCCATCAGTCCAACCAGAACTTTGAATTGTGAGCCGAAAAAGGGGAGGCTCTGTTCTGATGGGTGGGTGGGGGGGCATAAAATACACTTTAAAAAATATATTTTTATTGATTTCAGAGAGGAAGGGAGGAGAGGGAGAGATAGAAACATCAACGAAAATCATTGATCGGCTGCCTCCTGCACGCCCCCCACTGGGGATCGAGCCCGCAACTCTGGCAAGTGCTCTCGACCAGAATTTAACCCAGGACCATTCAGTCCGCAGGCCAATGTCTATCCACTGAACCAAACCCGCTAGGGCAGTGGTCGGCAAACTGTGGCTCGTGAGCCACGTGTGGCTCGAGAGCTGTTGTTTGCCGCTCTGCTGACTAGTGAGTTTGCCCTACCACTGGGCTAGGGCCATGACACATACTTTCCAAGATGGCAAGAGGGACGTCCTCACTGGCCGGATTGGCTGGCCTACCCTATCTTTTCCGGGCCATTTTCTAGCCAGGACAGCAATTCTGCGCGCCTTACCCAATGCCCTCCTGGTAAACTCCTGTTCTGTTTAAATCGGCCAGAGTCTGTTTTGATTGCTTTAACTAAAGAATCTTGACTGGCCCAATGAACCACTTTCAATATTTTCAAAAGCCTAGCAGAAACTACAATCAACAGAAATGTAAAGATCTGTGATGTGACAGGCCCTGTTCTAGGCATCGGGACATACTAAGGAAGACAAGAAACCTCGCAAAAAGCTGACACAAAGTGCGACCAAATTACACGAGCCCCAGAAATCTGCCCTTGGCTTCTGGTCGGAGTCAGACCAAACCCTATCTGCTTACAGTACGGAATCCGTGAAGATATGGGGCCGTTAAGTGGCATGAATGCTACAAACATTGACCTACAATGCATTAATGAGATCTCTTTGCAGTTGTATGGTACTTTTAATTGTTAAAACAATTTATAATAAGAATGCTGAAGTAACTCAACAGGGAAAGAGTTGTCTTTTCAACAAATGGTGATGGGAAAACTAGATGTCCATATGCAGAGAATGAAGTTGGGGCTCCTAGTTCACACTATATATAAAAATCAACTCAAAGTGAATCAAAGAACTAAATGTAAGAGTTAAAATAAGTCTTAGAAAATACTGTGTAAATTTTTTTCGATGCTGGGTTATATATGGTTTCTTAGATACAAGGCCAAAAGCGTAAGTGACAAAATAAAATAAAACTGGACTAAAAATTAAATACTTTTGTGTTCCAAAGGACACCATCAAAAAAGTGAAAAGACAACCCACAGAATGGGAGGAAAATTTCTGAAATCATATATCTGATAAATCATGTATCTACCTAAGTATTGAATATAAAAGAACCCTTACAATTCAACAATGAAAACCCCCCACAAAATTTAGCAATGGACAAAGGACTTAAATACACATTTTCCCCACAATATATATATATAAATGGCCAATAAGCACATGAAAAGATGTTCATCATTAGTCGTCAAGGAAATGTAAATCAAAACCGCAACGAGATACCACTTCACACCCACTCGGATGGCTATAATAAAAAAGACAGACAATAACAAGTCGCTGGTGAGGGCATGGAGAAACTAGAACCCTGGTGCACTGCTGGTGAGAATGTGAAGTGCGGCAGCTGCTTTGGAAAACAATTTGGCAGTTCTTCAATAAGTTAAACATAGAGTTACCATATGATGCAGTAATTCCACTCCTAGGTAATTAGCCAAGAGAAATGAAAACACATGTCCACACAAAACTTGCACAAAAATGTTCACAGCAACAGGATTCAAAATAGCTCCTTAGTGGAAGAAAGCCAAATGCCTAACTGATAAATGAATAAAACTATCGTATATCAATATGATGAAATATTACTCAGCTGTAAAAATGGGGTACTGACATATGCAGATGCACAGATGACATTATGCTAAGTGAAGGAAGCCAAATATAAATCGCCACATATATTACGATTGCATTTGTATGAAATATTAAGGAGAGACAAATCTATAGAGATAGGAAACAAAATTAATGGTTTCTAGGAGCTGTGGGAAGGATGGATTGAGGAAAGACTGCTTAATGGGTATGAAGTTCCTTTTTGTGACATTTTATGAAAATGTTTTTGAATTATATAGTGATGGTGAATACACTAAATCCCACAGAACTGTAACACAAACAAAAAACAAAATAAAATGTTATTTATATTACGCAGGCCTCACAAATACTTCATAGTTTCCGTTCCAGAGGTTAACTCTACCAGAGTAGATTAGAAAGAATAGGTTTCTTACATGGTCGTCAGATGCACTTAGCAGATGTCCACTCAAATTAGAATTCCAGGAAAGACCATAGCCTTCCTTCTGGTGGCCTCTTAGCCTAAGATCAGGATTACACTCTCCACTTGGGTCTAAAGAAAAAAAGAAATGCATTAACTACCAATTATTGGTTTACTGGAACTGGTAAGAGCAAAGCCTCACCTGAGTGAGCCATAACATTTATTTATGCTTGGAATAGCACTGCATACATGCAAGGACTTGGTCTGACCCAAAGGTGCCTTGAAAAGCTATTTTGTGCTTCATTCCAAATACTCAACGCAACCAGGTCTCAAGACCATAAAACAACCAGTTCCCCCTTTTGCAAAATCTAGTACTAGTTCTAACACAAAATACTGAAAACTACAGCTATTCTACAAATTTGCGCAATGACAAACTGCCTCGCCTCTGGGTCAATTTTTGAAAACATTTTTGTAAGGAGAGAGATAACACAACAGGTCTGGTTGCTCAGTCCTTGCATATATCTGGGACAGCCTGTAACCATGACTGACCCTTAGCCAGCTCCTGGGAATGTGACCCTCACAAAATTATTCATGTCATTACGAAGGAAGTTTTATAAGCCCAGAGCAGTCGGGCATGCTGTGGCAGCTTGTTAAGACTTGTAGGACTGTTCAGCAAGATTCATGATATTACCTCTGCTGGGGTCCTGACTTTCCCTCAGCGTGACTGGTCATGAGCGAGATATGCCTATGTAACCAGATCTCCATAAAAACTCCAGACTCCGAGACTCAAAAGGGCTTCCCTGGGCAGAGACATTAGCACGTGCTCCTGTAGTTTGCTGTTACAGAGAATGCATGCTCTCTGTGGCCACATTAGGGAAGGACTCAGAAGCCTATATGCCTGACCTCTCTGGCCTATGCCTGATCTGTAGCTATTTCCTTCTGCTTTTGCTGCCAGGAATAAAATCTGCTATGAGGTCCTTTTGTTAAATCACTGAAATTAAGTGTGGTTATTGGACCTATAAAACAATTTTTAAACCTTGAACAATTGTAGTCGTAGACTAGTTTGAATGACTTCAAAGCAGTTATTTGGAATCAAGCAAAAATGGTCAAGCAATGGCTTGACTTTTACCTGGTTTAGCAGGATGCTTTGTATAGTCAAAAACCAGCACATCAGAAGATGGTGTCTTTGTAGCAATGATGTGAGGATTCTGCGGCATGTAACGAGCACGGTTCACTTCTCCTTCGTGATTAATTTTAATTTCACATTCAATTTTTCCTGTTACAGAACCAAAGCCACCAAATTCTAATGTGAGAAGAAAGAAATAAACACATACACTTACAGTTAAAAGTCCACAAATCAATTTAATCAACCCAGTAGATTTTAATATGACAGAATACAATACAAATTGATGAGAGAGAACACCAAAGTATTGGTTCACTTGCCACTTGGAATTAATTTCTTCTCAAAGTCCATTTACATTAGAAAATATTGAGCGCTATTTTATGCAAGTTAATTCAGTTCCACCTTGGATTCAAAACAATTAAAAATTGCCCTCTTTCACTTTTGAAGATGATGTACTTATTCACTAAAATTTAAATAACCACACTTCAGCTTTTTAGTACAAGTACAACTAATTTAGAAGTGCTGCAGTTCATTAGCATTTTAGGCTTCATCAAGACAGGGAAGTTTTCACCCTCAGGTGTATAAACACTTCTGAGTCTACAGTAAAAAAAAAAATCCTCAAATAGAGGATATCCTTGCCTACTAACTGTCACCCAAACCTAAGGCACATATACATTCTAGTTCCGCCAGCATACTTGGTTCCACTGCTGGCGGAGTGCCAACACTGAAACGAGGGGCTTAACCTTTCTATCTGGTGTGGGGACAAGACTAGAGTGTAAAATAGTTATATAAAGGCCCTAGAGAAGTAACAAAGCCACGGAAAAAGTAAAGTAATGTAATGTTTGGGAAACAGCAAGATGATAGCAGAAAGAATACAAGTAGAGAATATTTAAGCAGATAATAGCAAACAAGAACATTTTCTTCTTTGTGTTCATTAGTAAAAACATGAATTAGTCGCTGACAAAAAAAGTTCAGGGAGGCTTCACATTAGAATTGTTATTTTTTTCCTGACCTATCTTGCTGCTTCTTTGCACATTCCTTTTTAGCTCAACCTGTGTCTCTGGTCAAGAGAAGACTCGCTCAAACGGCCAACGGAGCCAGGCAGGTAACAAGTCACACAGACTGGATGGGACCTGGTGAACACACGCTGAAAGCAGTAAACCGTTTCTCAATTTCAGCCAGCTTTTTCGATGTGGGACTGTTTCATGGACATTAACTCCCATGGCTTCAGACCAGAATTCAGCCACTCTTCTCCACGGCAAACATTAGCTTACTATTTCTGTGTGGCTGAAAATCATCTCCCATTCCACAGCTGCCCCTCTCACACAACCACATGAAACCCCCCATTTCACTCGCAGCATTTCCCTGCCCATCGTGTGTCCATGGGAGAAATGGGCCAAAGAACTCTTACCATTTGCAACAGCATCGATGGGCCTGCAGAGCACTATGCTAAGCAAAATACACCAGTCTAAGGAAGATCACACAATCTCACTCATATGTGGGATCTAATGAATAACATAAACTTATGGACATAAATAGATAGAGACATAGAAGCATCGCTGTCAAACTTGAGAGAGAAGGCAGGGGAGGGTGGGTGGAAAGAGAGAAACCAATGAGGTTGTATGCATATATGCATAACCCATGGACACAGACAATAATGTGGTGAAGGCCTGGGGTGGGGGTAGGGGCAGGCTGGGAGAGGTCAATGGAGTAAAAAGGGGACATATGTAATAACTGTCAATCAAGATTTAAAAAGAGAGAAATGTGCCTCCCCCTTCCTAAGACTACCCCCCCAGAATATTTTACCTCTTTTCTCCTGAAAGCCTGCTCTAAACCTGCCCCTTCCCTCATGGACTCCAAGGGTTCCTTCTAACCTTTCTTGTATCAAGATATTTAAGTTTTCCAGCTCCTTTAGATGCAATCCAACTACCTCTTAGAAGAATGAATGAACTGATGTCTAACCACAATGGAGTACTATACAGCATGATATACACACATATCATGTTGATGTTGATGTCTATCTCATTATTTTAATAATACTGAATGGCCTGGCCGGGTGGCTCAGTTGTCTGGAGCGCTGCCCAGTACATAAGGTTGTGGGTCTGATCACCCGTCAGGGCACACATTGGAGGCAACCGATTGGTATTTCTCTCTCCCCCCTTTCCTCTCTAAGTAAAATTAATAAACATATCCTCAGGTGAGGATTCAAAAATGTATCTATTCCTAAAAAATAATATTAAAAGAAAAAAGCAAGCTGCAAAAGATCATTATGTATATTTACTACTGCATAAGTAATAAAAATATGGATAGTTGAAAATGGCACACTAATTTCAGGACAGTGAATTCTGGAGAGGGAGGAATGGAACACGGGTGATGGGCCTTGAACTGTCATGCACTATTTTCACTAAGACAAAAACCTAAAGCAAGTACTAGGAAATGGTAAAAACTATTAAATCATTTGAGGCTGTGCAATAAGCAACAGGTCTGGTTGCTCACCCCTCAAAGCTCTGAGGGACACTGGGACCATGACTGACCCTTCACTGAGTCCTGGGAACGTGGATCTAAGAATGTTCTTTGTGTCACTGATGGACTGATGATTTTGGTGGGGTGCACCTGGTGCAATGGACTGTGCTGTACCAGTTTGTCAGGGTTGCTGCGCACAAGTATCAACACTGATGATACACTTCTGGCTTCATTACTGGGGTCCTGAGTTTCAGTGTCATGGCTGGCTGCCTGCAGGACAGGATGTGCCCATGAAACCAGCCCCCCATGAAAGCCTCAGACCTTGACATTAGAATGGGTTTTCCTGGGCAGAGACACTGCTTGTATCCTTGTCATTTGCTGCCAGAGAGAAAGCACATCCTGTGCAGCCCTAAAGGAGACTTGTAACAGACCTCCCTGGACTCCCTGATGTATATCTTGTTCCTGTTCTGCACTGTTTATTGTAACAAACTTTAGCCGTAAGTATAATCTGTTCTCAAGTCTTGTGAGTCTTCCCAGCAAAAGCACCAGAACTTGGTTGGTCAGGGGAATATCAAAGCAGGGGAATGTATGTTTGGCGGGAAAAAAAAACCACCAGTGAAATCAATAGTTTCCATAAAAATCCTCACTATTAATGCATACACCAGTCACCTGATTTATCTTGGACGCTTTTCCATACCCGTGCAGGCAGACTTATCTCATTTTTAGAATTGCTGCACAATATTTCAAACACACACCCTAATGTGTTTAACTAATTTGCTATGAACTACTTACTATCTGGGTTGTTCTGCTTGGTTGATCCTAATATTTCTGCCAATCCTACAAGTCATGCTACTGTAAAATCTCTGTGCACCTGTGGCAAGTAGTTCCGTAAAATCGAGTCCCAGTAGTTCAACTGCTGGGCCGAAAGAGATTAGCACACAGTTTTACTAACATGTAAGCGGAAAGAGGCTTGAGAGAGCGATACTGGAAGAGATGGTATACTTACCGCCCTTTTCGCTGTCACAGTGGGAAGCATCAAACTGTGCGTCATCATTCGGAATATGGACTCGAGCAACCACGAGGTGATTCTGCTCATCAGACGTGTGAGTCCCCAGCACAAGCCAATGAAGGGCGTAGTCCTTTCCTTCTGGTCTGTTTGGAAAAGAAAGTCAGTCACACTAACCCTACAAGAAAGCAGTTGTCTCAACAACAAAGATAAAGCTGGAAAAGTAATTGAATTCAGTTAATCACTGATCCCCGTACTTCTAAATAATGACGTCTCACCTAAAAAACGTCGCCCACTTTCACACACCACACGTTTCTCACTTCCCAGTAAGAGGCAACCAGGTAAGAATGGAAAGGATAAGGGTCAGAAAAACCGGGTTCAAATCCTGGCTCAAACTAAAACTAAGCTACACTAGCAGTTTCTTAAGTCACAACGTCCCTGTGGACCTCAAACAGATTGTAAATGGCATGCAAATGGCATGATGTGAAAATTCCCTCTTTCCACTTTTGGTGCTCAAGTTTATGAAATGGGCCTTCTTGATTTTACAGGGTGTGTGTGTGTGTGTGTGTCTTTATTCCCTCGTTCTATGGAAACTGATTTGAGGCTGAAGAACCTCCCCATACCCCTCGGCACTTTGGCCCAAACAGTGATTTGGGCATCTGCATCTGTTAACAATGGCGTTCCCCTGTGTATTATCCGAAGAGCAAT
Source organism: Antrozous pallidus (assembly GCA_027563665.1). Taxonomy (NCBI): domain Eukaryota; kingdom Metazoa; phylum Chordata; class Mammalia; order Chiroptera; family Vespertilionidae; genus Antrozous; species Antrozous pallidus. Next base: position 135,978,567 of record CM050509.1, on the reverse strand, counting down.
TTTCACCTGTGTCCCATAGTTCCACTTCAGAGAGGAGGGCCGAGAAGTCGGGCTCGGGACCCCAACACTAAGCGTGTTAAACTCTTTATCTGTTTCTCGGCTCCAGCTGTACAAAGGACTCAGTAGTTTGTGTCAGAGGGGAAAGGCCTGCCCGGCCGCCATGGCTCAGTGGCTGCCTGTTGACCTATGGGCCGGGAGGTCACGGTTCGAGTGCCAGTGGGGGGCATGCGGGAGGCAGCCCCCTGATTCTCTCCTGTCACTGTTTGTCTCTCCCCCTTCCTCTCTGAGATCAATAAAAATACTTATAAAAAAGGTTTCAGAGTTACTTTTAGGTATGTAATTTAGTACTAACTAAAAAAATACAAAATGAAGTTTTACCAAAATCTGGTTTAAAGTTAAAAAAAAAAAAGAATAAATACACACACGACTCCAAGAACAGAGAATAAGGTGGCCACAGCCAAGTAACAGCAGCTTGCTGGAAAAAAAGACACAAATCTTAGTTGATATATGCTCAGTGGCCAAAAATATGAAGCAGGCATCAAGGGGGAAAAGTGGGGGAGTGGTGGGCGTTTGTACTACTCTTAACAATAAAGACCTAAAAAAGGGAAATTAATGCCACTTTAGAGGAACTCATATGGGGAGGGGAGGCAATGCACATGACCATTCACCCACTTATTTTTTGCTGGGAAACTACACTTAGAAAATTAGGCTCTAGGCAATGTGCTTTAGGAGGACTTAGATAAAATGAAGCCTTCACAGGGAATAGCGGCTCAACACGGGAAGCAAATTAAACATGCCTCACCGGAACCATTTGGAAATAAATAGGAATGCTTGAAAGGACACACCGAAGAGCAATGTTAACGCTGACATAAAAAAAAAGGAAGTGATTTGTTTTTTTTATGGGGTTAAGCAGAAAAACTAAGATCAACAGGTAAAAGTTATATCACAGGACCCTTCTAAGGAGCACAGCTCCAAGATGGACTGGAGGACCTGAAAAATTTCCCTGGACTCTAAAGCTCAACAATCCCGGTTTCCCAACTCAATCACTATACTGGGATTTTTCTTTTTACTGTAAATCTTTTCATCTCCCATCCTTAAAATACAAGCCTATTTTCCTGAACCAATCATTATCACACTATTTCCCTCCAATACTGGGTACTCCTAAGGCTGCAGAAAGACTTGTGAGTGACCAACATTTCTACTGCTTTGTACAGGGACAAAATACAATCACAACCTCTTCAGACCCCACATAGAACCCTGCAAAGCACACACAGCCATCCTCAACCTCTAAAATGCAGGCATTTTCTTGTATTCCCCGAGCCACTGCAGGTCCCCCAACCAGATTCTACTTCTTTGTGTGCAAAGACCACCAGGGAACATACAATTTGAAGTCTTTACCTGCTAAGTTCTTACATAAAAGCAATAACTGGGGTAAGAACATATGCATCTATTATCTTTACAAAATATTTACACAAAACACATTATAGGTAACATTTTAAAAATATTTCAGTAAGGGGATTTCACTGAAATCCAAATGGAGAAAATTATTGTATCCTCCCTCACAAATTATTTCTGAATAGGAAGGCGTGAAAGAACCAGCATCCGTCACCGCTTACTATGTACCTTACTCTGCACCAGCACTTTATTTAACACGCGGTTTTATTTAATTCTCTCAAAGGTAGGCAGTCAGCATGACCAGCACCTCCATTAACAGACCAGACAACGGGAACAGCGACACTGACCGACTTACACTGATTCACAAAACTGCTGAGAAGCAGGGGCAAGGCTCAAACTTCGATTTGCATCATTAAAAACCCAGCTCTTCTAGTTTGATTAAGCCTCATTAAATTATATGCTCATGATGCCGACCTGCAATGCGCTTCTAAGTACATATCCAAGTTCTTACTAGAAGAAAAGGCCAAATATGTGAGGAAGGCAGTCTAGTGCAGGGGCTGGATATTTTGGTTCTGAAAGTCCCCCCACCACTTGCCCCCTGTGTGATCTCAGGCATTTTATTGAACGCATCGGCCTCCAATTCCACATCAGTACAACAGGGATGATAAAAAGTAAACAAAGTACTTTTTTTTGCTTGAAATCTGTTCTTTAAAAAAAAATTTTTTTTATTGTTCAAGTACTTGTATCTCCTTTTACTTGTTTTGAATACCAAGCCAAGCAATGGGCCCTAAAACTCTATGGACGTGTCAGGCTCTGCTCTAAGAGCTCAGTGAATGTCAGCAATTACCCCCGGAGAAATGTTAGAAATAGGTGAAAAGAACACTCGCATGCAGACCAGCAGTGACCTCAAAGTGTGTTTCATACTGTAAGCCAACAACACTTTTCCAGGGGACTGCTGCCAAACGCTTTCTCCTTTTGCCAATTAGAACATATTCATTTTGGGGGCTGGTTACCGTGTAAAAAAAACCCATCAAGCCCTACGCTTTGTGATTTGTGCATCTCCCTGTGCGGTGTAGTTTCCAATCAAGTTGAAAAGAAAGCCATTCTTTTGGGCCCAAAGAGATGCCGCTCTATATTTAAGCCCAAGAAACGTGCACTGTATCTGCTGCTTCCAACCAACAGTCATCTCACGACAGGTTCTCCTGTTTTAATACCATACCTATATTTCGGGAATTATGCCATAAATTCATTTAACTGTTCGGTTTCGACAGTAAGTCACCTGTCCGCTCACCCGAGGGCCAAACGGATCGCCCGCTTACGTTCTGCGTATATAGCACATTTCCAAAAGAAGGAAATGCGGGACAACAGTTCAGTGTGTGCGGGGAGCGAGTTGCCAGAAACCCTTACTTAGTCACTTCAGGAAGCCACTGAACCGTAAGACTCGGCCACTGGAGAGCGTGGGTCATAACCAGGTCATACAGAAACGGCGTGTTCTTCTTCCAGATCTTATATTCTTCGTTGATGACCCGCTCCTCCACGGTGTCTTCGAACACTGAAATTCGGAGAAACGAAGTGGCTAAAGAGGGATCGAAGTCAGAACCGGGACACAAGACACTGGAGGTCACCTCGAGACGGCCACACCTTATTGAACTCTCTCTCTCTCTCTCTCTCTCTCCCCCCCCCTCATTTGAAACGCGAACAACTAACCGCCCTTCCAGAGCGTGCGGGAGACTTAGGAACCCCGGGAAGCCCATTTCTGGGCACTTTTGAGATCGATGCGGCCCGCGCATACAAAGCTGGGTAATTACTGATGCCAACACCGGAAAGTGTGTCCAGCTGGTCGCACCTGTTCTGAAAGGGCGATCCCTCCGGAGAGGGGCTCTGCCACCCGCGGGGGGAGACGAATCCACGTGCGGCAGCAAGCCGTCGGCCCGCTCCCCCCATCCCCCACCGAGCGAGGCCTCCACTGCCACGAAGCCGCCGCAGGCAGCCATAGGCCGGCGGCTTCCAGAATCCCCCGGACGAGGGCCGCGACCCCGAGGCGATTGGCGCGCGCGCGGGGAAGCGGCCGCTGTGCTCGCTTTCGGGCTGCGAAGGCCGCCTCCGCTCCGGGGGGCCGGGGGAGGGGGGCTGAGGGCGCCGGAGGGAGCGCCGCAGCCGGAGTGAGGGGGGGAGAGGGCGGTGGGGGGAGGGAAGGGGCTCCACTGGAGGCCCCGCACCCGGCTCCGGAAGTGCTTAGAGCCCCGAGCGCTTCGGCCGCGTCCCGCGTAGGCCCCTGAAGGCGCGCGCCCAGCCTCGCGCCCGGCCCCGCCCCCTGCCCCGCACGCCAATTCGCGCCTTTCTCCGGCGCGTGCCGCGGCCTCGCGCGCCCGCCGCCCCCCGCGGCCCCGGCGCGCGCCGCCCCGCAGGGCCTCTTACTCTCTTTACTCGCCATCTTGCGTCGGGTCGTTCGCCCCTTGCCGCCGCCTCAGACTCCCCTCGCTAGTCAAAGAGCGGCCCCAAACCGTAGGCGCTCCTGCCTTTCCCAGGCGCGCCACACGCTTGTAGCTTTCGAAGCCCGAGCTCTGCCTCGAGGCCTGGGTTGCTCCCCAGACGCTGCGTCCTTCGCTCCTGCCTCCTCCCCGCTCGCGGGTACCGAGGACTGAAGCGCTCTTCTCTCTCTCCAAACTTGGAACGAGACTTTTCAACCCGCGCCTTCCAGCCCGCCCAGGCAGCTGAGCGCAGGCGCATCCGCTCTGGGAAAAGTAAGAGGCGGTGGAGGGGCGGGCCTGGGAGCCTATGGCTTCTCCGTCTTCACCAATCACGTGCGGCACGCAGGTTTCACGCGGCGTTCGGAGGCGGGCTTCTGGCCGAGGGGCGGGGCGTTCCGCGGCAGGAAGTTGGCGGCGCGCAGGCGCGAGGGCTCGCCCGACGCTCCCAGGGCTGGGCTCGGGGGCGGAAGGGGGTGCGCGCGCGGGGGTGGGGCCAGTGGTGGCTCAGCTTGCAAGCTGCGTGGGGGCTGGGAGCCCCCGGAGGCGAGCCCTGGAGCCGCGGGGCGTGGTTGCTCGCCGCAGCTCTAGCGGCGGACGGCTGGGGGTAGAGGGGGGGTGAGGATGGGGGCAGGGAGGCTGCCGCCACTTGGCTAAGCAAAATCTCGACGATTAGAAAATGGTTTCTAGTCTCGAGAGATTATTGTGCCCCCAAAAGTCTACACGATAATCACGGGCGTGCAATTCTGGGCACCCCGAAAGGTTTCCCTCCCGCCGATTCACCCTGCCTAGATCCCAGTTGAACCGAGGTGGGCTTTATCAAGAGGCAGGGGGGACCTTTCGCAGAGGCCGCGGGCGTTCTCGGGCTGCAGAAGACGCCGGGCCTCCCTGTTAGGCTAAGCCTGCGGCCTGTGCTAGCGTAGGCCGCCAACTGGCCCGAAGCTGACTTGAATTACATTTTTTGTTTGTTCACACATTAGGGTCCTCCAGACCACGATTTGCGGCGTCTTTCAGGAGATTTTGGTCCCTAAACACTGGCTTTCTTATCTCAATCTCAGCCCAGGCCCCGGCCCCTGCTGAGTCATTCTTATCACCTGCGGGGGGTGGGAGTAGGGGTGGGGGGCAGGGCGATCCCACCCCAGGCTGACCTAGCTGGGTAGAGCTGCCCTAAACTAACCCCAGGCTGGCCTGAGCCCCGCTTTGCCCAGCAACTTGGTAGCCCCCCGAGGAAGCGCATTGGGGCGAGGAGAAAGCGGGCTGCGAGGCCAAAAGGGACAGAAGCAGAGGGGGACACGGGGTCGAGGGACGTGGCCGAGGTGCCACGTGCAAAGGGGACCTCAGTCTACATCTAGACTCCCGACAGAGGCTCTCCCTGCGAAAACCACCTCCCAGAAAATGTGCTGCTTTATTATTTTCCAAGCGTCTTCATGCAAGTGACCGCGGTGATTCTCAAACGAAATCGTGCGGTTGCCGCCGCGATGTCCACTTTTCTAATCGGGAGACAAACCCAGATGTCATCCTAGTCGGTGTCAGAGCCACTCACGTTACTTTAGATAGAAATTTACCGTACGGTGTCTCCATTTTTTTTTTTTTTGTACGCCATACAATTCACGTTAAAGCCCTCTCTGCCTTCCCGCAGGGCCTTGGAATGTTAGAGACCAACGCTGGGGAGGGGAGGAGCTGGAGAGGGAAGAGAGTTGGAAGGGTGTTTAAACAAGACAGCCCTCAGATGCTAGGACACTGGTTAACAGCGTTTTTCTAAAAGGAGCCCGATCGGGAAACATTTCAGACTTTGGGGGGCAACTGCTCATTGAGAGCGGCCCTAGAAAATATGGGCGAGCCTGGCTATGTTCCAGTAAAACTTTACAGACACTGAAATTTGAACTTCATATAATTTTAAACGTGGCACAAAACATTCTTTTGAAATTTTTTCAGCCACTTGAAAATAGAAGAAAAAAAAAAGTCATTCTTGGCTCATGCGTCATCAAAAACCAGGTAGAGGGGTAGATTTAGCTGGAGGAGTGTAGTTTGCTCACCTTGTTCTGGAATCATGGGAACCTCCTCATGTGCGCAGCAAGACAAGGCTTGGCAGGCTATATCCAGTCTTGTTTGAATATATTTCACTTATTTCTGATAGGTAGGCATGATTTCCAAAATCTGTTAAGTGTTTAAAGGATTGAAAGAAATCTTCCCAGACGATATGGCTTTAAAAAGATCTTTTTGTCCACCTACCTCATTGAGGGTAAGAGAAGGGAGGATGGAGCAGAAATTTGGGAGTTTCTGAAAATATTCAGGCACTATCATATACTTAATCTGAAAGTATATACACCATATTTTATTAGCCTTGGGTTTTGTTTTTTTTGGTTGCTAAATGTAATCTGTAAATTCTGTTGGGTTTTTTTGGGTCTTTTTTTTAATATAAAAAAAGTAATACCAATTTTCCCTTTTGAATTGCTTAACTTTAGTTTTGTTTTTGCCTTTCCGTCCAACTTCTTGGCTCTGATCTCAAGCTTTTCTCCTATTTTCTCTGTGTCTTTTTGTCTCTTTTGTACTCAGCTCATTCTACTAGTCCAGTGGTCGGCAAACCTCGGCTTGAGAGCCACATGTGGCTCTTTGGCCCCTTGAGTGTGGCTCTTCCACAAAATACCACGGCCTGGGCAAGTCTATTTTGAAGAAGTTTATTTTATTTTTTTGAACTTTAGTGAGTTTTTTTGATCCACCCTGTCGACATATGCTGGGAAGCAGAACCTCATTAAACTGAGATAATGCTCCCTAGAAGAAGTTTAAAAAAATTGGCTCCCAAAAGAAATTTCAATCGTTGTACTGTTGATATTTGGCTCTGTTGACTAATGAGTTTGCCGACCACTGTCATCAACATAGTCATGCACAGGGTGTGGGCTGTCAACTGAGAGAAACCCTGTTTAGGCATCTTTCTCTGCTCACTTCAATGTTACTATAATATTAACCAGCATTTTCTCCATGCTGATGTTTTACAGACTAGTATAGTACACTTGTATGTAAACCAAAACAAGTTACGACAAAACAGTGCTGACCTTTAATATGCACTCTGGTATTTTATTTTATTTGTTAAAATATTCAGATTAACCTCTACATTGATTTTGTGATCACGCTTAGTCACAACTTGAAGTTTGGAAAACAAGGGTACACTAGGATATTTTTGAAACCTCTATCCAGTGCCTGTCAACCCTTTATAAAATAGCATCGCAGGTCATCACTCTCTGCCTGCATTTTCTTTTCCCTCATAGCACTTATCATCACCTGACATGTTTGTTCATAAGCTTTTCCCTCTAAGCCAGAATATGAACTGATTTCATGATCTTTTGTTGTATCCTCAGCACGTGGGCCAGTATTTACCAGATGAGGAAATTCAGGCAAAGAGTAGTGAGGTTTCTTACCAAGGTCAGCTAGCTAGTGTGTTGGGGTTGAAATTTTAAATCGGTCTTATATGAAGACAACAAAAGTGATTCTATGTGACAGAAAGAACTGGTGATTCTGTGTTCCATTAGCAATGATGTCTCACTAGGTTTTGGTAAAAATCTTAGCCATTCAACAAAAGTTTTGGAGCTCTAGATGGTTTGACTCTGTGGATAGAGCTTTGGCCCGTGGACTGAGGAGTCCCAGGTTCAATTCCGATCACGGGTACCTTGGTTGCTGGCTCGATGTGAGAGACACATCGATGTATCTCTCTGTGTGTCTCCCCTTCACTTCCACTCTCTCTAAAAATCAATGGGAAAATATTCTCAGGTGAGGATTAACAACAACAAAATGTTTTTGAACACCTACTGTGTGCCAAGCTGTGTTCTGGGAACTGGAGATACCTGGAATGAACAAAACATAGAGAATGCCTACTGTTTAATACACCCCTTTCCTGCTTGTTTCTCCTATTACAAAGCAAAGCTCATTACAGAAAATCTGAAATTTACACAAGCACAAAAGGAGCATAAAGAGTACCAATTTTGCCCTAGTGGTTTGGCTCAGTGGATAGAGTGTGGGCCTGCAGACCCAAGGGCTCTGGGTTTGATTGTGATCAAGGGCACGTATCTCAGTTGTAGGTTCCTCCCCAGCCCGGGACCTGGTCAGGGCGCCTGCAGGAGGCAACCAATTGATGTGTCTCTCAGATGATGTTTCTGTCTTTTCCTCACTCTTTCACTTTCTCTGAGATCAATGGGAAAATATCCTCGTGTGAGGATTAAAAAGAATACCAATTTTACCTGGCTGGTGTGGCTCAACCCAGGCATCAGGAGATCACTATCGGATTCCCAGTCGGAGCACATGCCTGGTTGCAGGTTGTGGGGGCTTTTTATAAAAACAAATTACTATAAAATAGGTAACACTGTGCTTGTGTGAACTTGTACTTTGTTTTCATTTACTATTGTGATATTTTATTAGGTAAAGTGAAGTAATTGTTTTATACTTATGAATGTGTTAATATTTAAATCTTTGTGGGGTGTCCCTCTGGATTTCTGAAAGGCCAACTTACCCCGTTGTCCTGGCTATTAATGTTAAGCAACTTAAGCTATTCGTTGGTGTCAGTGAATAGAGGAAATGACCTAGACCAGAATTTCTGGGACTTAGAATCACTGGGGCGTAGTAAATAAATATTTGTCAAATGAAAAATATTGAATAGGAAACTCCTCCTGGCCTCGTCTCAATCCATGAGCAGTGATGAAAAAGCTTCAAATGTAGAACTTTCTTCTAGAAAAATTGCTCTGAGCTTTCCACCTCAACCACATTTTTTCTTTTGTTTTGTTATTAAAGTTGTTTTTTAATATGGATACAATAGGAACATAATGGAAAATAATCTAGTTCATGGAAACTTCGCTGAAAGTCCCTAGTTCCCAACTTAGAAAGATTCTAGCCTTCATATTATTAATATTTGAACACATATTTTGATCTCAATATAACTTTGAAAAACAAATGCATAACTCTTAGCACGTGGTTATCAGATTAGCCACAGATTCAAGCAGGATACTAAATTCCCTAGAAGTCAGTTAAGAAGCTACTTAAAGAATAGCTATGGCTCTAGCAGGTTTGGCTCAGTGGATAGAGTGTCGGCCTGTGTACCAAAGGCCTCGGTTGTAGGGCTATAGCAGGGCGGGGTCAATGTGTTTTTCTCACATCAATGTTTCTGTCTTTCCCTCTCTCTTCCACTCTCTTTAAAAGATTAATGGAGCCGAGACTGGTTTGGCTCAGTGGATAGAGCGTTGGACTGCGGACTGAAGGGTCCCAGGTTCGATTCCGGCAAGGGCATGTACCTTGGCTGCGGGCACATCCCCAGTAAGGGGCGTGCAGGAGGCAGCTGATCAATGTTTCTCTCTCATCGATGTTTCTGACTTTCTATCGCTGTCTCTTCTGCTCTGTAAAAAATCAATAAAATATTTTTTAAAAAAAGATTAATGGAAAAATATCCTCGGGTGAGGATTAAGAAAAAATAAGCTACAGTGTACTCAGTACAGCTGAAAAAAAAAAGAGGTGGACACCTGAGACATAGTTATATTATTTTTATTAAACAGGTGAATATTTTGGAAAACAATTTTCAAAATTTAAATGCTTTCTTGTTTAAAGTACTACATACACATTGTTCTTTTATGCAAAGTTTTAATATGCAATGCACTGTAATTTACAACTGAGGTAAGGCCTCTTCTGCGATTCACTGCAGTGAAAATTTGTTGTAATTGGTGGCCTTCATCCATTCTTTCTTCTCTGGGAAATAGCACGCTCAATTTCTTCTGGGTGAGCTCATTCTTCGTTCTTCAAACTTCTTACAGCTTGGTAGGTCTGTCCATCAGGATACCCCGCTCTCCGCTGGCCAAAGGTTAGGCACCTAACCCCAGTGGGCCGTTTAGCTGTGCCCTTTGTGGAATGTGGATTCCATAGATTCCTGCTGGTAAAGCGCCACGAGGTACCTCCATTGGTTCCTACTTCCTAGAACTCTGGAATGGCTTTGATTTCTGCCCTTTCCAAATCTGCTCCTTTGATTCTGTGAGCAGAACATATCCACCCGTATATTCCCTTTTTACTTATGTTAGCCTGAGTTCATTTGTTTATTACCAAATAATATCTGATGTTCATCTAACCCTTCTCCTCCCCTCCCCTGGAAGTCCCAACTTTTTAATATATATATTGTATTGATTTTTTACAGAGGAAGGGAGAGGGATAGAGAATTAGAAAAATGGCTGAGAGAGAAACATCAATTAGCTGCCTCCTATACACCCCCTACTAGGGATGTGCCTGCAACCAAGGTACATGCCCTTGACCAGAATCGAACCTGGTATCCTTCAGTCCGCAGGCCGATGCCCCATCCACTGAGCCAAACCAAACCGGTTTTGGCTGGAAGCCCCAAATTTAACCATAGATTCTCCTTTAAGGACCATGACCTAGTAGTTGGAGAGGAAATAGATAAGATACTAAAAAAGTTGCAAATTTTTGTTTGCAATTGCATAAAAGTCACAGGGAAGCAGAAAAGCATGGCAAGTATTTCCGAAAGAGTGTATTCACTAGATAAAGTTGGGTACATGGGTGCTAGGAAGCTAAAAGGGCGGACAACGAAGTAACCCAGATACTTGTCACTGCTTCCTGTACCCCTAGTGCCAATATTAGTAACTATGAGAAGCGGCTACCATGTTAGGGCTGGGGGAACAAAAGGAAACAAGTGAGATTGCCAGACCCTGGGAGCTTGGGGGAGAGTTCCTATGCTGGCTGATACATGGACCTCTGGTGAAGGTACTCCCCACAGCCCCTGCTCTGACCACCTAGGAAGGCGTGGCTGATGGGAAGTGGTTCCTCTGTGGTGACCTGGTGTAGCGATGCTAGTAAGCCTGAAAGAAGCTGGAGGCCGAAGTTATTGGGTGGGGGTGAAGGCTGTTGATGGAAGCTGACAGCCAGAGGTCCCTTCACCATCCTAATCTCCCATTAGAACCTCCCTTTGACAGACCCTACCAGGAAGGCAGCTGACTTGGGAGTTTGAGAAAAACAGTTTGCAGAATCTCAGCCCTGGCTTCACAGAACAGAGAAAAAAAAGGGGGGTTACCTTGGAGCTAAGAGATGGCAGGTAAATAACCACAACAAAAGCATGCTTTGCTTTGAAAGGGATCAGTAATGGGTTTTGAAAATAGAATTTCCTAGTAAATTGGAAAATTTCAACATATCTGTGGCTGAATGTAAATTACATCATTATTGTGCTTTATGCTGAAAGACCTGGGGGCACAGACTTCAAACCTGTAACATGTTCTCTGGCCCTTAGTGATGGCATATGAATCTATCAATTGGAAATTTTGTCTCCTAATACATATTTATGAGGTGTAGGAGGTGTAACAAGATTGTTTTTGTTTGATTATAATCAAGAGGAAACCAGCATTGATGTTAAACTATCTTAGTCATCAGAAGGTCTGTAATTGTAAGGTCATTTACAATTTCCTGTTGAAAATTGTTTTCAGTATATGTTAGAACAGCCAGAGAATTGATTATATTATTAAAGAAATACTTCATAACTCATTGAAGGGAGGTTACACATACTTCAAATGTATAGATTTATTTGTAAAGTTTGCAGAATTACCAATCTCCTAAGATTAGTAGATAATGGTGAAATTATTATACCAGTAGCAAAACAAAATAGATGAAAACTGCATCTAGGAGTTTGTAATAGCCAAAGCTGGAATCAGTGCAGATGTCTTTCAACTGGTGAATAATTAAACTGTGCTACAGCCATACCATGGAATACTACTCAACAATAAACAGGAAGAAAGTATACACAGAACTTGGATGAGTCTGTAGGGAATTATGTTGAGTGAAAAAAGGCCAATTCCAAAAGCCTCAACACTTTGTGATTCCATTCATATAGCATTTTGAAGTGACAAAATTTTAGAAATCAAGGCAATTTCAGTAGTTAGGGATTAGGGGTGAGGGCGAGGAGGAAATGTGAGCGTGCTTATAAAGGGGCAAAATGAGGAATCTTTGTGCTTATGACATTGGAATTGTTTAGTATCTTGGAAACTGGTGGTGGATTCATGAGCCTATACAGGCAATAAAACTGTGCAGCACTTAACACATAGATACACACACAAGTGAGTATAAGTAAAACTGGGGAAATCTGAATGAGATCAGAGAGGGAAAGACAGAAATATTGATGTGAGGGAAACACATCAATTGGTTGCCTCCTATATGTTCCCCTATCAAAGCCTGGGTCAGAGCCTGCAACTGAGGTATGTGCCCTTGGTCAGAATTGAACCCGGGACTCTGGTCCATAGGCTGACGATCTATCCACTGAGCCACACTGGCTCAGGCTTAGTAAATTTAAAAAATATATACCTTTATTGATTTCAGAGAGGGAGAAGGAGAGAGAGAAACATCAGTGATGAAAGAGAATCATGTTTATTTCTAGTCTGCAGAAGCAAGATTTTTTAAATAAAAGAAACAGGGAAAAAATAGATACAGAAGCAAAGAAGTATTGAATAGACTGTCAGATTACAGTGGGAAGGCAGGGGAGGTTAGGAGGGCGATGTAATAGATCAACCGAAGGACTTGTATGCATGCATATAAGCACACCAATGGATACAAGACGGGGGTGAGGGGGGAGGGTAGGTGAGGGCATGTACTGGGGGCTAGGGGAAGCCTGGGGAGGGCAATGGGGGAAAAACGAAGACATATGTACTACTATTTGTAATACTTTAAACAATAAAAAAATTAATTATAAAAAAAGAGAGTCATTGATTGGCTGCTTTCTGCACGCCCACTACTGAGGATCAAGCCCAAAACCTGGGCATATGCCCTTGACCAGACTCGAACCTGGGACCCTTCAATCTGCAGGCTGAGGCTCTATCCACTGAGCCAAATCAGCTAGGACTTGTGAACTTGTAAATAAGGCTTTAGGGAAAAACTTTTCATTGTCTATCAAATGTTTCCTGTCCATGTTAGTTTGAAAGCCATTTTGTGTGTTTATCTACAAGTATGGCTTCAATGACTTTGAAAATATGATGGTCATTTCAAGTTGGAGTAAATATTCTAATTTTGGGGAGAAATCTTAGATTATATTATAATTTCAGTGAAATTTTTCATTAACCATGCCTTACAACCAAGTATCACAAGAGTTTAGTCTCAAATGAACATAAAGAGTTATCTAATAACTAGTGGCCCAGTGTACAGATTTGTGCACATTGAAAGGAAATTCATTAGAAGAAAGATTCGTGCGATAATTACGTTACTGCAAAAAATTACGTCAAAATAGGATATATAATATGGTATTATAAAATTAAAACACATGTGTTGATTGGTGCCAGTGAGAGCTTTATATGTATTGAGCATGCATGAGTCAACGTTTATTTTTAAATTGCCAATGTGTGTCATATTACTGGCTGGTCGGTCGGTTGGATGGATGGACGGTCAGTCACTTAGCCTTTTGTATATATAGGGATGTAAAATTGACAGGTCACAAACCTTATTGTGTCATCCTGGTGTGAAATAAAGCCAATCTGACTTCTAGCACTGAAGGGAGGTACATTTAAAAAAATTCTTTAAAAAATATTTTTATTGATTTCAGAGAAGAAGGAAGAGGGAGAGAGAGATAGAAACATCAATGATGAGAGAGAATCACTGATTGGCTGCCTCCTGAATGCCCCCTACTGGTAATAGACCCCCCTACAAACCTGGGCATGTGCCCTTGACTGGAATCAGCTAGGTACCCTTCAGTCCACAGTCTGACAGTCTATCCACTGAGCCAAACCAGCGAGGGCGGGGGGGTACATTTATATAAACATGTGTCCCATGTTCCCTATGAGTATTCATAAATGCTTAATAATAATGTTTCATGAACCAAACTGAGTGAAGAAAGATGTACTGGAGAACTAGATTGAAAAACGCCGGCAACCATCCTAATGTAGACCACAATGCTTCTTAAATTGTAAACATATAAAAATGTATATGATTCTTACTGACTCATTTAATTCCTAAGAAGTCAGGGCAATTTTAATTGATGGAGCCATGACTTTAAATTTACATTAATATTGTTTATTAAGTATTGATTTATTGTGGGTATCAGTTTTGGTTTTCTGGGGAGTAACAGTTAATACTAAATAGTTTGCTTCTAGTCAGGAAAAAAATGCTTGCTCATCAAACATCTCATTCCCATTATAGCAAAAAATGTTAAATATATATTTAGATTGCTTAAAGTAATGGCTTTATAAGTTTTCTTGGCTTCAACTCACAGTAACATATACATTTCACATTATTTTTGTGTCTACCTATGTATCCATATATGTACCTGTCTATGTATCTATCTTGCTATCTTTCTTTTTTATTTTTAAAAAATCTTTATTGTTGAAACTATTACATATGTTCCCTTTCCCCCCATTAACCCTTCTAGCCCACCCCACCCTCACCCCTGGCTTTATCACCCTATTGTCTGTGTCCATACACACACACACACACACACACACACACACACACACACACACTAGGGGCCCTGTGCACGAAATTCATGCATGGGGGGATGAGGGGTCACCTCAGCCCAGCCTGCCACCTCTCACATACTGGGAGCCCTCAGGGGATGTCCTACTGATGGCTTAGGCCCATACCCCATGGGGAGCAGGCCTAAGCCACAGTCTGGCCTCCCTTTGTGGGAGGTGACTGGGCTGATCAGGGAAAGGCATCAGCCCCATCACCCCACTGCTGCAGCCACTGCCAGTCACCACAGATACCAAGGTGTTTTCATCAACCCAGACTCCGGTCCCTTCACCATGAAAAAATGACAACTTTCTTTAGGCATTTTCAAGATGTGTCTTTCATAGGATATAACATTTCTTTCTTTTTCTTTTTTTTTTTATCCTCACCTGAGGGTATCTTTCCATTGATTTTTAGAGAGTGTGGAAGAGAAAGGGAAAGACAGAGAGAAACCTCAAAGTGAGAGGAACACTTTGATTGGTTACCTCCTGCATGAGCCCTGACCTGAGCCCTAGCCAGGGAGGAGCCTGCAACCTAGGTACATGCCCTTGATCAAAATATAATCCGGACCCTGCGGTTGGCAAACCTAGGCATTATCCACTGAGCCAAACTGCCTAGGGAAAGGATATGACATTTCTTAGCCCTCCAGCAGCAGACCTTTGTTTTTTTCTCCAGGAGTGTGGTAGAAGAATCCTAGATTACTTTTTTGGATTCTTATACCCAAGTTACTAAGAATATTACCAGTGGCATTCAGGGAGCTTAACCAATGAGCTGTCAGAAAAGGTGTTTCCTCTACAGTTTACATCTCTCTCCTCTGATCTCCGGCTCCAACCCTGCCAAGGCCTAAAGCCTCTGGCCCTGGGGGGGGGGGGACCCCCAGTTAGCTGTGATTGCCCTGCTCCACCTCGGCCAAGGCCCCAAGCCTCTGGCCAAGGATCCAAGGCTCGGGTCTAGGGCAGGGGATCCCCAGTGCACTTGATCGCTTTGCTCTGAGGATGGGGCCCTAGGCGGTTGACCCCCAGCACGTGCGATCACCCTGCTGCCTCTGTTTGAGGCTTGGGCCCTGGGCAGTTGGCCTCTAGCACGGACCTGCCGCCTGCCCCCTACCCCACCCTCCCTTGCGCCTCACGCCCCACCCCCCGCTCCTGATTGGCTGGTAGCATAGCGAAGGTACCGTAATTTTCATGTTTCTCTTTTATTAGATAGGATATATATCTTTTAAAAAATATTTTTTATGGACTTCATAGACAAAGGGAGAGGGAGAGAGATATAGAAACATCCATGATGAAAGAGAATCATGGATTGGCTGCCTCCTGCAAGTCCCCCAGTGGGAATTGAGCCCACAACCTGGGCATGTGCCCTTGACCAGAATCGAACATGGGATCTTTCAGTTCACAGGCTGACGCTCTATCAACTGAGCCAAACCAGCTAGGGCTCTTGCTATTTTTCTATGTTACTGAAACACATTTCTCACAAAGTATACCTATTCTTTTAAGTGCAGCACACTCTGATCTGATCTCTTCTATTTCATTAAAACAATGTTGATCATGATCCTCTAATTTTATTTCACTAACAGACAAAACCCACAGTTTAAAAAACGTGGTTTAGAGAGCTCTGGATGAAATGTGGAGTGAATACACCACACTATCACATGTAATAATATATTAAAAGAAGGCTTTTACAACTTCACTTCTGAATCAATATAAAATTGTACAATTGACATGCCACAGACTATATTTCTGGGGAGTGGGATTTTGAGATAGACCCTTTTTATTTGATTTTCCAAACTGATGGAAAAATAATTTTAACATGAATAACTTTTATAGTAAAAAGTATCTAGCATGACGTAGCTATTTACCCTAAGGAGCTGATGTTATCTATATATATAAAAGCCTAAGCCACCATTACGACTGATAGAACAACCAGTTGATTGGTCACTATAATGCACACTGACCACTAGGGGGCAGATTCTCAATGCAGGAGCTGCCTCCTGGTGATCAGTGCACTCCCATAGCTAACCACCCATGGTCCCTCCCCTGGTTGGCTGCCTTGATCAGCCCCAATTGGGTATGGGTGAGATGGCCCCAATTGGCCTTGATTGACAACCAGGCCAAGAGATGAATTTGTGCACCAAACCTCTAGTACATTTATAAAAACGGTGGATAACTGGACACAACAGGAAGGTGCAATTATAGGGTATTAGTTGCATAAATTGTTGATTATCCTTGGGATGTATTACACAGCCGTTAAAAA
The DNA here is from genome assembly GCA_027563665.1 of Antrozous pallidus. Lineage (NCBI taxonomy): Eukaryota > Metazoa > Chordata > Mammalia > Chiroptera > Vespertilionidae > Antrozous > Antrozous pallidus. The sequence continues at coordinate 135,961,996 of CM050509.1, read as the reverse complement.
TGATGTCAGGTCTAACTCAGTGGTTCTCAATCAGGGGGAATTTTGCTTCTCAGGGCACATCTGGCAATGTCTGGAGAAATTTTGGGTTGTTGCAACTGGGGCAAAGGAATGCTACTGGCATCCAGTGATTAGAGGTCAAGCATGCAGCTAAGAATGGAGCCCACAACCTGGGCATGTGCCCTTGACCAGAATCAAACCTGGGATCGATGGTTGCATAAAACAGCACCCACCACAAAGAGTAGGCCCCAAATATCTATAGTGCTAAGGTTGAGAAATTCTAGTTTAGCTAAATTACTATATTTGTGTGGAAGCTTTACCTCCTTCCTCATATCTGTAATTTTTTTTGGTAGCATTCTCTCTCTTTCCCGCTCTCTCTCTCTCTCTCTGGAATACAGTTATGTTCATACCTTATTTCTCTTCCAAGGTGGAAAGCTCCTTTTTACAAATAAGATACATGGCCCTAACTGGTTTGGCTCAATGGATAGAACATCAGCCTACAGACTCAAGGGTCCCAGGTTTGATTCCAGTTAAGGCCATGTACCTTGGTTGTGGGCACATACCCAGTCAGGGGGTGTGTAGGAGGCACCTGATTGATGTTTCTCTCTCATCAATGTTTCTAACTCTCTATCTCTCTCCCTTCCTCTCTGTAAAAAAAAAATCCATAAAAATATATAAAAAAACAAATAAGATACATATCTAATTCATCTTGGTACAACCAGTATGTTTTCTAATTATTTAATCAACTAAAGTCCCAGTGTACAAATTCATGCATGGGTAGAGTCCCTCAGTGTGGCCTGCAGGGATTGGGTTGAAACCGGCAGTCCAATGCTGATCAGGAGAGGCTCATGTTGCCATAGCAGCGCTTGCCAGCCATGAGCCCTGCATCTGGTGCCTATCCTGAGGGTAGGAGGGCAGGACACAATCAGCCCTCCAGGCAGACAGTGGGACGCCCTGGCCTGCCTGGGATCCGGATCCATCCAGTTACATTCTCGTAGGTTGTTGGGAGCCACCTGTGGGCTGCTTTTATATCGTTTCTTCCTTGCAGAGTGTCTAGGGAGGGGAAGTTGCCATGTTGCCTGAGGCCAACTTCCAGGAGGCCAGCAGTGCTGGTCTGTCGATGCCTGGCCTATTCTCCGGAGATTGGACCTGCAGAACTACTGAGGGAGTGGTGGCTGCTGCCAGGCTGGTGGGCTACTAGGATTGGTCGGTCAACTGAGCGGCACTCTCACTGTGGAAGCACACTGACCACCAGGGGCAGCTCCTGTGTTGAGTGTCTGCCCTCTGGTGGTCAGTGTGCTCCCACAGCCAATCTCCTGTGGCTGGCCAACCTCCTGCAGTCCTACCCCCGGGCTGGCCGATCAATTGGGACTGGGCGGGACAGCCCTCATGAGCCCTGATTGCCAGCCAGGCTGATGGACCCCACCCATGCACAAATCCGTGCACTGGGCCTCTAATATATTTATTTATTTATTTTTTAAAAATATTTTTATTGATTTCAGAGAAGAAGAGAGAGAGCAGAAACATCAATGATGAGACAGAATCATTGATTGGCCACCTCCGCATGCCCCCTACTGGGGATTGAGTCTGTAACCCAGATATGTGCCCTTGACCGGAATCAAACCTGGGACCCTTCAGTTCATAGACGGATGCTCTATCCACTGAACCAAACTAGCTAAGGCCCTCTAATACATTTACAAAAACAGTGAATAATTGTGGAAGGTCAGGGGACCCAGAAAAGCCAAAATAATCTTGAATAAAGTTGGAGGATTCACACAGTAGGACTCTCAAAATAAAGTACAGGAATGAATCTTCATGACCTTGAGTTAGGCAATGATTTCTTACATATGATACCAAAAACACAAGTGACAAAGAAAGATAAACTGAACTTCATCAAAATGAAAAGCTTTCAAGCTGCTAATAATACCATCAAGAAAGTGAAATAATAACCCACAGAAGAGGAGAAAAATTTTGGAAATTGTATGTTTGATAAGGGACTTGTTTTCAGAATATATAAAGAAATACCCTATATTATAAAAGAGGAAAATGCAAATTTGACCGTACCTTCGCTCCTGATTGGCTATGCTACCAGCCAATCAGGAGTGGGAGTGGGACCAAGTGGCATGAGTGCTGGGCCAGGGGTGGAGATGAAACAGCAGTGGTGGCAAGTGCCCAGCCCCCAGGTGCTGTGAGCAGAAATGGCGGCAAGTGCCAAGCCCCCGGGGCTGGGTGGTTGCAGGCAGCCAGGGCTGAGCTGAGCAGGGTGATGGCTGGGTGCCCAAGGCCTAAAGCCTTGGGCAGGCTGGGGGTGAGCCATCAGTTGGACATCCCCTGAGGGCTCCCAGTCTGTGAGAGGGGGCAGGTTGGGTTGAAGGACCACCCACCCCCAGTGCACAAATTTCGTGCACCAGGCCCCTAGTTACAATAATAAGAAATGACAAATGACCCAATTTGAAAATGGGCAAAAGATTTGAATAGCAATTTCTTCAAGGAAAATGTAAAAATGACCAATGTAGAGGAGGGAAAAAAATTCCCTATACCCTTTTAAATTCTTGGGTGAGGGCCCTGTAACAAAAGACAAATTAACAAGAGGAAAGCATACAAATTTATTTAATATAACTTTTGCACTACACAGGAGCATCTATAAGGAAATGAAGACCTGAAGAAGCAGTTAAACCTGAGTGCTTTCATGCTAGGTTTAATGAAGAGTAGAGTCATGGAAAAATGTGATAAGAGAGAAAGGGTATGAGCTAAGAATAGTAAACTGGGGTAGTGTGTCCTGAACTCTGTCACCAACAAGCTCATGAAGAGGGAAGTGCAAATAAAAAACACAAGATGATACTTCATAACCACAATATGGGCTAAAATAAAAAAAGGACAAAAACAGTGCAGGATGAGATTAAGCAAGTAACTTATTTTTTAAAAATATGTTTTTATTGACTTTTTTAGAGAGAGGGAGAGGGATAGAGAGATAGAAACATTGATGAGAGAGCAACATCATTAATTGGCTTCCTCCTGCACGCCTCCCACAGAAGATTGAGCCCACAACCCAGGTATATGCCCTGTCCTAACCAGGAATCGAACCAGTGGCCTCTTGGTTCCTGGGTCAATGCTCAATTGCTGAGCTACACCAGCAGGCTGGGTAAACAAATAACTTATATAAATATTAGAGGCCCAGTGCATGAATTTGTGCACCAGTGGGTACCCTCGGCCTGGTCTGTAGGATCAGGCTGAAACCGGCCCTCTAACATTCCCTGAGAGGTCCCAGATTGTGAGAGGGCGCAGGCCAGGCCAAGGGACCCCACCAGTGCACCATTGGGGCTGGGGAGGGATGTGGAAGGTTGGCCAGCCAGGAAGGGACCGCAGGAGGGCTCTAGAGTGTGTCCAACCCATCTCTCTCAGTCCCAATGTGCCAGACCCCAGCAGCGAGCTAACCTACAGGTTGGAACATCTGCCCCCTGATGGTCAGTGCATGTCATAGTGAGCAGTTGAGTGGCCTTAGCATATAATTAGCATATTATGCTTTGATTGGTTGAATGACCTACTGGTCTACCTGACACTTAGCATATTAGGCTTTTATTATATAGGATTTGCATAACTCGTGGACACAGACAATAGTGTGGTGAATGCCTGAGGAAAACAGGAACATCTGTAATGCTTTCAAAAATAAAGATAGATTATGCCAAAACTGGTTTGGCTCAGTGGATAGAGCATCGGACTGCGGACTGAAAGGTCCCCGGTTCGATTCCGGTCAAGGGCATGTACCTTGGTTGCAGGCACATCCCAGTAGGGGGTGTGCAAGAGGCAGCTGATCGATGTTTCTCTCTCATCGATGTTTCTGACTTTCTATCCCTCTCCCTTCCTCTCTGTAAAAAATCAATAAAATATATTTAAAAAATAAAGATAGATTTTAAAAAAGACAAAAAGAGTAAAAAGTGTTGGCAAGGACATGGAGAAATTCATCATCTTTAGCATTGCTTGTAGGTAAGTACAATGGTGCAGCCACTTTGGAAAACAGTTTCTCAAAAAACTTAAACATAGAAGTATCCACTCCTAAGTATGTGCACAAGAGAAATGAAAACACTTATTCACTCAGAAAGGTGTACAAGAATGGTCATAGCAACATTATTCATAAAGCCAAAAAGTGGAAATGACTAAGGGTTCACCAAGTGATGAATGGATAAGTAAATTATGGAATATTATTTGGCAATAAAAAGAAATGTAGTGTGATTCACCCTACAACATGGACGAACCTTAAAAATAGTATGGTAAGTGAAAGAAGCCAAACATAAAAAACCCACATTGTATGATTTGATTTGTTTATGTGAAATGTTCAGAACAGGAAAATCCATTAGCGATACAAAGTAGGTTAGTGATTGTTGGGAGGTTTGAGAGGAAATGGGGAGTGACTGCTAATGGGACCAGGTTTCTTTTAGGGAGACTGAAATGTTGTAAAATTAGATTGTGGTGATAGTTGCACAAGGCTGTGAATATATTTTAAATGGGTAAATTGTGCAGCCTATGAATTGTATCTCAAAGCTGTTTTGAAAAAAAAAAAACCAAGAAAAAAGCAACACTAAGTGTATTTGCTCCCTAGACTGTGGCAAGCTAAGATAAGTGCGGACTGTTTGCTGGACAGCTTGTACCTGGTTTTCAAAAACATTCTTTGTGAAACCTCTGATTGATGAGTTGCAGCTGCAGGAGGGGGATGTGATACTCGCAGAGAAAATGCAGCAAACATAGTTGCATTTAGGTGCTGAATCCAAGGGGTGGCTGCCCTGAGCTGAAGTGTTCTCTGCAGGAGGTTCAATCTGACTCTTGCAACTGAGCTTGCTTCCTGTGGTGGAGGGAGCTGAAGCTCTCTGGACCTCCTGGCCAGACCCCAGGAGGCAGCTGCTTTTTGGCCACCTGCGTTGCCTAGTGCGTATTTTTTTTTTTAAAAAGTTAAGTAAATGATTGTGTATGTGGTAAGGAAGGGAATAGTGCAATGTGTAGTGTGACCTTACATTTAGCTATATTAGTAAGTGATTCTCTTTGGGTGATAGGATTCTGGATGATCTTTTCTTCCTTTTTTAAATTAAAATGTTTTTCAATTACAGTCAACATTCAATATTATTTTATATGGTTTAAGGTATACAGCATAGTGGTCATTCAATCATATACTTTACAAAGTGTCCCCCCCCCTGATATTTCCAGTACCCATCTGACACTGTATGTAGTTATTACAACATTATTGACTATATTTACTATGTGGTACTTTATATCCCCATTAGTATTTAATAACTACCAATCTGTGCTTCTCAGTCCCTTCACCTTTTTAACCCAGACCCCCCATCCTCTCCCTTCTGGCAACATCAGTCTGTTCTCTGTGTCTATGAGCCTGTTTCTCTTTTGTTTGTTCATTTATATTCTTTGGAGTCCACATATAAGTGAAATCATATGGTATTTGTCTTTCTCTGACTGATTTATTCCACTTAACATAATACTCTCTAGGTGCACTGGATAATCTGTTTTAAAATACTTCTCTTTGTTTTCTGATTTTTTAAAAAAAATCTATAGGATTTTATTTCTTTTTAAATAAATTGATCTGAACAACAAAACTCTTTGCATTCCTGGGCTAAATCCTACTCGGTCATGGTGAATGATTCTATTCATGCATTGAATTCTGTTTGCTATTATCTATTATTTTATTCATAATTTTTCATCTACCACCTTGGTTTTTCTGGTCTCTCTTTTCTTCCACTGTAGTCTGTAAGATTGGATTTCAGGATTGCATTGTCCTCATAAAATGAATTAGAGAGTTTTCCATGCTTTTGTATAATTTGAAACTGCTAGCTGAGGAGAGGAATAATCGGTTATAGATTGCTATTTTCTTATAAAAAGATAAAGCTCAGGAGCAGTCAGATGGAAGGGATGTGTAGGGCAAGGTGTGAGGAAAGGGGCCTGGAGCTTCTATGGTCTCGCCCACAGGGAGACGCTCCTAGCATGTCCGCGTGTTCACCCACCTAGAAGCTCTGTCACTTTTTTTGGGGGGGGGGGGGGCAAGGGTATCGGACTGCAATATTTTTAAAAAATATGTTTGATTTATTTTTTACAGAGAGGAAGGGAGAGGAATAGAGAGTCAGAAACATCGATGAGAGAGAAACATCGATCAGCTGCCTCCTGCACACCCCCCACTGGGGATGTGCCCGCAACCAAGGTACATACATGCCCTTGACCGGAATCGATCCTGGGACCCTCCAGTCCGCAGGCCGACGCTCTAGCCACTGAGCCAAACCGGTTTCGGGCTTTTTTTTTTTAAAAAAAAAATATTTTGGGACTGCAATGTTAATGTTGTCTTCAGGAACAGTAAGTCTTTACAAAGAGTTTTCTTTTCTTTTCCACACTGTGCGGACACCCTGCGAAGCTGAAACCCTGTGCAGGAGAGTCAGTGGCTGCGCCGGCTCCAGGCTCTGTCGGTGTGTACAGTGGCGAGGGTGCTTGAGCAAGGCTGCTGCGCTCTGGCGTCAACTGCTTTCGGGGAGGCCCCAGCTGTCGCCACTGGTCTCGGGTTTTATGGTGCAAGCGTGAGAACTGCCTGGCATGTTGAGTGGAGAGATGGGGAGTACGCTTTCGGGATCCGAAACCAAACAGGCTGAGCTGGGGTGCCAGCTGGGAAGGACCACGTGCCTGGCACCCAGAAACCGGCGCTCCTTCAGTGGGAAGTTGAGTCTGAGTTTGGTAGGCATGCACACCCTCCCCCCCCCATCTGCACCAGGGGAGCCATACGTTCCAGCTTGTTTATTGCCAGCTGTCACTGAGAGCGCCTGGGATCATTCATCGAATAATCCTGCTTGTCTCTCCTCCCTGAAACAGTTATACAGTATTGTCCTTTGTTTAAACGGGGAGTGTCCGCCAATGTGGGGAGTTAAAAAAATACTGAGATTTAGGATGATTACGCTATCAGACCTTCTCAAAGAGATTTTCCTTAGTAGTCTCTAGAGAATTCATAAAGCATCGACGTGTATTTTATGTTACTTTTTCTAGCTGTCAGGCTACTCAAGATTTCTGAACTATCCTGGTTATAGAATGTGCTGCTTTCCCGCAGACACAGCACCAGTTTTCATCTCTAGCCACAGGAGGGCGCACAAATACATTTATCCAGTGAACTTTTGTATAAAATGTTCGGGATGATCCTTACTTGGGTTTGAGAAGAAAAACCATGAGCACTATTGTACTCTAGTTAGTGAAGAGCAGCGCTGTCTGATAGAAGTTTCTGGATCATGGAAGTGTTTTGTGTCTATGCCATCCAATTGGATATCCACGTGTGGATGTCGAACCCTTGAAATGTGGCTAATGCGATCAAGGAAATTAATTTGAAATTTTAATATGATGATACATTTCAATAGCCACATGGGGCTGGTGGCTGCCATATTGGACTGTGTAGAGTACTAGAATGTGGGAATGTAGGTTTTTCTGAATGGCTTCGTAATATTGGCATTTAAACAACTCTGAATCTAACAATAACTTAAGAGGTAAAGGAAACTAACATTGATGTTCCTATTATTGACCTGCTACTGTGCTGGGCATATATAGATCCATCTCACTTGACCCTTACTGGCACCTGAGAGATGGATATTAGTATGTCTATTTTAGGAATGAAGAAGCAGACTCCAGAGTGATGAAGTAACTGGCCCAAAGTCATCAAGATAGTCATTGAGCCAGATATGCCCGTCTAATATTTTCGAGAACCTACAATGTGCCTAAATATACGACCTAGGCACTATTATAGACACTGGAAATCTGTAATAGGAACTGATACTTGATATGGGGACCTTTTAAAGTAAATGTTATCCTTCTGTCCAATGTAGCATTTTCTGATTTATCTGACGATGATTCGTACATTTGTCCACGTCACGTCCTCAGAGTTGAAAGGAAGCTCCAGGTTAACTCTGAGCACTATCGCTGATTCATGACATTCTCCATCACTGTACACTCTGATCTAGGTAGGGGGATAACTGGGTCCCCATTCTGTCACTAGCTAGGCCTATGACCTTAAGTAGATGGCTTGCCTTTCCAGAGCTAGAATTTCCCCCTTTCTCAAACCACGCTTTTAGCCTAGGATATTTCCAAGGGCTCTTTCATATTGTACTGATTCTGAGACTCACATTAAAAAAATTTTTTTAAATCCTTACCCGAGGATATTTTCCCATTGATTTTCAGAGAGAGAGAGAGAGAGAGAGAGAGAGAGAGAGAGAGAGAGAGAGGGAGAGAGAGAGAGAAATATTGATGTGAGAGAAACACATTGATTGATTGCCCTGTGCATGTGCCCCACCAGGGCCTCACCGGGGAGAAGTCTGCACTGAGGTATGTGCCCTTGATGGGAATCAAACCCTGGATCCTTTGGCTCTGCAGGCTGACACTCTATCTGCTGAGCTAAACAGGGTAGGGCTATTTTTTACATTTCAACATCAGGTTTCTTCCTGACAGTCAGTGACACTTCAGAGTAAAGTTGGCAGCATTTTTTCTTAGATTTTTTTTGCTAGTATATATAAGATAATGGTCTATCTTATAATTGTGCCCCTTAGACTAAATGAAATATGCTCTGTGTAATTTTATTTTTAAAATGTATTATTATTATTTTTTAAAAATATATTTTATTGATTTTTTTTTTTTTTTTACAGAGAGGAAGGAAGAGGGATAGAGAGTTAGAAATATAGATGAGAGAGAAATATCGATGAGCTGCCTCCTGCACACCCCCTACTGGGGATGTGCCTGCAACTAAAGTACATGCCCTTGACTGGAATCGAATCTGGGACCTTTCAGTCCACAGACCGACACCCCAGCCAGTGAGCTAAACTGGTTAGGGCTAAATTTATAATTATTACTAGAGACCTGGTGCATGAAATTCGTGCATGGGGAGTGGTGTCCCTAAGCCTGGCCTGCACCCTCTGGCAATCTGGGACTGCTGGCTCCTAACCGCTTGCCTGCTTGCTTGATCACCCCGAACCCCTCTGCCTGCCTGCCTGATCACCCCTAACCATTCACCTGCCTGCCTGATTGCATCTAATCCCTCTGCATGCCTGCCTGATTACCCCTAACTGCCTCTGCCTCGGTCCCCGCTGCCACAGCTTCGTCTGGAAGGACATCCAGAAGGTCGTTCAGCTGTCCGATCTAATTAGCATATTATGCTTTTATTATTATAGATTATTTTTACTCAAAGTTTTTTTTATTATAGTACATGGGTTGGGACTGATGGGATGGGGTGGATGTGGGCAACAATTGCCCTGATTAGCATCGGATGCCCATCTCCATAGCCATGAATATGCCAAAGGTGCTGCTACTTTGCATCATGGCTTTTCCAATGCCGCCAATCAACTCCTGAACCCACATTTCAATCCTGAAACAGGAAAGTGTGCCAAAGAGTGCCCCAGGCGCCATGCCCACGGCGCAACTCATCACAAAGCTCATCTTCACGCTGTTGAAGCAGCTTGGCTGAGACTGTCCATAGGGACCCACAGCCACTGGTATTTTGCTTGCAGCCTCAGTCGCTCAGCGCTACGTTTCATATGGAACACGAGGGGGAGAGCACTGGTGGCCTATGTAATTTTAGAATATTACTGAAATATTTATTTTTATTTTTATAAAAATATATTTTATTAATTTTTTACAGAGAAGAAGGGAGAGGGATAGAGAGTTAGAAACACCGATGAGAAAGAAACATCCATCAGCTGCCTCCTGCACACCCCCCACTGAGGATGTGCCCGCAGCCAAGGTACATGCCCCTGACCAGAATCGAACCCGGGACCCCTCAGTCTGCAAGCTGATGCTCTATCCATTGAGCCAAACTGGTTAGGGCAGTGAAAATATTTATATTAATATACACTTTGAAATCCCCCAGAGGCAAAGACAATGACCCTTTATTGTGATTCTAAATCCACTTTAGAATATTAACTTGCATATGTCAGAACCGATTCTTAAGTGGCCAAGTCATGGCATGCAACACACAAACTCAGAAATATCTGCTACATCGAATTGAAATCAGCCAGATTAATCTTAGGCCAAGTTGGAGGGTGGATGCAGTTTTCTTTGTCTTGAGAGTTTCCCATCCTTTTTTTTCTCTCTAAATTCTCTTCTTCAGGTACTCAAAGCTCTTAAGCATCATTTCCTTTGTGATGCCTTCTATGCCTTCTCTCCCCCCCCCCCCCCCACTAACCCCTATCTCTATCAGGTACACTTGAGAGTGAATTAATTTTGGGCATATTTTCTCATGAAGATTTATGACCAAGGAAATCACTTGGTACCAGTGGTATATTGGTTTTATACTTTACAACTGGCTCTGTGGGAATGGGGGTAGGGATGGCCTGATTTGTAGCGCTTGTCAATTTCTGTGGTATAAATACTCCCACAGTGGCTGATCTTAAGCTACCAATATGACATCTACCACTTTGTAAAATTCCTGAAAATTTGACCGCTCTCTCAAGCCAGTGTAACCCTGCTTCAGTATACAGGTCTGCCACAATCCTGGGACGGTTTCTGATTGCCTCCAGGATAAAAGCCAACTTCTCTGGCTTGATATTTAAGGCAGGGGACAATCCAGATCTCATGGATTCCAATCCTTATGCAGTTTGGAGGCCCTCTTTAAGAACAGTCATACCCACTTAATACAGAATTGGGTACAAAAAGGAATAATTATTTGGAGTGAGAAAAGAAAGCATAACAAATTGCAAATGTTAAAAAAGCTGACAAATAGCTGAAACTGGTTTGGCTCAGTGGATAGAGCATCGGCCTGCAGACTGAAAGGTCCCAGGTTTGATTCCGGTCAAGGGCATGTACCTTGGTTGCGGCACATTCACAGTAGGGGGTGTGCAAGAGTTAGCTGATTGATGCTTCTCTCTCATCAACGTTTCTGACTTTCTATCCCTCTCCCTTCCTCTCTGTAAAAAATCAATAAAATATATTTTAAAAAAGCTGACAAATACCAGAAACATCACAACATTTGAAAAAAATCACATAATACATTTGAAAGAGCTTTCCACAGACTTGCTTCGGGCTCCATACATTTTAAACCTTGTTTCTTGTCCACTACCCACACACTTGTGGTGCCAGGTGCCCTAAGACATGATCATATTGCCATAGGCCCTTTGGCAGTGGGCCATAGGCACATTCTTGGGAGCCCTTCCTACTTGGGATGGCTGGCAGTGACCTAAACATTTGTGGAAGTGATTGCAAACCATGTCAGGATATCTGAAACCCGGTGAGACGAATCTCCAACTCAACTGCCCCTTAGCTGGGCCCCCCAAATGCCTGTGGTCACTCCAGTGCCACTGAGCACGAGGGGAAGTATGTCGCTCAGGGACATATCTTTGGCAGCTGTGGGAGCCGGTGGACGGGTCTGTGGGCTGCTGCCAGTGTCTGTTGTTGAGCGGAAGTCCTTACAGTCAGCAGTTGGGGAGGAGGGCTGAACGTGGGGGATCTGGTGGCAGCCCAGTGCCATCCAAGTCGGGGGTCGGATCAGTGACACTACTGCGTGCGAGCTGCCATGGTGCCTGGCAGCCTGGACCAGCTTCAGAGCTTCAAAAATAGGACTGCTGGTTCGCATCTGCCTCCCACAACACGTCTTTAGTGGCGGGTGCTAACCTGGAACCATACAGGGAAGATAAAAAACTATAGTCCAGTTTAGCTAAGTTGATGCAGAACTAAGCTACTACAGGAACTGTGAGGGAGGGGACACTGGAATGGAAAGAGATGGTGTTTTTCACTGATTGCAGCTTAAGCATTTTACTTTTGCAAATTTAAACGTGTGGCTATGCAAACACGTTGCTAGGACCTGTCCTTAAGCTTCATTAGCTTCATGATAAATCCATCCTGGTAGAGTGGTAGAGTCGTAGAGTCAGTAGCATTGAGTTCCAATCCACCTCTCAACCTTACACACACACACACACACACACACACACACACACACACACACACACACTTACTGAGCTCTATGAGCTCTATGTACCAGGGAGTACTGGGCACTGGGGGTCCAGAAGTAAACAAAACTGACAAATATCCTTCCCCTGGTGGTGAGGGTGGAGTAGATGTAACAAAGAAACACTTTTGTGATGGTGATAAGTGCTCTGGAGAAAATTAAAGCAGAGAAAGGGAGCTAGGGAGTGGAGGTGTGCTGGGAGGGATTTTTGGGGTGGTCAGAGAAGACCTTACTGAGGCCGCTGAGCACTAATCTGAAGGAAGGGAGGTAAGGAGCCACAAGGCTATCTGGGACATAATGTCCCATGCCAGGGACTTGGCCCAAAGCCCCCCAGCCAAGTGGGTTGAGCTTGCTTTGTTCTGGCAGAGCAGCTCAGTGATCTATGGCAAATGGTGGGAGAAGGCAGACATGTGGGTGAGGGTGGTTCCTGCAGGGTCTGGTGAGCAATCAGCCTTTCACTTGGAGAACAAGAGGAGTGACAGGACGGAGGACAGAAAGGGCCTTAGGGCGTCCAATTAGGAGGCCTGCACAGTAATCCTGACCTGAACCTTCTGCTCCCAGCACCGGTGACATTTTGCCCAACACAGCCTTTCCCACTTGCTTTGCTTTTGTTGTTTTTAATCCTCATCCACCCAAATTGTGCTTCCTGCTTCTTCTTCTCATTTAGATCAACTTTGATTTCAATTTTGTTTTTCAAATTTGATAATATAATTTTTAATTTGCAAGATTGCCTCTTGAACCTGATAACGATGGCAGAAGGCCCGGCCGGCGTGGTTCAGTGGTTGAGCTTTGACCCATGAACCAGATCATGGTTTGATTCCCAGTTGGTCCGGGCACAACCTCAGGTTGAGGCTCAATCCCAGTGTGGACTGTGTAGGAGGCAGCCGATCAATGATTCTCTCTTATCAGTGATGTTTCTATTCTCTCGCTCTCTCCCTTCCTCTCTGAAATCAATAAAAACACATCTTAAAAAAAGATGGCAGATGAATTGCTTATGTTGTTGTATCATAAATCAGTGAATGAGATACGAGATGCCTTGATGAGCCAATTAATTAGGAGTCGTTTATTGCGCGAGGCCCAGAGGGAGGTGTCTCTTCCAAATCTCTGAACATTCCATACAGGAAATCTCCCATATTTAAACTTTTCAAGACTCTTTGTTTGCAGGTATTACAAAGGGCTTTGTGTGAGTTATTGTTACAGATAGTTGTAACCTTGTATACATAGTGTGTACCTGGCATAATTATTACCAGTATTAGTGTATTACATTGGATGGCTAGCCTGCAAGGTCAGACAGTTAAGTTTATCTTTTTCTATTATTTGAACTAAAAACAAAGTCATTTTATAGAATAGAAACTGTCTTAAAGTGACAGAGTTTACAATGACAGAGTGTACAGTGACAGGGTTTACAGGACTAGAGACTAACAATAGCAGAGAGTTTCAAACAGCACTTTTTTAATACAAGATGGAGGTTACTATGCTTCAATGTGACAAGGCGTTTTCAAAAAGGAAGACTAGTATCTCCTTATCAGGGGCTGGACTAATACTTGACTGCCCCACCTTGCTCACCACATTTTAGTTCTGGTCCTGCAAGCCCCCAAAGATATTATTACAAAGGGGTCATTAGTAACGTTACAGTGGAGAAACCTGGTAGGTAGCAGACCCCACTTTAACCACTTTTCACAGTTAACCTCACCAGGAATTGGAGAAGCTGACTTCATGATCCTCCTAATGTGCTACCCTGAGAAGCACATAAAAACCTCATGTGGCATCCCAATCCCAAAATGCCCAACTCGCCGAAACCGGTTTGGTTCAGTGGATAGAGCTTTGGCCTGTGGACTGAAGGGTCCCGGGTTCGATTCCAGTCAAGGGCATGGCATGTACCTTGGTTGCGGGCACATCCCCAGTGGGGGGTGTGCAGGAGGCAGCTGATCCATGCTTCTCTCTCATCGATGTTTCTAGCTTTCTGTCCCTCTCCCTTCCTCTCTGTGAAAAATCAATAAAATATATTTTAAAAAGAGAAAAAAAATGCCAAACTCAACCTAATCATTAGAAAACATCAGACAAAACCAGCCCGGCCAGTGTTGTGCAGTGGTGGAGCATGGACCCATGAACCAAGAACTCATTGGTTCAATTACCCATGAGGGCACATGCCCAGGTTGTGGGCTCTATCCAGCAGGGAGCATGCGAGAGGCAGCTGATCAATGCTTCTCTTATCGATGTTTCCATTTTTGCAAGATTGCCTAAAAATCAATAAAAACATACTTAAAAAAAAGAAAACACCAGACAAACCCAGATTCGGGGACCTCCCATAACATAACTGGCCTGTACTCTTCATAGCTGTCGATGTCAAGAAGGGCAAAGAAAGCTGAGGAACTGAGACCGGTTTGGCTCAGTGGATAGAGCGTCGGACTGTGGACTGAAGGATCCCAGGTTCGATCCCGGCAAGGGCATGTACCTTGGCTGCCAGCACATCCCCAGTAGGGGGCGTGCAAGAGGCGGCTGATCGATGTCTCTCTCATCGATGTTTCTGACTTTCTATCCCTCTGTAAAAAAAAAAAAAAAAAAAAAAAAAAAATATATATATATATATATATATATATATATATATATATATATATATATATAAAGACAGCTGAGGAACTGTTTCAGATGAAAAGAGACTGGAGAAACATGGCAACTAAATGCCTTGTGTAGTCCCCTTGGTTTGGGTTCTGGACCAGAAAGAGTGCTAAAAGGGACACTGTTGGGACAATGGGAAAATTTGACTGTGAACTGTAGATTGAATAATAGTATTATATCAACATTAAATTTCCTGATTCTTGTGATTGAACTGTGGTTATGTAAGAGAATGTTTTTATTCTTGGGAAATACACTCTGAAGTATTTAGGGGGGTAGAGATGTATGATAAACTCTCTCATAAGGATCAAAACTATATTTACCTGCATTTATCTACTTTTATCTATCTACCGATTGAGAGAATGATAAAGCAAATGTGGAAAAATATTAAGAATTGAATTTGGGTGAAGGGGATATGTGGAATTATTCGTACTATTTTTTTTTTACAACTTTTCCAGAAATTTGAAATTATTTCACAATAAAACTTTATTTTGTATTTACATTATTTTTTTAAAAGGTAGCTACAATTTTAAACTTGTAGATTAGAGGAGTGGAGAGTGGAACATTATTTATAGCAGGCACCTCTTTTGCTTTCAAAATAAGCACAAGTGTTATCAAATAGTCATCTTTCTGCAATAACAGAGAGGGTAAATCATTGATTCCTGATAGCTTTGAACTTGCAGTTTCCTTTTGCATCTTAACTCCACTAGTTCTGTTAGAGTAGGCAATAAATAAGGTACAGATAGTTATGAGTTAAAATGACCGACCTGTTTATCTTTAATTGCTTGAACAGACAGAAATACACAAGAAAATTACTTTATGTAAGAATAGCATGCTACTCAAAAGCGAAATGCTGTGCCAGGTAGGTACTGAAAATATTATGGTGAAACTTTGTAGAGTATATGATTGTCTAACCACTGTGCTATACACCTGAAACTAATTCAAAATAACGTTGAAAGTAAACTGTAATTGAAAAAAGTAAAAATAAAAAAATCCACAAAAATAAAAAATTTAAAAAAGCAAGTGCCTCCATATACAGGCACTGTATATACCTGGTACTCCATATACAGTACTGCATAGAATTTAGCATAGGGTTTTGGATACAATCAAAGTCAATTCCCAACCTTGGTTGCACATTGGAATAAAAATTCTGGGGAATTTTAATTAATTTATTATTTATTAAAAAATATATTTTATTGATTTTTTACAGAGAGGAAGGGAGAGGGATAGAATTAGAAACATCACACCTCCCCACCAGGGATGTGCCCGCAACCAAGGCACATGCCCTTGACCGGAATCGAACCTGAGACCCTCCAGTCTGCAGGCCGATGCTCTATCCATTGAGCCAAACCGGTTTCAGCTCCGGGGACTTTTTAAAATGCTGATCTCACCCCCCATTTTTTTTTTTTTAGGAAGGCACTTTACTTGCCAGTTTATTATAAAAGATACAAATCAATAGCCAGATGAAGAGGTACATAGGGAGACGTCAGGAAGGGCCCCCAGCACAGGAACTTCTGAGTCCATGAAGCCACACTGACATAGGTGCGAAAGAAACCCTCACTCACTTCTCAAACAATGGCAACCCTTGTGGACAACTTCTGCTCCACTTAATGGCTATGCGTATTATATAACTAGGCTGGGTAAATTGAAATCATGAACTAGCAGATAATGATATGAAGTCCCAATCAGAGCTCCATGTAAAAGCCTGTAAGGTTGCATGATGTTTTCTGGAATTGGGCTAGAGTGGAAGGGTAAGAAAGTGGAGTTATCTTTTCCAATTTACCACAAGAGTCTCAGCCAGAAAGTCTCATCAGTAAGCATTGCCCTTCCACTCCACGAAATCCATCGTGGTCTGCCATTACTGATTGATTCACTCATTCATTCAACAATTATGTAGCAAACACTATTCTGCTCTGATATGAAGATAAACCAATGAACAGAACTGACCAGACCCATGTCCTTATGGAGAATGTTAATTCTCACGAGAGATCTAGCAATCAACTATTATAGTAACACTAGAGGCCCAGTGCACAACATTTGTGCACTGGGGTGGGGGTCACTTAGCCCGGCCTGCGCCCTCTGTGGTTCAGGACCCCTCGGGGGAGTCGGCCTAAGCTGGCAGGCAGACATCCCTTGAGGTGTCCTTAGCACTGCCTCAAAGGAAGGAGAGGCTCCCATCACCGAGACCCTGGCTTCTGGCTGAGTGGTGCTCCCACACTGACCACCAGGGGGCAGCTCCTGCATTGAGCGTCTGCCCCCTGGTGGTCAGTGTGCGTCATAGTGACGGTCATTCTGCCATTCAGTCTATTTGCATATTAGGGTTTTATTATGCAGGATCTTAAGAGATGCTATAAAGCAGAGATGACTCAGCCTGAGAAGGCAGTGTCCTATGTACATGATCAGTACAAATCATCTTTTCTTCCTCTCAACTCCCATAGAATTTTCCTTTCAGGTCACTTAATATTTTTACTTTGAATTATAGCTGTTTATATTCATATTTTCTTCCCTGCTAGAATTCAGACTTCTGGAGCACAGGATTCATGGGAAAATGACTGGGTATTGTTGTCAATTTGAGATAATAGTATCACTGTGCTGTGTGTGCACTTGGAAGGCTAAAGACTGGCCTTTCACCCTTTCCCTGGTGCTTACTAGCAAATGGTATTGTTTACATTTGTGTTAAAGAAATGCTAAAATATTTGGAATCTGGTACAGTCTCACCCAATAAAACTATGTATGTAGAAAAAAGACGGGGAGGAAACAAAACAAAATGTTAACAGTGGTTGCCTCTGGTGCATATGATTATAGGTGACTTTTTAAATTTTTGTCTGTATTTTACATACACAGGTATTAATTTGAAAGCTATTAAGAATAGAAACTAAACAAATTGAATGTTCATTAATCAATGAATTCATCATGATTAGTTGAAAAAGTCACACTTAAAATTAAGTGATCACCTTTGGTAAATATTAGAAAATGAAATGACTATTTTTAAAGCTGGAAAATTAATGAAAGATAATTTACCCAGCTTTCCTCAATCTCAGAATACTGCATATGGTCTATCCGGTCTATCCATTCATTGGTT
Source organism: Antrozous pallidus (assembly GCA_027563665.1). NCBI lineage: Eukaryota > Metazoa > Chordata > Mammalia > Chiroptera > Vespertilionidae > Antrozous > Antrozous pallidus. The sequence goes on along the minus strand of CM050509.1, from coordinate 135,944,348 downwards.
GGTGGATATTTGTTATTTCCAATTTTTGGCTATTATAAGTAAAGCTGCTATGAACTTTTGAATGCAAGTCCTAGTATAGACATGTTTAATTTCTCTTGGGTATACACCTAGGAGTAGAATTTCTGAGTCACACGGCAAGTTTATGTTTAACTTTTAAATAAACTGTCAAACTGTTTTACAAAGTTGTACCATTTTACATTTCCACCAGCAATCTATGGGGGGGTTTCAATTTCTCCACATTCTGGCCAACATGATATTGTCTTTAAAAAAATATTTTTATTGATTTCAGAGAGGAAGGGAGAGAGAGCAAGAGAGAAACATCAATGATGAGAGAGAATCATTGATCAGCTGCCTCCTGCACACCCCACACTGGGGACCGATCCCACAACCCTGGCATGTGCCCCTGACCGGAATCTAAGTAGGGATCCTTCAGTCTACGGGCTAGTGCTCTATCCACTGAGCCAAACCAGCTAAGATGGTCTTTTTTATTACAGCCATTCTTATGGGTATGAAGTGGTATGTCCTGTGGTTTTAGTTTGCATTTCCTTAATGATGTTGAGCATATTTTCATGTACTTATTGGCCATTCATTTATCTCCTTTGATGAAATGTCTGTTCAGATCTCCTGGCCATTTTTAAATTGGGTTATTTGATTAATTATTGAGCTGTAAGAATTATTTATATACTAGGGGCCCAGTGCATGAACTCGTGCACCTTGGAAGGAACTGATGGCATGGAGCGACTGGGACTGGCGTGAGCAGCAAGTGTGAGGGGCAGCTGCTGCCTCGCTTGCCCCTCAGGAGCAGAAGGAGATGGATCAGAGCCAGCAGCCGCCGCTCACACCTACTGATGGTTCGTTCCATCAGTGGGTGTGAGTAGCGGCTTTGGCACTGGCAGCAATTGTGAGCGGGGCTGGCATCAGCAGCAGGTGCAAGTGTCAGGTGGGATTGTGGTACATGGGAGCAAAGAATTTTCAGTAACCACCAGAAGTTCACCCTATGACAGCAACTGGCACCCCACCTTGATCTGGCACCCCTGCTCACCTTCTCCACCATCCTGCTGTGGCCCATGCCCACCATGTTCCACACATGCCCCCTGGTGGTCAGCACATGTCATAGCAATTGGTTGTTCGGTTGTTCCACTGTTTGGTCTATTTGCATATTAGCCTTTTATTATATAGGATTCCAGATACAGAATTCTTTATCTGATACATTATTTACTAGCATTTTCTCCCAATCTTGTGGGTGCTTCCTGATTGTGTCTTGAATATAGGCAGTGCTACATAAGAATATATTAAATGAATAGTTTAGCTAATGATTCATGCCCTACTGCGATGATCCATTTCATGGCCTCAGACTGTACCTTAGCTGTTTTGCTTCTGATTTTACTAAAATTTTATTTAGGATTTAGCATGTGTAGTCATAACTGGAATTGGCTGGTAATTTTCATTTTTCAGGCCTCTATCAACTAGGTTAGGAGACAGAAACCACATCAGATATTTAGGCAAAAGACAAATACTGCATGATCTCACACGTGTAATCTAAAATAGTCAAATACATAGAAGCAGAGAATAGAATGGTGGTTTCCAGGGGCTAAGAGGAGGGGGACACAGGGAGGTGTTGGTCAAAGGGTACTAAGTTTCAGTTATACAAAATAAGTTCTGGAGGAAAATAAAGATTACCTGGAAAAGGGCTTTTTAAAAAATATATATATTTTATTGATTTTTTACAGAGAGGAAGGGGGAGGGATAGAAAGTCAGAAACATCGATGAGAGAGAAACATCGATCAGCTGCCTTCTGCACACCCCTTACTAGGGATGTGCCCCCAACCAAGGTACATGCCCTTGACTGGAATTGAATCTGGGACCCTTGAGTCTGCAGGCCGATGGTCTATCCACTAAGCCAAACCGGTTTCGGCAAGAGGGCTGTCTTTATGTATGGAACCCAAATTGAGTTGTATTATATAATTTGGGCAAAAGAAAGTTTTCATACAACAAATTTCTTGAGAATTTGCAATAATCCCGTTAGTTTTAAGATAACCTGGGGAAATCACTGTTAAAGGGACATCTTATAAAGTAAAATCATTAACTAGGAAAGGATAGAAAGGACTCTAAGATGTCATGGCTGAGTGAACAAAAGGAAGAGGTTGGAATTATTAAGACTTAGAAACCAGATGAGGGGACTGGGACCCAGACCTCAGGGGAGTGGTACAGCCCCCTGGGGCTGCTTTCTCTGGGATTGAGGTGCAGTGGCAATGAAGTGGGCTCAGAAAATGTTGGAAGAGCTGCCATATGGATTCAGATGCTGCTGTGGGAAGGAACTGCAGCTGTCAAGGTGTAGGGATCCAACACAGTGCAGCAATCCAGTCTCTTCTTCCCTTTCTAACCTTTCAGTCTCTCGCTCTAGCTCCCCCTACTGGCAGAGATGTGGTTTGCAGATTCCAAGAGCCGGAATTTAAGACTGATTTTAGAGTTGGAGACAAAAACTGCTGACATAGATCATAGAGAAATGAGGCAATCGTTTCCTACATTTACCAGAAATTATTACCATTTATAAATCCTAACTCCTCCCCTTATTTTCTGAGTAGTTGGATGAGTTTTTATTTTTTTTAAAATAAATTTTATTGATTTTTTTTTACAGAGAGGAAGGGACAGGGATAGAGAATTAGAAACATCGATGAGAGAGAAACATGGGTCAGCTGCCTCTTGCACACCCCCATACTGGGGATGTGCCCGCAGCCAAGGTCCATGCCCTTGCCCGGAACCGAAACTGGAACCCTTCAGTCCGCAGGCCGACGCTCTATCCACTGAGCAAAAACACTGAGCCAAATTGGTTTCGGCTGGAGGAGTTTTTAAAGCTTCTATTTGTTTCTTTTACTCACCTATAAGAGAGCAGTAATCCTGTACCTACTTCATAATGGTGTTATTATTTTACAAGTTTGAAAGAAATTCTCTAAGAAACACAAAGTTCTGGGTACTTTTATTTTTTAAAGTCTTACACCAATTTCCATCTTTTTTTTTTCTCCTCTGTTATTAGTTCTCAATTGGTTGTGTAATTTTAGGTCACATTTACTTTCATCAAGAACCGTCTTGTGTGACATCTTACCTTTTGCGATAACACAGATGGACTTAGACAGAGAAAGACAACACCGTGCGATCTCAGTTATATTGTAGAATCTAAAACAAACGAAACGGACTCAGAAACAGAGGACAGGCTTCTGTCAAAGGGGAGGATAGTTAGGGGACCGGGTGAAAAAGATGAAGGGATCAAGTGCAGATTGGTAGTTAAAAATAGTCACGGGGCTCTTTCCCTGCCGCCGCCGAGTTGCGCGGAGGCGGAGGCTTGGGTGGGTTCAAGATTCGGCTCTACCCGTAACGCAGCGCCATGGCCGGGGCAGACATGGCTGCTGGAGGTGTCGTGGACGTTAATACCCCTTTGCAAGAGGCGCTGAAGGCCGCCCTCATCCACGATGGTCTCGCGCGCGGAATTCGCGCAGCTGCCAAAGCCTTAGACAAGCGCCAAGCCCACCTTGGCGTGCTTGCATCCAGCTGTGATGAGCCAAACGTTTTGTGAGTTATCAGTCACCCAATTATAAGTGCCTGAATATAACTTCCTCTCATTTTAAGTGAATTGGGATGGTGTGTTTCCCCAAATCTGATGGCATTTATACAACAGTTTATATAGAGGTATTTTTTATGGCCTACTTAATTAAAAAAAAAATCCTCACCCTAAGATATTTTTTCCATTGAATTTTTAAAAAAGAGAAAGTAAAAGGGAGGGAGTTGAACCCAGGACCCTCTGGTCCATGGGTCAATGCTGAGCAAAACTGGCTAGGGGCATATAGAGTTTTAATATCACATTTCATCTAACTCCTTCAGAATAATTTTTAAAAAATTAAACATTACTATAAATTCTCTTAAAAGATTTATTGATTTTTTTTTACAGAGGAAAGGAGAGGGATAGAGAGTTAGAAACATCAATGAGAGAGAAACATCGATTCAGCTGCCTCCTGCATACTCCCCACTGGGGATGTGCGCACAACCAAGGTACATGCCCTTGACCGGAATCGAATATTCAGTCTGCAGGTTGGCACTTTATCCACTGAGCCACACCGGTTAGGGCTAGAATAATTTATTTATATCTAAGTCACAAATGGCAATATAACTTAACTTCTCTTTCTAGCATACTCTATACTTTTTGCCATCCTATATAATAAAAGCCTAATATGTAAATTGTCTCCTTGATGACCAGGAGTTTGACCGCTCGCTATGGGGTGTGCTGACCACCAGGGGGTGGTGCGGAACATGGCAGGCATTGGTGATGCAGTGCTGGCAGTGGGCGGCAGTGGAGGTGCTGCCGGCCCTGATGGGCCCTAACGAGGGCAGAACCGTGGCGAGATGGTGGAGCAGGTGAACGGGCAGCTCCAGGCTAAGGCTGGTGTGAGTGGGGGCCCAATCGCTCCCCAGATGGTGACCAGTGGCAGCAGCGGGGGGTGGGGGAGTGAGGAATTGGGGCACTAGGCCAAGGTGGGGTGCCAGGCAGCGCTGCGGGGCTATGAGGCTGGGGGTGCCAGCTGGAGCCTGATGCCCGCAGGCCATGCTGAGGGACCCCACCAGTGCACTAATTCGTGTATGAGGCCACTAGTATTGATATAGGGATTTTTCATGTTTTTTATTACTGATGAAACAGATTAGTTCATTACTATTTGGTGAGAGTGGATTTTTAAAATTTTTATTTTATTGTTTAAAGTATTACACATAATAGTACATGTATCTCCTTTTCCCGCCTCCCATTGCTCTCCCCCTAGCCTCCCTTACCCCCTGTCACATGCCCCCATCCCTGACCCCAGTGTCTGTGTCCACTGGTTGTGCTTATATGCATGCATACAAGTCCTTCGTTTGATCTCCCCCCCATCCCCCGGATTTTTAAAAAGCAGTTCCTGCCTGACCAGTGCGGCCCAGAGGTTGAGCATCGACCTATGAACCAGGAGGTCATGGTTTGATTCCTGGTCAGGGCACATGTCCAGGTTGCAGGCTTGATCCCCAGTGGGGGACATGCATGAGGCATCTGATCAATGATTCTCTTTCATCACTGATGTTTCTATCTCTCCCTCTCCTTTCCTCTCTGAAATCAAGAAAAAAATATAAAAAAACAGTTTCCTTTAATTCTATCTCCAAAATACATCTTTAGATCCCTCCAGTTCTTTCTGTATTCATGGCCACCAGCCCAGTTCCAACTTCCTTTATCCCTCACCCAACCAGAACCACAGTCTCCTATCTGGTCTTCCCACTGTCACCCTTAACCATCCCAATCCATTTCCAACAAACCAACCATCAAGAGACATTTCATTATTTCTCTTTCCCAACTAATTCTTCAATACCTTCCCATTGTACTTTGAATAAAATCCAAACTCCTTACTGAAGTCTCTAAGGTCATGTGTAATTGGAGTCCTGATTACCTCTCAGGCAAATTTTATGCTTGCTGTGGACCAAGAGCATTCTGGTTTTCTTTCAGTTTACTGATCTTGCCAGTTTTTGTTCCACCTCATGGCTTTTGAACTTAGTCCCTTTCTGCCTCTCCACACCCCAAACTCACCCCTCCTTCTCTTTCTTAGATTCTCAGCTTAAATGTCATTTTCCAAGGAAGACCTTTGCCAACCACCTAAGTCAGCCTCTTCTCTATTGCTTTCTAATACAACATAACATGCTGCTTTCTTCCTAGTGTTTATCTCATTGTGTGAACTTTTTCTTTCTTTTTCTTTCTTTCTCTTTCTTTCTTTCTTTCTTTCTTTCTTTCTCTCTCTCTCTTTCTTTCTTTCTTTCACAGAGAGCAAGGGAGAGGGATAGAGAGTTAGAAACATCGATGAGAGAGAGAAACATTAATCAGCTGCCTCCTGCACACCCCCTACTGGGCATGTGCCTGCAACCAAGGTCCATGCCCTTAAGTCCGCAGGCCGATGCTCTATCCGCTGAGCCAAACTGGTTTCTGGCCCACCAAACTTTTTGGATTCACCGTGATGGGGATCAGCTACCAGCAGTGTCTGGTCATCCTGGATAAGGATGTCTTTGATCTCCTTCTTGGAAGCTTCATCCACAGGGCTTTGGAAATGGACTGACGGGATTGCATAAATCTGGGCCACATGATCGCCACCCTTCACACGCACTCGGATGGCCACGCCAGGAAATCGCTCCTTCCCAAGAAGCAGAACAGGTTCCAGCAGCTTGTGTTGAAGCATGCGCGGCTCGATCATCCCCAGGGGCCGTCCGTCCGTTCACCTTTATGAGGCCGTTGCCCAGGTTGCAGTGCGCCGTGGCTGTGGCTGTCTCCTTGCGTCCGAAGACCTGCACCTGGGACTTTACAGGGTGTGCGCAGGCGCTTTTGGACCATTTGTGTCGAGTACACTGTCCTGCCCCTAGTGCATAGCACAGCACCTGTCCCATAGGAGACACTCAAGATTTATGGGAAGAAAAATGAAATGGAGTTAGGCTTGGAATTGATCAAGGAAAGTGAGGGAGGCTATTTGAGGCGGACTGAGACAATGGTGAGGCTATGGGCAAGGTCCAAGCCGTGCGGGGAGAAAATGGATCAACTTGTGCTTACACAGTTTTAGCTCTTTTTTCCTTTGAGAGGTTGTGAGAGGAGGCTGACCAGAATTATCTATGTAAGTTTACTTGTCTGACAAGTGTATGAAAGGAATATGGCCCAGCTGGCGTGGCTCACTGAGCACCAACTTATGAGCCAGGAGGTCATGATTCAACTCCTGGCGGGGGCATATGCCTGGGTTGTTGGCTTGATCCCCAGTGTGTGTGTGTGTGTGTGTGTGTGTGTGTGTGTGTGTGTGTACGTGTGTGTGTGTGTGTGTGTGTGTGTGTGGTGTGTGTGTGGAAGCAGATCAGTGCTTCTCATCATTGATGTTTCTATCTCTCTCTCCCTCTTCCTCTCTGAAATCAGTAAAAATGTATTTTTTATATATTTTATTGATTTTATTTTACAGAGAGGAATAGAAAGTCAGAAACATCGATGAGAGAGAAACATTGATCAGCTGCCTCCTGCACGTGATCCCCCCACTGGGGATGTGCCCGTAACCGAGGTACATGCCCTTGACCGGAATCGAACCCGGGATCCTTCAGTCCGCAGGCCGATGCTCTATCCACTGAGCCAAACTGGTTTCGGCTCAGTAAAAATATTTAAAAAATAAAAGGTTGCTAAAATATTCAGGAGATATGTGGAATTATAGAGGAGCATGGGTGGGATCGGGGGATCTAGTTAACCAACTACTTTGGTAATCGTGAGATGATTGTGGGTTGGACTGGGGTGGCAGCAGTCGAGATGTGAGAAGTGGTTGTATCTGAGATATATGTGAAAGATCTTATGATGATATATTATTCTTTTTACTACTTCATTTTAGTTTTGTTATATCTAATCAGGTCCCACATCCGTCACCATCTCCTAAGTGATGTCTGATCACCCTGGCTTTTCTTCAGCAAGGAGTCCAGTTAGGTCAGTTTAACCAAATCTTCCTTACCTCTGATGTTTCCTCTTAGTAATTTCATGTCCACTTCCATCTCCCTCAATCCCATCCTACTCCTTGGCTATAGATTCCCACTTACCCATGCTGCATACAGAATCAAGCCCCATTCAATATGAGGTCTCCTTTCTCTATTGCAGTAGTCATTTTTAAAAACGTATTTATATTGATTTCAAAGAGGAAGGGAGAGGTATAGAGAGACAGAAACATGCTTTCTGCATGCCCCACACTGGGGATCAAACCAACAACCCAGGCATATGCCCCGACTGGGAATTGGGAATCAAACTGTGACCTCCTGGTTTATAGGTCAAAGCTCAATCTCTGAGCCACGCTGGCCTGGCCTCTATTGCAGTAGAGTTTAATAAAATCTGTTTTTACCACTTTAACTGCTATTTAGCCCTGTTTTGTCTTTAACAATACCAACAGGTAGCATGGGAGAAGTTTAAGGCTTCCCACTACTAATCCTCATATAAGTAGGTCCATTTTTAGATTTGGACAACTGACATGCTTTCAGTATTTGTAATTTGCTGTGCAAACACAAATTCAAACAGATAGCTACTTCTGGATAGTTTCCTTTATAGAAATTTGCAAGCAGCTATTGTGTGAATTATAAGAAGAAAGTTACTTTGAACAATGTATTATCCCAGTGCTGTGATAGGCACTGAGAAATGTCTTTCCAACTCTTCAATCTTAATAATTATTGATGAAATGATTAAAATGGAAACCAGGCCCTAGCTGGTTTGGCTCAGTGGATAGAGCGATGGCCTGTGGACTGAGGGGTCCTGGGTTCAATTGTGGTCAAGGGCACATGCCCAGGTTGTGAGCTCAAACCCCAGGAGTGGGCGTGCAGGAGGCAGCTGATCAATGATTCTCATAATTGATGTTTATAGCTCTCTCTCCCTCCCCCTTCTTCCCTGAAATAAAAAAATTAAAAAAATTAAAAAATGGAATCCAAAATTCATTTCTCACCCAAATAACAAAGATGGAAAACAAAACAAAATGAGCCACAAGAAGTGCTTTGGGCCTTTGAGGCTTTGCTGAAATGGATACTCAGAATATGGTGATGGGTGTGTAAATTAGTATGAAACCCTTTGTAAGAGTTGTCAATATGTATGGACTCTAAAAATATTCATATCCCTTGATCTAATTAGTTAATGTGAATATTCTAAGGAAAAGAATCTGAAATAGGAAAAGAGCTTTATGCTCTTGCAGGTTCATTGGGGCGTATACCTAATTACTCAACAACAGTTCAATTGTGGTTCATTCATTAGATGGACTATTATCCAGCTATTAAAGATGGTAGTTTTGGAGAGAAAAAATCTTACTTTAAAATACAAATTAAAAAGCACAGTCCCAGCTGGTTTGGTTCAATGGATAGAACGTTGGCTTGCAGACTGAGTGGTCCCAGGTTTGATTCTGGTCAAGGGCACATGCTGGGATTTCGGGATCCCCAGTAGGGGGCATTCAGGAGGCAGCCAATCAATGATTCTTTCTCATCATTGTTATTTCCATCTCCCTCTCCCTCTCCCTCTCCCTCTTCCCTTCCCTTCTCTCACCCCTTCCCCCTCTCTCTTCCTCTCTGAAAGCAATAAAAATATATTTAAAAATAAAATAAAATCAAAAGCACAGTGCAAAATTGTCCATATAGAATTATTATCGCATTATAGAAATCTGTTCAGAGAAAGATTGGCAATAGAGATCCTTTAAAAAGGTTATAATGGCTATATTTAGGTAGTAAAACTATAAGTGACATGTTTCTTTTTAGCTTCTGATTTCCCTTACTGAGTATGCATTAAGAGAAACTATGGGTCTAGTATGGCATCACTCGCATGTCTGGAGGGGGTGCTGGTGTTGGCTAGGGCAATCGGGGTGACTGGTCATGTGTTTCCAACAGGCTAGCCCGGACTCAATCACATAGTGAAGGCTGCCTGGTTCCTAGGAAGAGCTCCAAAGTGCAAACACTTTTCCTTTTTTTTTTTTTTTTTAATATATCGTTTTTAAAAAATGTGCCCTTTTGTAGGACATTTTGTTTTAAAAAATATATTTCTTTATTTATTCCAGAGAGGAAGGAAAAGGGATAGAGAAATAGAAACATCAATGATGAGAGAGAATCATGGATCACCTGCCTCCTGCACGCCCCCTACTGGGGATCGAGCCCACAACCTGGGCCTGTGCCCTTGGCTGGAATCAAACTCCGGGCCCAGGCCCTTCGGTCCACAGGCCAACGCTCTATCCACTGAGCCAAAACACCCAAGGCCTTTCCTTTCTTTCTTTCTTTCTTTCTTTCTTTCTTTCTTTCTTTCTTTCTTTCTTTCTTTCTTTCTTTCTTTCTTTCTTTCTTTCTTTCTTAAAAAATACAGAATATTTTATTTGTATGCTGATGCCAGTGCCTAGAAAATAATTATCCTTGTGAAATAGAAATTCATGAAGATTTCAGGGAGGTAGATGATGTTAAGGACTGAGAAAAGCCGAAGTTTGTGTAGTATGGCGCATGGTATGGGGTGAGCTTTTTGCGCAGGCTTCAAATTGAGCTCTGTGCACCAGCGCGAGGCGTGGTTTAGAACGCCTTCAAAGTTTCATTTGGTAACAAAAAAGATCAGACTTTCTGGGGTGTGCTGGGATTGGTTCTCTGAAGATGCCTCAGTCGGCAGGGGGTCATTTTGAACAGTCTGAAGACAGAATTGTTTCAAATCGAAATCTGCCTAGCTACAGCCAGAGCCGTTGAACAACGTGCTTTTTTTTTTTATATATATATAATTAAAAAAAATTGTTTTCTGTTAATCCTCACCAGAGGATATTTTCCCCCCATTTATTTTGAGAGAGAGAGAAGGAGAGAGAAAGACATTTATTGGTTGCCCCCCTCCCGCACACCCCCCCTCCCGAGGGGGGGGGCTGGGATCTAGCCTGCGACCCCTGTGCCCTTGACCCGGAATAAAACATTTGACCCTCTGGTGCGCGGGCTGCCGCTCTGGCTCTAACAGTCGAGCCCCAAAGGCCGGGGCCCAGCCTCATAGCGGGGACGACGTCGGAGGAACCAGACGTGGCGGCCGGGAGAGCGGAGCGGGGCAGCCTTGCCGGTAAGTGGTGAGCGAGCGGGCAGGTGGTGGCGGGGCGGCGGGACACGTCTGGGCGGCGGAGTGAGGGGCGAGACCGGGACTTTTCCAAAGCGGGCGCGCTTTTTCAAATTTCATCTTTGCAATGGTTCCATTTCCCAACGCAAGCCACCGAGCCCAAGGCCGGAGTCGGTGGGGGAGGGGACCACTCAAGGCGGAGATGCGGAGAAGGGGATAACGGCAGACGTTGACCCTAATAGCCAGAATCTTGTGCGTCCCTACAGCTAAAGTTTGGAGTTGTCAGCTCGCAGATATGACTGCCTGTTCCAACGACCTTCCCCTAGTCCGCTCCTCGGCCTCCGTGCCAGGCGGATGAGCTTTCTATAATGATCTGAACACACCTGACTGTATCGTACCCTGCATCTTTGCTGCTGCTGTATCTACTGGAATTCAGTCGAATCGCCCACCCTGAGCCCCACACACTAATCTAACATTGCTTTTTGCACATCTTTCAACACCGAAAAGGGCGTGCGTCCTTAAGAAGGCCCGTTTTCGCCCAGCTGGGCTGGCCCAGTGCTTGAGCGTGGAGCTAGGAACTAGGGCCTGGTTACTAGGAGGTCACCGTTCCCTTCCCGTTGGATTCCCGGGGTGAGGGCTTGCGGGCTGGATTCGCAGTGTGGAGGGCGCGGGAGGCAGCCATCCATGTGTGGGGGCGCGAAGGAGGCAGCCGATCAACGAGCCTCTCTTATCATTGATGTTTCCATCTCTCTCTCCCTCTCCCTTCAAAAAATAAAAATATATTTAAAAAAATAAAATAAAAGAAAGCCCATCCTGCCCATTGGGTATATTCTTTGGACTCTGTAGAGCAATATACAGATTTCTAATTTGGTATCTGCATAATGTTAGTGTTCACTTATTAACGTGCCTGTTTTTCTTTTTGTGGACGCTCAAGATTCTCAAAAGCACGGACTATATCTTTCTTGTATTTCTATCTCTAGAATCTCTTAGCTAGCATTTATTAGATGATGAATGTTTGGATAAATTGTGTTAATGTACTTTTTATTTAAAAAATATATTTTATTAATTTTTTTTTACAGAGAGGAAGGGAGAGGGATAGAGAGTTAGAAACATCGATGAGAGAGAACCATCGATCAGCTGCCTCCCGCACACTCCCGACTGGGGATGTGCCCGCAACCAAGGTACATGCCCTCGACCGGAATCGAACCTGGGACCTTTCAGGCGGCAGGCCGATGCTCTATCCACCGAGCCAGACCGGTTAGGGCTAATGTAGTTTTTAAAAAGACATGCAAATGGCCAACAGGTAGATGGAAAGGTGCTCAACCTCACTAGTTATCACGGAAATGCAGATCAAAACCACAACGAGATATCACCCCACACCTGTAAACACGGCCTTTGTGAAAAAGAAAAGCGATTAACTGTGTGTGCACTGTTGCTGGGAACGTGAATTGGTGCAGCCACTATGGAAAACAGGGCGGGGATGACTCAAAAAGTTAAAAACAGAACTACCACATGATATAGTAATCCCACTTCTGGGTATTTAAATCCAAAGGAAATAGAAACAGGATATTGAAGAGCTATCTGTATCTCCATATTCATTGCAGCATTATTTACAACAGGGAAGGTTTGGAAGCAGCTTAAATTTCCACCACCGAGTGAATGGGTAAAGAACATGTAAATATATACAATGGAATATAATTTAGCCCAATAAAGAGGGAAATCCCATCATTTGCGACAACGTGGATGGATCTTGAGAGCATTACACTAAGTGAAGTAAACCAGGCAGAGACAAATATTGCATGGCATCATACATGTGGAATCTAAAACGAAAAAGTCAAACCCATAGAAACAGAGAGTAGAAAAGTGCTTGCCAAGGGTTTGGGTGGGTGGTGGTGGGAAAATAGGGAAAAGTTGGTAAAAGTGTACAAACAGGAAAAAAATGTACATTTTAAGATCATTAGTAAAATCAGGCATTTTTCATGTAAATACATATCACTTAAACATTTTTTTCTCATGAGATAATTGGTAAAATTAAGCGTTTTTCATATACATGTTTATGCTTTCATGATTCCCATGGGATAAGGTTACTTCTATTTAAGTGAGTTATACACAATTGTAGGATTGACTATATTAAAAGACTAACTCAAACACGTTTTCAGATCATATAGATTTTGTTTTATTTACACTGCAAACAATAAGCTGGACGTTCTGAAAACTTCATAGCACATTTTGGGGGGGGGGAAGATCTATTTTTAGATTATAGTAAATTATAGTAAATTTTAAAATCTGAGCAGCAACGTGAATGTGTTTCTTGAAAAAAGCACAGAGAACAGGTGCCCGGCCCGCTGCCCCCGCTGCATCCAGGCCCCCCGGGGCGGGCTGGCCCGCTATCCCGGGCCCCGCGCCCCCCCAACCCTCAGTCGCGAAATAAATAGAATCCAAACCAGGACAGCACACGGCGTGCGGGGCTCACAGGATGGTGCCCGGGCTCGGCCGAGTCTTCACAGACCAGAAAGGCCTCCAGGTCGGGGGCGCGGGTCCCGGCCCCGCACCCACGTGGAGGTGGCGGCTGAGCCCAGCAGGGCGGGCGTCAGTCCTCCTTCTAGCGGCGAGATCCGCTATTACTGATACTGCAAGCAGAAATCTAGAATTGTGTTGCCTAACACAAACAAAACTCAGCTTGACATGGCATATGACATGTAGAAATAATTACTTCGGTGGAAAAATTAAAACTTGGTCCATTTTCCCTTAGAGTGGGGACTTTGTATGAGTTTCAACAACACTGACATTTTCTTCCATGACAGTTTTTTTTTTTTTTTTAAAAAGAACCTAGAAGAATTTGGTCACTTACTTTACTATTCCACAGCTCATTTTAGGACTTTTTAAAATTGACTTTAGAGAGAGGAAGATGGGGGTGCGGGGAGGAAAGAGGAAGAAACATCAACGGGAGAGAGAAAACATAAGGCTGTTCCCTCTATGCACCCCAACCAAGGATGGAACCCCAAATCCAGGTATGCGCCCCGACAGGCTTGGGATCAGCCACCTTTCAGCACATGGAGGACAATTCAACCAACAGCCGCACTGGCCAGGACAGACAAATGTGTAAAAACTAAAAAAAAAAAAAAGTCATTTAAATTGCACAGAGAGCATAAAGTAATGCGATATTTTGGCAAGAACGCGTTCTTTGTTTTGTTATATTGTTTCTTTCTTTGTTCTTACAGTCTAGACCCCCACTAACTGTTTTCCAGCATTCCCAGAACACCTAGAGGTGTTTACTTTCAAATCATCCTTTTTGTTAATTTGTATGCTGTTTTGTATTTTATTCGGTTTTTATGCTGTGACGCATCCAAAAAGATTAACTGCTAAGACAACCTTCTCCTTGCCTGCATTACAGCCAGCCCGGCCCTGCTTTCTGAGTTCTAGTCTCCAGGCCCCAGAAGGAGGGAGGTAAGAACTTCTATTTTCATTCACAATCCTAGAGGAACAGGGAGTGGAGGGGGGATTTTAATGGATTTGGTCAACCGCAGAGGGATAGCTGGCATCTCGGAGACGGGAAAGCAGGGTGGCTTCTTGAGCGAGTGACCCCTGTCGTTGTACAGAGCTGTGCTTGGTTTAATGCTTTGCTGGTCCTCTCTTGAGATTCTTCATAATTTTATTTTTTATTTTTTAAATGGACAGGAATTTATTTTTATTTTTATTTAAAAAATATTTTATTGATTTTCTACAGAGAGGAAGGGAGAGGGATAGAAAGCCAGAAACATCGATGAGAGAGAGACATCGATCAGCTGCCTCCTCCTGCACCCCCCCGCCCCCCACTGGGGATGTGCCCGCATGCCCTTGACCAGAATCGAACCTGGGACCTTTCAGTCCGCAGGCCGATGCTCTATCCACTGAGCCAAACTGGTTTCGGCATATTCTTCATAATTTTAAAGCAAGTGGCCCTGTTTTCATTTTGCACAGGGTCCCAAAATTATATATCCAGGCCTGCTGGGAAGACCAAGGGGTAAGGGGCAGCAATGGGAGGGACTTTCTCCTCCTCTGACAGGGAGGCTACCGGGATACTTGAAGACAGACCATGATGCACCTCAGGAGTCACTGTGAGGATCCCTGAAGCTGAGGTTGGCAAGGAGTAAGTGGGCCCCCCCTTTGCTTTCACAGGGAAATAGGTATCAGAGGCACCTCTCAGACACCAGAGAGCCCCCTGAGTTGGAGGAAGAGGGCTATTCCCAACCTGCATTTTTGTGTTCTCATATAAATGAATTTAGATGAGGAAACTCTCGTTATTGCATTGTGATAAGTCTATTTTATTTTATTTTAAAAAATACATTTTATTGATTTTTCACAGAGAGGAAGGGAGAGGGATGGAGAGTTAGAAACATCCATGACAGAGAAACATCTATCAGCTGCTCCTACACACCCCCCACTGGGGATGTGCCTGCAACCAAGGTACATGCCCTTGACCAGTACATGCCCTGGGACCTTTCAGTCCGCAGGCCAATGCTTTAGCCACTGAGCCAAACCGGTTTCAGCGAAGCTGATTTTATTAAAACAAAGCATGCACTTTTATTAAAGAAGCAAGGCAAGCAAATCTATATATCTGGCTTATGAAGCACAGGTGGCCTCTCAACTAATTTGAAGAGCAAGGGTGGGGGGGTGGGGATTTGAGGCGTTATATACCCTTCTGTCTATACATTTCAAAAATGTCTCTGCTAACTATTTTGGTACAGATTAATTTCCAAGGTCCCTTTTCACTTTGTTGTGGCTTTCCCAGAACTCATGAGAAGCACCTGGCAGTTTTACCTTGCCAAGCCTTGAGACTGCTGGCTTCTCTGCTTAAGGAGTGAAACTCCCTCTTTTTTCCTTTACCCTCCCGCCTCCTTTTTCTGCATTCTTCGGGTAGGGAGGCTTTTAACCATTCGCTCTCAAGTGTCCTTGGCTGGGGAAGATAATGGCTTGCTTTTTACAAGCTTAGCTGCCAATTTCCCACACTGTTCGGCCTTGTTTTAATTTCCCTGCCTCAGTTTCCCCATTCCACTTGCCCTGGAATTTTTCTAGCTTTTCACTGCCCTGTAACATAGAAGCTTGACAGGGTCGATGATAGATTCAAAAGAAGCCCTTTCTCAAATGTCCTGGGTTTCATAAGCCCAAGTTCAGGTCTGAGCTAAAGGAGGGCATTGCCTCCAAAAAGAGAGTAGGCCTTCTGTCCTGGGTTGCATGGAGTCCCCCAAAAGGCATGTCTACCTGAACCTTCAGAATGCAACCTTATTTGGAATAAGGGCCTTTGAGATGTAATTAAAGTAAGGATCTCAAGATGAGGTCATCCTGGATTACAGTGGGCTCTAAATCCAAAGATAGGCATTCTTATAAAAGACAGAGAAGGAGAATATATACAGAGAAACACACAGAAAGCCATACGAAGTTGCAGGTAGAAATTGGAATAACGCATCTTTTTAAAAGAAATTTCTTTATTGATTAAGTTGTTATATATGTGTCCTTATTCCCCCATTACCACCCATCCCCTCCGCTTATGCCCTCACCCCCCCGTTGTCTGTGTCCATTGGTTAGGCTTATATGCATGCATACAAGTCCTTTGGTTGATCTCTCCCCCTTACCCACACCCTCCCCTACCTTCCCTCTGAGGTCTGATGGTCTGATCGATGTTTCTCTGTCTTTAGATCTGTTTTTGTTCATCAGTTTTTGTTGTTCATTATATTCCATAAATGAGTGAGATCATGTGGTATTTATCTTCCTCTGACTGGCTTATTTCACTTAGCATAATGCTCTCCAGTTCCATGCATGCTGCTCCAAATGGTAAGAATTCCTTATTTTTTTTTTTACCACAGCATAGTATTCCATTGTGTAAATGTATGCAGTTTCCAAATCCACTCATCTGCTGATGGGCACTTAGGCGGTTTCCAAATCTTAGCTATGGTAAAATGTGCTGCTATGAACATAGGGGTGCACATATCCTTTCTGATTGGTGTATCTAGTTAGGATATTCCTAGATGTTGGATTACTGGGTCAAATGGGAGCTCCATTTTTAGTTTTTTTGAGGAAACTCCATACTGTTCTCCACAGTGGCTGCACCAGTCTGCATTCCCACCAGCAGTGCAGGACGGTTCCTTTTTCTCCACATCCTCCCCAGCACTTGTTTGTTGATTTGTTGATGATAGCCATCTTGACTGGTGTGAGATATTATCACATTGTCGTTTTGATTTGCATCTCTCAGATAATTAGTGATGTTGAGCATATTTTTATATGTCTCTTGGCCTTCCTTCTGTCTTCTTTTGAAAAGATTCTATTTGGGTCCATTGCAAAATTTTTATTGGATCATTTATCTTTCTTTTATTAAGTTGTATATGTTCCCTGTAGCTGTTGGAGATTAAACCTTTATCAGTGATAACATTTGCAAATATGTTCTCCCACATAGTGGGCTTTCTTGTTTTGTTGATGGTTTCTTTTGCTGTGCGAAAGCTTTTTATTTTGATGTAGTCCCATTTGTTTATTTTCTCTTTAGTTTCCATTGCTCTAGGAGCAGTATCAGTGAAGAAGTTCTTACAGCATATGTCTGAGATTTCTCTGCCCCTTGATTCCTCTAGTATTTTTATGGTTTCCTGTCTTATGTTTAAGTCCTTTATCCATTTTGAGTTTATTTTTGTGTATGGTGCAATTTGGTGGTCAAGTTTCGTTTTTTTTTTTTTACATGTACCTGTCCAATTTTTCCAACACCATTTATTGAAGAGACTGTCTTGACTCCATTTTATGTTCAAGCCTCCTTTGTCAAATATTTATTGGGCATAGCGGTTTGGGTCAATTTCTGGGTTTTCTACCCTATTCCATTGATCTGTATGTCTGCTCTTGTGCCAGTACCAGACTGTTTTGAGAACAGTGGCTTTGTAATACAGCTTGATATCTGGTATTGAGATCCCATCTACTTTGTTCTTCTTTCTCAGGATTGCTGTGGCTATTCGGGGTCTTTTTTTATTCCAGATGAATTTTTGGAGAGTTCTTTCTAGGTCTGTGAAATATGCCATTGGTATTTTAATGGGGGAGAGCATTGAATCTATAGATTGCTTTGGGTAGTATGGACATTTTAATGATGTTGAGTCTCCCAGTCCATGAACACGGTATGTTCTTTCTTCTTTTTATGTCTTCCTCTCTCTTTTTTTAGTGTCCTATAGTTTTCCACATATAGATCTCTTACCTTTTCAGTTAAGTTTATTCCTAGGTGCCTTAATTTTCTTGGTGTGATGGTAAATGGGTTGCTTTTTTTAGCCTCTCTTTCTATAAGTATATTATTGGTGTATATAAATGCCATAGATTTCTTGGTATTATTTTTGTGTCCTGCTACATTAATTAAGTCAAATAATTTTTTGATGGATTCTTTAGGGTTTTCTTTTTTTTTTTTTAATTTGGTACTCCAGGTGGGACTAAGGTTTTCTACGTACCAGTATCATGTTATCTGCGATTAAGGTCAGTTTTACTTCTTTTTCAATTTGGATACCTTTTATTTATTCTTCTTGTCTGATCGCAATGGCTAGTGCTTCCAGTACTATGTCGAACAGGAGTGGCGAGAGTGGGCATCCCTGTCTTATTCCTGTTCTTAGGGGAAATGGTTTTAGTTTTTGCCCATTGAGTATGATGTTGGCTGTGGGTTTGTTGTATATGGCTTTTATTATGTTGAAGTATGATCTTTTTATTCCCACCTCGCTGAGAGTTTTTATTAAGAAAGGGTGTTGGATTTTGTCAAATGCTTTTTTCTGCGCCAATTGATATGACTGTGATTTTTATCTCTCAATTTGTTTATGTGTTGTATCCCGTTTATTGATTTGTGGATATTGTACCATCCTTGCAACCCCGGGATAAATCCTACTTGGTCATGGTGTCCGATCTTTCTGAGGTACTGCTGGATCCGATTTGCTAGAATTTTGTTGAGGATTTTGGCATCTATGTTCATGAGGGATATTGGCCTGTAATTCTCTTCCATTGTGTTGTCTTTATCTGGTTTTAGTATTAGGGTGATGCCGGCTTCATAGAATGAGCTTGGAAGTGTTCCTTCCTCTTGAATATTTTGGAATACTCTTAGGAGGATAAGTTTTGGTTTTTCCTTGAATGTTTGGTAAAACTCCCCTGTGAAGTCGGCTGGCTTTTGTTTGCTGGAAGCTTCTTAATGACTGCTTCAATTTCTCCCATAGTTATCCGTCTATTGAGATTTTTAGATTCTTCCTGATTGCGTTTTGGAAGGGTGCATTTTTCATGAAATATGTCCACTTGCTCCAGGTTGTCTAGCTTGTTAGAATAGAGTTGATCAGGAAACTATGCCAAGGTGGCTAGGATCGCAGCCGAAATGGGTCAGATCAGCAAGTGGATCTCCACGGATGCCTCGGCCTCTGAGCTGGAGCCTGTGAAAGCGGTGTGTGGGGCCAAGTGCAGCGGCTACCCCTCCTCCCCCGCCCTGATCACGGACCTTAAGATCGGCGCATGGCGGGGCATCACGTGGGGTCACTTTCCCGCCTTCGCCCCTCCCCCACCCCCATCCCGCCCAGTCGGCGCGCACACGCAGACCGAGGCGGAGTAGCGGTTGTTCCTTGTCCTCTCGTTCGACCACAAGCGGAGCCGCCAGTGGCTCCTCAGAGTCCCAAATGGGCCCCTGGGATTGAGGAGACGATAGACAAGCTGAAGGTGATGGAGGGGAGGACTCCAGCAGCCGGAAGGCTGTGAGGGTCGCCTTCGAGGGCGCCACGAACCAGCTGAGCCGGGTGCACGGGGAGCCGACCAGCGACCTCAGAGCGACATCGACTGAGGGCCCCCGCCGTGTCCGTATGTGATAAGCTGTACATGTTGGTGTATTGCTCAAAACCTCACTTATTCTGATTGTACATGTAGTTCTTTCATTCTTTTCCTGGGGGTGGGGGGTCGGGAGGTTCGTTTCCAAGTTTTATTGAAACCGTCCCGTCCGGGCGCTGTGGCCGCAGCTTCTGTGCGACTCTGCACGGGTCACGGGGGGGGGGGGGGGTGCTGCTTGCAGCCCTTTCTTCGACCCATAGCTTTTACAGAAAGACTTTGGAATGGTTAATCCATCTGCAAATCTGTCTCTTGACACAGAGTACCTGTTATTTGGTAAGGCGGGAGGTAAATTTACAGCGGCACATGGCATTTTAAGGAAGAAAACGGCCTTATTTTGAGCGGTACTTTGTGAAAGAGAGGAGAGTAACTTTCTGCGTGTGCATTACCTGCCAATCACTAAACACACGCCGCGCCCTGCGGCTGGCCGGGCGGTCCCGGGGTGTACCCGTCTGCTGGTCCTCCGCCCCCTTTCTTGGCAGCCCAGGTGGCCCCAGCCGATTATTTATGGTAGAAAGTGTGTTCACTGGCGTTATATGGAAAAATAAATTTGCAAAACTATATTGACAGCATCTTTATAGAGGCACACGGACGTCCGGCCCACCCCGGCTTGGGCTGCTGACTGTACAGACTGGCCACGTTCTTCGGTTTGTATCTTGTACTCCTGTTTACAACGAGCAGCTTTCTCTGATGTACATAGAATTAGTAATTTATTTTTAAGAGGGAAAGCATTATGTTAGGGGAAAATGTAGGGTGGGTTTCCAAATTCCATTTTTTTTGATATTTAAAATGTAAAAAAAAAAAAAAGAATAGAGTTGTTCATAGCATTTTTAAGCAATCCTTCGTATTTCTGTAGGGTCTGTTTTAATTTCTCCTCTTTCATTTCTGGTTTTGTTTATTCGGGGCCTGTCTCTTCGCTTCTTGGTGAGCCTGGCTAGTCGTTCATCAATCTGGTTTATCTTTTCAAAGATCCAGCTCTTGGTTTCATTCATCTTTTTTTTTCTTCAAAAAAATAAATATTTATTGTTCAGATTTTTACAGGTGTTCCTCTCCTTCCCCCATACCTCCCCTCACCTAATTCCTTCCCTCATCCCAGGTCCTTACCCCCTTACTGTCTTTATCCATAGGTATAAGATTTTTGTCCAGTCTTTTCCTGCACCCCTCATAATCCCTCCCCTCTCCCTCCAAGAATTGTCATTCCACTCCCTTTCTGTGCCCCTGATTCTATTATATTCACCCGTTTATTCTATTCATCAGATTTTTTTATTCACTTGATTTTTAGATTCACTTGTTGATAGGTATGTATTTGTTGTCCTTTGGTTGTTCATAGTTTTTATCTTTACCTTTTTCTTCTTTCTCTTAAAGAATATCCTTCAGCATTTCATATAATCCTTGTTTGGTGATGATGAACTCCTTTAGCTTTTTCTTGTCTGTGAAAGTCATTAAAATTTTTTAAAAAAATATTTATTTTAAAAGAGGGATTAGATCCTAATCCCTCTTTTTATTTTTTATTTTTTTAACATTTTATTTTTATATTTTGCAGTATAACTTAGATTTAATAGTAGTACATATGTTTTCCTTTTTTCCTGCCATTATCCTCCCCCCAGCCTCCCCTATCCCCCAGCACATATCCCCACTTGCCCGCCCCCTCGCCCCAGTGTCTTTCATTCATTGGTTATGTTCTTATACATTTATTTCTAGTATGCAGAGGCAAGATATTTTTGAAGAAAAGAAACAGGGGAGAGTGAGTGATATAGAGGCAGGGAAGCATTGAACAGACTGTCAAGCTACAGGGGGAAGGCTGGGGAGTGTGGGGGGTGGGTGCTGGGGGAGATCAACTTAAGAACTTGTATGCATGTATATGAGTATAACCAATGTCTGTGAAAGTCTTTATTTGACCTTCAATTCTAAACGATAGCTTTACTGGGTAGAGTAATCTTTTTTGTTGGTTCTTGCCATTCATCACTTTGAATATTTCTTGCCACTCCCTTTTAGTCCGTATAGTTTTTGTTGAGAAGTCAGCTGACAGTCGTATGGGTCCTCCCTTATCGGTAAATAACTGTTTTTCTCTTGCTACTTTCAAGATTCTCTCTTTGTTTTTTTGCCCTGGGCATTTTAATTATGATGTGTCTTGGTGTGGTCATCTTTGGATTCCTCTTGTTTGGGGTTCTCTGTGCTTCCTGGACTTATAAGTCTATTTCTTTCCCCAGGTTGGGAAAGTTTTCTGTCATTATTTCTTCTAATAGGTTTTCAATATTTTGCTCTATCTCTTCGTCTGGCACCTCCATAATTGAGATGTTGATAAGCTTAAAGTTGTCCCAGAGGCTTCTTACACTATCTTCATACTTTTGGATTCTTTCTTCTTTTTGTTTTTCTGGTTGGGTGTGTTTTGTTTCCTCATATTTCAGATCTTTGGTTTGATTCTTGGGGTCCTTTGGTCTACCATTGAATTTCTGTATATATATATATATATATATATATATATATATATATATATAATTTTTATTTATTTCTGTACATATATATAATTTTTATTTATTTTCTTATTTTTTATTTTTCCCCTGTATATTCTCTTTTTAAAAATAAAACTTTATTGTTCAGATTATTACAGGTATTCCTCTTTTTCCCCCATATCTCCCCTCCACCCAATCCTCTACCCCACTTCATGCCCTTACCCACCCCCCCGCCATTCTCTTCATCCATAGGTGTAAGATTTTTGTCCAATCTCTTCCTGCACCCCTCACACTCTCTTCCCCCCTGAGAATTGTCAGTTCACTATCTTTCTATGTCCTTGATTCTATTATATTCATCAGTTTATTCTGTTCGTCAGATTTTTTATTCACTTGATTTTTAGATCACTTGTTGGTAGGTATGTATTTGCTGTAATTTTGTTGTTCATAGTTTTTATCTTTACCCTTTCCTTCTTCTTCCTCTTCTTAAAGAATACCCTCTAGCATTTCATATAATCCTGGTTTGGTGATGATGAACTCCTTTAGCTTTTCCTTGTATGTGAAGCACTTTATCTGACCTTCAATTCTGAATGATAGCTTTGCTGGACAGAGTAATCTTGGTTGTAGGTTCTTGCTATTCATCACGTTGAATATTTCTTGCCACTCCCGTCGGGCCTGCATAATTCCTGTTGAGAAATCAGCTGACAGTTGTATTGGTGCTCCCCTATAGGCAACCAACTGTTTTTCTCTTGCTGCTTTCAAGATTCTTTCTTTGTCTTTTGCCCTTGGCATTTTAATTGTGATGTGTCTTGGTTGGTCCTCTTTGGATTCCTCTTGTTTGGGGTTCTCTGTCTATTTCTTTCACCAGGTAGGGAAAGTGATATTCCATTGTACATATGTAGCATCATGTTTTTACCCACTCATTTATTGATGGGTACTTGGGGTTGTTTCTATATCTTGGCTATTGTAAATAACACTGCGATGAACATAAGGATACATATATTATTTTGAATTAGTGTTTTGAGTTTCATCGGATAAATGCCCAGAAGTGGAGTCACTGGTTCATAAGGCAGTTCCATTTTTAATTTTTTGAGAAACTTCCATACTCTCTCTCTCTATTTTTTTTGGCAGAATTTTATGATTTTATTAACACAAATACAATGTGTACAAAATCTGTCTATTCATTTTCTTTGCTGCGCAGCCTGGCGTTGGGATTGGTGACTCTGATGGCCAGCTGGGCTGCTCTTTCCACAATGGCTTTGCGGTTCTTTGAGGAGACGTTGTGAGCAATCTCAGCACAGTAAGATTTATTGCACATCAGCAGCACTTCAAGCTCCTTGACATTATGGACCAGAAACTTCCGAAAGCCACTGGGCAGCATGTGCTTTGTTTTCTTGTTGCTCCCATAACCAATGTTGGGCATCAAGATCTGGCCCTTGAATCTTCTACGCACCCTATTGTCAATGCCTCTGGGTTTCCGCCAGTTCCGCTTAATTTTGACATATCGGTCTGACTGGTGCCGGATGAGCTTCTTGGTCCTCTTTCTGACAATCTTGGGTTTCACAAGGGGTCTGAGGGCAGCCATGGTGCCGAGTAGGAGATGGCTGCCACCTCCGTAGGCAGCGCCCTCTATATATTATATATGCTGTTGCCTCAACATCACTTTGCTTTATTTAGTTAGTTATTAATTTTTCCCCCAGCCTCATTTTATAGGAATAGAGATACTTATGATTTGCCATGTTGCTTTAGGCCAGAGTTTATTAAAAAGCAAATAGATTGATTTTTAAAAACATAATTTATTTATGATAGAGCAGAGCCTCCAGTTGTTGTGCTGAAACTGTTTATTTAGTGTACATTCATAAACTCCAGAGTTGGAAATAAAATAGTAGAGTCAGCATTTTACGTTGGGAATGTCATACCAATTTATTTGAGCACGAGTATTTGCTTTTTAATAGTGAAACTGGATCAATATAAAAATAATATTGGCTAAATGTACTGCTTGAATTGATCTATTTTATCAGAGCTGTTTTAGGCAGAAAACTTGGATAACTGCTTCTTTAAGGGCAATAAGGAAGGCTGTATAAAAAGGCAGGCAGATCAAAGATTTTAAAATTAGATACTTCACCAAAGAAAATATAAGAATGTCCAATAAGCAAGTGAAAATGTGCTTAACATGATTAGTTATCAGAGAAGTAGAATTAAAACCCAATTGAGTTATCACTACAGTGACTAAAGTAAAAAGACTGACAATACCGTTGTGTAAATGTACCACAGTTTTTTAATCCACTCGTCTGCTGATGGGCACTTAGGCTGTTTCCAAATCTTAGCTATGGTAAATTGTGCTGCTATGAACATTTACTATGCTGCGGTAAAAAAGAAGGAGTTCCTACCATTTGCAACAGCATGGATGGACCTGGAGAGCATTATGCTAAGTGAAATTAGCCAGACAGAGAAAGATAAATATCCCATGATCTCACTCATTTATGAAATATAATGAACAACATAAACTGATGAACAAAAACAGATCCAGAAACAGAGAAACATCGATCAGAACATCAAACCTCAGAGGGAAAGTAGGGGAAGGTGAGGGTAAGGGGGAGAGATCAACCAAAGAACTTGTATGCATGCATATAAGCCTAACCAATGGACACAGACAACAGGGGGTGAGGGCATGGGGAAATAGAAGGGGTAATGGGGGCATAAGGACACATATGTAATACGTTAATCAATAAAGAAATTTTAAAAAAGACTGACGACACCAACTATTGCCAAGGAGGTAGAGAAACTGGAACTGTTTTGAATTGCCAGGAGGAATGTTAAATGGTACCACTTTGGAGACCTTTTTGTCGGTTCCTTATAAAGTTAAACATACTCTAGGACCTATGAATCCCACTCTTAGGTATTTTTCTCATGAATCCTGAAAACATTTGTCCCCCAAAACATTGTACAAAAATGTTTGTTAGCAACTTTCTTTATAAAAGTCCGAACTGGAAACAACTCAAATATCTATCAGTAGGAGAAGGGATTATCAAATAGTGGTATATTTATACAATGGAAAACTTTTAGACCAGACCAATGGTTTCCAGCATCCTCAGAAAACATAGAGGTATTTATTTTTAAACCATCCTTGGTTTAATTTGTATGCTGATTTGTATTTTATCTGATTTTTATGCTGTGACTCTTCAAGAAGATTAACTGCTAAGACAATCGTCTCCTTGTCTGCATTACGGCCAGCCCAGCGAGACCCTGCGTTCTCCAGGCCTCAAAGGGAGGGAGGTAAGTACTTCTATTTTCATTCACAATCCTAGAGGAACAGGGAGTGGGGGGAATTTTAATGGAATTGGCCAAGCCCAGAGGGATAGCTGGCATCTCGGAGACGGGGAAGCAGGGTGGCTTCATAAGCAAGTGATCCCTGTCGTTGTACAGAGCTGTGCTTGGTTTAATGCTTTGCTGGTCCTCTCTTGAGATTCTTCATAATTTTATTTATTTATTTATTTATTTTTAAATGGACAGGATTTTATTTTTATTTTTAATTTTTAATATATTTTATTGATTTTTCTACAGAGAAGAAGGGAGAGGGATAAAAAGCCAGAAACATCGATGAGAGAGAAACATCGATCAGCTGCCTCCTGCACACCCCCACCCCCCACTGGGGATGTGCCCCAAAGCCAAGGTACATGCTCTTGACCAGAATCGAACCCGGGACCTTTCAGTCTGCAGGCCAATGCTCTATCCACTGAACCAAACCGGTTTCAGCAGATTCTTCATAATTTTAAAGCAAGAGGCCCTGTGTTTTCATTTTGCACAGGGTCCCAAAATTATATATCCAGGCCTGCTGGGAAGACCAAGGGGTAAGGGGCAGCAATGGGAGGGACTTTCTCCTCCTCTGACAGGGAGGCTACCGGGATACTTGAAGACAGACCATGATGTACCTTAGGAGTCACTGTGAGGATCCCTGAAGCTGAGGTTGGCAAGGAATAAGTGGGCTCTCCCCTTGCTTTCACAGGGAAATAGGTATTAGAGGCACCTCTTACAGACACCATGTTGTCTATGTCCTAGACAAATCTCAAAAACTTTGTTGAATGAAATCCGTCATTCTGTTTGATTCCATGTAAATGAAATTCTCAAGCAAGCAAAGCTAACCTGTTGGTGATCAAAATCAGAAAGTGGTTGGAGGGGGTTGGGGATTGGATGGGAATTGACTAGAAAGAGGCATAAGAAAACTTTCTGGGAAGAAGGATATATTGTATGTCTTGATTAGGGTGGTGATTACATGGGTATATAATTGTCAAAACCCATTGAACTATATACTTAAGTCTATGTGTTTATTTTTATGCAAATTATACTTCAATTGAAAAAAAAAATAAGGTCCCCTCATACTCCTATCGCATCCAAGAAAATGTCTGCTCAAACAATCTACAGTGCAAAACATCCTCTTTCAGGCTAAGGCCTTCTAGATCATATGTTGTGGGTCCAACCTGGAGCTCTAACCTCATTCCTCTGTTTGGATTAACTATCTGAATCTGATGGTCCTGGAGTTTTAGTTCCAATCTCATTTTGGTGTTTTAATAAAGGCTTCCCTTCCTGACTCAAGTTTTATTTATTTCCTGTCTTATCTTTTTCCTTGATCCTTTGACTACAAGCACTTGTGGGTAAGGCACAATATATATGAAAAAAGAAAAGAAAAGAAAAGAAAAAATTGTCTCTTTTCAGTCTAACCCATTCTATTTTTTAAAAAAAAAATAAAGCACAATGGGGTGTTTGGCTGTTCTAACTGCCAAATCTGATGCAATGTAATTATTGAATTAGATTAGATTACTGTTTATATTAAGCTCAAATAGTGATTAAATTGAATTTTTTTATGGTAAGAGCTCACAGGTAAAATCAGCTGAAATCCACCAGTGCTTGTCTTAACCCATCCTTTGTGTATCCTGCCTGCATCACCAGGGGGTGTACAAGGCTGAGCTGACAAGATGAGTGGCCTCTGTTAATAGGATACATCTAGGTCACAGTTAAGCTCATGTATGAAGTCAAACACTTCCAAATCTCTCTTTTCGCACTGCCATATGTCAGAAACCCAAGTGGTCCTCTCAAGCGGTCTATCTCTGTCTCTAGCTTTAGCTCTGTCTCTATCTCTGTCTCTGCCTCTGCCTCTAGCTCTAACTCTAGCTCTATCTTTATATTTCCCCAATATACAACCCACCTCCAGCTCCAGAGTTCACAGACTCTCCAAATGACGACTGTAGAAAAACGTTTTAAATTGAGGTATAACATATATGTAGTTGTGGCAGCTATTCTTCATGCTGTGGTATTCCCATCCCACATTGAATCTGGTGGTCTGCAGCTTGAGTTAAACAATAGAATGTGGCGTAAAAGACTCTGGGCCAGTCCTAGGCCTAGGAGCATTTGATAGGATCTGCTATTTTTTTCCCTTGGAACACTTGTGTTTGGGAGTCCTCTCATTTCAGACCCTCCAAGAAGCAAACACTGAGACCAAATTATATTTGCAAGAGACTTATTAGGGGACATGCCAGTGAAGAATAAAGGGAGAGCGAGAAGGAGTAACCTGGGAAAACCATCAAATTGTGTTACAGACCTGACACTCCCTTAGCAAGTTTAATAAACCCAATTTGTGCTATCAGAGGGTGGCTCTGGTGGTCTTTGTGAGAGCTTTGATAAAATCTGAACACGTTGTATTGCTGTATAGAAAGTAAAGGCTGGGAGAAAAAGACAAAACGAGAACATCCCCAAATATAACTTGAAGCAAGGTTCCATTAGTTAAAACTTTTGGAATGAATAATAAACCAACAGGAGTAGCCATCATCCTTGGTTTTAGGATAATAGGCCTCTTCTTGCATTTGTAGTCAGTGCCAAACCATGGTTAAAGAGTGGAAAATGCTGGAGAAGGGCAACATGGGGGAAGTGTTGAGTCCCAAACGGTTGCAGTCTTTTTCCAAAAAAAATCACCCATATGCCCCAAAGCCTGGAATGATTTTTTTGTTCCCATCTTCTGCAGTATTTGACAATTTGGTCACTGTCTCCTTAAAATTCTTCTGTAGCCCTCCATGATATTGTGCTTTCTGGATTGTCTTTCATCCTCTCTGATAATTCCTTCTTAGTTCTAGACGGGCAGGGATCTGAAGCCAGCTAAGGAATAAGAAATGACCACTGAGTTCCTAGTGATGAGGTCATCCATACTTTTAGCAAAAGTAGAAGGAGACAGAAGCTGGACTTCAAAGGACAGAAAAAAGAGTAGTGACTGGGGGCCTCTGTTTCACAAAGCTTGAAGGTCGCTACTGTTTTTGTTAGGGGGTTTTGTTTGCTTGCCTTTTGCTCGCTCATCAACTTTATTAATGTAGTTCTCCAAGCATTTAGTGCACACCTGTCACGCACGGAGGTATTCCTGGAGCTGCTGGGATGCAGAGATGGCAGAGACCCTCCCTGTCTTCTGAGAGCAGGCTTCTGACCATGACCAGAAACTATACACCCTGGGAATCACAGAAAATGATGACTGCCCCATGAGCCCCTAGGTTACCTGGAGAGATCTGTTCTAAAAAAATTCGAGAGGCTTTCACATCTTTATGTAGGAAGATAAAAGTTAGAGATATGTTAATGTGTTTTCAGGTTCATATTTATAGCACTGAATCTTATCAGACTAAGCCAGAGATTTCAACTGTTTTGAAGATTTTAAAGATTATTACAGCAGGAATGCAAAGAGAAAGTCAGTGTCTAACTTTTAATTACCCAAGTAGCTTCTGAAATCCATTTCAGAGGTTGTGGTTGAGAGTTAAAACTATCTATTCCAAGGGTCGGGAACCTTTTTTTTCTGCCAGGACCAGTTATATATTTATAACATCATTCCAGGGCCATGCAAAATTATCAACTTAAAATTACCCTGCTATATATTTGATCAAACTTTTAATTAACTCACCCCTAATGCATTGGCAGGGCCAGACCAAATGATATCTTGGGCCTTACACAGCCTTTGGGTGGATGTTCTCCACCCCTGATTCTGTTCCCCCAGTTTACTGCCTATATTTATTATTCCAGTGTCTTCATCAACAATGATTTAACTACCTCATGAACCTCATCAACAATGATCTAACTACCCCAAGAACCTCATCAACAATGATTTAATTACCCCAAGAACCTCTGGCCTACGAAAATAAAAGTGTGAATAACTTCATTGCTCTATTCAGGAACCTTTTGATTTGAAGGAATGTCAGATACGCAATATCTCAATAGATAGCATCAAATGACTCTTTGCTCTGTAAGACTTGATTGAAATACTCACCTCATTGGGTCTATTAATCTTATTCAATTATAATCAAGCCTCAGATCAAAAGACCAGCCTTAAACCAGATTGGACACACACCCCCCCAAAAAAATTTACCCTGGTAAATGTTCCAATTTTGTCTTTGCCCTTTCAGAGATTGTATAAGACTGTAAGGTAGTGATCACCCTTACTGCAATAAGCAATAAGCTTAAGTTTGCTCATCAATCTTTTATTTTGGTGGTACTTGGGAGAGCCAGTATTGTACACAGTGTGAAAGCCAATGGTTTTTATTCCCATGAGCCAGAGTTTTTGAAGAAAGATAATGTTTTTGTAAATCAAAGGATAAAATCCCCAAAAGAGTTGTGAATAAGTTTTATTCATGAACAGTGACTTCAGAAGAGAGAGGAGAAAGAAATGAATGACCTTGTATGAGGATGGGTGGTTTGTTTTGGGTTGCAAAATTATGCTCAGAGACTGATTCTGTCTTTGCCAGCACTTTATTTTTTAAAAAAAATATTTTTAGTGAGTTTAGAGAGGAAGGGAGAGGGGGAGAGAGATAGAAACATCAATCATGAGAGAGAATCATTGATTGGCTGCCTCCTGCACGCCCTATATTGGGGATCGAGCCCGCAACCCAGTCATGTGCCCCAACCGGACTGGGAGTCAAATGATGGCCTCCTGGTTTATAGGGCCCACTGAGCCATGCTGGCGGGGCCTGCCAGCACTTTATTTAACACAGGTTCACTGCAGAAATCTCGTAACACAAAAGCATACAGGATGATTTCTCTTAATAGACCAGGAAAGAAATAACCTCCATAGCAATTATAGATTACTTGCACTATTATTCCAGGCAAGGGAAGATGAAAGGAAGTCCAAACTTAGCTGCGATGGACCTTTTCATACCAATAGGCACTGAGGAGATATAGCTTTAACCAATTGGGAGCTGACTTCCATTTGCCAGACGCAAAATCAAGTCCCTTGTTGCTGGAGCCTGTTGCTAGGGAACAAAGGTGCTGATGTTGGCAAGCAGGCAGGCTGCTTGGAGGGTTATCCCTCCAGTGGCCAATGCACAGCGTGAATTCCGAGGCAGGAATACGTGTCCCTTCGCTTCCTGAGACCGCTGCCCACTAAAGTCTCACCTCGCCCATACCAAAACTTTCCAGTGGTGCTCTCGAACTCTTGTATTTATAGCCTAACTGTCCTCTTGGCATAGTTGCTTCTCCACATATTCTCGCTGATAAGCCCCGAGCTGAGCTGCTGATTGCTTCTCAGTGACAGATGAGATGATGGCATCCTTGAATAACTTGATTCATCTTTAAACCAAAACAACTTTACTTCTACAAACAACTTTGTTGTCATTGTCACAAACAAGTGGATTCGAAATCGTATCGAACCAACACACAACAATGGGGTTAGGATTGCCCTGGTTTCTGAGATGGGCAGGCTGAGGGTTGAGGAGGGAGAAAAAGGAAGCTAGAAAGGCCAGTGGGACTTCGAGGACCTGGAGATACTCAGAGAGAAATAAGTTTGGAGGGCTATTCAGGGAGCCTCATGTCTAAGACTGTCAGGTAGTGATCTCCCTGGAGACTATTTAGAGTGGTTGTCTTGTTTGAGTCCTTGACCCTGTCTAGGCAGTGACAAAACTCATCTCTACTTTGTGACTGCACACCTATTACCTTTATGTACGAGAGTGTATTTTCTTAAAATATGGTCAGACTTTCTGGTGGACCTGAAATCTGCCCTCTTTAAAAACAAACACCCCAGGTTATATTTTATACATTGTTTTAAAGAACCAGTACTCCAAGGGAAAGGAGCTAGTACAGTAGAAAAGGTAACATTCACATGTGAGAGAATATTCTTGCTATTGTAATATGGAGATTGCTTGTAAGTAGTCAGATTATGGCTTTTCGAAGAGATGCTTATTTCTCTTATTGAGACAAGTTATTCAAAACATATAAACAAGGCAAAAGAGTGACTGGATGTCCTTTCAATGTTGTATTATAGTACTGTCTAACAGGTCTGCCCGAGGATTATTTCTTTTTTTTAATATTGTTAATTAAAAAATATTTTATTGATTTTTCACAGAGAGGAAGGGAGAGGGATAGAAAGTCAGAAACATCGATGACAGAGAAACATCGATCAGCTGCCTCTTGCACGCCCCCCACTGGGGATGTGCCCGCAGCCAAGGTACATGCCCTTGACCGGAATCGAACCTGGGACCCTTCAGTCCGCAGGCCGACGCTCTATCCACTGAGCCAAACCGGTTCCGGCTGCCCAATGATTATTTCATTCTCTGGAATATGGATCTTGGACATACTGCTTTCTACTTATTAGGGTTCATGTTCTGTGAACTTAACATGTTAACTTGTAGATTTGTGTTTAACAGAGGTGTCTAGCAGAAATGATAATTCCAAGGGCTATAGTTTTATTGCTCTGCAGGATAGGAACCCTTTCATTGTTAAATTAAAACTCATTTCAGCATGCTTTTCCTGTTTGGGTACATACATTTCAGTTTCATAAAATACATTTGAACCATTTTTTCCATGCTACAAGATTTCTTCATTATCAACTAAATACAATTTTTACATACATTCATTCTGTGTAGGGTGTCCCCAAAATGTATACACGCATGTTGAATAATTATAAAGACAGTATTTATGAAAATATGTTCCATTTTCAAAATTGAGCTATCAGCTGTTAAAGTGTGTATACATTTGGGATAGCTTGTTATTTGGGAATAGGTGGGGTTAGGATAAAGATCTGGGGTCTAGCTGTTTCTTTGAAAGAACTTTCACCCATTCTGTTTGGGCCTCACACTGAATCCTACCTTCAGAGGGCCTTCGCCCTCTAGTTCCTAAGCTTTTCTGGGGGTTCTGTGACATGGATCGTCTTACTTTTCATTGGCTTTCCACCTTGCAGGCACTTAGTTTTTTATGCTTCATTATGTCATACTAGTGGCCCAATGCATGAAATTCGTGCATGTGGGGGTTGGGGGTGGGGGTTGTCTCTCAGTCTGGCCTGCATCCTCTCCAATCTGAGACCCCTGTCATCCTCTCCAATCTGAGATCCCTGTGGGGTTGGGCCTAAACTGGCATTTGGACAACCCCCTCGCAATCTGCTCCTAACTGCTCACCTGTCTGACTGCTTGATCACCCCTAACCACTCTGCTTGCTAACCACTCTGCAACTGGTCCCCTCTGCCAGCCTGCTTGGCCCCAACTGCCCCCCACCATCAGCCTGATCACCCTCAACTGCCCACCCCTCCTGGCCTGATCACTCCCAACGGCCTTTCCCTCCTGGCCTGATCACCCCTAATGGCCTCTGCCTTGGCCCCTCTACCATGGCAGTCTGGGACCCCCGTGCACACATGCCCTTCATGATCTTGGACCCCCAGTGCCTGCAGCAAAGCATAGCAGTAACCGGTCTCTCTACCTCCCCCGCCTCTGTGGCCCTGCCTTTCGCGCACGTACCAGCGATCTGGAACCCCCGCGCTCGCGTCCTTCATGATCTCAGACCCCAGGCGCCCGCATGGCCTGGGGAACTGGCACTGCGGGCTTGCCGGGACCACCAGCCCAGCGTCCGCTCCCCAGGCCCATAGTGCTCGTTCCCCAGGCCTTTTGGAGGCTGCGGGAGAGGCAGGATCCTGCACTGCACAGCCCCTCCCCCTGCTCCTGATTGGCTGGTAGCATAGCCAATCAGGAGCCAAGGTACAGTCACATTTGCATGTTACTCTTTTATTGGATAGGATACCATTTGGTCATCTACCTTCCAGCTTTCAAAATTTTGTTGTCATCTATATCTATCTATATTGATCTCTATCTCTATCTCTATCTCTATCTCTATCTCTATCTCTATCTCTATCATCTCGATATCTATCTCTATCATCTCTATCTCTATCTCTACATCTATAATCCTCAACTGAGGATATTTTCCCCTATTGATTTTCAGAGAGTGTAAGGGAGGGAGAAGGGTGGGTGGAAGAGAGAAACATAAACTTGATGTGAGAGAGACACATCCATTGGTTGCCTCTGGCATGTACCCAGACTGGGGCCAGGGATTGAGCCTGCAACTGAGGTACCCATGACCCTTCAGTCCCCAGGCTGACTCTCTAACCACTGAGCAACCAGCTAGGGTTTTTCATACCTTATCTACTGTCACCTTCTCTAGGGCCTTCTGTTTCCTTGCAAGTCTGTGACTTTAAAAATTTTCTTTCAGTTATTTTAGTGCTGTTCAATATATTCAGTCGACCTTGTTTAAATGAAATAGCATGTAATTTTAAAATATACTCCAAAATAGAGCAGTGGTTTCTTTCTCCATCAAATGAAAGAACTCATCAAAGGCTGAGAGAGGGTCAAAATCCTGGGTTTGAATCATTTGTACTTCAGTCTAATCTCTAAAAAGTCCAATATGTTATGCCAAGCATTGGAAACCACAATATTTTGGATCTTGATTGATAAGCTCAAATGATCCAGTGTACTAAATGCATCACTGAATTGCACTTTGGAAAGCAGCAAACGCTGAAATATATAGAAATAGTCTTTACTGGCATGATTTGTGTCATGCTTATCTGAGCATCATTTTTCTTGATAGCTAATGCACTGCGGTGTGAAAAAGCCATCTTGTATATGCTGCCTAATTCTTTTCACAACATAATGAAAAAACAGGTAGCAGTCAGTGGTGGCAGTTTAGTGACAGTACTTTCACATTGAATCATGAAGCAGGGTGCTGACATCGGCCATCCCAAATGAATAAATGAGTGTGAAAAACGTGCCATTTTATTCACACATTGTAGCTGTCATCTATTATCCCCTTCCTATTGTCCATTCAACCTTGGTTTATATAATTTCCTTGTTTTCCTTTGGAAAACCATCCTCTCTTGCATCTCAGATTCTGTGCTTTGGTGACAAGACAGTGACTCACATGTGGCCAGTCAAAACATAACCTTCCCTTGGCCAAAGAAACGGATTCATGGATGGGCATGTGATCCAGTTAGACTTAGCTAATAAGATTCAAGTCGATGTTAGTTGGGGCCATTGCAAGAGTGGCCAGTTGGACTTCAATCAGAGAGCATGCGCGACTGGAGCAGCTCTTTGGAGCCTGAAAATGAAGTTAACAGAGGGGATGGCAGAGAGGAGAACTATAAATAAAACAACTTGTGATCATATTGCTTGAGTTCCTGAATTAAGTTGTATGAGCCAATAAATGATCAATGATTTGCCCTAGCCAGTTTGGCTCGATGGATAGAGTGTTGGCTGGAGGATTTGAAGGGTGCTGGGTTTGATTTCAGTCTAGGGCATAAACCTTGGTTGCAGGCTCAATCCCTGACCCTGATTAGGGCACATATGGGAGGCAACCAGATGATGTGTCTCTCTCACATCGATGTTTCTCTCTCTCTGTCTCTCCCCCTCCCTCCCACTCTCTCTGAAAATCAATGGAAAAATATCCTTGGGTGAGGATTAACAACAGCAACAAAAATCAGTGGCTTATGACAGTTTCAATTATTTTTTTTGGTCACTTGCCACCAATCTGACTCACTTAGCAAAGCCCTGCACTACTGAGTGCATAGCTGGCACTGCCCCAGCTACTGGTTTCCACAATATTTTTTACTTAAATGAAAAATTTCTGTGTAACGTGGGCGTTCAGAGATAAAAGAAAACAGAGAACATTTCACTCATACATACTTAGTTATTTCTTTATTTTAACAAATATATATTGATTTCAGAGAGGAAGGCAGAGGGAAAGAGAGATAGAAACATCAGTGATGAGAGAGAATCACTAATTGGCTGCCTCATGCATTTCCCCTAATGGGGATCAAGACCACAACCTAGGCATGTGCCCTTGACCAGAATCGAACCTGGGATCCTTCAGTCCACAGGCCGGCACTCTATCCACTGAGCCAAACTGGCTAGGGCCATATATGCTCATTTTATAAGCCAAGAACAGATTTATTGTAGTTGTAATGTGAACTATCTATTCTCATAAACACTGTAATAAGTGCTTGTTTATACAGAATACCATTGGTATTAGGGGGTGTACCACACCATCATTTGATCAGAGAATTTTGGCAACTGGCCATTCCATTTTCCTTCTTAGCATAACATTTCCATTAACTTTGTGAGTGGTTTTACAAAATTCTTGGCAGTAGTACAAGTTGAACCTTTAGCATCCTGGAAAGCACAATTTTTAACTTATTCTGGAAATTTCCAGTTGGTTTACCAGAGAGGTCATTGTGCTTTGTTTATGACCAGTATTCAAAGGCTTCAGTGACTTCCTGCCACTATTTGACAGTTGCAGAACAGGCAAAGCACAGGGATCTAGAGGCAAAATCTAATTTTTACATAATTACTGTATTTATTATTCCTAGTCTTTTTCTGTCTGCCCATCACTCTTGCCTCAGTAATACAGTCAGCTCTGTTTTCACACAGACTTTTTATGCATGTTGGCATTTGTGAATTTATTCTGCACTGCACTTATTACAGTGTTTATGAGAATAGATAGTTCACATTATAACTACAATAAATCTGTTCTTGGCTTATAAAATGAGCATATATGGCCCTAGCTAGTTTGGCTCAGTGGATAGAGTGCCGGCCTGTGGACTGAAGGATCCGAGGTTCGATTCTGGTCAAGGGCACATGCCTAGGTTGTGGTCTTGATCCCCATTAGGGGAAATGCACGAGGCAGCCAATTAGTGATTATCTCTCATCACTGATGTTTAAATAAATTTAGATAACTTTTTCTTTATTTGTTGATGAGAGAGAGAGAGAGAGAGAGAGAGAGAGAGAGAACATATCAATTTGTTGTTTCACTTTTTATGCAGTCATTGGTTGCTTCTTGTATATGCTCTGACTGGAGATGGAACCTGCAGCCTTGGCTTATGGGGAACATGCTCTAACCAACTGAGGTACTCGGTCACAGCCTAGATAACTTTTCCTTTATGCTTCAGTGGACCGCTTACCCAGTTTGACAAATTGGGACTATGAGGAAGCCCTTTGGTTACAACTAAAAATGAAAATTGGATAAACGTATGTGATGATATGATGCAAGTGACGTAAAAATACATCGGCTGAGATAAAATTCACCCTAGCAACTGAATGTTAGTTGAAAGAAACTGACCACTTGAGTCTTTATGGTGAATGTACAAACTTTAGGATTGCAGTGATAATTTCAAGTATCTGTGAAAATCATACTTTATTCTATATTTCAAACTCATTGAATGTATGTAGACACAGTTGTTTTATTTTTTCCTTCAAGACTCTTGAACTGTGGACCCCTTCTGAGGCCTGCACTCAGTGAACACGTCTCAGAGGATACTTGTTGGAAAGTGACCAAGGAGGTAGGTAATCGGGGACAGCAAAGGCTTGACAGTAGGGAGAACCATTGGCATCCACAGAAAGATTTACCAAAATATCAGCAGTATGGGACTTTTAAGATTTTCTCTCTTAGCAACTTGCAAGTATACAATACATTATTGTTAGCTATAGTCACCATGTTGTACATTATATCCCAGAAATTAGTCATCTTATAACTGGAAGTTTGTACCTTTGACCAACACCTTCTCATTTCCTCCTCCCCTGAGTCCTGGTAATCATTCTCTGTTTCTATGAGCTCGATGTTTTTTATATTTCATATGTAAGTGAGATCATAGAGTATTTGCCTTTCTCTGACACTGTATGGATGAACTCAAGGTTCATTTTGTAGCATGTGTCAGGCATTTCCTTCATTTGTATGGGTGAATAATATTCCATTATGTGTATAAAACACATGCTATTTTATCCATTTATCTATTGATGAAAATTTGAGTCAGATAATTATATTTCAAAATTTTAGTTATTATTTCACATGCTTATATTCTGTCTCATTGTTTTAAAAAATGTATATTTTATTGATTTTTACAGAGAGGAAGGGAGAGGGATAGAGAGAAACGTCAATTAGAGAGAAACATCGATCAGCTGCCTCCTGCACACTCCCTACTGGGGATGTGCCTGCAACCAAGGTACATGCCCTTGACTGGAATCAAACCCGGGATCCTTCAGTCCACAGGCCAATGCTCTATCCACTGAGCCAAACCGGTCAGGGCCTGTTTCATTGTTATATAAATTAACTTGAGGGAGAATTTTCATTTATTTTTAAAAATGAAGAGAAAAAACCCCAACAAAACCCACTTGGAGTTAGTCTTACTAACTTACTAAGTACATTTTGGCTATGTGTTTTGAAAATTGCTAAAAAGAAAGTTTTAAATTAATTTCACTATTTAAAATCTGAACTTAATCATTTTCTGGGTTCAGGAAGCTCTTCTGTGATGAGTTATAGATATAAGTAAATATTCAGATATATATGTATAAATGTATCTATCATACAGAATCTTTGTATTATATGTCTCCTGTACTTTCAGTCAACTAGATATCTGAAAATCAAGGATGACCCAATAAATAATAGAGGTAATTAATCACTTAACAGAATGGTTCCTAATAAGATTTATTTTTAAGCATGTCCTGAATTTGTTCAAATTTAATTTATCCTTATGAAAATATGGCTTACACAGTTCCAGAAACCTACCTAACATATCCACTGTGTCAAGCGAGAGCTTACTGAGCTATTAAACTGCTTTTTCCCACAGGGCAGGAAAGAGAAAAGGCTCGAGACCTGCCCTCTCCACCTGGCCACTCAGATGGAGCTGTCTCAGGCGGTCCTACTCTGAGGAACCACGGACTTCTGTTGGGGACTCTGATTCAGGGTAAGAAAGGCGGAGGGAGAGACAAGATTTAAAAGGGCTCCATTTGGAAAGCCTCAGTTTCACTGCCCTCCCTGCCCAGTCTTGATGTTTGTTTTTAGTTGAAGTAGTCCAAGGTGATCATGGCATTTGCATGATGTAATGAAGTGGCAAAGAGTGGCAACACCTGGTGTGAAGTATTGCTTGTTTGTGTCAGCGTGGACTGGTATAAACTTGGACTTAAATTCCAAGCATGACTTAGGTAAAGGAGAGGAACTAGGTGTTGTCTCACCCGCCACACACTGTTCTTTCTTTGCTCTGACAAGGAAATAATGGAGAGGTGGTAGTGACATGCTGTGTATTTAAAAAACATGTTCAGAAATTGAGACATATTTCACATGCCATAAAATTAACCCTTTTTAAGCGTATAATTCACTGGGTTTTAGTATATTCAGAGTTGTTCAGACATCAGTACTAATTCCAGAACATTTTCATCACCCCATAAAGAAACCCTGTACCCACTGGCAGTCACCTCCCATTTTCCTCCAATCTGCCCGCACCCAGCCCTAGGCAACCACTCTGTCTTTCTAGCTTTGCCTGTTCTGGACATTTCATTGAAATATAATCATGTATGTGGTCCTTCGTGTCTGGCTTATTTCACTTAGCATAATTTTTTCCAGGTTTATCCATGTTGTAGCATGAACCATTACTCATTCCTTTTTATTATTGAACTAGAGGCCCGGTGCATAAAATTCATGTACTTAAGGGTCCCGTCAGCCCAGCCTGTGCCCTAAGGTGTCAGTTGCACATCCTTAGTGCTGCTGTGGGGGCGGGAGGGGTTGATCTGCATATTAGCCTTTTATTATATAGCATAATATTTTATTGTATGGATAGACCACATTTTATTTATCTGTGCATTAGTTGGTGGACATTAGAGTTGTTTCCACTTTATGGATAACTGAATCATACTGCTATGTGTACAAGTTTTGTGTGGACATATATTTTCATTTCTAATTGCTGGGTCATATGGTAATTCTGTTTTTAATTTTTTTGATGAAGTCAGACTACTTTCTTAAGCAGCTGCACCATTTTACATCCCCATCAGCAGTGTGTAAGAGTCCCAATTTCTCTGCATCCTCACCAACACTTATTATCTCTCTTTTTATTTTAGTCATTCTAGTGTGTCATGCTATGTACTTGATGAACTCTCATACATTTGCCTAATATACATTTTAATCCAGTTATCTCTGGGGATGTAACAGGCTTGTAAACATTTTCTTATAGTGCTTTTCTTTGATTTTGGGTGTGTGTGTGAAAATGGGGAAATAAATATACTTTTAATTGCATTGGTCAAACCAAATTGCTGTCTGGAAGGCAAGGGGGCAGGGGAGGCAGCTTCACAAGCAAAAATGTAAACGTGAAGGGTAGCCACCAAGAGAGTCATGTTTCTCAGAGACATGCGCCTGTCAGCTTTCTTCTGTGGAAAAGGGTTAAAAGTTTTATTTATTTATTTTTAAAATATCTTTTATTGATGTTTTTACGGAGAGGAAGGGAACGGGATAGAGAGAAACATCGATGAGAGAGAAACATCAATCAGCTGCCTCCTGTACACCCTCCACTGGGGATGTGCCTGCAACCAAGGTACATGCCTTTGACTGGAATCGAACCTGGGACTCCTCAGTCCACAGGCTGACACTCTATCCACTGAGCCAAACCGGTCAGGGCAGGGTTAGAACTTTTAAATGAACTGGTGTGATAAATGCAAACTCAGAAGGACAAAAAAAATGAATATTGAAACAATTAAGTAAGAAGTAGGACCGAGGCTACCTTAACCACTCTCAGAATCCCTGACTCCTTATTGTCCGCAGGTCTCCAAATTCTCCAGCGTCTGGGATCAGACGTTTTCCTCTTACTCGACCTTGGTGCTGTCTGGAGCCCCTGTGCAACTGACTGTGGACAGGTCCCAGTCTTCCTTAGTCATCTGGTAAGTCTGGCTCAAGCTTTCTCTCTGCCTCCAGCTCCTTCAGTCATAGGCCTTGAAGTTGCAGCCCAAGGCCTGAAAGCTAGTGCATTTAAAACACATCTACACACATTATCCCAGTTGATTTGACAACATCCATGAAGTAAAACCTTTAGACCCAAGCAGGAATAATAGTGCTTTTCTAAAGGATCAGAAGTCTGTTGAAGCTTTCCTAGATGGGCTAGGGCTCCAGAAAGCATAGTTAAAAAAAAAAAAAGTCCACTGGCTTACCTGAAATGGCTGGTTTAGGTGAAAATTGAGGAGTTTCATGAACTCAGAAACTGTTTTTGATTCTTCTGTTGTACAAGGCGTCAGATTAAAATCTGATTATGCATTACAGTCTTTTTAAAAATGTGTTTTTATTGATTTTAGAAAGAGAGGAAGGTAGAAGGACACAGAGATAGAAACACAGAGAAACATCCATCGGCTGCCTCCTACACGCCCCTACTGGGGATTGAGGCCAGGTTTTGGGTCAATGATCAACCCCCATCCTACACCTACCGGCCAGGCAAAGCCTTTTTCTATCAATGCAATTATAGCACTCCGGTGATAAACTCTTTAATTTTTTTAAAAAAAATTTTATTGATTTTTCACAGAGAGGAGGGGAGAGGGATAGAAAGTCAGAAATATCGACGAGAGAGAAACATCGATCAGCTGCCTCTTGCCCACCCCCTACTGGGGATGTGCACGCAACCAAAGGTTCAAGCCCTTGACCAGAATCGAACCTGGGACCTTTCAGTCCGCAGGCCGACGCTCTATCCACTGAGTCAAACCGGTTTCAGCAACTCTTCAATTTTTTAAAACCCAGTGTTGGCAGGTGTAGTAATATGGAAACTGTTTGCAAACACATTTTTCCCCAAGAGGTTCTGAAACTAAAAAAAGAAAAAAATCCAGTTATTAGTGAGTTATTAGTGAGTGCTCCTGTTTCCGGCCCCCAT
Organism: Antrozous pallidus; assembly: GCA_027563665.1. NCBI lineage: Eukaryota > Metazoa > Chordata > Mammalia > Chiroptera > Vespertilionidae > Antrozous > Antrozous pallidus. The sequence continues at coordinate 135,903,514 of CM050509.1, read as the reverse complement.
TTCAGTTAAAGGGTGGAGTTTTTCCCCATATGTGAATAAACAGCCTCTTCAAAATGAACATACTCTTCTAATTTCTTTCAGTGCGAAAGGCAGGCAGGCAATGTCAGCCAGATGTGCTGAACTTTCTTACGAGGTCACATTCTTTAAAAAATATCTGAGTAGTTGCCAGATACGTCACCATTTTCAAAGAGAAAGGCAAGACCTAATAAACATTTCTGTCTAATGTTAGGTTCAAAAACAAAAACACTTAGATAAAGGAGTCCAGGTGAGAGTTTGCATATTGGAATTAAAAATTGGACTGCTAAGGGAGGTGCTCATAAGGATTGGTATTTTCTTTAAAAATAGAAGAAAATAAATATTTTCTTTTGGAAAATGCAAACATAAAAAATTAGGTTGATGTAAATCTTCCTTTGTACCAATCACTCAGCTAAAACAGTTTCCAATATTTTACAATTCTTGTTTCAAACAAATCACTCCGTTTTTTTTTCTTTTGTGTCTTGAGTGTTGTAATGCAAATTTAAGGTAGTATGGCATTTTGCCTATAGATAATATAAAATGCATCTATACGGGTTGTTTTTCATAAAGACTATGTCATCATCACATTTTAAAAATAAACAATATCACTAAACATAATCTAATACACAGTCCACATTCAAATTCCCCTTATAGTTGACTTTGTTTTTGCTTGTTTTGTTAATCCTCACTTGAGGAAATTTTTCTCATTGATTGCTAGAGAGAGTGGAAGGGAGGGAGAAAGGTGGAGAGAGAGAGAGGAACATCGATGTGAGAGAGACACATTGATTGGTTGCGTCCTTCATGTGCCCCATTTGGGGTGGGGATCTAACCTGTAACCTGGTATGTGCCCTTGATTAGGAATTGAACCTGTTATCATTAGATCTAACCACTGAGAACACTGGCCAGGGCTCTGACTTTGTTTAAAAATTTTTGTATTATGGGAAATTCAGACATACACAACATAAAAAGAATAGTGAAATGAATCCCCTTATGTATCTATCACCCCCTTTCAACAAATATCTACTCTAACTCAGTTGCTTCATCTATAATCCCACATGCTCCCTCCATTATAGTTTTGTTTTTTCAAACATTTATTTCTCGTGATAACATTCATCCAACACAAAATTCATCATCTCCACCATTTAAAAGTTTATAATTAAGTAGCATTTAGTAATTCATAACTTTATGCAATCCTGGTAAACACCAATCCGTTTATACTTACTGTAAGACTGTTATCACACCTGAGAAAATTAAGCAATAATTACTATCACTGACTATTTAGCCAGTGTTTAAATTACTGTTTGCATCGTAAGTGCCATACATTTGTTTGATGTAATATTTTTTATTCCAGTCAGTGTATGCTTGATTTCTAGTTGGTCCTTTTTCATATCCTTGAGGGTCTCTTTCATATCCTCATAGGTCTTGTTCATTTCTTTGTAGGTCTCATTCATTTCCTTGTAAGTCTCATTCATTTCCTTGTAGGTCTCATTCATTTCCTCATTGGTCTTGTTTATTTCCTCATAGTTCTCATTAAGTTCATCGGCCTTTCTAGGAGCCTCTTGAAAAGCCTTATAACCGTGGTTTTGAACTCTATGTCTAGTCGTCTTTTCTCCTCCATTTCTTTCACACCTGATTTCTTTCCATGTCTCTGCATGGTGGCTGCTTTATGTGGTAGATGTCCTCTAAGGGACAGTGGCTCAGCCTTCCCAGTCATCTGAGGTGGATACTCTTACTGCAATCCTTTATGGGTTGTACAGTATTTTTGAATTTAAGCCCAGCTTGTTGTTGTTAGCCCTAGGGGGGTTTGACCTCCAGACCAATTGACTGCAGAAAAACTGTCTTCAGGTTGGATGGGCAGAGTCTCTGAGCTGAGCAGGCAGCGTCAGCTACGTCCTATGCAGCGCGCGGGTCTCTGTGTTGGGTGGTAATGGCTGCAGGCACCTCCAAGAGAAAGCCGCCGCTGGTCTCTACCCCTTGCCAGACAACTCTGACTCTCCCTAAATGAATCTGCACACCCAAAGTCTCACCCAGGGTTGTAAAACAAAGCAGTCCGGTGGTCTCCCGAACCAGGGGGCAAGTTGCCAGGGAGCAAGTCGCGCGTCTGTGCTGTCGTGCGCTTTACGCGCGCAAACTGCTGTTCCAAGCTACACGGACTCTCCTCAGACTAGGAGACCTCTGCTGCACCTGGCTTCCAGGGTGCATACCCCAGACCTCAGACCTCGCCTGGCACTGGGAAATCTGTGCAGTGGGACGTCTCCACCCTCCCCGTTGGAGAAATCCAGCCGGGATTGCTGCTGCCACCCCTACAGCCCACGCCCTCCCCACCGCTCCGAACCTCTGGCTCTGTGCCTATCTTCAAGGCTGCGCTCCGCCGCTCTTCTGAGTCTCAGTGTCCCACCTTTACTTTTATTTGTGGAGTTTTCACTCAGCCAGCTTTCCGGTGATTCTGGGTGATGTTTGTTTTGTTGTAGTTTTGGAATTGTTGCGCCAGGCAGCACAATAGGTGTTTACCTATGCCACCATCTTGGTTCCTCCCATACATTTGTTTTAGTTTGTTTGAATGGGGATCCAAATCAGAACCACAGATTGTAATTGAATTATATGCACATTAAATCTCTTTTCATGTATAGCTCCCACCCACAGCATCTCCTTTTCTTCCTTGCAATTTGTTTGTTGAAGAAGTCAAATTGTCTTGTAGAGAATCCCTCTGTTTGGCTTTGGCTACTTACTTCTTTGTGTTGGTGTCTTACATATTCCTGTCTTCTGCATTTCTGACCATTGGTAGTTCTCTCTAGATAGTTCTGTGATTAGTGGCAAAGACTCTCTCCTTGACCAAACTTGAATCAACCTCCTCTGAGACTGAACCTTTCTGACTAGATTCTGGCCTTGGGCTTTGTCCTTGACCTTCTTAATTCAGTTTTAGCAAAAATTCTTCTGGGTTTAGTGAAACTCTCTCTCTCTCTCTCTCTCTCTCTCTCTCTCTCTCTCTCTTTCTCTCTCTTTCTCTCTGTGTGTGTTTCTCTCCACACACACACACACACACACACACACACACACACACACACACACAAGCACGTCCTATCTAATAAAAGAGTAATATGCAAATTGACCATCACACCAAGATGCAAGATGGCCACCCCCATGTGGTCAAAGATGGCTGTCCCCATGTGCACACAAGATGGCCACCACAAGATGGCTGCCATAAGATGGCCAGCAGGGGAGGGCAGTTGGGAGGGACCAGGGCTACAAGGGAGGGCAGTTGTGAGAAGTTAGGGGTGCCCAGGCCAGCAGAGGAGAGCCAGCCCTGTAGGGGAGGGCAATTGGGGGGGCATTCAGTCCTGCAGGGGAAGGTAATTGGGGGAGTCATGCCTAAAGGGGAGGAAAGTAGTGGGTGATTAGGCCAGCAAGGATGGCAGTTAGGGGTGACTGGGCCAGCTGATGAGGACAGTTCAGGGGGACCAGGCCAGCAGGGGAGGGCAGTTGGGAGCCAGCTGTCCTGGATTGTTAGAGGGATTCCGACTGCCCGTTTTGGCCTGATCCCTCCAGGGGTCCCAGATTGAAAAGGGTGCAGGCTGGGCTCATGGACATCACTCCCCCGCCCCCACCTGTGCTGGAATTTCATGCACCAGGCCTCTAGTCTATATAATAAAAGCCTAAGTGACTGTTGCAGCAGAATGACCAGAATGACAAGTTGCTATGATGCCACTGACCACCAGTGAGCAGATGCTCAATGCAGGAGCCGCCTCCTTGTGGTCAGTGTGCTCCCACAAGGGGAGCACTGCTCAGCCAGAAGCCGGGCTCAGGGCTAGTGAGCGCAGTGTTGGTGGCAGGAGCCTATCCCACCTCTGCAGTAGCACTAAGGAGCAGCAAGCAGGTGGGTAGTTAGGAGTGAGGGGTCCCAGATTGTGAGAGGGCACAGGCCAGGCTGAGGGACCCACCCCAGTTGATGAATTTTTTGCACTGGGGCTCTAATATATACTAGAATATAAATCCTAAGTGACCATTACGAATCAATGACTGGAACAACCAGTAGACCAGTTGGTATGACACTCACTGACCACCAGGGGGCAGATCCTGCATTGAGTGTCTGCCCCCTGGTAGACAGTGTGCTCTCACAGCCAACCTCCTGTGGCCCCTCCTCCCAGCTGGCCAACATCCCTGGGTCCCTCCCCCTGGCCATCCAGCCCCCCTCATATGCTTCAAACAACAACCAGGCCAAGGGACCCCACTCATGCACAAATTCGTACACCGGGCTTTGTGTGTGTGTGTGTGTGTGTGTGTGTGTGTGTGTGTGTGTGTGTGTACACTGAGTGGCCAGATTATGATGATTTCTGAATGCATAATAATCTGGCCACTCAGTGTATATCCTATATAATAAAAGGCTAATATCTGCCGAGACCGGTTTGGCTCAGTGGATAGAGCGTTGGACTGCAGACTGAAGGGTCCCGGGTTCGATTCTGGTCAAGGGCATGTACCTTGGCTGCAGGCACATCCCCACTAGGGGGCGAGCATGAGGCAGTTGATCCATGTTTCTCTCTCATCGATGTTTCTGACTTTCTATCCCTCTCCCTTCCACTCTGTAGAAAATCAATAAAATATATATAAAAGAAGGCTAATATCCAAATTGTCTCCTTGACCAGGAGTTTGACAAGCAGGCAGGCAGGCCAACCACCCATGTCCCTTCCCCCTGGCCAGGCTGGCTGTACTCCACCCATGCACGAAATCATGCACCAGCTTCTAATCCTATCTAATAAAAGTGTAATATGCAAATTTGATCGTACCTTCACTATGCTACCAGCCAGTCAGGAGTGGGGGATGGGGCCGAGGCATCGGGAGGCGAGGGGCGGCGAGAGGGGCAGGGCCGCCATGGTGCCAGCAGGCCAAGGCAGCTGCTGGGCCAGCGGGGGTCCAATTGCAGCCCCAGAGCCAGCAGGGGGTCTGCACCCGCGCCGCTGCCCCGAGGCCCGGCCTTGGCAAGCCTGGGGCCTTGGCAGGGGTCCTGATGGCTGCCCTGGACCCAGCAGGGGGTCTGTACCTGCAGCAGCTGTCCCGAGGCCCAGCCCCAGAAAACCTGGGACAGGGGTGGGGGTCCCGATGGCCGCCCCAGACCCAGTAGGGGGTCTGGACCCATGCCAGCTGCCCTGAGGCCTGGCCACACCACATTAAAGCTTCTTTTATTATTAGCATCTTAAATTAATGTGATACATTTATTACAATTGATGAGCCTTTATCGACACATTATTAACAAAAGTAAAATCTGCAGTTTACATTAGGGTTCATTCTTTGTGTTGAACATCTTATGGTCTTGACAAATGTACTATTAATGTAGTATCAGACAGAACAGTTTCATTGCCCTAAAGATCACCTGTGGCCCACCTATTCATCCCTCCCTGCCCTGAACCCCTGGCAGTCAGGGGGGTGATCAGGCTGGCAGGTAGAAGGGGTTCGGGGCAATCAGGAAGGCAGGCAGGCAAGGAGTTGGAAGCCAGCAGTCCTGGATTGTGAGAAGGATGTCTGACTGCCCATTTACTGGGATCGGGCCTAAATGGGCAGTGAGACATCCCTGAGGGGTCCCAGATTGGAGAGGGTGCAGGCTGGGCTGAGGGAACCCCCCACCCCATGCACGAATTTCGTACACTGGGCCTCTAGTGTATATATATAAAATTGATTTCAGAGAGGAAGGGAGAGGGAGAGAGAGATAGAAACATCAATGATGAGAGAGATTCATTGATCAGCTGCCTCCTGCATGTCTCACCTTGGAGATCAAGCCTGAAATCCGGGCATGTGCCCCGACTGGGAACTGAACTGTGACCTCCTGGTTTGTAGGCCGATGCCGGCGGGAAAATCTCCCACTCTTAACATCTCATCAAACTCCTCATCCCCTACCCTTAATATCTTATCGCCCTGGCCTACCTTCAGTTGAGTTCATTTTAGAAGAATCCCCCTAACTTTGATGTTTCGTCTTAATAATTTTCTATACACTGGTCCCCACTCTGCTCTTTGGTTATCCTTGTATTCAGAGTTGAGCCCAGTCTCTCACCCTACTGCAGAACCTTCGTGTAGTAGTCCCTCTTGAATAAAGTCTGCCTTACCATCTTTAACAGATATCTGAATGATTATTTTCCTTAACACTAGTTGAAACTGAGATGTGCTATAAATATAAAATACGTACCAAATTTCAAAAACTTAGTACAAAAAAGAATGTAAATGATCTCTTTAATAATTTCATGTCGACATGATAATATTTTAGGTATATTGGGTTAAATAAGTGTTAGTAAAATGAATCTCACGTATTTATTTTGAGTTGCTTCTAATTTGGCAACTAGAACATAGAAAATTACATAGTGTTTTGCATTGGACAGTACTGAGTTAGAGAGACTTGATGAAATTGAGGTTGGCTTTTTTTTTTGGCAATTGTACTTCATAGGTAGCATTGTGTATGATTAGCCCCGTCAGAAGCACATCATGTCTGATTCTTTTGGTATATTAGCAGCCTTTGATGATTAATGGATTTATTTATTCATTAGGGGTTGCAAAATGTTGATATTTTAATGCTGTTATTCCTTTTGTAATCCTATTTCATCTACTCTTGGGTTGACCGGTGGGATAGCTCTAGCAAAGGCAAGATGGGTGATGGATTCTTTCTCTTGATTAATTCTCAAAATTATTTCACAAGTCATTGATAGATTTTAAAATATATATGAGTGCTTCTTTTTATGTGCTTGTCAGAACAATTTACAAAGCTTACATCAGAATGAAGATGCAGGTTTGTAAGCAAATTGAATATTTCTGCTTGCAAATGTAATAAATTACTTGTAGCCTTTCAATCTATCTATCTATCTATCTATCTATCTATCTATCTATCTATCTATCTATCTTTAAAATATATTTTATTGATTTTTCACAGAGAGGAAGAGAGAGAGATAGAAAGTCAGAAACATCGATCAGCTGCCTCTTGCACACCCCATGCTAGGGATGTGCCCGCAGCCACGGTACATGTCCTTGACTGGAATCGAACCTGGGACCTTTCAGTCCGCAGGCCGAAGCTCTATCCACTGAGCAAAACCAGCTTCGGCTCAAAATATATTTTAATTCATTTGTTGGTTGTTTTTATTTTATATTTTAGTTCTTTATTGTTTAAAGTATTACATATATTTCCTTTTCCCCCCATTGACCTCTCTCTGGCAGCTCCCAACCCCCAGCACATGCCCTCACCCCCCACTACTGTCTGTGTCCATTGGTTATGCTCATATGTATGCATATATGTTCTTTGGTTGATCTCTTACCCCCTCACCCCCCACCTTCCCTCATAGATTGGACAGTCTGCTTGTTGCTTCCATGGCTCTGGTTTTATTTTTGTTCATCAGTTTACGTTGTTCATTATATTCCACAAATGAGTGAGATCATGTGATATTTATCTTTTTCTGACTGACTTATTTCACTTGGCGTAATGCTCTCCACTTCCATCCATGCTGTTGCAAATGGTAAGGATTCCTTTTTTATTTCTTTTTTACAGAAGTGCAGTATTCCATTGTGTAAATGTACCACAGTTTTCTAATTCACTCATCTGCTGATGGGTACTTAGGTTGTTTCCAAATCTTAGCTATTGTAAATTGTGCTGCTATGAACGTAGGGGGTGCATATATCCTTTCGGATTGGTATTTATAGTTTCTTGGGATATATTCCTAGATGTGGGATTACTGGGTCAAATGGAAGTTCCATTTTTAGTTTTTCTGAGGAAATTCCATACTGTTCTCCACAGTGGCTGCACCAGTCTGCATTCCCACCAGCAGTGAACGAGAGCTCCTTTTTCTCTGCATTCTGACCAGCACTTGTCATTTGTTGATTTGTTGATGATAGCCATTCTGACAGGAGTGAGATGGTACCTCATTGCTGTTTTGATTTGCATCTCTCGAATGATTAGTGACTTTGAGCATGTTTTCATGTGTCTCTTGGCCTTCTGCATGTCCTCTTTCAAAAAATATCTGCTTAGCCCCTTTGCCCATTTTTTTTATTGGATTGCTTATTTTCCTTTTGTTAAGTTCTGACAAAAATAAATTTTGGAAATTTAACCCTTATGGGAGATAACATTTTGCAGTGGGCGTTCTTGTTTTGCTGATGGTTTCTTTTGCTGTGCAGAAGCTTTTTATTTCTATGTAGTCCATTTGTTTATTTTCTCCTTAGTTTCCATTGCCCTAGGAGCTGTTATCAGTAAAGATATTGCTACGACAAATGTCTGCTATTTTTCTGCCTGTAGCTTCTAAGATTTTTATGGTTTCCCGTCTTATGTTTAAATTCTTTATACATTTTGAGTTTATTTCTGTGTATGGTGTAAGCTGGTGGTCTAGTTTCATTTTTTTGCATGTATCTATCCAATTTTCCCAACATCATTTATTGAAGAGACTGTCTTGACTCCATTGTATGCTCTTGCCTCCTTTGTCAAATATTAATTGAGCATAATGGCTTGCATCGATTTCTGGGTTCTCTGTCCTGTTCCATTGGTCTATATGTCTGTTCTTGTGCCAGTACCAGGAAGTTTTGAGAACAGTGGCTTTGTAGTATAACTTGATAATTGGTATTGTGATTTCCCCAACTTTGTTCTTGTTTCTCAGGATTGCTGCAGCTATTCGGGGTCTTCTTTTTAATTTTTTATTCCAGATGAATTTTTGCAAAGTTCGTTGTAGGTCTGTGAAATATGCCGTTGGTATTTTAATAGAGATTGCACTGAATCTATAGATTGCTTTGGGTATTATGGACATTTTAATGATATTGAGTCTACCAATCCATGAACACAGTATTTTCTTCCATTTGTTTATGTCTTCCTCTATTTTTTTTTTTTTTGCGTCCTGTAATTTTCTGAGTATAGGTCCTTTACCTCCTTGGTTAAGTTTATCCCTTGGTATCTTAATTTTTTTTGCAATGGTAAATGGGATTTTTTTTTTTTAGTTTCTCTTTCTGTGAGTTCATTATCCTATATAATAAAAGCCTAATATGCAAATTGTTCAACCGGGAGTTTGACCACTTGCTATGACATGCTCTGATCACCAGGGTGTGGCGCAGAACATGGCAGGCATTGGAGATGTGGTGCTGGCAGCGGGCCACAGTGGAGGCACTGCCAGCCCGATGGGCCCCAAGGAGAGCAGGACCGTGGTGGGATGGTGGAGCAGGTGTGAGCAGAGCCTGATCACCCCACTGGTAGCCCTGCAGATGGCAACCGGCGGTGGCAGGGAACTGGGCTGCTACTCAGCTTCCAGGTGCTAAGGGAGGGGGGGTAGAGGGGAAGGGCAGCCAGTCCTGATTCATCACCCTGCAGGTGGGACGGTAGAGCAGGTGAGAGGGCAGTGCCAGGCCATGGCAGGATGCCAGGTGGGGCTGCTGGGCTGTGAGGCTGGAGGTGTGAACTGGGGCCCAGTCACCGTAGGTCACCCCAAGGAACCTCACCCATGCACAAATTTGTGCACTGGGCCTCTAGTTGATGTATAAAAAGCCATAGATTTCTGGATGTTAATTTTGTATCATGCTACATTGCCAAATTCATTAAAAATATATTTATATATTATTTCAGTTAGGAAGGGAGAGGGAGAGAGAAATAGAGACATTAATGATGAGAGAGAATAATTGATTGGCTGCCTCCTGCATACTTTCTAGCGGGGATTGAGCCCACAACCCAGGCATGTGCCCTGAATGGGGATTGAACCCTGACTTCCTGGTTCATAGGTCTATGTTCAATCACTGAGCTACACTGGCCAGGCAATGACTTGTAATAATCAAGAATTGTCAAGGTCATGAGACAAAAAGACCAAAGAACTGCTTCAGATGAAAGGAGAGTAAAGGGATGTGACAAATACAAAATGTGTTTCTGAATTGGATCTTGGATGAGGGAAGCCCTCCCCCCCTCCACTTTTACTCTAAGGACATTAGTAGGACAATTGGTGACAACTGAATAAAGTTTATAAATTAGATAGTTACTTTCCCGATTTTGATAATTGTATAGTGATTATATAAGAGAACATAAGTGTTAGGAAATGTACACTGAAGTATTCAAGGGTAAGGGGATGCTTATGCCTACAATTTATTCTCAAATGAATCAGAAAAGATATATCTAGAAAGAGAGTAGGGGAGAGAGAGAGAAAGAAAGGGAGAGAGAGAGAGAAAGGGAGAGAAAGGGAGGGATAGGGAAAAAGCATATATGAAACACTTGAGGAATCTGAGTGAAATGTATACAGGAATTTTTTGTACTATCTTTGTAATTTTCTGTGAATCTAAAATTACTGCAAAAAGGTTAGTAAACTAAATGCTTATGAATTTTAAAACTGTGTTCTCATTATAAGGTTATAAATATATTGGCATCAGTTTAAACTCAAAACCATAGCACTTTGCAAATTTGAGAGTTACTTTGTAAAGAACAAGACAATAGTTAGGAACTAGTTCTTTGAAGAGTTGTGTGGTGATTTGAAATCTGTCCATAAATTCTTTGCTATTCCTTTCAAGAGCTGGAGGCCAAGTCCCCTCTTCTTGAGTGTAAATTGGACTTAGTGACTTGCTTCTAACAGAATATGGCAGAAGTGGTATGTCTTCTGTGGGACTGGGTCATAAAAGACCATGTGGCTGAAAAAGCACTGTTTCTTAGCTCACTAGCTCTGGACTAAGTCAGCTGCCTTGTCCTGAAGCCGAACTCAGGCAGCCTTGTGGAGAGGCCTCCTTCAACAGCCCTATGAGTGTGCCATCTTGGACATCTGCTAGTAGTGACTGGCTGGACTTCTAGAGAATTAAAGAAATGAGTGAAAATGTCAAGGAAGACATGAAGTTGAGATAAAAATCATGTCATGAAAGTAGGTTCAAACTAGGAGGAGATTTAGTGGCTAGGGTAAACATAAGCCAGGAAAGGAAATCTTGAGAGGCTACTTTGCCATTGTGTTTCTAGCACTCTTCAGGGAATTCTGATTCCTCCTTTAATGCAATTCAATCATTTATTGAGCACCACGTGATTAAGACATGTTCCTTTTTCTCAAAATGCTATTTGGAAACATCCTTGACTGTGGAAATGTTTTTTTTCATATGCATTGTCCTTAGTTCCTCTGTTTGTTTCGGTGGTTCTATATTTGAGAAGTTTATTATTTAAAATTTATCTCCAACTCCAGGAATTTGTGGCAGAGTGGCTTGATTGACATCCTAATACTTGCATCATGACGAGGCACAAGCAGTTGAAACCTCAACACATCAACTTGGAGGAGGACCAGGGAGAGCAGCAGCCGCAGCCGCAGCCGCAGCCTCAGCCGCAGCCTCAGCCGCAGCCTCAGCCGCAGCCTCAGCCGCAGCCTCAGCCGCAGCAGCCGGCCCAGAAGTTTGCCGATGCGGCCCCAGTGGTGTCTGCAGTGAAGGAGCCAGGTGCTCCGGTGAACACCCCGGGGACTGGTGAGGACATGAATGGGGAACAAGTGAAAGTAAAGAGACCTTGTCGGGAGCAGACTCACATCTGTGAGAAGTGCTGTGGTATATTCTTTAGCTTGTCTAAGTTCTTAGAACATAAGAAAAATTGCAGTAAACCTATACCTGTCTTCATCGTGAAGGACACTGAGGAGCCGGTGATTTCAGAAGATGTCGGGGCTGTGGAGAGCTACCAACCACACAATCCAAGCAGTAAGGATAGTCCTAGGGAGCATGGTGGCAGCTCACGGGACATGAAGGAGAAGCCGGGGGCAGAGTCTGTTCTGCATTTAAAGATGAAGACTGCTCTGCCATCCAAATCCAAGAATTTAAGCTATTTACGGAAAGGCAAAGTGACCAACACTAATGTTACTCTTCGAGCACTACGGGGTACCAAGGTGGCAGTTGGTCAGCAGAGAGTTGATATACTGCCTACCCCTCTGCCTGCCCCCCGGGCTTATGCCCGGTCTTACTCCCGGCCTTACCCCCGGCTTTCTCCCCTACCCACCCCGCTGCTTGACCCCCTGCCCACCCGCCTGCCTTCCCACATGCACATCTCACTGCCCGCCCCCCTTCCTCCCCCCCTGCCTCCCCCTCTGCCTCCTCCTCTGCCTCCCCCCATGCCTCCCCCCCTGCCTCCTCCACTGCCTCCCCTCATGCCTCCCCCCATGCCTCCTCCGCTGCCTCCCCCACTGCCTCCTCCGCTGCCTCCCCCCCTGCCTCCTCCGCTGCTTCCCCCCCTGCCTCCCCCTCTGCCTCCCCCCCTGTGTGCCCCCCTGCCTCCCCCTCTGCCTCCCCCTCTGCCTCCCCCTCTGCCTCCCCCTCTGCCTCCCCCTCTGCCTCCCCCCCTGGGTGCCCCCCTGCCTCCCCCTCTGCCTCCCCCTCTGCCTCCTCCGCTGCCTCCCCCCCTGCCTCCCCCCATGACTCCCCCCCTGCCTCCCCCCATGACTCCCCCCCTGCCTCCCCCCATGCCCGGCTTCTTGCCTGCATCCTTGCCTTCCTCTCTACTTCCCCCCGTGCCTCCCCCCTTTCTTCCCCCCGTGCCCAACCCACTGCCTGCCTCTCTGCCTACTCCTCTGGCTGGTGCCAACAGCATCCCATGGTTCCTGGAGCAGGTCCTGTATCTGCAGCATCAGCAGCTACGGCAGATGCAGCTCACAGAGCAGATCCGTATCCGGGTGAGCATGTGGGCCACCCACACCTATCACTCAGGCATAGCGGGAGTTGATACCATGAAGCCCTTAGGTGGCCACATGTCCCAGCAGGTCCAAGGTCTGTTTATGGGGCCCTTGAACCAACCTAGGCTACCTCACGCAAATATTCCTCCCACCACCAGGTCTGTGCCCCAAAGGCTGGTACCCATTGCCCCAAGGCCAGATGGGTCAAGGGTGCTTCCGAACCACCATCCAAGTGCTTTGATACCTCAGGCCGAAGGCTCTGTGCCCTTCCAGAGCCCTTTCTCCACTGGGACATTAGCCCCATCCACAAATGGGAGAGCGAGGCCATCCAACGTGTCCCCGGTGGATGTCAGACCCAGAGACAAGACTTCGGGCTACGTGTACAATTGTAAATACTGTCTCAGGGCTTTTGGGACTGATGACGCCTTGCAGGCCCACCTCCGTTCCCACACTGAAGAGAGACCCTTCGTGTGCTCTGTCTGTGGCCAGCGTTTCACCACAAACAACGACCTCCAGGCGCACTTTAATCAACATTCCCAGGTGGAGGCGAACCCTCGACAGTTTCGCGAATTCCAGGACAAAATGGAGACAAGCGTTGGTGTTCCCTATGCACTCTCTGCACCTGTCCCTGAAGATGAATCAAGTCTTAGAAGATCTGTCCTGGTCACAGAGACCCCCAATGTAGGGCTACCTCTGAATCTCTCTTGTGGGACTAACCCCAGGAACCTAATGGGTGGCTCAACAGCCAACTACCCTCAGCCCTGGCCGCCAGAAAGTGGGGATGGATACCGAGTCTCTGGGATGGGGCCAGACCATAATTACACGAGGGCTGGTGGTTTCCAAGGCACAGGGGTATCCATGCCAAAGCCAGAGATTCTGAAGTCGCAGCAGCTGGTGGAGAACAATGATAAGGCCACCACTAACCCCTGTGAATGTCACATTTGCCACCGTGTCTTAAGCTCCAAAAGGTCCCTCAAAATGCATTACCGCATCCACACCAGGGAGAGTACATACCAGTGTAAGATCTGTGACCGAATCTTCTCCTCCAAGGAAAACCTGAGTATACACGTAAAGACTCACCAAACCAAAACACCCACAAAGATGAAGCGTTCGTGCCCCATCTGCCAGAAGAAGTATGTCAGTGCGGCCAGGTTCCAGCAACACATTCAGATACACACTAAGAAGGGTCAGACTCCCAACACGTCTGTTCTGGAAAATCCTTCTGACTTTAGGGATCCTGAGCCAATGAAGATCAGTGAGAATGACAGCATAAGTGCCATATGTCACAATGATGTTGAAAGCACTGATGTAGACAAAGTTGCCTCCCAGGATGCCCCTAGCAGCTCATCGAAGATCCCCGTGCCTCTTCCGAGCACCCGTTCAACATCAACTATGCCAAGTTTCACCATCACAGCTCCCCCAGTTGAGGGCCCTGATCCTGTGGTCACACAGTGGCAGAGCAGCATAGGAAAAGGTTTGGTAGAGAGTGGTGGCTTGACCAACTTGTCCTCAGTGATAGGAGACCGAAAGTATCAGAGCCGAAGTCCAGACTTTCTGAAAGTCCCATCCTTTCAGGCTCTCACCTCAGTCAATAGCAAAGCAGAAAGCATCAAGTCCAAGTTTCCTGATGCTGGTGGCAAAATGGAGAGCTCAGAGAACAGCCGCACTGATATGGAAGTTGGGAGCAGTCTCCCATTAACAATTGCCGGGGCCCAGCCAACCTATGACAAAGTTGAAGTTCCTGGTGCATTTGGACGCACAGCCGTATCCCGAGGCATGGCATCTTTGTTAGCCACTCAGCCATGCCAACAAGACAAGCAAGATGGCTGCACACGGTTCGGGAAGAACTCATTGGCCAGTGCTGTTAAAATTCATGAGTGGACTCACACTGGGCAGAATAAGCCTTTCGTGTGTAACATATGTATGCAAGCTTTCATCACCAAAGACAACTTGCAGGCCCACTATCTGACACATAAAGCCAACAATAGCTCTGCATGCTGTGGGAAGGAGCAGGGCATCGAGAACACCATGGTTCTGTTAGGAACAGATGGAAAGAGGCTTCCTGAAATGTTTCCCCAGGAAACCACGGTCCCTTCAGTGAATGTAAACCCTGTTGTGTACAACCAAGACACCACCATGCTCAGTGGTGGCCTGGCCAGTAATATCAACAAGATCTCAGTGATTCAGAGTGTAGGTATCCCTACTCCCCCAGTTTCCCAGGGGGCAAGCTCTGCTGTGGATAACACCACTGTCTCCAAGATAGATGGCTCTCAGTCAGCTGTTAGTGCTAATGTGGAAAAACCAGGTGCTGCTGACAGCATTCTCAAACAACAGTCCCCTCCCTTACTGTAAGCTAAGCAACCGGAGAGCCCACTGGAAGGAGAAATGAAGAGTGACCACTGTTGAACTGAACCTTTCTTTGTTTTGTTTTGTTATAACTCATCTCCTGTTTGTTTTTACTGATATGCAAACGATATTTACAGTTGTGACCACAAACTCAAGCAAGTCCTACAATCACAATGTTGCTATGCTGCTTTGTGAAAATAACACAAAAACAACAACAGAAATCATACAGACTGGTGGGGTTTTTTTTTTGTTAAATTTTGGAAAGAAGTAGGCCTTGCAAAGTAGCTTGGTTACTTGCAACCAACTATGTACATAAAACCTTTGTCCAAGCTAAAGTTACTATTTCCAAAGACTGTCACCTGTTTCAGGTTGGAACTTACTGAACCACAATGGAAAAGACAACTGCTTAGCCTAATTGGGAAGAGGGGGTGCTTATACTTCTGTGGTGACTGTATGCAGAAAAACGGACAAGGTTTGTTGTCTTTAGGGACTTGCTTTGTATGTCCCTCAACCCTGCATCCACCTTTCCTTCCTTCCTTCCTTCCTTCCTTCCTTCCTTCCTTCCTTCCTTCCTTCCTTCCTTCCTTCCTTCCTTCCTTCCTTCCTTCCTTCCTTCCTTGAAATTTACTGATGTTTAGGAGGGAGAGAGAAAGAAAACGAGAAACATCAAAATTATTCCAATGATTTATGCATTCATTGGTTTATTCTTGTATGTGCCTTGACCAGGGATGGAACCTGCAAACGTGGCATATTGGGGCGATGTTATAACCAACTGAGCTACCCAGCCAGCGTCCTTTTTTCCCTTTTTTTTGAATGTACTTTTAGAAAAACTAACATTGTAGAATTACAAGATTCTTTTAACCTAGGAATCTTAAGTAGGATGCCCTCAAGTGAACTTATTTTAGTCCTTAGGGAATCAATGTACATGCTGCTGCTTATTAAAGTACAGTTCAGTTAGAACCCTAAGAGTGCCAATGCATTATTCTTTGTGCTCTCTGAATGCCACCTTCTTCCTGAACACCAGAAAAGGTGGGCACTCAAGCAGGGGACCTCAGGTGACTTAGTTTAGTTCACCAATGCCTATTCTATCAAATAAGTGGTAAATAAGAAATGTTTTTTATTCTTGAAGAAACTCATGGAAGGGCGTGTTTTCTCATAAGTTCACATGCTATCCTCACCTGAGGATATCTCTTTACTGAGAGAGAAATAAATCTTGATGTGAGAAACATCTATCAGTTGCCTCCTCTATGGGCCCTGATCAGGCATCAAACCCCAAACTTAAATATGTGCCCTGACTGGGAATCTAGCCCACCACCTTTTGGTGTATGGGAGGATGCTCTAACCAACCTAGCCACCTGGCCAGGGTTTCACATACTAATTTTATTAAAAATTTCCTTGATGTAGCTTATGCCAAATAATTATGAAGATTTCTCTTCATTAGTATTGCATGAAGGCTACAAAGTTGGAATAGGCAAGTCCTAGGTATGAAAGCTCTGTTATCTACCTCGTTTATTTTTTTATTTTTGTAGCCTTAGTGTCTCTTTTTCTATTTTATGACTGCTGCAATTTTCCTAGTCCATGTCTTAAACCTAAGATATGCTGTATTGGTGAGAGCAGCCGGATGTTCAAGATGGTTTTGTGATGTTTCTAATCTTTTTTTGGTTGTGTATATGATATTAAGTAAATGATGAAACATTGCTGTAACGGTTTAACAAAGAACAAGAAGAAAAGACCCTGATTTCTGTGCGAAGGAGTGTTTCCCCCTCAATATAGAATGTAAGACTGTTCTCAAAAGTTTGATTTGTTGCACTTGACTTTAGGATCCAAAAATAAAGTTACTTTTTTCTCTTGCCAAATTGTGCCTTACCTTCTGTAATTGTAAGTGAACACAATAATAGTACCTGTTTATCCTGTGGCGTGGATATTGTTACAGAGGACACACACCAGAAGCTTTCTCACTGTTAAGTTAATAAGAGAAAGCCCAGTAGTTTTACCTGGCTCAGGTTGGGTTCTCTGGGAGCAGAAACTGAAATGGAGATTCGAATTTAAGTGCTCTGTTGAGGGAAGCTGGATGGGGCAGGGGAAAGATCTGAGTAAGGATGTCTCAGCTGGAGACTTCACTCCATCCCACAGGGCTCTCTGGAACATAATTTGTACTGTAAAAGTTGGTTTCACCTTGAGGCCAGGGGCTAGCTTTTTATCCTTTCTGTTAGTTAGTCATTGGCTATGGGCTGCTCTGAAGGGGGACGGGGGGAGGGGGGGCGATAGAAGCGGGAAGAGTATGGAGTTGTAACCTGAAGTGGCTCCAGTTGGCTCTAGGGTAAGTCTTTAAAGAAAGTAGCAATTGTGAGCCATTAGCAGACTACACTCATTGAAGGGTGCATTGCCTGGTGACAGGAATCTTTTTTTTTAATTGATTTTTTTTGCAGTATAACTTATATTTAGTAGTAGTACATAAGTTTTCCTTTTCCCACCCCAATATCCTCCCCCCAGCCTCCCTTATCCTCCAGCACATGTCCCCACCCACCCCCCTCCCCGCCCCAGTGTCTTTCATTCATTGGTTATGCTCATATGCATGCATACAAGTCCTTTGGTTGATCTCCTCCAGCATCTGCCTCCCATCCACCCCAGCCTTCCCCCTGTAGCTTGACAGCCTGTTCAATGCCTCGCTGCCTCTATATCAATCACTCTCCCCTGTTTCTTTAATTCAAAAATATCTTGCCAGTGACAGAAATCTTGGCAGTGAACTAACAGTGTCTACAATAGGTCTACAATTTTTACATGGTAATTATGTCAGAATCTGGCTATATGTTCCCCAAACCCATTTCTTCTTCCCGTGTATACAGCTTGACTACATTTCCCAGACACCCTTGCAGTTTGGTATGACCATATGACTCAGCTCTAATCAGTAGAAAGCAGGCCACCTCTGGCCCTGCCCCAGAAACTCCACTATGAAAGCAATCTTCCATCCACTCTCTCTTTTCAACTCTGCTGAGATCCCTCTTTATTTTTATAACTGTCAAGTGCAGAGCACCTAGTGGATGACTTTGAGGTCCCAGGGCATGGAGGAGCTACTAGAGGGTGTCTTTGAATGAACAACTCCCATCCATGACCATTGTTGTACTGTGACATGAGCAAGAAACAAATCATTACTGCTTGTTTCAGTAGTTAGCCTACCCTGACTCATTTAGTAAACCCCACATTTTTCAGAAACACGAATAGCTATTGAAAAGTTGAGTTTCAGAATTTTATCAATTTAATAAATAATAGTTCTTGCTCAAATTTATGACTGAAGTGCTAAATAAGAAATGTTTTTAATTCCTTAAAACGGAAAAAAACTCTGAAGTATATTTGAGTGTTATAGGTGATTTGTAAAAACACCATGAAAATATATGGCAAGGATAATACTATCCAAAATCCTGTTCAGGGAAAGCACAAAGCTGCCTGCCTAAGGTTAGCTTGCTGTTGTTAATGAGTAGTGAGAACTGTTGGCTCCAGTTTGTTTGACATGACTATTGGGCTTTCCCAGTGCACAGAAAGCTTTAACGTTTCTGCTCAGCCATTCCCAGGACTACCAAAGGCCTCATTCCATGGAGAGAGTGGAACTGTCAGATAACTTATATAAGAGGCCAGCAGGGCTGCTGGGAACAAGCTGTTGCTTGAGAACAGCCACCTTCTCAATTTGTCAAGCTTTTCCTTCAGAGGGTGGATCTGGTATAGGAAAAAGGAGCTCTCTCTCTCTCTCTCTCTCTCTCTCTCTCTCTCTCTCTCTCTCTCTCACACACACACACACACACACACACACACGGATGGGTACAGAATATATTTCATCAATGTTCAAAACTGGTTTTATGGGAGACTGTAACTTGTATGATTCCATTGTTATTAGTGGTTTATAGGGTATACAAAGATGCAAGTACTCCAACCCCTCTTTTTTTTTAAATATATATATCTATTTTTATTGATTTTTTGCAGCATAATTTATATGTAATAGTAGTACATAAGTTTTCCTTTTTCCACCCCAATATCTTCCCCCCAGCCTCCCTTACCCCCCAGCACAGGTCCCCACCCCCCACCCCGCCCCAGTGTCTTTCATTCTCTATGAGTGTAGAATGAATTGGATAAGGTCCATGGGGATACGTCAGCTTCATGGCTGGAATTGGACTGGACATTTGGATTGGGCTTGTGGCCACAATCAGGCTTCTTCTTACTATCTCGACCCCATTCCTTCCCCACTTCAGAGAGCATCTACAAAATAGGCCCTTACCTAGGAAGCTGAAAGGAAATGGATGTCTTATACCCATCGGTCCTGCAACTGGGAACAGAGAGTGGCCCCAACCTAGGTGTGCTTTGCATGCAGAAGCAAAGATAGAGTGGAGTCCCCTCTGAAGATAGCAGAATTCAGGGGTGGTGGTGGTTGAGAGAGAGAGGAGAGAGAGAGAGAGAGAGGAAAGAGAGGCACAGAGGGAGACAAGAGAGGGACATAGAGACACTGTTGGAGCCAAGAATTATCAGTTTCTTCTCCCACCCATCACTTCTTCCTTAGAGAAGAGTAAATGAGAAGAGCTGTGAGAAGTGGCAATGTTACTTTATATTCCCTCCTGGGAGTAGAGGAAAACTTTCTCATGAAAAAATACTGCCATGGGAATAGTATCTCCCCCACCCCCCACCCCCCGTTAAAGCTATACCTTTCTTCACTTCTAGCAAAAAAAAAAAAAGTTAAAATCAGCCAAACAAATAATTATTTAATATTTACAGTAACCCCTCTCCCATATCTATGGGATATGTTGCAGGACCCCCAGTGGAGGCCTGAAACCTTGGATAGTACTGAACCTTATACAATGAGTGGCCAGATTATTATGATCTCTGAACGCACAATAATCTGGACACTCAGTGTATATCCTATATAATAAAAAGCTAATATGCAAATTGTCCCCTCCACCAGGAGTTCAACCAGCAGGTAGGCCAGCCAACCACCCATGTCCCCTTGCCCTGGCCAGGCTGGCCGGACTCCACCCATGCACGAATTCATGTACAAGGTCTCTAATATATATATATATTGAGTGTCCAGATTATTATGCATTCAGAGATCATAATAATCTGGCCACTCAGTGTATATACTACATTTTTTCTCTATATGCACATAAGCTTAATTTATTAGGCACAGTAAGCAGTTGACAATAGCTAATTATAAAATGAACAATTATAACAATATCCTACCTAATAAAAGAGTAATATGCAAATTGACCACACCTCCACTACACCCACAAAGCCACGCGCACCAGCCATGCCCACCAGCCAATCAGGAGCGAATATGCAAACAAACCCCAACCAAGATGGCTGCAGCCACTGAGAACAGGAGCGAGGCTTGGGTTTCCCCAGCAATGAAGAAGGAAGCCAAGCTTTCTGCCTGCCCTTGCTGGCCTAGGCTTCCACTCAATGCTACAAAGTTTCAATTATAGAAGATACATAAATCCCAACAGAAATGACAGCAGACATGGAACTGGAGAGAGCAGAGGCAAGGGTTGCCCCTGGCAATGGAGGAAGCCAAGATTCTGCAGCTCTGGCCTGCCTAGGCCTCCACTCCATGCTACAAAGTTTCAATTATAGAAGGTAAATAAATTCCAACAGAAATGGCTGCCTGCCCAGAGCAAACTGAAGGCTTGGCTCCACTCCAGGCTACAAAGCTTTAATTGTAGAAGAAAAATAAATCCCAGATACCAGGGCCTCTGCTTGGGTGGCTGGGGGTCATGGCTGGCCTGCAAATTACCACAGGCCCCTCGCCCAGACCGCCCCACATCCCAAGAGAACCCCCAACCATGCACCAGGTCTCTATCCTATCTAATAAAAGAGTAATATGCAGATTAACCATCACTCCAACACACAAGATGGCTGCCCCCATGTGGTCAAAGATCCTGTCCCCATGTGGACACAAGATGGCCACCACAAGATGGCAAGCAGGGGAGGGCAATTGGGAAGGACTAGGCCTGCAAGGGAGGGCAGTTGTGAGCAATCAGGCCAGCTGGAGTAGGCAGTTGGGAGGGACCAGGCCTGCAAGGAAGGGCAGTTGGAAGCGATCAAGCCTGCAGGGGAGAGCAGTTAGGGATGATCAGGCCAGCAGAGGAGGGAAGTTGGGGGTGACCAGGCCTGCAGGGAAGGGCAGTTGAGGGGGACCAGGCCTGCAGAGAAGGGCAGTTATGAGTGACCAGGCCTGCAGGGGATGGCTGTTGGGGGACACCAGGCCTACAGGGTAGGGAAGTTGGGAGGGACCAGGCCTGCAAGGGAGGGCAGTTGGGGGAGATCAAGCCTGCAGGGGAGGGCAGTTAGGGGTGACCAGTCCAGCAGAGGAGGGAAGTTGGGGGCAAACAGGCTGACAGGGGAGCAGTTAGATATCAATCAAGCTGGCAGGGGCGTGGTTAGGGGGTAATCAGGCTGGCAGCTAGGGGCAATCAGGAAGGCAGGTAGGTGAGCAGGTGGGAGCCAGCTGTCTTGGATTGTGAGAGGGATATCCCACATTGGAGAGGGTGCAGGTTGGGCTCAGGAACACCCCACGCCCCACCTGCACGAATTTTGTGCACTGGGATTCTAGTATGTAATAAAAGTTATGTGAATGTGGTCTTTCTCAAAATATTTTATTGTACTGTACTCACCCTTCTTGTAGATAATGTGAGATGATACAATGCGTACGTGAAGAGATGAAGTGAAGTGAATGACTTGGGCATTGTGACATAGCCTGAGGCTACTAAAAGCATGACTTGAAAACAAGTACTGTGATACTCCAGTCATCTGATCACTCAACTACTGAGTGACTAATGGGGAGGGGGTAGGGGAGGAGGAGTGAATCCAGTCCTGAAATGCTGGACAAAAGCAAGATTCACCTCTCAGGTAACATGGTGGGAGATTTCATTACGTTACTCAGAATGGCACACAACTTAAAGCTTATGAAGTGTCTATTTCTTGAATTTTCTATTTGATATTTTTAGACCATGGGTGACTGAAACCATGGAAAGGGAAACTGTGATCAAGGGTGAGGGGGTGTGGTAGGTAGTTAGGCAGACATGAGCAGAGCAAGGGCGATGATACAGAAGGCCTCCAAGGTGGAAATTCCCAGGTAGAAAGCCTAACAAAGGACAATTGTAGGGTGGGGCCTTGCCCCCAGAGTGGCCTTTATCCCCTAGCATATCGATGGTCATGCAGTATAGACCTTCTGACCTTCCTTACCTAGAGATAACATTTAGACCTCAGTTGTATTTCAGCTCCAGGCTGAGAAAAGCAATAAAACCAGACCAGCAATCCCATGGCTGACCTCAGAACCAGCTGCATTGAATAATTGGTTTCCCCCGCCCCCCGACCAATCAGTGAAGACCTAGACCCTGAAAGGACACACCTGGGAAGCTGCTAAATATTCTATTACTAGGGCCCGGTGCATGAAATTTGTGCACAGGAGATGGGTGATCCCTCAGCCCAACCTGCCCCCTTATACAAACTGGAAGCACTCAGGGGATGTCCTACTGACCATTCACCCCCAGCCTGCCCAAGGCCTAAAGCCTCTAGCCGAGGCTTTAGGCCTTGGGCACCCAGCCATTGCCCTGCCATGGGGCTGAGGGCTGGCTCCACCCCAGCCCCCCCCGAACCCTCCTTACAGCTCAGGCCTTCTCCCCAGCCAGGTCACGCCTGGCTAGCACGGGCCTCGCTGCCCGCCGCCCCCCCCCCCCAGGCCCAGGCCTTCTCCCTAGCCAGCACATGCTGGCCACTTCGGCCCCTCACACCCCGTCCCTGGCCTTCGCCCTAGCCAGCGAGCAGCCACTGCCCCCCCCCCCAGGCCCAGGCCACCTCAGCCCCACCCTCACCCCCCAACCCTGGCCCACTCCCACCACAGCCCTGGCTGCCTCAGCCCTACACCCCCATGGCCCTGGCCACCTCCGTCCAGCCCCCCCACGGCCCTGGTCACCTTGGCTTCACCTCCCCTGATCCAGGCCTTGGCACTGGCCAGTGTATGCTGGCCTCCTCGGCCCCGCCCCCTGGCCCAGGCCATGTGCTTGCTGGCTGGCTCCACCCCAGCTCCTGATTGGCTTGTGGATGTGGCTTGATCAGAGGTACAGTCAATCTGCATATTACTCTTTTATTAGATAGGAAGATATTCCCCATGACCTCCCCTAAAATCTCCACCCTTAAAACACTTAGGGTGGAGGCCCCAAAGGGCTCTTCCTCCAGGCAGCATGCCCGTGCCTTTCCCTTTTCAGTCTCCCTTTCCCCTTTCCACCTTCTGGGCACCTTACCGTCACTTCTTTTGCTTCCACAACTCGTTTCCTCAGCCCATCTCCTTTACAAATTACTACTCCTACCTCTATTTCTTCTAGTTTGGGTCTTGACTCTGAATTCTTTCCGAGCCAGAACTCAAGTATGGAGGTTGCTGAACCCAGGTCTGGTCTGACCCCACCGCTCTAACACTCAGTGTCGTTCCTGCCGCCTGCAACAGGGGCTACTGTGGTCAGTCCTCCAAAGTACTTTTTAAAGTTCACCCATCTTTGAGATAGAATATAAAGTATCTCAATATCACTTATGAAAATTTGAAAGCTCAAATTGAATTCTCCATACCTCCCCCTCCCAGGTAACCCAAAGATTGGCTGTAGGCAAAAAAAGCTATTAGGTTTCCATACTTTAGAAGTTAACAATTTTTTTTCAATAAAAGGTCAGAGAGTAAATATTTTAGGCAAGAACCCAACTCTGCCATCATAGTGTGAAGACAACCACAGACAACACATGACTGTGTTCCAACCAAAAGTGCTTATGGACACGGAAATGTTTCTTTTTTCTTTTAATATATGTTTATTGACTTCAGAGAGTAAGGGAGCGAAAGAAAAAGATAGAAAACTCAATGATGAGAGGGAATCATTGATCATCTCCCTCCCGCATGCCCCACACTGGGGATCTAGCCTGCAACCTGGGCATGTGCCCTGATGAGGAATCAAATTGCAATCTTCTGGTTCATAGGTTGATACTCAACCACCGAGTCATGCCAGTTTGGCAAATGTAAGTTTCATATGATTTTTATGTGTCCTGAAATATTATTCGGTGCACAGGAAATACTAATTTTTTTCAGCCATTAAAAAAATGTAAAACCTATTCTCAGTTCATGAGCCGTACAAAATCAGGCAACTGGTCTTAGTTTTACAACCCCTGCTTTAGAAAACTTTACCCTAGAAGTAACCACTACCTTGTTCTGAGTTTGTGGTCATCTTTATGCAAGGCACTGATGCTGAATTTAAAAGGGGGGAAAAAAGCATAACTTAAAGACTCTCTTGGCTATGACTGAATATATTATCTTTCTGGCCATGATGGAGCTGAAACAAGTGTGTAAGTTTAGAACTGTAAGGGTATACAGACATTCTCTTCCAAAATGTTCTTATTTACTGTTAGTCTTAAGTGATATGAGTGTTTATAGTTTTATATTCTTATCTATTTGGAAGTTTGATAACTATTTCTTGTATTAAAAAAGCTGTTGTAGAAGTAAAGAACAATACTTAGAATTCCTTAGATATTAAAACATTTTTAAAATGCCATTTTCTCCTCCTATGTCCTTGTTTTAAATATTATTGCTATTGGGTCACTCTGGGTGTGCCTCTTGTCCGTCTGTCCATCCATCCATCCAGCTATCCATTGTTGAGCAGCTTCCCTTCCAGCATCTCAGAACCCATCAGACGCTGCCCCTCCTTCCTGCTCTAGTCTCTCATCCTTGGCACCAAGTCTCTGGGGTTCTTGCCTCTCCTGTGACCCTACTATCTTGGTTCCCCTTCATCAAACCTTCCTGGTTGAGTGCTGGCTCATGGATTTTCTCTCTTCTCTAAACTCCCTCAGCACTTAGCCTGGAGTACACAACTTAGCACTTAATTATATATTGTCTTTTATTGTTTGTTTTTATTTGTTGCATCAGTTTTGTCTTTTCTGGTGAGATTTGCAGACTCCTTGAAAGCAACACATCTTTATTTAAAAAAAAAACCCTTACAGTACTCCTGGAGGGGCACTATCAATACTCCATGTCCTACCAGAAAGTGTTGATTGATAGGCATAGATGTGAGACTTTCTACCCATCTCTGCAGTCTGGTGCTTCAGAAATATCTGTCAAATTTATTACACTGAATTGAGTAATGCAGATCAGCTTCAAATGTAGTGTCATACCACCTCTGCATCTATTTTCTCATCTGTAAAATTCAGATAAAAATGTTTTCCCAATCTACCTGAGAGTTTTTGTGAGGCTTAAAGGAGGTAACGTAGCTTTGAGCTACACGAATGTTAGGGATTATCACACCTCATATTTCTTTTCATAGGAGTTGTAGGGGAAATTAGGGTTTGGCATTTATCACAAAGAGTAGGGTCCCTTTTTAACCTTTGTTAGAATGGTGGGCCTTTCTCAGGGAAGCCCAAGTACAGTTGGGATGGCAGAAGAGAATAAATATGATTTCTTGGCTTGCAATTTTCCTGACAAGGTATTACAGTTGTGAAAAATACAATGGAGGTGAGATTTTTAAAATATATATATTTTATTGATTTTTCTACAGAGAGGAAGGGAGAGGGATAGAAAGTCAGAAACATCGATGAGAAACATCCATCGATCAGCTGCCTCTTGCACGCCCCCTACTGGGGATGTGCCCGCAGCCAAGGCACATGCCCTTGACCGGAATTGAACCTGGGACCCTTCAGTCTGCAGGCCAACGCTCTATCCACTGAGCCAAACCAGTTTCGGCTGGAGGTGAGATTTTGAAATGGAAGTTCACCAACTAAATTAGTCTTTGCTGCTTCCAACTTACCTATCCTTCCTGTACTCTTGATCCAAGCGTACTGCTGTCTTAATTCTCTCCTGGCAGGTCTGAAGCAAAATGTCATGTAAGGAAAACTTAGTGAAGAACTGCCTGCTTTTGGAGTGCATTCTCTCCTCTATTTCATTTTTAAAAAAATATATATTTTATTGATTTTTTACAGAGCGGAAGGGAGAAGGATAGAAAGTCAGAAACATCGATGAGAGAGAGAAACATCGATCAGCTGCCTCTTGCACGCCCCCAACTGGGGATGTGCCCGCAGCCAAGGTACATGCCCTTGCCAGAATCGAACCCAGGACCTTTCAGTCCCCAGTCCGACGCTCTATCCACTGAGCCAAACCGGTCTTGGCTATTTCATTTTTTTTTTAGATTCCAAAAGGGAAGTATTACTTTGGCCATCATTTATGAATTGACATAATTGTTCTTTTATTCTTCTTATGTATCTCCCCCGTCCCTACCCATCTGCTGATGTTTTTTTCTCTTCCTGTCCTTGGTCCTTGTTTTAGCTGACCCAAATATCATCTGAACTATTTCTTGAGATGTTGTTTTTGTTGTAAAATCAAAGTACTACTTTGCCCTAACCGGTTTGGCTCAGTGGATGGAGTGTTGGCCCTCAGACTGAAGGGTCCCAGGTTCAATTCCAGTCAAGGGCATCTACCTTGGTTGTGGACACATCTCTGGTAGGGAGTGTGCAGGAGGCAGCTGATCAATGTTTCTCTCATTGATGTTTCTAATTCTCTATCCCTCTCCCTTTCTCTCTGTAAAAAAATCAATAAAATATATATATTTTTAAAAAGCACTACTTTATTAAATGAGTTATTTTACACAACCTGACCATCAATATAATTACAATTGCAAAAATGTTTTTAGAACAAGGATGGACTGATTTTCAGATTTCCAAATTAGAATCAACTGTACATTTACACAGAATTGTCTTTGCATGAAGCCCAAAAGGGAACAGCATAGAAATGGGTGTTTCTGTAGCCCTTTTATTTTGGCCTATCAACAGTTTGTTAGAAAAAGCAGCTGCAGGTTTGCTACCTGAGGTCTGAGACAGTAGAAGAGTCAAAGGTGTCACGAATTCACCTGCCAACAACTTTATGCCTGGACAGCAGCCGATTCTGGAGGAAGTGGAATCTTAGGATGCTCGCTCTCCAAGTGCTGCCTGAAGGTCTTAGGGTCCGGCATGTGTGTCCCACAGACAGTACAGGTATGCAAAGGGGCGTGTGTGTGTGAGCGTGTGTGTGTGTGTGTGTGTGTGCGTGTGTGTGTGTAGGTGTCCGGAGGCAGAGGAAACGGGAGAGCGCCCAGCACTGCTTCGGTCTCCTCCATACACTGAGGAGGGGAGACAGGAGCCGCAGCCTCAGCCTTGGGAAGGCCATCGAGATGTCTGTTTTGTCTTTGGGTTACAGTGTTTCCCAGAGAGGCATAATGCATGCACACGTGCAATTCTTTCCAGGTCCGTTTGAAACTCCGGTGACTCTAGTATTTCCTATTAACGAACCAAATGTTATTCCTTTGGAAGGCTCACCTCCAGCTTTGAGCTCTCTCTCAGAAAGTGGCCTAACCTCGTGGCCACCCTGAACGCGATGGGGAGCCACCGGGGCCTCAGTGGTACGAAGATCTCTCTACCCTTCGGCTTGGCAGGCCCTAACCGGCGGAAAAAGGGAAGCCTCATCTCCCTGGCGCGGCGGTCTCCCTTTCTGGGAGGGGCTTGGCACTCTTAGGGCCGGGCACTGGTGCCAGCATCCTAGGGAGAGAACGCCACAGCGCTCCCCGCCCCCTGCAAAGAGCCATCCTCCAGGTGGGTCCCTTTGCCCAGCGCGGGGCGGAGAGCGAAGACCCTCCTCCGCTGCAGAGCGCGCTCCCCTGGCGCTGGCCCCGCCCCCTCCGGCCCGGCCGCGGGGCGGAGCCTGTGGCCCCCTGCGGGGCGGGAGGTGTGCGCTATTTTTCACCAGGTGAGGCGTGGGCGGGGCGTGGGCGGGGCGTGGGGCGGGGCCAGGGCGAGACGCCGGGCTCCGATTGGTCGGCGTCGCGCCTGTCTCCATGTGCCGCGCCGCGGAGGCACAACATTCAAGTCCGGGGGCGGGGCCGGCGGCGGCAGGAGGAAGAGGCCGCGGCAGCTGTGGGGCGTGGGGGCGGCGGCGGCGGCGGCGGCCAAGGCCAAGGCTGAGGCTGAAGCGGCGAAGGCTGCGGGGAAGGCAGCGGCGCCCCCCCGAACCGGGGACAGCGCTCCAACCAGCCCTCCTCCAAGGCCCGATGGAGGCGGCGGCGGCGGCGGGCGCGGGCTGCGGCTCTGGGCCGCCGCTGCTGCTGAGCGAGGGCGAGCAGCAGTGCTACTCCGAGCTCTTCGCGCGCTGCACCGGCGGCGCTGCAAGTGGGGGCCCCGGGGCCGGGCCCCCCGAGGCCGCCAGGGCCGCCCCCAGCGCAGCCACCGCAGCCGCGGGCCCCGTGGCCGACCTGTTTCGGGCGTCGCAGCTCCCTGCCGAGACCCTGCACCAGGTAGTTCCTCGTGTCCCCAGCGGGGCCGAGGGGGATCGTTTCTGTAGGGACAAGGGGTGGGACGACAGGGCTGCTCACGGGGACCCGGAGGCCTCGGCCAGGTGGCAGGGAAGGGGCTTCCAGCCGGGAACGGAGACGAAGCCCTTGTTCCCCGGGGGATGCCAGCTTCCTCTGCAGCACAGCAGGGCTGGGTGCGCTCAGCGTCCTCCTCCCCTGAGCCGGGCTGGTACTCCCTCCCCTCCTCCGGCCATTTCTGGGGCTCTGAAGCCACCCAGACCCAAAGTTTGCCCGGTTCTGGAAGTGGTGTTTGTTTTGGCCGGTGTCTGGTTTTAACCTGTGCTCCGGGCTCCTGCCCTTCCCTGTCCTGGGTGGGTGGGTGGGAGGGAAGGGGTGGGCGCTTGGGGTGCCTTGCTGGGATTTGAACTCGAAGGATGTGTGATGTGTGTGTCTATAGGGTCGGGGGCCCAAGACTAAATGTCGCGTCTCTATGTATACATCTACCCTATATATTGCCTACTAACATATGTCTGAAAATCAGCATTCAACTGGAAAGCCGTATTGACAAGTCGCAGAGCGTGAACACGGACTACGAGAGGACATCTGGCAGGACAGAGCAAGCTTCCAATTTGGGGCTAGAGGTGGACCCAGCTGTGTTGCCCATATTATCATTGCTTGGACTTGGAAATAGGATAGGAAAGCAATGTATGTCATAGCTACCTCTTTTTGGCTGCTCCCAACCTGGAAAACGAGGAGGGGATGAGCCCCAGCAGATGCTGTTTTTGTTTTGTGCTCGCTCTCGTTGGAGCTTGGAGAAAGACAACTTGATAAGCACGTTGTCTTTTGATGGTGCCGGCACTAAATGGTCGCGAGATTCTTCATATCAGGCCCCAAACGTGAAATGAAGCTTTTGTTAAAAGCAGTAGCCAGTAGGGAAGTTAACGTCAATGGAATATTTAGAGTGGGTGAAAATCTAATTCCAAAGGTGCACTGAGGGTTTTATTGCTCACTTGCAACATAATTGTTTGTAGATTTTTTTTTATACCGCTGGAGCATGATTAGACCTGTATGTGAGCGTAACTTGAGCCATTTTGTAATCTTTTACCTTTTAGCGTTCAGGATTTCTGAAAATATAATTAGTATTCACGGAATTTAGCGTGGCTCATTGTCCCTTAAAAAGTCCTTGAAAATGGTGATGGAAGGAGACTTGACTTGGGGTGGCAAACACAATACAACATACAGATGACATGTTGTAGAAATATAAAACCTGAAACCTGTATCATTTTATTAACCAATGCCACCCAAAACGTTTTTTAAAAAATTCCTTGATGTCTAGAGAGTTCTGCCACTGCGGTTGAGCAGCCGAGTTGGACCAGGTAGAGAAAAAGTCTGCCTTTTTCTTCTGCCGAGATCGGTTTGGCACAGTGGATAGAGCATCGGCCTGCGGACTGAAAGGTCCCAGGTTCGATTCCGGTCAAGGGCATGTACCTTGGCTGCGGGCACATCCCCAGTAGGAGGTGTGCAAGAGGCAGCTGATCGATGTTTCTCTCTCATCGATGTTTCTGACCTTCTATCCCTCTCCCTTCCTCTCTGTGAAAAATCAATAAAATGTTTTTTAAAAAGTCTGCCTTCTAACACAAACCATAGTTATTGCATCAGGCCCTCCGAATACTCCCAAGCATCATCAACTTATTAAATGCTGTCACCCCTTCTGCACTCAAAGAATAAGTGACAGACCACACAGCAGGTCACAGCTAGGCACCTATTAAGGCTGGTGTTGTTAGTAATGCATGCAGTGTGAGAAAGGGTGTAGATTAATTCTGAGTATGTTGGGTGACTGCTCCTTAGGAGTTGTGGGGAGGCTCTTTCCTGGTGTTAGAACCCCCGAGGTATAGATAACTTAAGAAGAACCAGGCACAGTGCCTTTGCGTGAATGAGATTCTATTCTTGATGTTCAGTGGAAATCTGCTTGCAAAAAAGCCTGGCGAAAGGGGACCATCAGATTGCTTGTAGTAAATCTCAGAGCTTTAAGCTCCCCTTTTCAGCCAGCAAAATAAAGTGCACCCTTCCCCGTGAACCTAACACAATCAGAACAATCCAGTATTCCTTTAAAATATGTTTGTATTGATTTTCAGAGAGGGAGAGAGAGAGACGGAAACATCAATGATGAGAGAGGATCAGCGGTCAGCTGCCTCCTGCATGCCGGCACTGGGGATGGAGCTGGAAACCCACGCCATGTGTTCTGGCCAAGGGAATCGAGTCATCATGACCCCTTGGTCGGTGCTCAACCACTGAGCTGACTCGCCAGCTGGGCTCCGACATTGTTTTTACAGATGAAAATGAACAGGAAAGACATCCTGGACAGGGAAATGTAATTAGAAGAGATTAAAACAAAGCCAGCAACTAACAGCCACTTAATTTTCACTAACCACTTTGGTGTTGTGTGGTGGTATGTGTCTGAGTATGTGTGTGTGTGTGCGCGCGCATACATTCTTCATTCACCTTGAGTTGCACTACACTATAGGTATATTAGTCTTTCTTTCTTTCTTTCTTTCTTTCTTTCTTTCTTTCTTTCTTTCTTTCTTTCCTCCTTCCTTCCTTCCTTCCTTCCTTCCTTCCTTCCTTCCTTCCTTCCTTCCTTCCTTCCTTCCTTCCTTCTTTCTTTCTTTCTTTCTTTCTTTCTTTCTTTCTTCCCTCCCTCCTTTCCTCCCTCCCTCCCTCCCTCCCTCCCTCCCTCCCTCCCTCCCTCCTTCCTTCCTTCCTTCCTTCCTTCCTTCCTTCCTTCCTTCCTTCCTTCCTTCCTTCCTTCCTAATGTTTTTATTGATTTCAGAGAGATGTAGGAAGAGAGAGAGAGGGATAGAAACATCAGTGCCAAGAGAAAAGCATTGATCAGCTGTCTCCTGCATGCCCCCTACTGGGGGTGGACCCCCAAACTGGGAATTGAACTCTGACCTCCTGGTTCATGGGTCAGTGCTCAACCACTTAGCCATACTAGCTAGGCAACATTAGTCATTCTTTAAAATATTTTTTTCCGTTTTCCTTTTTTTTCCCTCTTTAAAATGTTTAGATGTAAGTTCAGGATTAAGTAGCCCAACAGGTATAACTGCTCAAATCATGAAAGCACTAGCTAACTCAGATAGTTTCTATAGTAACAGTCAGATGTTCTCCTTAATAAGCATACAATTAAGATTACCATAATGTTTCAGGAAGGGCAAATATCTTATCTGGACTAAGTGTTCTATAAAAATACTTAATTTTAGTTCTTGCCATTTGCAACAGCATGGATGGAACTGGAGAGCATTATGCTAAGTGAAATAAGCCAGTCAGAGAAAGATAAATGTCACATGATCTCACTCATTTATGGAATGTAATGAACAACATAAAATGGATGAACAAAAATAGATCCAGAGTCAGGGAAAAATCGATCAGACCATCAAACCTCAGAGGGAAGATAGGGGAGGGTGAGGGGAAGGGGAAGAGATCAACCAAAGGACTTGTATGATGCATATAAGCCTAACCAATGGACATAGACAACAGGGGGGTGAGGGCATGAGTATGTGTGTGTGGGGGGTTGGGGGGTAATGGTGGAATGAGGACACATATGTAAAACCTTAATCAATAAAGAAATTAAAATAAAAAAATAGAAAAATACTTAATTTTGTCTTCGCCTTTGAATAAAACAAACCACTACACCTGCTACTTTGTTATGGAAGTGAATTATCTTAGGAATTTTTTCAGTTGAAATATATAATATTTACTATATATATGTGTGTATATATATATATTTAATAGACTTTATTTATTCAGAGCAGTTTGGGGTTCACAGCAGAACGGAGGGGAAGGTACAGAGTTCCCATATACCCCTTCCCCCCACACCTGCACAGCTATTTTCATGGTCAACATGCCCTACCGGAGTGGTACATTTGTTACAATTGATGAACCTACATTAGCATATCATAATCACCCAGAGTTCATAGTTTACATTATGATTCACTCTTGGTGATGTGCAGCCTATGGGTTTGGGCAAATGTATAATGACATGTATCCATCCTTATAATATCATACAGGGTATTTTCACTGCCCTAAAATCCTGTATGCTCCATCCTGTGCTTCATCTCTTCCTCTTAACCACCACACCTGGCAGTCAGCTGATCTTTTACAAAATATGTTTTTATTGATCTCAGAGAGGAAGGGAGAGGGAGAGGCAGGAACATCAATGCTGAAGGAGAATAACTGATCAGCTGCCTCCTCCATGCCCCTCACTGGGAATCAAGACCATTGGGCATATGCCCTGACTGGGCATCAAACCTCGACCTCCTGGTTCAGAGAGCGGCACTCAACCATCGGGCCACACTGGCTGGGCAGGCAACAGCTTTTTACCGCCTCCATAGCTCTGCCTTTTGCAGATTGTCATGTAGTGGAATCACACAGCATATAATCTTTTCAGATTGTATAGATTCCTTTATAATATCTATCTCTTAGGATGGTCTCTTCGTCTCTGGGGATGCTGTGCCTATTTCAAGCAGTCATAATTATTTTTTTTTGTTTTGAAATAATGTCTTTATTTTTCATTGAGTTATAATTGACATATATAGCATTATGTTTCAGGCATACAACATAATGATTTTATATTTGTATATATTGTGAAATGATTACCATAATAAGTCTAGTTAACATCCATCACTACACACATACATTTTTTCTCATAATGAGCTTATTTGATTTACCCTCTTAGCAACTTTCAGGCCTACAATACACTATTATTAACTACTAGAGGCTCGGTGCACGAGATTTGTGCACTGAGGGAGCTGTCCCTCAGCCCAGCCTGTGCCCTCTTGCAGGACCCCTCAGGGGGTTTGATGCCCTTGACTGGAATCAAACCTGGGACCCTTCAGTCAGCAGGCCAATACTCTATCAGACACTGAGCCAAACAGGCTAGGGCTATGTCTTTTTTTTAAAAACTATGATGTGTGTGTGTGTGTGTGTGTGTGTGTGTGTGTGTGTGTGTGTGTGAAGGAGAGAGAGAGAGAGAGAGAGAGAGAGAGAGAGAGAGAGAGAGAGAGGAGAGAGAGAGAGAGAGAGAGAGAGAGAGAGAGAGAGAGAGAGACAGATTTGTTGTTCCTCATTGCTTGTTTCTTGTACGTGTCCTGACTTTAGATCAAACCCACAACCTTGGTGTATGTAATGACACTCTAACCATCTGAGCTACCTGGCCAGAGCCTTATGTTTCCTTTTTAAAAATCTTCATTAACCACTCTTACAATGACTCATAATTATGTTGTTGTAGAGACCTTTATGCCTATAGAATGTCATATGACCAGGGGACTATACTAAACACATACAAATATTAAAAATGCCTTCATAGATACCAGAATGCACACTGATATTCTTGAGAGTGTTAGAAGATCTTTATTAGGCTTTCATAGGCTTTTTTCTCATCCTTTTTAAAAACAGAAATTTTCAAACAAACAAGTGGATGGAAAAGTTCATTAAACTCCTCTGTACTTGTCACCCAGGCTAAACAACCATCAATGCATGATCAATTCCATTCCATCTGCATTCCCACCTTTGTTCCCTTCCCCTTACATCATCCTAAAGAAAATCTCAGACATCATATGATTTATAGGGTTTATATTTAAGGAAGAAATCTGGGGTTGGTTAGAGGAGATGAAACATTCAGGGATTTAGTATGGGCAGTAGAGTCACTCTGGTTTGTGGTCAAATGGCATGACTAATTGATGGTTCCACGCAATCAAGCCATTGGCAGTCTTTAAGATAACAATGTTTGAGAACTGATTTAGAATAATTGGGGAAACCAACAGGGAGTTGGAAAAAGTAACAAGGTGAAGATTAGAAATATAAGATGGATTTGAACATTGTCCTATTTTCATACTCATAACTAGGGACTGCCCTACTTTAAGGGTATAGAAAATTGATTTTGAAGAAATCTTGAGTTGTTTCACTAATTATTGGTAACTTTTTGAAAAATATAATTTTATTGATTTCAAAGAGGAAGGGAGAGGGAGAGACGCCCAGCTGGCGTGGCTCAGAGGTTGAGTGTCAACCTATGAACCAGGAGGTCACAGTTCGATTCCCAATTAGGGCATATTCCGGGGTTGTGGGCTTGATCCCCAGTGTAGGGCATGCAGGAGACAGCTGATCAATGATTCTCATTATTGATGTTTTCTCTTTTAAAAGAATATATTTTATTGATTTCAGAGAGAAAAGGAAAGGGAGAAAGAGATTGAAACATTAATGATGAGATGCCTGGCTGGCGTGGCTCAGTGGCTGAGTGTTGACCTATGAACCAGGAGGTCATGGTTCGATTTCTAGTTAGAGCACATGCCGGGCTTATGGGCTTGATCCCCAGTGTGGGGCATGCAGGAGACAGCTGATCAATAATTCTCTCTCATTGTTGATGTTTCTTTTAAAAAATGTATTTTTATTGATTTCAGAGAAGAAGGGAGAGAGAGATAGAAACATTAATGATGAGAGAGAATCAGTGATTGGCTGCCTTCTGCACACTCCACACTGTGGATCAAGCTCACAACCAGGGCATGTGCCCTGACCGGAAATCGAACTATGATCTCTTGGTTCATAGGTCGATGTTCAACTACTGAGCTACACTGACCAGGCATTACTGGTAAGTTTTTAAAGAAGGTTTGGGTCCTTTCCAGGTTTTTTGAAACTTTCTATGTTTTCTAAAGGCAAACATCTAGTATTTTGTATTATATCATTCTGTTCTTTGGTACATGTCTGTGGGTGGGCAACTGTCTTTGTTTGGGCTGCTATAGCAATTGCTACAGATTGGTTGCTTACAGATAACAGATATTTATTGCTCATAGTTCTGGAGGCTGGAAGTCCAAGATCTGCATATTTGGGGTCTGGTGAAGGCCCTTTTCTGGTTCATAACTGGTGCCTTCTTGTCCTGTCCTCACATAGTGGTGGAAAGGGCTAAAGAAATTTCTGGCCTCTTACTATAAGGGCACTAATTCCATTCATGAGGACTCCACCCTCCTTGCCTAAGCATTTCCCAAAGGCCCCATTTTCTTATACCATCATGTGAGGCATTAGGATTTCAATATATGAGTTTTGGGGGGACCAACTAACCTGGGTGGCTCCAGACAGATGTTTCCTAGGATGTGGAAATTTCAGTTTTCAAATCAGGACAGTCCTAGGCAAACTAGGTTGGTCGTCCCTTCTCCCCTGCATTGGTTACTGCATTAGTTACCTATTACTTTATAATGAATTTCCATTAACTTAAATTGCAGCTTAAAACAATACATTTATTATCTCATTATTTCTGTGGGTCAGGAGTCCTGGCATGGCTTAACTGGGTCTTCAGTTCAGAGTTTTACAAGACCGAAATCAAGTTGTTGGCTGAACGGCATTCCCTTCTGGAGCTTGGAGACCTCTTCTAAGCTCATGTGGCTGTTAGTACAGTTCAGTTCCTTGTGATTTTAGGACTAAAGCCCTCAGCTCCTAGAGGCCACCCCGCAGTTCCTTGCCACATGGCCCTCTCCACATGCCTGTTTGTTCCTCTGAGGTCAGGAGGAGATTCTCTCCAGTTGACTTAGATGAGCGACATCCCATCACTTTTACCATAGTCCGTTGGTTAGAAGCAAGTCACAGGTTCTGTCTGCACTCAAGGCGGGGAGAGGATTCTACAAAACCACAGACACCAGGAAGTGAGAATTATTCGGGGTGAGAGGCAACCTAGCGTCTTTCCACCACACTTGCCTTGCAGAGTTTTCTGAACCAGAAAATTATTCTGATTAGTTTTTTTGTGGCCAGAATATATATATATATATATAGCTTCACCACTCATTTCAAATTTCTTTATCTTCGTAAAAACACTTGCATACATAATTCATTTTCTTACGCCAAGTAGAACTGGCAAATAAACATCATCTAAGTTATTATCGTCAGTTTTAGCCTTTAGGCAGTTTGTTTTTCCTCTCAAAAACTAGTAGGAGGCAGGAAAAAAAGCACAAAAACAGATGTGAATGCCCTGCATGCCCACTCCAGCACAGAATGCTCTAAAGCAGGGTCCAGTTCAGGGGCTGTGAATTTATTATTATCATTTTAAAATATATTTTATTGATTTTTTACAGAGAGGAAAGGAGAGGGATAGAGAGTTAGAAACATCCATGAAAGAGAAACATCGATCAGCTGCCTCCTGCATACTCCCTTACTGGGGATGTGCCCACAACCACGGTACATGCCCTTGACCGGAATCAAACCCGGGACCTTTCAGTCCGCAAGCTGACGCTCTATCCACTGAACCAAACAGGTCAGGGCTCAGGAGCTGAGAATTTGGTGTGGGAGAAATACATCTTTTACTAACCTCTGACTGAAATAGAGCATTTCTTTCTATTATGTGTGTACCCAGCAAACCACAGAAGGATTAGCAGTACTTGTGACCTTATCACCTGTAGAAATAGGATATTTAGCAAATCACATTACAATTGTTTCGAATAATTCAATGGCAATTTACAATAGTTTAGACACATTGGCTGATCTTACTCATTGTGTTAATAAAGAAACAGATGTGTTACTACCAGAAACTTGTTTTTTTAAAAAAAATATTTTGATAGCCGCATTTCAGTATATTTTGTTTATACTAGTAAGCCTATGTGGGATAAGGACAAATATGTAATACCTTAATAAAGAAATTAAAAAATGTATTTTAAATGTTTAATTCTATGCATTTAAAAACTTTCTGAGAAGAGGGATATGTAGACTGCCAGAAGGGGCCACAGCACAAAACTGGTTAAGAAGCCGTGCTCTGAGGTGTCAGGACTAGAAATTCCAGTTTTAGGAGTTCATTATTTCCAAAGTTAGAATGGCAGTAGCACCACTGGCCAGCCCAGGTCCCTCCCCCTCCAGTCTGTCTTACAATGGGGCAGTAAGCCCACAGTGAACGAATGCTCTGCTTCTTCTAGTTTAGTGGTTGGCAAACTTATTAGTCAACAGAGCCAAATATCAACAGTACAGCGATTGAAATTTCATTTGAGAGCCAAAATTTTTAAACTTAAACTTACTCTAACGCCACTTCTTCAAAATAGACTCGCCTAGGCCGTGGTGTTTTGTGGAAGAGCCACACTCAAGGGGCCAAAGAGCCGCATGTGGTTCGCAAGCCACAGTTTGCCCACCACAGCTCTAGGATCTTATGCTGCAGTCTCTGCAGACCCTGTAGTCCTGGCCCTGAGTTCTCTGTGCTCTTGACCTTTCTATCTGGCCTCCTCAGCTCCACCTCACTCAAGAGCAGGTGCCAGCTGGCTGTTGGGCCTCTTTTGTTTACCACTATTATTTCTACTTCCAAGACTGTCTGCACCATAACTGGAAGGAAGAAGTGATTTTTAAGTGACTAGAGAAACCTGGCTATCTTTAGAATTAATTCATGACCAGGAGAGGCTATTAACATTAGACTAGTCGTAAATGTTTGTTTTGACTTAATTCAGTTCTAACACTTTGCCATTGGATTACAGAAAAATATCGTTGTTCAGCCTCCTGGGGGTAATTAAGTGGTTCACATGTGTTAATTTACTGACTAATTGAAGTATACCCCGAAATGCCAGCAATTACAAATTGTTTTTTTTTAAAGCAGGCTTTCTTAAATGTGTAATGTTTGCCCCATGCCTGCAAAAGAACATATTTAATATAATAATCTCTTTGTTTCTCCCTTACTTCAGGGTCAGCCTTGTGAAAAATATGATTATATGTGAACAGCTTTTTGCCCCTGGAGATGTTTTGTGTGCTTGCTTTTTTATTTATTTTTTCTCTTTAGGATCTCTTTCAAATTTAAAATGTTTGAACTCCTCTCCTTTGAGTATACCCTGGTACCTTTGTAGTCCTACTACTGAAAGATGGCAATGGAAGTAAAGCAGGTGCACTTTAGCATGTGGATGTGTTAGATTCTATTAATTTATTCATTGTTCTAGATTAGTGGCCGGCAAACTCATTAGTCAACAGAGTCAAATATCAACAGTACAATGATTGAAATTTCTTTTGAGAGCCAAATTTTTTAAACTTCTTCTTCTTTTTTAAAAAAATATATTTTATTGATTTTTTACAGAGTGGAAGGGAGAGGGATAGAAAGCCAGAAACATCGATGAGAGAGAAACATCGATCAGCTGCCTTCTGCATGCCCCCCACTGGGGATGTGCCCGCAGCCAAGGTACATGCCCTTGACCAGAATCGAACCCGGGACCCTTCAGTCCACAGTCCGACGCTCTATTCACTGAGCCAAACCGGTCTCGGCATAAACTTAAACTTCTTCTAATGTCACTTGTTCAAAATAGACTTGCCCAGGCCATGGTATTTTGTGGAAGAGCCACACTCAAAGGGCCAAAGAGCCGCATCTGGCTTGTGAGCCACGGTTTGCCAGCCACTGTTCTAGATTAAGGGTTTTCTACCTCAGCACTATTGACACGTTGGTCTGAGTCAGGATGTCTACCCACTAGATGCCAGTATCTGTCCCTCCCCTAGATGTTAAAACAAAAAGTGTTTTCAGTCACTGCCAAGTGTCCCCTGCAGCAAAAATGTACTCTGCTTGTAGCTATATGATGAAAACCTTTATAGTAGCATCTATCATTTATTTACTGATGGCCATGTACTTGGCCTTGTCCTATAAGGTGGCACAAGTTCATTTTATTTAATTCTCAAAACCAAGCCACTGGAGGTATTATTCTCTCTAATTTGAAGAAAACAAAGTGGAGGTGCAGAAGTTCAGTAACTTCACCAAGGTCACAGAGATAAGTGACTTTTGGCAATACCTTTCATAATTATTTGGGTTGAAATTCAGTCTTTGTTGAAGGGACAAACTAAAAATGAAAGGGAAGTTCTCTGATGCTGCCTCAAAGAAGAGGCTGTTGTTTTCATAGAAATTCTGTGTGAATGTTGGGATTCTTCCTTAAAGGGTGATTGTGTGTGTGTGTGTGTGTGTGTGTGTGTGTGTGTGTGTATGTGAAAGAGAGAGAGAGAGAGAGAGAGAGAGAGAGAGAGAGAGAGAGAGAGAGAGAGAGAGAGAGAGAGAGAATGAGAGAGAGAGCGAGAGAGAGAGGTGGGGGGAAGGGTTTTGGACCATTTTCTAAGGAGCTTCTGTGACATGATGAAGCCTAGAGACAGCATGGGTCAGTCTAGGGTCAAAGTTGATCAAACTTTGAAGCCAAGTAAGCCATCAGAAATTCAGGACCCCAAAGCGGGGGATGGGAGACATCTATAATGCTATCAACGATCAAAGTACATATATTAAGAAAATAAATTCAGGACCCTGCAGGAAATAGCAAGCTCAGATGGTTTTACTAAAAGCAGGGGCATTGAGGCATGGAGACTAGCAAAAGCAGGAAGCCAGTGCCTTCCATCGACCCTAGGTGACCAGGGGAAGCGATATTGTTGTTGGCGCTCTGAGAGGTGGCTCCCAAATAGACACAGTGGTATAGAAGAATGCAGCCATTGCCAGAGCTGTGTCCAGGGAGGGAATGGTGGGCTAAGGGGCAGATAATCCACTCTCCTGCCATCTGATGTGATGAAGTGCCTCTCACTGTCTTCACCCAAGTGGAAATCAGGGGCAGGGGAGACTGGGTGTTGAAGCTTATGGAGGCCAGCCTCATGGGCAGAGGGGATAAAGAAGGGTTGGGAGTGCCTCGGGAACATATAGAGGGAAGGCCA
Organism: Antrozous pallidus; assembly: GCA_027563665.1. Classification (NCBI taxonomy): domain Eukaryota; kingdom Metazoa; phylum Chordata; class Mammalia; order Chiroptera; family Vespertilionidae; genus Antrozous; species Antrozous pallidus. The sequence goes on along the minus strand of CM050509.1, from coordinate 135,863,558 downwards.
GCACAGACTACAACCTGGACTGGGAACCACTGTGTTGAATCCTACAGAAAATAGGGCATGGCTTGTTTGAGGGGAGAGGGAAGTCCATTTGTGCCAAGCAAGGTCTGGGTGTTTGACCTCTAGGAGGCACTGGAGAGGGCTGGACAGGAGCAACTGGCCCCTCCGAGCTGCTTTTTGCACTTATCTAAGGGAACCTTGAGGACTGTGGTGTTGTCTGTCTGCATTTGGATATGGAGTGTCTGTGCTTTTTTATCAGAGTGGGGCAGATTCATGAGTTGCAATGCTTGTTCTTGTTCAACGCATTGGAGATTCTGCCAGGAGTAAGCTGCACAGAGTGGAATGGTCGCATTAGGACCAGAGGTGAATTAGTTCAGGGGAGTAGAAAGCATATCCTATATAATAAAAGGCTAATATATAAAGCAGCTGAACACCAGAACCACCAGTTGCTATGATGTACACTGACCACCAGGGGGCAGATTCTCAATGCAGGAGCTGCCCCCTGGTGGTCATTGTGCTCCCACAGGGGGAGCACCCCTTGACCAGAAGTGAAGCTCACCGTTGGTGAGCACAACGGTGATGGCGGGGGCCTCTCCTGCCTCCATGGCAGTGCTAAGGATGTCTGGACTACTGGCTTAGGCCCGCTCTCCTCAGTTGGTCATCCCCTGAAGCCTCCCTGACTGAGGGACTCCCAGTGCATGAATTTCGTGCACTGGGTCTCTAGTTATAACATACAGGGGTATGGCTTTGCATTAGTTTGGCTTTTTTTCTTTCCCTGAAGGATAGCATTCCTGTATGTATATGTGTATCCACGTAGGATTTCTTTGTATGTACATTGCTCAGACTCATTAAGGCTTATTGAGCTAACTGAGGCCTTACATTTTTAAAGAATTATCCTCATATACTGTACAGTAAAGGCAAATGCAAAGAAACAGCTTTGTTCTCTTTTGCATTCTTCATGGGCTAATATATGTTCTGGAAAACTTGTTGCCATGGCAATGGGATATTATCTATCTCCATAAGGTACTACATAAAAATAGCCCTTTGTGTTAGAGGCTGATGTTGGTGATAGGTGGTTGAGTGAAGCAGGGTGCTTTGTCAGCATTCCATTGTTTAAAGTTGAGAAATCAAAATGAGTATTGATTTTTTCTCAAAATGTAATTTAAAAAATTTAAACAATCTTTATTGTTGAAAGTATTACAGATGTCCCCTTTTTATTCTCCATTGAACCCCTCTACCTCTCCCATCTCCTCTGAATGATTGTTTGTCCATGGGCATATATGCATATAAGTTCTTTGGTTAATCTCATCCCACTTGCTCCTTCCTTCTAAAATATTGCATGTTTTGATGTTTCTGGATCTGTTTATTTTCCCCATCAGTTTTCAAAATCTAATTTTATCTGGATTAGGCAGGTAGTGATGCTCCATTTAATTGAGAATTACAACCTTCCTTTGCAGGTCTAGTAAATATGATTGCAGCCACCTCTCATGGTGATAAGTAAGTGGCTCTTTCTAGTGGTACTACAGAGTGTGTGTGTAATACAAGATTGGGTGGGGGAACAAGTATAATTCTCTAGTTCTTTAAAATTTTTTTTATTGATTTCACAGAGAAAGGGAGAGAGAAATAGAAGTATCAATGATGAGAGAGAATCATTGATTGGCTGTGCCCTGCACATCCCACACTGGGGACTGAGCCCACAACCTGGGCATGTGCCTTGACTGGGAATTGAACTGTGACCTTCTGGTTCATAGATCGATGCTCAACCACTGAGCCATGCCAGTAGGGCTAATTCTCAATTCTTGAACAAATGTTTCTGCCCAAGTGCCTTGAACTTTAAACCAAGAAGTAACAAATGGTTAGGTGGAATAGGAGAGCTCTGAGCTGTTTATCAAATATTAACTTATTGTTGTTTCACAAATGGAATGGAACAGGTCTTTGTTGAAAGTCGGTTCCCCTGTTGGTTTTAGCGTTGACCTCACATGTAGCCAAGGGTGGAATCTTGACCCTAATATTAATTTTTCCTTTGAAAAGTCCTTTGGGCAATTTCTTAGAACAGTAACTTAAACATTTTGTCATGCTCTTATTTCTCTTCTAGCAATTTGTCTTACATATAAATAATAGCATCCTGGCGCTGAAATAAAATTCACTCTAGTTGTAAGAATTTTAGAAAACTCTCATGAACCGAAACCGGTTTGGCTCAGTGGATAGAGCGTCGGCCTGCGGACTGAAAGGTCCCAGGTTCGATTCCGGTCAAGGGCATGTACCCTGGCTGCGGGCACATCCCCAGCGAGGGGTGTGCAAGAGGCAGCTGATCGATGTCTCTCTCTCATCGATGTTTCTGACTTTCTATCCCTCTCTCTTCCTCTCTGTGAAAAATCAATAAAATATATTAAAAAAGAAAAGAAAACTCATGAGAAAATACTATGTGTGGCTGGGCATTTTAGACCTGACAGTCTGATAAACATTGTACTACTACTTATTTTTATTTTTATGTATATATGAATAAGTGAAAAATATAGGTCTACAAGAACTCCTTTAATAAGTCTAAGATAAATGCTAGGTGGTAGAGTATTATATCTTATTTGGCAATGCTTTGCTAGTGCTACCTAAAATAATGGTGTCTTAGGTTTGAAATGCTTTTATCCTCCTGTGTTTATACCCCACTGGGTCCTTTGTCAGAGTCTGTTGTAGAATTGACTTCTTGGTTTCCACTTCCTGCAGTTACTATATGTCCATCTGTTGTCTTTATTATTATTATTTTTTTATTGGAGACGAGAGAGAGAGAGAGAGAGAGAGAGAGAGAGAGAGAGAGAGAGAGAGAGAGAAAGAAAGAGGGGGGGACTTATAGGGTTGATGCTCTAACAACTGAGCTACTCGGCCAGGGCTCCTTCTGTTTTCTTACCACCATAATTTTGTTCTCTCTTGATAAATTTCTCTTTTTCTTGTAGGTTTAAGCTTTTCAAAATTCCTGTATTTTTGTTCTACTGGAGTTTTGAGTGGGAGTAGAGGTTACTATGTATATGGAATCTAGTAAGAATGTTCAATCAGTAAAGAGACGAGCTTACAGAAAACAAATTTATTTTTAATATTTTTACTGATTTCAGAGAGGAGGGGAGAGGGAGAGACAGAAACATCAATGATGAGAGAGATGATTGATCATCTGCTTCCTGCATGACCCCACTGGGATTAATCTCACAACCCAGGCATGTTCCCTGACTGGCAATCAAATCTTGACTTCCTGGTTCATAGGTCCATGCTCAACCACTGAGCCAAGCTGGCTGGGCCAGAAAATGACTTTTAGAAGAGCTGCAAAAATAGTACAGAGAATTCTCTTATATTCCTCATCCTATTTTCTTTATGTTAACATCTTACTTAACATAGTACAATGATCAAGAACAGAAAATTAACACTGCTACAATATTATTAACTCAAGTATAGACCTTATTCAAATTTCATTAGTTTTTTCCACTGGTGATCTGTTTTGTTCCAGGATACTATCTAGGATTTCATTCTGGCTTGTTATTTCTCCTTAGGCTCACTTAGTCTGTGATAGTTTCTTAGTCTTGTCTTTCATGACACTTTTGAAGAGTATCCTATCTAATAAAAGAGTAATATGCAAATTTGACTATACCTTTGCCACGCCCACAAGCCATGCCCACAGCCACGTCCACCAGCCAATCAGGAGCAAATTATGCAAATAAACCCCAACCAAGATGGCTGCCACCACTGAGAGCAGGAGGAAGGCTTGAGTTTCCCTGGCAACAGAGGAAGCCAAGCTTTCTGCCTCCCTAGGCCTCCACTCAATGTTACAAAGTTTCAATTATAAAAGATACAGAAATGGCAGCAGCCACTGAGCTGGAGAGAACAGAGGCTTGGGTTTCCCTGGCAACAGAGGAAGCCGAGCTTTCAGTCTGCCATTGCCCGCCTAGGCCTCCACTCTAGGCTTCAATGTTTCAAACAGAAATGGCTACCACCCCAAAGCGAGCAGAAGGCTTGGCTCCACTCCAGGCTACAAAGTTTCAATTGTAGACATAGATTAATCCCAGATTCCAGGGCCTCAGCTTGGGTTGCTGGGGTGTGTGGCCAACCTGAAAACCTCCACAGGCCCCTCATCCAGGCTGCCCCTCACCCCAAGGGAACCCCCACCCTGATCTGGGACACTCTTCAGGGCTAACCAGCTGGTCCCCACCCATGCACCAGGCCTCTATCCTATCTAATAAAAGAGTAATTTGCAGATTGACCATTATTCCAAGACACAAGAGGACTGCCTCCATGTGGTCAAAGATCCTGCCCCCATGTGGACACAAGATGGCCAGCAGGGGAGGGCCGTTGGAGGTTCAGACCCTGCAAGGGAGAGCAGTTGTGGGCGATCAGGCCAACAGGGAAGGCAGTTGGGAGGGACCAGGTCCAGGGAGGGCAGTTGGGGGAGATCAAGCCTGCAGGGGAGGGCAGTTAGGGGTGACCAGGCCAGCAGAGGAGGGAAGTTGGGGGCAAATAGGCTGGCAGTGGAGCAGTTAAACATCAATTATGCTGGTAGGGTAGTGGTTAGTGGGTGATCAGGCTGGCAGGCAGAGGCGGTTAGGGGCAATCAGGGAGGCAGGCAGGTGAGCAGTTTGGAGCCAGCAGTCCTGGATGTCCGACTGCCCATGTAGGCCTCAGGGGTTCCAGATTGGAGAGGGTGCAGGCTGGGCTAAGGGACATCCCCCACCCCCTATGCACCAATTTCGTGCACCGGGCCTCTAGTTGATCAGAATATCTTTCCTCTTGTAGTTAAAGTATCTTGGGGGACATGTTCTGAGGATTATGAAAATAACCTATTTCTCCTCAGGTTTTTCCCATTCACTTTTATCAGTGGGTCCACATTCATTTTATTTCATATCATTTCCTGGAGTATTTGTGACAAATATTTGATTAAGTACAATAGAGCTGTATCCTACAAGAAGCAAAGATCAATTACACTAAAGTTCTACCGTATTGGTTAGTGTAACACTAGCAGCTGTGTACCCTAACTTTCAGGGGCTTAGCACAGTAGAAGCTTTTTCCCCAGTGTGGGTATTTCTGGTTCTGTAGGTGGTTTTCTGTCATGTAGTGATTCAAGAATCTAGGCTAAACTTTTTCTCTTGAAGTAATTTCAAACTGACAGAAAAGTTACAAGAATATTAACGAGGAATCTGCATACCATTTTCTTAGATTTATTTAACATTTGCCTTATTTTATTTCTTCTTCCATGTGTTTCCTCCCTCTCTCTTTTCCTCCCTCCTTTCCTCCCTCCCTTTCTTCCTCTGTCCTTCCCTCTTCTTCCTATCTATTATCTACTATCTATCTATCTGTCTGTCTGTCTATCTTTCTTCTTCTTCTTCTTCTTCTTCTTCTTCTTCTTCTTCTTCTTCATCATCATCATCATCATCATCATCATCATCATCATCATCTATCTATTCATCCATCCATCCATCCTAAACCATTTGTGATTAATTTGCTCTTTTATGCCTTAACTAGAGGCCTGGTGCACAAATTTGTGCATCATTGGGGTCCCTCAGCCTAGCTTGTGGGATTGGGCCAAAACCAGCTCTCCAACATCCCCCAAAGGGTCCTGGATTACGAGAGGGTGCAGGCTAGGCTAAGGGACCTATCAGTGCATGATTGGGGCTGGGAGGGATGTGGGAGTTTGCCAGCTAGGGAGGGGTTGTGGGAGGGCTTCAGGGCATGTCCAACCCATCTTGCTCAGTCCTGATCTACTGGACCCCAGCAGCAAGCTAACCTATTGATCCAAGTGCCTGTCCCTTGGTGGTTAGTACACATCATAGCGACTGGTCAACTGTTTGTCCCCTGGTGGTCAATGTACATCATAGAGAGTGGTGGAGCGGCCTTGGCATATCATTAGCATATTATGCTTTTATTGGTTCAATGGATGACTGGATGCCCAGATACTTACCACATTAGGCTTTTATTATATAGGACTAGAGGCCCAATGCATGAAATTTGTGCAAGGGGCTTGGCCCTCACAGCCCCAGGTGGCTTGGCCCTTGCAGCCTGGCTTTGTCCGGAAGGTTGCTGGATGGTTGTTCTGCTGTTTGGTCTAATTAGCATATTAGCTCTTTATTATATACAGTAGGTCCTTGGGTTACATCAGAGATCCATTGATATGGCACAACGTAATGCAATTTTCAGTGTTAGTCAGAACCCACCTACATAAACACCTAAGTCAGTCACATGGAGCACGTACACAACAGTAATGAAGTGAAACAGTAAAAAAAAAATGTAAAAGATAACAATTCCTGACCTTTACTTGTGGTAAATAAATAATAAAAAACATAAAGCACATATGTACATATGTCGAAATGATGGAACTTTAAAAAAATTATTTTATTGTTTAAAGTATTACACATAATAGTACATATATTTCCATTTTTTCCCGTTGACCTTTCTGGAACTTAAAAAAATAAAATAAATGGGAGATGGCTATGTACCACAAAATGATATACATCAAGTCTGACCTAATCTGAGGACTGCCTGTACTAGAGGTCCAGTGCACGAATTCGTGCATGGGTGAGTACCTCGGCCTGGCCAGTGATCGAGGCCTATTGGGGGGCTAGCCTGTGGGGAGGGACACCAGGAAGTTGGCTGGCTGGAGGGAGGGGCCATGGGCACGATCTGGGTGGGGAGGTAATGGGGTAATGGGGATGGGGATGGCCAGAGAGAGCAGCCACAGTAGGTTGGGGGGACCAGTTGGGACCCAGATCAGGCTGGTTGGCTGCCGCAGTGTGTGTCATAGCGACTGGTTGTTCCAGTCATTCCAATCATTCTGTCATTTGGTCACTGGGCTTTTATATATATAGATGATAGTTAAAACTTACATATTTATCTGTTTAATTCCAGGATACACATAAAGTAGTTTCAGAATTTCTAACTTATACCTATGTGATAAACACTTTCACTAATTAGATTACAGCATTTATGAATAGTTCTTTTTCCTTTAGCCTTATAGTATCTAGTCAATATACTGTTTTTCAGCAGTTTTCCATTGACATATTCAACTTGAAAACTGTATACAAACACATGTCATTGTTCAGATTCAGGAAATTTAATATTAATACAGTAGACTGCAAGCTGTATTTCAATTCTACCATTTGTCCTCAGCCCAGGATCACATATTTAATTTATTTGTCATGGCCCTCTAGTTCCCTTTTGGAACTATTTCCTGTAAGCCTTTTGCTGTCTTTTGTGACATTGACATTTTGAACAATGACATTTCATGACATTTCATGATAGAATGCACCAAATTTGGGTTAGTTGATGGCTTTCATGTTTAGATTAAGATTTTGCATTTTTGTCTGGATACTGTATAAGTGATATGTCCTTAGGAAATGAATGTATCAGGAAGCACATGATGTCTCCTTGCCCCTTATTGGTGATTTAAAATTTTGATCATTTGGTTAAAGTATTATCTAAGTCTGAAGTGTTTTTAGATATGAAATGTCAGTGATAAGTACCACTAAGCCTCTTATGTTTTTAGATGGAAAAATTATTGAAAAGGTTTTCAAAAACTGTTCGGATGGGCATATATATAGCATAAAATATGAACTTTTAATTTTTCTTTCTTGAGTCATTTTAATGCACGAGTTAGTAATTTATGATTGTTTTAGTTCCTCATGAAGGCATTTTTTCCTAAATTTTTTAAATTGTAGTAGAATATATATAAAATTTATCATTTTTGTATCTACAATTCAGTGGCTTTAAGTACATTTACAGTGTTGTGCAACTGTCACCGCTATGGATTTCCAGGACTTTTAAATCATCCCAAACAGAAACTCTGTACCCACTAAATAATAATTCTCCATTCCCCCTCCTCTAGCTCCTGGTAACCTCATTTTATATGCAATCACAATATTGTAGAATAAACACCAGCTTCCTGTTATCTGGGATAAGGTCACTCAACTTTTTTCTCCCATATTTGGACTATGATAAAATTATTATTTGCCATACACTACAGGACAATTTCTGTATTTTGGCACGAATTACTATATAGTAACTCTAAATCCTGGTAAAGGAAGCAGTTTTATTCTGCAAGTTGGTGTAGTTAGGAGGGGAGAAGGGCAAGCAAAAGTGAAATTATTCTTCTAGTGTAGCAGACCAGAGTTTAAATTCCCTGTTATATTTTCCATCTTGGGTATCTTACCAGTTGTATAGATCATCCACACTTTCGTACATGGCTTGAATGAGTATCGATACATGTAAATTGACTGTAAATTCTACTCACTGCAGTCTTTGTGTGTCCCTATTTCCTGGTCTATAAAGAACATAACATTTCACTTCCTGTGAAAGAGTGTTTCAGGGCAAAACGGTAAAAGACTGCAGAGTAGAAAGGGCTCCTTCTTGGTAACATTTCCCAGTGTTCTTCAAGGGCTCACCCACTCCCAATCATTCTTCTAACTATAGCAGGAATATTCATGAGAACTAATTTTAATAGCACCAGAGAATACAGATAGCACAGCCACATGTCCCTGTTTGCTGGAGCTGAAGAAACAACTATAAGTTTAAAAATAATCAAATAATAAAATTGCCTAGATGACCCACCTAGTCCTTTGCTGTGTGGTATTGGGTGTCTGCTTCATTTCCTTAATAAGTTTGACAAGGTCCAGAGACTCTTAGCAGATTCCTTGGTTCAGGTGGACTATAGCTGGAAGATAGACTCTAGGAATAACCTGTGTCATACTCTTGAGAGATTAGTATATCGATAGAATGCATACCCGTTATACCGGCCAAGCAATTTATAGGATTTCTCAGGGGATCACATAGTTGGGGAAGATTCCTAGAGGCGAGAGGTCATTTATCTTGAGAGTCAGCAATTACTTTAGGGTCCTACTCCAGGCTTGCTTCATTTGAGAGATCTTATTTGAATGAAGTAACCTTTCACCATTAGTGCCTCTGGGGGTTTAATGATTCTTATTGGGATGAGTTGGCTAGAAGTTCGGAGATCTAGTTCTTATTGTAGCTGAGTTCTACCTGAGGGTTAAGAATAAGTGACTCTTAGCTGAGACCGGTTTGGCTCAGTGGATAGAGCGTCGGATTGCGGACTGAAGGGTCCCGGGTTCGATTCCGATCAAGGGCATGTACCTTGGCTGCGCGCACATCCCCAGTAGGGGGCGCGCAAGAGGCAGCTGATCGATGTCTCTCTCTCATCGATGTTTCTCTCATCGTTGTTTCTGACTTTCTATCCCTCTCCCTTCCGCTCTGTAAAAAAATCAATAAAATATATTAAAGAAAAATAAGGATAAGTGACTCTGAGGTCTGAGCCAGCTAGAAGGACACTTGTTCATTTTTCACTCTTGTCTGAAGAGTGGTTAGGCCACCTCACTGTTGCTTCTCTGATGGCACCAAAGCTCATGCAAGAGGCAATGGCTATTTTGATTCTCCATTGCTGCCTGCAAAAACCCACCCGGAACTGAGTAGCTTGTAGTAACAACTCTCATAATTGTGTAGGTCAGGGATTTCAGAAGGCCTCCACTGGGCAGTTCATCTCTGCTCTAGATGGTGTTGGTTGGACATCTGGGCCCGGAGGTTCCACTTCCAAGGTGGCTTCTTCACTCATAGGAATAGCTCCTCGGTGTTGCTGGCTACCCTCATCTCCTGAGGCCTCTCCACACAGCTTAGGCTTCCCACATCATGGTGGTCCCTGGGTAGCTGTACTTCTTACAGGGTGGCGATGAAATGAAAGTCTCCATTTTAAATTCAATTATTGTGAATATAGTTGGCTTTGGGATTGTGATATTTATAATTTTATTTTGTCATATTTATAAACCCCGTCAGGGTAGAAATGGAAGAAGCAGCACGTCATTTCCTGTGCTTTTTGTGTGGATGATGGGTTGTTCGAATAGCAGGAAGTTTATTTTTTTGGCTTGCTTTGGCTTACTGAGGACCATCCTTCAGAAATGGTTTCCTGATGTTCTCCTGGCCATCTGGCAAGGACACAGAAGACCTTTTGCTCAATAAAAATAAGCTGATAATAATAACAAATTGAAACATCTTGATAATAAATATATTTGCACAGCTTTTCTAATCCCAGGTTATTAAAACTCTGTCAGCCTTGGCTGGTATCCATGCTCTCTCTGTGCCCTTGTGTTTCTTTTCTTTTCTTTTTTTCCCTTTTTTTTGAGCCACTCCTGCTGTGTGAACTTGAGTACTAGAAGGAGGAGGAGCATTGCTGGGATGTGGAATGGGTGAGGGAAAGGCTTGGATTCAATTGCAGTAATCCTAAATTTTTGGTAAAAGAAGGGCATGACATCCTCACTCCCATTTTACACATAAGGAAGAAGAGGTATAAAAATATAAAATGGCTTTTCTTATTGGCAGAATCTGATTCTCTACTCTTTTACCCTAGTATCTACTGATAACACAAAACAGACATGCCTGGACAAGAGAAAGATAGAAGAGCTGGGTCTTTTCATGATCCTGTATTTATTACTTGTAGCACTGGCTCTTTAAAGTGGGAGAAGCAATGTTGATTCTAACTAGAAATTGTGAACCATTTAATAACATGTATAAAGGCAAGGTTAGAAACCAAGGTTCTCCCAGTTCTTAACACCTTATCTTTTATGGCATAAGTTAATAAATAGTAAGGTTTGAATGCAGTAAAAGGAAATTTCTGATAAGCTTTGCCTAACTTGATAGTGTCATTTATATTGCAGACAAAAAGCTAAATTTACCAAGCCTTGCAAATCATCCTAGTCGGGCTTTGAATGACCATAAGCAGTTCCTTAGAATTATTTTGAATGCTCATATTACAGGTTCCCCCTTCCCCATACCATATCTATATTGCCTAGCACTGCAAGACTCTTTATAGGGTGTCAAATATGTGGGAGGATTTAAACGAATTCTCTTAAACGCTTCATGGGATAAGAAGATCCAGTGGGAACTGAATGTTTTCAATTAGGGCGTTTCCATGGATACCATTAAGGGTGCCAAATTCATAGCCACAAGAGATTTTATTTGCTTCAATATTGATTAAGAAATCTGAGAACAATCACAAGGAGTGTAGGAGGGAGGCAGAGGGTAATTCTGTGGTTAATATAAATTTTGCTTTCTCTCCCATGGTAAAGGGCTAGTCCAGATAAAATTCCAGGGAGTCAGCCAAGTCTAACAACAGGATTTATGTCAAAAGCATGTCCAGAATAAAAGTGGACATGGGTTATTTCTTTTATCCCAGGTGTGGATGCTATTTATTTGTTTCTATTAACTCTCTTATGTGCTGGGTACAAGGCATTGGCATTCAAAAACAAACCAGCCAAACCAACCCCAAAATCGCAACCCTTTGTATCTATGTCATTTATAAAGAAAATATTCTAAATAGTGTCTGCAGATACCTGAAAACTTGCGTTCCTCTGGGAAGGGTTCACATCTTAGGTTATTACTCATTTTTAAACATGATTCTTTACCTGGTTTCTCAGATCTCCATGGGATCTGTGGATAGAAATCAAGGTGACTCTAACCTTGGATGGGGAAAAAAATACTTTATTTTGACTAACAATAAATGTTTAGCATTTTCATCAAATAATGAATGCAGGCAACTAATCACAGCACTATGAGCCCCCACCTGTGACTTTGTCATCAATAAAACAGTTTCATACCGCATCACAGCTGTTGCAGATATTTTGAAATATCCTTTATGCTAATCACTATTTCAAAATTTTGGCAGTTATTAGAGTTTCTGCTAGTTCTTGATACTTAATGCCATAATAAGTATTCATACAGGGTGGAACAAAAGTAGGCTTACAATTGTGAGTATGTGAAACCCAGTTTATTCTTTTTTGAAAAAAGTATATTTTATTGATGTTTTACAGAGCGGAAGGGAGAGAGATAGTTAGAAACATCGATGAGAGAGAAACATCGATGAGCTGCCTCCTGCCCGCCTCCTACTGGATATGTGCCTGCAGCCAAGGTACATGCCCTTGACTGGAATAAAATCTGGGACCCTTCAGTCCGTAGGTCAACACTCTATCCACTGAGCCAAACTGGTCAGGGCAGAACAGTTTATTCTTACATTATTATTATTGTACTAGAGGCCCGGTGCATGAAATTCATGCACTGGGGGGAGGGGAGTGTCCTTCAGCCCAGTTTGCACCCTCTCCAATCTGGAACCCCTTGAGGATGTCCGACTGTTGGATTAGGCCTGATCACAGAGGCAGTTGGACATCCCTCTTTCAATCTGGGACTGCTGCCCCCCAACCACTCGCCTGCCTGCCAGCCTGATCACTCCCTGACCACTCCATTGCCAGCCTGATCGACGCCTAATAGCTCCCCTGCTGGCCTGATTGCCTCCAACTTCCCTCCTCTGCTGGACTGGTCACCCCTAACTGCCCTCCCCTGCTGACCCGGTTGCCCCCAACTGCCCTCCCCTGCTGGCCCAGTTGTCCCCAACTGCCCTTTCCTCCAGGCCTGGTCCCCCCAACTGCCCTCCCTTGTAGGCCCTGTCACATCTAACAACCCTTCCCTGCCAGCCTGGTCTCCTCCAACTGCCCTCCCCTACTGCCCTGTGCTTTTTTATCAGAGTGGGGCAGTTTCATGAGTTGAAATGTTTGCAACTACCCTCCCTGCCAGCCATCTTGTGGCAGCCATCTTTGACCACATGGGGGTGACCATCTTGTTCAAGGGCATGAGGGTCAATTTGCATATTTATTATATAGGATTATTTTCCATATGAACAACTATAAACCTACTTTTGCCCTACTCTGTATTACTATATCACAAATTAGTATAACATCTTAATAACTATTTTAATATAATTGGCTTCCCATGTAATCATTTCTGTTTTATTTTTGAATTTGAAAACATCATTCCAAAAAGGGATCTATAAAGTTTTACCAGACTGCTAAAGGGTCCATGACACCAGAAACCAAGGACTGCTTTCCTCATAGACTCTGGGTTAAGAGAGTTATATATTAATTTTCAGATCATAATTTCAGAAAGCAGTGTCCTTTTATGCCTTTTATGGAAAAATCTTTAAAAAGAAAGGTTAAAAGGTAATTATTTTTTGTTGACTCATGCGTGGGCCCTATGAAGTACTTTGCAGTCAGTATTGACTTTCATTTGAGAACTTGTCTTTAGGGGGTAAGTTATTACCATGAGTAGGAGTTTAAGAAGAAAAGGTTTTCAGGTCTAAGATGGGCTGCATCCAGTAGATCACTGTTAAATTCATGGGAAGGGAGAAAAGGTTCCCATTCACTTCCTTGGAGATTGTGGTATAGAGGGTCACACTGTTCCCGAAGTTTCCCCATCCAGTGTGTCTTGCTTCCTTCTTTCCTGTACAGAGGTGGGAGCTTGGATGCTCCATGGGAATTGGGATCCTGACTTTTTCTTGCGGAGCTCTTCTCTGACTTGTCTTGGTGGGGAGTAATCAGAGACTTAGCCATGTAACCATTTCATTTCGTGACTAGGACTGTGAATGCACAAACCACAGGCAAAAATGGCTGGAAGTTTTAATAAAATGTCATAAGTTTTGGTAGCCTTTTAGTATTCTCTAGCAAAATGCTCAAGGAGCACACACAAGGCATAGGTAGTTGGTACTTGGTTCTGTGACAGGTACTATCTTATTTAAAAAAAAACACAAAAACATACCACCACCACAAAAAACCCAAAAAGCAAAGCAAAAACACCATATTTTTGTGAAATTTCAAATTAATTTTTGTTTTCTACCAAGTTTGTGCAGCTCAGTCCTCCTCCTTTGTTTGTTTCCAAATTGCATTTTTTTCTTCCTGTCAGGAAGTTCTTTAGAATATAATCAAGTGCTTTACCTGAGAACCTCCATTATCCCCACCTGGAGGCAAAAATTGTTTCACATTTATTTTACAGTGATCTGGACAAAATAGATGGCAATGATGAAAACAAACAAAAAACCATTTCTATTGTGATAACTTGTTTTTGGTAATACTTTTATTATCATACAAATAACTCACTTAAAGTGTGTATAATTAAGTGGTTTTTAGAATAGTCACAGGATTGTGCTACCAGCACCATAGTCAAATTTAGATCATGTTCATTATCCCCAACAAGAAATTGAATACCCTTTAATGGCCCCCCCCCATTCTAGCTCCAGGCAGTCACTAATCTACTTTCTATCTCTATGGATTTGTCTGTTATGGATATACTATCTAATAAAAGAACAATATACAAATTGACCATCATACCAAGACATAAGATGGCCACCCCCATGTGGTCAAAGATCCTGCCCCCATGTGGACACAAGATGGCCACCACAGGATGATCTGCAGGGGAGAGAAGTTATGGGGAGTTAGGGGTGACCAGGCCAGCAGAGGAGGTCAGTTGGGGGATACCAGGCAAGCAAGGGAAGGTAGTTGGGGGGGACCATGCTTGCAGGGGAGGGCAGTTGGGGAAGACCAGGCCTGCAGGAGAGGGCAGTTGTGGGCGATCAGGCAAGCAGGGAGGGCAGTTGGGGGAGATCAGGTCAGCAGAGGAGGGCAGTTGGAGGAGACCAGGTCAGCAGGGGAGGGCAGTTAGGTGACCAGGCCTGCAGTGGAAGACAGTTGGGGGGGACCTGGCCTGCAGGGAAGAGCATTTTGCGGGAGGGGGTCCAGGCCAGCAGGGAGGGCAGTTGTGTGGGGGCAGGCCAGCAGGGGAGGGAAGTTGTGGGGGGATATGCCTGCAGGGGAGAGCAGTTGGGGGGGACCAGGCCTGCGGGGGGTGGGAGCCAGCAGTCCTGGCTTGTGAGAGGGATGTCCAACTGCCCATTTAGGCCTGATCCCACAAGGAGTCCCAGATTGGAGGGTGCAGGCTAGGCTGAGGGACCCTCTCTGTGCACAAATTTCATGCACCAGGCATCTAGTTTCATATAAATGGAATTATGCAATATGTAATCTTTTGTATCTGGCTTCTTCCACTTTGCATATTGTTTTTAAGATTCATCCATATTGTAGCACGCTTCAGTATTTACTCCTTTTTAAAAGAATTTTATTGATTTTAGAGAGAAAAAGAGAGGAAGGGAGAGAAACATCAATTTGTTGTTTCAACCATTCATGCATTCATTGGTTGCCTCTTGCATGTGCCCTGACCAGAGATCTAACCCTTAACCTTGGCATATGGGGATGATGCTCTAACCCAGAGAGCCACAGTTTGCTGCTCTGTTGACTAATGAGTTTGCTGACCACTGACCTAGACTCTCGATTCTAATAATTACAGGCTGTCATTGTTCCTTGTGATTAAGCCCCTATCCCAGTGGTTGGCAAACTCATTAGTCAACAGAGTGGCAAACTGCAGCTTGCGAGCTGCACGTGGTTCACGAGCCGCAGTTTGCCGACCACTGCTCTAACCAACTGAGCTACCCAGCCAGTGCCTCAGTATTAGCTCCTTTTTATGGCCAAATATATTCCACATTGTTTATCCATTTGTCCATTGGTGGATATTTGGATTATTTCCACTTTCTGGCTATTACGAACAATGCTGCTATGAACATTGATGCATAAGTTTTAATGTGGACATACTGTTTTGCTTTTCATGTTTATTTTAAAAAAATCAGAATGGATTAGAAAGAACAACCAAAGCTATAGGTGGCAGACAAAGGCTAGGAGTTAGCTACTTTCTGTTCAAGTATGCTTTAGAAAAATTAGGAAGCCTTATTAGCTTATTTTAAAGGCCGTACTTAACATAAATATCTTAGTTTTCCACTGGTCTAGTTTCCATTGCTCAACCTCAGTTGAAGGATCCCATGTACACAAGCAGTACTCCGTTAACTAGAAGTATCTGATCCCCATATGTTCTCATTCCAGACCTATGACTAACTACCTTCATTGTTGTGTATGATATGGTTTCACCCCTTGAAAATATGACTACTTCAGCACAAAACAATGTTGAGTCTTTATAATGATCAATAAATCATCTTCATCCCTTGTGCATACAGCTGAAAAATAATGATAGGCTAGGGACAAAACATTGTGAACTTTATACTGTTAGATTTATCACTCTCTAAATATTCACTAGCTAATAATCACGAAATTTACATATTAAGGAAATTATATGTAGAAATATTGCAAAAGCACAGTAAAAGACTGAAGTTTGTGGGGACACATGTTTTCAATTCTCTTGGCTGTATACTTAAGAGTGGAATCAAATATATTTTAAAAATGATATAAAAATGAAAGAAAAAATTTAGAACACACCAATGAATGAATGAATGAATATTACAGCATCTCTGATGCACTTTTAGAAGCTGTTCATTTTCATAGAGCATAGTTTGCAAACTGGTTTTACAGCAGTGAGAATATTGATTTGTATGTGTGTGTATTGGGTAGGTGTGGGCTGAATCTTGGTAAACTGTGGTATGCGTTTTGTGAAGTTACTTGTGAATATTTTTCTTCGTGATTAAAATGTTAGTACCTCTGGATGTTTTAGGGATGATGGACTGCATAATTGGTTACAGATAACTTACACTTTCATTTTCTTGATATTATTATCTTGGAATATGAATTTGTTTTGGCCAATGGTCTGTGAGGGGAGGTGACGTGGGCCTTCTTTAAGACAGGGGCTCAAAGAGCTAGAAGGTGGCTTGCTGTGTCTCTATTCCCATGACAGCTGATCTCCCCTAGAGTGAGGGATCTGAGAGGGGGGGTACATATCTCCCCCACCCCACTATTTTTTATCGATTTTAGAGAGGGAGGGAGAGGGAGAGAGAGAAACATCAATGATGAGAGGAAATCATGGATGGGGTGCCTCTTGCACACCCCCCACTGGGGATTGAGCCCACAACCAGGGCGTGTACCCTGACCCAGAATCGAACCATGACCTCCTGGTTCATAGGTCAATACTTAACCACTGAAACCATGCCAGCCAGGCAAAAGCCGCATATCTTTTATGGCCCCACCTCAAGTCACATATCATCACATAATCTATTGGTCACACAAACAACTCTGATACATCGTGGGAAAAGGCTATACAAGGGTCTCATGAATACTAGGAGGTGGAGATCATTGGGGGTCATCTCCTTATATCTTATAATTGCAAAATTGTAAATTGCATTTCCTTTTCATATTCTAAAATTCCAAACCAGGATTTTATTATTGAAAATGCCACCCTAACTGGTTTGGCTCACTGGATAGAGCATCGGCCTGTGGACCTAAGGGTTGCAGGTTCAATTCCGGTCAGGGGCACGTACCTTGGTTGCAGGCTCTTCCTCAGTCCTGGCACCCTGGTTAGGGCTCCTGCAGGAGGTACCATAACTAATTGATGTGTTTCTCTCACATCGATATTTCTCTTTGTCTTTCCCTCCCTCTTCCACTCTCGCTAAAAATCAATGGAAAAATATCCTCAGGTGAGGATTAAAATAAACAAAGAAATAAAAATATTCTTTAAAATGCCCCAATCATTCACAACGTAAATGAAAACAAATTTACTTTTTAAAAATGTAGTGAATGGGCAAAATCAAAAACTTACACCCTGGCCAGGTAGCTCAGTTGGCTAGAGTGTTGTCCCAATGTACCAAGGTTGTGGGTTGGATCCCTGGTCAGGGCACATATATGGGAATCAACCAATGAATGCATAGGTAAGTAGAACAACAAATCAATGTTTCTCTCTCATCAATAAATTAAAAAAATTAATTAAAAGTCAAATGCTTAGCCGAAACCGGTTTGGCTCAGTGGATAGAGCGTCGGCCTGCGGACCGAAAGGTTCCAGGTTTGATTCCCGTCAAGGGCATGTACCGTGGCTGCAGGCACATCCCCAGCAGGCAGTGTGCAAGAGGCAGCTGATCGATGTTTCTCTCTCATCGATGTTTCTGACTTTCTATCCCTCTCCCTTCCTCTCTGTGAAAAATCAATAAAATATATTTTAAAAAATCAAATGCTTAATATAAAAGCTATGTTGCACATACTTAATTTTGTGAGAATTGTATTTGAATGTGTAGAATCAGCAGAGGCCTCTTGAATACTGAGAAGTTTGGACTACAGGTGTTTTATTTTTTTCCCTGGAAAATCTCCCTGTACCAAACACTGAATTCTTCATTTTCCAAAGCTGTTCCAACTTCCTTACATTTTTATTGCTGCTTTGATTTGCTTGAATGACAGCCAAAGTATGAAATATATGGTGGATGCAAAGACTGAGTGGTTTCCATGGAGACTTCTTGCAGGAGCCCTTTCTTTTCTTCGTCCAGCTATTGCTGGGAACCATCCCCTTCCAGTTAATGTGTGCTGGCCATCAATTTGAGTAGCTCTTGGAAAGGGCATTTGTTTAAACAGATTCAGAACTGAGTTTTTTAAAAATATATTTTAAGGTTGAATTAGGTTGTCCTGAAATTGAGGATATTAACAGGTCTTTTTACTGAAGCACTTTAACTATGCTTTTGTTTATTACACTTGGTTTGAAATTTGGGAAATAAAAGAAGGGCCTGGGTACAGAGGTATATGCATTTACTCTGCCTAAATCATGCAACCATGAAATAAAAAATGTTTCCACCTCAGGAATCAACTCATCACTTTAACCACCGTTGATTGCATTGGCTTAGTGCTTTTTTGCTTCCTTTAAGTATTTTCCTTTTTCTTTCAAAATTGTGTTTAGTTGGATGTGACCAATTCTACATGGAGGCCAGCTCACTCACTTTCATTCTTGACTCCTACTGTCCCAATGTCATGCTTCATTTATACAGTAATAGCTTTTCTTGACTTTATCTGTTGACTTGACAGCCTATGCATCATATTTCCATTTTTTAGACTTAGGAAGATTTTAAAATATCAGGATTTGAAGAAAATTTACATTGTGAAAGAGGCAGCTTTAATATTAATTTTTACTAATAGCCAGAATAGCTGGCCGTCTGATGGGCAGACCTGCCTTCTGATTGCACACTGCCCAGTGTAGATGCCCAGGTTAATCAAGGTCAAGCTGGTCACCTCTAAGTGTAGCTGTGCACAAGGGATATTACCCTAACTAATAGCGGCTATAATAAAAACAAGGTATAGTTTCACAATTGTCTGTATGGATGGTGACATGGGGGTGGAGTGGTTGTCTATTATTTGAAAGCTGGGAAGCTGGAGGTTTTCAAAAATATTAAAATATCTAGTATCAATTTAAAGAGTTTTTGATCATTATATATGCATGACTGATTCTATTTTTCTGATCCTGAGGTTTTGCGGGCAATCTTTTCAAAAGGGGGCCAGAATGAGAATAAAAATTAATTATGAAAAACTATTTGAAAAAGTGATTATGGTATGATACATTAAAGACTTTGAATGCAACTTATATATTGTGTTTTTACCTTTGTGACTAACCTTCTTAAGAGCTGGCTTTTTACTTTGGATTTTCTAACATGTGTCAACTATGTCAGCTCACAGGCATGTTTCATCTGTGTATCATGTTATATTGGGACTTGGATGGAATGTAAATCTTTTATTGGCCTAAATCTGAGTCTAATCCTCTGCATGGCTTTGGTAGAAAATCAATTTCCTCTGCTCTGTCAAGATTTTTCAGGTCATTGCACTTTGGAAGTTTCCCAATTCTCTTAGATTAAAATAGATTTTGTTTCTGTGCTACATACTGGTATCCTTTAGCAGGACACTGGGATCTAGAAAGTGAGAAAACAGCCTGACAAGATAGCCATGAGTTCTTCTGTTGCAGTTACCTTGTTGACATAACTGCGCCTTTCAGGAGCCAAGGAGTTTGTGTCCTTTCAAAGGCATAATTTAGAAAGCAATTACAAGTAACACCTGTGAGGCCCTGTGCTTGACTTTAATGAGTTCCTCTTGTTCACCTGCTCACGGGGTTGCTAGAAGGAATGGAAAAGAGAAGTTCTCATGCCACAGTCCATTTCACTTGTATGGCCCATTGGAGCTGGAAGTAGGGTGGCTAACTTGGACTTTCTCAGATTTAGTGCTAGTATCCTTTAGCAGGACACTGGGATCTAGAAAGTGAGAAAACAGCCGGACAGGATATCCATGAGTGCTGAACATCCTACATCCTGGGAACCCTGTTCATCCCAGGCAAACTACGATGGTGGGTCACCCTAGCAGTGGAAAGCATGGGGATGGATAGTTTGGAATTGGTGAGTACCCTGATAGATATTTTAAGGAGGGATTTGCTATAGACACACAGCATCTTGCTTGCCCAAAGAAGCTAGTGGGTGAGTGATTGCACTTTGATTTGACTGAAAAACAATGGAATGAGAAGAGATGGAAATTTTCTATACATTTTAAACCTGAAGATGTGCTTAGGGGATGTTTTGGTAAAAAGTTATTACCGCTAATGTTTATCATTTTCTTTTTCCTGGAAAATGCAGGATCTTGAACTCCACTTCTCCCTTCTCCCAACTTAAGTTGTTTTTGCCTTATATTTCAGTACTTCAAAACTCTACAAGACATTATCTTATGCAGACATTGTTTATTTAGATCATAGTTCAGTAAACCTTTTCTATAAAGTGCCAGATGGTAAATATTTTAACCTGTGTGGGCCATATGGTGTCTGTCACAACTACTCAGTTCTACTGTTGTAACACCAGAGCAGCCATTGATAATATGTAAATAAAACTTTATTTAGAAAATCAGGCAGCAGGGCATATTTGGCTTGGAGGCCTTAGGAGTTGTCCTAATTTAGATTTATCTACATACTTACTACTTTATTTTCCATTAATTTCTTTTTACATCTCTGAGGTTTATCTACCTTGGTTCATTTTCAAGGCAAGGATGCCTGCTTCCATCTCTTGTTTGACTTTGTACTGGAAATTCTAGCTAGTACAATAAGGCAATAAAAGGAAATAAAAGGGAGATAAATAAATAAATTAAAATGCCCATATTTTCTGATGATATGATTGTGTACAAATTTCCAGGAATCTACAAAATAACTCCTAGAACCAATCAGTGAGTTCAGCAAGGTCACAGGATACAAGATAGACATACAAAAATCAATTGTATTTCTATATACTAGCAATTAATACATGAACACTGAGATTACAATAACATTTACAGTCATTCAAAAATTTGGTATAAATCTAACAAAGCATGCCATAGGACTTGTATACCGAAAATTATACAATATTGATTAAAGAAATAAAAACCTAAATAAATGGAGAGACATACCATGTTCATGGATTAGAAGGTACAGCATAGTAAAGATGTCCGTTTTCTCAAACTGATGTACAGGTTTAACATCATTGCTATAAAAATCCCAGCAAGCCCTGGCCCATGTTTCTCAATGGTTATAGCGTCAGCATGAGCACAGAAGGGTTGCAGTTTTGATTCCCTGTCAAGGATGCATACCTGGGTTACAGGTTCAATACCTGGCCCTGGTTGGGGTATGTGCACGATGCATCCAATTGATGTGTCTTTCTCACCTCTCTCACATTACTGTTTCTCCCTCTTTCTCTATCTCTTTCTCTCCCTATCCCTCTCCCTCCCCCTCTCCCTCTCTTCCTCCCATTGCTGTGGGATGTGGCCGGCCTGAAAACCATCATAGGCCCCTCACCCAGGCCGCCCTATGCCCCAAGAGATCCGGGACACCCTTCAGGGCAAACCAGCTGGCTCCCATCCATGCACCAGGCCTCTATCCTATCTAATAAAAGAGTAATGTGCAAATTGACCATCACTCCAACACACAAGATGGCTGTCTCCATGTGCACACAAGATGGCCACCACAAGATGGCCAGCAGGGGAGGGAAGTTGGGATGATCCAGGTATGCAAGGGTGGGCACTTGTGGGTGATCAGGCCAGTAGGGGAGGGCAGTTGGGAGGGACCAGGCTTGCAGGGAAGGGGTGTTGGGGGGACCCAGGCCTGCAGGGGAGAGCAATTGAGGGGGGGACCAGGCCTGCAGGGGAGGGCAGTTAGGGGCAATCAGGCTGGCAAGGGAGCAGTTAGGCATCAATCAGGCTGGCAGAGGAGTGGTTAGGGGGTAATCAGGCTGGCAGGCAGAAGCCAGCCTGATCACCCGCTAACCACTACCACTGCCAGCCTGGTAGCATAGCCAATCAGGAGCGAAGGTATGGTCAAATTTGCATGTTTCTCTTTTATTATCCTATCTAATAAAAGAGATATATGCAGATTGACCATCACTCTACCACACAAGAGGCCTGCCTCCATGTGGTCAAAGATCCTGCCCCCATGTGGACACAAGATGGCCACCACAAGATGGCCAGTAGGGGAGGGCAGTTGGGAGGGACCAGGCCTGCAAGGGAAGGCAGTTGGGGGGATCAAGCCTGCAAGGTAGGGCAGTTAGGGGTGACCAGGCTGGCAGAGGAGGGAAGTTAGGGGCAAACAGGCTGGCAGTGGTAGTGGTTAGCGGGTGATCAGGCTGGCAGGCAGAAGTGGTTAGGGGCAATCAGGGAAGCAGGCAGGTGAGCAATTTGGAGCCAGCAGTGCTGGATTGTGAGAAGGATGTCCTGCTGCTCATTTAGGCCCGATCCTACTAGGATCCTACTAAGATCGGGCCTAAACGGGCAGTCGGACATTCCTCGAGGGGTCCCAGATTGGAGAAGGTGCAGGCTGGGCTAAGGGATATCCCCCACCCCTCGTGCATGAATTTCGTGCACTGGGCCTCTAGTATAGGGTAATAATCAAGACTATGTGGTATTAGCAGAGGGACAGATAGATAGATCAGTAGAACAGTACAAAGAACCTAGAAATAGACCTACAGAAATATGCCCAATTGATTTCTGACAAAATTACAAAAGCCATTAAATGGAGGAAGAAAGATAGCCTTTTTAAAAAAAATATTTTTATTGACTGGAGAGGGAGAGATAGAAACATCAATGATGAGAGAGTATCATTGATCTGCTGCCTCCTACATGTCCCCCTACTGGGGATCTAGCTCGAAACCTGGGCATATGCCCTTGACAGGAATCAAACCCTTCAGTCCACAGACTGGTGCTCTATCCACTGAGCAAAACTGGGTAGGGCGAGAGAGAGCCTTTTCAACCCATGATTCAGGATCAGTTGAACATCAGTATTGGAAAAAACATTCTAGCTTGTATGGCTTAGTTGGTTGGAGTGTTGTCCTATACACCGAAAGATTGTGGGTTTGGCCCTAACTGGATTGTCTCAGTGGATAGAGCTTCGGCCATGAGACTGAATGGTCCCATGTTCGATTCGGCTCAAGGGTATGTACCTTGGTTGCAGGCACATCCCCAGTAGGGAGTGTGCAGGAGGCAGCTGAATCGCTATTTCTCTCTCATTGATGTTTCTACCTCTCTATTCCACTCCCTCTCCCTTCCTCTCTGTAAAAAATCAATAAAATATATTTAAAAAAAGTGAAAGATTGTTTTGGGTTCAATCTCTGATCAGGGTGCATATGAGAGGAGCTACCGATTGACGTTTCTCTCTTACACTGATGTTTCTCTCTCTCTCCCTCTCCCATCCTCTCTCAAATCAATTTTAAAAAATCTTAAAAAAAGTTCCTTGACCTAAAATATACACCTTACATAAAAATAACTCAAAATGGACCACAAGCTTAAATGTAAAACATAAAATGAAAACAAATAAAAAATCTGCCAAAACCGGTTTGGCTCAGTGGATAGAGCGTCGGCCTGCAGACTGAAAGGTCCCAGGTTCGATTCTGGTCAAGGGCATGTACCTTGGTTGGGGGGTACATCCCCAGTAGGGGGTGTGCAGGAGGCAGCTGATCGATGTTTCTCTTTCATCGATGTTCCTAGCTCTCTATCCCTTTCCCTTCTCTCTGTAAAAAGTCAATAAAATATTTAAAAAATATAAAAAAATAGAAAATCTTTGGGACCTAGGATTAGGCAGGGTTCTTAGACCTGACCAAAAGTTATGATCCATAAAAGGAAAAAATAATTAAATGGGTTTTACAAAATTAAAAACTTTTACTTTGAGAAAGACCTTATTAAGAGAGACCTTATTGATTGCATACTATATAATTCCATTATTAAGATTCCTTACAAGCTGCAGCCCTGGCCAGTGTAGCTCGGTTGGGCATCAGCCTGTTTACCAAAAGGTGGCCGGTTTGATGTCCAGTCTGGGCACAAGCCTTGAATGCAGGCTTGTTTCTCAGTGGAGTATGTGCACGAGGCAGCTGATGGATGTTACCCTTCACATCAGTGTTTCTCTTTCTCTCTCTCTCTCCCTTCCTCTCTCTCTAAACATCAATAAATTATTCTTAAAAGAGAGAAACAAGCTGCAGAGTGGAAGAAAATATTGGCAAACCACATATCTGACAAAAAATATTTGCAATATATAAAACACTCAAAATGCATCAGTAAAAAACCAAAAAATTGAATTAGACAATGGGCAGAAGACATGAAACATTTCACTGAAGAAGATATGCAAGTAACAGATAAGCTAATGCAAAGATATTCATCATTAGCCATTAGGCAAATGCAAATTAAAGCCAAATGAGATGTCATTCATACCTATCAGAATAGCTAAAATAAAAATAGTGGCATCACCAAATGCTGCAGAAAAAAAGGATATATACTTTGCTCATGGGACTGTAAGGTAATCTAGCCCCTCTGGAAAACAGTTGGACAGTTTCTTAAAAACACTAAATATGCAAGTACCGTGTGTAGCTCAGCAATTGCATTCTTGGGCGTTTATCCTAGAGAATTGACGATCTGTATTCACACAAAAATCTGTACATGAATGTTTAAAGCAACTTTATTCATAATAGCCCATAACTGGAAAAGATACACATGTCCTTCAGTGGGTGATTGGTTAAAGAAACTGGTTCATTCATACCATGGAATAGTACTCAACAATAAAAAAAGAATGAACTATCAATGTACACAACAACCCGAGCGGATCTCCAGAGAATTGTGCTGAGTGAAAAAGCCAGTCCTTATTGATTACATACTATATAATTCCATTATTATAATGCTCTTTAAATGACAAAATTATAAACATGAAGAACAGATTAGTAGTCCCCAGGGGTTAAGGAGATAGGAGTGGAAGGGAAGTGGTTGGCTATAAAAAGGTAACATGAAGAATCCTTGTGCTGATGGAAATGTTCTCTATCTTGATTGTATCAAAGTCTCTATCCTTGTGATAGTGCACAATAGTTTTGCAAGACGTTGTTATTGGTGGGGGGAAACTGGGTAAAGGTTACACAAGATCTCCGTATCGTTTCATACAATTGCATACAATGCTCTCAAAATAAAGTTTATTTAAAACATATTTAAGGAAAACAGGTCTAAAGGGATCAGAGTCAGAAGAATCATAAATACTAATGAGGTAGAACTTTTATATTGGGTGGCGTTCTGAAGTCCTGGCCCAGTTATGTTCTGAAATGGAGCCATATGGGTCCATGAGAATTCCTGTATGAAGGTGTATGATTGACTTTTCCCCTCAAGTTCTAATTTGGGATGTTATTCATTGTAGTCCCTTTGAGTGCCATTTCCTCCTGATTTTCTGTTAGACTAGTTTCTTGGTTCCAGGTCCAAGGTCATTTCAAAATTCTATTAACTTTTGTAATATTGTTTCTGCAGTGGGTCCTTACCTAAAGGTCAGAGTATCTGGATACTGACTTTTTTCCCAAGCGATTTTTCCATTTGCCTATGTGATAGACATTTATAGTTGTCCCTCGATATGTATCCCCTTCTTCTCTTTTGCAGTAGAAACTCGTTTTGAGCTGAGCTCATGGCTTCCCAGAGTAAAGGCTGCATTGTTCAGAATTCATTGTAGCTACAAACCATCTATTTTGGTTAAGCCACAAATGAAATGGAACTATCAGTTTGATTTAACAATTACTTAATGAACAGGGAATAGAAAATACTTTATATAAATGTAATGTGTTATGGGTTGAATTGTGTATACCCCAAAAGATATTGAAGTCCTGATTCTGAGTACCTTAGAATGTGACCTTATTTGGAAATAGGGTATTTCCAGTTGTAATCAGGTTAAAATGAGATCATAATGGAGTAGAGTGAGCCCCTAATCCATTATTACTGGTGTCCTTATAAGAAGGTGGTCATTTGAAGATACAAACACACTGGGATGATGTTATGTGAAGATGAAGATTGGAGTGATGCATTTACAAGCCAAGGAACTCCTAGGGCTACTGGAGGTTGGGAGAGAGTCATGGAACAGATGTTCCCTTAGAGCCCTTGGGAGCAACCAAACCTATTACCTTGATTTCGAACTTCCAGCCTCCAGAACCCTGAGCCAATACATTTCTGTGTTTAAGGCACCCATTTGGTGCTACTTTGTCACAGCAGCCTTAGATAAAATAGAAGAACACTGTGTTTTAAAACTTCTTTTTGAGATTTTTTTTTAAAAAAATGGGTTGGGCATGACCAGGGTTGAATTTCAGTCCTGAGACACTTGGACTAAATAAGCTCCCCCCCCCCCCCCGGAAAATATCATTGTACCAAACATAAGATATTCCTCATTGCGCAAAGTGCTTCTAACTTCCATTTTTATTGCCGATTTGATGTGCTTGAATGCCAGCCAAAGTATAAGGTAAATGGTACTTGGGAGGACTGGGTGGTTTCCATGGAGACTTCTTGCAGTTCAACAGTTGTCAGGGAAACATCTTGTTTCAATTTGTGGGATCTGCCAATATGAGTGGCTCTTGGAAGAGGATACGGTTAAACCTCTTCAAGATACTAGTGATAAATTCAGAGTAGAGCTTTTTAGTTTGCTTTAAAATTATAGTAGGCTTTTCTGTAACATAGGGATATTAACTAGTCCTCTGCATGAAGTGGTAAAACTATCCATTCGTTCATATACAGAAAATGTTGATTTTGAGCTTTGGGGGATGAAAACAGGTTCAAAGGAAACCCAAAGCTGGAGAGC
Organism: Antrozous pallidus; assembly: GCA_027563665.1. NCBI lineage: Eukaryota > Metazoa > Chordata > Mammalia > Chiroptera > Vespertilionidae > Antrozous > Antrozous pallidus. The sequence goes on along the minus strand of CM050509.1, from coordinate 135,836,837 downwards.
TGGTGTCAGATGCCACACAACTCCAGCCCATGATCTTTAGCATGCCCTATATAGTATGAGGGATTAAAGAAGCCTGCTGCAATATTGTGATTTATTAAAAAAAAAACCTAGAGGCCTGGTGCACGGAACCATGCACTGGTGGGGTCCCTCAGCCTGGCCTACACCCTCTCGCAATCCGGGATCCCTTGGAGGATGTTGGAGGCCTGGTGCACAGATTTGGCCCAATCCCTGCCAGCCAGGCCAGGGGACTCCACCAGTGTTTGTGCACCAGGCCTCTAGTATGCATATATGATCTTTGGATAATCTCTTCCCACCATCCCCCTCAGAGATTCATCAGTCTGTTCAATGTTTCCATGCCTGTGTGTTGAGCGTCTTCCCCCTGATGGTCAGTGGGACTCAAAGTCAAGTCCCCGCCCACCTGTGCATGCCTCAAAATTGCATCAGACCCAGACCTGGCCGGCCTCACCCCCATTGGATAAGATCCAGACCCAGCTGGCCCCATCCCTGTCAAGCCCCACTGGGTGGTGGATGCAGACTCAGGTCCCCTGGCCTGGCGCCAGTTGAGGGGCGCAACCTCAGGTCCTCCAGCCCTGCTGGGTGGGGGCACAGCCTCAGGGCCCCTGTTAATCCCCATTGGGTGGAGGGGGGTGCAGCCTCAGGTCCCCCAGCACACCCTCTGGTCCCCTGGCCCAGTGCTGTGGTGGGGGTGTGGCCTGAGGTCCCTTGGCCTGGGTTGGGGCGGGGAGCTTGCTTTGAGATCCCCTGTCAAGCCCCATTGGATGGGGTGTGTGTGCGTGTGACCTGAGGTACCTCGACAAGCCCTGCTGGACGGGGGGCATGGCCTGAGGTCCCCTGTCAAGCTCTTCCAGGTGGGGGGTATGGCCTGAGGTACCCTGTCAAGCCCTGCTGGGCAGGGGTGTGGCCTGAGGTCCCCTGGACTGGTGCTGGGGCAGGGTGTGTGGCCTGAGGTCCCCCATCAAGCCCTATTGGGTGTGGGGTGTGGCCTGAGGTCCTCTGGCTTGGCACCAGGGTGGAGGATATGGCCTGAGGTCTCCTGTAAAGCCCCACTGGGTGGGGGCTGCAACCTTAGGTCCCCTGCCCTGGCCCAGTGCCATGCAGCTTCAGGTCTCTGCTGATTGCTCGTTAAGGTTCATTATAGGAACTTGGCCTCTGCTGTGGGTGTAACCATCTTGTGTTCGGAAACCTTGTCTCCATTGTGGGTGTTACCATCTTTGTGGCAGCATGACAATTAGTTTGCATATTCCCTCTTTATTAGATAGGACTAGTGGCCTGGTGCACAAAATTCATGCATGGGGGAGATTTCCCTCAGCCAAGCCTGCACCCTCTCTAATCAGGGACCCCTTGGGGGATGTCCAACTGCAATCTGGGACCACTGGCTCCTAACCACTCACCTGTCTGCCTGCCTGATCACCCCTAACTGCCTCTGCTGGCCTGCCTTCCTGATTGCCTGCCTGATCACCCCTAACCTCTCTGCCTTCCTGCCTGATCAACCCTAACTGCCTCTGCCTGCCTGCCTGCCTGCCTGATTGCCCCTAACTGCCTTTCCCTGCTGGCCTGATCTCACCCCCAACTGCCTCTGCCTGCCTGATCATCCCCAACTGTCCTCCCCTGCTGCCCTGATTGCCCCTCACTGCCCTCCCCTACTGGCCTGATCTCACCCCCAAAGGCCCTCTGCCAGTCTGATCTCGCTCCTAACTGCTCTCCCTTGCTGGTCTGATTGCCCCCAACTGCCTCTGCCTGCCTGATCGCCGCTAACTACCCTTTTCTGCTAGCCTGATATTGCCCCCAACTGCCCTCCTCTGCCAGCCTGATCTCACCCCCAACTACCCTCTCCCCTGCCAGCCTGATGTCACCCCCAACTGCCCTGTTGATCAGGTCAACCCGGTCTAATTAGCATGTTACCCTTTTATTAGTATAGATAGTTTATATAGGATAGGGTTGCTTAAATGGGGGGAGGGAGCCTTTGTCAGCAAGAGGAAATGCTCTTGGCAGACAAAAATACATAATCCCTGTATCTGGACTGATAGCCAACCATATGCACTATACTGCCAAACTGTTCATTAAAAATTTGAACCACTTTATTATACCTTACACCAAAGTTGTTGCCTTCAAAACCCCTCCTCAGCTCCCACCTTAGGTTCTGCCTTTGCAGTTCGCCCATATTAGGTTCTGATTGGTCAGTTTTGATGCCAGTCAGCATCAAAAGCACCACCTCCTAGGCAGCCATTGGCTCCTTGCACTTCACCCAGATTTGGTTCTGATTGGTTGGTTTCTGTGCCAGTCAGCATCTCCGGGCCTATCTCTGGGCCTGATCAGAGAGGTGCGGCTGATCAGCAGTTCCTCTGAAGGCCCGGAGTGAAAGAGAGGTGTGGCTACTGGGGAGAGAAAGAAGAGGCAATGGCTGATCAACAGCTGCCACGGAGGCTGCAGATCAAACCCTGCCTCTCTCTCCCTGGGCCTCTCTGTGGGCCTGATCTGCAGCCCCCTCAGCAGTCAGTGCTGGGTCACTGTGCCCAGCAGTGCCAGTGGGTGCTAAGTTGCCATGGCAACCCAGCACTGACTGCAGGCCTGACTTCTGTTAGTAGAGCCTTTGGTGGTTTTGGATGTTATGGACCCTGGGTTTTATATATTAGGATGTTTCTCTGAGTTCTGTGAGCCACTCTAGAAAATAGATCAAACCTGAGGAGGGGATTTTGAGGCTCTCTGATTTATAGTTAGTTGTTCAGAAGCACAGGCAAACAGCCTGGGCTTGTGACTGGTGTCTGAACTGGGTACAGGAGCATTCTTGTAGGACTGAGTCTTCAACCTGTAGAATCTGCTGCTATCTCTGGGTAGATAGTGTCAGAATTGAGTCGAATTCTCACACCTTGTTTGTATTGGTTTGTGTGAATACCCTTGCCCTCTTGAAATTGGGTCTCAGGACACTTTTTACCTTTCCTGTATGAAATTATTTACAGGCTAACGAGCTGAGTGACTCAGCACTGTGTGTTTATTGCTTTTAGTTATTCTAGTTAGCTATTGTTGTATCAATGGTTGATATTGGTTGGTGGTTAATGGAAATGGTGGAGAGTACAGATTCTAGATATAAACAGTTCTAATAAAGGGGAACCCTTAGGGTTATCTCTGTTGTGACAACTTCCCCAGTATGCTGTTCATCAAACAGGTATGGTAGAGTGAAAAACTCTCTCAATACTTTGCAATTCATCATATCAAGAGGTGGAGTCTGTGTCTCCATCCTAAGAGTTTTGTCTGGCCTTGTGACTTGATTTGACCATAGAATACAGTAGAAGTGACCTTGTGCAAGTTTTGAGCCTAGGCCTGAAGAAACATTTCATCTGTAGTTCTTGCTGCTTTGGGAACTCTGCCACCACGTTAAAAGGCTCAGGCTCACTTGCTGGAGGCTGAGAGTCCTCCTCCAAGTTGAGGAGAAGAGAGGTACCTTGTTGACCCAAGAGCTACTGTGGAAGCTTAAGTGAGCCCATCTGAGATCAGTGGAGTCTGGCCTAGATGAGTGTAATTGCCCAGCTAGCTCAGCCCAAATTGCTGAGCCCCAGAATTATGATCTAAATAAAAGGTACTTAAAGTTTTGGGGTGATTTGTTATGCAGCAATAGATAACTTGATACAGCCAAATTTGCATATTCTGGATCACTTGAGGCTCACCTTTCGACCTGTCCTCCAACACCCAAGATTCTTCCTAACATGATCTCGAGAACAGAAATTACCTGTGGGTAATTTAAGCAGAAAAGGAATTTGTTGGTGGGATATTGGGTAGCTCAGTTTTTCTCTAGGAAAGCTGGAGAAAAGGCCTGAAAAATGTACAGCACTACCAGAACTGCAGCCATATTATACCTACCACAGAGCTGATCTGTTGAGGAGGCTGGCGCTGTATAGCTTTTAAATAGTGGGTGCCTCTAGCTACACTACACCCTGCTGGCACTGGACATCAGGTGTGGGGTTTGGCAGCCCTGTTACTCTATGAACTAGTGTTGCTGCTGTTTCCAGAAAACTAGGATCTACTTTTCCTGCTGTTTCACATCACTGGCTATTGATTCAAATGTCTGTGCAGTGTGTCTGGCCAAGCTTAGGTCCTGTGCCCAATCGCTGGTTGAGAAGAAATCAGGAAAGTAAGTGACATTTTAGCGTATTTAGCTGAGGGCAGGTGGAAATTCTCATATACATTGGCAGGGGGTTTTGATGCTGGGTAGCCAAAAGAATGATGGCAAGAATTCATTAGTTTCTGTTCTGGACTCTGGTTAGCTCGGTTGGTTACAGCACAGTTATGATGAAGTCAGTTTTGTGGTTTGTTTCTTGGATCTATTGAGAGAAAACACTTAGTTCTGAGGCTGTGTCCTTTACACCTGCTCCCTCTCTCACAGATGTGTGCCCATGGCCATTTGGAAGGCCAGTAAATAGTGGCGCCTAATTTGCATGTGCTTCTGGCTGCCAAGGTACAGACAGTATGTGTCTTTCAGTTTGTGGGCATAAAGAAACTCCATTTACTTCTATAGTGTGCCACCTAAGGGAACTGAATGAATGGTAGCATAGTGAACATAAGGGATTGCCTATTTGCACAGTGAGCTTGTTTCATGAGACATTTATAAATATAAATTGTTGGGCAGCAAGGTCTTTCAATTCAGGCAGTTTCTCTACTGACGGTTCCAAACCCCGAAGTGCCTATCTGCAGAGCCATTCATGTAGGATTAGTTTAAATATTAGAAATAACACATACAAGAGAAACCCATAATGCCTGGAGAGTGTTGTAGGTGTTTGAGAAATAGTGGTCCTTTTTCTCCGACTTCCTAGATACACACCCTCCAATCAGATTGTCTTATCTCAGGTGCTATAACAAAATACCATAAACTGAGTGGCTTATAAAGAACAAATGTATATCTCACAGTGCTAGAAGCTACAAGTCCAAGATCAGGGTGCTACCACAGTCAGGTTCTGGTGATGGTCCTCTTCTGGGTCGCAGACTCCCAGCTTCTTGGTAGAGAGCAGAGACAGAAAGCAAGCTCTCTTGTGACTTTATAAGAATACTAATCCCATTCATGGAGGCTCCACCCTTATGACCTCATCTAATCCTAATTACTTCCCAAAGGCTTTATCTCTTAATACTATCACATTTGGCGGGGGGGGGGGGGGGTGTTGGATTTCAAGGTATGAATTTTCAGCGGGCAGGGTGGGGGAGGACACAAACATTCAGGCCATAATCTATATTAATAAAAGGGTAATATGCTAATTAGACTATGAGACATTCCAGATGTCCTTCTGGACAAAGCCATGGTGGTGGGGCCAAGGCAGAGGCGATTATGGTTGATCAGGCCAGGAGGGGATGGCAGTTGGGAGTGATCAGGTGGCAGGGGGGTACAGTTGGGGGCAAGCAGGCCAGCAGGCAGAGTGGTTAGGGGAGATCAAGCAGGCAGGCAGGTGAGCAGTTAGGAGCCAGTAGTCCCAGATTGTGAGGGGGTTGTCCGACTGCCAATTTAGGTCCGATCCCACAGGGGTCCCAGATTACAGAGGATGCAGGCCAGGCTAAGGGACACACCCTCCTTCACCCCACCCCAGTGCACAAATTTCGTGCACCGGGCCACTAGTAGATTATAAACCCTTTGATGGTAGGGGCTGTTTTTTTTTTTTAAATCAAATATCTCTAAGTTATCAAATCTCTAGGCATGGCTTGCGAGACTAGACTGTACTTGGTATAGAATGTCCTGGGAGAAATCAGAACCTAGGTCTCTGCTCATCCATTGTGCGAGGGCCCCATTGTGGGATGGCTGGATTTTATCAGATTAGGTAATTCAAAGTTGGGCAGCAAGGTCAAGTATATACAGGCTAATGGCACAGTGTCTACTGTGATTCAAGGTAGGAGATAGGAGATCTATCTACCTGGGTCCTGATGACCCTCCTGGCAAGCACAGCTTAGTGGCAGGAGAAAGTTCTGGGGGTTAGGTATCAGGGAATTGTCACTGGGTACTTGAGGGTGAGGTGCAGGACAAGGACAGACAGATGAGAGCAAGGTCAGTCTCAAATGATGGGCATCTGTTAAGCTAGAGAGGGAAGGTGATGGATATTTTAGCTGGGAATAGAAAGGGGATTTGGTCATGGAAAGAGGTCAGTCTGGTCAATATACTACGGCTGTTAGGTCACAGTAGCACCAGTAGCAGGATGGGCTTGGGGCTGGGTTTCCTCGGATTGGGCTGAAGCCCCTTTAAGTCCATCTGCTTTTGCCATGATGATGCAAGGGTCTGAGCGTGCTGGTTACCATGAGGTTCAGTCTCCTCAGAGGGAGGCTGCCACCATGTGATGGAGGCGAGAGGAGCACTTGCTGTTTCAACAATCGAATAGGGTCTTCACTGGGAATTTGACAAAGAAACCCAATTCATGAAGTCTGACTGCTTTCCTCATCAAAAACTATTTTTTTCTATGTTTTTAACTAGGCCAGAAGGTTTCAGTCTGTCTGGGTTTAGGCTGGAGAGAGAGAACTGTGTGATCTGAGACCGAACTTCCATTTGTTTCCTCTGAAAGCATTTCAAGGATCTGTGTATAATACACAATTCTCTGCTTGCATGAGATGTCCTGGCTTTCAAGGCTCAACTGTTCCTCTCGCTAAGGCACTAGTTCCTCTTAAAAAGAAATGTGTGTACGATTGGGTGTGTGCACGCACCCATGAATTTGTATAAAAGAAAAAATATAAAACATAGAATGGACTGAAATCAACAAACTTATAAAAATACCAGATAACCCCAACCTATCGTTTTGTTTTTCAAAAGCACTAAAAATGTCAACAAACACATTGCCTGAAAAGCGAATCCTTTGGCTACTGAGAAAGCCTGAGTTGCCAGAACCAGTGAAAGCTTCATGGAATAATTCTGGCGGTGCATTTGCGTTCATTTGAGATTTCGCTGCCTCCAGCTGTACAAAACTGTGATATGCGGAGCCTTGAAACCTGGGCCAGAATCCTAAAATGAATTTTCTTTTGTAATCTGAGCTATAATTGCATTTTAATTCAATTCTGGTGTTAAGATTAGTTTGTGTGCATTTCCTTCATCTCATCAATTCTTGGCATTTAAGTCAGTGACTTGCACACAGTTGGCCTTCAGTAAATGTTCTTACTGTCGATTCTGCTGGTCTTTCTCCTTAAACTATTAGCCTACATCACAGTGATGGTGGGAGGATGCTTCCTTTGTTCTTGGTGGTTCACCCCCATTGGACTCTTCCTCACTCCTCATCCTTGTGTTGTTGGATCCCTCTTTCTCCCGCCAGGCAGGTGCCAGCCCTGACGAACTCCTGCCCCTCAGATATGTGCTGAGCAGCTTGAAAAGCTGTGGCATTGTCTTGCCAAAGAAGGCCTACTTTACAAAAATCATAATAAGAAATGATTGTCATCAAATGCCATGACTACCTGTAATCCTTCTTTATTCCAGAAGAAGACAGTCTAGGAGTATGACACTAACTATAGAGTCACTCTGACAAACCTATATATGCAAATCCATTGTGTAAAAAAGTAAAGTAGCTAGCCTGTGTGTAGAATTTCTTTGAAACCTTTCAATTTAAGGATGTATTAACTTCATATTCAACTCCTTAACATATTTCTGTGTTTTAATACAAAATGTTCCCCTTCCCACACACAAAAAAGCTAAGTAAATTCAAAGTTTAGAGAGGATATGTTGTATTTCTCTTTGGCTTTGCTTGGAATCACATGATTATGAGATGACTTACCTGAACTCACTTGAGATTCATGTTATTTTGGGATTAGGTACCTCTCTGATCCTTTAAAGTTTATATATACATATGTATTTAATATATTTTATTGATTTTTTACAGAGAGGAAGGGAGAGGGATAGAGAGTTAGAAACATCGATGAGAGAGAAACATCGACCAACTGCCTCCTGCACACCCCCTACTGGGGATGTGCCTGCAACCAAGGTACATGCCCTTGACCAGAATCGAACTCGGGACCTTTCAGTCCGCATGCAGACGCTCTATCCACTGAGCCAAACCATTCTTGGCTGAAGTTTAAAAATATTCTTTTGAACAGGTCGATATATTCACACAAGTCACAGTTCGAAGGTATAAAACAACATGCATAGGGATTCTCTTAGTTCAGGGAAGAGTTAAAACTCAGCAGGCATGTGTAATTTATTCCCAAAGCCTTCCTAGTGGAAATAAATGGATGGATGCTGTGGCAAATGCAAGGTTGATTTGAAAAAAATACAGGATTAACCGACAAGAAACTTACAGCCTTGTAGGGGGAGGTAGCAGGTATACTGGGAACCATAATACAAAGCAGAAGCGGTAAGCGCCAGAGGGAGAGAGAGGTTCAACCGTAGTTTTAGCTTTCACCCAGTAGAATTCCTTTTTATAGGATTTTTTTTGGATATAGAAAAAGCCTTGCATTCTGTGTAGTCTGATGGCTTCGTTTCCGTATATGAGCTTTGAGACAAAGGGACGCCAGGTGTCTTCCCCAAGGTCACCAGCTAAACAGCACTACCTTTGACAATGACAACTAGTTGTTATAAAGGAAGCTGCTGCCTTGTTCTGTGTTGGCAGCTTAGAGGAAAGAGCGATGTGTTTGTGAAGTCTGGGCCTCATGAGCGAGGATTACGGGCGTTTTGTCCAGCTGGGCGCTTTGTTTTGAAATCACATGTAGAGCAGGTGGGAGGGGAATGGGTTTGGGGTCCAGCTATGCTATTTCTTGCTGACACGGGGTTAGCCTTTGTCTCTTTTCACAATTTTTCTAAAGTCATTTAGAAACAGAGAATCCAACAAAAATAAAATAGACAATACATCCACATGATTCCAAATTCAAAAGGTACAAAATGAAATGCAGTAAACTTTCCCTCCTCCTGTGCCCTGGCCAACCTGTGGAGGCAGCTGGCAGTCAGGTTTGTTAGCTTCAACTTCCAGGGAGAGTGTATGAATATGTAAGTAACTGCATCTATATGCAGCCCCCTTAAAAATGATACTTACCATACCTACTGTTGTGCACCTTGCTTTTTAAAAATTTCAGCAGTTTAATCTGATGATCTGTCTGTATCACGACTCATTTCTTTTTAGGTTTTTTTTTTTGGTGGCAAACAACTGAATCCACTCTAGATGGTTAAGCTGCAAAGGGGTTAGGGTTTTAGGTAACTCATGGAATCATTCGGAGGGCTGGGGGAACAGGTCTGCATCTGCTTCCAGAAACGAAGCTCCAAGCCATGTGTAGTAGTACCCTGTTTCCCCGAAAGTAAGACATCCCCCGAAAATAAGACCTACTCGCTGTAATATAAGGCACCCCCCCCCAAAATAAGATCTAGCGCATCTTTGGGAGCAAAAATTAATATAAGAGACTGTCTTATTTTCGAGGAGACAGGGTAGTAGTGTGAAGTGGAAGCCACCCGTACTCCTGCCAGAACTGAGCAGCAGACAGCAGGGATATGATTGACTGCAGCTGCTTGCACTTGCCATCCTGAGCCCAAAGTGGAAGCCTTGAGCAGAGGCTCTTCTTTACGTTTCTCACTCCCAAAGTCTTGTGTGGGTCTGTCTGATCAGTGGAGACTTGGTCACAGGTTTGCCATGTAGCTGCGAAGGAGCCTAGGAATTTGATTCTTGGCTTTCAAGCTGAGAAGTTTCTTTAAATAGAGAAAAGTTTTTCAAAAGATGGTGGGCAGTTACAGGCATGACACATGTCCACTAGAGCTACCTAGACTTTTGTCATGTGGATGAAGTACAGTTGATTAATATTTTAGACCAGTGGTTGGCAAACTCATTAGTCAACAGAGCCAAATATCAACAGGACAACGATTGAAATTTCTTTTGAGAGCCAAATTTTTTAAACTTAAACTTCTTCTAATGCCACTTCTTCAAAATAGACTCACCCAGGCCATGATATTTTATGGAAGAGTCACACTCAAGGGGCCAAAGAGCCGCATGTGGCTCGCAAGCCAGTTTGCCCACTGTGGTTTTAGATGATGGACCTCTAGCTGTTTTTTAATCTGTATCTTAGATGATATGTTTTGAATGACCTTGTACAGTATGTCATTTTGCTAGTCTAAAATAGATATAAGTTCCTAGAGTTAGAATTGGTAGATCAAGAGGTTGATTGTGATTCTTGATTTTGCCAAAAAGTCTCTGGATATTACATCCATATGTGCTTCCACTAGCAATGTACAAGTTCCTGATTTCCTCCTGGAGTCGTCTCCCTGTTCAAATCCCATCATAACCAGAGTGGCAAGCCTGGTGCCACTGGGGTGAGTTTGGGACTTTGGGCTAAGAATGCTGATAGAGCAGATCTGGGCCATAGCCTCTGCCAATATGGTCTATACTTAGCATCTGTGCTGAATTTGGCCTATAATTTATTATAGGCTCTCTATCCCTAAGTTCAACGGCACCTTGGGCATTCTGAAAGATAATGTAGCTTCCAAAATTGATTTGCAACTTGGGAGTAGCTTAGGTATTGGGAGATCTTGAATCATTATATGTTCGCAAATTCAGAAGGATGTTTCAAAGAACAGTTATGAAGATTTATAACACCCTTTTCCTTTAAAAATAAAAAAGCAAATAAGTGTAATAAGTCAAATAGGAAAAGACAGATGCTGCATGGTGTCTCACTTACTAGTAAATGTGGGATCTAGAAAAGAGAGAGAGAAAGCCTGGCTGGCACGGCTCAGTGGCTGAGCATCAGTCTATGGACTGGGAGACCACGGTTCGATTCCCGGTCAGGGCGCATGCCCGGGTTGCGGGCTCCATCCCCAGTGTGGGGCGTGCAGGAGGCAGCCGATCGGTGATTCTCTCTCACCATTGACATTTCTCTCTCTCTTTTTGTCTCCCTGAAATCAATAAAAATATATATATATATTTAAAAAGGTCAAACTTATAGAAACAGAATAGAATGGTGATTGCCAAAGGAGAGGATGTTAAGTACAAACTTTCAGTTGTAAGATGGATAAGTTGTGGGCATCTAAGGTATAACATGGTGACTATACTTGATTTTACTATATTGTATAATGGAGGTTTGCTGTGAGAGTAAAACTTAAGTGTTTTCACCCCCCCCAAAAACACACCCAGAAAACAAAATAGATCACTACAAAAAGGTAAATATGAGAGGTGATATGTTAATGAACTGAATGGTGAGAATTCTTTCACAATAAAGCAAGCCATTAATCATATGACAATTTTTTGTCAATTGTACCTTAAAGCTGAAAAAAAGCAAAGCCTTCTTTTTAATATGTGAGTTGTTGCACAGATTTTGTTCATATCTGAAATATGGCATCCATTTACTCCAGTTGGATGCCATGGAAGTTTATAGTATTGTAGGAAGCTTTTGTTAAAAGCATCTGAAAATTTTAAACAAATGTATAAATGGCGCAAATACACATTTTTTTCTTCAAACGGGAGTGTTCAATTTAAAAAATATTTTTATTGATTTCAGAGAGGAAGGGAGAGAGAGAAACACCAATGATGAGAGAGAATCATTGATCAGCTGCCTCCTGCATACCCCCTACTGGGAACTGAGGCCACAACTCAGGCATGTGCCCTTGGCCGGAATAGAACCTGGGACCCTTTAGTTTATCCACTAAGCAAAACTGGCTAGGGCTGGGAGTGTTCACTCTTTAAGTTGTATTTACTTATTGTAGGTATTTACAGAAAATACCCTTCATGTTTGGCATTTGAGGGTATCTGCAAGGAAGGATATAAAGTATAGCTCAGAGAGGCAATATGTTTTTATGCAGGGGTTGGTAGCGCTTCCTGTAAAGAACCTGGTAGTAAATATTTTAGGCTTGTAGGCCAAGAGGCAAAATTGAGGGTATTATACAAATACTTATATAATAAGAGAGAAACTAAATTTCCACAAACTTTTTATTGGAAAAAATTCAAAATATAATAATAATTGAGCACATTTTTTAAAAATAATACAGGTCTGCTAGAAGGAAGCATGGAATTCTTGGTTTTGAGGTAACATTTAACCTAATGGGATTCAAAGTTAGTGTTCCCTATCATCAAATGGATTGCAAATGTTCATCTGTAAAAACCATTCTCAACATATGGGCCATATAAAACCAGGCAGTGGGCCAGATTTGGCCTATGAACAGTAGTTTTCCAACCCCTGATGTAATGGAAAGACGGTGAGCTTTGAGTCTAGGCGCATGTAGGCTTGAGTACTAGCTGTGAACTTTTGACCTTGAACATATTAGATAACTTTGAGTTGTGGCATTTAGTAGTGCATAAACTGAAGGTAACAATACTTACCTCACAGAATAAATAACATTCCTATCTTTGTTGTGATTTTGCCTTGGGATTTCAGTTTTGTATATGCTGATGTAATTTAGCTAGACCGACTTAGAATTCATATTTAACAGATTCAAAAGCCAATTTTTGTAGGTAATAGAATACTCACGTAGTCTCAAAGTACTATGGGAAAACATGTTTTTGCAATGGAGAGATCTGGCAGTCACCACCTTAACGAAATGGCTAAACTTGGCAATCAGTGGTGGGATGTTCTAACAGTATCACCTGTGTGGTGTTCTTGCCAGAAATGTTTGACGTGAGTGTTACCACAAGGAAACATACAAATCCAAAATGTGGAATGTTCTGAGGGACAACTTGCCCTGAACTCTTGAAAGGATTCAGTGTCCTGAAGAATCAAGGGGAACTGTTCTTGACTAACGGAATGCTAAGGAGACATAACAAAATAAAAAAAAGTAATGCAAGAACATTACGTCTTGGATTAGAAAAAGAAAACCCAGTTCTACCAGTTTTAGGATAACTGAGGAAATGAATGGATTATGTGTTATATGATAATATTAATGTTTGAGGTGTAGTGATTGATGGTATAAGATAGTGGTCAGCAAACTCATTAGTCAACAGAGTGGCTCACGATCCGAGGTTTGCCGACCACTGGTATAAGAGACTATTCCTGTTCTTGGGAGGTAAAAATATATTTAGTGGTGGAAGATGGGGGAGGGAAGGAAGAGGAGAAGCAGAGAGAGAATAAGTTTTGTTCAGGGCTATGCATGTTTTACATGGCACAATACTTTCAATGGCAGATGCCCAAAACATTTTAAATTAATACTTTTAGGTATTAGGTAGGCTTCTTTGTCTGAAATCATGCCTAAGCATTGAATGTCTTCTTTCTCTTTTAACAGTGTAGTGGTTTGGCTTAGGCATACACTCTGGTACCTAACATTGGGTAATTGGATATGAGGGTTTATATTTTCTTGGGTAGCTCACCCAGGTTTCTCTGAACTGAAAGTCCTTCTTGATTTTCAGAACTCGTAGATGAACAGAAAGGGGAAAACCCAGGATAGCTGATGTGGCTCTTCAGCTATTTCCCGAGAGGCTGAGGCACAACTTGCAAGCATGTACTTCGAATTCTTCTTTATATTTCTGTTGTTGAGGGTGTCTACTTGAGGGCTGAGATCCCCTGGGGATATGCTGTGAGTAGAAGGAGGTTTAGAGAAAGAAGGCCTGCTGTGCATCTCTGAAGTGCTGAGTGGTTGGAGTACCGATGAAGTGTTCTGGGCAACTGAGGCAGAGGGCCAGAATAAAGCATGGTGGAGGCCTACTCTTCATGTTTTGACCCTAACCAGTCCCTCTTAGCTGAGAAGGGTGGTAACAAAGAAGTTAATATTCTGTTATATTCTTGCAGGAACTCTTATGGCTATATAGTGTGAGATAAAGCCTATTTAGCAGACACTTATAAAAGTATAAGATGAAAGAACAATTTTGCTACTACCCTGTTTTCCCTGAAAATAAGACAGTCTCTTATATTAATTTTTGCTCCCAAAGATGTGCTAGATCTTATTTTCGGGGGTGGGGGATCTATTATATTACAGCGAGTAGGTCTTATTTTCAGGGGATGTCTTACTTTCAGGGAAACAGGGTACAGGCTGTGAAAAATAATTTGACAAAAGTTCACTGAACAAGTGAATATATAGTAAACACTATAAAGTATGAGTCTTGTGGGGTACAAATGGTAAAATATACTCTTGCTTTGTGTTGGGCATTTGGGGAGTACATGGGGTACAGTGGAAACAATGGCCAAAATACCGATTTTGCTATATTACAAGGCTAGTGATGTGATCAAAAGCTAGTGAAAAGGATTAAGGGAATCCAGAAGACATGCCATATGGACTTGACTAAGGTTTCCAAGATAGGATTTGAAGGATGAGCCTGGTTGGTAAAGAAGTTGAGAGACAGAAGAACCAAGATGGCGGCATAGGTAAAACACCTATCTTGCCGTCATGCTCAGCAATTTTAATACTACAACTTAACGAAAGAACAAACACCTTCCAGAATCACCAGAAAGTTGGCCGAGTGAAAATTCCACAAATAAAAGTGAAGATAAGACACTGTGACTTGGAGGAGTGGCGGCGGACAGTGTTGAAGATTCACCCGGAGAGAGGTTTGGAGTGTGTGCCGCGGAGAGGGCGGGTGGCTGAAAACCAGCCAGTTTTCTCGAACAGGGAGACAAAGACATCCCACTGGACTGATTCTCCAGCTCTGGGCGAAGTTCAGGGAACCCACTATCACACGGGGTAAAAACTGGACAGTGGGAGGGCATGCGGAAGCTCGGGTGCTGCAGGGGTCTCTTGGCTTGTGGAGAAGGCAGCTTGCCCGAACAGCTCAGCTGCGTGACCGTGCAGAGAGCGCTCTGTGACTTGCTCTCTCATTCGGAAAACCATCAGACTGCTTTGTTTTACGACCCTGGGTGAGACATTGGGCATGCAGACTCATTTGGGGAGAGTCTGAATTCCCCGGCAGCCAGTGGAGGTTGGCAGCGGCTCTCTCTCAGAGGTGCTGGCAGCCATTGCCACCAACACAGAGTCCCTGGGGCCGCACAGGGCGGAGCTAACGCTGTCTGCTTGGCCCAGAGACTCCGCCCATCCAACCTGAGCACAGCTGAGCTTCACAGACAATTGGCTTGGAGGTCAACCCCTCCAAGTGCTAACAACGATTAACCTGAGCTTAACTTCAGCAAGACTGTGTAACCCATATCCACCTCAGGTAACTGGGGAGGCTGAGCCACTGTCCCTAGTAGGAAGTCTACCACACAAAGCTAATTGACCAACTCAGGGAAGCAGCCACCATGCAGAGACATGGAAAGAAATCATATGTGAAAGAAATGGAGGAAAAAAAACGACTGGACATGGAATTCAAAACCACAGTTTTAGGGCTTCTCAGGAGGCTCCAACAAAAGGTCGAGGCCTATAAGGAAATAAGCGAGACCGCAAAGGAAATGATCAAGACCAACGTGGAAATGAATGAGTCCTACAAGGAAATGAAGGAGACCCTCAAGGATATAAAGGAGACTCTCAAGGATATGAAAAAGGACCAACCAGAAATTAAGCATACACTAACTGAAATAAAAAATATTATACAAAGACCTAAAAGTGCTCTGGAGCACCCCAAGAACCAAGTTAAAGATTTGAAATACACAGAGGTAAAATCCACTCAGCTGAAAAAGCAAGAAACCAAAAGAATAAAAAAAATTGAAGATAGTGAAAGGGGCCTCTGGGACAACCTCAAGCATACCAACATCCGAATTATAGGGGTGCCAGAAAAAGAGAGAGAGCAAGACAATGAAAACCTATTTGAAGAAATAGTGACTGAAAACTTCCCATACCTGGTGAAAGAAATTGACTTAGGAGTCCAAGAAGCGCACCGAACCCCAATATATAGGAACCCTAAGAGGACCACACCAAGGCACATCATAATTAAAATGCCAAGAGCAAAAGACAAAGAGAGAATATTAAAAGCAGCAAGAGAGAAACAGTTGGTTACCTATAAGGGAGCACCCATACCATTGTCAGCGGATTTCTCAACAGAAACAATGCAGGCCATACGGGAGTGGCAAGAAATATTCAAAGTGATGAACAGCAAGAATCTACAACCAAGATTACTCTATCCAGCAAAGCTATCATGCAGAATTGAAGATCAGATAAAGTGTTTCGCAGATAAGAAAAAGCTAAAGGAGTTCATCACCACCAAACCAATATTATATGAAATGCTGACAGATATTCTGAAGGAAGAAGAGGAAGAAGAGGAAGAAGAAAAAGATAAAAGTGTAAATTAGGAACAACAAATACACATCTATCAACAAATGAATCTAAAAATCAAGTGAATTAATAAGCTGATGAACAGGATATACTGGTGAATGTAACAGAATCCCGGACATAGAGAGGGAATGGACTGACAACTCTTGGGGAGAAAGGGGGTGGGGGAAGTGCAGCAAGAGACTGGACAAAAATCATGCAACTATGGGAGAGGACAGTGGAGGGGGGTGAGGGCGGAGGGTGGGATGGGTACCAGGTGGAGGGGAACTATAGGGGGGGGGGAAAGGGAACAATGTAATTAATAAACTGAACAATAAAGAAAAAAAAAGAAGTTGGGAGACATCCAGCTTCCAGGCAGGGGACTCACCAGGTGTCCAGAGGCCTGAATAGCTCTAATGTGTGGAGAGATGGATGGAACGTGGAATGGCTGAAGCCTTAGATGCAGGGTAGGGAGGAGACAGACATGGGGTTGTTGGAGAGGTAGTTTGGGCCAGATGGGAGGGCCTCAAAAGCCATGTTCAGGTGTCTGGGTTTTATAGGAAAGGGTAAAAGGAGCCCTGGAAGCCTGTTGAGTTGGGGGATCATCTTGTTATAAGACAGTGGTCGGCAAACTTCGGCTCGCGAGCCATATGCAGTTCTTTGGCCCCTTGAGTGTGGCTCTTGCACAACATACCATGGCCTGGGCGAGTCTATTTTGCAGAAGTGGCATTAGAAGAGGTTTAAGTTTAAAAAATTTGGCTCTCAAAAGAAATTTCAATCGTTGTACTGTTGATATTTGGCTCTGTTGACTAATGAGTTTGCCGACCTCTGTTATAAGCCATCATGGAGGGAATGTGGAGAATGGTGTGTGAAGTTTCACAGTCTGGATTCAGGACTTGAAGCAGTCCATGTGTGAGCAAACAATCTGGCTTAGCTGCAGTGGGGAGAGAATAAAAAAGAGGGGCGGGGCCACTGGCGAATTCGTTCTGCCCCTCCTACCAAGACTTTTTAAGGAAGTCTTTAAAAAATATTTGAAAGAGAGAAGTTTATTCAAACCTTTGAACAGTTCTGAAAATTTACTACATTCCAGCTAGGAAAGAAAGTATTATTTCAGGCAAACTGGAATGGGTGTGGACTGATTACTCAGCACAGCCACTTAATCTTTCAGAATTAGGTGGGAGGGAAGCTATTTTAGTGGCCTTCAATCTTCTTCCAAAACTTTGTCCAGGTTCTTTTCAAATGGTCAGTGAATTTTTCTGATTCAGATCCAGCACCCTGACAGTTTAGTTGTACATCTGTAAGCTCTAAGGAAGTTTATTTCATCCAGTTCTTTTTTCTTCATTTCTTGCCTTCCACCTGAGAAAACAAACCTCAGTCCATAGGTTCTTGTTCTGTATTAGAAATGTGCACAATGTGTAACCTTAGATGGATCCAGCTGAGTGTTACAGGTTTGGGGTTTAGACTAAAGAAGAGGCATGGAATCTTTTCATTGTTTTTCTTTATTTTGAGAAAAGCTTAACAACTTTGACTGTTTGAAGGAGCAGTTATATAAAATATCTCCTGCTAACCAAATATTTGGGACAAAGCATCACATTATTTTCTTTAGATTGCATCAAAGTATTTCTACCCACAATTTAGAACCTTTCCATGAAGAATTTAGATTTAGGACATTTTGAACCTCGATAAACAAACAAAGAAAATAGCCTTACAAAATTAAACTGCTTTTAGGATCGAGACATATCCAATCTACGAGGTTCCACATGTAAGTTCTAAAGGCTCATAATCAGTTTATCTTCCTGTGGCTCAAATATTCTAGAATGTTCTTGGCATGTCTCCTGGAGGTTTAGTGTACTAAGTGACCTATGGGCTCACTTCTCCTATGTTCTTTTATATCATAGTTCCACTTATTCCGTGTTGGCAACAAAACAGTGATTCTAGTGGTATATAGGATCAAAGGACAGATTCCAGGGTAAGAAAGGTGATTTACTAATGTCAGATTCAGGTGCTACTCTCAAAATCCCATAGTGAGTGGTTTAGCAGAAATTTCAGTTATCTTTAAGATCTTTTCAGTTCTATGTGGTAATTATGGCAAAGGAATAACCGAGAGTTAACAATACTAAATTAAAGTTGTTAAGTTGTTCACGTAGCAAGGATTCTAATTTCTTAATAAATAGGAACTATTCTACAAGATAACTATATTGATATTGGAATTACACTAAAGCAACTGGTGTTTTTCTCTCGGTACAAGCAAGCCTGTACCTGAAAATGTATAATTTATTCACAATAAAGGGACTGTATTATAAAACTCAATTAAAAAAAGATTTTAAAATTGATTTTTAGAGAGAGAAAGGGAGAGGGAGAGAGAGAGGAACATCTATGTGAGGATGAAACATTGATTGGATGCCTTTTGTACACCCCCATTGAGACAGTAGTCTGGGCATGTGCCCTGACCAGGAATCTAACCTATGACCCTTCGGTCCAAAGGCTGATGCTCTAACTACCGAGCCAAACCCGCCAGAGCAGCAGTTACTTTTTATTTTGAGAGTTGGTTCATTCACTTGATTGAGAATTTTTTGACTATATCCTGGGTGCCTATCCTTATGCCTGGAGATGAATGGAACTTACCCCTTGTCCTTAGGGAGAAAACATTTTAATGAAAGGCAGAGATAAGTATATAATATAATGTGATGTGTTTAAATAGACATGAAAAGCTTGGATATGGAGAATTTCAAATGTATACAAAAGTACAGAGGAGGAGAATGAACCCTCATGAACCTATCATCTAATTTCAGTAGTTTTCAACTCTTGGTCAGACTTGTTCCACCCATACTCCTCACTTACTTCTCTCCTTTTATTTGGAAGCAAATCTAAGATAGTATGTAATGTAAGTGATGTTTTGGGACATTTGAATAGTCAGAGAATATGCTTGGAAAATAAACCATACCTAGGGACTTGGGAAGAAGCATTGGAGTTAAATCTAGGAGAGAGTGAAGAGGTTCCAGTTCCAGGTGAATGGGATGGAACCCAACAATTATTGAATACCAGAGGCCTGATGCATGAATTTGTGCACAGGTGGAGTCGCTTGGCCTGGCTGGTGATTGGGGCTGATTGGAGCCATAGGAGGTTGGCTGTAGGAGTGAACTTGGGGTAGCTCCTGTGTTGAGCATCTGCCCCCTAGTGGTCAGTGCGCATCATAGCGACTGGTTGTTCAATTGCTTAGGCTTTTATATATATAGATAGACTAGAGGCTCAGTGCATGAAATTTGTGCATGAAAGGGGTGTGTTTCTCAGCCTGGCCGGCACCCTCTCCAATCTGGGACACCTTAGGGGATGTCCAACTGCTAGTTTAGGCCGATCCTGCAGTTGGACATCCCTCTCACAATCTGGGACTGCTAGCTTCTAACAGCTCACCTGCCTTTCTGCCTGATCACCCCTAACAGCTTCTGCCTGCCAGCCTGATTGATGCCTAACTGAACCCCTGCCAACCCAAGCACTCCCAACTTCCCTCACCTGCTGGCCTGTTAACCCCCAACTGCTTGCTGTCTCCTGCTGGCCTGATAGCCCACAACTGCCCTCCCCTGCTGGCCATCTTGTGATGATGCGAGAGTATCGCAAGAGGGTGCAAGGATCACCTAGGCTTTTATTAGTATAGACAGATTTCTAAGTATTATATTAGGTTCATTTAGCATTTTATTTATTTATTTGTTCATTCATTCATTCATTCATTCATTTATTTATTTATTCTTCCAATAGTCTTATGAGGGAGAGAATATTTCTACTTTACATACGGAGAAATTAGGTTTCAGGCAGATTAAATTAACTTGCCCAAAGCCATAAAACTAATCAGTTTCTTCATTGAAAACCAACCTTGACTTTAAGGCTATTTAATTTATTTTTTAATACTCACTTGAGGATATTTTTTATTGATTTGAGAGAGAAAGAGAGAGAGAGAGAGAGAGAGAGAGAGAGAGAGAGAGAGAGAGAGAGAGAGAGATTGATTAGTTGCTTCCCATACTCATCCTGACTGGGAATTGAACCCACCATCTTTTGATGTATAGGTCAACACTCCAACCAACTGAACCACACAGACCAGGGCTTTAAGGCTATTTAGTTTCCCTTCTAGATACAGAGATGTGAAAGGGCAAGATGTGTTTGGACAGTGGAGAAGCTGAATGCAGCTACAGAACTGTGTGTATATGTGTGTGTGTCCTGAGATGAAACTAGGAAAAACAGCTGAGGGACAGGTTGTGAATGGGCCTTAATGCCATACTAAGGAGATGGGATTTTGTCCTGAGGGTGGTGGGGATCCAGGCTGAGATGTCTTGAGGCATGAAAACAGTATTGCTAAATGGAAAAATGGTGCAAAATAGTATGTGGTATTCTATTTGTATGAAGTATTGAATAATCAACAGGAAAAACAGGTGTGCATCATACTAGTATATATCTTCTATATTCTATAATAATAAAAGGGTAATATGCTAATTAGACTGGACATCCTTCCAGATGTCCTTCCTTCTGGACAGAGCTGCAGTGGGCGGGGACTGGCAGAGGTGGCAGAGGCCCCCAGGCCATGGTGGCAGCAGTGGGTGGGGGCTGGGGCCAAGGCCCTTGTATGAATTTTGTGCCTTGGGCCTCTAATATATATATATACTAGAGACCCATTGCAGGAAGATTCCTGCAAGAATAGAGCTTCCTGTGGCCTGAGCACAGCTCCCTCCCTTCTCTGCTGCTCACTCCCTTCTCCGCTCCCTTCTCCACTACCTTGCTCTCTCCTGTCTCTGCTGCATTGCTCGCTCCCATCTCCTCTGCCTTGCTCCCACCTCCTTTCCTTGCTCCAGTCTCCTCTGCCTTGCTCCCTCCCTTCTCCCCTGCCTCCCTTGCTTACTTCTCTGCAGCTTTGCTCCCTTCTGCAGTGCTTGGCTTCCTTCTACGCCGTCTTCTGCATGCAGATATGCAAATTAACCGACATCTTGGTTGGGTTAATTTGCATATGCACTCTGGCTGGTGGGCGTGGCTTGTGGGTGTAGTGAAGATATGGTCAATTTGCATATTGCTCTTTTATTAGATAGGATGACATTTCTAGAAGAATATATACTTTTTCCTCTGGAATATAAAAGGTGTGGGATATTTTTTAATTCTTCGTACCCACTTACAATTATCTGAACTTTTGTACATCTAAAAGTCATTGAATTTAAGTTATTTTAAACCAACAATAGGATATGTGTTAGTTTAAGGTCTATAAATGAAAGATTATAATAACTTTAAAATATATATTTATAGATTTCAGAGAGGAAGAAAGAGAGAGAGAGAAAGAGAGAGAATATAATTGATCGGCTGACTCCTGCAGGCCCCCTACTGGGGATCAAGCCCACAACCCAGGCATGTGCCCTTGACAAGAATTGAACCCAGGACCCTTCAGTCCACAGGCTGATGCTCTATCCACTGAGCCAAACTAGCTAGGGCACAATATCTTGAAAATACTTCTGTTTTATTCCTTTGAAACGAGCACTCAAGATGTAATTTTAATGCTTAGGAAATCATTTGCCTGGGAACTTAAAAAATAATCACTTTTACTTTTGATCAACTAGGATCATCCACAGGTAGTGGAAATGACTAATCTGTTCTGTTTTCGCCCCCATCGACTTTCTAGATTTCATACATCAGAATCCACCCCCTGAAAAATTCACTCTCTTTTGTAAGAAGGGTAACAGCCATCCTTTGTTATTTTTAATTTTACTGTTGAAAGAGGCAGAATAATCAGCCCTGAAACATCATGAGTAGGTAGAATTTAATTATCTGAATTGAATAAGTCCCTGTAAACTGTAAGAAAAAGAAACCAGCGTGTACACATAGGTTCTCCAGGGACTTGTGGTTAGCTACACTGTGAAATCCTTGAGATTTCATAATATGGCTTGTCTCATTTTCCTGTTATGAAATGGGTTTTTTTTCAGCATCACTTTTCTTGTCTGTTTTCAGATCACGGAACTGTGTGGTGCCAAGCGCGTTGGTTATTTTGGGCCAACTCAGTTTTACATTGCCTTGAAATTAATTGCTGCAGCACAGTCTGGCCTCCCTGTGCGGATAGAGAGTATTAAATGTGGTAAGTAGCTCCCAGTTGTACATTTTCTTACCCATGACCCGTTTCTTATTTCTGAGAAGCATTTTTAGTGGGTTTAAAGCCTATTCTATAAGCATTTGTGGAATTTCTTCTTGCTTTATCCAACTCCCATGTAAACTGAAGTAAGAAAACTTAGCAAGTATCTTAGTTCCTTTTTCTTTTTTAAGTGGGAAACATTCAGAGAGCAACCTGAGATTAGTTCCTTTTAACTGACTTGCCATTAAAATAGATTTTGTTCTTTAGCAGGAAGAGATTGGGATAGGCATTCCAGAGCCATGGCAAAAGAGTAGCATTCATTTTAATTTTCCACTTGAGCAATTTATACTGTCATTTAAAGCTTTGCTCAGGACAAGGGGATGTGTAAGTGTGAGAGACTGGGTGGAACTGCCCCCATTCTTTCTTTTTTGTCCTTGTCAGTCATATCAGCTCTGATCATTCTTTAATTCCCCAATTCTTGAAGCACCATTCTGATGATTAGTAAGTACTTTGGGGGTACCAATTTTGGCAGAATGAAATTATCTTCTTAAAGTTTTGATGTAACATTTTCTTATGTTGCCATCCCTGCTCCCAACCCATTGTATAGTTGAGCACTTTCCACAACTTGAACAAAAAGCAAAGCTCCAGACTCTCGTCATCATTTATACTTGCTTCAGTACTGGTTTTACAAATCTGTGTGAAGAAGGTGCATACTCAGCACATCAAGGGATGTGCCGAGGTCCCCCGTAATTCTCTGATACAAATGACTTTTATATGTCCACACAGCATGCAGGAATTTTTCCCTTTTCCTCATATTGAGATGAAAAACCACTCAGCTGTTTACACCTGTCCTCTGAAGTCCCTGGTAGACCTTGAAGTGGGTTCAGGATTTATGGTTTGTCCATGGTAACCTTGTAGGACAACTCCAGATAGCTGAGAAGATTCTCATAGCTTGGGGAAACACAGCCCTTTTACCCTAACCATCAGAGGACTGTGATCATTCTGCTCACCTTTATCAGAAGCTTAGTGTATGTCAGGCACTGTCTCATTTAGTCTTCACATTCAGTATTTGTATCAGTTTGTGTTGCTTAGGGTAAGCTGTGATAACAGACACCACTGAAATCTCAGTGTCCTAACAAAAACAAAGGTTCGCTTCCCAGTTTGCAGTGGGTGGGGGTGAGCTCTAGGGCAGCTGCCCTCCATGTGGCGGCCCTGTTATTCTGGCTGCTTGTTCTTGTGGCACCTCCAGCACAGCACCTGTTCCCATAATTGCCAGAACAGAGAAATAGTTTCTCACCCTAGCAGTTAAATGCCTGGATGTGACTCATGTTACTGCTTGCTCACAGTGCATTGGCCAGAACTTGTCACGTGATTCATTGAACTGCAAAGCAGACTGAAGGGGATGTAATTTTCTCAAGTGCCTGCAAAGAGAGAAGTGGCTGAACAATGGCAGTCTTTATTATGGGACTGTTATTATCCTTATCTTACTTACAGATGTGGAAATGGAAGTTTAGGGCAGTTGAGTAACTTGCCTAAGGATGCAAGGCTAGTAGAGTTTGGAGCCAGGAGCTCAGCTGGTGGTTCCTATGCTCTTCATTGTTATGCAAAGTAGCTTCTTTCTGATTATTCTTTCTGTTTAGTAAATGCTGACTGTGATCTGTAATCTTGGAATATTATCCAAATGGGGGAACAAATCTGACCCAAAAGGCATCTCTGGGTATTACATAATTTGGTTCCTTGAAACAAGTTTCTTGATGGAGCATAATTTCAGTGGCTCGTTTAGTGTGTACTGCAAGACATAGCAGTCACTACTGTCAGTCACTTGTAGTTAAACTTACATCACAGCGGGTTTGTGGCAGGCACTGGTGGTTTCCATTCCACTGTAAAGGGGCATTAAGCTTTATTGTAGCATCTTCCCACTTTATCTTCTGGAGAAGTTAGGCTTGTTTTGTTGTATACAAGAATGAAGTTCAGACACTTTGCCTCTTATTTTAAGCAAGACTGAAATCTTTTACCTGCTTAGTGCCCAAAGCTATGGTTCAGTTTCTGAGGAGTGGCGAATAGGTAGGAGGATTGCCTGTTATCACTTGTGTATAGGATTAACGCTTTTCACAAATATAAGGCTTTCTCAGTTGTGTTTTATAAATCCTGATGCCTTTTACCTCTGACCTACAGAGCTTTAAATGCAAAACGAAAAATAGAAGCCACCCCTAGACATTCTAATCTGTTTAGCCTGGGATATGGCCTGAACATTGGGATTTAAAAAAAAAAAAGATAATGTTTTTATTGATTTTAGAGAGGAAGGGAGAGTGAGAGAGAAATAGAAATATCAACAAGAGAGAAACATAGATCGACTGCCTCTTGCATGCCCCCAACTGGGGATCGAGCCCACAACCTGGGCAGGTGCCCTGACCAAGAATTGAACCCTTGACTTCCTGGTTCATAGGTTGACACTCAACCAGTGAGCCACACCGGCTGGGCTAAACATTGGGGTTTTAAAGAGCTCCTCAGATGATTCTTGTGTGCAACCAGTGTTGACAGTGCTTCTAAAGAAAGCCAAGTGGAGCATTTGTAAGAGCTTTGCTTTAACTACGAGTATTTGGTTATACCTGAGCCTGAACTGGGGTGAGGCAAGAGGCACTCAGGGCGCATAATTTAAGGAGGCCCTCACTCTCAGGGCCCTTCAAGAGTCGAGTCTGCATTTACTAGTACATGGCCCTGAGAGTGAGTGCGTCTTTAAATATTGGCACTGGGCATCTCTTGCCTCACCTTAGAGCTGAGTTAAACATCCAGGGTCATCTGTTGAACACCAGTAAAATACTGGTCTGGGAGCTTGCAAAGGCTGTACCATTTACTTCTCCCCCCACCCCCCTGCCCTTGTGTACTCAGAAGTAGAATCATCCTCTCTTGGGCAGTTCAGAGTACAAATTATTTATGTGATCTTGTTCCGTCTTTTCAGATCCTTTTTTTGCAGACTGAGCAGAAACAAATACCTTTCTGAGAAGACACCATAGGATTAGCTTATATTTGATTTACTTTTCTCTTATGAAGTCCATTCCTTCTTTGAGGGCTGGAGAGCTGCTGAAGTTGGGAAACATTAAAACAGAAAAAAAAATGGCAGCCATCCTCTCTTTAGGAGAGTCTTGATTTAATTTTCCAGATTGGTTATCCTATTTAAGTCTCTTGGGCCCTTGGCTGATTGATCACGCAGGGATCTGTCATATTTCCTACTTCTTGAATCAAATGTGGACATAGCAACTAAAAATAAACACGATGTGGATATTAGAGAACCAGCGGCCTTCTTTGCCTGGGGAACTAGGATACTTGCTGTTGCTAAGATGTTTTCTGGCTTTAGCACCGCATCAATCATTGGAAATGCAGCTGTGTTTTTAGAATAGCAAGCTGATAGGAGCGCAAAGGCACAGTGAGTATTATCCTCAACAGTGGATACAGATGCAAATCATTATGCGCAATTCGCAATATTATCCTCATTTTCGGAGTTGTCTGTGTTGTGTGATTTGTTGTGCTGAGAACTAGAAATGTGCCGAAGCATTATTTTTTGTTTTCAGAATAGTTTTGTCAGATTTGAAAGATAAGTAAATATATCAAACCGTTACATTTCAGTTCTTTGCAGCATTGTGAGTGTGGCTAATGGTTTTGACAGTCGGATCTGGCTGAACATTGGACTAATTGCTTTAACTTGATACCGTTTTCCTTATTCCATTATGGAAAGACTACTGGAGATTGAATGTGAAAGTTTATTAAGGAATAAAGTAGGATAAGAAACTCTTCTGCCCTGGGAATGAAGGACCTTTCTGTAGGGCAGCGGCACTGGCACTAGTAAAGTGGCAGCTCTGGAACAGATGTTGTTTAGCACTTCAAATGATTGATATCTATTTCCACATCTGTAAGTGAAGGCTAATAATAGTCTTAAATATCGGCACTAAGTATCTCTTGCCTCACCTTAGAGCTGAGTGAAACAGCCAGGGTTATCTGTTGAGTTGTTGTGAGGATTAAATGAGCTAATATTTGCAGATCTTAATACAGTGTCTGGCATACAGTAAGTGCTATATAAGTTTTGCCTGCTATCATTTGTCACTTATTTATATAATATCATATCCTTATTTTTTTTTTTTTTGGTGCTGAAATAAAGGATGAAGTGGGAGATAAGTCCGAATCCTGAATGAGGTCTACGAAGACTTGATGGCATTCAAAAATGTTAAGCTAGAATACTTTGGTAAAACTGGTAGCATTGTTCTGTCTTGACATTATTCTAGGAGTCCTTATTGTGTCGAAATAAAAATTTAATCTATATTTAGTGCTCTGGAAATTTTCCTCAAAAGTGATTCATTTTTTGGACAGTGAGTTCCCCTTTCCTCAGTTCTAAAATAAAGTCTCACTTCAGCTTCTCTGATTCTGGTCCTAAAGAATTGCCGCTGCCTCGATTTACGATCTCAAAGACCGACAGTGACATACGATTTGGGAACTCGGCTGAGCTGCATGGAACTAAGGCTCAACTTCCATATTTAATCTCGGAAAAAAATACCTTCAAGAGAATGGATGATGAGGATAAACAGGTAAACAATCTGATCAGGCATGTCCATTTGACTGACCATGAAACCTCACGTGGCAGTGCCTCTTATCTGCTGTCAAGCTTCCAGCAAATCTCACCATCTGGGTTACAATTACAGACTTGGAAGCGAGCCAGTGAAATTTCCTTGTAGCAAGAAATAGTGAGCCGAATGCAAAGGAATTACCATGAGCCACCTATGTGCCCTTTAGAGCTTACATTAGTGTAGAATTGTGTCCAAAGTAAGGCCCCCGATTTAGCACACTCATTTGATTAATTTACTTCCAAATGAGTTTTTTGAAATGTAAACTTTTAGGAGTTTTTCAAGGAAGTCTGGAGGAAAGGTTTCTCTGGCTAGATATGTTTGGAGAATGCTGCTTCATATACTATTCTGGGGGGGAGACTAAATCCTCAGTCTTGGAGCTTCATAGTGCACATTAGCACATTAAATGTCCTGAGAAGTCCTGCAATGAAGGGACCTAGAGATCTGTATTTACTAAACTTCTTTCACCAGGGCATCTTTTTTGGGGTGCATGCTTGGAATGCACCCTGAGAACTACTGTCATTGCACATTAGCAAGTTAGGAACAAGAATAGGGAGGATGGGCTTTTAAAATTAGACCACTAATTGTAATAGTCAGATGGTGGTTGGTAGGGACAAAAGTGTCAAATGCCAGAAGAGTAGCCTATCAAGAAGAGGTAAACAGTCTAACACATTAGTAAATCCTGAAGTCATCATGGTACTGCTCATACTTTTAATAAAGATATTGAATCATGCAGACAAGTAAATTATATTAAATATAATATCTTCTATAAGGCAAATCAATTTGTTATATTTTAGGAAGATGAATTATATATATAGGGGTGTCTGTGTCCATTGGTTAGGCTTATATGCATGTATACAAGTCCTTTGGTTGATCTCTCCCCTTTACCCCCACCCTCCCCTCTCTTCCCTCTGAGGTTTGAAGGTCTGATTGTATATTTTTTTTGTTAAACCTCACCTGAGGATATTCTCCCATTGATTTTTAAACGAGAGATTGGAAGGGAAGGGGAGAGACAGAGAGAGAGAAACATCAATGTGAGAGAGACACATCGATCGGTTGCCTCCCACATGAGCCTGCAACCAAGGTTCATGCCCTTGATGAATTGAACCTGAGACCCTTCAGTCTGCAGGATGATGCTCTATCCACTGAGCAAAACTAGCTAGGGCAAAAATGTTTTTTAAATGCAGTGAAATTGAAGTTGGAGAACTAATTTACATGGCTCACCCTGATAATGCTGGATATCTGAGGTCTTGCTGCAGAAGTTTTATACTTATCTGTCTATCTATATAAAAGCCTAAGTATCCATCTGACTGTCTGACCTGTAGCTATTATGTTCACTGACCACCAGGGGGCAGAAGCTCAATGCAGGAGTTTCCATGATGTGCACTGGGCATTTAAAAATAAATGCCACCACAGACCTGGCACCAATAAAGTAACACTTGGCTTTCCCCAAGTGGGACACAGGCCCTGCCACTACCCCGGGGTGACAGCCCACCAAATTGCAGCCAGTGCTGCTAAGACCCCATGGTGCAAAATGCGGCACACAGCCCTGCCAAGCCCAGTAACAGTGGATGTGGGCGCCGGATAATGACATCACATAGCAACGCCTGCTTCTTCTCCCTAGCAACTACTAGCCTCCTTACAGTTTCTTTAGTCCAGGAACACGACTTGGCTTTATAACTGGGAGCAAACATTTTATACTTTAACCAAGTATTTGTGAAGCATTTTCACATGCCTCATCTCATTTGATCCTCACAGAAGTCCTGGAGTAGGTAGATAATAGATTCGGTGGGATCCTATTTTCTTTTCATTAGATGAAAATGGAGCTTTAGAAAGCTTAGAAACTTGACCCAATGAAAGGAAGTAAGAATTGGCGGACCTTGAACATGAATTCAGGTTTCCTCACTGCACAGGATATAGACAAACACTGTCGCAGTTAAATATTTTACCCTTTGTTCTCTCTGGGTGTTGATATTTACTGCTGTGTTGCTGACAAGGACCTGAAAGAGAAGTTGGGGTGCTTCACTGGGCTGGAAAAAGTTTAGCTATATCAGAAAGGTCTAATTAAGCAAGTTTATTATAAAAAAAAGTCTAATATGCAAATTGACTGAATGGTGGAACCACTGGTGGAATGACCAGTTGCAACGATGTGCATTGACCACCAGGGGGAACATACTCAACACAGAAGCTGCCTCCAGCCTTCAGGCCCCAGGCCAGCCAAGGTGGGTGCCAGCGGGGGGCACCCTGATTGCCCCAGAGAGGGAGGTAACTGGCAGCAGGGGGTGGGACTGGCCAATGAGCTGCCGGCCAGTGGCAGAGGCAGTGGGCAGGGCTTGCAAGTGGGCAGCATGAGGCCCGCCAAGGCAGATGCCAGCAGGGACCCCTGATTGTCCCACTGATCACCCCACAGATCAGCCCTGAATGCCAGTCAGACCTAGGGACCCTACCCGTGCACAAATTTTGTGCACTGGGCCTGTAGTCTATATAATAAAAGAGTAATATGCTCATTAGACTGGGTCGACCAGTTATCTTCCAGACATCTGACTTCCTTCTGGACAAAGCCATGGTGGTGGGGGCCAAGGCAGAGGCAGTTGGGGGAGAGATCAGGTCGGCAGGGGAAGGCAGTTGGGGGCAAGATCAGGCCAGCAGGGGTGGGCATTTGGGGGCAAGATCAGGCCTGAAGGGGGGGGGGGCATTTGGGGGTGAGATCAGGCCAGCAGAGGAGGCAGTTGGGGGCGAGATCAGGCTGGCAGGGGAGGGCAGTAAGGGCTGATCAGGCAGGCAGGCAGAGAGGTTAGGAGTGATCAGGCAGGCAGGGGGCAAGGTAGGGGTGATCAAGCTGGCAGGGGGGCAAAGTAGGGGCAATCAGGCCGTCAGGCAGAGGGGTTAGGGGTGATCAGGCAGGCAGACAGGTGAGTGGTTAGGAGCCAGTCATCCTGGATTGTGAGAGGGATCCCAGATAGGAGAAGGTGGAGGCCGGGCTGAGGAACCCCCCCTCCATGCATGAATTTTGTGCACTGGACCTCTACTGTATACATATATAAACAGCTAAGTTGACTTGCACATGCACAGTACATATAAAACTCTCACTGGGGCCAGTTGCATGCATTATGTTTCAATCTATCATTGTCAATTGTGAATTTGGTTGACACTCTATTATAGAGAAAGGGCCAATAGCAATATTTAAATATTTCTTTTTAAAAAAATATTTTTATTGATTTTTTACAGAGAGGAAGGGAGAGGGATAGAAAGTCAGAAACATCGATGAGAGAGAAACATCGATCAGCTGCCTCTTGCACACACCCCACTGGGGATGTGCCCGCAACCAAGGTACATGCCCTTGACCGAAATCAAACCGGTTTTGGCAAAAATATTTCTTGTAATTAATTTCCTTTCAATGTTCATGAATCTGTGCACCAGGACACCAGTAATTTTATATTTAAGTGAGGTGTAGCATGTTCTTCATATATAGCATAAGAATCTTTGGTCACCAGTATTTGACATGCTTTCCTATCAGCATTTGGAGAGGAATGAGGGTTCACTATCCCAGAATGGTTGGTGACCTGGGAACTTTCTGGACCCATCCCCTGGCTGTGTGAGTAAGGACACATCCTTTTGGCTGAGTTTATGCTAGCCGCCCCCCCCCCCCCCCCATCTGTGAGTGTGAGCTTACAGTTCAAAGCAAATAGTCTTTTATTTTTCTTGAAGGAAAAGTCTTAATCAGTACCTCAGATTGTATTTTTTAGACTAACAGCAAGTATATAGTGCCTGTGTTGATAAAAATTACTGTTTCTTTGATACTTGGGCACTCTGAAATTACCACTGTGTTGGTAGCGTTAAAAATACGGAGGAGGAAACCCAGTAGCAGAGTAAGGTTGCTTTTCTTGCCTAGGGTCCAACATCAGGTTCCCATTTGAGTTGAGATTCTAATTGTAACATGTTTAAGGCTCCATCCTGGTGTTTACGAGTGGCTAGTTGGAGTGGTTCACCCATAATTAACTATTTTGCAGTCTCTCGATGTAAAAACACACACACACACAAAAAAACCACCTGCCATTTTACTTGGCATAGTAAGCTCTAAGAATATTTAGTATTAAGCATTTAAAATATTTTTAATAGCCACATTTGCTGGAAGACTTGATGAGTGTAAATCCAGGAAGAAAGGGCCTTTATTAATGAATGAAAATTGAATCTATCCACAAAGAGATCAAAATGGGGGGATATGAATGGTATGTCTTGTGATGATCAGCGTCTTTTATTTTCCAAAGGAAAATATTATTGGAATAACTGAAAGTGCTCCAGGCTTATTTTAATAATTTAGGTACCTGAGTACTGGTGAGACGTTATTCTCTGGGAGACTTTTGAGTCCTCAGACACTGATTTTTAATCCAGCCGAATTTTTGAGAAAACATTTCCTCCATTTGCTAAACCAACTGGCTCACCAGCAGTAGAGCTGTGTGATACTTCATAACTGCAGCTCAGAGTGCCAGGCTTCTCCAGTGATTGCTTCTGAACTCTGCTCTGATTTTTTGAAGCAGGAAACACAGTCTCCTACCATGTCACCCCTCGCCTCCCCTCCCTCTTCTCCGCCTCATTACCAGAGGGTGCCCTTGAGCCATGGCTACAGCAAACTGCGGAGCAGCACGGAGCAGATGCATCCAGGTAAGAGGCAATCTGCAGGCCAGCTGTCCCAGGCAGGGTCTCAGAGACTCCTTAATCTATCAGGCAGCAATGCTGCCAGCTGCTGAACCTCCGGACTTAATTACCTCTGTCTTTGGAAACATGGCTCAATTTAATTTTATTCTCTCAAGCAAGGTTTAAAAAAATAAAATGAAATATATCTTAGTAATGCCTTGTCTCCTACAAACTTTAGACTTGTAAACAACGATTTAGATGATTTAATCTCTTATATACAGATTTCATCACACAGGAAAGTGGCATATTAAGGGGTTGTGTTGCTTTGGAAATGTTATTCTTTCCTGCAAACATACCAAACATATTTATATAAGAACTGCTTTGATGGAATGACTGAAAAATATAACACTGCAAATGCAAAAAGAGTTGATTCAACCGTTAAAGACTGATCACATAAATGGAATTATTTAGCTCTTGTGTTTGGGAATAAGAATACAGGAAATGACAGGGAAAGCATTTTGCTGAGAAGTGTATAGAGTGTCCGTTGTGGGTTTGCCTGCTTGCTCACATTCAGGCTGTGCTGGCCATGCTATTGGTAAAATCCGTTAGTTGCTTCTAAGGGTGACTTGCAGAGTTGGCTGCCTAGGCACAGTGCTGAAACTCCATAAATTCACTGCAGCAGCTTGTCCTCCTGGGGCTCAGACTCCTAGTTTAAGATATGACCAATTAAAGGTATTCTAGAATTGGATACCCATAATCCCCCTTTTTATTTTGTGGACTATGGCTGAAATGACCCAGTTTCTGCAGGCTTTTGCTGCATTGAAAATAGTGGTGACTTCTGGAGGGACACAGATATAAAATGTGTGCTAGCCTGGCCTAGAGAGAGGCTGTAATCTTGCAGAAAGCAAGCGTAGCATAATGGGAAAATCTTTTGATTGAAATCAGAAGGTGTGGGTTTATGTGACTAGCTATGTGACCTTGGGCAAGCCATTTAACTGCTCTGAGGCATGGTTTCTTCTCTTTTAAAGTGGAGTCTCTTGTAGGGGTATTTTAAGGTTTGGTGAGAACGTGAGTATAAAATCTGATTAGAAATTAAGTCCTTTGCAAATGCAAGATGATATTGTAACAAGAAATCACTCTCCTGGAACTTGATTGTCCTACTGATGTCTGCAACAAAATGGGGTTGCGAATTCATTTTCCTCTTACAGTCCAGTCCCCCTCCTGGCTGATTTCCCTTTTTTTAGAAGTGGGTTTTTAAAAATTCCTAATCTTATTTGGGCTTGGAAGTTGGAGTCCTGTGCCTAGCATGGTGCCTGATCTTTGATTTTTAATTCACAGGTGAGTCATTTTTGTTCAGTGTATCACCATGATCCATCCTATCTTTTTTGATATTCCTTAAAAACCTTGTCTGTACTAGCTTTATTTCATGGCCACTCTCTCCTCATCCCATTCAATTTGGGCTTCCGTTTCCTCAGTGGCGAGGAGATAACCTGCTTCTCTCCATCTGTTTTGACTCTTAGTGGCACCTGTCAAGGTTGTTCATGCCTTTACGCTTTTTTAAGTCTGATTTTAAAAAGAGTCAGGTAAAAAGTACATATGATAAAATGCACACATTTAAAATATTCAGTTTAGTTTTAACAAATTGATGTACCCATGTAACCACCATTTTGATCAAGAGTAGAACATTCACATTACCCTCTGCTCCCTAGTGCAAGCACTGTTCTAATTTTTATCACTTTAGATTAGTTTGGTCTTTTCTAGAACTTCATATAAATATAATCATATTGGATGACTATACTCTTATTTGTCTGCCATCTTTCCTGCAGCATAGTGGTTGAGATTCATCCATATTGTGTATATCAGTAGTTTGTTCCTGTTTATTACTCAGTAGTGTTCCATCATGTGGATGGATCACAGTTTGATGAGCTGTTCTCCTGTTGATGGACATGCGGGTTGTTTCCAGTGTTTGGTTGTTAAGAATATGAGTGTGACATATGTTGTAATTTCCCTGGCGCCCAGGAATGGAATTGCTGGACTTAGGGTAGATGCATAAGAACGTACCAAAAGAGTTTTCCAAAGTGGCTCTATACTTCCCACTGGCAATGTATGAGAGACTTCATGCTCCTTGAAAGCATTTGGTATTCTCAGTGGTTTCTTTTTCGTCAGTGTTTTTATTTTTATTTTTAAGTTTAGCTATTCTGTTAGATGTGAAGTACATCTTTTTGTGGTCATCCCTTTATTCTTGAAACATTGTTTTCTAAGTTTCTGTTATCCCTTCCTGGTTTTTCTCCTACATTATAATCCTTAGACAGATGAGCTGCTCTTCTAGAGGGTTCTTTGTACAGCTTACCCATAGAGAGGAAGCTGAGTGAACAGTCTCCTGTTTCTGAAGGAGTTGAGTTTCCGGGATCTAGCCACCATTTAGGAGGCTGTTAGGTCCCTGTAGCTAGGAACAAGGTCATTTATAAATAAAATGTTTACAGGCATTTCTATTTAGGCTTCCCCATCTATGTAAGTCAAAGGAAGGGAGAATTTTTCTATCTGCAACTTGGGTCCATCTTGTGATTTTTGCTTCTAATTGATACTATTCATGTCAAAGCTTGTTAATTCCTGTTATTATAATGTTGGTGGATTTCCCCCCCCCCCAAAGGACTTTCCTTACCTATTTGCTTCCTTTTCTGTCATATATCTTTAGGTCAAGAAGTAAGAGATGTTCACATGTCTTCCTTCTCTCTCTCCACACATTTTCAGAACTCAGTTTCTCCAACCCATTTGATGGGCTTGAGATTCTCTTTCCCATTTTTGTACTCCATTTTACCTTTGGTCTAGACCAGCGGTCACCAACCTTTCGGACCTCACAGACAACCAGTGATCCACAGACCATTGGCTGGCGACCGCTGGGCTAGACAGTAGCATATCTAAAACCTGTTAAACCTTAGCGACGCTGGTACTAAGCAATCCAGAGTTATTTTTAGTTTCCACCTTTTCAGAAAGGAGTTTTGCTGCTGGCATAATTTCCTTGTAATACATTTTCTGGGGTTACTTCCCTGTCCAATATTCTGCCACGATTCCTGGCTGGTGGAGCATGTATTGAGTATGCTTTAAATCAGACTGAGCATCCTCAGAGCAGTCTGGAATTCAGAGCCCCTCTTCAGCTTCTCTCCTGGGCTCCTGTTAGTTTCACTTGCTGGATATAGCTGTAGCTAATGTTCATTGCATAAGAATTATGTGCCAGGTATCATGCTGAGGTCTTTATGTGCATTATATTCTTCTTACCACAACCCTCAGAGGCACATAATGCTACCTGTATTGTAAAAATAATGTTTAAATAATAGTAATACATGTATATGGTTTATATGCCTATGGTGAAGACGACTATTTTCCCCACTGAACTTGTTTCTGATCACCAGAGGCAACTACTTTCAACTCTTTCACTTGTTTGTTCTTCTTTTAAAAAAATATTTTATTGATTTCTTACAGAGAGTAAGGGAGAGGGTTAGAAAGTCATAAACATCGATCAGCTGCCTCTTGCACACCCCCTCCTGGGGATGTGCCGGCAGCCAAGGTACATGCCCTTGACCAGAATCGAACCTGGGACCTTTCAGTCCACAGGCCGACGCTCTATCCACTGAGCCAAACCAGTTTCGGCTTCACTTGTTTCTTCTGATGTCTAATGTGTTATCTCAAAATCAATATGTGTGTTCTGCTTTCTTTTACACATGTTATTCTGATGTATTGATTCTAGGTATCTACTCACGTAAGAGCATGGGCTGTGATGTTTGTTTCCCGGCCCTAAAAATAGACTTGGTGGGCCCACATTTCTCCTTTCTGTCCATTTCCAGCCTGTGTGACTATGGGTATTTCACTTTTCAGGGCGTCAGTTTCCTTTATCTGTGAAATAGAATAATCTCTGCCTCAGGGGTTTGCTTTGTGCATCAGATGGAAATGTAAATACCTGTGCCTACCAGTTTCTGGCACACTGTAGGTGCTCAAATGTTCCCTAGTGCTTTCTGGAATCTGGTATTTGTTTTATTTGTGAAATTCTTAAGTATTCTTGAACATCACCTTCTGGTTACCATTCACCGCGTTGACTCAGATGTAGAGTCTGTATTGTGAAGTTACTCATGTCACTTCTAGTTTGACATTGAATCTCCGATTGATGAAATCTTCAGGGTTTGTTTTATACTCCTATTCTTGGAGAAAAATGGTACATCTAGTTCCTCATTAAACCTCTTGTCAGGGGATCTAAGAATTAATCTTTTTTTTTTTTTTGCATTGAGTTGCGTGTCTTGTGTTTTATTAGGGAGGAAGGAGAGTAGAGTTCAGATCCAGTTGCGGAATGAGACAGCAGTCAGACCAATGATGGCCTGAATGTCAGCTGTGGTGCTGATAGAGCGGATCAGAGCACGAGTCTTGGACTTGTGACTGCATGGGCTTCAGGCACCTTTCTCGCAACAGGCTCTGAAGGGAACCAGAATCATGTAGGATCGGCTCCCCAGGGACAGCTCATGACCATTAGTATCCCAACTATGATACCGTTTACCGTTGTCCAAACCTTCCGGCATTAAGAGTCTAATTTGGTGTTCCATCCAAGTGAAATGATCTTAAAAAGCTTTCTCAACACCCGCCTACCAGCTGAGATTTATTTTTAAGATCTGGATTGTGTGCTTCCTGTTTATGTTTCTTTTTCAATTTTTATATTTTTAATAATTCTTAGGGGAGTCTGAAAATACATGAAGTGATTTGTTAGGCAATGATTTTGATATGTTAATGTGTTTTATTGTGTTATCATCTTGTGTTCCAGTTTCTTGGATGAAACACAATAAGCAGATGTGAGCCGAGGAGTTGTTTGTTATTCTTGATGTGCTGTTATTATACCTTCTTTGTTCAAAAAAGATCACACTGTGCTAAAGGTGCTGCACTAACAGGCTGCCCTGTCTCTGTGCCCAATTTTACTTTAAAAGGAAACTACAGAAAGAAAACATTTTACTTCTTTACATACTTCCAAAAGGTCGAATTATTAAACCCAAACATATCAGAAATGGTTTCATCTTGGATGATAATTTCTCTTTTCTGTTGGAGCTGCATACTACCTGGCTATGTTTAACTGTTTTTCTGCCCTACTGGCAAGGTCATTAAGTGTTCTGGAAATAAAAGGAATAAAAAAAGTGTTCATTTTTGTGGCTTAAAAAACCTTTTTTTAAAAACATAACAAAATTAGTTTTAGTTTGGTTATAAAATGATAAAATAATATAAAATACATTTATTCTTAGTATAAAAGGAAATAAAAAATAAAATAAAATACATTTATTCATTTTCATATTTTTCCAAAGAGGAAAAGAAGATAATGCTATTTATTTCTCAAAAACAAACAAACAAAATAAATGATACTATTGAGCCTTAGTATTTAAAATGCATGTACATTTACTTCTTCGCGAGGGTGAGGGGTAGGGGAAGGGGAATGAATGGAAGACTTTTAAATAGGAGGATATATATAGAATTTACCAATCTCAAGAATTTGAACATTTATAACATGGCACTTTTCTAATGACTCTCATTGTTTTCTATCCCAATTTAGGTCCCCACCATTTCACCCTTATAATTTATTCCTAATCTTCAACTGATGTAAATATTTTCCTGCCTTATCATAAATTGGTTGGATATCTTTAGATTGTTCAGTTAAATTGTGCCCAGGGGCACCAAGGTTTGTTTGTCCTAGGTGGCCCTATACACACAATCTCTAATTCCTTTGATAATTCTGCCCTTAAAAGCAGACACTGTGTTGGTTGGAGTGTGAGGTCATAATTCTTGGGTGGAATCTTCGACATTGAATCTCCGATTGATGAAATCTTCAGGGTTTGTTTTATACTCCTATTCTTAGAGAAAAATGGTACATCTAGTTCCTCATTAAACCTCTTGTAAGGGGATCTAAGAATTAATCTTTTTTTTTTTTTTTGCATTGGGTGGAATCTTTGTGTACCATGCTGACTTTCACTCCTGTTTCAGCTCCTTATGAAGCCAGACAGCCCCTTGTGCAGCCTGAGGGACCCTCATCGGGGAACCAAGGAACCAAGCCACCTCGGCATCAGGCTTCCCTCATCCGGGTAAGAGATGTTGTGGGGTTATGCCAATGGGAGACTTTGGGGACATAAGTTTTTTATGGGCCCACTTTTTTATTTTTTGCAAGGAAGATATCAAACTGCATCCTCATGCAAAGATTGTACTTCTTGTTCTGTTGCTTGTATATTTTCCTAGCTCTTTTTTTTTTTTTTGGCTACCGTATTTTCCGGTGTATAAGACGACTGGA
The DNA here is from genome assembly GCA_027563665.1 of Antrozous pallidus. Taxonomy (NCBI): domain Eukaryota; kingdom Metazoa; phylum Chordata; class Mammalia; order Chiroptera; family Vespertilionidae; genus Antrozous; species Antrozous pallidus. The sequence goes on along the minus strand of CM050509.1, from coordinate 135,799,149 downwards.
ACTGATGATGGTAGGAGGAAGATAACAAACAGTAGAGAGAGCGCAAGTGCCGGTCAATTCCCTGGCGAGTTAGCAACGCCCATCATAACTGCAAGCTACGGTATTTTTACACCCGGCATATAAGACGACACCCGACTTTTGAGAAGATTTTCCTGGGCTAAAAAGTCGTCTTATACGCTGGAAAATACGGTATATATGTTCTGACTGTCTATAGACTAATCCATGCTGGTTCCTGGTCGTTGGTATGTCTAAAATGCCCTTCCACCTTCATCTACTTAATCATTAGGTACCTTCTTTCGGAGAGCTTTACTTTTCCCGGAACAGCCTGTTGTATCTCTGCCTTATTTATTCTTTATTATCACTCATCCAGTGCATCGTTAGCTGTTGCCCATTTGTTTTGTGCCTCTAATTACAATGCAATCTTTTGGAAGGCAGAGGTAGTCCTTCTGTATTCTCCCTCAGTGCCTAGTTCAATGCTGTTTGGAGAGCAATTATTTTACAAAGTGGCAACAACTGCTCTTTCTCATATGTCATCGATACAAAAGAAATATTATGGTAGAAGCACAAGTGATATTTCAGTTTTTCCTGGATACACCATCGCTTAGAACATTTCAGCTTTCCTTTCTCCAGTGTTTTCCCTTGGATAAAGAGCTCTTTTTTTTCTGTGTCTACCACTGTTTTCTTTTAAAAAAATATATTTTATTGATTTTTCACAGAGAGGAAGGAAGAGGGCTAGAAAGTCAGAAACATCGATGGGAGAGAAACATCGATCAGCTGCCTCCTGCACGCCTCCCACTGGGGATGTGCCCACAGCCAAGGTACATGGCCTTGACCGGAATCGAACTCGGGACCCTTCAGTCCGCAGGCCGACGCTCTATCCACTGAGCCAAACCGGTTCGGCTACCACTATTTTCTTGTGCAATATCTCTGAGTCCTATGCTAGGGAAGTCATATTCTCAACAAAGGGTGTGTGTCTGCATGAGAGAAGTTATGAAAAAACTTGGTTCACCGTTTGACCCTAAAGACAAGAGGAAGTAGGGTGATTTGTATAACATTTCAACTGTCCAAGTTAGGAAGAGGATCATTTATGTGCAGGCAGTTCTACTCAAAATAGCAGGGTGGTGTCAGATACTCACGTAAGGAAGTGGGCTGGTGTCTGGACCAAAATAGGCAAAGCTAAGGAAGATCATGGTCACTGAATACCCACTGGGAATGGGCACTGTTAGGCATGGTACAGAACATCATCTTCTAAGGTGATAGAACTCTGTGTACAAAGAACTTCCTTTTTAAAAGATCTTTATTGTTGAAAGTATTACATATGTCCCCCTTCCCCCCCCCCATTGAACTCCCTAGCCCCCCTCCACCCCATACAAAGAACTTTCTTAAATACAATAATTTAGCCATTAGCAGAGTACTTATATTTAGTGTTCCTTGCCAATATAATATCTAGGTGCTGTTATACTTATTAGTATAGAGGAGTTAACTGACTGAGAGAGGTTAAGTAATGGGTCTAAGGTTATAGTCATAATTCCTAAGTAGCAGAACAAGAATTTGAACCCAGGCCTGCCCAATGTCAAAACCTGCACTTCAAAATACTTTGCTGTATGTTAGAGTCCCATCTTAGAAGGAGGTTAGGTTCTAAAGTTTCTGCAAAAATAAACACTGGGTGTAGTGAAAAAATATTCCTGAAAATACCTTCTTGGTACCACATTGGAGAGCAAGATGCCATTCCCTCTTAGATCCCATAGAGCTCAGTTTTCCCCTGGAGTTAGAACAGACCCTAAAGACAAGAGGAAGATAAGCCCCAGGTCAGATGGGGCTCACCAGACCTTCATGTGGGATGGCCATGTGCTCTAGCTTGAATTGCAGTTCTGTGACTTCTCTTCGAATCTCTAGGTCTATTTTTCTGCTGATAATAATGCATCCTGGGCATTTCACTCAACTAATGTTTACTAAACACCTATTATGTGCTAAGTACTGTGTTGAGAATACAAAAAAAAAAAAACAACCAAAAAACGAGGCATAGCACTCCCACTCTTTGCCTTCATGAAGCTTATAGGCTATTGGAGGAGATGGCCATTAATCAGACAATCAGAGTGTGATGTGAATGGAAATTACACTGTGCTTTGAGGGTGAAAAGTGGCAGGGGGGCGGTTATAGCCTAACCTTGGCAGGCAGGAACTGATTAAGGAAGGCTTCCAGCAGGGAGTAACATTTGAGTTGAAATGAGAATGATTCCTAAGTGTAAAGCAGGTGGATGTGTAGGATTGGAAAAGGAGGCAATAAGATAGAGGGAACTGCACACAGACATTTTCTGTGTTTAGCATTTTATACACATCGTCTCTTTCACTGTTCACAGCTATTTTGAGGTAATTCCTGTTATTATTCCATTTTTCAGCTGCTAAAACCTGAGGTTTTAAAGGACCTTAATATTTAATTTACTCAAGGTTGCAGCAAGGAAGTGGTAGGCTGAAGGTCAAACACTGGACATGCTTCCTTAGTCCCTGGCTCAGGAACCGGATGGATGGTGATGTCATCTGTTAAACTAAGAGGCCTTGGATGAAGAACTGGTGTTGGGAGTAATAGGGAAAGATCATGAGTTCAGTGTTGGATGTTGGGAATTTGAGCTTTTGAGATAGCCAAAAGTAGGTGTCAGATGGTAGGATATATGAGGCCAGGGGTTTGGGGAGAGTGAGGCTGGACAGCAAGTGTTTGGCAGCAATTGGCCATTAGGAGGACTTATGATATAGTGTAGAAAAGAACCAGACAGGTGCTTACCCAGGCCTAGCCAAACTCTGTGTGACCTTGGGGCAAATTGCTTCTCTTTTCTGTAATATGAATGACTTGGAATGGATTTCACAGTCCATTGTGATAATCTGCAACAGTCTGATTTCCTTAATGTTTGTTTGGCATCAGTAGAGGTTCCCCCCTCCTGTTTGGAGCATTGCCTCCTGTTTAAGAGGAGAGCAAGGGGCCTTTTTTTGGGACAGCAGTATGTAGTTTTTATGGCTGATGTGTTTTTCTTTCTTTAGTTCTTAGGCTTCCTTCTTATGCCTGTCAACTTTGTTTGGCTGGGCTTCATGTCCCAGAAAGCAAAATGCCAACCTGAATTAGTCATGTAGGTGAGGGGATCTGAAGTGAAGGTTCTTGGTGGAAGAGGATTAATACGGATTCGGCATGGTGCTAGGCCAGGCCAGGGTAACTAATTCCCCTCATGTTGCCATTTTAAGGTGCTGATGGCAGCTTCCCCTGTGGCCTTGTATTCAAGTCCTTCCTGCCTGATTAGAAGGGGTGACCTCTGGGTATTGAGGGAGGCTTTTAAGGACCCTGGTCCAACTCTGTTGCAGCGCATGGGCGTGGCATTTTAGAGGTGCTTATGCCGAAACCAGCACCCAAACTTTGGAATGAATATTCTTTTTTGGTTAATGTTTTAGGAATTTCAGGTTTTCTTTTATTCAAGTGGTGGACGGTTGATAGTGGTTTGTAAAGAAGTAAAGTCTCCTTTTCTGCTTCATCTTTTATCTCATGTTTATAGTTCATTTTATGGTTTACTTTTCACAAGTTATCCTAACTGTAGACTATGTAGGCATTTGTAATTTTGCTGGCATAGGATTTAGAATTGCCTCTTCTTCTCCCACTTCACTCCACTGCCTCTGTTTTTGCCACGGTTGCCAGAAATGACTTTGTATTAAGTTCCTGTCTCACTGAGCCCTTAGCAGCTTTTGACGCTGCCTCATCACTTAGTACCCATGATGCTGTCCCCTACTGCTTCTATGACTATCTCTTCCTGATCTTTTTCATTTCTTCTTCCTCTGCCTGACCCATACATGTTGGAGAGCCCTAGATCCAATTCTCATTCTATTACTCCTTAGTTATGTGGAGGTTGATGACCACATATCTCCATCTGTCAGTCATCTTCACCTTAATGTCCCACTGTCACCTTAAAGATCTTCCCCAGAAAACCAGCTTTCACTCTTCCCTTCCTGGCTCCATCCACTGACTGGCACATGCTTGTGGCCTTTGTCTCTGGTTTGGCTGTGTCTGACTCTTCTCTCACTCTTTCCGCCCATTGAGTTACCAAGACTTGGCCATTTCACTTCCTAAATACCTCTCTTATCTGTCCATTCTTCTGAACTTCCTTGATTCAGTCCACCTTCTGTCACCAAATCTGTTATAGTGGCCTCTAACTCTTTCTTCCTGCTGCCACTCTTTAAATCCATTAATTACCCTCACTGCAGACAAAATTCATCTGAAAACACAAACCAGCTCCTCCTACTCCCTTGATTGAAACCTGTCACATAATACCCGCTGCTCTCAACATATCATCCACATTCCTGAGCATGGTTCTCTGGGCCTGGTGTTTGGCCCCCACTGTTCCCTTCAGTCACAGCAGCCCACGGCTTCTCTCCCTCTGTCCCTGGCCACGCAGTTGCTTGTCATTCCCCATATGGTCCATGTTCTATGTGAAAACCGTAGTCTTCATCCTAGCTTTGCCTTTGTTTTCTCTTTTGTCTCAGCTCATCTGCGCGTCTTTCCAATCGATAACATGAAGTATGAGCATTTGCTAATATTTCTTGTATATGTGATGTTTCCATTTTTTTAATTTTTGAAAAATGGTTCATTCCTCATCTCATTTATCCAAGAATCTTAGCCAAGGCGAGGGACATCCTATCTTTATTGTTTTTTTTAATGCTGTTTATTTTTTACCTGTCTTTAGGGATTTTAGGTTTGGCAAACGAAATATCATTTTAGCCAGATCTCACTAGAAAAAAAGTATCTTTATTTTAAACCAAAACCACATTCATTTTTAAAAAACGTATTTTTTCTTGATTTCAGAGAGGAAGGGAGAGGGAGAGATAGAAACATCAATGATGACAGATAATCATTGATTAGCTGCCTTCTACATGCCCCCCCCCCCAACTGGGAATCAAGCCCACAACTCAGGCATGTGCCCTTGACTGGAGTCAAACTTGGGACCCTTCACTCCACAGGCCAATCCTCGGTCCACTGAGGCAAACCAGCTAGGGCAAATACACTCACTTCTTAAACCCTAAACATACATGCTGTGAGGTTTTCTCCTCTTTCTGGAGAGACAAATGTAACAGTCTTTTGGGATAAATTCTCAATACTAAACTATTCTTCTTACTTCAAAGACAAAATAATGTCAAATAGTATATGGAGAACCTTACCACCCTGGCCATTCTAAATGGGGGTTTGGCTATGCTTTTGGTGGAAGTTTTCTAATGATCATGTAGAGGTAGATTGTTAGATATTGCTAGCCAGGCACCATATCAACCCAAAAGTTTGTAACATTAATATATATATATATCTAATATATTGATTTCAGAGAGAAAGGGAGAGGGAAAGAGAGATAGAAAGATCAATGATAAACCCTAGCTGGTTTGGCTCAGTGGATAGAGCATTGGCCTGAGGACCAAAGGGTCCCTGGTTCGATTCCGGTCAAGGGCATATACCTTGGTTGCAGGCTTCTCCCAGGTCTGGGCCCTGATTGGAGTTCATGTAGGACGCAACCAATTGATGTGCTTGGCTGACATCAGTGTTTCTCTCTGTCTTTTCCTCTCCCACTTTTCTTAAAAAAAATCAATGGAAAAATATCCTAATAGGGTGAGGAAGAAAAAAAGAAAAGAAACATCAATGATGAGGAAGAATCATTGATAGGCTACCTCCTACATGCCCGACACTGAGGAGTCCACAACCCAGGCATGTTCCCTGACCGGGAATTGAACCATGACCTCCTGGTTCATAGGTTGGCATGCAACCACTGAGCCATGCTGGTCAGGCAGGACTGATTTCTTTTGTATTGTTCTAGAAATATTTTGTGCATATACTATATGTGTGAATACAGGTATTCTTGTATGTAATTACATATAATCTATGCAAAATATATAGTTATACTTTTTACACGTGTGGTAGCATATTATACATCTGTTACACACTGTGTACTTCTTTTTACTTAACAAAAAAGTTTAATAATATTCTATATCAGCACATAAAGTACTTCCCTATCTTTTTGTTTTTCCAAGCGCATTGTATTTCATTGTGTACATCTCCCATCTACCATTTAACCAGCCCGTCTGATCAACATCTAGAACTCGCAATCACAGCATCATTTGCATATACATACACACACACACACACACACACACACACACATACATCTGACATTAGTTCCCAGAAATGGAATACTTGGGTGAAATGTTTACACATTTTTAATTTTTGTAGGAGATTCTCAAATTGGAGACTATCAATTTATACACTTGCCAACAATGTATGAAAATGCTAATTTTTCCATATCCGTGCAAACACACTGTGCTAAAAATCTTACGAATCTTTGCCAGTCTGATAGGTGAAAAATGACATCTGTGTAGTTTTAATTAGCAATTCTCTTTATTAGTGAAGTGGGATATCTTAAGCTTATGAGTCATTTGTATTTCCTTTTTTTGTGTGTGTGAATTGCTTGTTCATATCCTATACCCTCTTTTTTTCTTTTGGGTTGTCAGTGTTTCCTTATTGGTTTGTCATTTCTGCCAGCCTGAAAATAGAAGCTGGTGTTTCTGTTCCTTTGGATGAGTGAGTGACTGCGATGTATGTGGAAAACTGCACCTTGCATGGTTGAGAAGAGGTCCTGGGCTCCTAAGGGTAGGGACCCCAGCTTCTTTTCAGTTCTGGAGAGCCCCAGGCTGCCTGCAATGATTATATCTTGGTTATATCTTCATGACAGTAAAATTGAATTACTTAGTTTATGGGTAGAAATTAGGGCTAAGAGAATCTTCTGTTGTTAGCGATGGTAAATATCAACCTAGTGTACTTGTATGTGTTGATCTCTCAGCATTGCTTAGACAACTCAGTTTTCTTCCTCTGAGTAAAACAGAAAGGAGAAAGATAGAGGGGAGGGGAGAAGGAAGGAGGGAGCGAATATACGTGTGTTTGCCTTTGCGTGTAACAGGAGGAACTGGTTTGATAAATTATTAGGAATGCATGTGCCTTGTTCTTGACATCTTGTTTTACCAGATTCATTCTCTATTTGATTTTAAACCCTCACTGGAATTTTACCATTCGTGGGAGGTAAATGGTTGCTTTATCTTCAGCATGTTCTTTGCTGAGTCTACCTAGAACTAACAGATGTCTTATGGTCACTATTACCACAAAGAGGTCCTATTTTTTATGGCGTCAAGCCTCTTTCCTACTTTCTTCACCTACTTACAATTGCTTTTCAGGTTTTCCAGTCCTTATTTTTGAAACATTTAATTTTAATTGATACTGAAATTTACTTTTCTCAGCCTAAGTCTTAGCTGTCTCTTGTATTCCTCAGGTGCTTACCTTGTACACGCGCTTCTTAACAATTAAAGTGATGTTAATTGCTTGGTTTCTTTGCTGGGAGGTATTTCTATGTGAAAGACAAAAATGTTTTGTTACAAGATGAGAAGAGCAAAAAGATACTGGATCATTGAAAGACAGATGACTCCAGGATATAAGAAGAGGGTATCTGAATAAGAAATAAGAAATTGAAGAATATTTTGGGGAAAAAGACACTGACTCCATAAGTGTTAGGACTGATGAGGCCTTGCAAAATCCATGCTTTAGAGATAGCAGGGGAGGGTGGGGGGAGGGAGAGTCAAAATGGTAGGCTGGTCCACATTAGAATTATAGCATCCATGCAACAGGTCGGTTAGACTAGTGATGAAAGCAAATAAATACATCGTATTTCTGGGGTTAGTGTTGTTTTCCCCACAAGCTGTGGGCATTGCATTAAAGGCTTATGGTGTCTAGAACTTTCCTGGTAATAGCTAGGGCCCATTAGATTTGTTAGATTTAGCCGCTCAGATGCAGCTCAAAACACTTAATTGAACTCCTGGAAAGGAGAGTGGTGTTTGTTTCTAGCATATGCCCCAGGACCTTTTGGTCTCAGCTGATATATACTGGACTGTGAATATGGAAGGTTCCTTTACAATAGCACTACTTTAGCCCCATATAGGCCCATTAGCACTACCTTTGACCTTAGGTAAGCATGTGATGCCATGTCCCCAAATGCCTATTCCGACAAAGTATCACTACTGATCCAGTGTTTATTTGGCCCAGTGTTGTAGTGGTCCTTTAGATTGTATGTGTCCTGTCAGTCATCCCAACAGTCTTAGAAGGTAGACTACTTGCAACACTATGTCCTGTGCTTATCTATTGGGAAATATTTACTAAGTGCTTATATGGGTCAGCCACATGACAGGGGTACCCTGAGGACTACAAACATGGTGCCTACTCTCAGAGAACTTGCAATCAAGTGTGTGTGTGTGTGTGTGTGTGTGTGTGTGTGTGTGTGTGTCGGGGGAAGATGGATGCAAATCAATTGATCCCAGCTCTGACGTGTAATGGAAAACTGAAAATTGCCCTAAAGGCAAGGGGGTGCTTTGGTAGCACATGACAGAGAAATCTGATCCAAGGCTAGAAAGTGAGGGAAGGCTTCCACAAAGAAGTGAGGGATGGCTTGGAGTTAACCAGGCCAAGGAAGAATAGTGCTGGGAGGCAAGGAGGAGAGTATTTCACATAATGGGAAGAGCCTAGACAAAGGGCATGTGCTGGTAGGGTTCTTCGTTATGGACAACAGAGTCTACTCTGGCTAGCTTAAGCAGATAGAAATTTATAATAGGGGTGTGGGTAGCCTATCCGATTTTTGGAAGGGCTCAAGATTCAGACTATTCTAAGCTTGTGAGAATAATTTCCAAAACCACACAGCAGGACTGGGTGGCCAAGGGGGCCTTGTTTCTGCCACAGTAACAAAGCTACAGAATTGGGCAATTGCTGCCATTGCTTTCGGCTTCAGCTCCGCATCACACGTGACCTAGATCAGCAGCACGAGTGCTCTGTCCCCTGCCTCTTGCACCCTGTGACTGAGTTCTGAATCAGTTTTCTGTAGGAGTATTTGTTTCATGGAACCTAAGTCCCATCTGGAATTCTAGCAGCAAAGATATAGGGAAAGCATGGTTTTTAACCTAGCCAACCTCTGTAGTGCAGGGAATTATGCTGAGAGGCGGAGTGGTGGGTGTTGAGGGAGCCAGGTTCCCATGCATAGATAGCACGGAGACAAGACAGCCAAAGAACAGAAAAGCCTGCGTGAGAGCCTGGAGTGGTAGAGAGAAGGACCTGGAGAGGTGTGCAGAGCCCTTTAGGCCAACGGCCTTGCAGGTGGAGGACGGATGGCTCAGAAGTTAAGAAACTGGCCCAAGTCTCATGGTAAGTGACCATCTCAGATTTGAACCCAGTGTGTGCCTCCAGAACTGACACTTTTTCCACCTCTAATCTGTAACCTCATTCTCCAAAGCAGCAGTCGCCAACCTTTTGGACCTCATGGGCCACCAGTAGTCCGCGGACCACTGGTTGGCGACTGCTGTTCTAAAGCATTCCTTGAATTCAACTCAAGTTCTTGGTGCATCTGTTTCCCATCTGATCTAAGGCTGTGTGTAATGTTAAGGGGAGGACACAGTGGAGAAGAGACAGGCAGACTTGACCAAACTGGCAAGGATTGGGTTGGGGATGTTAATGCATTGGTATTAGAAGTCTGTGACTTTGTCAGACTCCTCTTACTGGTGATTTCTCACTTTCTCCTCTAAGCAATAACACAGTCCTGACTATTGTAAAGGAAAAATGCCTTTCTGGAGCAGCAGATATTGGCTTCTGATGGAAGAATTGGAGACATTGATTACTCATAAGCATTTCTTATGTTAATCAAAATATTGTTAGTGTCACACACTAAACAGTTAAATGATGGAATATCTGTATCGTATGGCTATCTACAGGATTCTTTTTTGATGTGAAAACATGTCAGATGCATGTAGGCAAAAAATAGGCGAGAAATAAGATGGCGCTCTATATAATTTCATAGTTCACTGACCAAAATCTACAATGAAACTGGGGAGGGAGGTGTAAGTATAGCACATTCATATCCCAAGCTCAAATCCTCAATCTGCAAAATTGCCGCAATGGGTTGTTCTGCAAAGGAAACAGTACATTGTTGTATGATGGATGTATGGGTGGATTGATGGGAGGGAGAGAACCATAGGAATTGCCGATTAAGATTACATTGGACCCCCATTCACGTTCTTACTCTACCATTTACTAGGTGTTTTCACATTAAACCGTGCTATATTATACTCTATAAATCTTGTCTCCCACCCTACTCTCACTCTAAAATAAGGTCCATGAGGGCAAGAAATTTTGTTCATTATGATCACAGTTGTATACCTAGTACCTATCAAAGAGGAAACACTCAATAAATATTTGCTGAACAAGTAAACAAACAGACAAATGATTGGACAAACTGCCAGTTCTGGTCCAGATATAGAAAGGTTAGCCTAAGCTCTACTATAATGACTAGAGCTGAACTTCACATGCACTTATCAAAAGTGTCACACAACAGTTAAGGCTGGGCTCTCTCCCTTGCCTATGAAGTTAGAGAACTTAAAATATTTTTTCCTTTTTATTTTGCAATAATTACGTTCACAGGGAGTTGCAATAAACAACTTCTGTTCCTGACTATAGAAAAGTTCATTACAATTAAATTCGAACAGAGCAATTTAACCTCATCAGTTTCTTCATGGAAATAAATGCACAAAGATGTCTTTAGCCACATGTTGTGAAACTCAGGGATTTACTTTCAACAGCTCGGAAGGTTCTCTCTGAGTCTATTAGGCAATTTGGAGTGGCTGTTTATTAAGATAAACAACATTTTAAAAACTACCACCACAGTCACAGGAGAATGGTAGGTAATACATATTCATTACTTTGCTTAGTGCCAGTTACTTGGGCCAGTTACTATAAGAACCGAATATATGTGGCCTGTTTGCATCTTCACAACAACCCTGGCAAGTGGGTTCCATTATTTTCATTTTACAGAACAGAAAACTGCTCAGGTCTGTCTTTACTTTGGACCTTGCTTGAAGGCTAGATTAGTTAGCTTAACAGCCACTATAACAAACATGTCCCACTTTTCAATTAGTTAACCACAATAGGTATATTTCTCACTCATCTGACAGGTTGGTAGGTAGCTCTCTGCCACATGGCGATTCAGGCTTCAGAACTCCTCCTGTCCCGTGACTGTGCCATCTCCCGTTCTGCGGGCCAGTGGGTAAGGAGTGCATAGAGGGGTGCTGCTGGGTGCTAGCATGGCCTGGGAGTGGTGCAAATCACTTGTGTTCACATTGCATTGGCCAGATCTCCGTCACATGGCTGTACCTAGCTGCAAGGGCACCTAACTGGGGGGCTGGAAAATGTCATTGCTGAGTGGGTAGCCACTCAAGGACAGTGTTTGCTACTCCAGATGGTTTGTTTATTAAGGCACCTAAAACACATTGTTGGGAGGTCGTTGCAACCTTGGATGAAATGGCTGGACTCACAGGCAGCAATTACAGGATGCTTCCAGGGTGGGATTGTATTCTAAACAGAAATGTTCTATCTTTGAAAAAATATACACACCCTTCTGAAGTTCCCCCTGACAATGCCTCCTTGCAATTCATATTATTCAACTATGCTTGATTTTTAAGATACTTCAGGGATAAATGTCAACTTTGGGGATTTTATTAATAGTATTATTTTTTAATGAGTCTTTTGAAGTCCCTTTCATTATAAACAGCCTGTTTCCCCCAGAGATAATAACTTACAGTGCAAAATATTTGCATTTCACTTGAAACAAAACCAAGGGTTTGAATGTTTTAAATATAAGCAAATCCAATTCTCTTGCGTCTAGAGAAACTGTATAATGAACCATATGTTTGTGACTTAAGCAGACAGATGTAGACGATTTCTTCCTCTCTCCTTTTATTTTTTCTTAAAAGATGCTGGCAGAGCTCAAAATTGGCAGCAAGCAGCATATATCTCCACCCAGCCAACCAAACCACTGGAGCTGGAGTTGAAATGGGGGAGGTCTCTTAGGGCGCATGCAGAACTGGAGCTTTTCTTAGTTTTGGCTTCTACTTGGAAGCCCAGGGTCCACAGCTCACCCAGCCCTGTTTTTCGATGCCTTCAACCTTAGCAATTAGACATTTTGTCTTAGGTGACTTGACTTGGTCTGAAAAGTGAGGTTGATTTTTGTGGTTGACCTTTGGGTTCATCTGGATATGGTTCCAGGTCTCTGGGTCCTGCAACGGGATGGCCCCCTAGATGCTGACAGAGAGGTTCTGAGCTGCCATCCCACTGCTAGAATGGGCCCTCCTCTGACGGTGGCCATCTGGCTTTTTCCTCTTACTCCTCCCATAGCCCTGGGGTCATCGTGTCCTCTGGTCGAGGTTACTGATATGGCCTTAACTAGTCATTTTACCTTTAGTCTTAAAAAATATTTTCATTGATTTTAGAGAGGAAGGGAGAACGGGGGGAGAGAGAGAGAAACATCGGTGATGATAGAGAATCATTGATTGGCTGCCTCCTGCATGCCCGTTATTGGGGATCGAGCCCAAAACCTGGGCACGTGCCCTTGATTGAAATTGAACCCGGGACCCTTCAGTCCACAGGCCAACACTCTATCCACTGAGCCAAACCAGCTAGGGCTTACCTATAGTCTTTTCTCCTCTATTCTCCTCTCTGAAGTGTTCTTTCTGTAACTCAAATCGGATTATTTCAGTGTCTTAATATTTATCTTTGGCTCCCTATTTTCTAGATACAGTCAACTAGTAAACCCCTTAACCTGGTGCACCTAGGCCTTTGTAAGCCGGGACCTGCTTTCTGTTTGGACCATCTTGAGGCAATTCCACTAATATCCTGTCTGCACTGGTAGCCCAGCCAAGCGACTTTCAGGAGATGGCTATTTTCTCTTAGGTACTAGGTATCTTTGAAAATGCTGTTTCTTTTTTCTTACTTTGCCATGCATGTTCTATAGCATTGCTTTTCAAACTTGACTGTGCTTCGAGTCGCTCGAAGGGCTTGTTAAATTACAGATTCCTGGGTCCCACTCCCAGAACCACACCAGCCACTGTGCTTTTAAATGGAGGAATCAATCACTTTCTTCTGTCCATTCCCGATTCTTGCTGTGAGAATAGACCCGAGAGACCTGCTAAGAGGCCACCGATGCCACTCAGGAATGAGGTTATGTGGGAGAGGAAGTAGAGTGAGCAGTGGTCCTGGAATTTGTGAAAGAACAAACATGGGCTGACATTAACAACAGCAACTGAATATGGTGGCATCTTCAGTTCCTGGAGGGAAGGAATGAATTCCATGGGAGCAGTAGCTTCCATGTCAGAACCAGAGAACACAGCAATCAGTCAACAGCTAGCACGGGAATATTGGCACCGTCATTCGTAGGACAGCAGTGGCACAGAGCTTTCTACCTGTGTCCCACCAGCTTTGTGAACCATCTCTGCTTTCTTAAATTGTTCATTCATAGATGGTCATTCTTTTTTTTAAAATAATTTTTTTTATTGTTTAAAGTATTACAAATAGTAGTACATATGTCTCCTTTTTCCCCTCATTGACCTCCCCTGGCCTCCCCTACCCCCTAGTACATGCCCTCACCTGCCCTCCCGCCCCAGTGTCTTGTATCCATTGGTTATGCTTATATGCATGTGAACAGGTTCTTCAGTTGATCTCTTTCAGCCCCATTGCCCAACCTCCTCTGCCTTCCCGTTATAGTTTGACAGTCTCTGTTCAATGCTTCTTTGACTCTCTCTGTATCTATTTTTTTTGTTGGACATTGAAATTGGGACTCAAACATTTTTTGTTATTATATGTTTATTTCTAGTCTGCAGAGGCAAGATTTTTTAAAGAAAAGAAATGGGGAAAAATAGATACATAGATGGTCATTCTTTTCTCGCCGGTGCGTGCCCAGCTTTGTAGGTCCCTTTACTCCAGCTGTTTCTGTCAGTGTTGACCTAGAAGGCAGAGCTCCTGTGAGCTCTACACATTACCATCTGGCCAGGAACACAGCCCAGCACATGTTGACTACTTCCACCCTGGGCTCTGCCCCCTGAACCCGCTCAGACATCTACGCTTTTTTAGAAAGTGCTACCTGGAGCATCTGAGTTTGGTTCTGGAATCTGGTTGGAGCATTGTGGTCCATCAGGTGCTCAGACTGACTTTTGATCTTCCTTGCTTTCTTTCTTTATATTGTTTGTTTCTTACCAGAATGAATGGGTTTCTGAAAACAATTCAGATGGAAGCAACGCAATAATAATAATAAAAAAAAGCTCAATATGCCAGATTTGAACAACAGACGGAAAAGCGGGCAGTGGCCCTGGCTGGTGTGGTTGATTAAGCATTGTCCCATGCACTGAGAGGTCGCTGGTTCAATTCCTGGTCACGGCACATGCCCAGGTTGCAGGCTCAATCCAGGTGGTGGGCAGCCGATCAGTGTTTCCTTCTCTCATCCAGTTTTCACCTCCTCTTCCTCGCCCTTCCTCTTGCTCTGAAATCAATAAAAACAGATCTTTTAAAAAGAGGGCAGTTATTTGCTGACTGCAGGGGCTCATTGAAGGGTATGAGCTCCTCTCTTAAGTCTTCTAATCCTCATTACCTCATCTGGGAAAAGGATAATGACATCTGCTTTTTTTTTTTTTTCTTCTTCTTCTTTTTTTTTTTTTTACCTCTCAAATGTTTCGAGATGCTGTATGAGATAGGGATGTGTAAAATGCTTAAATTTCAAAGAACTCTGAATTTAGGGTATCGAGTTAATGGCTAGTGGTTTCCAGGGCATTTACAAATGGTTTGATTTACATTTAGTATGAAAACTTCAGAGTTGACATCTCAAGGTTATATCACAGCTCAAAGTTTTACTGTCTCCTGTCTTCTCAGAATGTTGTGGTCAGAGAGCCAGGTGTTTCTGGGAAGAATTACTTACTGGAATGAGGTGTTTGTGTTGGGGGAAAGGAGGTGGAGATGGGTGTCCTGCCTTTTGTAGGGATAGTGAATACAGTGCCTTCCTAATTACTCACTCTTTGATAGTGTGTTCATAAGTGGCAACCTGGTAGCTTATTAGCAATAAACCTTTTTTTTCCTAGTCTCTTTTGCCCTAAAGGCTTACCCTCCTTATGTTCACCTCTTGGTTCCATGAAGGCAAAGCCCTGGGCGCCTCCTCCCAGAATCACCATTTTTGCTTCTTTCCCCACACCGTACCCTAGCTCTGTTTTCTCCGGTGCCTTTCCTCTGGTTCTGTATCCTTAAAACCTCAACTTTGGCTTGCACTCCCCCTAGTGGCATGTCAGATGCACCCCTGTTACTCCATTTGTTGTACCATCACAGCTCTCCTTTCTGTTCAGCCCTATTGCTAAATATTCATCCCCAAATTCACAAATGCCAGATGAGACTTTGGGTGATCCTTACCTGCCACTTAAGTAGGACGTGGGAGGTGGGATTTGATTTGGAAGTTTTGATTCTCAGATTTATACAATGGGAATGCCTCAGGGGAAAAAAAGGATTATATGGTTATAGCTTTTCTAAAAATTTTCTTTTTGTGTTTTAAAAAGAATCGGTTATTTTACTGTCTACTCAGCTATCTGAAAAGATCAAAATGTGGCAAATAACCTTTTGACCCTCCTTCATTACATTGGATACACTTTCATCACTCATGAAGTGTTCAGTATTTCACTACAAAAATATAAAGCATAATGTCTGCCCTTCAGAAGTTTACATTCTAGTCACACGGTGTTTAAATTATTCCCTTGAGGAAAAAATGGAATATAATGCATAACTTTTATTGGTGTTTAATGTATTTATTCATCTCACAAATGCTCTGAGCATTTGCTTATTTATTTTTAAAGTCCTTTTCAGTTGAGAGAGATCCGCAAGATAACAGTAATTACCCGGACGAACCTTGGAGGATAACAGAAGAGCAGCGGGAGTACTATGTCAATCAGTTCAGATCCCTTCAGCCAGACCCAAGTTCCTTCATTTCAGGTAATGAAGTCTGACAGGTGAGAATGTGGGTTCCAGGTCATTGTCTCATATAAATAACAGTGCTCATCTTGAGAAATAGTTTACACAAAATGAGTATGACAGCCTTCTGTGACTTCAGTTTATTTCCCTCTAGGATCAAGTTTCTCATTAGCTAGAAACCATGCAGAAAAACACTTGGCAATGGCATTTAGAAAATTATGTTTCCGTTTCAAAGGGTTAAATCAGAGTTTGGTCTGGACCTTGTGATTTATTAGCTGGAGCAGTTTTTGAAATGATAGAGTGTGGCAGCAAGGCAGCATCTTTAATTGCTTACTCATTATATTAGAGTTTGAGAAAGATGTAGTATAACCTTCTCCAGCTAGCATTACAGTCTCCTTCTGTTATATATGCCTTACAAATTCAAGTTCATGCTCGTTTTCTTTGGCTCAAGACTTCCTCCTCTGGTTTTTCTGAGAGAAATTAAAATATGGGAGGAAAATTGGCCCGCATTTTTATGTCCACATGTCAGTTCTTTTGGGCTGTCTTCAGAAATCTGTATTCCTGTTGCATTCTCATGTAAAATTCAAGCTGAGAGGAATTGATTTAATTCTTCTGTGCGCCTACATTTTACTGGGGTGAAGACTAATCAAACAGTGAAACAATGGAGTCTGGAATAAAAATTCTTAAAATTTTTTTTTTGCACTTTAATTTTGTGGAATAACAATAGATTCTTGATAATTGTAACCTGACATTGAAGTGAGGACTAAGACTAATTTTCTCTTTTGAAATAAGGTGTGTAATTGAAATGTACTTATATAGATGCGACCATCATTTTCTGATTGATGGTAATGGCTTGATTGAAGGCTTGTTAACAACATGATTTTAAAGAAATAAGGAGGAACAGATAGTATGTACTGACTGTTTGGTAACTATACCCATTGCTTAAGTGAGTTTCTTCATAGTCTATACAAACGATTAGACAAATACAAATAGGTAGCTGTTAGGAATGTTTTTACTTTCTTCAAACTTTTTTTTTTATTTTGCAGAATTTCCAATGTAGATATAGCTGGAGTAGTTAGTATAACAAATCCCTATCACACAGCCCCAACAATTTTGTTTTATCTATATCCTCTCTCACTCCAGATGGTTTTGAAGCAATTACCAGATAATTTTGTTTGAAAATTATGGGGTGAGCAAAAGTAGGTGTATAGTTGTGAGTACATGAAACACAGTTTATTCTTGTATTATTTATTAATCATTGCATTATTTTCCATACAGACAACTGTAAGCCTATTTTGCCTACTCCCGTATTTCAGGATGTATCTCTAAAATAAGGACTCTTTTAAAAATATAACCACAGCCCTAGCTGGTTTGGCTCATTCGATAGAGTGTTGGCCTGCGGACTGAAAGGATTCTGGTCAAGGGCACATGCCAGGTTGCGGATTCAATCACAGATAGGGGGCATGCAGCAGGTAGCCAGTCAATGATTTTTCTTTCATCATTGATGTTTCTATCTCTCTCTCCCTCTCCCTTCCTCTCTGAAATTCATTAAAATATATAAAGGAGTTCTCTTTAAGAAAAGAAAAATATAACCACAATTCATCAGCACACATTAAAATAGAACATGAATTCCTTAATATTATTAAGTCTTCATTGTTCAGATTTCCCTGGTTATCATACAAGTGCCTTTTAAAAAATATTTTTTATTGATTTTAGAGAGGACAGGAGAGGGAGAGAGAGCGATAGAAACATCAATGATGAGAGAGAATAATTGATTGACTGCTTGCTGCAGGCCCCACACTGGGGTTCAAGCCTGCAACCCAGGTTGTGACCTCCTGGTTCATAGGTTGATGTTCAATCACTGAGCCAAATGGTCAGGCAGCTCTACCCATTTTTATATTGGGTTACTCATCTTTATTTTGCTAAGATCTATATATATTCAGTGTGCTACTATTATATCCCGGAGATATCAATGCTATGTGTAACTCTTGAGAGTTCTGAGACTGAGGGATTTCTTATAATAACAAATCTGAATTCATGTTTTGATGTTTGCTGACAACTTTTAAGCCTCCTCTCTCCCGTGTGTGCCCCTCATGTGACTCCCCAGCAAGGTATGAAAATGGCTGCAGAGAATAAGAGGCTGGCTTGGAGTTTCTATGGTGGTTGGGGGTGGAGTTGCGCTGAAGGGTTCCAACTCATGGTTTGAACTTTTGTTAGTACCAAAGGAGGGAGCACTGGGGCTTTCTCATTAGCTTCCCCTTTTGGCAGGGAGCAGCTACAGCACAACTGAATATGTTAGCAGTTGGCTCCCCTGTGAGCTCCAAGGATACCATGGTACAACAGTCTCTACTCTCTGAAGGCCAGTCACTTTGGGTTTGGGCTTAGTGTGATTTGAAGAAAGGATATCAAGGGGGAAAAAGAAGAACAACATGAGGGAACATTGTCTATAGCTGGTAAATAGGCTTTCAAGACATTTCTGACAAATGTTTGACAAGATAGTTGCATTGATGGCTAACAACCATATGTCAGCATTATTTTGGGGCTACTTTTGGGGAGAAGGCTTATTGGTTTATAGGGTCTTTTGCCTTTGATCCGTAATAAGCTATGAAAGGAAAGTAAGTCTGCTTTAGAGCCCATTATAATTAACTAGGGCCTGGTCCACGAATTCGTGCATGGGTGGGGTCTGGCTGGCCCGCCCCAATGGGTGCTGATCAGGCCAGGCCAGTGGGGGTGTGGGAGGAGGGGCTGGCTGTCCCTGCCAATGATTGGTGTGGGGGGGCCAATCAGGGGCCAGGCTGGCCAGGGGGTCCAGGAGGTTGGCAAGCCCCCAATCAGGCCAGTTGGCTGGCTGCAGTGCACATTATAGTGACCAGTTGTTCCAGTCATTCCAGTCGTTCTGGCGTTCCGGTTGCTTGGCTTGTATATATATGGATTGTTTTAAGGCCAATTAGGAGACTTGTCATTGCCATGGAATGACTTTGGACTTCATCTGCTTCACATAGAGCTTGGGGCTTTTATTTGACTATTCTTAGTGTTACAATTGAGGCTTTTGAAGTGCGAAATTTTTTTGAGAGTTGGAAGCATAAGAATTTCAATCTCAATAATTGAAATTGGTTTGGGTCCAACATTTTAAGTGTAGTTGGGACTTTAGTGCAGATTTGTTAACATGTAAAATGGAATGAGTACATGGTGAAATTGATATTGGTAAATTTACAATGATTAAAGAAAGTAGCAGGAGGTTCCTGGATACATTTCTTAAAGAGCCACCAAAGAGCTTAAATCTCACCAAAACTTTCCCAAGAGGCCTGTCTTATGTCTGTGTGATAAGATTAATGGCGTTAAATTTATTATTTTTTTTGCTATTTTCTACCATGATTGTGTATTGATTTTTATTAAAAGTGCTTGACAGATTTTTACTTTAATAATTTTGAAATTTGTCTTTTGAATTTTTAGTACAATTTTGCACATTTTCAGTAAAAGTGAAGCAGGAATTAAATCATATAATTTACATGTTATAATAAGTGTTAGGTCATTGCTTCTTTGCCCTCTTCTAATTTATATATTCTTTTAAAAGCTGTTCACATATTGTTTTTAGACACATGATTTGTATTTGCTTTAATGAATAAATGTTGTGCTTATGGTTATATGGTAGAGATTGTTGAAAGAGAAAATGGTGATTCATTGGCATTATATATAAAAGCTGCTCTAGATATTAATTAATAATTTATCTAAACAATGGCTGTTGACAGGTTCAGTGGCCAAGAACTTCTTCACCAAATCAAAGCTTTCCATTCCAGAACTCTCCTATATATGGTAAGTACAATTAATGCCATATGGTATGATATACTCATCCATATTCATTCTTTAGTTCCTACTGTTGCATTTTAAAAGTCTTATTTCTTGAATGTTTTTTTTAAAAAGACTAAAAGAGTGAATAGAATTTAAATTTTTGTGGCTGTGAAAATTAAATAAGTTATATGAAAATCACAATGAACAGTATCTGGCACACACTGCATATTGTATGTATTAGCTATTATTATTTAAAAAGTAATTTCCTAGTTATTATCTTCATCCAGATCCCTTTTCCGTCTAAGCGATTGCGTGGGCATATGAGAATTTCCATCTTGTGTATTTTATTTTCAGATTTTTTTTCTGGTTGGTGTGTTTCAAGCGACCAGAGGACCTTGAAAAAGCTATTCTTTGTAATGTTTTATGAGGCCAGGTGAAATGTTTTGGAATGAAGTGAAATCTAACCATGCTAGCTGCCTGTAAATTTAGCTGGACCCTAGTTCAGAACTGCAGCTGTGGGGTGCATTGTACCTTGCTGCTTAGCTGCCGCAGCCCTGACTCCAAAAGGCTGTGCCGGGACCATCCAGATGGCTCCATTTGCATTTATGAAAACACTCGGTGCCTCCATAAACTCCCAGCTGCGTGTGGGCTGTCCTTCCTCATGACTGGGCAAGAGACTGTGCTGCTATAAATATATATAATTAAAACATTGGAATATTTATGTAAAACTTTTTTTCATGAGATTCACAAAAATTATGATATCATTTTGTCATGTTTTGTGCATTTTATTGGAAAGCTACCGCAATAATCCTTGTGCATGCCAATGTACCTAGGATCCTGAGCTAGATTTATTCACCAGCAATATATTCTAGCATATTTTTTTTTTATAACAAGCCTTATGTTAGATTTTAAAGCGAGAGGAAAAAAGAAATTATCATTTTTTTTAGAAGAATACAATCTGTTTTGGCAGAATTCCCAGTCTTACCATAATTGGCATGAGGCTTCCTATCTTTTTGTGGGGACATATACATAAAAGCTGAATGATATTCTCCCCATTCAGGGTTGGCAGCAGTCCCCTCAGCCTGGGAGATGCTATTTCAGGGCTGGTACATATTAAATATTTGGGGGAGGAGGATGTGAATGGAGCTTACCTTCAGTATTCTTTCTTTCAAACAGTAATATATTTCTAGTACCTTTTTATGTCTTACGTCTTTACTTGTTCTAACAAGTATACTTGTCTCTGTACACTTAAGAGACGGGGTGAGCTTAGAAGGTCTTAGTTACTTTGGCAAATAGGTTTCTTTTGTGCTGAGTAAATAGGTCTGTGCCTTCCAGTGGGAAACAATGACCGAAGCAAAGATAAGCCTTTTCAAGACTCTCCCTTTTCTTCCTTTCTGTCTTATCTGGTTCCAGCCTTCCCTAGTTGCTAGTTTTATCTGCAAACATAACTCAACCAGTATTTATTGAGCTTCTATTTTCCCAGGAGAGGATTCTCAAGCAAAATTTCGATACAACATTTGTGTGACTTGAAAAGTTCAAGGTTTTTCATTACAGCTGGGGAAAAAAAAAATAAAATGAAGCGCTCATTCCTGAGCTCCAGTAACTGTATAATGGCTGGGACAACTGTAAAAGGGTGAGGGCCGCCGAAACCGGTTTGGCTCAGTGGCTAGAGCATCGGCCTGTGGACTGAAAGATCCCAGGTTCGATTCCTGTCAAGGGTATGTATCTTGGTTGCGGGCACATCCCCAGTGGGGGGTGTGCAGGAGGGAGCTGATCGATGTTTCTCTCTCATTGATGTTTTTGGTTTTCTATCTCTCTTCCTTCCTCTCTATAAAAAAAATCAATAAAATATGTATTTTTAAGAAAGGACAAGGGCCAGCCTTTCCTCTGACTGTTTTGAGCACCAAGTCAGGAGCTCTTCATATCACACACTTACTGAATGGCTGTCAACTGTGGAATTCTGGGCAGCATTTAACTTTTTGTGTCATATATGGTTGTCTTGTATACTTAGAGCTGTAAATCAGACCTATT
Source organism: Antrozous pallidus (assembly GCA_027563665.1). NCBI lineage: Eukaryota > Metazoa > Chordata > Mammalia > Chiroptera > Vespertilionidae > Antrozous > Antrozous pallidus. The sequence goes on along the minus strand of CM050509.1, from coordinate 135,777,462 downwards.
AGAGACCTGAAGAACTTACATTTTTATTTCTAAAGTACTATTGATACCGGTGCTGTCTGTTATACTTTTTCTTCCTCCAAATGCCCCCGCCCCCGAGATTTCACATGGGTTTGGAGACTCTGCAAGGTCAAAGAAGCACCCAGGAACCCCTGGGAATTGTGTTTGCATGCCCGGGGCTGAGTAAATTTTCCTCTAAGCCCAGTGTGATGTCCTCATGACATCTTTTATATTTAGGGAACTTAGTGATGCTGACTGCGATGGAGCCCTGACCTTGCCTGAGTTCTGCGCTGCGTTTCATCTCATTGTGGCCCGGAAGAACGGCTATCCACTGCCCGAGGGCCTTCCTCCAACCCTGCAGCCGGAGTACCTGCAAGCAGGTAAGGCCTCATCAAAAATCCTAAACCCTAGACCCGTGGTTGGCAAACTGCGGCTCGCGAGCCACATGCGGCTCTTTGGCCCCTTGAGTGTGGCACTTCCACAAAATACCACAGCCTGGGTGAGTCTATTTTGAAGAAGTGGCGTTAGAAGAAGTTCAAGTTTAATTTTTAAAAATTTCTTTATTGATTAAGGTATTACATGTGTGTCCTCATCCCCCATTACCCCTTCCAACCCCCCACCCCTCACCACTCATGCCCTCACCCCCCTACTGTCTGTGTCCATCGGTCAGGCTTATATGCGTGCATACAAGTCCTTTGGTTGATCTCTTCCCCTTTTCTCCACCCTCCCCTACCTTCCCTCTGAGGTTTGACAGTCAATGAATGCTTCTCTGTCTCTGGATCTGTTTTTGTTCATCAGTTTATGTTGTTCATTATATTCCATAAATGAGTGAGATTTGGCTCTTGAAAGAAATTTCAATTGTTGTACTGTTGATATTTGGCTTTGTTGACTAATGAGTTTGCCAACCGCTGCCCTAGACATTTTCCATCCCGGTCTTACAAGAAACTTTTGTTTCTTAAATAGTGTCCAGATAATTTGGGGAGTCCTTGGAATCTACAGTTATTGTCTTTAACTGATATTAGCCTTTTGTATCTTATAATATGAGTAATAGGGATGATGTGGGTGTGAGTCATCTGTTACTTTCATTCTACTGGTAGTACTCTCTGGATGGATTTGAACCAAAGTCACTTGCCCTTTCATGAAAATTGTGGCATAGGTAACTCCTAAATCTCCCAGCTGATATAAAATGAAGAGGAAGATCTTTCTGTACAGCCAGGTGCTGACTTGGCATCTTTAGGCACGTCCCAGTGTCCCCAAGTGGCCTTGGGCAAGGGCCTGAAATAGAACTGTTATACATAATAAAAAAATTTTAAAAAATTACATAAGCAGTGAAATCTGCAAAGTGCTGTAATTGTAAATATACACTTGATGAATTTTTACATATGTATGCATCCATGTAATTACAATCAGATAATGATTTAGAACATTCCAGCACACCAGAAGGTTGGAATAGAACTGTCTTTCCCATTAATGAAACAGTTATTCCACAAACCCTTCGGATATGAAATATATCCAACACTTATATCAATTCCTTCAGAATATCGGACAAATTAGCAGTTTCTCTTGCTCCTTTCAGAGGCAGTGGGCAGTGATCTGGTTTCTGTTACAGCTCCCATTGAAAGAGTCCAGAAACATCTGGTGCTTTCAACAAACTTTCTCACTTTTTAGGCAGGCAAGGTTTTTTCAAAACATGAGAGCTAGTCAGGGATGATTATTGACAAGACAGAGTAGTGTCAAAATAAAATGTATTAGTCATTAGTAGAGTATAAGTTTTGTAGTTACATCTGGAAAAGGCCTTAGATGACCTTATCTTGTCCCCTCCTCATAATGACACAATGATTTGAAGTGATCAATGACTTATCTGAATCAATCTGGAGGTCTCTGACTCCGAAATAAAAAGTCTGTCATTTTCTGTATTAGGTAGTGGGAGGGTGGAAAAGGTTGAGCTGACACTTGAAGGGAAGAGACCATGTGTGTGGCTGAGGCTAATGACAGGTAAACATGTTAGGAAAGAGTGACCCATTCTGGGAGCTTCCCCAAATGCCCCCATAAAATATAGAGCAGAAGTTACTACCCATTTCAGAGCTCAGGCTTTGCCAGTAGCAGCTGCTTTCTGACTACAGCTGGCTGTAGCTCCAGCCTGCTGCCCTTCCTCGCAGGTTGGGGAAGACTCTCAGTGATCTCCGGGAACTAGTTTACAATTGGGAGCATGACAAATTGCTGTTTCTTTTTTGGTGTCTCTCTCTCCATCTGTTACCCCCTACCCCTCTCTTCTTTCTTTCCCTCTCCACCTCTTCCTCATTTCCCCTTCCCTCTCTCCCTATCCCTCTCTCTTTCTTGGATTGAGGAAAAGAAGCACCAGTATTTCTCGGGCTATCTTGGCAACTGTAACAGCCCCAGTGCCCATCAGCAGATGGGTGGATAAGAAAGCATACATTTTACACCTGGGATATTATGCAACAATAAAAAAGAAGGATCTCTCACCCTTTGAGACAGCATGGAGGGACCTGGAAAGTATTATGCTAAGTGAACTAAGCCAGTCAGAGAAAGATAAGTGTCACATGATCTCACTCATTTGTGGAATCTAATGAACAAAATAAATTGATGAATAAAATGTATGCAGAGACACAGAAGCATCAAACAGACTGTTGAATCTCAGAAGGTGGGTGGTTGGAAGAGGTCAACCAAAGAATTTATATCCATATATGCATGGCCCATGGATACAGGCAATAGGGTGGTGAACATTTTGGTCAGGGGCTGGGGTTGGTTCAGAAGAGGTCAATGGGAGGAAAAGGGGGCCAGATGTAATACTTTCAACAATAAAAATTAAGAAAAATAGAGCGCCAGCTAAGAGGCTGTCACTTCATTTGGAATGAAGCCTCTTGGTTCTTCCTGACCTCCTGTGAAGGTTGTCAGCATGCATTTATACAGAAACAACTGAGGAATCCATCACATACCCTTCAATTAAACAAAAATCGCACATCATTTCCAAAGCCGTGGGATCAATCTTAAATAATATTTGTATAGTTCTAATAAAAAAAAAACATGAGAGACCTCATAAATCCCCATCAAACTCAGTGATGGTATATTTTAGGCAAACCCTGAGGGTTTAGCTATTAACTTAATGTTTTATCACCCATGGTTATATTTGTATATAGCTCAAGAAAATGGCCAGAACTTTCTAGATCTCTGTGCTTTTATGCTTTGGAATATGAGTGGTCCTGTTGATTTGGGGAGTTCATTTTTATGCTCTTTGGCTTAAAAAAAAAACTCAGCTCCTGTTCCAACAGTCTCCTAATTGATCTATAACCACTCTTTTTTAAAAAATCGAATCTTTGACAAGATTAGAGAAAAGCATAAATTTGGTTGTTACCATCATGCATTCACAACTATATAAGCTTCTTTTCAATAAAATAATAAAACAGGAATTGTATCTGATTTCTCTTTTAAGAGGGACAATTAAAGGGCTGAGTTGAAAGGAAATGTTGGATTATTTGGTGGCTTACACATGGGCCTTTTGATTTTTTTTATGTCTGGGTGATGGGTGTATTCTGGTATAGATTTTTACTGTAGTTTATTAAAAATATTTCAGTACTTACTATGAGAGGCACTGTATTATTTTCTCTGGTCATGATGCTGTATAAGAGAGAATTCCTACCATCATGGAACTTGCTGGAAGTTAGAGGATTGATGTTAAATAAACTCACATATGTGTAATTGGAGCCAGTAGTAGGTGCTATAAAGGGGAAGTACAGCTGCAGGAAGAGGGTGCAGGACCTTAGGGAAGACTTTCTTAAATGTCTGAGCTGAGACTGGAAGGATCTGGTAAGGGCTGTATAGGTGATGAAGGGGGAAGAGTGGGCTCTGGTAGAGGAGACAGCAGGTGTGTGGTGCAGGGGGCCAGATATGGTGGGGAATCTCCCTTTTCCATGTCTAGCACAGAAAGAGAGATGAAACTGGTTCTGAGTGGAGGCGGCTGGGGATTGAGAAATAAAGAAAGAATAGAAGAAGTCACAGAGATAGAAGTGAAGCTGGGGCTGGGTGGAACCTCTGTTCTCTCTGATGGAGAGACAAGGACTCAGAGCCCACGCAGCAAGTTTATTTTATACCCCAAAATACCAGAAAGTTACACCAAAAGCTATGATCAAAGGAGAGATTATTTGCATTCTTGAATAGGCCTGAGCATTCCTGGTGCTTGACTGGATTTACATTTCAAAAGTCCCGCTCCTGGACACCTGGGCAAAGGTGAAGGCCAAGCTGATAACACATCAGTCTTCTCGGTGAAGCATGTTCCCAGGGTGTGGCTCTGCCTGTCCTTGAGTTTAGCTGACAATAATTAAAGAAATGCCCATGTGCCTTCCCAGGGGTCCCTCTACACAGGTGTGTTGCAGAAGCTCTGAGAGGGACTTGGAGCAGTTCGGGCCACAGAGGCTGGAGGACAAAGAGCCAGGGTGAAGGGGATGGGGCAGAGGCTGAACAATAGGGTGGGGAACAAATCTTGGGAAATGATGTTGACGTGTTTCAAGCAGGAACTGAACTGACGCAATCAGATTTGCTATTTGAAAGAATCCTGCTGGTTTTGGACCACAGAGCAGATTTTGAGGAGTAAGGGTGGAGACAAGACCAATTATGGCAGTAGTCTAATCAGGAGATATGGGGACATGACAGTGGGGGTGCAGAGATGAGGACATGCTGGAGGGAGATTTAGCAGTTAATTTGATAGCATTTGTAGTTTTTGAAAGTGTTAGCTTTTTACCCAGCAAGGGAGCCTCATGATAAGGTATTAGTCATGCAATTCTAGTGAGATTACTGATAAACTAGAAAGAGAAATCTTATCTTGGATTTCTGCTCTTGAGGCTGGATTGAGAAATAGTACTTAGAAAGTGTTTTGCTGTTTTTACCAAAGAAAGAGTGAGACCACCTGGTATAGTCAGAAAATCACCAGGGTCCATGTTTTGCCTGACCTGATGTCAGTGAAATTCAGACCAGAATAAGCAAATGAACAACTTAATCTACTTGTACTCAAACGTCTATTGTAGTTGTTACTCACTGGCCAGTACTTTACTGCAGGAGGAAGTTGGTATTGCAAACCCTGGTGGGGATGGAAGAGTGAGAAAGGATTAACAACAATGCCAATTCATTTTAAGCATTTGATTAAAAACATTTTTTTAAAATATGATGGAGGCTTCCCCATACCAACAAGGAATTCTTGTGTTTGAGAACTCAACTCAGTTCTGACGCTTTCTAACTAGAGATAGAATCAGATTCCACAGGTTCAGAGCTCTGTGAGACTCCCCTCCTCTTTACATGCCAGTAATAAGTCGTGGTTGTTACTGTGCTTCTGACCAACTGGCTATAAATTACAGGCGTCTACAACCCACTCCTCAGGCTTAATTAATTTGCTAACATGGCTCACAGAATTTAGGAAAATCTGTTTACTTACTAGATTACTGATTTATTATGAAGGATGTTGAAGAAACAGCCTGATGAGATGATGAAGGGATATAAAGGGTGAGGCCCTGGACAAAGGAGCTTTTATCCTCATGGAGCTTGGGTCCCAACACAGTGGGACATGGAAACGTTCTGGTCCCCTAACATCGAAGCTTTCTGGAAAGAAAAAAAAAAGGTTTATTTTTGTTTTGTTTTTATGAAGACTGCATTACATAATTATGATTCCCTAAGTCATTGGCCATTGGTGATTGATTCAACCTTAAGCCTCTCTCCGTCATGGGAAATAGGCCGAGGCTAGAAGTTCCAGTCCTTCATGGCAACCTGGATAACATTCTTTGATGGGTTTTATTATCTCATTAACATAAAAAAGACACCATTGTTGCTCTCATTACTTTGGAAATTCCTGGGCCAGTGGTCAGCAAACTCATTAGCCAACAGAGCCAAATATCAACACTACAACGATTGAAATTTCTTTTGAGAGTCAAATTTTTTAAACTTAAACTTCGTCTAACGCCACTTCTTTAAAATAGACTCACCCAGGCCATGGTATTTTGTGGAAGAGCCACACTCAAGGGGCCAAAGAGCCGCAGTTTGCCGATCACAGTCCTAGGGGTTTGGAAACTCTGTGCCAGAAATGGGGAGTAGGACCAAATATATATTTCTTACTATAAATTATAATATCACACATGGCATTAAATTTTTGATTTCTTAATAGCTGGTCTTGACAAATTTGATTTGTAGCTTCTGTTGATTATCTACTCCAATCTGCTTTTCCCCTTTGGACTATTGACAAATTTTCTAGTTGTTGAGACAGATCTTTCTTAATTACTTTCTGACACAGTGATGAAACAAGCCACTTCTGAGAAATAGCATGAGTGTTAAAATAAGTATTAGCTTACCTAGTGGCATGATTTTTCTTCATGCTGATCTAGTCAGCATCTCAACTAATAGCCCTTGTCATTGTTCCATATTAGAAATTCATAACATGATTCTTATTTTCTCTCTTGTAAATCAGCAAGGACCTGTGCTATTACTTTTGTTACTCCTTCTAACCAAAAGAAAGGAGTATTTCATAAAATTTTCTTGGACACATACCATCATAATAGTCTATTTCCAACAAGAATAGCTAAACTGTAGTGTTTCCTTTATTAATGTTTATAGTATTAAAACTATTACCATAGTTACTACTATTTAAAAATTATGCTATTAGTATATAGTTAAAATTTAAGTATTGCGATAGCAATGGTTCATATAGAAAACAACTATGTTACAACATGAAATGCTAAAGACCATTTAGCAGGACTGCTGGCAATTGAAGTCCCTGTTCAACCATTTACCCACTATATGACTAAGTTGGTTAACTTCCTGGTTCCTCATTTTCATCATGTGTAAATGGAGATGATAGAAGTTCCAGTTATATATATGTAGAAAATGTATAGCTCAGCATGACGAGTGCCATAACTGGTTGATAGGAGACAGCTGATTTTGTTGTTATATAGGAAACAGTGCCTGCTATGACCATATGTATTCTCTTCGTTTCTTCTTAGCCTTTCCGAAACCCAAGTGGGATTGTGCATTATTTGATTCTTATTCTGAGTCCATGCCAGCAAACCAACAGCCTCATGACTTGAATCGGATGGAGGTAAAAGATCTTCATATGTAAATTAGTTAAGGATGTATTTAGAATTAAACCCATTAGCCTATGTGCTTTACAAAAATCTGGAAAATCTACCTTATAACATTTTCTCTTCATAGTTCTTACTTTGGGGCTAATCCTGGACATATCGATAATTATCTTTTTTTATTTTCTACCTAAAACTAGATTTGGCAAAATAAGCAAAATAGTCTCTTGACTTTCTCGAGGTGAAATTGAGGTAGAGCCAAACTCAGCCTGAAAAAATGCTAGCCAAGTTACTTTCTTTAGCCAAGCTTTAGTTTCAAAGTAAAAATTGTCAAGTTGTTATTTTTAGTAGCTGAATATTAACAAAATGTAATGAACCAGAACAGTTTTGAGGGGAGGTTTGAAAGCTATATATGAGGGCCCCAAGCCACATTCAAAGCTGCCTTCTCCCTCAGGTTGTTTAGCTTTTGGACCAGATGAAGATTGATTTGGATGATCCCCAAGAGAAACGAGAATTCCCACCATGGTGGGCCATTGATGTAGGTTCTTAGCCACATGCTTAGTATTCCTTCAGTATTCATTGATAAATAGTTGTTATGGCTGTTGTTAATTTCAGCACTATCATCCTCATCCCCACCACGATTGCAATGATAACAATTTAAGATACCTCTTCTTCCTGTCCTAAAAAGCTAGAGATGTTTAATAAATGGAGGTTTATTCACAGGCTCCTAGTACAGTTCTCTGACCCTAGTTAAAACCATTGCAAGATGATGGAAGTCAAAGGCAGCACACAGGAGCCATTTCTTTAAGTTCTTATCGTTGTGTGCGATTTTTTTTTCCTGCTTCCACACTGCTCCCTCTGTTAACAGCTCTCTTGGCCTCGCTGCTTCTCTTTCTTGGCGTTGTAGCCTCCACGTTACTTTCCTCAACAGATTTCTACTTGTGGGGAAGAGATGTAATGAAAACTGATTTCAGGAGGTGTGATAGATGTGCTTTTGAAGACAGTCAACCTTTTAAATTGCTTTTTCTGTATATTAAATATGATGGAGAAACATATAACAACAAACATAACCACTTTTTAATTAATTAATTTTATTTTTTAAATATATATATTTTTTATTTTTTTAAAAATATATTTTTATTGATTTTTTTCAGTATAACTTATAATTAATAGTAGTACATGTTTTCCTTTCCCCCTCCCCCTTATCCTCCCCCAGCCTCCCCAACCCCCCAGCACATATCCCCACCTTCCCCCCTCCCCGCCCCAGTGTCTTTCATTCATTGGTTATGCTCATATGCATGCATACAAGTCCTTCAGTTGATCTCCCCCAGCATCCACCTCCCATCTACCCAAGCCTTCCCCCTGTAGCTTGACAGCCTGTTCAAGGCCACCCTGCCTCTATATCAATCACTCTCCCCTGTTTCTTTTCTTCAAAAATATCTTGCCTTTGCATACTAGAAATAAATGTATAAGAACAAAAAAATTTTATTGATTTTTCACAGAGAGGAAGGGAGAGGGATAGAGAGTCAGAAACATCGATGAGAGAGAAACATCGACCAGCCGCTTCCTGCACACCCCACGCTGGGGATGTGCCCGCAGCCAAGGTACATGCCCTTGACCAGAATCGAACCCGGGACCCTTCAGTCCGCAGTCCGACACTCTATCCACTGAGCCAAACCGGTCTCGGCTTTATTTTTTTATTTTTAAATGTACTTTTATTAATTTCAGAGAGGAAGGGAGAGATAAAAACATCAATAATGAGAGAGAATCACTGATCAGCTGCCCCTCCCTTGCATGTCTCCCACTGGGGATCCAGCCCACAACCCAGGCATGGGCCCCTGACCAGAATCAAACCCAGGACCCTTCAGGCTGTAGGCTTTTGTTCTATCCACTGAGCCACACCAGCCAGGGCCATATAACCACTTAAAAAATATATTTTTATTGTTTAAAGTATTACAAGTAGAAGGATATATGTTTCCTTTATTTCCCCCATTGACCTCCCCCCAGCCTTCCCTACCCCCCAGTACGTGCTCTCACCTGGCCCCCCCTCCATCTTGTATCCATTGGTTATGCCTACATGCATGCACACAAGTCCTTCTGTTGATCTCTTACAGCCCCCGCCCCCACCCTCCCCTGCCTTCCCCCTGTAGTTTGTCTGTTCAATGCTTCTTTGCCTCTGTATCTATTTTACCCCATTTCTTTTCTTTAAAAAATCTTGAATCTGCATACTAGAAATAAACATATAAGAACAAAAAATATTTGAGTCTCAGTTTCAATGTCCAACAGTTCTGAGTCCCAGTTTCACTGTCAAATAGTTCCTTATGTGCACATGTCAGCAATGGTATCTGGATGGTGGACAAATGGTGGCAATGCAGGTTCCACCCTCTCTGGTTTGGTCCTGGGCGGCCTGCAGCGACGCACAGCTGCTGACTGCTAGCATGGCAAGGTGTCGTCAGCGTCCTCCATTTCTGGACTGTCGTGGTTGGAACAGACCTGTCAATTCCTCTCTGTTGCAGGAATCCGTTTGGTATTGGAGTTGTTTTCTGAAAATATGCAAACATTTTCTCGACCAAAAGTTAATAAAGGAATCTTTTCTATAAATTAGACTTGGGATCCTTTTTATTTTTGCCCAAATGATTTTCTTTTGGCTTCTTTTGACACCATGTGTGCTTTTCATGGGCATATAACCACTTTTGATGGTCCTCATTCTACTCTGGGGCTGCTGGCGGTGTCTGGAGAGGCTTGTCCGTCAGGCCAGGACACATAAACTCCATAGCTCTCTTATGTAGTTGCCCTGTTTGTTTGTTTTTGCTATGAGTCCCTCTGCTTGTGTAAAATTATGAGATGGTTATGTAATTTACTAAAAAGTGTCATAAATTATTATTCTTGTTGGATAAATGTTTTGTTCCAGCTTGCCATGGTATCAGATGGTCTTTGCCCTTTCAACAGAGACAAAGAATGCTTTTTTTTGGAGAAATTAATTAGTGACATAGACGCACATGGGTCTGACATGCAGCTAACTTTTATATGCTTTTATAACCTTTAACTGGTTCCTTTGAGGGGGTAGGTTAAAAGCTCCCTAGTCTTTGCTTTGTCCTATCCAAACAAGAAAGCAAAATAACAACAAGCAACTCCCAACAAAACTGTTATTTTTAAGGGTGTGGTGCTTTTAGATGATGTAATAAACAAAATTCAGGGGTTAATTGATGGTGTGGTCATTTGAGCAGTACAGATCAGAATTTAATAGCTAATGATTAAATATTTCATGTTCTTCTAAACTGTTTCATTCATTGTTCTTTCTATACCCTTTTAATCTTTCATGAATGCGTGCATGGAGTTTAAATAGATCTTGGTCATCAGCCCTGTGAGGGATGACTCCATATAGGTGTTTGTGTTAGGAACGAAGCTGTAGCTGATTCAGGTCATGAGAAGTTTACTCAGCAGTACATATTTTTCTAAAGACAGCAGAGCTGTAACCATGTTCCATCAAGATATATAATTTCAGGTGTACCCCTCTTAGCAGACTTTCTTTTGTATACACCTTTACTGAGGTATAATGTACATACCACACTCATTTAAAGTATACAATTCAGTGGTTTTCAGTATATTAAAATCTATGAAACCATCACTATAGTTTAATTTTAGAGGACTTTATTTTTTTTTTAATCCATCCTGTGATTTTATTTATTTTAATTTTTTATTAATTTTTATTTTTTTGCAGTATAACTTAGATTTAATAGTAGTACAGATGCTTTCCTTTTCCCTCCCCAGCCTTCCCCACCCCCCAGCACATGTCCCCACCTGCCCCCCTCCCCGCCCCAGTGTCTTTCATTCATTGGTTATGCTCATATGCATGCATACAAGTCCTTTGGTTGATCTCCCCCAGCACCCGCCCCCCCACCCTCCCCAGCCTTTCCCCTGTAGCTTGACAGCCTGTTCAATGCCTCCCTGCTAGAGCATTTTCATTACCCCCCAAAGAAAGCCTGTACTCATTAAGCCATTCACTAGTCCCCAGGCCACCAGTCTCTGATAATCACTGATCTATTTTCTGTCTCTGAATTTTTTTATACAAAAGGATTTATTAAAAAACCAGTAAGACACTACTACATCAGGACACTGTCACACTGGGCTTTTAACACAAGACTTTGCTCTACAATACTGGGGAGCAGGGGCATAAAACACAAATTGATTCTGCAGCATAGCAATTAAGAAATAAAACAATGAAAGCAAATTTTCTTTTAATGAGAACTCAGAATTAAACTTCAGAGGGACCCAACTTCCATTCAGGGACTTGATACAAAAAATTTAGTTTGAACTGCTATTGGCAGGTGGCAGGATTCTGTCTCTGAATTTGCCTATTCTGGACATTTCATATAAATAGAATCATATAATATGTGTGTTGTTTTTTATGACTGGATTCTTTCACTTAGCATAATGTTTTAAAGTTCATTCATGCTGTGTCAGTGCCTCATTTTTTCATTGCTGAATAGTATTCCATTGCATGGATATGCCACATTTTGTTTGTCCATTCTTCAGATGAGGGATATTTCGGTTATTATTTACACTTTTGAGCTGTTAGAAAAATGCTGCTATGAACATTTATGTATAAGGTTTTTTCCCCTAATTTTTGTTTTTCTGCTATGTTTTTATTGATTTCAGAGAGGGGAAGGGAGAGGGAGAGGTGAATAGAAGCATCAGCGATGAAAGAGAATCACCAATAGGCTGCCTCCTGCACACCCTCTACTGGGGATTGAGCCCGCAGCCTGGGCATGTGCTCTGACCGGGAATCACACTGTGGCCTCCTGGTTCATAGGTCGATGCTCAACCACTGAGCCACATGGCCAGGCTGTGTACAAGTTTTTGTGTGAACATGTTTTCAATGATCTTGGACATATACCTAGTTGTGGAATTGTTGGATCATGTTATAACTTGTGTTTAACTTTTTGAGGAGCTATCAAACTGTTTTTGCAAAGCAGCTGTATCATTTTATATTCCTCCACCAGCAATGTATGAGGGTTCCAATTTCCCCATGTCCTTGTAAATACTTATTATAGTCTGTTTTATTTTAGCCATCCTAGTGGTTTTGATTTGAATTTCCTAATGACTAATGATGCTAAACATCTTTTTGTGTAGTTATTAGCTGTTTGTATATATATTTTTTTGGTGAAATGTCTGTTCAAATATTTTGTTTATAAATTGGGTTATTATTGAGTTATATGTGTTCTTTATGTATTCTGGATATAAGTCCCTTACTAAGTATATAATTTACAAGTATTTGCTTTTTCTTTGGTTTTTCTTTTCCCTTTATAGCATCTTCTGCAACACAAATGTTTATTTTGATGAAGTTCAATTTATCTGTCTTTTCTTTTGGTGCTTGTGCTTTGGTGTCATATCTGAGACTATTGCCTACCAAGAGATCATGAAGATTTACTCCTTTGTTTTCTTTTCTTTTTTCTTTTCTTTCTTTATTTATTTATTTGGGTTTTTAAAAAATTTTTATTTACAATATAACTTATATTTAATAGTAGTACATATGTTTTCCTCCCCCCCAATATCCTCCCCCCTACTCCTTTGTTTTTTTCTAGAGAATTTTATAGTTTTAGGTCTTACATTTTGGTCTATGATCCATTTTGAGTTAATTTTTGTGTATGCTGTGAGGAAGAGGTCTAACTTCATTCTTTTGTATGTGTATATGGATTATTAGTTATTCCAGAATTATTTATTGAAAAAACAATTGCCCCCTCCCCATTGAATTGTTTTGTACCTTTATTGAAGATCACTTAAACATAAACGTAAGGGTTTACTTATGGATTCTCAATTCTATCCCATCTATATGCTAGTACATATTATTTTGCTAGTCATTATGCTGGCACATATCACATTGTCTTGAATACTGTAACTTTGTGATAAGTTTTGAAATTGGGAAGTGTGAGTCCTTCAACTTTGTTCTTCTCTTTCAAGAATATTTTCACTATTCTGGATTCCTTGCATTTCCTTATGAAATTTAGGACCATATGGTCAAATTCTGCAGAAAAGCGAGAAGGGTTGTATTGAATCTATAGATGAGTTTGGGGAATAGTGCCATCCTAGCAATATTAAGTTTTCAATTTATTTAGATTTTTAAATTTTCTTCCAACTCTTTTTTAGATTTCTTTTTAATATACATTTTCTATCCTCAAGTCATATTCTTCTACTGAGGATCTGGTTTCTAATCTAGATGGGAGAAGAACATGAAAGAAAGGCAATGTTAAGATACATTCTTTGTTCCATTGGAGATAGTAGACTTTGAATAGGCAATTACATCTGGATACTTCATCATAATGCCAAGAATGACCTGCCTGAGAATTAAATCCTAGATCAGATTACTACCAAGCAGTACTGTAACTCCATTCTTTGGAATAGTTTAAAAACAGAAGTACTGTTTATCTCTCAGGGATTGTTCAGATTCTGAGAGGTAAACCAGTTAATATTTTGGAGCATCAGATAGCTCCAGGAATTTACCCTTCTTCCTTTAACTTTTAAAATTTATTTCTTTATTTGACTTTTTGAATATGTTTAAAATAAAAAAGAATACCAAAAGGCATATAGTGACAAGTCCTTCTCCCATCTCTTTTCTCTATGTACCCAATCACCCTTCAATTGGTAGATATCTTTCTAGGATTTGTTTATATATAGCAAGTATGAATATATTATTCTTTAATCTATCAGAAGTCTCAGAGTGCATGTTAATTGAGACGTTATAAGGAATAAATTTATAGTAAGTAGATTTAAACAATTTTAAACTAATCAATATTTGATCAATTTGGATATTCATCTTATTAGTGTAAGTGAAGACTTTTCTCATCAGTGAGCTAGGAGGAAATTTTGTTCTGCTCATCAGTAAAATGTTCTTATTCCAGGATAAGGAGGCTATTTGAATCAGGGTAGAATACCCTCTGCTTAGCAGATCCTGGCATATACCCACCTTATGGGCCCACTTGTCAGAACCTCTTTGCTATGAAAAAGCACATAAATTACAGTTTTGTTCTTTTTACAAAATATTGTTGTATTGATTCCAGACAGAAAGGGAGAGAGATGAGAAACATCAATTGTGAGAGAATCATTGATTGGCTGCTTCCTGCATGTCCCCTACTGGGAGGATCGAGTCTGCCACCTGGGCATGTGTCCTTGGCTAGAATCGAACTTGAGACCCTTTAGTCCACAGGCTGATGCTCTATCCACCGAGCCAAACCGGCCGAGGCATGGTTTTGTTCTTGACTGAATGGACAAATGCTATAAAAGTCTCTGGCTGAATCCTACATGGGATTCAGATTTAATATGTAGTCTATACATATGCCTTAATCTGAATGTTTATTCCTCTATGCATATATCTATTTCAATACAATTAACTATCCCTCACTAGGAACCTAAATTTTTTTTAAATGTTAGGGTTTACTGAAGACAGAAGTGTTGGCAAGATATATTGCTTTTAAACCAATTTCATCATATGTGCACATCATTTCATTTCTATTCAATCTGTCTAATTAATTTTCTTTCCTTTCCCAAGAAGTTATCTATTAAAGATGTGGCTGACTTTCCTGTTTCTACCCAAGATTTGACTGGTGATGACAAACAAGGTATGAAAAGAATGAGTTTTGTTTTCCTTTAGGGACATTCTGCCTATGTTTTGTTTATCCACTTCTATTAGAATGGTTGGCTTCTAGAGCACATGGGGACACTTATCAGTACATGAACACATTTGGATGGATTAAGTAGTTCAAGTTGTCCCCAAACTATAATAAAATGGTAACAAGAGCTTGAATGTCCAAAGCCCCCCCTAGCCCATTGGCTCCTACTCACTGCTGACCCTCAGGCTGTCCTGGCTCCTTACATTGAAATCTGGTCATACTAATTAGGAAATGACTGGGAGCTGAAATAATTGACAGCTTAGCATCTTATTTTGGCAGATGTGATCCCAGAGCATCAGTACAAATGCACATATGTATCAAGCTCTAGTCTATGAGGAAATTATCTTCTGGAGAGAGTTTCTGTCCTTGGGCTTTATCTGTGACTGTGGGGCTATGATAAAGCTTTGCCTATCTTTCTGGGTGGATGAGAAGCAGTACAAGCACAGTGACCCATGTTATAGCTATTACCAAGCACAGAGATAAGTTGGCCAGGGAATATCGAGAAGAGCAGGAGGAATCCCCCCCTTGACTCCATACTTCTGTATAATGCTTTATAATCTACCACATCTTTTCTCATACACTATCTTCCTAGAACTCACAAAACCTAGTGGAGGGTGGTATGTTCATCGCCTAAAACTTAGAAATGAATAAACTGAAGTTCAGACTCAGTATGAGTCATTTGCTTAGTGAGAAAAAGAGAGAGGCCCTGGCTGGTTTGCCTCGGATGGTTGGGTGCTGTCCTATACACCGAAAGGTTGCTGGTTAGACCTGGTCTAGGCACATGCCCGGGTTGTGGACTTGATCTCCAGTAGGGGTTGTACACCAGGCAGTCCATCGATGTTTCCCTCCTCTCTCTCTCTCTCTCTCTCTCTCTCTCTCTCTCTCTCTCTCTCTCTCTCTCTCTCTCTCTCTCTTCTCTTTCTTCTCTCTAAAAGTCAATAAAGTATTAAAATAAAAGAAAAAGAGGGGATAAGAACCAAGATTTTCTCTCAGGCCAGTGCTCCATCTAAAAATCATTGAAGCTATTTTAGGTTTTATTATTGAGACCTGCCATTAATGCAACTTGGTAGGGGAGTTAAACATGAAAAATAAGTTTGCCCTTAGGTTGCATGCTTGGGAGAGGCAGGCAGAACTGGACATTGTCTATGGCAGGATGTACTCTGACCACTCTCTTTATTAATTTAGGGGTCTTATTCTCAAAGTTTATATAGGAATAACCAACTGAGCTCTAAAATAACTGAAGCCTGGGTTTCATTCTGATTATCATTGGTCTGGATGTCAGGAATGAAAGGGGAAGTGCCTAATATCTCCTGGTAATTCTCCTCTTAGCCACTAGAGGCGCTGTCTCCGGAAAGTTGAAAATACTGCTTTATTCTCAACCTTTCTAATGCCACAACCCTTTAATACAGTTCCTCATGCTATGGGGACCCGCAACCATACAATTTTTTCGTTGCTACTTCATAACTGTAATTTTGCTACTGCTAATGAATCATAATGTAAATATCTGTGTTTTCCGATGGTCTTAGGCTCTACAGGCTCTATAGCAGCGGCTCTCAACCTATGGTTCGCAACCCACAAGTTGAGAACCAATCGCAACCACAGGTTGAGAACCAATGGCAGGGTTGCCTAAGACCAAGGGAAAACACAGATATTTACATTACGATTCATTAACAGTAGCAAAATGACAGTTATGAAGTAGCAATGAAAACATTTTATGGTTGGGGTCCCCACAGCATGAGGAACTGTATTAAAGGGTCACAGCATTAGAAAAGTTGGGAACCACTGTCTTGGGATAACTAATTTTCATACTTCAAAAGTGCTTTATTGTTTTAGTAAGTGCTATAGCAGTTATAGAAGTTTGTAACACCATTTTAATAAGTGATGACTAGAGATTATTTGTTTTAATGCAATCTGCCAGAGAAATAAAGTGTTATAGTTTTCTTACCTCCTCCCCTTCTCTCTCTTTTCTTTAAAAACAAAACGTCACTAGCTTTGAAAAGTACAATGGATGAAGCCTTACCAAAGGACACATCTGAGGATCCAGGTAGGAGAAAACTTTCATTTTAACATATATATGTAATTATTTCTAATTAAAAAGTCTCGAGTAGTTCTAGTGAGTAGAAGATTGGCATATCTGTGATAGTATGTATAATTCTCTTGAAATATTTGTTTTGTGTTTTATTACAAGGAAATATTTTCACCCCTTCCCCCTTTTCAGGTATTTCTTGTTAAGTTCTGGATTTAGGTTTTACTGTGAGGATCATTGAGTTTGAATCTAGTCTCATTGTTACCAAGTGTAGAATTGAAAAAGCTTGGAGTTGAGAGGATTTCAACAAGCCATTGAAATTTCTGTGTAGAATGAGTTGATGAACTAGATCAATTGGAGGTCTGCAGTTGAAATCTTCCATTTCCAAAGTAAAAATCTCAAATATTTTTATTATACTTTACCACCAGGAGGGCAAATAAATGTTCTTACATATGGAGTGCATTCCAAGGAGAAAAAAAAAAGTTGTGTTTGCCCAGGTTTTTGGAGAGTTGGAACTGTATCTGTGAACCGTGGAGATGGCTGACCCATCATTGAACCAAGATGAACCTAGTTACAGACAAACTAGCTAGGGAAGGCATTACTATTTGGAGTTCTGATTATGAGGATATGGAAGAAATTGCTGCTTTCTTTGTTATCTCTCTTAATATTTAATAAATAAATCATGTTTGTTTTGGTTAGCTAGCTGTCATCCCAGGCTTATTTGTTTAAAGTTGGAACAAAGGGTCAATATAACATTGAGGCTTATGTTATAGTGCATTATTTCCAAAACACAAAGTTCATTGAAGGTTTAAGAGAGAGAGGAATAGAGGAAGAGGGTGAGGAAGAAGGGAAAGGAGGGAGGGAGGGAGGAGGAGGGAGATAGAGAGAGATAGAGATAGAGATATATATCCTATCTAATAAAAGAGTAATATGCAAATTCGACCGTACCTCTGCCACACCCACAAGCCACACCCACCAGCCAATCAGGACCAGATTATGCAAATAAACCCCAACCAAGATGGCTGCCACCACTGAGAGCAGGAGGAAGGCTTGGGTTTCCCTGGCAACAGAGGAAGCCAAGCTTTCCACCTGCCATTGCCAGCCTAGGCCTCCACTCTAGGCTACAATGTTTCAAACAGAAATGGCTGCCACCATGGAGCGAGCAGAAGGATTGGCTTTGCTCCAGGCTACAAAGTTTCAATTGTAGACATAGATTAATCCCAGATACCAGGGCCTCTGCTTGTGTCACTGGGGGGGCATGACCGGCCTGCAAACCTCCACCGGCCCCTTGCCCAGGCCGCCCCTCACCCCAAGGGAACCCCCACCCTGATCTGGGACATCCTTCAGGGCAAACCAGCTGGCCCCCATCCATGCACCAGGCCTCTATCCTATCTAATAAAAGAGTAATTTGTAGATTGACCATCACTCCAATACACAAGAGGGCTGCCCCCATGTGGTCAAAGATCATGCCCCCATGTGAACACAAGATGGCCACCACAAGATGGCCAGCAGGGGAGGGCCATTGGGAGGTTCCAGGCCTGCAAGGGAGGGCAGTTGTGGACGATCAGGCCTGCAAGGGAGGGCAGTTGGGGGGCAATCAAGCCTGCAGGGGAAGGCAGTTAGGGGTGCCCTGGCCAGCAGAGGAGGGAAGTTGGGGGCAAACAGGCTGGCAGGGGAGCAGCTAGACATCAATTAGGCTGGCAGGGTAGTGGTTAGTGGATGATCAGGCTGGCAGGCAGAAGCAGTTAGGGGCAATCAGGGAAGCAGGCAGGTGAGCAGTTTGGAGCCAGCAGTCCTGGATTGTGAGAAGGATGTCTGACTGCCTGTTTAGGCCCGATCCTACTGGGATTGGGCCTAAACGGGCAGTCGGACATCCCTTGAGGGATCCCAGATTGGAGAGGGTGCAGGCTGGGCTAAGGGACATCCCCTGTCCCCTGTGCACAAATTTTGTGCACCGGGCCTCTAATAAATAAATAGAGAGAGAGAGAGAGAGAGAGAGAGAGAGAGAGAGAGCGAGCGCACATGTGGATGAGAATTTATGATTAATTTCAGATGTGGGGCCTAAGGATCTTTATTTTTAGGCAGCCCCAAGGTGATTCTAATGTATAACCTATGTTGGTAACAGCTACCGGTAGAAGACCATGTTAAATAATAGAAAATGAAGATGAACCATACTTTCCAAAGTGGTAGGAATTCTTAAGCCTTGTTTTGGCTTTTGAAGCAGATTTGGATTTCTTTATCAAGGGGGGAAATTGCTCTCTTTGTGTAGGAGAAATGTCAGAGGCAGGTTCTTTTTAACCCTAATTTGTGGAGCGAGTGGATACATCCTAATTTTTGTAAACTTCATGTTATGCAATTAGTAAAAATTGTTTAATGTAACGAGTTAAGTTGCTGTTTATCCAACAGACTTTGAGGCTAATAACTTCTTTTTTCCCCATGACATCCCATGTTCCCTGGGGTGAGCTTTAGACATCATTGTTAACATTCCTTCATTGAATAGGGTGTGGTGTCACTAGATAAAACCTCTCAGGGAGTGCCGAGTTGTGTGAAGTACACCCAATTTTGTTTCACATTCTGCCTGGGAGCATGCCATGTGAATCCTGATTAGTTTTCTCACTACTGTCCCCTTCTGGAATCTATATGAGAGAATTGGATTCCCAGCAGGAAAGCGGTGGTTTCTAATTCTGGATGGGTGTCTGTGCCACGTGGACAGTTCACCTCAGTTAAATTGTTGTCTTTTTTTTTTTTTTTGAGAATTGAAGTTCAGGCTTGCATTCTTATCCCACATCTCTTTCCTGGAAAGATGACATGCCTGGAATATTCTAGGAAGTTGTCATCTTCTTCCCTTTCCTAGCTAAATGAAAAGCAATGACCCACCCATTGGTGTCTGCCTGGGTTTCAACACAACATGCCCTCACCATTTTTGCAGATATTCACATGCTTCAAATACTGACCTTGACTTTCAGGGGCTCCGAGACTGATGGAAGACTTAAGTGGAGTAGTAAACTCCTATGGAGAAACCTGTGGAGGCTTACCAAGATGTGCCTGGGATATGTTTTTGCAGGTGGAGGAGAAATATCTTTCTGCCCTGCTCTTCTACAGTGGGTGGTGATAATAATCTGTATGTATAAAAGGCTAAGTGTCCATCCAACCAGTAGCTATGACATGCACTGACCAACAGGGAGAAGAAGCTAAATGCAGGAGCTGCCATGATGTGCACTGGTCATTTAAAAATAAATGGCAAAATAATGACATCATGGACCTGGCCTGACAAACCAACACTTGTCTTCCCCAAGTGGGATACAGGCCCCACCACCACCCCAGAGCAACACCCCACCAAATCACAACCAATGCTTCCAAGACCCCATGGTGCAAAATGCGGCCCACAGCCCAGCCCAGCTTAGCCCAGAAATGGGGCATCGGGTAATGACATCACATAGCAATGCCCGGCTTCCTCTCCCTAGTGACTAGTCTCCTTGGAGTTTTTTCAGCCTAGGAACACAACTTGCTTTATAGCCAGGTGCAAACATTTTATACTTTAACCAGTTGTTTGTGAAGCATTTTCATGTGCCTCATCTCATTTGATCCTCACAGAAGTCCTGGTGTAGGTAGATAGGAGACTCAGTAGAATTCTATTTTCTTTTCATTAGCTGGAAAATAGAGGTTTAGAAAGTTTAGAAACTTGACCCAACTATAAAGAAGTAAGAAATGGCTGACCTTGAAAATGACTTCAGGTTTTCTCACTGTGTAGAATATAGTCAAACACTGCTGCAGTTCAATATTTTACCCTTTGTTCTCATGCCTGATACATATAAAGCTCTTGCTGGTGTCAATCGCATGCTTATATTTTGATCTGTCATTGTAGATTGTGAATTTGGTTGACACTTTTATTATAGAGAAAGGGCAAATAGTGATATTAAAATATTTCTTCTAATTAATTTCCTTTAAATGTGCATGAATCTGTGCACCGGTACACTAGTAATAGTAATGGTGATGAAGATGACAATGTGATGGGTTACAGATGGGGTGACTTTATTATCAGGGAATAGGAGTATCTCTTCTACATATTTTTTCATATCCCGACCCTTTTAATTGCTGAAAGCCTATATATCAGTGGAATCTAATAGATTTCTTAGCTAACATTATATTCCAGCTAATTCAACAGAGCACACTGCACACTGGTGATCTTTTTCTTGGTGTCTCTAGGTAATGCTGAGTGGATTAAGCCTGTTCATCCTCAAACTGGTATAGTCTTCTGACTGCCATTAGTGATTCTAGCAGCTTACCCAATGGCCAGCTATCACCCTATGGTCTTATGGGATAGATCAGTTCTCTCTTTCCATTACCACTCCCACCTGCCTTTCCTTTGCTGTCCTAGAAGGAACTATATTTAGAAACGAGATTTCTAAACTTAAAAAAATTGGAACACTGTACAACAGTAATATTTTGCAATTCTAAAATACATTTAGTTGTTAAAGTACCTTTGATGCCTTGTCTCTTCCTGTGAGGAATGGCTACATTTTTAAAATTTCTTTATTGATTATGGTATTACATATGTGTCCTTAGTCCCCCATTACCTCCCAACCCCCTTTTCATGCCCTTACCCCCCATTTTTATTTTCCTCATCCTGTAGGTGAGGGAACTGAGGCTCAGAGAGCTAACAGCTAGTGAGTGTCGTGGCCAGGAGGGGAGCACCCCGGCCTCACAACTTCTGGACTGGTCTCTAGTGCTCATTTGCATCTCTCACCCCATCTGTCTATCTCTCACCAGCAGGTTTTACCCCGTTTCCACACCCATTCCTACCCCAGCAAAAAGACAAAGATAGTGGCAATTAACAAACGAATTAACGGTCACCACCGTCTGGTTTGGTGAACGGTATTTTCACATGACTGAGACTTCTACCTACATATTTGCGGAAGGCAGTGGGGCATCAGGGAGAAGAGGGCCACGGAGCTGGAGCCTGCTGTGGGCAGCCTGCTAGAGGGTGGCCCCCAGCTCTCTGGTGAGTCTGCTCACACTGTCCACCCACTCCAAGGCAGCCAGCTTGGCTGGAGGTCTCAGAGGCTCTCCTTAGGCCGTTTTCCTTTGATGCCTGGGGGGAATTAGTTTTTGTTGATAATGGGTAAGACAAGGCTCAGACTCCTCGGCTGCCCAGGGTTTTCGGGGCTCTGGCAGTGTTTCAGTGGTTTGAGTTGAAAGATGCCTGTATTTTCACTACCACAAGCCAAAATGTGTGGGTTGGGAGAAACGTACCTCTTCTGCAGCTGACCCCATGGAATGGGGATGCATAATGCTAATTTGCTTTGTGTCTTGTTAGCATCTCAGCTCCCCTCCCTGCTCTGCTTATCTAAGCCAAGGATTTTAATGGTCCCTGTAAATATAGGCTGCTTTCTACCCAAGGAGGGTTTTATCTTTGAGCGATGTGAGAGAGGAGGTGCTGCAGTGAGACATTTTCCTTCTGGAAGGATTTGCGCAAACAATTTATAAACTATATTCCCTTGTTCCTAGTTAGCAGCACTCTTTCTGTGAATTTTTATGCCATTGTATGATGAAAAGTTTGCAGTCCTGGCAAAATGTCAAATCCAGTGGTTTCTAAAGTTGACATTCATAGAGGATCGAAAACATCAAAAGGATATTCATGTTTTTGTAAATGTTTCTAATTACTCTCAACAAGTTGGGATGGGAAAGTAGGCTTTATGGATGTCAGTAGTGGGCAAGTTAGTTTATGATTGAAATTTGATAAGGAAGGGTTGTATGTTAGACAAAATATTTTAGTGATTTCATGCCATAATATTCTCTGTACAATGTGGTCGCAGAGACATAGACACACATAGAGACACAAGAATGTTTTCTTTTAGGAAAAGCTGCTTGGCGCAGTGCAACTTACTTGTTGGAACTTTGATTTCTTCTGGTCGTGCTGCTCTAGTGGTGTATTTAAAAAAAATCTTAACATATATAGCCCAATAGATTTCTTCCTAGCCTGCAGGGGGGACTGACTCAAAATGTATTACTAGGCTGTCACGATAGACCAAGAAATTCTCAAGTCTGAAGCCTTCATTACGTACATGGATAACCCCTTGAGAAGGTTGTCTTTTTAGATGGGAATTTCTTTGTTCATTACCTTTGATTTGAGAATGGCTTTTTACCGTTCTGAGAAAAGGCAAATATGTTGTTTTTTTTCTTTCCTTTCTATTGTGCCTTTAACTTAATTTTTTAAATTTATTTTATAAAATATATTTTATTGACTTTTTACAGAGAGGAAGGGAGAGGGATAGAAAGTTAGAAACATCCATGAGAGAGAAACATCGATCAGCTGCCTCCTGCACACCCCCCAGTGGGGATGTGCCTGCAACCAAGATACATGCCCTTGACCGGAATTGAACCTGGGACCCTTCAGTTCGCAGGCCAATGCTCTATCCACTGAACCAAACTGGTTTTGGCTGTGCCTTTAACTTTAGAAATAAATTTCTGAAATCATGGAATGTGGAAGATGTCAAGTTCTCCATGTGGACGCTTGTACTTCACGTTAACCTGTTGATATGCTCTGTACTAGCCCAAGTGTTATATATAGACCTATTAACTGCAGAAATGAAACCCACACAAACAATAATCAATCTTTATTTCAGCAACTCCTAAGGATTCCAACAGTCTCAAAGCAAGACCAAGATCCAGGTAGTGTTTGCTTAATTTCTACTTGAATGCCCTTTGTGCCTGTCTCAGATTAGAAATACAAACCCCCAACCCAAAGCCCAACCCACAATCCCCTTTTCCTTCTGCTTTGAAAGTTAGACTATGGGTGAGTTCACTGTTATGAGGGGTCTGACTGGAGCATGCAGGGCTACTGGGAGACTGAGTTTCTGTGTTTGGTGGTGCTGGAAGACAGTAGCTGCTGCGCTCTGGTCACCTGATAGGAAGTGGACTGTGTGATACGCCCCAGTCGTTGCAGGATGATAAGGAGTAAGGGGAAGTAGCCTTGGAAAGAAGGAAATACAACTTAAAGGTAACTGACACTGAAATTTACTGTCATGATAAAGTGAACACCAAAAATGAAGAAGTCTGGGGTCTAATCTAGAGTAGGGAAAGAAAATGCTTATGGCGACTCCAATGAGGCATAAAGCTTCAGGTAAGCAGTACTTATTGTCTGTTTCATCCTGTATTAGAGCCTCTTCTCAGCTTCACTGGTTTTCAATCACTAGAGGCTAGCAAAAGAGGGAGGAAGAGCTAGGGAGGCAGAGCTGTGGCTGATATGAGGCATCAGAGAGGAAGAGCAAGGACAGAACAGAAAGAGTAATAGAACCAATAGGACATCAAAGAGAGAAGATGGTATTAGGAGCCCTCTTCACCCGTAGACTGCAGTGTAAGATAGGACACTACATGTGTCTTTTCCAAGTTTTCCTTAGGCTCTTAGTGACTTTTTTTCCTCATTTGGATACTAGACACATTCCTAAAAAAGTGAATTTAAATCTGATCATATTTTGAAATACTGATGTTTAAGGAAATCTTGTTTTCTTATAAACCTTACCCCTTAGTGTATCTTTTATGTCTGGATTTTCCAAATGGGGGTTTTGTTTCCTTGTTTATAGAAGGAACAAATATATATATATATATATATATATGTATATATATATATATATAAATTTATATATATATTCATATTGTATTTATTTTTTATGTTAAAAAGATCACTCACTCATCATGACCAAGTAAGATTCATTCAAGGGATGCAAGGCTGGTACATTATTCACAATATATTCATATTTTTAAAAACAATAGATGCACTAATTCATTTTGGAAGGAAAAAAAGGCATAGACATTATTTCTCTTTGTGGTTACCACATTTACTCATCCTTTTTAAAAAAGGATGAGTGGGTATTTTATTTTTTAAATATCTTTTTATTGACTTCAGAGGAGAGGGGAGAGGCGAGAGAGGAGAGCGAGAGAGACTCATTTATTGGCTGTCTCTGCAGACCCCTTATTGGAGATGGAGTCTGCAATCCGGGTGTGTGCCCTGACCAGGAATTGAACCATAACCTCCTGGTTCATAGGTCAATGCTCAACCTCTGAGCCACACTGGCGGACAAGATGATTGGATCTTTTGCATATTAGTCTGTAGGCTTTAGGATGTAGGAATAGTAACATTTATCTGCTCTTATAGTTGGAAAAACCCTTCAATTGCAGAAATCTGCTTATGTATTCTATGTTAACTGTAAATTGAACCTCACAGTTTTCACTTATGATTTCCTCTCCCAAAGTGAGTGAAATTACAAAATCTCATAGTTACATATTTGATTATTAATCTCACGGATAAATTTTAATATATTATTCTTTTAGGGATTAGTCTGCTGGTCTAATTTGGAAGTTTTTATTTCACTACTCCTATTAGGGTCTTGAATGAGACCAACAGAATAAAATCATCTTTATCCTCATTTTTAGACTAATAACACTTTATAGAAATATAATGGAGAGAGGGGGAAAAACCACCACTTGAATACTACTATATTAATCATTTTTGATTCCCTACAACTTTATATTCTAATTGGTTGCAATCACAGTTTTTCAGTATCACTTATTTGATATCCAGTTAACTTTTCATAACAAAATATAAGTATACAGGTTATATATGGAAATAAAGTGGCCTAAGATATGTGGTAAAGAGTCGTATGCTTAAGTGTGTGTGTGTGTACCACACACATTTTTTCTTTATTTGGTAAAAAATGTCACTAAAGCTATATTTGACATTAGAAGTTCTTTTACTTTCCAGCTAGGGTCTCTAATTTCTTTTTTATTAAAAAAAATATTTTATTTCAGAGAGGAAGGGAGAAGGAGAGATAGAAACATCAATGATGAGAGAGAATCATTGATTGGCTGCCTCCTGCATGCCTCCTACTGGGGATCGAGCCCACAACCTGGGAACGTGCCCTTGATCAGAATCGAACCCAGGACCCCTCAGTCCGCAGGCCGACACTCTATCCACTGAGCCAAACCAGCCAGGGCTCTAATTTCCTTTTTAAGTCAAGAGTTCCCATTGTAAAACTTTGTCGTCCTTTGAGATAAATTCCATTTTATTCTGGTTGAAAGTATTAGAGCATTCTTCCTGACACTTTCTGCATGCCTTCGCCTTGCCTGTCTTGCCAATTGTGTGATAGGGACCACCCGGAGCACGTCATATGCCCTTACGATGGTTTTATTAAAGATCAAAACATTGTATGGCAAACAGAAACCTTGAGGAACTCATCCAGGAAAACAAAAACTTGTTATATGAAAACGAGCTTTACCCAGAACGGAAGCTACCTAATAAAAATGGATAGATTCTAATTTCATAAGTGCCACTCGAATAGCTAAACACCAAGAACAGTTTTCTGAGGTTAATTTGTCTCTAGGCCATACCATTGACTCAAAGGTCATTATCTTTTTTGACATAACGTCGGCTGAGAAGCTGAATAGAACTATTGTACGTACACATTCACCTCTTAGAAAATCAGATTGGGAACTCGTCCACAAACCTATTCCTAAGCAATAGACTAATGTATCGAGTGGACTTAATTTAGAAAGTAAGTAGTCTCTAATAGTCTAGCTGCTATCACCAAAAGATTTCTTCCCTGGCTCATAGGCAATGCCAGAACCTTTTTGAAATGGAATATGGAAACAGATAGGGACTAGAGTTTAAATTGAACACGTGCAACTTTCTAACTGCGTGAACTTTGGCAACTTATTTAGCTCATTTTTCTTTAAATGTCATTCTTAACATTATGATCTCGGAAGTTGCCTAGGTAGCTACAGCCATGTCCCAAATTGAGGGAGGAAGGGAAGAGGAGGCTTTTGCTTTGAGTTTCCCCAAATCCGTATTTCCCATGGTAAGACAAACTAGACCCCTCGACCTGATTGGTGTATATTTTCCTTTCCTGAATTTCATTTGTGGCATTTTCCCTTGAACGTTTGATTTTTACTCTCAGCTTGTCTGTCCCTGTCATCACCTTTGCATGGAAACAGGAGAAAGGTTCTGCACTCGGTTACTAGCATGAAGCCCTTCCACTAAAATAGCGAAGTACCTAAGCAGAAGGCTTTTCATGCTATTCTTATTAATAATTCCAGTAGAAACAGGCTTTAATTTACAGAAAGTTTTTCTTTTCAGTAAATTTTGGTCTAAGATATAATAGGAGCAAAGAGGTTTAAAGATTCTGATTCACGACTGGGATGTGGGTGATGTGGCAGATAGGGCATCCAGGAGACAGTAGAATTCATGGTTGCTTTGGGAGCTTTTCAGTCCTTTGCAGTCACTTTGACTTTTGTGGGTATTTTCCATTTCAACCCAACTTCAGAGAGTAAAGCTTTGCTGCCTCCTTTCTGACTTTCCCTTATTTTGCTGCAGATCTTACTCTAGCACCTCCATAGAAGAGGCCATGAAAAGGGGCGAGGCCCCTCCCACCCCGCCACCGCGGCCACAGAAAACCCATTCCAGAGCCTCCTCCTTGGATCTGAATAAAGTCTTCCAGCCCAGTGTGCCAGGTGAAGTTCCCCTCTGCACCCCAGCCCTTCCCTTTCCTGTTAGAGTCAGTGGATGGGTGTCTGCCACAGAGGCCTTTGTGAGCCCAGAGGACGAGCAGACCTGGCTGTCTCCCATCCCAGGAAAGTCTACACTTACTATGAGATTCTTGGGAGGGAAAGCAGTTCTAGGCAGATAGATATCACATGTGTCTGGGGCCTTGCCCACACTTGCTCTGGACCAGGAACTATGAAATTCTGTACTGAGAGGATAAAAATGCTTCTCAGCCCACCGAGTGTGTGGCTGGGGTCTTGTTATCTGCATCCTGGTAATTTGTATACAAGATTGTTGTCTGTCATTTCCTCAGTTCTTCTATGAAAGACCTGGGTGAGCAGCGCCTGGCCAGAATGCTTTGCATTTTATCCCTGTGGCGAAGATCCTGTGTCCTGTTGGGTTGAATGCTAAGGGGACTCTGCTTTCTAAGTCTGACGGATGGTTAGGTGGTAGGTGGTGGGGTCTAGGGTAAGGGCTCCTTCAGGTGGGATGCTCTTGGGCTTCTGGGGCTGTGACTTTCTTGAGCCAGCTGCTGTCGAGCTGGGCTGGAGTGTGGGTAGTGTCACAGGGGCCTGACTGCTCCCCTGGCTCCCTGTGAAGTAGAAGACTAGGGGCCCTATGGGACAGAAGACGAGAATCATGCTTTTGCTTTGCTGAAGGTACTAGGATACAGCGCCATCCCAAGTGTTACTTTCAGAGGAGCAAGGGCCTTTCCACTGACTAATGTAGGCAAGCTATAAATACACTGATTTCCTGGACCTTTTTATACCTATGTGCATTTTAAATCAAGCCAACCTCATATGCTAATGATTTGCAGATTATTATCTTTTCTACTAAAGCAAGAAGACGCCTTGGCTCACACATTAGCATGACCTCTGTGTCCCGGCAGAGCTCAGCATGTTTTATTTATTCTAATAAAGTACTCTCTTCACAGTAAAGTTATAGAATGTTTTTTAATATACTAGAATCTGGAGCCCTGTCTGAAATTTGATTCTCTGCCATGAGTTCATCAGATAAAAATTTGCCTTGAATTTCCCCCCATACTTTGATCCAAATTCTGGCATAATTTCATAGTAACTAGTATCTGGGGTGGGAGTAGTCATGGATGATGATGCTATAAAAATTTTACATGACTGGCGGATTATGACCTGGAAGATTTTTCTGTGGATGCAAGAAGATTAAAACAGTCTGGGCAGCTGTCTCAATATGTTTTCTTTGCAAAGAGAGCGGCTAGAAACACAAGCATCTCACAGCCTGCTATTTGGAGAATGGATGTGCTGTGACTTTTATGACTGCATCCTAGAGAGAACGAGAGAAGACTGGTCTCAGGGTCTTGCTCAGCCGCTTATTTAACTATATGATTTTCATCAGCTGGTTAAATCTCTCTGCATCTCGGATTCCTAATCTGTAAAATAGGGCTAATATCCAGAGAATTGGAGGTTTGGGTGAGATTATCTATATCTATCTATCTATCTATCTATCTATCTATCTATCTATCTATCTATCATCTATCTATCTATCTATCTGTCTATTATCTATCTATCTATCTATCTATCTATCTATCTATCTATTATCTATCTATCTATCTATCTATCTATCTATCTATCTATCTGTCTATCATCTATCATCTATCTAAAAGCCTAAGCGACCATTATGACCAGAACAACAGGTCGACCAGTCACTATGATGTGCACTGACCACCAAGGAGCAGATGCTCAATGCAGGAGCTGCCTCCTGGTGGTCAGTGCACTCCCACAACCAACCTCCCATGGTCCTTCCCCCTGGCTGGCCGCAGTCCCTCCCCGCTAGCTGGCCTGATCGCTGGCCAGGCCTAGGGACCCCACCCATGCACAAATTTGTGCTCCAGGCCTCTAGTAAATATATAATCCAAATAGCAACAAATTTGGCCCATAGGCACTCATTCCTGGAGCAGAATGATGAGGGAAGGGAGTCTGAGGAGGATAAAGCCCTCTGCTTTCCTTGACATCCCCCACCCCCGCAGTGTGACAGCTCTGTGATTTGTGCCCCAATTGTGTGCTGTAGTATTCCATTAGTAACACACCTTTTCTTGACTTTCTCCCCTCCTGTCCTGTGTCACTTTCCCCACATCAAATAAAATACCTGTTCCTGAGTTCCCATCTTAGGGGTTGCTTTTAGGAGAACCTGAATCAAGACAGCTTCTTTTAAAAATATATAATTTTATTAATTTCAGAGAGGAAGGAAGAGGGAGAGAGAGAGAGAAACATAAATGATAAGAGAATCATTGATTGGATGCCTCCTGTATGCCCCACACTCGGGATCAAGCCCACAACCCGGGTATGTGCCCTCACTGGGAATTGAACCATGACCTCTTGGTTCATAGGTCAACACTCAACCACTGAGCCATGCTGGCTGGGCTCGACTACCTCCTTGGTTAAGTATCTTAATGTTCATGTTGGAGTGGTAAGTGGGATTGTTTTTCTTAGTTTCTCTTTCTGAGAGTTCATTATTGGTATATAAAGATGCCATTGATTTCTGGGTATTAATTTTGTATCCTGCTACACTGCCAAATTCATTTCTTAAATCCCATAATTTTTTAGTGGAGTCTTAATGTGCAATAGCATGTCATCTGTGAATAATGAGTTTTATTTTATCCTTTCCAATTTGGATGCCTTTTATCTCTTCTTGTCTGGTTGCTGTGGCTAGGACTTCCAGTACTATGTTGAATAAGAGTGGTGAAAGCAGACATCCTTGTTTTGTTCCTATTCTTAGGGGAAATGGTTTTAGTTTTTGCTCATTGAGTATGATGTTGGCTGTAGGTTTGTCATATTGTGGCCTTTGTTATGTTGAGGTCTGATCCCTCTAGTCCCACTTGGCTGAGAATTTTTATCAAAAACATTTTAATGAGCAGTTTAAATTGATCACATGAAGAAGAGAGCACTGTGAAAAACAGGTGATACCATTGCATTTACTTAATTTGTTTCCATGCTGGTTAATTCTCATAGGAAAGTACAAAGATCTACGTTATGTAGAATTTTAGTGTATTGCATTTTGCTGGAAATTACTTACTAAAATCCTGACAAACTAGGAAAGCATGAAGTAGACTACAAACCTATCAACGTAGTGCACCCAGTGAGAATCATGATGCCCCTGTAGTAACCCCTCAGCTACACTTGTCTTTATATGTCACTTTTGATCAACTGTGCCACACTATGTTGCTGTGCTATATCCTGAACTTCCCAACTATCCATCTTTCTACTTCATAATAGAGAGCTGCGTAATTTCTTTTCATGTCTGTGTGATATGGATGTACCAGAATTGGTGCGTGGATAAAGAGTCTTCTCTCACCCTGTTTCCTCATTGTCTCTTTCCTACACTTTTCTCTCATGCTCACACACTGCTCCTTTGTGTGTGCTCTGCTTGCTCCTTTCTCACAGAGCACATTGCCTCTTTCTCCTTTTCGTCTTCTCTGTGCTCACTCCTGCTCCTGTCTTCCCCCCTTCCCTTTTCCTCTGTTTCTCTCTCTTCTCTCTTTCATCCTCTTTCCCCCGCTTCACAGTCATGAGCCTATCTTTTTCAGCCTCCTCCACCAAACTCACTTTGCCCTCTGATCATAAACAAGGCAGAGATTTTAAGGACTTTGTTTCCCCATCTATTTCTTTTCTTGGGCTGAATCCTACAAGTTGGAGTTGCTGGGACAATGGCCATAGACATTTCAAATATAGATATAAGTTGCAAACTGGGCTGTAGGAAACTTGGACCTATCATCTTACCTCACTGCTAACATTGTCTGTTTCCTTACACACCCTTGCCAACACTGGTTCATCTTTATTGTTACCAATATGATGGGCAAATGTTTGCATTTCCTTGATTCCTAGGGAGACTGAACATCTTTTAATATAATTATTGGCTGTTAATATTCTTCTTTTTGTGAATTGCCTCCTCAGAAGACTCATTCAGCTTTTGTTGCTACATCTTTTTGCCTAACTACAGGGACCACTTGTCTCCTCTTTGTTTTTCTGATGAGGTTCTGGACCTGTCTTCTCTGAAGCACTTGGGAATGTGAGGGTGGCCATGGCGAAACAAATATAACCTGCTACTTCACTAGGTCCATGTCCTTCCAGCCCCCAGAAACCCATTTTCCTACCAGCTTTATCACTTAAGACAGACTCTACAGTAGGAGAGAAAGAAAGGTAAAGGTAAGGGACAGAGAATGTACAATGAAACAAGATGTGGGCCTGAGTTGAAAGGGAGAGAGAAAAAAGAAGCTGATGTTTTGAAAAATGAGAATCACAGGATTGTGAAAAACAGCGAATGAGGCTCAGTTGCTGTGTCAGAGGGGCCTAAAGTGGAGTGATAGTGTGCAGAAGAAATAGGATGGATGGAAGATGCCAAGAAGCAAGATGAAAGAGGGAAATGAAGAAAAAGGTAAGATGGGTCACATGGAGTGATGGTGTTTATTTAGAGGGAGAAGGAAACAGATCAAAGCGAGGTGAACCCACAGACTGGGTGTAGTATTCAGAAAGGATTTAAGAAAATAGCTTAGAAGTGGGTACCTTTAATGCCTTCAAATTTATGAAGCTCAATAACAATCTATGGGGAAGATGAACAACTAGGTGATTTAGAATGTAAATGTGTAAAAATGAACAAGGTCAACTATGCAGTGTGGGAAAATTAGTTTTAACTTTGATTTCTTTAAAGAGAATTCTATATAATACAAGGCTAATATGCAAATTGTCCCCTCAACTGGGAGTTCAACCAGGGGGTGGGGTCGGCCAGCCAACTGCCTGCGGCTCCTCCCCCAGGCTGGCCTGGCCCAATTGGCCCCTATCGGGGGAGGCTGGCCAGACCTCACCTGTGCAAGAATCCTATCTAATAAAAGAGTAATATGCAAATTGACTGCACCTTCGCTACACCCACAAGCCATGCCCACCAGCTGTGCCCACCAGCCAATCAGGAGTGGGGGCAGGGTCTAGGCGGCCTGGGCCATGGGGGGGGGTGGGGACGAGGTGGCCAGTGAGCACACGAGGCGGGGGGCAGGGCCAGCGCATGTGTGAGGTGGCCAGTGAGCACAGAGCGGGGGTCCCCGGGGCTTGGCATTCACCGGCGGCCAGGGCAAAGGTGGCTGGCGAGCACGCGAGGTGGGTGGCAGGGCCAAGGCATGTGCGAGGTGGGGGACGGGGCTGCCAAGGTGCCCATGTGCAAGGCGGGGGGCGGGGCTGCCGAGGCACGCGGGAGGTGGGGGGCAGGGCCGAGGTACAAGGTCGCCACAGTGCACGTGAGGCTGCTGGGTGTGGGGTGCCCCCGGAGCTGAGCAGTCGCCGCCGGGCTAAGGTCTGGGCTGGGGGAGCGGGGTCGAGGTGTCTGGCAAACGCAGGGCCCCCAGGGCTGGGCAGTCGCTGGGTTGTCACCAGTGGCTGGGGCTATGGCTAGGGCTGGGGGTCAAGGCTGAGGTGGCCTGGGTAGAGCCAGCCACCAGCCCCATTGCTTCGGCCAGGGGTGAGGGGTCAGTAGGACATCCCCTGAGGGCTCCCAGTATGTGTAAGGGGGTAAGTTGGGCCGAGGGATTACCCAGCTCCAGTTCATGAATTTCATGCACCGGGCTCCTAGTGTGAACATAATGATTTACCAGAATCTAGACTATCCCAGGACTCTCTGTAGGTAGGTGTTGGCATTACACGTAAAGCTTGTATTTTCCCAAGGAGAAGTTGACATAATATGATCACTGCATGTAAAAGGGGGTCACCTTTGTTTTAGTACAATATGTTTTTATTGATTTCAGAGAGGAAGGAGAGGGAGAGAAAGAAACATTAATGATCAGAATCATTGATGGGTTGCCTCCTGCATCCGATGGAGCCCACAACCCGGGCATGTGCCCTGACTGGGAATTGAACCCATGACCTCCTGGTGCATAGGTCAGCACTCAACCACTGAGCAATACCGGCTGGGTCATGTACAAGTTTTGTGTAAATGTTTTTTCTTTCTCTTGGGTATATACATAGGGTTGGAATTTCTGGGTCATATGGTAGGTAACATGATGTTGGATGTTTTGAGGAACTACTGAACTCTTTTCTGAAGCAGCTGCACCAATTTGCCATCTCATTAGAGATGTATGAAGATTACCTTTCTTCATATCCTTGAAACACTTGTTATTGCCTGTCCTTTTTATTTTCGCCATATTAGTAAGTATAAAGTGGTATCTTATCATGATTTTTATTTGCAATTTCTAATGACTACTGATGTTGAACATCTTTTCATGTGCTTATTGGCTATGTATATGTCATCTTTGGAGAGATGTCTATTCAAAATCTATGCCCATTTTATTTTTAAAAATCCTCATTCTGTATTTTTCCCATTGATTATTTTTTAGGGAGAATAGAGGGGTGAGAGGAGATGGGGAAGAGAGAAACATTGATTTGAGAAAGACACATCGATTGGTTGCCTCCCTCACACTCCCCAACAAGGGTCAGGAATCAAGCATGCAGTGAAGGTACATGCCCTTGACCTGCAATGGAGGCACATTCCCTTTGGTCTGCAGGCCGGTGCTCTAACTACTGGCAACTAGTCAGGGCTATGCCCATTCTTAAATTGCGTTATTTGCCTTTTAATTGTTGAATTGTAAGGGTTCTTTATACATTCTGGACACAAGTCCCTTATCAGATACACGATTGACAAATATTCTCTCTCATATTGTGGGTTGTCCATTCAACCTTTTTTTGTTTTTGTTTTTTTCTTTCTTTATTAACTCAAGAACTTTCCCCTTTCACTCACAGGAAGCACTTTACAACTTCTCTTGGGCATAGCTGAATTGCCCGCCTTACTACTTGTCCACTCGGGGGCCATTATGAAGTAAAATAAGTGTTCTCTGGACACAGCCCTGCCACACCTCCACAGCCCACCTGACAACCTAGACGGCTACTGAGCCCATTCAACCTTTTTGATGGTGTTCTTTGAAGTTCAAATGGTTTTAATTTTTTTTAAATATGATTTTATTATTTTAGACAGAGAAAGGGAAACGTCATCAATGAGCTGCCTCCTGCACGCCTCTTATTGGGGATCAAGCCCGCAACTCTAGGCATTTGCTCTGACTGAGAATTGAACCCGTGACCTCTTGGTTCCTGGGTCAGTGCTCCACTGCTAAGTTATAGCAGTTGGGCTTAATTTTGATGAAGTCCAGTTTATCCTTTTGGCTGCCACTTGCAGGTATTTGTCTTTGAATGGCCAGCCAATGCCTTCTAGCTTTCTAGACCCGAATCCTTGCTTTCAGGCCTGGTCTTATTTGTGGTAGGGTTCTATTATTAGATGTAACACTCAGAATTCATAGTGACAGAGCATCAGGTTTCCTTTGAGCTTCTCAGTATTTAATAAATGAAAGGTTTTGGCTGCAGTATAGTGCTATTTTGTCATGAGATTTGAAGCCTAAAAGTTCATTTTGAACATAGAGAAGTATATATGGGCTGTTGGGCTAGATGAGATAAAAGTACAGTCCAGGTATTTGCAAACTTGCCTGTGCCAGTATCCAGCATGCCCTTTGAGATATATGCCAGTCTCGGTCTTTGGAAGGTGTGGTTGCAGTGCACAGTCTGTTCTTGGTTTCTTTTTTCCTTTTTCCTGCTTCTTTCTCTACTTATGCCCCTCCCCTCCATAAGTTATGTGAAAGTTTCTATACTAGAACAGTGCTGTGATTTATGCCTCTAAATGTCAAAAGCCTAGAGAAGTTTTCAAAGGCTTGCCAAGGTGAGAGTACAGCCAATCCACCCTCCAGATTTACAGCTGTCCCTGGCTGGCTGAGTCCTCTGACAAGGGTCTGTGGGGAGGAACAGGACTTGGATCTCTGGAGGGTGTAGTGGGAAATGTTAGTATAACCTTTAACTTAAAAATGCTTATAAAACTCATTTGAATGATGGACAAATACTTTCTTGTGTGTAAAATCAAAACATTACAGGACTGTCCCTAACGTTATCCCTACCAAGCCCAGCGTCCTCCCCAGGGAATGTGTTCCTCAGACATTTCCTAGTGCATTTACAAATGTAGATGTGTACCTGTGACATCAATTTCATGTTTTTTTATCTTTAAAAATAATTGGAATCACATTGTGCATGCTTTCCTTAGGTGTTTTTTTTTTAAATTTTCATCCAATAATATGTATTTATGGATTTTAGAGAATACAAGGGAGAGGGAGGGAGGGAAGAGAAAGAGAAACATCAATGAGAGAAACATCGGTCAGTTGAGTTCCATATGTACCCCAACCGGGGTTTGAACCTACAACCTGGCTATTTGCCCTGACTGGGAATCCAACCCTTGGCCCAGTGCATGGATGACACTCCAACCAACTGAGCCACACTGGTCAGGGCCCCTCCATGCTTTTTCATAGTACATTACTTCTTGGAGATAATGTCCATGTCAGTACTGACAACGTTATAATTTTTTTATATGTGTTTTATATACTCGCTGCTCTGTTAAAAATTGTATTACGGAAAAGTTCAAATACATATAAAAGAGAAACCCCATCCACAGATTATTTTGAAGCAAATTCCAGATATTAAAATTTCGTACATAATTTATATGTATCTCTAATGCAGGGATAGGGAACATTTTTTTCTGTCAAGGGCCATTGGGATATTTATAACATCATTCTCGGGCCATAGAAAATTATCAGCTTAAAAATGAGCCTGCTATATTTGGTCTGTCATTTAATTAACTCACCCCTAATGCCTTGTCAGGGCCAGACCAAATGATTTCATGTGCCGTATAGGGCCTGTGGGCTGGACGTTCCCCACTCCTGCTCTAATGGATAAGGTCTTTGAAAAGTTTAGCTACTAAGCCTTAATTATATGTAAAAAATTAACAATAATCCCATCACATCATCTAATATCCAACCAATGTTCAGGTTCATGAATTTGTCTCAAGTATGTCTCTCTATAGTGGCCTGTTCACATGAGTCTCCAAACACGGGCTACCTGCACATCGTGTTTGTTTTGACATCTGTTAACTTTCTTTTAATAGATAGGGCCCTCCCTGAGTCTCCCCCTTTTAATACTCATTCACTCATTTATCCATAGGAAAGTTATCCACCCTGTAGACATTTCCACGTTCTGTAGTTGGCTGGTTGTCTGTTCCTGCATCTCCTGTAATTCCTATAAACCGGTAGGTAGGTCGAGGCTTGATTAGAATCAGATTCTATTTTTGGCAAGAATACTTCACAGTGATGCTGTATACTTCCTACTGCATCCTATTAGGAGATCCCTGATGTCTAATGCTGCTGTTTTTGTGATGTTCGCTTGATCAGTGTACTCATGTAGTATTACGCTGACTAATCTATTATGATGAGGATCCCCAGCAGCCTTTCAAATAATGGTTTTTTAGTTAAGTATTGATCCTTGCCTACATCTAGCAGAATGTTGGTAAATGTTTAACAACTGGCCATTTGCCAAGTTTTATGGCACAAACACTCCTGTCATGGCCAATTTCACTCTTGCTGATGTGTCGCTGAATGCGGGGCTGGAACAGATGTGCACAGTTGGCTCTCACAAGCTGGTTTGAATTGTTTCCAGCAAACCACAGCTGAGATCCATTACTTCATTGGTAGTTGCAAAATGGTGATACTCCATTTTATTACCTTTACCTTTATTAATTTGGACCATGGTTTATTTAACCATTTTTCTTATTGTTGGGCATTTCACTTATGACTGTTATAAAACTTGTGAGCTGAAGAATACCATAAAGCAATGTAGTTCTCAATACATCACCACATTCCTTACATGCATTTGAGTTTATAGAATCATATGAAAACTGAAATAGACTTCAGTAATGATGACCAGGAAAAATGTCTTATTCGTTTAACCAATATTTACTGAGTACGTACTGTGTGCTTGCTGCTGTGGAGAATTCTAAGAGGAATATGGATATGAACCCACATTCTGCCAATCAGTATTACAGTTAACTTGTGAGAAGAGTGTTGAAGTCTGGGTGGTTTCTAACTAGGACGAGCTGTGGATGTGTTGGTGGGGAGCATACACAAGCTGTTGAGTTAACCTTTGAAGGATGAATATGATTTTTGGAGTCAGATTTTGTTGATTCTTCTTTAATATCTGCCTTGGTTCACTTCTTATTACCAGCTGCCTGGGAGGCTACTGTAGTAATCTTTAATCTGGCTAGCTTGCTTTGTTCTTTCCTTCATTGAGTAATAGCATTAATTTTCTTACCCACAACTATGATGTCACTTCTCTACTCAAAATCCTTCCTTTAGTTGAATACCAACTATCTTTGTCTTGAAAACTGGACCTGAAGCCACGAGAATACATGAGTTCAGTAAGGGACATAGTACCATGGTCTGGCATGCCCAGGGAGGGGTATATTTCAGGAATAAGTGGAGACCAGAAGTCTAAAAAGTCTGCTGACTGGACAAAAAGAATGGAGAGTAGGGGAGGAGTTTGTAAACTGTGTCCTGACGAAGTCTTAGAACAGTTGTTTTGCAGTGATAGGGTTAATCCAGGTTGTAAAAGGTTGTGGAGTGATTGAGAAACTGATGTGGTGTAGTTGTCATCACAAACTCATTTTGAAATGCTTAAGGCTTAGAAGTTTGTCTGACTAAATGTCACATTTAAAAAAATTCATGATAGAAAAGAGACAGTTTCAAGATAGTAGAATCTTTTTCCAGGTTGCCTGCCTTCCTTCCCTTTAAAGCGCGCGCACGCGCGCGCACACACACACACACACACACACACACAGCTAGTGGTTTTAACCAAACTAAAGAGTTTAATAATAAAATTGATCAGGAGAAATACATTGATGTAAATGTAATATGAGAAATGAAATTTGACTTTCATAAGATTAAATCTCTTCTGTTTTTTGATGTTTAACTCTGTGCACGTCTCTCCATCTGGGAACTAGTAAACCCTTATCACATATCCCCTGGTGCATAATGAAGGAGTTATTGATAAACACTGGCAAATAAATTAAAGAATCATAGAGTGTCAATGTTGAAAGAGCACTTAAATATCATCTTGGTCAGTAAGATCCAGTGAAATGTAACTTGCTTTGTTCTCCTTCAGAATCCTGTGAAGATGGGAAATCTTTGTTCATATCTTTGTTGCAGTAGATTTGGTATCAGAGAAAGCAATCTGTATTAATTTAATTTAAGGCACACACCTTATTTTTTCCTATAGGTAATAACACTAATATATAAACATAAAAGCTATACTGAAGAATAAATATGGTGCCTTCTTTATGCAAGAAATTGATATTGTTTTCCTGTGTTCTCTACCACGTGATTTACAACGTTGGGCAGATTTCCCTGAGATACTTTAAGGAGACAGGAAAGAAAGTCTTGTCTTCATTAATACTTAGAAGTCTTAGGAATACATCTATTTTTATTTAATTATAAGAATTATTATAAAATGTATATATAATATATGCACACAGTATATATTATATATAAGAAGAATAGTGTATTGAATCCCTGGTTTCAACAATGATCAATTATGGCCCATCTTGTTTATTAATCTGTATTCTTCCTCCCATAAAGTTAATTATATTTTGTTTTACCCTTAGCTTTTTAAAAAGTATACTGTTACTGATTTTAGAGAGTAAGGGAGAGGGAAGGGGAGATAGGAACATCAATGATGAGAGAGAACCCCCTCCCCTACTGGGGATTGAGCCCATGCCCCGGGCATGTGCCCTGACTGGGCATCAAACTGTGATCTGGTTCATAGGTCGGTGCTCAATCACTGAGCCATGCTGGCCGGGCTCTGCCCTTAGTGTGGGAATCCTTTTCACAGCCCACGTGATTCAGGGTCCCCGGTTCAGGGTTCGGGTTCTGGAGAAGGCCACACGCAAATGAATAAAGAGACTCAGAAAAATATTATTTGGGAAAATGGGGGGCCAGGCGGCAGCCTGTCTCTAGTGGAAGGACTGCCTCTTGCTTTGGCCTTGCCATTCTTTTTATTTAGGTTTTGGGAATACCCCCATTGCCTTTAGGCAGGAAATAAGCAGATCATCTTATCAGTAAGGATTTACACGATTATCTGGTGGGGAAGTTGCCCCTGCCACCCTTGTCTCAATCAGATAGGGAGTGGTTGGCTCTGACCTCTCAGAGCTTCAAGGTTGACTAAGCCTTTCGGGTTCCTTGTCCACACCTTTCTATTGGTGAGGCAATGGCTGGTTCCCTGCACCTTAGTTTAAAAAAATTGAGATATAATTTGCAGACCATAAAGATCATCCATTGTAAGTATACAATTTAGTGATTTCTAGTAAATTTATCAAACTGTGCTAATGTCACCATAATCCAGTTTTAGAACATATTCAGCACCCCAGTAATTCCCCTTATGTCTGTTAACAGTTAATCCCATACCAGCACCAGGCAACTACTAACCTACTTTCTGATTCTATGGCTTTGCCTTTTATGGACATTTTATATAAACATAATCATACAATTTGGGGCCTTTTGTGTCTGGCTTCCTTTATTTTATATAATGGTTTTGAGGTTCATCTGTGTTATAGCATGTATCAGTATTTAATTTCTTTTTATTGCTGAATAACATTTATTGTATGGCTGTGCTACATTTTGTCTATTCATTTTTCAGTTTGACGGACATTGGAGTTGTTTCTACCTTTTGCCCATTATGAGTAATGCTACCGTGAACATTTGAATACAAGTTTCGGTGTACACATGTTTTAATTTTTCTTGGGTATACATGAAATGTAGGAGTACATTTCTTGAGTGTATGGTAAATTTTTGTTTAATCTTTTAAAAAACTACCAAACTTTTCCAAAGTCTCTCTACCATTTTACATTCCTACCAGCAATCTATGATGATTGCTTTTTTTTCGTTAAATCTTCACCAATACCGATTATCCTTTTTATCATAGCCATCCTAGTAGGTGTGGAGTGGTATTTTGTTGTGGTTTTGATTTACATATCCCTGGTGTCTAATGATGTTGAGCATCTTCTCATGTGTTTATTAGTGATTCGTAAAGCTTCTTTGGTGAAATATCTATTCAAATCATGTGCCGAGTTTTAATATTTTGTCTCATTGTTGAGTTGTATATTCTGGAATTTGTATATTTTGGTTATAAGTCCTACACCAGATATGTGATTTGCGAATACATTTTTCTAGTCTGTGACTTGTCTTTTCATTTTGTTTTTTAAAAAAATATATTTTTTATTGATTTTTTTTACAGAGAGGAAGGGAGAGGGATAGAAAGTCAGAAACATCCATGAGAGAGAAACATTGATCAGCTTCCTCTTGCACACCCCCTACTGGGGATGTGCCCACAGCCAGGGTACATGCCCTTGACCGGAATCAAACCTGGAACCTTTCAGTCTGCGGGCCAATGCTCTAGCCACTGAGCCAAACCGGTTTTGGCTCTTTTCATTTTCTTAATGGTGTC
The DNA here is from genome assembly GCA_027563665.1 of Antrozous pallidus. NCBI lineage: Eukaryota > Metazoa > Chordata > Mammalia > Chiroptera > Vespertilionidae > Antrozous > Antrozous pallidus. The sequence continues at coordinate 135,736,792 of CM050509.1, read as the reverse complement.
TTTTGAAGCACAAAAATATGAATTTTGATGAAGTGTAATTTATCACTTTTTTCCTGTTTGGATCATGCTTTTGGCATCATATCTAAGCAATATTTGCCTAACCTAAAGGTCTTGAAGACCTTCTCCTGTTTTCTTCTAAAAGTATTTTAATTTTACTCTTACATTCATATCTCTAATCCATTTGATTTAATTATTATATATAGTATGAGTTAAGAGTCTAAGTTCATCTCTTTGTATGTGGATATCCAGTTTTCTCAGCACTACTTGCTGAAAAATACTCTCCTTTCCGTACTGAATTGCATTGACACCTCTGTTGAACATCATGTGACTGTGAATAAAGGGTTTATTTCTACACTCCAGTATATTCTGTTGCACTATATATCCTTATGCCAGTACTACACTGAATGTTTTCTAAAGCAGGGGAGTAATATATAGTCTTGTCGATAGGCAATCACATGATTCAGAAGGTTAAATATGTGCTACACTGGCACATTTTTAGATAGTGACTAGTGTCTTATTTATCTGAGTTTGTGTTGCAAGCATAATCAGAAGCATTTTTTTTAGTTCCTTAAAGATGCAGTACTTTCTTGCTTTGCAGCCTTCTGACATGCTTATTCCCTGGATGTAGAATAACTCCTGTCTACCTGCTTATCCCATCTCAGTTCCCTTTTTTGCTTTTCACTACTACCTGTCTCATAGGTTCAAAATGTTAGATTGATTGCTACTTGATCATAATAGCCTTGTGACACTGGTGATGTCATTTTACTCCCCCAGGCCTTAATTTTCTCATTTGCAAAATGAGAGAATTGAATGGGATATTATGACTTTTCCAGTCTCAGTCATTGATATTTTCCATGTTGAACATTTCCAAGACATGTGTAAGTTTGTCTGTTTCAACTGGTGAAAAAGAAATTATTCTTTTAACAGAGAATAGAATGAGCTTGTGTTTTGGGGATAGGTTGGGGATCACCAGAGGATTGAGGCAGGTGTCACTGGGAAGGTAGTCCTGGCAAACATTTTATTGTGTACATAGGTATATATTAAAGATGAAACCATCACTGTGTAACTGGATGATCAGGGGCTAGGTAGCAAAGGATCCCACATGCTTTTGTGATTAGAAAGGAGAGAGAATGATTTCTGTTACAAAGAAATAGCCATTTCTATGAACTTGCCAAGAAGAGGAATGGTCCTTACTGATGAAATCCTTGAAGCTTTGCATATGGCCAACTCTCTGTTTGATTGATACTTGAAAGTGTAGGTCCCACTGGCAGGCTCCTTTCAACATTTTCCATCCTTTAAGTGTTTTTTCCCCCCTTTGGCATTTGAATGCTTTTATTTTCTTCATAAAATATTCCGAGTTTGGGGGAATAGAGGCTCTTTTCCACAGCTGAAGTTATTCCAAGTTTCATTCCCCTGAAGAATCAGCTTTCTTTCCTTGAAGCTTTCAGTTGCCACATCTGCTGCTTTATTTCCACTCAGTAAGTTAGAACATGTTTTCATTTAGTCATTGATTTGGGGCTTTGTAAAAATCTGAAGGAAATTAGTAAATAGACAGTAATATCTATGAATAATATTTTGCCTGGAAATTTCTAAGTATAATGAAGTAAGAGGATAAAAATCTTTGGAGGTTAGAGTTTTGAATGGCGATACCAAGAAAATGAGATTTAGCACATCAGTGTCAGAAAATACACATCTTCTAACGGTGTTTTAATAAACACTGGAAATCATTACTGGGTTTTCTACATTTAGGATTAAATGGCAGTTTCTTTCATGAACTTTTTAGTCTGTTTTTTTTTCTTCAGGATTTGGGTATGTATTATTTTTTCCATGGTTGCACTTATAAAATTGTGGATTTGACAAAGCCTTGCTGGTATCTGGTGCAAGGGGCCCGGTGCACAGAATTTGTGCACTGGGGGTGGGTGGTCCTTCAACCCAACCTGCCCCCTCTCACACACTGGGAGCCCTCAGGGGATGTCCAACTGATGGCTCACCCCCAGCCAGAGGCTTTAGGCCTTGGGCACCCAGCCATCGCCCTGCTCAGCTCAGCCCCAGCTGCCTGCGACCACCCGGCCCCGGGGGCTGGGTGCTCCCTGCTGCCGCCATTTCATCTCCACCCCCGGGGGCCAGGTGCTCGTGCTACTTGGCCCCACCCCCGCTCCTGATTGGCTGGTAGCATACCCAATCAGGAGTGAAGGTACAGTCAAATTTGCATGTTTCTCTTTTATTATATAGGATAAGACATCATGAATAAACCTGCAATTGCTTCATGAGTATGATGGCTTTAATGTCTGCAGAAAAATATTGTCCTCTCCCCTCTTCTTCCTTCTGTTACCTCTGGGAAAGCAGTTACATTGTCATCTTTTGCATGTGCATACTAGATCAGTGGTCGGCAAACCACGGCCCGTGAGCCACATGCAGCTTGCGAGCCGTGGTTTGCCGCTCTGTTGACTAATGAGTTTGCTGACTGCTGGGCTAGACTAAATGTTACCGTGTAGTTGGAAGCTGTGAGGATTAGGTAATTGTGGCACATTGTGTGCAAAAAGGTAAAGGGTAGTATATGACAGTGGTCAGCAAACTCATTAGTCAACAGAGCCGCAAACTGCAGCCCGTGATCCACATGTGGCTCATGAGCCGCGTTTGCCAACCACTGAACTAGATTATTCAGCTAAAGTATTTTTTTTCAGTTTCATTTTTCATGAAGGTGTATTCTTTCTTTCTTTTTTCTCTCTTTTTTAAAAAAAAAAACATTGATTAGAGCATGCTGGATAAAATTTTTGAATATATCCCTAGCCAGATGGCTTAGTTGTTGGAACGTCGTCCCATACACCAAAAGGTGGGCAGATTCGATCTCCAGTCGGAACACATACCTGGGTTGTGGGTTCAATTCACAGTAGGGGCATGTACAGTGGGCAAACTGATTGATGTTTCTTCCTCACATAAATGTTTCTCTTTCTCTCTTTCTCTGTCCCCCCCCCCCCTTCTCCCTCCTCCTGTTTCTAAAAAAATCAATAAAAACATATTCTCCAGTGAGGATTAAAATAATTTCTTGTATCTAATTTAAGGTCATGAATGGACTAAAAATATTATAAGAGGAGATTTTTTTACTGAATTCAATTCTCTTTATTCACTCACTGTGTGAGTACTTATTAAACACAAGGCAGTGTGTTTTTGTGCTGTGGGAAACAAAAAGATGAAGTAGATAAAAATTGGTAGAATAAAGCTAGGTTAATATCTTCTACCACTAAAGGAAATGAACACAGAATACAAACACAAGGATGAGATTTTTCAGCAGCATCCAAACAAAGGAAACATGCCTGAGCTAATGGCATTTTCACTTTGGGAACAGTGGTAACTAAGGGAAAACCTGAGATTTGGGGCATCCTCTCGACTGCCTGTCTCCCTCCTGAAGCCATAAATGTGAAACTCAAGATATCTTACTGATACTCCAAATCAGAAGTGAAGTGGAGTGAGTAGGTACTCTCAATTTTTCCTTCTCTCGACTGAGAGTCAGTGTACATGACTCCCGGAAAGAGAGGGAAAAGCTGGAAAAGTGATATGCTGGAAAGGAAGGCCCAGGACTCCATCCTGAACTGCAGGGACAAACTGAAGTCTGAGAAGTACTCCAAGGCCATTGGTATACCTCAGGACTTGGGAGAGTACACTCTGCTATTGGATATTTTATGTTGATTGTTTTGATATTTTCTTTATATTTCAAGATAATAGACTATATAATAAAAGAGAAATATGCAAATTTGACCATACCTTCACTATGCTACCAGCCAATCAGGAGCAGGGGGTGGGGCCGAGCAGTGTGAGTGCCTGGCCCCAGGGGCGGAGATGAGGCAGCAGTGGTGAGTGCCCGCCCCCGGGCTGGGAGACAAGCAGCAGTGGTGTGGCACTCCAGCCAGAGCAGAGAAGACTGAAAGCTTTGGCTGGAGTGAAGCCTCCAGTGGCCAAAGCAAAAACAGAAGGCAACAGCTAAAGGGAAGGCCTGGGTCCCAGGTTCCAGAGGAAAACTGGTCCTGGCAACCAGGGGAAGGAAAGCTTATTGCATGAACTTCATGCAAAGGGCCTCTAGCGTTTGTATAACCTCTTGTTGACATTTCAGTGTTAGTCATCATCTAACTAGGTTCCTCCCCTAGAACCTTTTCCCTCTTCCACTCTCCCAGTATAGTTATAATTTTGATTAGATTAGTATTTAGTGTTTATATTATTATGGCTATGTTAGCCATTTGCTAAATTATGTACTTTTCTTCCTTGCACAGATTTTTGTATGCCTTGGAGTGAATAATTAGCTTGTTTTCTTTTCAATGTACTTGCCTTGGATCAACTGTAGACTAAGTGTTCCAAAGTTGTTCTTATAAAATTCTGACACATCAGGTATTAGTTTCACCTTTTTGAGGAAATCTAAATAGTTGTCTTCTATGCATGTTATATAGTTTTCATCATGTTATCTCCATACACTGTCCAAGGATTCCCTTCTTTCTCTTATGTCGGATCTACTTTATTCTGTATCCATGTCATGCTCTTTCTTGACTTATTCTCTTGCTTTGGTAGAGAATATCCTTAAGTAGCTTTCCTGGAAAGGGTGCATTGAACTCAATTTGAGGTCTTGAATGTCTAAAAATGTATTTAATTGAGCCATCATGAAGGCTGCTAGTTTGGGCAAACACTTATTGTAGGAATAAGTTTTCTTCAGAATTTTAATGGCATTGTTCCAATGAATTCTAGCTTCCAGTAGTATATTAAGAAGTCTAAAACCATATGGACTCCTTATCATTTGTATGAGGCTTGCCCTCCTTTACCACCCTCTGCTGGAAACTTGTGGGATCTTCTAACTGCGGTATTTTAAAATTTCATGTTGATGTGCCCTGGCAGGGATCTTTTTTAGTTTTCTTTTGTTTCGTTTGTTTTCCCCAATTGTTTTGGGTACTCAGTAAGCTCTTTTAATGTAGAAACTCATATTCTTCATTTCTGGGGAAATTTCTTGAACTATTTAATTGATTTATTTTTGCTATTTGCTCTATATCTCTTTGTGGAACTTTTATTTTGATATTACTATACTTTCTATAAGATTTTCTCAAATTATCTTTGAACATTCTATTAAGTTTTTATTTTTGAATGTCAATAGATACCTAATGAAGAAATTAAGTATATTTGGCCATAGGATTAAGTCTGTAGTTAGCCTGGCTTTCAAGACCTGTAACATCTTGCCCTAGCTATTTTGGCCCAGTGGATAGAGTATTGGCCTGTGGACTCAAGGATCCCGGGTTCGATTCCAGTCAAGGGCACATGCCTGGGTTGCGGGCTCGGTCCACAGTAGGGGGCATGAAGGAGGCAGTTTATCTATGATTCTCTCTCATCATTGATGTTTCTATCTCGCTCTCCCTCTCTGAAATCAATAAAAATTTATTTTAGAAAAATCCCTAACATCTTGATATTTTATAACTGTGCCTACACTTAGAATGTGGTGTAACTTGTCCCATAAACATTCAGTTCTCTTTACACCTATCATCTCCTGAAGAAAATGTGTGGACTCCACTTGTTGTGCTGCCTCAGAAGTGATCACATCTGTTCATTTCGTGCATCCCAATGTCTAGCACAGTGCCTCACACATACCAGCCACACACTGTTTTACGATTGATTGCACCTACCATGGGCAAGGTGATAGGAAAAAAAGATACAAAGACAACTCAGAAACATTCTTTGCATCAAGGATCAAATACATTTCAATTAGACATATAAAGAACCTTTCTATTAAGCTTTCTCTTTCTGCTATTATGCTTTTAATTTCCAAATGCTCTTTTTTAATTTTTTCAATGTTCTTTTTCCAATAGCATCCCATTATTTCATCTTTACAAATAGCATTTCTCTCTCATTGAGACTTTCCCTGATGACTCTATTTAAAATTGCGTTCCTAATTCCGACCCTGTTTCATGAAGGTAGAGGTGTTTTCCTATTTTTTCCCTACTAGTATTTTACTAGAATCTCAAAGTGACTAGCACATAGTAAATGTTTAGATATTTCTGGAATAAGCTGGATTATCTTTCTGATGGTATTAATAATATACATTTAAATTTTTTCCTAGTATAGATCTAATCTGTTTTTTTGTGTGTGTATGTGTATGTGTGTGTTACCTTTTTACATTTTTACTAGAGGCCCAGTATAACCTCTCACAATCCAGGACCACTTGGGGGATGTCGGACATCCCTCTCGCAATCTAGGGCCACTGGCTCCTAACTGATGGCCTGCCTGCTTGTTCATCCCTAACCACTCTGCCTGCCTGTCTGATTACCCCTAACCACTCTGCCTGCCTGCCTGATCACTCCTAACCACTCTGCCTGCCTTCCTGATTGCCCCTAACCACTCACCTACCTGCCTGACCATGCCTAACCACCTCTTCCTGCCTGCCAGATTGCCTCTAACCACTTGCTTGCCTGTCTGATCACTCTTAACCACTCACCTGCCTGCCTGCTTGATCACCCCTAACCACTCACCTGCCTGGTCACCCCAACCACTCTGCCTGCCTGCCTGGTTGCCCCTAACTGCTCGCTTGCCTGTATGATCACCCCTAACCGCCTCTGCCTCAGCCCCCTGCTACCATGGCTTCATCCAGAAGGAGATCTAGAAGGTTGTTCAGCTGTCTGGTCTAATTAGCATATTATGCTTTTATTATTTTAGATTGCTCTAAGATTAGAACATTTTCTGCAGATATCTGGTGATACTACTTCATAATCCTATATAATAAAAGAGAAATATGCAAATTTGACTGTACCTTTGCTTCTGATTGGCTATGCTACCAGCCAATCAGGAGCAGGGGTGGGGCCAAGTGGCCGAGCTCCGGGCCCTGGGGGTGGAGATGAAATGGTGGTGGTGGGGAGTGCCCAGCCCCCGGGCACTGTGAGGGGAAGCAGTGGCAGCGGCAGTGGTGGTGGCGGCGGCAGGAAGTGCCCGGCCCCCGGGCGCTGTGAGCAGAAGTGGCAGTGAGCGCCCAGCTCCCAGGGCTGGGTAGTCGCAGGCAGCCGGGGCTGTGAGCTGATCAGGGCGATGGCTGGGTGCCCAAGACCTAAAGCCTCTAATGAGGCAGGCTGGGGGTGAGCCATCAGTTGGATATCCCTTGAGGGCTCCCAGTATGTGAGAGGGGGCAGGTTGGGCTGAGGGACCACCCACCCCCAGTACACGAATTTCGTGCACCAGGCCCATAGTCTGTTTATATTTAAGAATGGGGGTTAAAAGCTGACTAGAGTAAAAGAATAAATGGATGCGACTTGCCATCTGTGGGCATCATGGTAGAATGATCTTGTTTGGCTGTGGCGAGCTGGCACGGCCATGGCATACTCAGCCCCAGGGCGCCTTATGTGCTGTGCCAGCTCAGCCAGGTTCAGTGACCCTAAGTGGGGGTGGCTGAAAGGCTTAGAAAAGACAAAAGAATGAAAGCTGGGTCTCAGTGGGACGCTGTTTCCTGAGAGATAGTGCCACGGAGTACAAGCCATGTCTTTATTTTATAGCCGATGCCACGAGGCAAAGTAAGGGCATGGTCAAGATGTTTACAACATTCTCGTGGGTTTGGATCCTCCTCAGTCACATGCACCTGATCAAGCTCTGTTTCCTTGCAGCCTCTATCACTCAGGCACGTGGGGCCACGTGTTCAGACCACAGGTTCAAGCTCACAACTCCAGCTGTTGACTGTAACTGTGCTGGAGACTCTGCCCTCCATGCTGGAACTTGCACATGGCCATGAGAGGACTGTGCCTCTCATCAGTCCGAGGCTTGAACCTGTGAAGACACTGTAGCTGCACTCCACGTTTGGCCATCTTGTTGGATATTTCCTTATGTTTGTGTCTAGATCTTCCTTGTTGACTGGTCCAATTACCTGGAGCACATTCTTCCACTCTTTGGATGTAATAGGCTGGGAGCATAGAGGAAGAGGGCTGGAAAAGACTCAGCATCCAGAGTACATACATTACTAATCTTTCTGTTTTCAGTATGGCCCTTATGCCTTCATCTGGCTATCTTGGCTGAAAGCAAAAGTCAGTTTAATTAAATGGCATGTTTCTCACTCTTCTTTTGTTAATAAAGGGTTGTTTTAACAAACACATGAATGCTGTTGCAAGGCTTTTCCCTTAAAAGCACATATAGATTTTTCATTTGTGTTTTCATTTTGTTTTTCAAGTAGCTGGTAATTTAAAGGCCCAGTCCATGAGGACCTATTGAGTAGGGGCCCTGAGATGTATAATTCCTGAGGTTTCTGTCATTCTCTGTTGCTGCATGCTTTGGTATTGAAGGCTGTTCAAGGTCTCAACTTTGGAGTTTTGACCCACTGATTATTTCATAAGTTTTAATGAAAGACAGATTGAGAGAAATCATTGATGGGGCCACATGGTTGTACCATATTTATGCACTGGCCCAGAATGAAAAGCTCTATGAAATTACTGAGTTACCTTTGTGGAAAGCCCCAAACTCCATCTTCTAGCTTGTCTGATCTAGCTAGGACAAATCAATAGTGATTTGCAGCAACTTCTATGTTCCTGGCACATTGCTATGATTTATTTTTAAGGCACAGAAAATTGTCTAAATATTAGCACACATATTACAGATTTGCAAATAAACTATATGTAGTTATATAGAGCATGCTGTGCTTTTCTAAGGAATCTGTAAAGAATGTGGTTTAACTTGCCATTGTGTAATAATAAACTTATTTTTTGTGTGATTACGAGCTTTATTTATAATTCAATAGCAGATGTTTATTTTCATTAAGTTATAATTCAAATGTTTTTGGCTTAACTAAAATTTCCTCTATATCTCACAAACTAAAAAAAGTAGACTGAAAGTTTCTTTGAAAAGATCCCCTTCAGATGGGACCAGGTTATTTTAGAAACAAATTTAATTATCCATGATAACAAGGATTAGGGAGCGAAAAGGAAATTGTGATCTTTGAAGAACTCCTAAATATCATTTTAGTCCATCACTTCAGCTTTCCCTACTGCTACCAGACCCACTCGCTCATAGGGCACTATTGTTGTCTTGGTATTCTGGCTGTCTTAGTTTCTGCAGCCTACTCACTAAGCCAGTGAATAGTGTAATAGCCCAAAGCTAGGGAGAACAAAGGATCTAGATTATTTGAAATTAAAAAAATTAACAGCAGAATAATGAGAGATCGACTGTCTTTCCTATGCTGGGTTCCAAATTTTTTTTTTTTATCAAAGGGTGTTTTTTCTTACCATTTTACACTTCCTTAATCACAACAGCCTATATAAATACTTGAATATTGGGTGGGATAAAAATGAAAAAAGGGATTAGAAAAAGCATGTACTCTTTTTTTAAAAATTAAGCCTCTAGATGGACTTTAACAACTTAAATATGTTAAATACTATTCCTGCTTTAGCCTGTCTGTTCAGTGGTTAGAGCGTTGGCCCACAGATTGAAGGGTTTCAGGTTCGATTCTGGTCAAGGGCACCTACCTTAGTTGCAGGCTCAATCCCTTAGCCCAGTGGTTGGCAAACTGTGGCTTTGAGAGCCGTGGTTAGCCGCTCTGTTGACTAATGAGTTTGCTCACCACTGCCTTCGCCCCAGTTGGATTACATGCGGGAGACAGCCTATTAATGTGTATCTCTCACATCGGTGTTGATGTTTCTCTGTCTCTCTCCTTCCCTTACTCTCTCTCTCAAAAAAAAAAAATCAGTGGAAAAAATATCATTGGGTGAAGATTAACAAAAAGAAAAAGTAACAACACATGCTCTTCCTAGTTTACAAGTGGAAGTTGTGTTTTATTTTGGTTTCGGTGGTCTTTAACAGTATATGTTTTCTTTTCAGCTACTAAGTCAGGATTGTTACCTCCACCACCAGCGCTCCCTCCAAGACCTTGTCCATCACAGGTAGGAGACAGACATTGATTTCTATAAACTGTTGGGTGGTAGAGAACAGTTGTCCCACCACTGTGCTTCCTTTGTGAGGGTGGATTCCCACACAACTGGCCAGTCAGGACCCCAAGATCTGAGAAGGGTTACATTTCTTATCTAGCTAGTCCCTTCACCTTGTAGTCAGCAAACTGTGGCCTGTGAGCCACACGCGGCTCTTTGGCCCCTTGAGTGTGGCTCTTCCACAAAATACCACGGCCTGGGCGAGTCTATTTTGAAGAAATGGCTTTAGAAGCAGTTTAAGCTTAAAAATTTTGGCTCTTAAAAGAAATTTCAATCATCGTACTGTTGATATTTGGCTCTGCTGACTAATGAGTTTGGCGAGCCCTGCCCTAACCTCATGTGGAAAAGGGAAAGTTTTTTCAATAAGCCACCAAGCAAATGTGTCCTAGTTCAGTCTTGGCCGTAGATGTGCTTTTCATACAGACGGGGAGTAATAAATGGGGCATCTCTCTAATCGAGGTGGGGGACATGATTTTTCGGTGTAGTATGTGCACTCTTGGTGCCTGTAGTTTCCTATGTATTTTAGGAGCTGGGTTAATTCTGAATAAACTAGAAAGAAATGCTTATTAACCTGGGGTTAGTGCTGTGGTTTGGGCCCACAGTGCTTTCTTTAGGATAGTATTTTCCCTTGGAAAAATAAGCTGAAACAGCAGGAATTGGGAAAGCATGTCACCAAAAGCTCTTTCACCTATGAATTTATTCTGCCTCATTTACATGTGCTACTCTGGCCTTATTCGTCACCATTCTTTGTAGAGTTGAGAATGAGAAGCAAGTAACAAATCTGTGGAGTGTGGTAAAGGGTGCGACAGATCCTTCTGTTCATTAATTTCTGCTTAAGAAGCTTTCTATCTTTAAAGACCTTCTCTGACTTTTGGCAGAAAATGTTGGGCAATATTCTCAGTAAGTACTCCCAGTTTCTAGCGTACTGCTCTGGGTAGTTCAGAGCATACCTCTCCATATGGAGCATCTCAGGACTCGCTGAGTCACTGAAACCACTTAACATTTGCTTGTCCTTTTAGAGAATTAGATGGTTTTTGGCATCCACTCAAACTTGAGTTGTAAATACCGTGAGGTATTGATTTCCTGCTTCAGTTTGAAGTGGGATAAAAGCCCTGTTCTTCCTTACCACATATAAACAAGTGAGAATCTCGTTTCCAATGCTCCAGCAATGGCTTTACGAGATGTTGTTGGGTGATCTGTCAATAAGTATTTATCGAGTCTCTGCTATATATCTAATGCCAAGCTTTAGTTCCACCCTAAGCATTTTTCTGATTATAATTTCTGCTCATTTAATTATTGACTCTGTATATTGAGCATTCACAATAGACCAGGCATTAAGCAAAGTGCTTTCAATGCATTCTTTCATCTTCGCAAAAATTTGATGACATCGGTACTAATATTATCTGTTTAGTTTTTACAAATGAGGAAATGGAAGCAAACAGCGATTAAGCAAGTCGCCCAAGGTGACAGGGTAAACAGTAGAGCCAGGTCCCAAACTGAGGCCCATCTCCTGCAGGTCCCTCCCTTCCCCTCCCCTCCCCTCCCCTCCCCATCATTGGAGTCAGAATGTCTCTGTATACGGGAAGACAGTGATCCATAACACTGGCAATTGAAGCTTTCACCACGTCCCCCTAAGGAGGACCTAGATGAGATGAGGCTCTGGCTTTGCACCAAGAGCAAACCTGGACTTTGTCACAGCAGAATTAGTGGGCATTCTGCCAGCTGCTGCCTTCACACTGGGGCTTGGGAGTCACCTGGATGAATGAATGGAAGGCCTGTCTGAAAGGGCTTTTGTGACCAACCTCCTTATCTTTCTCCTGCTGTGCAAGAGCCAATAGTTACTTCTCCCTGTGCTTCCTGCTATCAGCAGTCCTCATCTGAGCTTCTGGAGGTGGGCTTCCTGCTTGCTTTAGGGCTTCATGACCCAGGGTCTGACAGGAGCTGGGAATTCTCAAGTCACTGTTAATGTCTGAGACTGCTGCCTTGTCTGCTGCATTTCCCATCCCAATGCAAACAGTGAGCCCAGCACTCGGCACAAGCCTTCGACTCAGCTGCCTAACTCTGGAGATCTTAGACTCCAGAAGCAGGTGTGTAAGAATGCAGGCAGGAAACCCCCACCCCACCCCCACTCTCCAACTTTCCTTCACTCTAAGTGGGACACACATATTCAAAGGAGGAGGCCCTGCGTAATAAACACACGATTGTCTTTAGTCTGAATATTGGTCCAGGAAAAACTCACCTAACCACTGTGTTTTTGTGGTCCCCAAACTATTTGTGATGAAAGGGTCTCTGGGAGACATTACTAGGGCCCTGTGGTAAGACACATTTGCAGGCTGTTGCCTCTGCGCTGGCTTCAGTGCATATGAGCCCGTGAAAGGCTTTGAAGTCCTACAGTAAAGAAACCTGGTCAATTTTGTTAAAGCTGGCAATTTCCTAGCTTGTGTGACCATTCATCTCTTTATTTAAAAAATACCTATTCATATCCGGAGGGCTTAGTGGTTAGGAAACATTATTATACACCAGCCTTAAGGTATTGGTAAGAACATCTCCAAACCCCTTTCATCTGTCACCTCATCTCTATATTATGTGATTAAAGCTAAATTTTTATATCTTTTGCCAATATTTTTTTTCCCTAGAAAATGAAAAAGAAAGTTTACTGCACATTAGTTTGGGATTTCAAAAGTTGTTATGCTTTCAGTTTGTTGTGTTTCCTTCCTCACTTTCTTATTCCTTCTTGCTTACTCTCTTATGAGGTTTTTACCACTAAACACTCTAAATTCTTCTGTGCTGTTGAATATTTCTGAATGTTCCTTAGATAATCTTCCTGAATTTGGGAAAAATATATATACAGAGTGGAGGAGAAGTAGGTTTGCAGTTGTTCACGTGGAAAAACCCCCACAATAATTAATAAATAATAATCCTTATATAATAAAAGGCTAATATGCAAAGCTACAGAACGGTGGAATGATTGGTCGCTATGATGCGCACTGACCACCAGAGGTCAGATGCTCAATGCAGGAGCTGCCCCCTGGTGGTCAGTGCGCTCCCACAGCGGGAGCACCGCTCAGCCAGAAGCAGAGCTCACAGTTGGCGAGCACAGTGGTGGTGGCGGGAGCCTCTCCCACCTCTGAGGCAGTGCTAAGGACCCCTTGAGGGGTGTCTGACTGCCGACTTAGGCCCGCTCCCCCTAAGCCAGCAGTTGGACATCCCCTAAGATGTCCTGGACTCCAAGAGGGCACAGGCCAGGCTGAGGGATCCCCCCCACTGCCCCCAGTGCACAATGTTGTGCACCAGGCCTCTATCCTGTACACTAATAAACTGCATTTTGCATACACACAACTGTAAACCTACTTTTTCTCACCCTGTACTTAACTATAGATACTTCTTTTATGGGGCTTAAACTATAGTACATAAGGGAGAAACCAGGAAGCCTGGTATAATTAAAATCATTATATTTATTAGTAGTGCTGAGAAGAGATTAAGAGAAATGTTTTTGAATTATTTTTGGCTTTAAAATTTTCACGTTATTTTATTTGCTAAATGGTCAAAAGTGGGCTATAATAAATAAGAAAATGTTTTATTTCCTAGAAAGAAATACTTTTACAAACTATGTGACCCATCAGTGATGTACTTCCAGGTTTTAAGTATCCTATTTAATAAAAGAGTAATATGCAAATTGACCATCACTCCCACACACAAGATGGCTGCCTCCGTGTGGACACAAGATGGCCACCACAATATGGCCAGCAGGGGAGGGCAGTTGGGAGGAACCAGACCTGCAAGGGAGGACAGTTATGGGTGATCAGCACAGCAGAGGAGAGCAGTTGGGAGGGACCAGGCCTGCAAGGGAGGGCAGGCCTGTTGGGGATAATCAAGCATGTAGGGGAGAGCAGTTAGGGGTGACCAGGCTGGAAGAGGAGGGAAGTTGGGGGTGACCAGGCCAGCAGGGAAGGGCAGTTGGGGAGGGACCTGGGCCTGCAGGGGAGAGGAGTTGGCAGGGACCAAGCCTACAGGGAAGGGTAGTTAGGGGTGACCAGGCCTACAGGGGAGGGCAGGTAGGGGTGACTAGGCCTGCAGTGGAAGGCAGTTAGGGGCAAACAGGCTGGCAGGGGAGCAGTTTGGCACCAATCAGGCTGGCAGGGGAGTGGTTAGGGGGTGATCAGGTTGGCAGGCAGAAGTGGTTAGGGGCAATCAGGAAGGCAGGAAGGTGAGCAGTTTGGAGCCAGCAGTCCTGGATTGTGAGAGGGCTGTCAGACTGTCCATTTAGGCCTTATTTTACCAGGATCAGGCCTAAATGGGCAGTTGGACATCCCTTGAGAGGTCCCAGATTGGAGAGGGTGCAGGCTGGGCTGAGAGACACATACCCCAAGTGTACGAATTTTGTGCACTGGGCCTCTAGTATAAGAGAAAAGAGTTTGGCCCTAGCTGGTTTGGCTCAGTGGATGAGCCTCAGCCTGTGGACCTAAGGGTTCAGGTTCAGTTCTGGTCCAGGGAACGTACCTCAGTTGCAGGCTCCTCCCCAGCCCTGGGCCTTGGTCAGGGTGCGAGAAGGAGGCAACCAATCAATATGTTCCTCTCACATTGCTATTTTTGTCTTTCTCTCTTCCACTTTCTCTAAAATCAGTGGGAAAATATCCTTGGGTGAGGACTGAAAAAAAAAAGAGTTTATATGTTTGCAGCTGTGTGCACAAAGGTATATTTAGATCATTTCTACATATACCAAAAGTATATCTCTACTGTTATTAAGTGAGAAAGATGAGTATAGGTTTTCAGCATAAAACACAGTTTAGCTGGCCTCTACTTACACTAAGCACCACTGTGATATGAACATCTGGATTAAGTTATACAAATGGGGCCCTGGAGTTAGGAAAAGGAATAAATTCAGAGAAACAGATCTTTTTATTTTTCATACTGTAGGTAAGATCAAGAAGGACGCAGTGCCTATGTGAAGAATCAAATGGTTGGTGTCCCACATTTTCCTGTGGACAGGCTAGAGACCAGGGCATGGTATTTTGGCTCAGCTCAGAAGAGGTGACACACTCTTTTTAGTTTTTTTTTTTTAAAGAGACTGATTCATAGCATAAATGACTAAAAGGTGATTAAAGTTAACTGTTTCATAGGGAGCGGTGTTAAAATGAGAGTTAGTTAAGCGTATTAGCTCACTGTGTGCATATAAACTAAATGAAATGCCATCTACAGAGCTGGTGCTTGTCCCGTAGATCCATTCTCTGCTAAGGGCCTCGTTAGTACTTCAGGAGCTAAGTCCCTTTAAGAGTGCTGATCTCATGCCAAATTTCTTATGGCAATTGTAATAGAGCTGAAGCTTCAATATAATTATCTTTATTAAAGAAAATATTTTTTGATACAAAGCATAATCTGTTCAATTTTATATTAGTACCACATTTGATAAATCTGGACTCCCTGTAGACTAATGTGCTCAGAATTTTCCTATTTATATCACTAATGGCTCACCTTATAATGGCAGGTGCTCCTCACCAGCAGTCTGATGAGTACTAAAGTAGCACTAGAAGAAGAAATCATTATGAAGGAAGCACTTTATCAATACCTTGAAGCTTAGAGAGACAGAAGAGGATTTAATGGAAGGGCTGAGATGATAAATGAAATGAGTTTTATTTTTAAAAGTTTTTTTTGTTAATCCTCACTCAGGGGTATTTTTTCCATTTATTTTTAGAGAGAGTTGAAGGAAGGGGGAATGGGGAGAGCGAGAGCGAGAGAAGAGAGAAACATTGAATTGAGAGATATATTGATTGATTGGTTGCCTCCTGAATGAACCCCAAGTAGAGCCGGGGATCGAACCTGCAACCCAGGTACATGCTGTTGACAGAGGATCAAACCTGAAACCCTTTGGTGCTGGGGCAAATGCTCTAATCAATGAGTAGCACTGGTCAGGGCTAAAATGAGCTTTTCAGAAACAAGATAACTTTTCTTTGTAGATGATTGAGGCATTCAGTGATTTACTGCAGAGAAAAAGCAAAGGAACAGGCACGCAAAGAGGTCCCCGTGTGTTCCAGGAACTGCCTGAAGTTTGGAAAAGCACGAGATTTTGGGGGAGAGAGATCTCGTGTTTGGAGGTGGCAGTGAAAAAAGCAAGTGGCCCACTCACTCCAGTCTCGTTGCTGCCAGAGCTGTGGGAGAGGAAGGACCTCCTGACAAGAGGGCTCTGTCTGAGAGCAGCCCCTTAAGACAGAGCGCAGGATATTACTTAACTTAGCCCAGCGGTGCCCATCGTTGTGCACCCTGGAATCATCCGGGGGAACTGAACCTACTGAGGTCTGGGTCTCATACCCAGAAATTTTCGTGTGTGGTGAGGCTTGGGAACTGGGAGTTTTAAGAAGCTCCCATAAGGTTCTGAAATGCAGCCAGGACTGAGAAGCAGTGATTTAAGGCAAGAGGAAGGAAAGATTGTTCAGTGAAGATGTTGAAAATATAGGAGATTTGTTGATGTTGTGCCCTGAATTCTTCAAGGGCACAGTGGAAGGCTTTTTTGAATTGGGGAGGGGGGGGGTGGGAGGTCAGATTAGGGCTGCACTCAGATCCCGTGGGGACAAGAACCCAGATCACGACAGTGGCCTGGGACCTGGGCTTCTTGCGGTGAATGATGCCCACAGGGTAAGAGAACACTATGGGAGGTTTTGCTGGAAGGACTAGTCACTGTGTGCCGCAGGTCCTGTGTGTACTATTGTGATGGACTAGCCATGAACACAGATGGCTCATCTCTCATGTAACTTTGTCATGTGCCTAGAATAAGGTCCCTAAGGCAATACTACACCCGGTAGGAATATGCCGGGCATGCTGTTCTGTTTCAAAGCCAGGTTGCTTAGATACAGCTTTTTTTTTTTAATAAAGTACTGCCTTTGTTTCATTTAGAAGGAAAGATTAAGGCTCACATAAACTCAAATGACCACTTGGAGACCCTGAAATTCTGAAATATTTGACAATCTATGTTTTAAAAAATACCCTGTCCTTGTAAATTAATATCTGATCACTTCAAGTATTCTTTCCATAAGTTAATGGAAATGAGAAAATTAGATTAGATGGCTCCTTCTAATGCTTATGGTCTTTGATTCTGTGTCTTATTCTTCTGTACAAGAAACTTTTGTTGCAAATATAGATGAAACATAATCATACACAATTGGAGAACAAGATGGCTTAGTCTAATTTCTCCCTGCTCTCCCCTGATAAGTACAACTAAAAACCCTGGACATAATTTAACAGAAGGAGGACTTTGAAGGATATAAAGAGGAAAGTAACTGGCTAGGGTCTTAGGACCTGAGGAATGGCATAGCAGTGAGTTCCCTGAGAAAAATTTAAAGTCTCCCATGTATTCTGGACTGTGCACTATGGAAACCTACAACCTGGAACCATAAACAGACACAGACCAAAAAAAAAAAAAAGCCCCAAGAAAAGTCTACTGTCTAGACAAAGGACTGGAAAATGGATAACCAAGCTGGATATAAATCTTTGGCAATACCTGCCCTATTCCAGCCAATCACCATGGAGACCCTTCCTTCTGACATCAGCAGAGACCAACTGAGCAGTTTGGTATCTTGCCCCTTACCTGGTGGCAACCAGCCAGGGGTGGTGCTTTCCTACCTGGCAGAGATGGCTTCAACAGAGACCAAAGAAGGAATCTAGTCTCATAACCTCAACCTTATGGCAGCAGGTGGCCTGGGAGGCACTTTACAGCCCCACAGACAGTGTCACTGGAGACTTAGATCTCTCTAGATAAGCAAAAACGCAAGGAAGTTGTCACTAGTATACCTGCCCTATAGGAAATGCTAAAGGGAGTTTTCCTGGCTGAAATGAAAGGATACTAGATAGTACCTTGAAGTCGTATAAAGAAATGAAGAATGGTAAAGGTAGCTACATTGGTAAATATAAAAGCCAGTAGTGTTGCATTGTGGGTTTGTAACTCTTCTTTTATATTTACACAAGAGGCCCAGTGCATAAAATTCATGTTTGCGGGGGGGGGGGTGTGTGTGTGTGTCACCTCAGCCCAGCCTGCACCCTCTCCAATCTGGGACCACTGACTCCTAACTACTCACATGCCTGCCTGACTGACCACCCCAACTGCCCCCCTGCTAGTCTAGTTACCCCCAACTGCCCCCCCCCCATGAGCCTGGTCGCCCTATGCAGCATGCTGCTCGGTCGTTTGGTTGCCCCTCACTAACCCCCCTGCCAGTCTGGTCACCCCACACAGCCTGTTTAGTTGTTTGTACATTTGCAATGGTCGCTTAGGCATATATATATATATATTTAAAAATAATTATGCATCTGTTAATGGGCACATGTATAAATATGCAATTTGTGATAAAATATAAGGGGGCAGTCGGGCTGTAAAGGAGCAGAGTTTTTGTGTATTAATGAAACTAAATTGATATTAATTCAAATTTGATTGCTAAAAAGTTATGATGTTAACTGTAATCCCTGGGTAACCACTAAGGAAAAAAAACCCTGAAAAATATACAGAAAAAATGAGAAGGTAAGAAAAATGGTACACTAGAAAAAAAAATCAATCACAAACAAGACAGTGATGGAGAAATTAAGAAACAAAACAAGTATAAGAAATAGAAAACAAATAGCAAAATGGCAGCAGTAAATTGTTCCTTTATAGTAATTATTTTAAATAGATTAGAATCTCCAGTTAAAAGGCAAAAATGGAACGGATTAATAAATATCTAACTATATGCTGTCTGCTCACTTTAGATCCAATAATACAAATATGTTGAAAGTAAAGGGGTATAAAGAGATATTCTATGTACATAGTAAACAAAAGAGAGCTGGGGGTTTATACTAATATCAGACAAAATAGACTTTCTTTTTTTTTTTTTAATTATTTTTTTTTTATTTTTTGCAGTATAATAGTAGTACATGTTTTCCTTTCCCCCTCCCCCTTATCCTCCCCCCAGCCTCCCCCACCCCCCAGCACATATCCCCAGCTTCCCCCCTCCCCGCCCCAGTGTCTTTCATTCATTGGTTATGTTCATATGCATGCATACAAGTCCTTCCGTTGATCTCCCCCCGCATCTGCCTCCCATCCACCCAAGCCTCCCCCTGTAGCTTGACAGCCTGTTCAAGGCCATCCTGCCTCTATATCAATCACTCTCCCCTGTTTCTTTTCTTCAAAAATATCTTGCCTCTGCATACTAGAAATAAATGTATAAGAACAAAAAGTGTTTCATTCTCGGTTTCAATGTCCAACTTTTCTGAGTCCCAGTTTCAGTGTCAAATAATTCATTATGTGTATAAGTCAGCAATGGTATCCAGATGGTGGACATATCGTGTCAATGCATGATCCATCCTCTCTGGTTTGGTCCTGGGCTGCCTGCAGACATGCACAGCTGCTGACTGCTAGTATGGCAAGGTGTCGTCATTGTCCCCCATCTCTGGACCGTCCTCATGGCTGGAACAGATCCATCAGTTCCTCACCGTCGCAGGAACCCACATGGTCTTGGAGTTGTTCTCTGAAAACACACAAACACATTCTCGACCAAAAGTTAACAAAGGGATCCTCTATGCAAAATAGACTTGGGATTCTTTTTAATTTTTGCCTAAATGATTTTCCTTTGGCTTATTTTGACACCATGTGTGTTTTTTCATGGGTGTCCTGCTATTGTTTTTACAAATGGAATTTACTTTACTAGAGTAAGAATTTTCTAGATGTATTTTACTTACTCAATATTTTTTTTTGTCCCTTTCATGATATTACCCCGCTGTCCCCTCCCCTTTTTTGATTAATGGGGACTTTTGGAAATTTTCTATTGCAGTCTTGATAATTTTAAATTTTAATTTTTGTACACAAAGTGACTGCTTTAGGTTCTTTGGATGTTAGGCAATTTTACAGAGAGATGAACTACTGATAGATTTTTCAGTTAATGTTTTAGGAAAAGCTTTTTGTCCAGTACACTATAATTTTCTTGAGTATTCTCGTATTTCACTTGGCCAATTTAAATTAATCTGAAAACTTGATTACTATTTTCCTGTCAATTTTAATACTCAAGCAGAAATCTTAGTTTACCCTGTGAATACTAGTGGAAAGGAATATTTGCAATTTTGAGTAGGTCCCGAGCATTCCTGGTAATAGACTGAATTTAGATATAGAGCAGCTATTGCTGGCCGAGTCTCTGTCTGCCACCTGGGTCCCCGTATGAGTTGTGTGTGGGAGGCGAAGCAGCCGTGGGGGTAGGAGACCTCCCTTAGGAGGGTTGAGAATTCAAACCCCTGCAAGGTTTGTGGATGAGGGTCTGTGCCCCACCTCTGTTGACCTTTTAGTTCTCTCCTGTTGGCCCCTCTGCGACTGTGCCTGTCTTAGGTTGTTCCTTCCCTGAGGAATCTTACCCGTCTCTGGCTAACCAGCCATCCTCCGGGGCCAAACAGGGTGATGTGAGGTTCAGTTCTGTCTCCTTTGTAGTCTATGCCCCCCTGTGGCCTCCGCGTCCAGTACCTGCCTTGGGGTCCCCTCGCCTGCTGGCGGGGTCCCGGTACTGATCACATATCTCGGGGGACCCAGGTTTCTTCTCCAGAGAGGGCCCAGTTCACATCATTGGTCGAGATACAGATCCATGGTGCCAGCTGCCCAAAGGCTTCAGCCACAGCTCGAACTGAAAACTCTGGCATCAGCTGTGTGTATTTGGATAGTAACAAGAAGGTCCCTCTTGGCAGAAAGGGCAAGAAGGGCCAATATAGAATGCTCGGATGCCTTCCCAGTGCCTTAATTCCTTCTGAAAGGGATTAATTTCTTTCCTATTCTTTTTTAAGTTGCTGCCCAACATTCAAAGAATTAGTTTGTAAGTTTATTTGGGATAATTGTATAATATGCTGTTGTCAAATATCAAATATTATAATGACATTGTAGAATAATATCATGTAAGGGTATTATGGTGTCATGGGAGGTTAAGCAGGGCCTAGCCTAAGGACTGGTCTCCATAGGATATGACAAGCTCTAGGCCATGTCAATTCAATGTCGGACTAGCTGCCATTTTTTTATAATTTTATATAAACTTTGTCAGGGATGTAAAAACACAAATCACTTACCTCAGTTCAAGAGTTCAAGTATATTGACTTTTCCACTTACTCTCACCACCTGCCACTTACCCTGAGGTTTGACATTCTGATGGACTTTTCTCAGTCTCTGGATCTATTCTTGTTCATCAGTCTATGTCATTGATTGTATTCTTCAAATGAGTGAGATCATGTGATATTTGTCTTTCTCTGCCTGGCTAATTTCACTTAGCATAATGCTCTCCAAATCCATCCATGTTGTTACAAATGGTAGGAGCTCCTTCTTTTTTTCCGCGGCGTAGTATTCCATTGTGTAAATGTACCATAGTTTTTTGATCCACTCATCTGCTGATGGGCACTTCGGCTGTTTCCAAATCTTAGCTATGGTAAATTGTGCTGCTATGAACATAGGGGTACATATATCCTTTCTAATTCGCCTTTCTAATTTCTTGGGGTATATTCCTAGAAGTGGGATCACTGGGTCGAATGGGAGCTCCACAAAATAGACTTTCTAACAAAAATTGTTATAAAAGACACAGGACATTTTGTATTCATAAAATGATCAATCCATTAAGAAGATAAACATAAACTTATACACAACTAACAACAGAGTCTGAAAATATATGAAACAATTCCTAATGGAATTGAAGGGATTAATAGACAGTTCTACAGTAACAGAGACTTCAATAGCTCATTTTCAATAATGGCTAGAACAACTGGACAGAAGATCAATAAGGAAATAGAGGACTTGAACAGAACTATAAGTCAACTAGACCTAATAGATATCTATAGAACACTCCACCCAAGAATAGCAGAATATACATTTTTCTCAAGTGCACATGAAATATTCTTGAGGATAGTTCATATGCTAGGCCACAAAACAAGTCTCAATAAATTTAAAAAGATTGAAATCATACAAATTATCTTGTCTGACCGCAATGAAATAAAATCAGAAATCAATAGCAGAAGTAAAATCAGAAGATTCACTGATATGTGGAAATTAGACAATATATTATTAAAAAGCAATGGGTCAAAGAAAAAATTACAAGTGAAATAGAAAATATCTTGAGAAGAATGAAAACAAAACATATGGAATGCAGTGATAGCAGTACTCAGGAAAATTTATAGCTGTAAACATTAAGCAAGAACAGATCTAGTATCTTGAAGGCATTATGTTAAGTTAAAAAGCCAGTCAGAGAAAGACATATACTGTATGAATTACATTATTTTTAATTTTTTTCTCTTTGTATGACTTCTTTTATATGTGGAACCTAGAAAACAAAAACAAAAATTCAAACTCATGAAAAATAATCACGTTGTGGTTAACCAGAGGCAGGTGGCAGAGAGTAGAGGAATTCAATGAAGATGGTCAAAATGTATAAACTCCCAGTAATAATTACTGGGTATATAATGTACAGCATGATGACTGTAGGTAATACTGCTATATAATATGTTTGAAAGTTGCTAAAAGAGTAGATTCTCCCTAAAATTCTTATCAAAAGGAACAATATTTTATTGTAACTACTAGTATATCAGTAGATTGGATATTAACTAAACATTGTGATGATCATTTGCAATATATTTATGTCGTCATTATGCAGTACACCTTGTGCTTATACAAAGCTATATGTCAGTTATCCTATATAATAAAAACCTAATATGCTAAGTGTCTGGTTGTCTGATCAGCAATTCAACCAATCAAAGGGTAATATGCTAATGATGTGCTAAGGCCACTCAACTGCTTGCTGTGACATGCACTGACCACCAGGGGGCAGACTCTACGATTGGTAGGTTAGCCTGCTGCTGGGGTCCGGCCAATCAGGACTGAGTGAGACAGGCCAGACATGCCCTGGAGCCCTCCTGTGGTCCTTCCCAGGCTGGCCAACCTCCCACATCCCACTCCAGCCCCACGCAGGAGCTGCCCTCTAGTGGTCAGTGTGCTCCCACAGGGGGAGTGCTGCTTAGCCAGAAGCCAGGCTCAAGGCTGGTGAGCGCAGCAAGTGCAGTGGCGGTGGCGGGAGCCTTTCCTGCTTTGGCTGCAGGTGGATGGTAAGGGGTGAGAGGTCCTGGACTTTGAGAGCCCTGGATTGTGAGATGGATGTCTGATTGATGGCCTGGGGATCGGGCCTAAGCTATCAGGTTGACATTCCCTGAGGAGTCCCAGACTGCGAAAGAGCACAGGCTGGTCTGAGGGACCTTCCCCCAGTGCATGACTTTCATGCACCGGGACTCTAGTATCTTAATAATACTGGAAAAAGAGAAGGGAACAAAAGCCAATAAACTAACTTTACATTGTAAGAACTAGCAAAAGAAGAGCCTGCTAAATCCAAAGCTAGGTGAAAGAAGGAAATAAAGAGTAGAGATGAATGAAGTAGAGAGTAGAAAAACAATGGAGAAATAAATCATTGAAACCAAAAGTTTCTTTTTTTTTAAGATCAATAAAATCGACAAACCTTTTGTTAGACTGATCAAGAATGAATTTAAGCTTGTGTTGTCCTCTGGTCAAAATACAAGGCTATATTTTCAATTAAAATCAGGTTTTGATAAATTTATCTCTCACTGTGGATAACATTGTTTTGAATTTATCAAAGTTGAGTACTCCAGGAAAGAGGTTCCGTTTTAAGGTATTTTTTTCCTGTGCTGACTTTGATGGTACATTTTGCTGCATGTTCGCTAGTTGTAGAATTGGTTCATAGATTACTCAGAGAGCTAATCATAGCTTCAGGTTGGTGTAGCATGAAGAAACAGTTGTGGTTTAGACCAACATCTGTTGATTAAATCTCCAGAGTTCTGCAAGTCCTCTTACAAGGATTTATTAAAGGAATTTGAAAACTACTATTCTCAAACATTTGGCAGTGAATGAGAAATTCAAAAGGCAAAGGAAATGGCTGTAATGATAAGTTCAAGGAGAAGCGAGAGTGAGAAACAGTGATGAAATACTGGCATTGGAATAGAGGAGAAAAGATTAAGTATAAACCTCTCTCTCTCTTTTTTTTAAAGGAGCACTTAAAGTTTGCCAACTATCAACAAATGCCATTAGAATTTATCCCAAGAACTAGTTCAAAGAAATGAAGAATTCCATGATGACATTTCTTTTAGTAGTATTGATAAAAATAAAAAACAATACAACATAAATGTCTAAGAAGGAGGCTCTGGTTAAGGCTCTATACCCACCCAATAGAATATTAGACATCCACTACAATGATTACATGGAAGGTATTAGGAAAGAGGGGTAACAGCCACCTACAGAAATGTTTCTTGATTGTACTGCATAAATGTGCATAGTAAACCTGGACACTAAGGTTTTCTGCTCTCTGAGGGTGATCTTGGAGGTCCATGGAATATAGTGATTGGCCCCTTTGCTGTGGTCAGATTTTTACTGATGTTCTCAATGATATTGGCCAGTGTTCCCTTCCCAGTGGGTCTTTGAGGTTCTTGACTCCTCAGTGAATTTCCATTAACTTTAAAAAAAAAATCCTCACCTGGCCATAGCCGGTTGGCTCAGTGGATAGAGCAATGATCTGCGGACTGAAGGGTCCCGGGTTCAGTTTCAGCCGAGGGCACATGTCCAGATCGTGGGCTCAATCCCCAGTAGGGGACGTGCAGGAGGCAGCCAATCAATGATTCTCTGTCGTCATTGATGTTTCTCTCTCTCTCTCCTCCCTTCCTCTCTGAAATAAATAAAGAAATCTATTTCAAAAAATCCTCACCTGAGGACATGCTTATTGATTTTAGAGAAATGGGAAGGGAGAAAGAGACATAGAGACAAACACACAGAGAAAGGAACATCTATCAGTTGCCTTCCGTATGTAACCTGACTGGGCATCAAACCTGTAACCTAGATATGTGCCCTGACTGGGAATCAAACCCGCAGTCTTTATCTATATGGGATAACGATTCAGACAACCAAGCCACCAACCAGGGGCTCCACTAACTCTTAATTTTTATATTTTTTAAATTTAATAAGTCTTTATTGTTCAAATTATTACAATTGTTCCTCTTTCCCATGTCCCTATAGCTCCCCCCTCCTCCTGGTACCCAACCCACCCTCTGCCCTTACCTCCCCCACAACTGTCCTCATCCATAGATATATGATTTTTGTCCAGTCTCTTCCCTCACCTCCCACAGCCCTTTCTCCCCAAGAATTGTCAGTCCATTCCCTTTCTATGCTCCTGAATCTATTATATTCATCAGTTTATTTTGTTCATCAGATTTTTAATTAGCTTGATTTTTAGATTCGTTTTTTTTAAATATTTTATTTTTTTGCAGTATAACTTAGATTTAATAGCAGTAAATGTTTTCCTTTTCCCCCCATTGTCCTCCCCCCAGCCTCCCCTACCCCCCAGCACATGTCCCCACCTGCACTCCTGCCCCAGTGTCTTGCATCCATTGGTTATGCTCATATGCATGCATACAAGTGCTTTGGTTGATCTCCCCCAGCACCCGCCCCCCACCCTCCCCAGCCTTCCCCCTGTAGTTTGACAGTCTGTTCAATGCCTCCCTGCCTCTATATCCATCACTCTCCCCTGTTTCTTTTCCTAAAAAATATCTTGCATCTGCATACTGGAAATAAATGTATAAGAACAAAAAACGTTTGAGTCTCAGTTTTAATGTCCAACTGTTCTGAGTCCCATTTTCAATGTCAAATAGTTCCCTATGTGTACATGTCAGCAATGGTATCTGGATGGTGGACACATGGTGGCAATGTAGGTTCCATCCTCTCTGGTTTGGTCCTGGGCCGCCTGCAGCCATGCACAGCTGCCGACTGCTAGCATAGCAAGGTGTCGTCAGTGTCTCCCATCTCTGGACTGTCCTCACGGCTGGAACAGACCCATCAGTTCCTCAGTGTTTCAGGAACCCACATGATCTTGGAGTTGTTCTCTGAAAACACACAAACACATTCTCGACCAAAAATTAACAAAGGGATCCTCTCTGCAAATTAGACTTGGGATTCTTTTTACTTTTGCCCAAATGGTTTTCCTTTGGCTTATTTTGATATCATGTGTGTTTTTCATGGGTGTCCTGCTGTTGGCATTACAAATGGAAGTTACTTTTCTGGAGTAAGAATTTTCTAGATGTATTTTACTTACAGGATATTTTTCCTTACATGATATTACTCTACTATCCTCCCCCCCTTTTTGATTAATGGGGGCTTTTGGAAATTTTACATTGCAGTCTTGGTAATTTTAAATTTTAATTTTTGCACACAAATATGACTGCTTTAGGTTCTTTAGATGTTAGGCATCCACTAACTCTTATTTAGCAGTTTAAAGGGGTCACTTAAGTCATTAGTAGATGTTTAAATAGATGGGGAAATTAGGGAGTTTTTCTTTTAAAGATATCCTTTTAAAAGCTATCTGATATGACAATTAGACTAAAAATAGTCATTCACAGCTGTATCAGAATAAAATGACAGTGGGGAGCTACTTTTAGAGACCATGGTTCCAGAACTTGTGATAAGACATATAATGATGCATAATCATATAGCTGGGATGGTTCCAGCAATTGTGAGGTTCAAATAAACAGTTTACTGATATTTATCAACTAGCAGTTTTTTAAAAAAAATCCATGTTCTCTAGATCGTAAAATCTTACTGCCTTTTCTCTTAAATGGTAATTTTGCTGTGTATAGAATTATAGTTTGGAGGTATTTTTCCCTCAGCAGTTTGAATGTATTAACCTCCTTCTCTGCTGGCATTTATTGTGCTGCCATTGAGAATTCTACTGTCAATCTATTTTTTGTTTCTTTGCAGTTTCTTTTCTCTAGGGTGGCTTTTAAAACTTTATCGTTATTTTTGATGTTCTGTTTCAGTTTCACTGTGATATGTCTAAGGCATAGATTTGAACTTATTTATTCCAAGATGACACTTGATGTGCATTTTTCCATCTGGAAAAGCATGTCTTTAATGTTAGAACACTCTTACTAGTAATCATATCTCGGCGGGTTTTGATTCTCTATTTATTTCTTCTATTTTCTTCTCAAACTCCAATTAGCTATGTTTCTATGCCTGTTAACAGTCATCTTTTATTTCCAGTAATGGATTTTTTATCTTTCTGTGTTGTGATCTCTCTAGCTGGCTCTGGGTGAAATTTGTCTCCTAAATTAATAACTCTTTTTATTTAACTGTGTATGATTCTAGGTTTTATAATCTATTTAAAAATATTAATTTGTTCTTCTTACACTTTTCCTAATTTCTGTTACATACTTATCTCTTTTTTAAGAATGTGTTCTCTAATTTTAATTTTGGAAGGATTCTAAACATAATTTTGTAAAGGTTATTTTAAATGTGTTCTATTTTCATTTTGCCAGGAGTAAATTCATCTTTTTTTGTGGTCTGTTTTTAGCGTTTTTTCTTCTTCTTCATGCTTTTTGGGAATTTGTTTAGCAGTCTTATTATTTTTTTGGGGGGGGGGCTTTGTCAGTCCTCACTGGGGGATATTCTTCCATTGATATCTTTAGAGAAAATGGAAAGGAAGGAGAGAGAGAGCAAAACATCAATATGAGAGAGACACACAGATTGGTTGCCTCCCATGTGTGCTCCAACTGGGGCCAGGGGTCAAACCTGCAGCCAGTTCATGCCCTGCCTGGAAAGCGAACCGGCGACCCTTCTGTGCACAGGCCAACACTCTAACTGCTGGGCAACACCAGCTAGGGCTACCAGTCTTCTTTTGAATTGGAGTTTACATTTCACTCTCAGTTCTCTGAGCGCCTGTCTTTCCAGCAGTTCAGTGGAGTCTACCAACTACACCCTGTACCCCTGCTCCAGTCTAGCCCAGTACTTTTTTTAAATTAAAAAAAATGTTTATTGATTTATTACAGAGAGGAAGGGAGAGGGATCAAAAGTCAGAAACATCGATGAGAGAGAAACATCCATCAGCTGTCTCCTGCACACCCCCTACTGGGGATGTGCCAGCAACCAACGTACATGCCCTCGCCCAGAATCGAACCTGGGACCTTTCAGTACGCAGTCCAATGCTCTATCCACTGAGCCAAACCGGTTTCGGCTCTAGCCCAGTTCTTACGCGTGAAGTTCAGCACTTCCACCTGGTTCCGCTGTCGGGGATTGTGCTGATGGCACCAGATGGTGGCTTGGCCCAAGACCAGCCTGCAGTGTTATATCTGCTTCCTCTCCCTTTCCTAAGAGGATAGCCCTGAGCACCTTCATAGACGCCATCTTGGTTCCCCCCGCCCCTCTTGGTTTTGCAGCTTACAGGTAGTGAAACCCACTTTAACCTCTGCCTTCGCCTCATGTGGGCATTTAAATCCCTGTTCTTCTGCTGTTGTATCAGCTCCCAGCTGCCTCTGCCTGCTTCTGAACTGTCAGCCTGGCCTCCACTTTGTGTTTTGGCCCCTCAGGGATCTTTATCTTGCTTCTGAGCTGTGTCTGAGCATTTGGTATTTTAACACGTTGGTGCCTATGCTCACATCTGTCATTGCCTATCATTATATGGAAGAGGAAGTTGAGGTTCAGCAAGCAGAAGTGAGATACTTGGAACCTTGCAGCTAATAAGTGACAGAGTCAGCTCTGGAGAAAGGAGAGCTGGGAAAGGTGTCCGTGGCAATGCTGGGAATTTGATGACAAGCATTTAGAGAGAAAGAAAAGTCATTTATTGTGTGTCACAAAAATTAACTAAAGATCTGCTAAGCAGAAGTTAATAGGAATTACTAGTCTCTGTGCCCATCAGTAATTTTCTAAATATGAAGTATTCCCTTACATTAAGATAAAATTCTTATTACAAAGTGCTTTCCCAGTGCAACTTACATTCATCTTGGCCAAAATAGCTTTTACATTTTGGCCAGTGCATCATATTTGGTGTAGCAAAAGGCCAAGTGCAACCCTTATCCTACCTTCTAAAGGGGAACAAGAAGGGTACAGTTGGCTTTTGCTGCACCAAATATGACGTACCGACCAAACTGTGAAAGCTATTTTGGCAAAAAAAAGACAGAACTTGAGCATCATAAATAATTATTTTCAAAGTTGATTTTAGAAGTACACAAACCATAGAGACATTGTGAATCTTATTTATTGTATTAATTTACAAAGCACTTCAAATATAGTGCTTATGCACCAGATACATTTCCAGGTGCTGTACGCATATTAACTCATTTAATGCTAGCAACCATGTGCATTAGGTTCTGTTGCTATCACAGAAAGTAAGGGTTAAAGCTGCGATTCTGATCCTGGCTGTCTAGCCCCAGAGGGCCAGCTCTTCCTATGCTGTGCTGCACAACCGCATCTCAGAATTATTTTCTTAACCCCTCTCTTTGTAACAACAGTTGACATGTTTTCTTGGCCAGGAATATATTTTAAGTTATGAACCTCTTAACAAACTAGTTTTATACTTCACCACTGATATCTTGTTTTCTTGCTTGGGCTTCCTCCTCCTCATTGTTCATGCTCATGACATTGTATAAAAGTTATTTTGCTAACATTATTCCTTTGGAAGATGCCATATGTTCATGCAATAATTCCTCAGGTGTTAATGGAATGTACCTCCCACAGGACCACACTTTGCTGAGAGCTGTAGGGGCACAAAGATTGTGATATACTCTATCCTGTAGCTCCTTCATCCTTCCTTACTTTCATGCCTAATGCCACCCATTCTTAGTTTCTCATAATGTGCATGTATAACTGTGTCATTTTCTGTGTGTCTCATTTAAACCCATATCTTCATGCTTTATTGTCAAGGGTTGTAAGCAATAGTTGGATACCATGTTTCCTATAACTATCAAGCTAGTCCAGTTTTCCCCTTGGGGGTCAGTGAAGGCTGGTTTCTAGGTTCCTGAACTAATGGAATCCTTATTTCTCTTCTGTGACCCCCCAACCACTCTGTGACAGAAACTAAGAAGCACTCCTAAATATCAGGGGAGCAGCGATTACAGAAATGGGGCAGAATGGGATGGCACTCAAATGTGCTATGGCAGTGGTCGGCAAACTCATTAGTCAACAGAGCCAAATATTAACAGTCCAACGATTGGAATTTCTTTTGAGAGCCAAATTTTTTAAACTTAAACTTCTTCTAACGCCACTACTTCAAAATAGACTCGCCCAGGCCGTGGTATTTTGTGGAAGAGCCACACTCAAGGGGCCAAAGAGCTGCTTATGACTCGTCAGCCGTGGTTTGCCGACCACTGTGCTATGGTGTTAATGAGAAAGGACAGTGGAGGTCAACCAGAGGTCGAGCCCAATGAGACAGAGTAATTAAGAACATGGGCTCAGTATTCAAATCCTCTCTCTGCCTCTTACTGGCTGTGTGTCTTTGGGCAAGTTACTTAGCCTTTCTGAGTCTCAATTTCATCATCTGTAAAATGGGGATAATGATCGTGTCTACTCTCACAGGGTTCTTGTGATGCTTAAATGAGTTAGTGTCCCTAAAGCAGCTAGAATGGTGCCTAGCATATTGTCAGCCCTCAATGACAATTGGCTGTTCATTATTATCTTCCCAGGCCCAGAAAAACAGAGGCAGGGGGTAGTTAGCAAACACAGAAGAGCAGATCCAGGATAGCCAGAAGTTAGTGGTCATGAGTTCACTAACTTCTTAGTAGAATCACATTCTTTCCACTTCTGTGACCTTTCACAGGCTGGCCCTCTGCCTATATCAGGGGTTAGCAAACTACACTCTGTAGACCAAATCCACATCATCACCTGTTTATGGAAATAATGGAAATGGCATGAATCAATAGAAAGACAGATCAGTTTCCCCATTAGCCTTTTAACCCACTATCTTCTGACTCAAGGAATGCAATCGATGCCTGTGTCTATAGTTTGTGGCTTTGCCTTGAGGAACTCTATCTGATCAAGAGGCCCTATCTTTCAGACTCCACAAGCAAAATCTTGAGCAAATATCCTTTCTCTGACTGGCAGCTTCGAAAGCTTGCTGTGGGTGGTCCTTCCCAACTCTGTGTTTCTCAAGCACTGCTAGAAGAAAGCAGACCAAGGCCTCACCTTCAAGGTGAGAAAGAGGGAAATAAGGCTGTCAGTGGAAACAGAACAAAGGATTTTTCCCTTCCGACTCCCTCCTGAAGACCCTGCTCTGCTCAGCACGGTATTTATTACCTAATGGTGTGCTGGTGAACCTCTCTGACCCCCCCCCAAAAAACACACAAAAATCCCCAATTTATAGCCTTTGCTGACACCTGTGCTGTAAATCCTTCCATTGTGGCTGATTACGGGTGGAGTTGGGAATAGATGCGCATCATTAATGGCTCATTGGTACCAGCGTGCTCTATGTTTGTTTGTTTTTTTTTGGCCTATTTATTTGTTTTCTTGTCGTCTAGGGCACTGTTTCAGCCCAACCCCAGCATGTGCTGTTAGAAATGGGCCATATTTTTGCAGTCATTAGAGATGAATCTTCCCTCTTGTTTACATTTAACTGGTACCACTAGGTGGCACTTTAAGGACACTACAGGAAATTGGCTCTACTGGATTTATTTATTTATTTTTTACGTTTTATTGAAATATAATTTGCCTATTGAAAAGTACACGTTGGACATGCAACTCAATAGATTGTCACAAGCAGAACACACGTGTGTAATCAACACTGAAATCAAGGAACATTACTAGCACCCCAGAAAGCTCCTTTTATTCTATTTTCGTTTCTATCCCTTATTCTTAGGGTTACCACTATTCTGACTTCTAACAGTATAGATTAGTTTTACTTGTTTTCTACCTTACATAAGTGGAATCATGCAGTATATACTCTTTTGTCTGTTTTTTTTTCTGAAATGCTGTTTGTGTGATTCATCTATATTGTGTGTAATTGTAGATCACTGCTGTATAGTATTCCAATGTGTGCAAATATATCACTGTTTTCTACTTTTGGTGGACACTTGAGTAGTTTTCACATTTTGGCAATTATAAATAGTGCTGCTATGATTATTCATGTGCAAGTTTTCATCTCTCTTGGATATATATCTAGGAGTATAATTTCTGAGTCATAGGGTAAGCATCTATTCAGCTTTAGTGGATACTGCCAGACAGTTTTTTTAAAAAAACATTTAATCACCTATTTAATTTTGTTTGTTTTTGTTAATCCTCACCCGAGGGTATTTTTCCATTGATTTTCAGAGAGAATAGAAGAGAGAGGGAAAGACAGAGAGAAACATTGAAATGAGAGAAACACACTGATTGGCTGCCTCCTGCAGGAGCCCCGACCAGGGCCTGTGCTGGGGGGAGCCTGCAACAAAGGTACATGCCCTTGACCGGAATAGAACCCGGGGCCCTTTGGTCTGAAGGCTGATGCTCTAACCACTGAACAAAACCGGCCAGGGCCTGCCAGACAGTTTTATAAAGTGTTTGCAGTGGTTTATACTTTATCAACAGTGTTCTCATTTCAGTTCCACATCCTCATCAATACTGAATTTATTTTATGGTGGCTGGGTCCTAACTCTCACATGATTGTATAGGTCTCTCTAACCAGCTATTTCCAATAGGATTTTTAAAAAGCCACCTTCTTCTGATAGAAATAGCTTATGCAGGAAAGGCTGTGTCAACCCAAAAGGGAACATCTATCATAGTCTAATTATGAGCTATCAGTGGGTAGAAAATATATTATTCAAACATTTCGTCACTAATATAGAGCAATGAAACCCGGAAGGAGGTTCAAAATTATAAGTGTGGTAAAATAATGGGTGAGGCTAGGACTTTGAAGCACTTTGAAATTTTTATATACTTTAGGTATTGTTGCAAGGCCCTATATATGTCTAGCATCTGGGATCAGAAAAAAGGATTTCTAAAGGCCTCATAACCAGATGCCTTTGAATAGTGGTGGTGAGTGCCAGTTTTAGCAGTGGTCTGCTTGGTGTGGTAAGAGGCATGCAGATGGCACATTTCTTCAGCCTTATCCAACAGGGAACATGAGTCCAAGAGAATCCTACCACAGATAACCATTTCTCTGAGGTCCATGTTGTTGGCTCTGCAAATGGCATTATAATATGGCTTTGAGTATGTGAGGAGTAGAGGGTCTCTGTTCTATTACTAGAAATGGGAACTGGAAGAACAAAACCCTGGTGTCGGTCAAACTATTTGTCTTTTAGACCAAAATACAGTGCCCATAGTCCTATAGTTGTAACAGTAAGCCTGTTTCAGGGATGTTGTCCGCAATCCAGTGGTTCCAGGAATCCCCAAGGGATTATGATGTGGCATCGCTGTATCCAGGGATTAGTTGCCCATTATAGTTACTGCTTATTTATATCCATCAGAATTGTCCCTGAGCTCCTCTGTCACTGTTCCCCTGGTTGTCTCCAATATTGGACTGGCCAGTCGGAGGGGCCACCAGAGACATTCAGTGAAAACTGCCTGAAATGTTGATTGGTGCTGAAGCAACCAGGATGAAATCTGAAAGGGCTTTTCTTTTTGAAAATTTCTTCCTCTTATACCATAGTAGTAATATCCAGGACCACAAATTTGGATTGTGGATAACCTGCTATAGTAGATCTGTTTTATAATCTAAATAGGAGTCAGCATTTTCTCAGTTTAGGTTTTAATCTTTTGGCAAGAGGAGAAAAGTCCCTTATGTTGAGTTGACTGCTACTTTCAGTAGCAGATCCTATGTCTGGGAAACCAATTGTATTTTTGTTTTTTGCACCAAAAGCATATCCTATCTTTATTAAAGGGCCCATGTCACAGAGTCAATATAAAAACACGAGAAGTCTCATCAGTTTAATAATAAAAAACACCCCAAAATGGAAAACAAGGGGCAGAGAAGAGGCCCTTAAGTGAGGGCCACAGGGAGCCCTGCTCATGGCACCAGGCCTGGCCGCAGGGCCCGTTGGTATTGCTGTTGCTACGAGGTCAGGGAGCAGCCATTGTTCTATGAGAGCCACCATTCACCTGGGTTGAGGACTCTTACTTCTTCTGGCGTGTGCTCAGCTTCTGCATGCTCCGGATCTTGTCCAGCAGGCCAGAGATGAAGGCCTCAGTGGGTTTGTAACAGTCAACCAGCAGATCCCAGCAGCTCCTTGACCCTGAGCTGCCTGCCGCCAGGCGACCCCACCACTGCCACCCTCACCATGGAGTCCTACGGAGTCGAGCCCACCACCTAACCCCAGCCCCGGCCCCGCAAGGGGCTGGGGGGGCGTGGTATTGGCTGCCTCAACTCCTCCGGGCCAGGAGGTGGCCGGGAGGTGGCTGTCCAGGGCCTGAGTCTATTTTCAGAGCCTCCTGGTACTGCAGGAAGAGCCCAAGTAGTGCGGATGATGAGATGGCCTAGTGAGGTGCCAGGGGAAGGTCACGGTCAAGTAAGACCACAAGGAGTTATGAAAGCACCTCAACCTGGAGGAATGGGTCCTGGAACAGCTCACTAGCCTCTACGACTGGTAGGAAAAGGAGATCCCCAATCTGGAGATTGATGTGGACAAATTCCTGGACATGGAGAGTGATGATACCAATTGTACTTTTACTTCTGACTATGATGGTAGCTGCCATTATTGAACAGATACTATATAATTGTGCGTTGCACTGTAGACCTATCTTTCACTTGATCTTCAGAATGGTAGGAGTTTAGCTGGATTATACCCTTTCTCAGACGATGAAATTTTGGCTCATAGAGGTTAAGCACATGCCCAGGTTATACACCAAGCAAGTGCAAAGCCTGGGTTTGGTTTCAAAGCCTGTGGCCTGTAACTGCTCTGCTCCATGGTTCCAGTTACTGTGGGATGAATTTTTGACTTGTCCCCTGGAACATGAAACAGTGTTGGGTTCATTACTAGCTCATTGCACACATTGACCAGAAGACCTGCTATTGGCTGGCATTCAGCTTAGGCGCCAGGAAAACGATAATGAAACAAGACATAGATCCTACCCTCTAGGTGCTTGTAGTTCAGCTCTATTTCTGTCTCTTACAGGTGACCTTGGTCATGGGCTTTGGTAGTTGTTCTTACAGAGAATTCAGTTCTAAGGATTCCCTGTTGAGACTAATTGGGGAATGATGGGTTTTGCTGTGGGCAGTGTGATGCTGGCCATTGGTGTTGCATCTTCTGTGCCTGTGCTTGACTACATGGCTTTCTAGTGTGCCCTTACCTAGCAGAAATGGGAGTGAGAGGAAAGTTAGAATGCCAGTAAGATGCTGGAGATCCTTTAGAGGCTGTAGCAGGATTGTCTGCTCATCTGCCTAGAATTTAGCCCCTGCCTTTGTGATTCCTGGCCTTAGGATCTGCCTGGATTCTTGGGTGATAAATGGAGTTTGAGTTCCTTTTTCTAATCTGTCAGTTGCATGAACATTACGGATTTTTAAAAAATTCATCAATTATGTACACCTTAGCAATTAGTTCAGCAATAAGACTACTTATTTTTTTTAATGAGATTTGATTCTTAGTTGCAGATTTGACTTTTAAACAAGTTTTATTGCTGACGATTTTGCTTAGCTTCAATTATTTACTTATGGAACAGTATTGCACACATCCTCTATTCCCTCCATGGCAAATAGGCAAGAAAACAATTGAGAATCCTAATTAGTTTTTGCCGGAGCACTCGTGGCCCTTTCCAGACTAGGGCCTTGGATACTTGGTTTTCTTATCTCTTAAATGAGGAGTTTGGACCACCACTGACCCCCAGTTGATCTGGGCTGGCTTCATAAAAATCACCCAGGGAGCTTGTTAAAATAGAAGTTTCTAATGCTCCACCCTTAAGAGATTATAATTAGGGAAGTCTGGGGTAGTATCTAAAAGTCTATAATTTACAAAAATGTCCTAGATAATTCTCCTGTACAGCTGTTATTTGGGATCCACTGGGCTAAATGGTCTAGAACAAACGGAATTGACTTGGGAAGAAACTTCTGTGGTGTTTGAAGATTAAGGTAAAAAAAAAAATGTGCCCGGAGCGGGTTCCATCTGGGCGAGCTAACGCAATTGTGATGCAGAGGTAAATTGGAGCCAGATGATGGGAGGTCTTTAATTGGCTGAGGGATTGTGCTGTGTGCCATAGGCCTTAGGGACCCATTGAGGGTCTTTGAGAAAATGTGTTTTGATGAGAAGGTGCTTTACAAAGTAGTGCCTCAGTGGTGTGCAGGGTGGATTGGACTGGAGAGGGGTGGCTGAAGGAAGGAAAAAGACCACTGATGTTATTGCAGTGGTCCAGGCAGGAGGTGTGATGAGCACCTGGACTCGGATGGGCGCTATGGGACCTTTGTAAAACTGGCCTGCCTGGGTGGACCTGGATCTGAGATGTTTTGTTTTTAAGCTACTAAAAAAAAGCCATAATTTATCAGTGTTGTGTTCATATGCTTTAACTATTATAATGAATAATTTTTATTGTTTGTGTCCAGAAGGCTTTAAAAGAGCCCAGTAAATAAATTCATGCAGAGTAGTTGGCAGCGGGAGCAACAGCTGTTACTGCAGAGAAGAAAGGAGGGAGGGAGAAGAGGATGGGAGGGAGGGAGAAGAGGATGGGAGGAGGGAAGGGAGCCCATTTTTGCCAGGCAGCAACCCCATCATCACCCTGCCTCATGCTCTTGGCCAAGGCGAGAGGGGGAGGAATGTACAGCCAGGGGCGCCTGGAGTTGGATCTGCCAACCACTGTGGAGAATGCTCCTCTCGAAGGACTGGGTGTGGAACATGTCATTTGGCATTCAAATAACATGGAGTATTTTCCCTTTTTTCTCTCAAACCCAGGCTATGGTTCAGTGTTTCCCAAAATGTGTTGCACAGAACATTATTCTTCTGGCTGTTAATAGAAGCTACATGAGAATAAGGATGGACTCTAGATAAATCTGAGAACTGCTGGGTTAAGCAAATTCAGTGGCTTCCTTTACCTCACAGGATTTCAGAGCCGGTGATGTGCTGTGTGCTTTATGAATTTCTAAGAGGGAGATAGACTGTGTGGTGTTTCCTACCATAAGCTTATTTGTAATACCTTTTCTCTCCAGGCCAGGGGCTGGCAAACTATGAACCACATGCCAATCTATCCCACCACCTGTTTTTGTAAATAAAGTTTATTGGAGCACAGCCCCGCCCATTCATTGTATTGCCTGCGATGCTTAGCACTCAAGGGCAGGATTGCAAAATTGCAATGGAGACCTGGAGACCCAGAGATTGAGTGGCCTGGACAACTGAAAATATTTAATATCTATCTCTTTATAGAAAAAGTTTGCCAGTCCCAGGGACTGGCAATTTACGGAACTGGTGTTGGCATAGCATTGCTTTGTAATGAATTTGCTTCATGTTCCTCAGTTACGATGCTTCCCTATTGCTTTAAATTATTTTCTCTCTCAACCATTTACCCATTGTCTAAGATAAGTACCTGGATTCTTCATGTCACTGTTCTTTCACTTAGCACATTACACCAATCACCAAGGATGTATACAGTCTCCAATCTAAATAGCTCTCAAATCTGCCTGTCCCCACTCCCATCTGGTTTAAATGACCACCATCTCTTATCTTGTTTTCTTCTTTTGCCTTCTAATTGAGTTCTCTTCCTCTAGTATGGTTTGCTTCCAATCTATTTGCCTGCATGGCCCTCAGAATAAGTTCAAATCCTGAATAGGGATGTGTCAGCCAAAGTCTAGTTAGGAAAACAGAATCCATTCTAGGTATTTCACACTGGAAGAGGTTTCATTCAAGGAATGTGGTACTTTCTGAAAGTTAAGACAATGTAAGAACTGAAGGAAACAGCTGAAGATGCTCAGACTGCCTGCAGCACCTAAGTAATCATTTGCAGGGAAATGTCTGAGGCCAGTGTAAGACCTTCTGACGGCTGAAACCCATGCTGTTCTGCTTACCACTGCCAGAGGAGCAATACCATGGTTTTTCTTTTACCTTCTTGGTTTCATGTGCATGAGTCTCAGTAGTAACAAGGACCTCTGTTTAAAGGAGCTGCTATAAATGTAGTTGTCAGGCTTCTACTCCCTGCAGTGTAGGGAAGAGCATAGAAGCAGGGGAATGGTGATGAGTGGCTCATAGACAATTCAGGGCAATGATCTGTAAGACCACGTATGACCTACTCCACTATTATTGTTCAGCTTCAGTTCTCCCATTCTTTACCACACTCATCCTTATTCCACACTACTTGGCCCCAAATTTTAGACATACTAGAGTATTTTTTTCAGAGTCCTAAAACAGTTCACATTTATCATCTCATGGTTTCTTTGTGTTAGAGATTTGGGAGCAGATAATCCAAGTGGTTCTGGTTCAGGCTCTCTCATTATGCTGCAGGCACGATGTCGGTCAAGGCTGTAATATCTGAAGGCTTGGCTAAGGCTGGAGGATCCTCTTCTAAGTGTTTTAACTCCCCCTTTTTTTGGGGGAACACTTTGCCTGGTGTCTGGGGTCCAGAACCTGAGATGAGGATTCTTGGAAAGTGACACATCAGATGTATGAAGTAAAAACCCGTGTAATTGAAGAACTGAAGGAACCCCTCTTCTGATAGAGAATTAAAATGCTTAGCCTCCCTGGGCCATGTCCATTTCTGGAGAGCCAACTGAGCAGGAGCCATGTCATCCCATCAACCAGAGGACCGGGCAAAGCCCAGAACAAGTTTCCACATCCTGAGGCAGCACCTCAACATTCATGTGACCTATTCAGGCTTTTAATTACAACACTAGAATGAAATATATTTCTCCTTTGTGGGTAGGGAAATATTAATATTAACATGTGAGATATATATTTTCAATTGGAACTTAGCTCAAATTTCAATGATGTCTTGACTAAAAGTACATTTTTTTCTGGGTTTGCCACATCTTGGCTGCGCGCACACTGTTACATAGGAGTCATGAGGGAAGCACTACCATTTGCAATATTAATTTTAATCTGAACATTTGTTTCTTTCACAAGATTCAAGCATTGGATTTCAGTTCAGACAGCTTATACTTTTGGACAAGGGCATATTGTCCATATTGATAGCAGAGTTGGTCCCCCATTTCTTTAATTCATGGAAGAAAAAGGGAGCCATTGAGACCCCCCTGCTTTCATGAGTTATCATTTCCCCAAAATTGTTAAGTTCGAAAAGTCTGAAGAAAAGCAAAGAAATCTCCCTGGTTTGTTCTGCTTTCCAGCTGCTAAGGCTATGTAAACCTCATACTACTCTTCATTGAAAGAAAGTGAAATAGTTTGTTGGGAAGAAAGGCTTTTGCATGTCGAAATCTAATCTCTAGTCCCTCCCCACCAAGGCTAGTTTTCTTTCCCCATCTCTTTTCCTGGGATAATTTCTGGCTCTGGTGAGGCTCTGGCTTTCCAGGACCTTCCTGCTTCCTCATGAGATTCACTCCTTTCACCCCTTTGTATGTTCAACAGATGGACCCGTTTAGAACAGTCATGGAGCAGTAGAAAAGGGTGGGGGAGGTCTTGGGTTTCTTTGTAAGGAGATCGGTGGTTCCATCCAGCCTGACATAATGCTGAGGAGTTGTTGGTTACGAGTCATATGCTAGAAAACGCAGGCCTCTGGATGCCATTTCAGGAAGATAGAGATGTAAATGAAGACAGAAATTCAGACACATCTCACAACTGCTTTCTCAGCCTTTCCAATCCCCAACCCATTGTCATTTGTGTTTTTAGAGAGGCTTAAGAGAAAATGAAGGCAATGACAAGCACAGCTACTACTTCGGTTATACTCAGAAACGTCATTTTAGAAAAAGAGGATCCAATTGATCATTTCTTTTAATATTTTCACAAGAAGGAGACTTCATTCATTCCTACAGGAAAGGGAGCCTTAGGGAAAATGCTTCTGTCTGTCTGCCTGATGGTAAAAGGGAGCTGACCAATTGAAAGGCAGGGTAATTGACTGACTGCTCTGTCTCCCCTTTTCTCTCTGCCTGGCTGGTGGAATGTGCAGTGTACCTGGGGTCCCTGCAGGGGGCAGCACACACAAACTTGGGGCCAGAACGTATGTGCTCCAAGCAATAGATTTCGGGTAGAAGACAACAAAGGACCTTGGGCCCAATTTGTAATTCTTTAGTAGAATTCATGGGAAGCCCTTCATTTGGGGGTTTATTGGGTCCTCATTCAGCCATTAATGAAACTGACAGGAGGCTGGCAGATCTTCAAGTAAGATGACGTTTGTCAGAATC
The DNA here is from genome assembly GCA_027563665.1 of Antrozous pallidus. Taxonomy (NCBI): domain Eukaryota; kingdom Metazoa; phylum Chordata; class Mammalia; order Chiroptera; family Vespertilionidae; genus Antrozous; species Antrozous pallidus. The sequence goes on along the minus strand of CM050509.1, from coordinate 135,696,852 downwards.
CCCAGGAAGGTGGGGTGAGCGCCTGCAGCCCCCAGACTCCTGACAGTGAAGGCTCCTGCATGGCTTGCTTGGGTGTTTCCTGCATGATTCAAGCTCAGTAGGCCTCAAGGCAAGCTTCCCCTCACACCCTTTTCCTGTGCTTTCCTTGGTGATTGGCCTCAGTGTTCTTGTGGTCCTCCAGGCTGATATTCCGGGTATTGGAGCGTACTTTCTCCCCATCCCAATGGAGCGCCCCTCCGTTGGCTGCACCTTGTTTATCACTCAGATCTCAGCTGGGGTATCACCTTCACCTGAATCTTTGCTGACCCAGAAGGCCGAGTGCTTCCGGAGCTCTCACACTTCGCTCCCGCTATCCTCATTCCACTGAAGCATGTTTGCCCCATCATTTCTCTGCCTTTCCCACTAGACTTCAAACTCCTTGTAAGCAAACTCCTCCGGGGCTTGCTCACCTTTTAATACCAGTGCCAGCACAGCGTCTGCCTGTAGTAGTTGTTCAATAGATATTTCTTGTTCCAGGAAATACAAGGCATAGTGGTTACAACAAGTCCAGCTTTAGGACCTGAGGCCTGGGTTCAGACCCTTCTATTTGTGTGATTTTGTTTTGTTTGTTTTTTTCTCTTTCTTTTTTTTAATTGTTTTTTTTATTGTTTAAAGTATTACAAAGAGTAGTACATATGTTTCCCTTTTCCCCCCATTGACCTCCTCCAGGCCTGCCCCATCCCCCAGCACATACCCTCACCTGCCCGCCCCCCTCCCCGCCCCCAGTGTCTTGTATCCACTGGTCATGCCCATGTGTATGCACACAAGTCCTTCGGTTGATCTCTTACAGCCCTTGCCCCTGACCTCCCCTTCCCACTGTAGTTGGACAGTCTGTTCAATGCTTCTTTGCCTCTGTATCTATTTTCCCCCCACTTCTTTTCTTTAAAAAATCCTGCATCTGCATACTAGAAACAAAAATATAAGAGCAAAAAATGTTTGAGTCTCTATTTGTGTGATTTTGAGTGAGTTCCCTCTCAATCCTCAAATTTTTCACTAATAATATGGGGATAATAACTATTTCCTAGGGTGTGTGATGAAATGACATAATCCATGCAAAGCACCTAGAATAATGTGTAACATATAGTAAGTGTTCTGTGTTTTGCAGTTCCTGATAATAATCTCATAATAACACAGTTAGCCTTAATGGAAAGGAGAAAACTGTAAGAAAAAGTTGGAACTGAAAATAGGGCATGTTGAGTACTTGTAAAATGGGCTTGGAACAGGTGGGAGTTGTTTTTGAACCGAGGTTTCTAGATAGGGTGGTGAAAATGTAGGAGCAGATGGGATTACTCTGGGAAGAAGGAAGAGGGAGGGAAAAATCGGGCAGGTAACTGATGAAAGAACCTTGAGAACTCTTACATCTGAGGGATAATAAGAGAAATCAACAGGAAAGAAAGATAATGATTTTAGCAGGAGATCACAGTTCATCAGATGCCAGGGACTGGTCTAGAGCAGTGGTCGGCAAACTAATTAGTCAATAGAGCCAAATATCAACAGTACAACGATTGAAATTTCTTTTGAGAGCCAAATTTTTTAAACTTAAACTTGTTCTAATGCCACTTCTTCAACATAGACTCGCCCAGGCCGTGGTATTTTGTGGAGGAGCCACACTCAAGGGGCCAAAGAGCCGCATGTGGCTCGTGAACCACAGTTTGTCTAGAGAAGACTACAAGAGGCCACTAGAATCAGCTAAATGGGAGAGCAGTAGTGTCCTGGGGTACAAGCCTTTTCAGTAGAGTCAGGAAGAAAGAAGCCACATTCAGAAGAGGCTAGGTTAGGGACGAAGGGGGAGCACTAAGGCTGGCTCTTATGCCATAATGTGTACTTGTGTAACACAGATTAGTTTGTGGGTAAATAGATGACTGATGTCAGTATAATGTGGATTGTTACTTTGGTTTGCATGGAGGCCCCCCCCCCCTCAATGTTACTACTTCGCATCCCTGGCCAGTAGCAGCTGAAAACCAAGTGCTCTAACACAGCCTGGGGCTGGGGGAATGAGGGGACATGGTACCCAGTCTCCCTGGGTCTTCTGCTTGGTGCTTTGGTGCCCGCTCTGTCTAGAAGGGCTTTGGGCAGTCTTTGCCCATCTTCATGCATCTATTCATCGATTTTATATCACTTAGCAGCCAAAACCCCTGTTTACTCCTTCCATCATGCTTACCCTCCCTCAGTTAAGGTAAGAAATCATAGCTACTAGAATGTTTCTTTATTAGGAATTTAATATATGTTTTAAAATTTCAGTGTTTTTAATTATGATTATTGTTTGTGTTAGTGCCTGGGTTAAAATTTTAACGTCTTTCCCAGCCCCATTTTTCCAGTAAGCTTTGTTATTTTCAGTTTGAACGTGTGAAGTGTTAGTTTTTAGCAATATGTATGTCCACTTATAGAAGACATCCTCATGATCCCTTTTCCTAAGATTCAACAGTGCTGGAAGGAAGGATGGGAGGGAAGAGTAGGGTCTGTGGAAGGTTTTCTCAAGGATCAGCACAGCAGACTTGCCTATGCTTGGTTACAACTTGGTCTAAATCAATTTCCTCATAGCGACTGTTTTCTTAAGAGCTCCTCATTATATATTTGGGTGGTTATGGTTTGACGTTTTTATCTTCTCCCTGACCTTTTGCTGCAGTCTGAACAAGCATCTGAGGCCGAGCTACACCCCCAGCTGAACAGAACCCCCTCGCAAGCTGCAGAGAGTAGTCCAACAAAGAAGGTAAGGCCAGCAAAGGGGTACCACTGGGCTGGCGTTGTGAGCCCTCCCTTGGGCTATTTTCCTCCGCGAGCACATCTACCATTTTAAGGTTTCCATGTCCTGACGTTAATGTTGATGACCCAGATTTCCTAGAATTTGGGTTCTTTGTGAAGATGGGGTCCTGATGACTCCTGGGCTGGAACTTGATGTCACTGACAGTTTGTACTTTCCTCTTCAACCTCCCAGCTAAATATTGCGGCTTTGCTGTTGGTAAGACTAAGAGGTGAGGTGGGGAGGGACAGATGCCTTTTGCAGAATCCCACACACTGCTAAGCCTCTAGGAGTACCTTTTGGGGTCCTGGTCGTCTTCCCATCCTTGTCTTTGTGCTGTGGTCTCTTCTGCATCCCAGCATCTTCATCTCAGCCTATGTGCGTACCTGAGTCCCGGGTCATTTGCTCAGTAAACACCACTCACTCATGGTGTTGTCCTTTCATTTTCTCAACCCTCTTCTTGTCCTTCTCCACTTTTTCGGGCCCTTCTCTCCTGAAAGAGAATGGGCCCTGGGCTCAGGAACGCAGGTAAAGCAGGGGCCTTCAAGGAATCAGGCCAACTGTTTCCTTCCAGAAGACACCGTGGCTCTTGAGCTTGATTTCATGTAGCAATTCGGGGTAGGAGAATTTTGAACTTATGGCTAAGACCATTACAAACTTCAAAATTATATTCTAAAAAGCCCCATAGTGGAGGAAGAGTGAATATTATTCAGTAGAAAAAGCTCTGTGCTGTGAGATGCACACGGCATTTAAAATAGGAAAGAAAAGAGGGTTGGTGGACCCCTGGAATCTGATTCCTGTGTCCTTCTGGGTGACAAAAAGATAATGGGCTGCAAGCATGAAAAAAAAAAAAGGAGGAAAGAAACAAAGGCCACTGAAATCTGATGCCCATGTCCCTCTAGCTTTTAAAAAATATATATTTTAGCCGAGACCGGTTTGGCTCAGTGGAGAAAGCATCGGACTGCGGACTGAAGGGTCCCAGGTTCAATTCCGGCAAGGGCATGTACCTTGGCTGTGGGCACATCCCCAGTAGGGGGCATGCAGGAGGCAGCTGATCATGTCTCTCATCGATGTATCTGACTTTCTATCCCTCTCCCTTCTCTGTAAAAAATCAATAAAATATAAAAAAAATATATTTTATTGATTTTTTTACAGAGATGAAGGGAGAGGGATAGAAAGCCAGAAACATGGATGAGAGATAAACATCGATCAGCTGCCTCTTGTACACCCCCTACTGGGGATGTGCCCGCAACCAAGGTACATGCCCTTGACCGGAATCAAACCTGGGACCTTTCAGTCCGCAGGCCGAAGCTCCATCCACTGAGCCAAACCGGTTTCAGCATGTCTTTCTAGCTTTTACTAGCTCAGAATCAGTTACATATCACTGGATGCAGAGTTTCAGTAGAACACATGACTGACCTTGGGTTGGCTTAGAGGGACATAGGATATTGGCATGATAGGGGAACAATTAATTTTCTTTTTTAAAATTTTGTTCTTAATCCGCAGGACACACCATATTCTCAGCCTCCGTCAAAGCCCATCCGTAGGAAATTACGACCAGAAAATCAAGCTACAGAAAGTCAAGAGCCTTCTACTGCTGTTGGCGGGCCTGTGCCTGTAGCAACCATGAAACCCCATCCAACGGTCCAGAAGTAAGTAAAACAGATAAGTGAGAACAGGATTGGAGGCTTCCTTTTAAGTCTTTATGTATATGTAAATGTAGATGTTTCCATTTGCACTCATAGCACAAAAGGGTGGGATTTTATGGATGTAGTCTTACCTTATTTCTGTGATGGGATTACCATTTTCCAGTCACATAGAAAGAGGCTTCTAAGGCATAGGACATCTCCCGACACAAAGGGCAAGTGAGGACAAGGTCATGGTGTTTCCTTCCCTTCTCTACTCCCCTCCCACTTCCTCTGACCTCTCTTCCTTGTACTGGCCCACATTTTCTCAGGAAGAAGACAGTAATATAAATGGAAGTTTTCTCTTTGCCTGTCTTATTTCATGTTTCCCCATGGCAAATAGCTAGCTTCATGACCCTTAGGCCCAACTTTCAGGAAATGTTATATCTTTTTTAAAAATTTAAAAATTAGCCGAGACCGGTTTGGCTCAGTGGATAGAGCGTCGGACTCTGGACTGGAGGGTCCCGGGTTCGATTCCGGTTGGGGGCATGTACCTTGGCTGCGGGCACATCCCCAGTAGGGGGCGTGCAAGAAGCAGCTGATCGATATTTCTCTCTCATCGATGTTTCTGACTTTCTATCCCTCTCCCTTCTGCTCTGTAAAAAATCAATAAAATATATTTAAAAAATTTAAAAATTAATTTATTATAATTATAATTAATATACAGTATTATATTTCAGGTGTACAACACAATGATTCAATATTGTATTTCTTACAAATTGATCACAATATGTCTATTAACAGTCTGTCACTACATAGTTATTACAATATTATTGACTCTTTTCCCTATCTGTACATTAAATCCCCATGATCTTTTTAAAAAAAATATTTTTATTGACCTCAGAGAAGAAGGGAGAGGGAGAGAGAGATAGGAACAGCAATGATGAGAGAGAATCCTTGATCAGCTGCCTCCTGCACATCCCACACTGGGGATTGAGCCCACAACCTGGGCATGTACCCTGACTGGGAATCGAATGTGACCTCCTAATTCATAGGTCGACGCTCAACCACGGAATCACCCTGGCTGGGCTATCTTTTTAATCCTCATAAGGAGTTTCTGTTATTGATCATCTAAGCACAGAATCGTCACCTGTAGAGCATCCAAGATATCTATCTGGCCAGTTGTAACAGACATTGGAGGGAGGGTGGGGACTTAGAGAACAATGCTCTGGACAAACTGTCTTTTTCCAGAAGGCTTTGGCTTTAAGAAAAGGTATCACTTGCCTCAGTTTCCCTTTTGTGAAATAGAGCAAGGTGTTGAGAGCAGAAACCTGCTGCTGTATGTGACGTCAAGTGAGCCTGACTGGTCACTAACGTAAATACTCAAGATCCATCATGAAATTGCTCTAGGGACCTTGCAGGTCTCAGCTGCAGCTGTGGATTTTCTCCTGCTCACACTGGTATGGAGAGAAAAACAACAGGTGTTTTTTTCCTGTCTTTTAATTTTTCCAATTACAGTTTACTTTTAATATTATTTTGTATTAGTTTCAGGTATACAACATAGTGGTTAGACAATCATATACTTTACAAAGTGTTCCCCTGGTATTTCCAGTACCCACTTGGCACCATGTGTAGTTATTACAATACTAAAAGCCCAGTGCACGAAATTGCACGGCCCCGACCACCCACACACCTCACTGTGCTTGCAGTCCCACCTGCCCACGTGTGTCTCGCTGCGCATGTAGCCTTTTGGTGACCGGTCTTTGATCGTTAAGGCATCACAGCCACTGGGTTTTTATTGTATAGATTTTTGACTATATTTCCTGTACTGCACCTTTCATCCCCATGACTATTTTTGTAACTAAGAAAGGCAACAGGTTTTGTGGGTATAACTTTCTTTTGAAGCCAAAGCCTCATTCTGTGCAGCATTCTTTCAGAGGATGGTTTTTGTTTTTGTTTTTCCAAGTGGACAGTTTCCTGGTGCCATCAATGCATAAAGGAAGTATATTTTGTCCTTAAGGGTTACTGAGAGCTTTGACCACCTTCCAGCAACCCCCAAGTCGAGGGCATGGATCTCTAGCAGGGACAAAGATGGCTAACCTTTCTTCCATGTAATTCCCCAGCTTTCCACTTTAATCTCTGCTTCACATGAATGCTAGTCAGTCAGTGGTGGCTGTAACATCTTCCAAAGTTGGATTGGCAGGGCAGTTAGTGGAGTTCACAAAGAGATCTTTTTCATTTTCTTGTCTTTATTTCTTAACAGCTTTATAGAGATACAATTCACGTAGCATACAAGTCACCATTTTCAGTGTACAATTCAGTAGTTTTCAGTATATTCACAAAGTTGTGCAACGATCACCATGATCTAACATTCAAACATTTTCATCACCCCAAAAAATCCCATGTCCATTAGCAGTCACTTTCCATTCTCCCCTTCTCTACCTGCCTCAGGCAGCTACTAATCTGTTTTTTATTTTTATAGATTTGCCAGTTCTGGGAATTTTATGTAAATGAAATCATACAACACGTGGTATTTTGTGACTGGCTTCTTTCATTTAGCATAATGTTTTCAAGGCTCATCCATGTTGTAGCATGAATCAGAACTCACTTCCTTTTTATTGCTGAATAATGTTCCATTGTAATGAATAGACTACATTTTTTTTCATCCATCCATCAATTGATGGCCATTTGGGTTGTTTCCACTTTTCAGCTATTAAAAATAATGCTGCTATACTATTTGTATAAAAGTTGTTATGTGGCCGAGACCGGTTTGGCTCAGTGGATAGAGCATCAGACTGTGGACTGAAGGATCCCGGGTTCGATTCCGGTCAAGAGCATGTACCTTGGCTGCGGGCACATCCCCAGTAGGGGGCGTGCAAGAGGCAGCTGATCCATGTTTCTCTCGCATCGATGTTTCTGACTTTCTATCCCTCTCCCTTCCGCTCTGTAAAAAATCAATAAAAAATATATTTAAAAAAAGTTGTTATGTGGACTTATGTTTTCAATTGTCTTTCGCATATACTTAGGAGTAGATTTTCTGAGTCTTATGGTAAGTCTGTGTTTTAATTTGAGGAATTGCCAAACTGCTTTCCACAGTTTCTGCAGCATTGTACAATCCTGCCAGTAATGTATGAGAGCTCTAATCTCTTCCTTTCCAACACTTGTTATCTGTTTATTATTATTATTATTATTATTATTAATATTATTATTAATATTATTATTACTACTACCCTACTGTGTGTGAAGTCATATAGAATTGTGGTTTTGATAGCATTTTCCTAATGACTAATGGGGTTGAGCATCTTTTTATGTGCTTATTGTCCATTTGTATACTGTCTTTGGGGAAATGTTTCCTCAGATTCTTTGTCCGTTTTTACATTGGATTATTTATCTTTATTTTGGGGTTATAAGCTCTTTACATATTCTGGATATAGGTACCTTATCAGATGTATACTTTTCAAACATCTTCTCCTGCTCTGTGGGTTGAATTGTCCCTTTCTTGATAATATTATTTGCAGCACACAAGTTTTAAATTTTGATGAAGTCCAATTCATTCATTTTTTTTCTTTTGTCACTTGTGCTTTTGGTGTTACATCTAGGAAACCATTGCCTAACCCAAGGTCATAAATATTTGTTCCTGTGTTTGCGTCTAGAAGTTTTGTAGTTTCATGTGTTAGATTGAAGCCTATGGTCAATTTTGAGTTCATTGTTGTGTATAGTATGAGGAAGGGGTCCAACTTCATTCTTTTGCATATGGGTATCCAGTTGGCCCAGCACCACTTGTTGAAAGGAGCTATTTTATCTGCCTGTTCAGTGACTGTCCCTCACTATGGTATTCCTCACTGGTTAGGTAAACACATGGTTTCAGGCTGAGAGACTAGCATCCACCAGTAACACAAATAGTGCAATAAATGGCAGGGATTTAAGCTTTGGGGTTAAGAACGTCGTACAACTGACTTCAGTTCCCAGACCAGTTTATTTTGAAGTGATAAGAAATGACTTAGCATTAATAATTTTGAAGCCCTGAGGAAGAGAGACAGCTATACATATGATAGTTAGTCTGTATGGTCCTATCTCAGCCAGTGTTCTGGGAAAGAATTAAGCTCTGATGCCGTAGACATCCATGGTCTAACTCTCAATTCCAATAATTACAGGCTGTTGTTGTTCCTTGTGATTAAGCCCCTAAATCTCTCTCCTCTTAATCTAGAGTGGTCTTTACTCTGTATTAGGAAATTGAACAAAGAGTCACACATTATTTTCTTAATTCTCTTTCAGAACATTGGTTAAGAAAGGCACTCCTTTCATCTCGTGTGATCTCTTTGCGAATGCTCTTTTCTTTTGAGCTCTTCTCCCGCTTTCTCCAATCAAGTTATCTCTTTTTACTCCCCTCTTATCCTGTAATGGCTTCTCTTCTCTCACACTCCTCTTATCTCATGTGATCTCTTTTTTCTCTCCTGTACCCTCCTCATTTTGTGTGATACTTTACCTTTCTCATGAGTTCTTCTTGTGCCCTCTTCTCTTCTTGCGTGATCTCTTCTTCCCCAACACTTCTCATGGGATCTCTTTTTACCTCTTCTCCTGAGATCTCTTTTTGCTGATCTCTTCTCTTACTTCTTCTTGTGTGATTGCTTCTTTCTCAGCCATCATATTATATTTTTATTTTTATTTGCAAGTGTTCACTGTTAGTATATTTAAATTATTTTGATTTTTGTATGTTAATCTATCCTGCAAATTCCTTTTTATCCATACTGAAATCATTTATTAGTTCTAGGAGATTTTGTATATTCTTTGGGATTTTCTGTATAGAGCACCATGTCATCTGCAAATAGAGACAATTTTATTTCTTTTCAAGATGTGTACCTTAATACCGTTTCTCACATTATTGTGCTGGCTAGGATTTCTAATATTATCATGAAAATAGTGATGAAAGTAGAAATCTTGTCTTGTTCCTAATCTTTAGAGGGAAAACATTCAGTTTTTCATTAAGTATGACAGCTGTAGTTTTTAAAAAAATGTCTTTATTGTTGAAGGTATTATATATGCCCTCTTTTCCACCACATTGACTTCTAGCCCTCCCCTGTCACCTATCCCCTGCCCCAGGCCCTCACCACCTATTGTCTGTGCCCATGGGTTATGCACTATGCATACAAGGTCTTTGGTTGATCTCTTCCCACCCAACCCTTTCCCCTGCCTTCCCTCTGAGATTCCAGAGTCTGTGACATGCTTCTATGTCTCTGCATCTATTTTGTTCATCAGTTTATTTTGTCCATTTTTGGATTGCCACCTTTTCCACTCTCCAGTCTGGGATCTTTGAAGCAACAACAACAAAAACAAACACAAACTCCCAAGACACACACATCAACAACAATTTACTGCAATATATTTCCCCTGTAACTGAATTCCCTCGCCTTCTCCATTCCACTTTTTGGAGTCATCTTATGTTTGTTTTATACATTATGTCTAGCATTTTAACTGTATGTACTTACTGGAAGGACTAGAGAGAAGTGTATCTTTTCTATCTTGTCCTGAAACCAGAAATCCAATCTGTATATTTTAAAAAGTAAATTTTGAAGGCCCTTCCCTGCATATATGTGGATGAAAAATTAACCTTCAAATTTGTTGGGGGAAGGAGTATGCATGTCTTTTACAGATTACCAGAGTGGCTGGCATAGAGAATATTCTCAGTGAATATTAATCATATCACTACAGTAGTCACAATGCATATCAGTTGAGTTTCTCTGGCCTAGAACCCATCTCCAAATGATTACAAATACGTTTTTTTAGGGGAATTTAAATTGCCACTTTGCTCTGATAGTCAGTATTTCTTGCTGTGGGATATAACGTTGTAGGTTATATAAGCCATGTTGATTTATTATCCTAACTTTGGACAGTTTTGAGGGAGAAACGGGGTCCTAAGAATAATTAGGGCTGAACAAGCAGTGTAAGCAGAGACTAATGGACAAAGGGAGACATATGGTCACCTTATTTATACCTATTGAATGAGTTTACTATTGACTTAATTTGGGAGTACAAGTATTGAGACATTTCTGTGTATTTCTCAAGTGCTACAGATATACATGCTGGTGCATGCACCTGCACATGCTCACTCACACTCAGGCATCCATGCCTCATAATAAAGGAATAAAGGAGAGTTATGGGAATTGGTTAAATTAATGTACGATCTTTGCTAAAGAGAATGATCTATTTTTACATAGGGGCCACCTGAAGATTTTTTTAATTTTAAAAAATATATTTTATGGATTTTTTTACAGAGAGGAAGGGAGAGTGATAGTTAGAAACATCAATGAGAGAGAAACATAGATCAGCTGCCTCTTGCACACCTCCTACTGGGGATGTGCCAGCAATCAAGATACATGCCCTTGACAGGAATTGAACCTGGGACCCTTCAGTCCGCAGGCTGATACTCTATCTACTGAGCTAAACGGGTTTCGGCTTAAATGCCATTAATGCTTACCCAAAAAGGGCATTGAAGTTAATATGGCTTGTCCAGAAGAAATACTGGAAAACATATCCTGGAATAAATGGAATGCAGAGTGTTTATAAAAGCCGATTCACAGCCTTCCTTCAAGTTATAAAATGGAAATTACTTCAGGTGTAAATAATTCATCCTGACAAATTTGTTGTATTTGGGGGGTGTCTGCCTGCCTGCTTGTGAACATACGATTTTATTTTTGGGGCCCTGTGCCATTAGCCCCTTGTTAATTTAGCACTTCTCATGAATCAGAGAGTCTTGACAAGGGTTCAGACCTCTAAGTTCTATTTCATTGAACTGTTTGTACTTTTTTGTAGACAGTCTTCCAAACAGAAGAAGGCTATTCAAACTGCTATCCGCAAAAATAAAGAGGCGAATGCAGTGCTGGCCCGGCTGAACAGTGAACTCCAGCAGCAACTCAAGGTAAGGAAGGGGCTTTCTGATTTTGGACCACCAGGCTTTTCACCTAGTTGTTTTATTCTCTTTTGACCATTAACTGAGCGACTGGTTCCATTCCTGTTGGTAAGACTTGCTTCTTTGTTCTCAAACTCCTTTTGGAAGGCAGAGCATTGCTGTATTCAAGTTTCATGGGCTGGTTCTTGAATACTTAGAGGAAGACTAGTAACTTTAATATGTAGGCTGCGTATTGTGTTAGTTAAAAGGACAGGGAATCTATTGCAAGGGCAGTTTGAAGCATTCACTATAGTCTGAAGCTTCTGGGTAAAAGCTAACTTGTTTAGATCTACCCTGAATGATGCTGTACTTATTTCAGTGGAGGAAGGCGGTCCTGATACTATCAAAGACCAGCCCTTCTCCTGGTACCTTGGAAATGGCTCCATATCACCTTGTCTAGGACATTACCCCTGTTCTTATCATCTGTGTCCCTTCATTATTAATCTTCCCTGTATTAGTTTTATTAGTCCCAAGTGCTACGAAGTGGGTGGTTTAAAAGAACCGAAATCTAGTCTCACAGCTCTGGAGGCTAAAAGGCTGTCATCCATCACAGCCACGCTCGCTCTCTGAAGGCTCTAGGGGAGAACCCTGCCTTCTTCCCAGTTTCTGGTGGTGGCTGGCAGCGCTTGGTGTTCCTTGGCTTGCAGACACATCACTCTGATTTCGGCCTCCACGCTCAGAAGACCTGCTGTCAAGTCTGTCTCTGCCCAAATTTCTCTTCTTATAGTGTCCTCTTCATATAAGGACACTGTTAATTAGATTAGGACCCAGCCTAATCCAGCATAACCTCATTTAAATAAATAAGCAAATATCCTTTATTCATATAAGACCATACTTACAGGTAATTTTGCTTTTCTACTCACTTCCTAGTCAATCTTTTCATGTTTAACATTATTCTCTGCCAGTCACTGCTCCTGTTAAAACTGAAGGTGAGATTGAGGCTGTGGCAGGTGTGGTGTGTTTACTAGGATTTACTAGTAAACATATATTCTCTACTGGCTCATTCCCATCCATACATGAACATGCTCCCCTATCCCTCTGCTGCTGCTGCTGGTCTCTCTGACCTCCTTCACAGACACGTTTCTTAGGAGTCCTTTCCATTTACTGTCTCTGCTTCCTTACCAACAGATTTCTCTCCCTTCACTTCAGTGTGGCTTCCTTCTCCTCCACTCCACTCCTCTTATGGCCAAACCCAATGGGCCTGTTTTAATATTATTTGAATTTTCCAAAGAATTCTACACAATTGGCTGCTCCCTCCTCGGAAGACACTTTTGTAACTGGCTTTGGGAAACCAGACCTGGCACATTAATTTTTTCTGTTTCACTGGCGCTTCCTCTTTAGCGTTCTATTTTGTCTATTCTTTTTTTTAAATTTCTCTTTCCTTAACTCCCTTGCCTTGATATTTTATTTTATTTATTTTTATTATTATTTTTTAATATATGTATTTTTATTGTTTAAAGTATTACAAAGAGTAGTACATATGTTTCGTTCCCCCGCCATTAACCTCCCCCCCCCCGGCCTTCCCTACTCCCCAGCACATACCCTCACTTGCCTGCCTTGCTATTTTATTATGCACATTTTTAAGCATTCAAGAAAGTTGAAAGAATTATGCAGTAAATACTTTTATAGCCACCACTTCGGCTCTGCCATTAACATTTTCCTATACTTGTTTTATCACTTATCCATCCCTTTATCTATTCTCTGTCTATCTATAATTCATCTTATTTTAACATATTTTTAAGTAAATTGAAGAGATCTGTACATGTGTCCTAAATATTCCAGCGTGCATAGCATTAACTAGAGTTTAATATTTTTACAGGCATTTCTTATAATGTAAATTTTATATACAGTAAACACACAAATCTTGAGGGTACATTTGTTGAATTTTTAACAAATGCATACTTACAGAGCCCAAATCCCTATCAAGATTCAGAACACTCCCGTCATCCTGGGAAGCTTCCTCTTGCTCCTTCCCTGTCAATTCCGGCCCCACTCTTAACATGTACTTTTCGGTGAAACTTTTTTCACTTAATTTTAGTTTTGAGGTTCATTTATGCTACTGTCTGTGTCAATAATCTGCTTTTTATTGCTGAGTAGTATTCTATTGCGTGAATATGCCACGATTTGGTTATGAATTCTCATATAATGGACACCTGAACTGTTTCCAGGTTTGAGCTATTTTGTATAAAACTGCATTCTGAATCAGTCTTTGTGTGCAAATAGATTCTCACTTCTCTTGGGTAACTATTTAGGATTAGGATTTGTAGATTAGGTGGTGACAATGTGTGATTAGTTTTATTAGAACTTCTAGAGTTTTTCCCAAGTGGCTAGAGCATTTTGTATTAACTCTCACCAATATAGGAGAGTTCCAATTCTACATCCTCATCACCATTTAGTGTGTTACTCTTTTAGTTTTAGCTAGCCCTGTGGTGATGTCATTTTAATTTCACATCTTCTTGATTCTTATGTTGAGCACTTTTCTATGTGATTATTTAACTCTCATATATTTATGAAGTGCTCTTTTAAAAATTGAGTTTTTAGTGCTTTTTTAAATGAATGCTTTCTTCCAGCCTTTGTTTTACCTATTCATTTTCTTAACTGTGTCTTTTCATGAACAGTAGTTTTAAATTTTGATAAAGTCTAATTTATCATTTTTCTCTTATAATTATTATTTTCTTCTTAAATAATGAAACTTTGCCTATATCTAAATTATGAAGATGCTCTCTTATGTTTTTTCTAAAGGTTTTATTGTAATATGTTTATTAAAAATTTGCTAAGAGGGTAGGACTTATGTTAGGTATTCTTATCACATACACAAAATATAAATAAACAAACAAACAAACAAACAAACAAATAAATAAAGAGGGTGGGAGGAAACTTTTAGAGGTGATAGATATTTTTGTGGCATAAACTGTAGTGATGATTTCATGGACGTATAATTATCTCCAAACTCATCACACTGTATACATTAAATATGTACAACTTTTTTTGTATGACAGTCATACCTCAATAAAGTGGTTTTAAAAAGCAAATAGATCATGGGTATTACTCGTCTTACATAACTGAAACTTTGTACCCTTTGAATAATACCTCCCAATTTTCCCTTTACTTTAGCCACTGGCAACTCCCATTCTATACTTTGGTTCTATGAGTTTAACTATTTTAGATTCCTCATACTGTATAAGTGATGTCATGTAGTGTTTTCCTTGTGTGTCTGGCTTATTTTCTTTAGCATACTGTCTTCCAGGTTCATTCATGTTGTCACAAATGACAGGATTTATTTTATTTACTTATTTTTACATGTAAGTATAGTTGGTATACAATATTATATTAGTTTTAGGTGTACAATATAGTGATTCAACATTCATTAGTATATATCTTATGAGGTGATCACCATACTAAGTCCAGTAATGATTTCTTTCTTTTTATAGGCTGAATAATATTCCATTGCATGTATATTCATTTTCTGTATCCATTCATTCATTAATGGACATTTAGGCTGATTCTGTTTCTTGGCTATTGTGAATAAAGCTGCAGTGAACATGGGAATATGGATATCTCTTTGAGAAACTGATTTTAGTTCCTTTAGATATATACCCAGAAGTGAGATTCCTGGATTATATGGTAGTTCTATTATTTTTCAGCTTTATCGAGATATAATTGATGTATAATATTGTGTAATTTTAAGGTGCACAACATGTTGGTTTGATATATATTACAGTATGATTATCAAAGTATTGTTAGTTAACAAATCCATCACCTCACATAATTTTCATTTCTTTTATGTGGTGAGAGCATTTAGGATTTACTCTCTTATTAACTTTCAATTATATAATACAGCATTGTTAAGTATAGTTACTATACTATACACTAGATAATCAGAATTTATATATCATATGACTGAAATTTGTGTTGTTAACCAACAAATCCCCATTTATCCCATCCCTTAGCCCCTGGCAACCACCATTCTACTCTCTGTTTCTATGAATTTGGCCTTTTTAGATTCCACATAGAAATGAGATCATACAGTATTTCTCTCTGTGTCTAATTTATTTCACTTAGCATAATAGCTGCATGGTTTATCCATGTTGTCACAAATGGCAGGATTTTGTTCTTATTTGTGGCTGAATAATATTTCATTGTATGATCTGTCTTGTTCTTTGTTGGTAGATCACACCTAGAGCAGAATCTGGCCAGTAGTAGATAGATCTCAGATTGTTAGATGGGTGGGTAGGAGGGTGGGTGAATAAATGCTAAGAATGCCTTTATGTGTCACCCTCTCTCCCTGCCAATAAATCTGTTTTAGGGCTGAAAAAAAATGAATTCCCAAATAGCATATTGCTGATCTTCTTTCCTGCCTTTCGCCCAGAAGTCACACCTCAAGCTATATTGTGCGCAGCAGCCTAGATGAGACCTTAGGAGAGGGCCATCCAAGTGCACTTTTTCATCCCTCAAATCTGACTGAGTATGGTGTTGGATTAGCAACAAGAGATTGAACAGAAGTTGAGTCCATGATGGCTTCACCTCTCAGTATTGGGAGTCTACTTTTGCTCTTCTACTCACTTCCTAATCAATCTTTTCATGTTGAACATTATTCTGTTAATTCTGTTAAAACTGAAGGTGAGATTGAGGCTGTGGCAGGCGTGTGTGTGTGTGTGTGTGTGTGTGTGTGTGTGTGTGTGTGTGTGTGTGTCAGTCAGTTCCATTTCATCATCCTCAGAAAAAAGTTAAGAGATTACAAACTGTGAAGCTTCTTTTGACTAATCACCAGCTATAAACATGATACCTTCCAGTCCACCCGTCCTTGAGTCATACGGTACTTAAGTCTTTATGGGTCCAGTTATATTCCTTTTTAATATCTCATGAACTAAGGATGAACCCAGGAAGTGACCCCTTTGCTTTTTCTCTCTTTTCTCTGCTTTATATATCTCAGGAGGTTCATCAGGAACGGATTGCACTGGAAAACCAATTGGAGCAACTTCGTCCAGTCACCGTGTTGTGACCCCAAGATCCAAGTCATAGTGGGTGACCTTTTCCACCAAGACCTGTCCTTTTAACTGTTTCAAACCAACCACTTGTCATAGATGTGTGACCTTGTCAAAAGCTGTGAGCAGTGGAATAGAATCTATGTCACCTTTACTCTTATACTTGTGTGCTTTACTGTGATGGAAATATATAACTGATTATCACACTTGAAATTGTAATTATTGGTGGAATTTATCTCTCATTCTTCAGTACTTTCTTGAGATGTTAGATGTTGCTCTTATAGCAGAAATCAACCTTCTAGCAAGTGACAATGTAGAACATTATTTATTTAAATAATTTATGATTTGTATCAGACTTTATAATCCAGTACCTTTAGGATGCTTGTTTTACTTTTGTATGTATATCATGTACAGTAGGTTGGTTTCCTGAATAATTGGAATTCTAACTTTGGCATGATGATCATAAAACAAAAACTAAAATAAAACAAAAGCATCAGATTTAGATGTGCCCTCCACCACCATATGTCAAAAATTGCTTATCTAGTGCCATTTTGATTTTATCTAGCTATAAATAATACATAACTATTGTTTTCTACTGAATGTCAAAGACTTACTCGGTCTTTACACCTTTGTAAAGTGGAAGTTTTGTCAGTGATCTATTTAACTTGGCCCAGGTAGGCCGTCAACCCAGATAACTCAGTCTTTTCATGTAAATTTTTAGGCAAGAGCAATGTGCTTTTAACTGCTTCTCCTGATCATATTAAAATAGTTGCCAGACCTCTTACTTTTATCCTGCATGGGAAAACATATCTGTAAATGCATGAATTTGACAATTACCCATCAAATATGAAAGGCTGGTGAGACTTTTTGGATTGGTAAACATTTGTTGTTTGAACCCAGGTATTCAAACTGGGGAAGAAGAGGGAAAATGGTTGTTTCTAACTATTCAACAATCTCTGGTAATTATTTTTGGCTTTGTTATTGTAACCTGAAGTGTGAGTATATTGGATGTGAAGAAATAATGAAAGGAAGCCAATTCTGACACCGGATATATAAGTATTTGGCTCTATGTGAAGCCAACTCTTGGGAAGTGATTGCTTTATGTGTAGTACAGAAGGGCCCAAGTGACTTCAGTGTAAGTGAGATAAAACAGTGAGCTTAAATTGCAGAAGCCAGTATCCCATAGAAATTCTGATAACTGCTGCTTCACCTGAAAACTCAAGTTGAAAATGGGAATTGACTAACCCTCACAGGGAGCAGGGCACATCAGCTTTAATATCACTTTGAGAGACTGATGGCAAAAAAAGCTGTCTCTTATGCATTTTGCTACTTTACCCATTCCTAGAATAGAGGGGTGGGTGTGCCTAGGGTCCTTTTTGAAGTGATTTGGATAGGTTTATAGTGTATGAGATTGTCTTTGATTTCAATAGAGTTGATAGCTTTTAGGAAAATAGTTTATTTAATGTTTCCTTATTCCATTGTCAAGCTTTATCAATGGCTTAATGACAGAAATAAGGCTTAACCAGATGATGTTTTTTCCAAAGAAAAACAAATCGTTGATTTTGTTCTGTGCATATTAAAGGTTTTTAATTGGCTTGATTTTAAAAATCAGAAATCTTGAACTCTTTCTCTATTTCATACATTTTCCCTTCCCCTTTGGCTACCCTTTTGGTCCCGGTAGAAAGGGTTCAGAATCAGTTTAAACCCTTCCTAAGGTCATGAATGGGTCAGTGCAAAGTTAACCTCTCTTCCCATGTTCTCAGTTCTGGGACTGCAACAAATTTTATCAACAGTGTCCTTGTTGCAGGCATTTTATAGCATGTTTGCCTTTTGTTACGTTAAATCCAGGAAAGAATAGCCTATGCACTTTATTCCACAATCTTCCGGTATATACACATTCACTCGAGATAGCATTTCATATCCATTAAGCAGGCATATAACCAAGGAATGTTATATGATGTACTTTTTAAAAATACTGACATCCTCCCCCCATCAACCAGTGACAGAGTAAGACAAATTAGGTTGGGATTTTGTTTAGTTGGTTTGTTTTTCATTAAGGGAAAAAACTTGCATCAGACAATCAAAGCTCCACGAGTTGCATAGCCTCATCAAAATTTTAAGATAGACATTGCATTACAGCACATACCAATAATATCTATACCCAGTTTTCTTGACTGGACTTTTACTGACCTCAGTTTATTAGTTGTTTAGAAGTGGATTTTTAAAAAATGATTAAACACAAACACATAGATGCACATATACTTACACACATTATTATCACCTAACTAGTGCTCATTCTTTGTTTCTTAAGCTATACACTTTCAATTTAGAATTATAACTTACTACATATTGAGTTCATTCGTTCATTATTATCACCTAACTAGTGCTCATTCTTTGTTTTCTTAAGCTATACACTTTCAATTTAGAATTATAACTCCCAATAATGTTTCTGTGAGCCTTTAACGTGATTTATAGGAAGACTGAGCTATTGAAATCATTATTATACTTCTTCTATAAAACTACTCCAAAATTAGACCTGCTTGTTGGGAAGAGTTCTGTGGACAGAAGGCCATGTTGCCCCATCTGTGGGAATTTAATAACCTTGTTGGTAAGTGGTGGTCCATCATAGATGTCCCATAGTCCCAAAGACGAAAGTACAGTAGGAGTTGATAGTGGGCCTATCGGATACCTTAGTGTCTCTTGTATATGGCACATTGCTTTTGCCACTTCCCTATCCAGTAGACATGGAGCAAAACCAAAAGGTAGATCTGGAATGGAGGCACGTGTTGTCATCAGTGCAGATATTTGCTTTAATTGGAAAGATTAAACTGCTTTATTAATATTAGAGAAGTGCTTTGGGCCTTATTGGGAGAGGAGGCAGCTTAGCTGGAAACTATGCCCATTTTGCTGTCATTGGAGAATTAAGATGTCTGACCTGTGAGGGCCTGTACCCATCTCTTGCTGTTTGTTTAGATCATTCAAGGCCCTGAGAAACCACAGTTCCTAGCCCAAGGATCCATAGAATTAGTGGCAGAGTTAGGATGCCCACCTGATTTATGGATTCTAAGTTAACTCCTTGAGCCTCTAGCAAAATTAAAAACAGATTAGAAGGTTTCTTCTGTTTACCTTGTTGAATTTTATTTACTTACTTAATCTTAAAATATTAAAACATGTTTTAATGAATATTAGTTCTAGATGTTTCTCATGGATTGAAGCAAAAAATCTGAAGGGAAAGAATATGATTAACTATTTGTTCTTTTGAACACCTCACCTTTCATGATGCAATAAGTTACTCTGAGTTTTTTTGGCAGAACTTTTGAGAGCTGTTGCTTTGAGTGGATTCCATTCCTGTATTCCTTATGGGAGTTTGTTTTTAAATAGACCAGAAATGAACTCAATATGTAGTAAGTTAGTTTTCTTCAGTATATCTTTTGTTACTTAGTTGCAAATGTTCAATTTCAGCATAGGGTGAGTAATCAAAAACATGAGTTTCCTTTTGATTTATACCAATGTCTAAACTATCATAAAGCACCTTTCTCCTCATATGTGACTTGATTCTATAGTCTGTTTCTAAACGATATTGTCTATTTCTTAAATGATCTCACACTCATGGTAGTAATAGATATATATTCAGAAAATCAATAAGAAAGTAATCTGGAATGGATGTGTTTTTTTGCAGTTAAGGCAAGCTCTTGCAAATGCCTTCTAAGCAGTAGTTTGAAAAATCTCAATTATAGTATAACACCTTGCAGATAAAAACATTTGTTCAACACAAACTAGAATCACACCTCTTGGCTAGATATCACCAAGGGAAATGTGATTCTAAACACATAAAAAAAGATTTTCAAATATCTTAGCAACCAGGTCTTTCCATATTAACCAGTAGGATTCAGTAGGTTGTAGCTTGAAAATTATGAATGTGTGAACAAAATGAAATATCAGTTGAGAGGCCTTTTTTGTTTTTAGTTAAATAGAACAGTACTAACTTGGGTTTCTCTTTCCAACTGGCTTATTCTGTTTTCAATGTACATTTTTAAAACTCTAGTCAAAGGATTACTTGTGTTTACACTTCAGTTATTGGTGTTCTTGTCATGATTTTTTATACCATGACTGAGTGTGGAACAAAGTAGACATTGGAGTTTATCCAACAGATAAATCATTAATGGATATTTGAGTGGGAGACTTACTCTGTGAGCCACCCTACTTTGCTTGTTTGTGTTGAGAAATGCATCTAATTATGTGACCCTCCCAAGAGCAACTCTAAGAACAGCAGACATAGAGGACCAGACTTTAAAAGCAGTATAAGCAGATTCTAAGAGCTGCTTCCCTCCTCAAAAATAGGCTTTCAGAGGCTGACTTACCAGTGTTCCTTGAAACATCAGTCTGTTAATGTGAGCAAGACATTCTAGGTATACAGTTGCTTTTAGGCTTCTGTGATTATTTTCTGCATTGACTAACACACATGATGTTAAAGGAATCTTTTCTAAAAGACATTGCAGGGTTTCAACCGAGACGACTTGTTCAAGTTAAAGAAGCCTTGGTTTGCTTTTAACAATTGAGGGGTGTTCATTTTTCACGCTTTGTGAGTTTTATCTCACACTAAGCTAAATTTATGGCTATGTGAGATTGGACAAAGCGGGTTTATGACTCTGAAGACCAGAGGACATTGGCATGAATTGGAATTTGGGGACTACAGTAAGGAAACATAGCTTCATATGCCCTGGGGATGGAACAGTTGTCACAGTAAACCCATTATACTATGGTTAGATCAACTGAATTGTGTTGTTTTTGTTTTGTTTTAAGGCGATTTGTGCGAGGGCTTCAGTTGTACCTACCCTGGCAACTGGGTGTACCTTTTTCTTTAGTATAACCATTCTGTTTTTCCTTAGGCCAGATACGTTCGAGGGAGCCACAGGCCCGAAAAGCCACTTTGGGAAGTGCCACTTTAGTTTCCGTAGCAATGGGCCAGAAGAGAGAATGAGCTGATGGTCTATTTTAACCTAGTAAAAATGTATATTTTTTCATGACAGGTACATTGAACAGTAAAACAAGTAACAATAAAGTATATATTTTATGCCTTCTGTGTCTTCATGAGTATGTGCTAGTAAGTTGTGTTAATATTTTACTCAGCCACAGTCTCATCCATTTGCTAAGCATTGGGGACATTATCTATATTGATCTTAACTGTAAATAAATATAGGGTATCCTGTATTTGGATTGTGACTTGTAGATTCCAGCTAACCTTTACTGCCTCTTTTTCACACTTGTTGGAAAGTCTGTGAAGAACATTGTAGGTTAAGAATCTCCAGCTTTGGAAAATGTACATGATGTGAAACTGGGGTGCTATGTTAAAAATAAATATATCATAACTAAGTGTGGCTTTTATGGAGTCTTGGTGTCAGTATACTTATTGTCCGTATTTGGAAGAGAGAAACATCAATGAGAGAAAACCATTCACTGGCTGCTTAATCTCTTCAAAAAATGGTCCCATCGTAATGCCCGAAGTGGGAGTGGAAGTGAAGGGGAGGGATCGGGAAGAGTTGGTTTGAAAAGTCTGACCAAGCCCTAACTGGTTTGGCTCAGTGCATAGAACATTGGCCTGTGGACTGAAGAGTCCCAGGTTCGATTCCGGTCAAGGGCGTGTACCTTGGTTGTAGACACATCCTCAGTAGAGGATGTGCAGGAGGCAGCTGATTGATGTTTCTCTCTCATCAATGTTTCTAACTCTGTATCCCTCTCCCTTCCTCTCTGTAAAAAAAAAGTCAATTATATATATATATATATATATATATATATATATATATATATGAACATTCTGACCAACTAATATGGTACCCCAGCAGTTTCTCACATTTAAAATTTGAATAATTTTGGAGGCACTAGTCTCCTATCAGGTGGGGGTTTTATTCCGTAATGTGAATGCCAGTGGTGGGCCAACATAGAATATTTCTAATCTGGTACCAAATGCGAAACTAAATTTGGGAAAATCATCTATGATTTGGCTCATAAGCTGGACACTGGGGGTCACCCTGCCCTGACATTTCCCAAGCACTGATGAGGATCGCTGGATCACTCACTTTAGAGATAAAAGAGATAAGAGATTATCTAGGCAAGTGTTTCCCAGATTAGCAGTATCAGCAGCAGCAGAGAAGTTATTAGAAATTCAAGTTATTTGAAGCCACCCCAATTGACTCTGTAACTCTGAGAGTGGGCCTAGTAATCTTGATGTAAACAAGCCCCCCCCCCCCACCCCAGGTGATACTGATGCTCAGTCACTGGAGTTGAACTGATCTAGCTAACCTCATTTTACAGTCAGGGAAACTGGTCCAGAGAGGCAAAACTGACTCATTAGGGTGTCAGCTAATTCAGAGCCAAGGATAAAAATGTGCCCAGGCAGACTGTATTCTGTGCTACTGTGTCCATTCACGAGCTGTTCCCTTTCCTGACCTTCCTTCCACAGATATTTACTGTGCCCCTACTGTGTGTCAATCACTATGATAGGAGCTAGAGATGAGACCTCCAAGACATAATCCCTTCCCCTAAGGAGCTCACAGAGACCTACAAATGATTTTCAAAGCTGCATGAGATAGGTGATAGGATGTATTAGGATAAGCTAACTGCTGTAACAAAGTACCCTAAGTATTCAGTGGTTTGGCGCAGTGAAGGTTGATTTCTCACTCACCTACAGTCCAGACCGGATGTTCATAGTTTTGCCATTTTCTTTGTGGTTATGCAGGGAACTACAAAAGATTCTCCCGTGGACAGAAGAGGTTGATGTGGAGTGCCGGGGGCGGGGGGGGGGGGAGGGGAGGCGGGGAATGGCAAGAGTTGTACACAAGGCCGGATGGGAAGGCCTTACATGAGAAGGCACAAAACACCCTGAGATTACAGCCCCCCTTTCAAAATTTAAGCACAAATTCATGAAGTCACTCACTTCATTCATCTTCAAGGAGTGATTTGAGTTCTCCCAATTATTTCCTCTCCCTGGAAAGAAAATGCTTCCCTGGGAGATTGTAAACTAGTATTTCTAACATGAACTCGGCCTGTCTGATGTGTTACACATCTTTTGGTGTGTGCTTGGACAAAGGTCCAATGCCCAGAACACAAGGGACTACACGCTGGTAGGCCAGACACCTATTGGGTAAGTTGAGCCTTTTTCACTCTCAGTTCTTTCTTTTTTTGGGAGATATTAGGGGGCCTTGAGATGACCAAGAGGTGCAGAGCTCTTTGTTTGGCACAGAGGCTTATCAAAGTGTAGGGTTTGGAAATGAAGCTGAAATATCCAATTCATTTTGAACAAAAATTCTTAGTTGAGGTTATTTAACAATTCTGAAATATTCCCAAGCCTGGGGGTGAAAATGCTCGGGGTGTAGCATCTCTATAGCAAACTCCAACTTCAAGGGGGTCCTGCCATGTTGTTTTTGAAATATGAGGTGTTCTGGAAGTGTGGACACTAGTATTTGCAGGCATCTGAGTGGGTTTTCACTCATTGCATTTTTCTCTCAATCAGACTAAAAGGGATTTTTATCTTTGAGGATAAGATTGTAACCCAGATATACCTTCATTTATCTGCCCTGAAAGTCTCTTAGCAGATTTGGCACAGAAATCATAAAATTCACCCGTGAGTATAAGCAAGTCCTCAAATAACATTGTTTCATTATGATGTTGATGAAATGCTACAGAAACTCAACTCTTGCTCATATCTATTAGCCTGTGGTTAAAATTGGTTTCATTATATGTCGTTTCACTTAGTCACTACCTACCGATGATATTAAGTAAAGACTTACTATATTCTCTAGCACCATAAGCAAAAGCAACATAATTAGAGTAGAAATACTGCATATATATATATATATATATATATATATATATATAAAATATATATAATGTCTATATTTATATGTGTGCATATATAGGGGATATTTGTCTTTTGCTAGTGTTGCTTATGCTTATGTTATAAATATACTAGAGGTCTGGTGTATAGATTTGTGTACTGGTGGGGTCCCTTGGCCTGGCCTGTGGGGATCATGCCAAAACCAGCTCTCCAAACATCCCCCAAGGGGTCGCGGATTGTGAGAGGGCACAGGTCATGTCGGCTGACCAGCTAGTTGTTTAGGCTTTAAAAAAAACACAAAACCCCCCAATATATATATATATGAGGCCCTAGCTGGTTTGACTCAGTGGATATATAGGTGAGGCAAAAGTAGGTTTACAGTATGGGGTATAATATATATATATATGAAAGCCTAAGCAACTGTTCAACCGTTTGGTAGCTATGATGTGCACTGACCACCAGGGGGCAGATGCTCAATGCACAGGCATGGAAACATGGAACAGTCTGATGAATCTCAGCAGGAAGGAGGGAGGCGGGAGGGTGGGAAGAGATTAACCAAAGGTCTTACATTCATACTAGAGGCCCGGTTCACAGATTCATGCACTGGTTGGGTACCTCAGCCTGGCCTGTGGGGATCGGGCCAAAACCAGCAGTCCAACATTCTCCAAGGGGTCCTGAATTATGAGAAAGTGCAAGCCAGGCCGAGGGACCCCATCAGTGCACGAATCCATGCACTGGGCCTCTAGTATAATAATAAATAGTAATACAAAAATAAACTCCTTGTTTTGCATACTCATGAATGTAAACCTATTTTTGTACCACCCTGTAAATATAAAAATTACATATATGTTTAAAACAATAACAGCCACAAAATTGTTTAGAATATAGAACAATAGAATATTTTTTGGGGGGTGGCAGGAGAGGAACATTTTATCGACTAATGTCTAAACAATTCTAGAATTGCTAGTAAATGGTGATAATAAGAGCAGACTGAGTTTTAGTTTTAGTGTTTTCAAAATTTTCTGCAGAGAATGCAAAAATGCACCCCTATTCTTGTGCCTGGGGTGGACCACTCCCATCTTTGGTGTAGAGCAGTACCTCCACCCTTGTGTTATACTTAATCAAAGCTACAAGGCTGAAGGAAAGCCAAGGGGAAGAAATATAATGCTTGGAGAATTAAATACAGATACAGAGAATGGTGAAGCAGGGCCTTTGAAATGCAAATGAAATTGGCCTGAACCTCAACCCATGTGCAGTGAGAGCCTGCATCTCAATCTTTCTGAGAGGCAGAGGTAATGGTGGAAGAACTGTTTTTATCCTATTCACTTCTGACTCTGGTATGCTTCCTAGGAATTAGTTTGATAAATGGACCATCTATCATGCCTACCCCCCAACATCATTTACCGCAGTTGTTCATGTGTATATGTATGGAAGATGGAGTGGAATGGGAAAGGGGCAGAATACACAGAATACTCAGGGAGAGGGAGCTTGTAGTTTATCCCCAGGGCCACCACATTGAACAACTTTAGGGGAATTATTCAGGTATTCTATGCACTGTTCTTCTGCTTCTGCTGGCTGAGGGAAGGGGGCAGGTGATAACCTTGAAAATCCTGCCAGTATTTGTAACCCAGTGCCCATACCCCCACTGTAGACATTTTTTTTTACCCTTCCTGTTTTTATTCTAGGTCTAGGCCAGTAGTTTTTAACTGGGTGCAGTTTTGCCCCTGATCCCAGGAACTATTTGGCAATGTCTACAAACATTTCAGTTGTCGTAATTTGGAGGAGCATCTAGTGGGTAGAGGGTCAGAGATGCTGCTAAATGTCCTACAGTGCATAGAACAGCATCCACCACAAGGAATGATCCCGCCCCAAATATCAATAGTATTGTTAGCTGCAAAGAAGCTCCTCAGGTTTCCCTCCATTGCCCACAATTATTCAGAGCAATGTAGCTTATTCCTTATCCCTTCACAGGGTCAAAGCTACAGCAATAGGCTCTGCTAAATTAGCCTATTAATTCAGATACCTCCGGGATCCAAGTAACAATGTAAATAAGTGAAGCCAGTGAGGAGAAAGTAAAGTGATACTAGGCCATCTGCCTCAGTGATAGGGAACAATACGTGGGGACTATGACAAATTGGAGCTTATAAACCCTGTCTATAGATGCAGCTCTGGATTCTTGCCATACAGGCTCTTGTGTTGCTCGATGTCTAATTTCTTGAGAGAGATTCAATGTCTCATCTCCGTCCCCCCCAGAAAGTCCTTTTGACATTATTTTTCATTGAGAAATGACATATATACTTATGTGCACCAATTTTAAGTTTTTATCCCAATTAATTGTCAAAATAACCTTGAAGAAGATAAAAATTAGAGGACTTACATGACTAAATTTCAAGGCATATTATAAAGCCACAGTAATTTAAGAGTGGTATTGTAAATGTTAAATAAATAGTTCAATGTACAGAATAAAGAGCCACCAAACACCCACACATACAGGTTCCCTTGATTTACAATAAAGATGCCATCATAATTCAGTGGGGGAAAATATGATATTTTCAATAAGAAGTGATGGAACTATTGGATATCCACATGGAAAAAATGAACCTGGATCCCTACCATGCACAAAAATTAATTCAATATGAGTCATAGACCTAAATGTGAAAGGTAAAACAATAAAGCTTCTAGAAGAAAGCATTGGATAATATCTGCATGAATTTCATAAGGAGGTTTTTTTTTTCTAACAAAGCACTACCATAAAGGAAAAGATTGATAAATCAGATTTCATTAAGAACTGCTGTTTATCAAAATTCATAACTAAGAGTTTTGGCAAGCTGTGGAACAAGTAGAACTTATTTGCAATACATCTGTCAAAGAATTCTTGCCAAAGAATATTTTTATATGGTTAGCAACTATTGCCAATTTAAAACACTGAGGGGAAAAAACCCACTGTGCATGCTACCATTATGCAGGCCAAACAAAACATGCCTGGGAGTCAGCTCAGGCCCATACATTACCAGTTTGCAATCTCACCTTTAGCAGTGTAGAAGAATCATAGAAGTTTTAACATTTTAATATTTTCTCATTCTCTCCTTGCCAGCCTCTGTAAGGGGAAGAAACAATGTTGAGATCTATCCTATATAATAAAGAGGTACTATGGCAAATTGACCGTCACACCCTCACACAAGATGGCTGCCCACATGTGCTCACAAGATGGCTGCCACAAGATGGCTGGGAGGGGTGGGCAGTTGTGGGCGATCAGGCCAGCAGGGGAGGGCAGTTGGGGGCAATCGGGCTGGCAGAGGAGCAGTTAGGCATCTATCAGGTTGGCAGGGGGGGTCCCAGATTGGAGAGGGTGCAGGCTGGGCTGAGGGACAACCTCCCCCCCAGTGCATGAATTTTGTGCACTGGGCCTCCTTGGTGGTAGAGCAGCTGGTGATAGTGAATTTAGGGTTTTAAAAGCACTTCCTCTCAACTCTGTTGGACATATTAATGAAATAAATTATTTTAAAATACAACTTGATTGAGTTTTCTTTTATTAGTCCCCACTGTGTGTTTAGCCTGTGGGCCCTGTGAACACCCCTTTCTTTCACTTTGCTCTCTGTCTCTAGAATTTCTCAGCATCTCTGAAAGTCAGCTTCAAGCTGCAGTGAGGCAGAAGATATGGAGAAACAGAGCTTAAACTTTTAATATTTTGAGCTCATTAATGTCCAGCTTCCTTATTTTCTACCTCCTTCCCTAACTATGGTTATGGTCTTCTTTTCTTCTTCTCCCAAGCACCACTCTTCCTTACTTCTATGATGGCCCAGTTAGAGGCAATGGAGGTAGGTAGGTAGGGGAATAATTTCCTGTTGTTACCTCTTCTAACCCCACTGTTATGATGAATAAGAAGAGGTGGCCTAAAGGTTGGCACTCTGGCAACACAGCCTAGTGGTTAAAAACATGAGAACTACCTGCATTCAAATCCTGGCTCCATCCCTCAATAGCTATGTGATCTTAGGCAACTTACTTGATTCTCTATGTCTCACTCCCTCATCCATAGGTTACCATTAATAATGCCTATCCTATCTAAGAAAAGAGTAATATGCAAATTTGACTGTACCTTCGCCACACCCACAGCCACGCCCACAGCCACGCCCACCAGCCAATCAGGAGCAGATTATGCAAATAAACCCCAACCAAGATGGCTGCCACCACTGAGAGCAGGAGGAAGGCTTGGGTTTCCCCGGCAACAGAGGAAGCCAAGCTTTCCGACCTGCTGTTGCTGGCCTAGACCTCCACTCAATGTTACAAAGTATCAGTTATAAAAGATACAGAAATGGTGGCAGCCACTGAGCTGGAGAGAACAGAGGCTTGGGTTTCCCTGGCAATGGAGGAAACCAAGCTTTCAGCCTGCCATTGTGGGGCTAGGACTCCACTCTAGGCTACAAAGTTTCAATTGTAGACATAGATTAATCCCAGATACCAGGGCCTCTGCTTGGGTCGCTGGAGAGCATGGCCAGCCTGCAAACCTCCACAGGCTCCTCACTCAGGCCGCCCCTCACCCCAAGGGAACCCCATCCTGATCTGGGACACTCTTCAGGGCAAACCAGCTGGCCCCCACCCACGCACCAGGCCTCTATCCTATCTAATGAAAGAGAAATATGCAGATTGACCATCATGCCAACACACAAGAGGGCTGCCCCATGTGGTCCAAGATGCTGCCCCCATGTGGACACAAGATGGCCACCACAAGATGGCCAGCAAGGGAGGGCCATTGGGAGGTTTCAGGCCATGCAAGGGAGGGCAGTTGTGGGTGGTCAGGCCAGCAGGGGAGGGCAGTTGGGAGGGACCAGGCCTCCAGGGAGGGCAGTTGGGGGTGATCAAGCCTGCAGGGGAGGGCGGTTAGGGGTGACCGGGCCAGCAGAGGAAGGCAGTTGGGGGCAAATAGGCTGGCAGGGGAGCAGTTAGACATCAATTAGGCTGGTAGGGTAGTGGTTAATGGGTGACCAGACTGGCAGGCAGAAGCGGTTAGGGGCAATCAGGGAGGCAGGCAGGTGAGCAGTTTGGAGCCAGCAGTCCTGGATTGTGAGAAGAATGTTCGGTTGCCCATTTAGGCCCAGTCCTACTGGGATCGGGCCTAAATGGGCAGTCGGACATCTCTTGACGGGTCCCAGATTGGAGAGGGTGCAGGTTGGGCTAAGGGACATTCCCTGCCCCCAGTGCACGAATTTCGTGCTCTGGGCTTCTAGCATGTTAATATAAATACAAACAGAACAGTGCTTAGTAAGCATTAGATGTGTTTCCTAAATTAAAAATTGAAAGTTGGTTGATTGATGTCAGGCCTTGGCACCATGTCCAGCATTGGAAAGTAGGAGACCAAAGGGGCCTCTACCTCAGAGATAATTTCAAAGACCACCAGCCCACTCCCAATTTAAAGACAGGCAAACAGCTTGGCCAAGCTGCTTCCTCATCACCTTCCTTGAACTGGCCAAAATGTGACCACTGGATGGTTTAATGACATTCTTCTTGTGGAGCTTGGTAATGACTGAGCACCAAAGCCATATGGAAGATGATTAAGATCATTCTGTGGGGGTGTTCTTTCTCCTAACATTTGAAACTAGAATTATTATGTAGATGAGGAAATTTTTAACTGTAGAGGTAAAGTAACTTACCGAGAACATGGCAGCATGATAGAAGAAAACTTTGAATGTCTTGAACAGACTGTTGGTAGAACTATGGATATTAAAGACTTGGTGATGACTCAGAGGGATTAAGGACAAGTGTAAAAAAATCCTAAATCATCTTAGTGAAAGCCTAAATACTATAAATAGACTTAGTAGACATCTGAACTTGGAGGCCATGAGGAATGGATGCATGTGGGGTGCATGGGAATCATGAGGCTCACCTGAGTATGAGTTGTGGTAGGCAGAATTTTGGCCCCCATAATCTTAACCCTTTAGTGTTACTACTGTGGTAATAGTGTGTTACATAGCAAAAGGGACTTTGCAGATATATATAGTTATGGTGATTAATCAGCTGACTTTAAAATAGGGAGATTATCCCAGATTATCCAACAGGCCCAATGTGCCATATAGGCAGCAGAGGAAGGGAGAAAGATGTGAAACATGAGGTGTTTCCGGTATAGGAGCTGATGTGATGAGAAATTCAGGTGTCCATGAGATGCTGAGAGAAGCTTCTAGCTGAGAGCCAACAAGAAAACAGGGACTTCAGCCCTGTGATCACCAGGAACGGATTCTTCCAACGACTTGAATGTT
Source organism: Antrozous pallidus (assembly GCA_027563665.1). NCBI lineage: Eukaryota > Metazoa > Chordata > Mammalia > Chiroptera > Vespertilionidae > Antrozous > Antrozous pallidus. The sequence goes on along the minus strand of CM050509.1, from coordinate 135,666,432 downwards.
CATGAAAGCAGATTCATTCCAAGAGCCTCCAGATAAGAATATAGCTTTGTCGATACCTTGAATTTGTTTTGGAGAAACTATATGCAGAGGAATTCAGTTGAGCCATGCTATACCCAGATTTCTGACTTTTAGAAGTGTGAATCAATACATTTATATTGTTTTAAACTATTAAATTTTTGGTAATTTGGTATGGCAGCAATAGGAAGCCAACAGAAAGTCCTTATTCAACTTCTAACATTATGGTGTCTACCAGGAATTTCTGGGGGTTTGGTAGGAAAGGATAGGGGAGAGGTCAAAAGATACCCCCTCTTTTAAAAAATTTATTCCTCACCCAAGGATATTTTTCCATTGATTTCCAGAGAGTGGAGGAAAGGAGGGGTAGACAGACACACACACATACACAAACACACACACACACACACACACACACACACACACACACACACACACACACGGATTGGCTGCCTCCTGCACTCACCACTATTGGGGCTAGGGAACCTGCAACCAAGGTATGTTCCCTTGACCTTGACCAGGAATCAAATCTATGACAGTTTGTTATGAGGGCTGATGCTCCAACCACTGAGAAAAACTGGCCAGGGTGATAAAAGGCCCTTTCTGACCTCTCTGAGCATTTATTTGTTTTTCTTTATGAAAAACTGTCTCTTGAAAAAAAATTTTCAAAAGGTCATAGAACTACAACAGGTGCTCTTAATTGGTTTCTAGAGGAGGTTCTGTTCTTTCTTATATCAGACCTGTAGGGTTGCTATTTACTCCCCAGTTCATAAGTCTGGCCATGGAAGCAGCACTTGTTATTAGCACAATTTCAGATACAAGCAATAACAGTGAGGTTAGTAGAGGAAGCATCAGACGGCCTGGACCATGGGAATTAGGAGTCCCTGGAGACTCCCAAGACCTTCAGAGGAGGTTCCTGAGGGCAAGGACTAGCAGCTGGGCCCCAGATGTTCAAAACAAGGAACAGATAAAGAAAGAGGAAGTTGTCTGGGATCACAAATCTTGGACTGGGGGGCCGGTTGCTACATCCAGGCTGTAGGTAGGGGGAAATCATTCCTCCTAACTTCTCCTGGCTTTGTATCATAAAGTAGGGACAAGAAGGTCCACCTTGAGGAATGGTAACCCCAATTAAATAACATAATGCATGTGGAAGCATTCTGTCAGCTATACAGCATCACATGTCAGCTGGGACTTGTTACACCTGATATAAAACTGAAATCAACAGACATCAATTGAGTTCTTCATATAAAATGTCTTGGATAATATAAAGGAGACCCTGCCTTGGTTCCTGCTAAGTGGCAGATGGGGCTGCTGCCATGGCACCCCCACAACCATAGCTCAAGTATCCCAAAGGATTTATCCCTCTTTCACAACTCCAGGGGTCAGGGGTAGGAAGTGGCAAGTTGCCTGTTGCCTTCCTACCTCCTTTTCTCTTCCACCCACGGTACTTTTCTTGGGAGATGGGATTGGGGGAGGCTGAGGAAAAACAAAATTGAGGTTATTTGTGGCATGTGATTTCTGGGTAAAACAACATGCAGTGATATGTGTGTATGCACGTGTGTATGAATATAGTGGTGGAATGGTAGGAGACCCCAATAGCATATATGGAAGCACTAAAATTAATTGAAGTAAGATTAGGACTAAAAAGAGAGACAGAGAGATCTATTACTAGTATGCTGAAGGTCAGTTTTCTTTTGACTGTGGAATCTCAAGTGCCTGTGGACTGCAGATAAGATCTGGACAGAATGTGCCTGTGTACTGTCCTTCTCTGGTCTGTGTTTCTGGGAGGTCTGGAATAGTTAGATTCTGTAAGGGGTTAGATTCACAAGGCTTGGATTTTATAATAGCAGGAATGGTGCATGTCTGGCTTCTGCAGGTAAGTAGGAGTGTTTTGCCAAGCTGTGGTGCCTGAAAATGATTATGGTAATACCTGGAATCACTCAGGGAAATTGCCAGAAGCCTGCTAGCTTCCAGATACCAAATATAAATAAAAGAGAAAATAAAAGCATTTGGCAAACATTATATCCATAGTAGGACTTCTTAATAGGGGAATTTATTAGCTCACATAGTAAAAATTACTAGGGAAGAGTGATTTTATGACAGATCAATTAAATGGCTTGATGATCCATCCAGAACCCAGGTTCCTTCTATCTTTTTGCTTGCCATCTTTAGAAGGTTGTTATTCCTAACACTTGTTTCTTCCTGAACTTGCTTTAGCAGTTCCAACAACTTTATTCTTTTCTTTTCTTTTTTATTGTTTAAAATATTACAAATAGTAGTACATATGTTTCCTTTTCCCCCCCTCATTGACCTTCCCCCCCACCTCTCCTACCCCCCAGCACATGCCCTCACCTGCCCCCCCCTACTGTCTTGTATCTATTGCCAACCACTTTATTCTTAACAACAGGGTGGGAAAAAGCTATTTTCTCTCATATGACTTTTTTAATTTTCAAAAATTGAAATAAAATTCAAATAACATAAAAGTAACATTTTAAAGCGAACAATTCAGTGGTAGCACATTCACGGTACTGTACAACCACCACCTCTATCTACCTACAAAACATTTCCATCATTCAAAAAATTCAATGGGGTTTAACTGAGCAATCATTGCCTAGCGGCTAGGCCCTAGGCTCTTGTCCTCCAGTCCTAGGCAGCCACTAATCTGCTTTCTGCCCATGGATTTGCCTCTTCTGGACATTTTGTGTAAATTGAATCACACATTATATGTGAACTTTTGCGTCTGGCTTCTTTCACTTAACATGGTATTTTCAAGGTTCATCTACATGGTAGCATGTATCAGAACCCCATTTCTTTTTATGGGTGAATAAAATTTCCTCGTATGTATATATTGGGATTTGTTTATCTGGTTTCTCATTGATGGACATTTTGGTTGTTTTGACTTTTTGGCTATTATCAACAATGCTGATATAAATATTTGTGTATAGTTTTTTTTTGTATGAAAAAATGTTTATTTTTTAGGGGCTAGATACCTAGGAATAGAATTACTGGGTGATGATAGGTCTGTTCAAACTTTTGAGAAACTGCCAGGTTGTTTTCTACAGCAGCTGTACCAATTTACTTTCCCACCAACGGAGTATGAGGGTTTCAATTTCTCCATATATTTTTCCCGTTTTTGGAAAATCCTAGTGGGTCTGAAGTGGTTTTGATTTTATTGTGGTTTTGATTTTAATTTCCTTAATGACTAAGGGTGCTGAGCATCTTTTTATGAGCTTGTTGGTCACTTTATGTCTATTTTTAAGCTTCCTTCTAGAAATCACAAGATGGTCACATTTTATTTATTTGGGAGAAATTCCTTCATCTTCCCTACATGTTATTTGTGGAGCTTTCATATCTGTTGCTCTTGATATGGTGGCAGATATAAAATAAATAGCAAGTGAATTAATAGACATAAAGATCCATTGCCCTCCCACCTCTGCTATTATTCTTTGCTAATAGAAACCCAGTTTGCTTCAGGTAATGGGTAGCCATGTGATTCAGGGGATGCTAAACAATTTGGACACTGATTGGCTTAGTGATGAACTTAGGGAGAAAAAGTGATGTCATTAGCAGGGCTGGTTTAGCTTTATACTTAAATTTTTTAAAATGTGTTTTTAAATTATATATATATATATATATATATATATATATATATATATACACACACACTGAGTGGCCAGATTATTATGAACACCCCATAAGTACTTCCATGGGCCACCTTTTGTCTTTAATACTGTGCCAATTCTTCTTGGCATTGACTCCACGAGATGTTGAAAGGTGATTCGAGGAATCTGACACCGTGCCTGATGGATAGCACTGTCCAGTTCTGTGAGATTTGATGATTGTGGAACCAGCTGCCTGATGGCTCTTTTAACTTTGTCCCACAAATGCTCAATTGGATTGAGATCTGGTGATTGTGGGGGCCGCCCAAGCAAGGTAAAGTCTCCCTCATGTTCTTGAAAACACTCCTGCACAATACGAGCACCGAGGCATGGCGCATTGTCTTGTTGGAAGAAGCCATCTCTATTGGGATACGCCATCCACGTGATAGGATGAACTTGATCAGCAATGATACTTAGGTATGTTGTGCTATTCAGACGTTGTTCCACATGAATTAAAGGGTCCAGATCATGCCAGGAAAACATGCCCCAACCCATAACACTGTCCCCACCAGCTTGAATGGTTGTACTCATGCATGTGGGGTGCATGCTTTCATGCTGTTTCAGCGAGATTCTCACTCTGCCATCTGCATGATGCAACTGGAAATGTGATTCATTGGACCACATGACTTTTTTCCAATGCTAGACTGTCCAATCCTTGTGTTCCTGTGCGAATTGGAGACGTTTTATCTAGGTAATTGCAGACAGCAAAGGTGTTCGAACAGGCCTTCAGCATCCCATACGATGCAGGGTATGGCTAATTTGCCTACAGATGTCAGGTGGTCATAATGATCTGGCCACTCAGTGTATATTTTACTTGATTTCAGAGAGAGCAAAGAAGAGGGAGAGAGAGAGAGAGAGAGAGAGAGAGAGAGAGAGAGAGAGAGAGAGAGAAAAGAAGAGGGGGAGAGAGAGAGAGAGAGAGAGAGAGAGAGAGAGAGAGAGAGAGAGAGAAAAGAAGAGGGGGAGAGAGAGAGAGAGAGAGAGAGAGAGAGAGAGAGAGAGAGAGAGAGAGACATCAATGAGAGAGAAACATTGATTGGCTACCTTCTGCATGCCCCATACTGAGGATCAAGTCCACAATCTGAGCATTTAACATGACTGGGAATTGAACTGTGACCTCCTGGTGCATGAGTTGACACTCAACCACTGAGCAACACTGGCTGGGCTACATTTTTGGTATTTTTTGGGGGGAGCTTACATTTATTATTTACAAGTTTAAACATAGAGCCCTAGCTAGTTCGGCTCAGTGGACATTGTTGGCCTGTTGACTGAAGGGTTCTGGGTTTGGTTCTGGTCAAGGGCATGTGCCTGGGCTGTAGGCTCAATCCCCAATAGGGAGTATGCAGGAGGCAGCTGATCAATGCTTGTTTCTCATCATTGATGTTTCTATGTCTCTCTCTCTCCCTTCCTCTCTGAAATCAATAAAAATATATTTTTAAAAATCTTAAAGTTTAAACATAGAAAAATGGAAAGAATTGTACAGTGAACATGTCCCTACCACCTAGATTTTAAATAAAAAAGTACTATCATGTCTTTTGACCTAATAATTGTACTTTGGAACATCCTAATATATAAAAACCCTGGATCCATCACATCCACGACAACTGGAGGCTCGACCAACTGGAAGTCTGTTTTCACTCAGTGCTGTGTTGCCATGGTGACCCAGCACTGACTCCTACGGAATCAGAGGTGGTGACCCAGCACTGATTGCTGATGGAGCTGTGAATCAGGCCCAGAGAGAGGCCCTAAGAGAGAAGTGGGTCTGATCCATAGCCTCTGTGGCAGCTGTTGATCAGCACTTGCCTCTCTCTCTCTCCGGGCCTGGCCAGCAGCTGTGCCTCCATTTCTCTGCAGGCCTCCAATGGGGCTGCTGATCATCCCTGCCTTTCTGATCAGGCCCTGTTTTAAGGCCCAGAGATGCTGACTGGCATAGAAACCAACCGGTCAGAACCAAATCTAGGTCAACTGTGAGAAGCCAATGGCTGCCTAAGAGGTAAAGCTTTAGATGCTGACTGGCATAGAAACTGACCAATCAGAACCAAATCTGGGTGAACTGTGAGGAACCAATGGCTGCCTAGGAGATGGAGCTTTGGTGCTGACTGGCATAGAAATTAACCAATCAGAACCAAATCGGGGTGAACTGTGAGGAACCAATGGCTGCCTAAAAGGTGGAGCATTTGATGCTGACTGGCATAGAAACTGCCCAATCAGAACCAAATTGGCAGTCAGAGGAGGGCAGTTGGGGGCAAGATCAAGCTGGCAGGGGAGGGCAGTTAGGCATGATCAGACAGGCAGAGGCAGTTGGGGGCAATTATGCCAGCAGGGGAGGGAAGTTGTTGGGGGTGATCAGGCCAGCAGGGGAGGGCAGTTGGAGGCGAGATCAGGCCAGCAGGAGAGGGTAGTTGGGGGTGATCGGGCTGGCAGGGGAGCAGTTAGGTGTTAATCAGGTTGGCAGGGGAGAAGGTAGGGGATGATCAGGCTGACAGGCAGAAGTGGTTAGGGGCAGTCAGCCAGGCAGGCAGGTGAGTGGTTAGGAGCCAGCAGTCTCAGATTGTGAAAGGGATGTCTGACTGCTGCCTAAATCAGCAGTCAGACATGGCCTGAGGGGTTCCAGATTGGATAGGGTGCAGGCTGGGCTGAGGGACCCGCCAGTGCACAAATTTCATGCACCAGGCCGCTAGTATGTCATAAGCAGATAACCAACTGAGAAAACAAGTTGTAAGATAAAACTATAGCCCAGGAAGCCAATTTTTTGTAATCCCATTCCTTTTGCCAATGACTGGTTTAGGGTGGACATGTGACCAGTTCTGGCTAATGGGATGTCAAAAGAAGTCTTCTAGGGAGAGTTCTCAGAAAGGTTTATTCACATGTCAAAAGAAGATACTTTGGGGTGATTGTGTGTGTGGATGTGATCACTGGAACTTTTTCAGCCACCTTGTGACCAGGAAGAGACCAGTCTGAGGACAAATCCAACATGCTAAAGATAGAAAAAACGTGGTTCCTGGATGGAGTGACTGAATCATTAATTAGCTTTCTCTGAAACCACACTACTTTTAAACTTCATTTATCATCATCATCATCATCATCATCATCATCACCACAGGTCTGGTGCATAGATTTGTGCACTGATAGGGGATCTAGCCTGCTGGGATTGGCCTGCTGTGGGATTGCCACTCATCCCAGTCAGCTGAGCGGTGCTCCCACTGTGGGGGTGCACTGACCACCAGGGGGAAGCTCCTGCATTGAACATTTGTCCCCTGGTGGTCAGTGCACATCATAGTGACTGGTTGACCAGTAGTTCTGATTGTTCTGCTATTTGGTCACTGAGCTTTTATATATACAGATTGTTTTAATCTTTATTGTTGAGATTATAAATGTCTCTCTCCACCCCCCATGCCCTCTCTATTCAGTTCCCTCCTCACCCTAGGCCTTTAGTACCTATTGTCTGTGTCCATAGGTAATATAAAATATTTGTTTAATCTTTTCCTGTTCCCCACCCCTTCCTCTGAGGATCATCAGTTTGTTCCATTTCCATACCTCTGATTATATTTTATTCACCATTTTATTCTGTTCATTAGATTTCTTATTTATTTTTAGATTTGATTGTTGATAGGTATGTATTTGTTGCCATTTTGTTGTTCATATTTTTTTTTCTTTTTCTTCTTCTTCCTATTCTTAAAGAATACCCTTCAACATTTCATGTAGTACTGTTTTGGTACTATAATGAGCTCTTTTAGCTTTGGTGGTAATGAACTACTTTAGCAAATGTTTGTATGCTTGAATTTGTCCCAGAGGCCTCTTACACTATCTTCATATTTTTGTATTCTTTTTCTCTTTGCTCTTCTGATTGGGTGTTTTTTGCTTCCTTATATTTCAAATTGTTGATTTGATTCTCAGAATCCTCTATTCTACTATTGAATCCCTGTATATTATTCTTTATTTCAGTCAGTGTAGGCTTAATTTCTGACTGGTACTTTTCCATTTTTGGAGGTTTTTAGAAGATTTTTGAGTCACCTTATAACCATGGTTTTGAACTCTATCTAGTAGTTTGCTTTCTTCCATTTGTGACATGTTTCTTTGTCTCCACATTTTGACTGCTTCCCTATGTTTGCTTCTATGTGTAGGATAGAGCTGCTATGTTTTCTTGAGTTGGTAGAGTGGCCTTGTGTAGTAAGTGTTCTATACAGCCCAGTGGCTCAGCCTCCCCATTCATCTGAGCTAGGCACTCAAGGTGTACCTCTTTGTAGGCTGTGAGCAGTCTTGTTATAGTTGAGACTTGATTGCTATTGGTGTCACTGGGAGGAATTGACCTCTACACCAATTGGTTGTGAGGACCAGCTGTGACTCCAAGTGGAAGAACTGCTGTGCAAGAGACACCCTTATGGAACAGGACTTGCTTCAATGGGGATTAGGTGAGTCTGAGTCTGCCCCTTGAGTGTGTCACTTGCGGATGTGTAGAGTTGTAATCAGGTATGGTCTGCCACTGATCACTGAGTACACTGGCTCTTGGGTCTCCAGGGAGGTGCAAAGTCAGCCACTGCCTGGGGCCACCCAGCAGGAGCTATAGAGAGATCTGCAGATTCCTCCTCTTTGTATTGGTTTTGGAAGTGCCCAGAAGAGGCTCAGCTGTGAAGCAAGGCAGGCTGGTGCTGGTGCTGGTGCTGGTGCTGGTCTTAGGCCCTTTATTGATAGGTTTGGGGCTCCCTGACCCAGCTGCAGCTTATTTGGGATTTTCAAGGACAGGCCATTCATATGCAAAAGCTTCTGTAGGCAGCTTGGCTGGGGTTGTAAATTGTATGAGGCGGGGTCTTAGGGAATCACCAGGGCAGAACAAACAAATGGCTGCCAGTCAGTCCTGGAACCTACTGGGAAGGTCCCAGAACAGGAACAACAATCTCTGCAAGCATCTCCATCTGGGAGAAAGCTACCTCCAGTTCCTGCCCAATGCCAGACAATCAATCCAGTTCCTCCTCATACGTGTCTGTGTTCCCCAGAGCCTCACCCTGGTGCTGGAGCTCAGAGGAAGGAAGCACTTGGGACCTTGTAAGTTCAGTTTGTGTACCGGCCTTTTAAAAGGAGCAGCTGGGTCTCCTGTAGCCTCTGTGTCACTGAGCCCCAATCTGTACTGGTTTTTAAAGCCCATAGTTACAGGGACTTCTTTTCCCATTTCTGGGACCCTGGTTTGGGTGTCTGGTGTGGGGGTGGGACCTCTTGCTTCTCCAGGTAGCCTCCAGAGAGACCATCTCCTGATTTAAAAAAGCAGCCCACATGGGTGCTATCCTAGCCTGTTCTGTGCCTCTGCCCCTCCTAGCAGTCTCAGTGTGCTTTCTTTTTTACTTCTCTAGTTGTAGGACTTTCATTCAACCAGCTTTTCAACAGTTCTGGATGATGGTTGCTCTGTATTTTAGTTGTAATGTGATGTGGTTGTGGGAGGTGGCGAGTATAGGCATTTGTCTACACTGACATCTTGGTCTGCCTGAACTTCTTATTATGAGATAAAATAAACCTCCCTACATTTAAGCCAATTTGACTCACTTGTAGTCAAAAGCTTCCTGAGACACACAGCAACTGGCTGTCTCTTCTCTCTCATTTTCACCCATAAATTTAAAGCTTAGGATACTATAGCTGAATTCCTGATTTGCACCTAAGTTTTCAGTTTGTTCAGATAAGTGGTAGGATGTGGTGGCTTTGTAATGCGTCAGTTTGGAAGCTGGTACTACATTTCCCAGAGTTCCATTATCTGTATGTTTCTAGTTAGTGTTAGGCACAGGAGAAATTTTCGGATGTGGAAGGTGGAAGGAAAGTAATAGCCATGTTTGCTGTCAGAAGGTCATGTCGGTCAGGCCCTGTTTCAGCTTGTGCACGTTTTCATGGCTCTGGTGGTGTACCTTGTTTCCAGGGAAGCAGCCAGACTTACAGTTTCAGTTATTGCAGGATATATATTCCTTCAGCTTCTCCACATCCTAGGCCAGCTGCCACTGTGGATTCGTGGCAATAGCACTAACTTCTGCAGGTCATGCAAAGAAGCAAGGTTGGAGGCTTGGAGATGGTAAAGGCCAATGCAGATTCCAGATTGTTCCTCAGAGGTTTTAGTTGTCCCAGATGCAGAAGAAACAGCCAAACAAGACTGTTTTACCAGTGCTCATAATTGCTTAAAGTCAAATCTCTATGATCAATTTCTATTCTACATCATTCCTAGTAGTTCTGTTTCTCTGACTAAACCCTGTTTGATACACAGAATCAACTTTTTCTGACCCAAGGTTTAGCTTTAGATTTTTACATCCAATTTATAGTAGTGAAAGAAGTTTAAATGATTAGAATCACTTATTCTTTCTGAGTTAAAAGAAGAAATCATCCCATAGAAACACATCTGTGGATGTGGATGGTGGGCCACCAGTTTGAAATCTCTGATATGGGTATTTTATTTATTTATTTATTTATTTATTTATTTATTTACTCTTTTTTTTTCTTTTTTTTCTTTGCAATATAACTTATATTTAATAGTAGTACATATGTTTTCCTTCCCCCCCCAATACCCTCCCCCAAGACTCCCTTACCCCCCAGCACATGTCCCCACCTGCCCCCCTCCCTGCCCCAGTGTCTTTCATTCATTGGTTATGCTCATATGTATGCATACAAGTCCTTCGGTTGATCTCCCCCAGCATCTGTCTCCCATCCACTCCAGCCTTCCCCCTGTAGCTTGACAGCCTGTTCAAGGCCACCCTGCCTCTATGATATGGGTATTTTAAAATTCATCACTTATCTAGATATTTATGAGTATTTAGATTACTTGCGGAATTTATCTATTTTCATATGAATTTTGGGCCTTATTGTCCCAAGAATGGTTATATTCCTCAATCTCCAACCTTACTGTATTAATTACCTATATCCATCCAAATGCTAGGTGACAAACCACTGCAAAACTCAGTGGCTTCACATATTACGTGTTCATGGGTTGGTGATTTAAGCTGGGCTTAGCTGGGCAGTGTATCTGGTGTTGCCTGACTCACTCACATATTTGGGGATTAGCCGATTGCTGATTCAAGATGGCCTTGGCTAAAATGAGTGGGCCAGCTTGGCTCAGCTCCACATTTTTCTCATCTACTAGCCGGTCACCCTGAGCATGTTCTCATGGTGATGGCGGAAAGCAAGAGCAAGCAAGGTCAATCATGGAAGCTCTTTTCCAGCCTCTGCTTGTGTCATGTTCTCTTATATTCTGTTGTCCTAAAGTAAGCCACATGGCAAAAGGGTGTGCATACAGGGAAAGGTGAAGAATTGGAGCAAATCTCACAATCTATCACAATTACCAACACTTTCTCCTCAGAGGTGGTAACTAACCTTGTCAGCTGCTGCTATTTTCACAACCATTTCATTTTCAATATCTAGGTTTCTCATGCCTTTAATTGCCATGTTAATGCATGATGTAAATTGTTCATTGTCAATCCATTGTGTTTATGCCTTGAGCCTAGCACACTTTCTCATTAGGATTAGTAATTGCCTTATAAAGATACAGCTTTTTGCAACAAACTTGCCCACTTCTTTTCTTCTCTTATATCTTAAGAAAACAAACAAGTTAGGGTTAGCAAAAACAAAAACCCTAGGGTGAAAAATTGCTGAACAGTGACAAATAGACAAATATATACTGTTAGGATTATAATCAACTAGTCCATTAGAACTGGTGAGAAGGCCAGCTTTAATCCAGTTGCATATATTATTTTTAATTGCATGGGTTTTATAGAGAGTAATTCCGAAGCCTATTTGTAGACTAAAAAATAAACCATGTTTTAGCTTCTTAAAATTCTTGATAGTTTTCCTGTTTAAGGGGAATATCTTCCTTAATAATTTTTCTAAAAGATGCTCATGTATTCACTAAAGGGGCCTACTACATATTTGTCTTAGTTTGGGTTCCCCAAGAAGCCAGCTCTGAGAGAAAAATTTAGTTCAAATAGTCAATTTGGAAATAAAGTAAATGCCAGTCCAGGAAGTGGGGAAGTGAAACAAGGATGGGAAGGCAGCCATTAAAGGGTACATTATCCAGCCAGTTAGCTCTGTAGGCATCTGCAGAACACAATCTTGTTGTGGAACTCTGGGAAACAGTGTATAGCATGCATTTCAGAGTTACTCCACCCTAAGGGGGAGAAAGCTGGGATGCTTATGTAACAATCAATTCCCAGCAGTTACTAATGGAGGCAGTTCCTCAGGGAGCATTAATTCCTTGGCACTTCTGTCCTGAGAAATGAGCAGGTAAAGTAGGTTTCATCCGCCAGAGAAGTCCTTCAGACAAATGCAGATGCTGGCTGTCGGAAGTTGGGAAGCACCTGAAGTGGTAAGGGTGAAGGCATAAGGGCAGATCACCAACAGAGTCTGCTCTGATTATCTTGATATGCTCTAATACCCAGACTATAGATATTTGAACTGTTCTTCTGCCTATAGAAAGTTCATGTTCTTTACTTGAATTAAAGCACCAAACTGGTAACTTTTCATTAGAGAATAAAGTATAGTCAGATTAATGCATTTTCTAGTATTATTAAGGTATAACTGATGTAAATATGTAAAGTATAAAATTTGATGAATTTGGCATATACATAGAAATCAATCTTGCCATCAGCAATTATTACAGTTATGTTGTAAGGGTAATTTTAAAATATTCTCTTAATTGTCTGTATAATTTTTAAAACATTTCCTAGGTAATGAAAATCTATACATATAAAAGCCCAATTTGCAAATTGTCCCCATTGAAGTTTGACCAGGAGATCGATCACTCACTATGATATGTACTGACCACCAGGGGGTGGCGTGGAATGAAGGCCCCAGCCAGCAGCTGGCAGCCAGAAGGAAGGCCCCGGCTGGCAGCTGGAAGGCCCTGATTGGCCCTGCTTGCCAGCCAGGCCCAGGGATTCTGTCTGTGCATGAATTTCATGCACCAGGCCATTAGTAGTATAACAAAAACACATATGTACCAAAAAAGATTGACTTTTATTTCTCTCTCTTGATATACCATGTTCAGGAATCAGAAGACTCAAATTTGCTTGGTTATCAATGCTTCTCAAATTATCTATAGATTCATAGCAATTTAATCCTAGACTTCTTTTTTTTTGTAGAAACTGATATCCCAACTCTAAAATTTATATGGAAATTTGTTTTGGTTGAATGGCTCAGTTGGTTGGGACATTGTCCCATACAGCTGTGGGTTTGATTTCCACTCAGGGTGTATATGGGAGACAATCAATCAATGTTTCTCTCTCACATCAATGTTACTCTCTCCCTCCCTCTCTAAAATCAGTAAAAACATATTCTTGGTTGAGGATTAAAATCAATCAATCAATAAAGTTTATATGGGATGCTATAGCTGTATACAGACTGAGAAGCAACAATAGTTACCTTTACTTGCATACCTTTAACTGCTTAATTTTACTCCTCTCCAAGATTGTAGCACCCTTTTATGAACTTCGTGGGATTAATATCATTGGGGATATTGGAACAAAAAGCCTCTCCTCCATACAGCAACAAGAACACTGAAAAAAATGGTCAAAATTAATTGTTTTTAGAATTCTAAAATTAGCCAAAAGTTTACAGCAATCTAGGGAGCTATACGTATAGGAACAATGCTTCTGTATACTGAATTTTAAGTTTGTATTAATCCAAACTAGGTTCGTATAAGTTAAGGTATTAATTATAATCCTTAGGATAATTGCTATCAGATTTAATAAATGAATTTGTCAATGTAGCAGGGTACAAAATTAGCACCCAGAAATTGATGGCATATATATACATTTTTATACACCAATAATGAATTCTCAGAAATAGAAACTAAAAAACAATCCCACCTAGCATTGAAACAAAAAATTAAGATACTTAGAAGTAAAGTTAACCAATGACTTACACTTGGAAAACTACAAGATATTGAAAAAAGTGATAGAGGAAGATATAAACAAGTAAAAGAATATACCGTGTTCATGGATTGGTAGAATTAACATCATTAAAATATCTGCACTATCCAAAGCAATATAGATTGAATGCAATCCCTATTAAAATACCAATGGCATATCTCACAGATCTAGAACACATACTCTGAAATTTACATGGAACTATAGAAGATCCCAAATAGCCACAGAATTCCCGAGAAGAACAAAATTGGAAGGTTCACAATATCAGATATCAAATTATACTACAAAGTCACTGTAATCAAAACAGCCTGGTACTGGCACCAGAACAGATATATAAACCAATGGAATATAACAGAGATCCCAGAAAGCACCCCAAGCCATATTGCTCAATTAATATTTGACAAAGGAGGCAAGAGCATTCAATGGAGTCAAGACAGTCTCATTGATATGTGGTACTGGGGAAACTGGATTGATACATGCAAAAAGAAAACAACCCCAAAAACTAAAACACCAACTTATACCATATACAACAATATACTCAAAATGGATAAAAGACTTGAATGTAAATTGTGAAACCATAAGAATCTTAGAAGAAACCATAGACAGCAAAATCTCAGACATCTCTCATAGCAATATGTTTGGGGATACATCTCTTAGAGAATGGAAACTAAGGAGAAAATAAACAAATGGGACTCCATAAAAATACAAAGCTTCTGTATAGCAAAAGAAACAACTAAGCCCTAACCAGTTTGGCCCAGTGGATAGAGCGTCGGCCTGCGGACTGAAAGGTCCCAGGTTTGATTCCGGTCAAGGGCATGTACCTGGGTTGCGGACACATCCCCAGTAGGACCTGTGCACGAGGCAGCTGATCAATGTTTCTCTCTCATTGATGTTTCTAATTCTCTATCCCTCTTCCTTCCTCGCTGTAAAAAATCAATAAAATATATATTAAAAAAAGAAACCATTAACAAAACAACAAGAAAGCCCACTGCATGGGTTTAATCTCCAACATTTACAGAGAACTCAGATAACTTAACAAATGAAAGATAAACAACCCAATCAAAAAATGGGTAGTGGACTTAAATAGATACTTTTTGAAAGAGGACATAAGGAAGGCCAAGAGACACATGAAAACATGCTCAAAGTCACTAATCAGCTGAGAGATGCAAATCAAAATGACAATGCAGTACCATCTCACACCTGTCAGAATGGCTATCATCAACAAATCAACAAATGACAAGTGTTGGCAAGGATGCAGAGAAATAGGAACCCTCGTGCACTGCTGGTGGGAATGCAGACTGGTGCAGCCACTGTGGAGAACAGTATGGAGTTTCCTCAGAAAACTAAAAATGGAACTGCCATTTGACCCAGTATTCCCACTTCTAGGAATATATTCCAAGAAACCAGAAATACCAATCAGAAAGGATATATACACCCTTATGTTCATAGCAGCACAATTCACCATAGCTAATATTTGGAAACAGCCTAAGTGCCCATCAGCAGATGAGTGGATTAGAAAACTGTGGTACATCTACACAATGGAATACTATGCTGCAGTAAAAAGAAAGAATCCTTACCATTTGCAGCAACATGGATGGAACTGGAGAGCATTATGCTAAGCGAAATAAGCCAGTCAGAGAAAGTTAAATATCATATGATCTCACTCATTTGTGGAATATAATGAACAACATAAACTGATGAAGAAAAACAGATCTAGAGACATAGAAGCATTGATCAGATCGTCAAACCTCAGAGGGAAGGCAGGGGAGGGTGGGAGTAAGGGGGAGAGATCAAAGGACTTTTATGCATGCATAATAGCCTAACCAATGGACACAGACAATAGGGGGTGAGGGCATGAGTAGGGGGTGGAGTGGGGGGATAATGGATAGATACACACATTTAATACCTTAATTAATGAAAAAATAATAAAATAAGGAGCTTTCTAATTCTCCTTTTTAAACCTTTTCCTGGTCTCCATCCTGTTGGTTTGATTGTGGATTTCTTATTTGGAATGACCACTAAGGGGGATGGTTTGGCACATAGTACAAGTTGACTCACTTAGTTCCGTTCCAAACCCTCTATAGCATGCCTTATAGCCTGCTGGGGACTGAAAATCTAAATAATTCATTTCCCATTTTCCCTTACAGCTCGGGTTCCATATGTGTCCCAGGTTTTGCCTTCATGATACCTCACTGAGAGATTTTCCAAGTGGAAATGAGGTGGATGCCATGCTTTTCATGGCACAGGCAGTTACAGAGTTCTGTTTCTCTGAGCAGTGGTACAGTGGTCTCTGGTTAAACTCTATAATCTTATGGATGTTGCAAAGCACATTGTGGGGCTTTCATTTTATTGATATGGCTTGGGCTGAGGCTGTGTGGTACTTGGGCAGGAGTTAACAAACTTTTTTTGTAAAAGGCCAGGTGGCAAATACTCTGGCTTTGTGAGCCATGTGATTTCTGTTGCAAATCCTCAACTCTGCCCTTATAGTATGAGAACAGGCATATACACTGAGTGGCCAGATTATTATGATCTCTGAACGCATAATAATCTTGCAACTCAGTGTATATTCTATATAATAATGGGTAATGTGCAAATTATCCCCTCAACCAGGAGTTCACTCAATCAGGAATTCAACCAGCAGGCAGGCAGGCCAACTGCCCATGTCCCCTCCCCCTGAAGGCTGGCCAGACACCACCCATGCACGAATTCATGCACTGGGCCTATAATAAATACACACACACACACACAAACACATACACTGAGTGGCCAGATTATTACGTGTTCAGAGATCATAATAATCCAGCCACTCAGTGTATAACATGCAAATGAATGAACATGGTTGTTTTTCAGTAAAACATTATTTATAAATATTTGGCCCATGGGCCATAGTTTGCTGACCCCCCTGTCCTAGAGCAATAATAGTGATGGTAGTATTCTGATGGTCTATTAGCTTTTTTATTGCAGCAGTGGTAGAATTTCCTTTATTGGGTCAGTTCCATAGTGTGTTTTAAACAGTGGATTATCTTTTAGTACTTGATTTAGGGATTTAAAAATGCATACTTAACTTTTCAGACTATTTAGAATCAATATTTTCCTACTTCAATGAAAACATAGAAACCTTACTCTCATATAGATCCCCTTATCCCCTCTCCCCCTTTATGCTATAGTTGTCTTAATATCCTCAACTCCATGGTATCATTGTCCTTCAGCTGCACTCACCTGATAAGACCTCACCCTTAGTTCAATCTAGATTTCTGACTGATTCAATCTTTACTTAGGCTCATAGGGAAAAAATTAGACAATGGCACAAAGAAAGTTAGATCATTGAAATTAGCTGGGACATCAAAACTGTTATACAATCATTCTCTGTGTCCTTAGCTGTCTTTGTCCCATTTTTTGGCAGGGGGTATTTTAAACATTCTCCATTTTCCTTAAAAATGCCCTCCATCACCACATGCATGTGTGTGTGTGTGTGTGTGTGTGTGTGTGTGTACATGCATGCATGTGCATGTGCACACACATCACCATACCACCTGCATTAAACTTATAGGAAATAAATTTGTCATTATTTGTATAGTGAAAATAGAAGTCATCACATGGGAACCTGTTCAACTTTTGACCACCAAACTTACTAAACAGCCCTGGTTCTTTTCCACCAAAGACAGATCTGGTGAGTCAATGGGAGTGTGAGAGAAGCTCTTCGCAAAGAGTTTGAAAACAAACTGCACATTTAAGTGGGAGCTTGGACAAACCAGTTTGAATAAACTAAGGGAATTTGGATCTTTGCCCACTGCCACCAACAGAACCAGATTGACTCCTAGCTGCATTGCTTAGGATTGACTCAACAATGAATTGCTTATTTGTTTCCTGGTTAGAAATTGTTCTCAGTGCCTGGCAATCTTGTTCTCCCCTTAGTCATTTAAAGTGAGTCCAATATTTTTATGTGGCTATCCCCCAATTTGGTTTCAAAGGGTGGCACTCTCTCTATGTTTACATTGGCGGGGATTCTGGTTGTGAACTAATCTGTACCCCACTTGGTTTTCTGAGGGAAGGGCAGAGTATGTTTTTGAACAGACTCTACTTTTGAAAGTTACTTTGAATCTGCTTTTTTGCAATACCCTGGCCTAATGCTGAAACATCATGCTAGGGAGATTGTAATTCGTCATTCATTGACTTCCAAGCTTGTGAAAAAGGGGTGATAGGAAGGGAGGAGAGGTTGTGTGGAGGGGAGGAACGAGAACAGCTTGTGTACTTGTTTGCTCACGGTGAGAATGTTATGCCCTATCCTTATTCTTGAAGAAAAATGATGCATAGCTTTACATAAGTAACCTGATCTCTCCCCACAAAATGTTTAGACACTGAGATATATGTCATCAAAATATTCTTGTATTTACTAAAAGAAAGACAGGAAGCAAGCTAGCTGTGACTTCTAAGGCTCTATTTCTAAATTTCTTTAAGCCTTCCTGATTATTATACATAATTTTTATAATACTACACTGGATTTCAGCACAGGAGGGAGGTTCAATAATTCCAAATCTCTTTTATGATGTTCTGCTTCTCTCACCACTGGCATGGATGATAATGGCAGTGGAGGGGTTGGAAGTTGCTTATGGAAAGAGAGGTGGGAGAGGTGTTGCTTTCTTTGCCACCCACCTAGTCCCTGGGTATATTTCTCCTCTGATACAAGAGAGTTTGTGTTAGTTAACCCCAGAAGAAAGATAATCATAGTGGCCAGGACATAGAGAGATTGGGCTTCTCTGGGACTCCAGTGAGTGTGGGCTATTCCCTAGGAAGTGGATTTGTTTCCCTGCTACTAATCTTCAGCCTTCTGTAATAAGGGAAAATAATAAATGAGCCAAGCATGTTATGTTGGGTTTTAGCTCATTGACTTAAAAGGCTGAGGTATAATTTCTGAGATTTTTATAGTTGTGAACATCTGCTTACAGGAGCCTGCAACATCTGCAGCCCTTGTAGTCATTCTTTGCAAAGGATCATAAAGTTTATAGAAAAACGAATCCACCCAGACAGAGGAGACCTGGCAGAACCACCTTCCCGGCTGAGAAGTTTGTTATTTTATCTTCCAATATGGGCAACAGAACATTGTGAGCCTATATTTGAGGACATGTGGGAGGAAAACAGAGCTGGATTTCTACTCTGCTTCCCTCTACACTCCCCAGTAACACATATACCCTAGCCACACTTACAGAGTCTCTGTTGCATGCTGGGTACTTTCTCATTTTTATCATATCATTTAACTTACACAGTGGCTCTGTTGCCAGCCATTATCTCTTTCCAGAATAATGTATACATATGTAGACAGATAATTTCAAGTGCACATACTGATTTGTGAAATTTAAAGCCCCAAACCTAAGTTTCTTGTCTGTTCACAATTATGTGGGGAAGAAGAAGAGGTAAATAGAGATGGCATCATATCATAGAAAGAACACTGGATTGGGATTGGGAAACTTCCATTCAGGTATCAGCTCTAAAGCCTTCATATATCTCTTGATTTCTTTGGGCCTTCCATTTTTCATTTATATAGTAAGGAAGTTGGACTCCATTAGCTATCTCTTATAGTGCTCATGCTAAATAAACCAGGAATGAATATCCAGTATGACTTCAATCATGTAACATAAATATGTAGGAAGAAGGCAAGAAGGAACTATGCCAAAATGTTTTCAGTGGTTACCCTTATGTGGTAGAATTATGAAGGAGTGCCAGCTCTATTCTTTGTTCTTTTTGGCATCTTCTAACTCTTTTATAATGCACATGTATCATATTTATGATCAGAAGGATGTTGTAAAATATTGAACGGTTTGGTGAAGATGGCAACTCATTTTTATTGCGTTATCTCCTTCTACAGCTAGTCCTGCATTGTGTGAGCCAGATCCATACAACACCTCCCTGCATAACCATTGTCCTCTCAGATCACTTCCATGGCACTGCCTTAGACATGCTTGCTTTTGCTTTGGGCATCTTAGACTCTATGGTGTGTATGTGTGCATTTCTAGCACTACTAGATTAAAATATTCTCAAGATTTGAGAGTGTTGGTATTCTGCTTGTTTTGATTATTTTTGACAACCCTTCTAGTACTGCCATCATAGGTACCTATAGTTCCTTCTTGAAAGAGAGTTTGAGTGAAAGATTACAATGCCTTGGATCTAGGAGTTTATTCCCTCATTCAGCCAAGATAACTGATAGGGATTTGCCATAGGGGCCAACATCGGGGTCTAAAAGGTTCTGTCCAATGTGGCCATTGTCCTCCAGGAACTTGCAGTCCATCAGGGGAGCTTATGCACATATATGAATGTATGCAATTAAAAACAGCGTGTAATAGGTGCCATAAGGATGATGGAAACTTCAGAGCACAGAATCCCTGTGGAGGGAGAATTCCCCTCCAATAAGATATCAGATAATTCATACCTAACATTTTTGGTACCTCATAAAAAATTCCCTGGTCTCTGATTTCAGATACAGCTGTAGTCGGTAGTTCCAGGCAAGCTCATGGTCATGCTGACCGTATCCCACTTCAAGCTTGCTTATGTTTTTTTCTGCCTCAAGGCTTTCCCATGATGCAGTGGGAATGGCTTGTTTCATCTGCAAGAGCAACCCGAAGGTGTGGGGGATATACTGCCCTCCAGGGTAATCCTCAACCAATGAAAATGGTCACTGGTGGATAAAGTCTCCAGGTTCCCCTTCTCTGAAGGATGGACAATTGTGAGAGACATCCCATAGTTACTCAGGGATCCCTATGGAATCAATCTCTCATTGCCCACAGCAGTGGTCTCAGTAAAGCTCTCTTGCATTGGTTTTTCCTCCATCTATGCTTTACTCTCCTCACTTCTTCACTCAACATCTGTACTCTAGTCCTTGTCTCAGGCTCTGGTTTAGGGAGAACCTAAGCAAAATCAGAAATCATTGTGAAATAGAAGGCATTTGAACTGGAATTATAGATAGCACATTGTCAGGAAGACATGGACAGTACAGCAAATATCTAGTGTAGTCATTTTGAAGCTCCTCCTATTAAGACGTGAAATTTATTTTCCACCCCTTGAATCTGAACTAGCCCTGTGACTTGCTTTGTCCAATAAAATGCTGCCAAAGTGAGTTCTGAGTTTGGGCTTCAAATGGCCTATGTACAATTATGTTCTTATTTTTATAAGCCAGCCACTTTTATGTTTTAAAGCCAGGCCTACTCTACTGGAGGTTAAAAGTCCCTGTGGAGCAAAGGCAAGCTATCCCAGCTGAGGAACCATCCAGGTTCAAAACCCCCAGGCAACTTAGAAGCTGACTGCAGACACATGAGTGAGCACAGCTGGACCAGAAGAATCTCTCAGCTGAACTCAACCCAAATTGCCAATTAAATAAATAGTAGTTGTTTTTAGCCATTACTTTTTTAATGGTTTGCTATGTAACAAAAGCTAACATATATTTGGGGGGAAAACTGAGTCATTTTGATTGGTTAGAATATAGCCTTCATGACTTGAATTTGAGATAAACTGGGGTAGGCTCTGAATGCCTTCCTAATGATGTTGGAAGTAGCCCTGGCTGGTGTGCTCAGTGGTTAGAGTGTCAGCCCATGCACAGAAGGGTTGCAGGTTTGATTTCTGGTCAAGAGCACATACTGGGTTGTAAGTTCCATCCCAGCCCCAGTGGAGGCAACCAATTGATATGTCTCTTTCCTATCGAAGTTTCTCTCTCTGTCTCCTCTATTTATCTCTCCCTCTCTCCTTTTCACTCTCTCTGAAAAGCAATGGAAAAAATATCTCAGGTGAGGATTAACGAAAAGAAAAAAGAGAGGTTGGAAGTAATTCAATGGGTAAGGGGGTGTTGTGGAAGACATGGTTGGCTGACTACCAACGATTTGTAGTGTAGAGTTGTTGCTAGGAATAGGCTGCTCAGCTAGGAGCTGTATCTTCCCAGCTCTCTCTGCACATGACTTATTCTCTCCAATAGGATGTAAGTGGTAGGGATGTGTGCCACCTTTTGAATGAGATGGCAAGGCATTAAATATAGAATTCCCCCATGCTCTCTGTCTGTCCCTGTATGATATCAGGGAAACCTTGAACGTATAGGATGGCAAAACAAAATAGGTACAACCTGGATTTCTGAGTTTCTCCTTAGAGGAGAACCATTCAGCAGAATGGACTTGGCATCAGCAAGAAATTGAGATTTTGGGGTTGTTTGTTACAGAATCTAGCATTACTCACCCTGACTAATGTAGGCACCTTCACATTAGGGTATTGGAACCTTCATAGCAGTAATTTGGTATTGCTGACTTTAGAAGCCAAATGCAAGGTATAAAGTTTCCTGCATTGCTCTGAGTCTAAGGAGATGATGACCAGGATATGGTCTTGGTCATGAGAGCAAAAAGGAAAGCACCAAAGTAGACAGTCCTTTCAAGTTAGATATCTTTCTTCCAGGGGAGGAAACTATTTTAAATCGTGGACAGTGCCATATGCACAGGAAAATATTTATGTCTAAATCTGTTTCTACCTGTCTGGTTGTTAATTAGAAAATCGATCCCAGCATTTCAGGATTGGAATCTTAAAAAGCTAGTTCTTTAAAAAAATGAACACATCTGAAGGCTCTTTTAAAGGATGATAATAACAACAATAGCAGCAGTAACAACAACAAAAGCCTGGCCCTGTCCCTGCTCTGAGTCTGGGATATATTACTCCTTCCTCATGCACTACTGAATCCCTAATCTAAACAAAGTGGATGTCACCATTTGGCTGCTCAGTTCTTCTTTGTAAATGTGGAGACGGATTCTCCTGCGGAAACAAGAGGCTCCTTTTAGGAACCTTCTTGGACAAGATTTAGATAAGAGTTTATTTTTTATCCTATTCACCGTGGGAGTGATTCCATGCCTGTCTCTGGAAGTGTTTTGAAGCCACATTCTGAGAGATTTATCCCTTAGAATTGCTCCTTGGATAACAAGCCATCCGTAGTATCTCATAGCTTTGACACTACTACCAATAGCTTGGCTCCCTTGCACCATCAGTGGCTTGGCATAGCCTCTGCCCACTACTCTCTGCTAGACTTCCAAGGCTAGGCTTTCCCAGGCAACAAAAACTTTGTAGGACCTCCCAGACTCCATCTGCCTGTCTGGCTGGCCATTTGCCTATTGCCTGTGGCCGTACCACCAGACACCCAGTCTATAGGTTCCTTGGTGTTGGTGCCTCGCCTGCTGCAGCCTGTTTGTCAAGTCTCCTTGGCCTGGTCTGCCCCAAGCAAGCTTGGATTTTGACACTATCCCAAGGGCAGCTGTAGCTTTTCAGCTGTGCTTCATGGTGGCCTTGGAATGTTTCCATCTCCCACCCAGTGCCCAGAGGCCCCTGGAATGTTGAGAGAGAGAGCTTTGACCTAGACCTGGCTCACCTCACACCATAACTAACCAGTTTATTATAGCATGAAATAAACCTCAAACCAGCTTGACTCAGACTCTTAAAGGGGCAGTTACAACCATCCCATATCATTCCAGCAGAAGCATAGCGCTAAGTGTATTTAGTTAGCATTGAAGTGGGAAAATTGTGTCTTTAGCATCCACTTTAGGTCTTTCAGAGGATGTGATATTCCTTTTAATATCTGAGTTGTCATGCCATAATTATAATTCTTATAATTTTCTTTTGCACTTATTTTAAAAGCTGAACCTAAGAACAACATGATGATTAAAATATTGGCCACCCATACAATGGGAGATTGGTTCATAATCATACTCAATCATAATCATACTAGTTGTAACATTAACATTTATTGAACACCTAATATATGCCAGGCTCATTTAAAAATAAATTACATAGATTATCTTATTGACAATTTCCTTATCCTATAAAGTAGATATTATTATTCTCCAGTTTTATAGATGAGGCTAAATAATTTGCATAACTTCAGAAAATAAAACAATTGGGTGACCAGACTTGGAATCCAGATCATGTGATATTAGAGTTTGTGCTGTTAGCTCTATATTATCCTGTATCTGTATGTTTGGTGGACAGACCCTGATGGACAGTTTTATTCTCTTTAATTAAATCCAGGAGCAATAATGGAATTTGTATTCAATAATTGAAAAAAAGTAATTGGGAGTTATTTATTTATTTAATTGCACCAGACAGTGCTTCAAAGTAGAAAAGTTAAAATAACGTTCCAGAATCCTGGAATATAATGTTCAACCATAATTTTACCAGCTTGACAAACCACTAACACTTGAATATTTACATTTTTTAAAATTGATTTAAGAGAGAAATGGAGAGGGCTAGAGAAATAGAAACATCAATGATGAGAGAGAATCACCAATTGGCTGTCTCCTGCACATCCCGCACTGGGGATCGAGCCCACAACCTGGGCATACGCCCTGACTGGGAATCAAACCACGACCTCTCAGCTCATGGGTCACTGCTCAACCACTGAGCCACGCCAGCCAGGCAAAACTTGGATATTTTATTCAGTATTTTATTTCAATGTTTTCTAATATTATGTTAATAATGTAATTAATTTAAGAAACTGCCCAAGTGCCAATCAGTAGGCAAGTGGATAAAAAAGCTGTGGTACATTTGCACCATGGAATACTATGCAGCTATAAGAAAGAAGGATTTCTTACCATTTGAGACAGCATGGAGGGACTATAATGCTAAGCAGAATAAGCCAGTCAGAGAAAGGTAAGTATCACATGATCTCACTCATATGTGGAATATATTGAACAAAATAAACTGATGAACAAAAACAGATCCAGAGTCAGATAGGCATTGACTGTCAAACCTCAGAGCCTCTGTACTCACAAGGCTACAATCGTGGTGCCGGCTTGACTAGAGAAAAATCCACATCTGAGCTCATTCAGGTTGTTGGCAGAATTGCATTCTCCTGAGGCTGTATGGTTGAGGGTTCAGCTTCTTCCTGGTTGTTCGCTGGAGGCTGCTCTTAGCTCCTAGAGGCCTCACACAATTCCCTGCCATGTGGCTCTCTCCATAGGCAGTTAGTTCACCATGTGGCAGTTGTTTTTTTAGGCCAGCAAGAGCGTCTCTCTGTCATGTGTTTGCAAGACAAGTATTATATCTTTGTCCATGTCTGTGTCCGTGTTCATATCTGTGTCCGTGTCCATGTCCATGTCCATGTGTATGTCTATGTCCGTGTCCATGTCCGTGTCCGTGTCTGTGTCCATGTCCATCTGTATGTCTATGTCTTTGTCCGTGTTCATGTCCATGTCCATGTCTATGTCTATGTCTATTATTATCTAGTAGTGGCATCAATGCCATACCATATCGCTCTCTTCTATTGGTTAGAAGAAGTTGCAGGTTCAGCATACACTCAAGAGAGGGGATTATGCAGGGTGTGAATGTGGGGCCAACCTTGCATCTGTGTGCCACATACCACTTATTTATGTATGTTCATGTTTAGTTTGTTTTACATGTGTTAAAGATTTTACTCAACTCATTAATCTAGAAGGGAACCAGGCAGATGGTAAACCAGTTTAAAAAATCCAAAGAGCACATACACTTATAGATCAAGATTATTGAAATGAATGTGCCAATGGAGGCAAAACTAGCCTATTCCACAGTTGGGGAGGGAAGTCATGAATCTCAACAGGACAGGACAGGAATTTGCATGTCTCTAAGTGAGAGATATTTTACATTTCGATCAGTTATACAATTTATAGAGTTATAAAATAGCTCCCATAGAGCCAGCGTCAGATAACATGGAAGGGTGCGCCATTTAAAACTGAGCCATACTAATCCAGTTTTTTGATGTGCTATAATTTATTTAATGAATTCCTTATATTTGAACATTAGTGTTTCATTTGGTCATTATAAAAATTACAATTACCCCCATGGTTAAGTTTTTTATACACCCTTAATTAGTTCCTCTTCGTGACTTATAAAACATTGCTGGGTCAAAAATTTCACACATTTTAAAGGCAATTGCTAGTTTTGTTAAGTCGTTCTCCAGAGCAATTTGCCCAGGGGTGTGAGAGGGCACAAGAAGGTTATTTTAGTAAACTAAGCCAAGTTAATATTTGTAAAGTGTTTGAATAGTGCTGGGCATACTGGCAGGCTATATGTAGATATTGAGTAAAATTTTAAAAAATCGAGTCATTTCATCCTCACAACAACCCTATGAAGTATGTTAGTGGTGTATACATTTTATAGAAGAGGGAGATGGGGCCAGAAGGGTTAAGGAGAAACATTACTGAATTAAATGCCAAAAGGCCAGCTTCTTCACTTACCAAGCATATGACTTGAAGCAAATTATTTTTCCTATGTGAGTTTATTGTCTTCTCTGTCAAATGGGGCCAACAGTCTTACATCACGGGAGCTCATGCTGGATGAGTGCTTGGAAGCTGCAGTCCAGTGATTCTCAGCCTTGGCTGCACAGTGGAATCACCCGGGGAGCTTTAAAAACTCCAGATGCCTAGATTCCAGCTCTGGAAATTCTGACGCCATTGGGCTAGGTTGTGGCTGGGGCATCAGGAGTTTTTAAAGCTCTCTAGGGATTCCAATGTGCGGCCAGGGCTTTGACCTACTCCTGCAGCCTCCCGCATTTGTAAGGGATTACTTCTGTATACAGCTGAGGAAGCAACATGCTCTGAGCTGTCAGGAAATGGCCTACTAGGGTAGGGCTGGAATCAAACCTCTGTCTTAAACTCCAGAGTCAACTCAGTCTGCTAAGTTAGTTTGGGAAACCATCAATTACCTGCTGTTTTACCCTCCGGTGTGGGTCCCTCAGCTGCAGGGTGTCAGCATCAGCTATGCCAGCAGGGCTGCTTTCCAATGGAGTCTGCTGCTGCTGCTCCTGCTGTTTTTTCTAGAAGCCAAAGCTCACATCAGAGCTTCAGCTCTCTGTTGCCTGTCAGTCACAGCTGCATGACTGAGACTCAGGGACCAGACGCCTGGCTGCCCGCCACTGGAGCTGGGTAGCAGATTTGCTGAGGTGTCTTTGGGGACAGGCCAACCATCCAGCTCACTGTGAGGGCTGTGCATGAATTTCTCCGAGCAGCCAAACACAGCTCAAAACGAACGTGATCAATCAACGGAATGAAAACCTTGGTCAAGTTGCCCCAGCAGAGAAGGCCAGCCCCAGCCCCACCCTGTCTTTCTCCCGTACATGATAAATTGTGAGAGGTGTGTGCGGCTGCCCTTTTACTAAGGACAGACAGTACCCAGTGATTATGAGGGGAAATGGTAGTGTGTAGCTGTTCCCAGAAAAAGACAAGGAAGAAAATAGAAAACTCCTATTTCAGGTGGGTCTACCTTGAATCAGATGAGCCTGACTATGCAGCAGGCATTGTGAGAACAATAGATATGTAATCTCAACGACTCTGAGTATTTTTAAAACCATGGCATTTCAATGTGGTTATCTCTATTTTATTTTATTTATTTTTCTTTTTAAAAAATATATTTTTTATTGTTTAAAGTATTACAAATAGTAGTACCTATGTTTCCCTCCCCCTCACTTTGACCCCCCCAGCCTCTTCTACCCCCCAGCACATGCCCTCAGCTGCCCCCCCCCCCGTGTCTTGTATCATTTGGCTATGCTTATATGCATGCGTACAAGTCCTTCGGTTGATCTCTTATAGCCCCTGCCCCCCACTCTCCCCTGCCTTCCCTCTGTAGTTTGACAGTCTGTTCAAAGCTTCTTTGCCTCTGTTTCTATTCCCCCCCATTTCTTTTCTTTAAAAAAATCTTGCATCTGCATACTAGAGATAAACATATAAGAACAAAAAATGTTTGAGTCCCAGTTTCAATGTCAAATGGTTCCTTATGTGTACAGTCAGCAATGATATCTGGTGAGTGGATTAAAAAACTGTGGTACATCTACACAATGGAATATTATGCTGTGGTAAAAAAGAAGGAGCTCCTACCATTTGCAACAACATGCATGGAGCTGGAGAGCATTATGCTATTGAAATTAGCCAGGAAGAGAAAGATAAATATCACATGGTTATCTCTATTTTATTTTATTTTTTTTAATCTTTATTGTTCAGTTTATTAATTACATTGTTCCCCTTTTTTATCCCCCTATATCTCCCCTCCACCCTGTACCGATCCCACCCTCCACCCTCACCTCCCCCTTCCCAATGTCCTCTCCCATTGTTGCAAGATTTTTGTCCAATCTCTTGCTGTACTTCCCACAACCCTTTTCTCCCCAAGAATTGTCAGTCTATTCCCTCTCTATGTCCATGTTTCTGTTATATTCACCAGTTTATCTTGTTCATCAGCCTATCAATTCACTTGATTTTTATGTTCATTTGTTGATAGATGTGTATTTGTTGTTCATAATTTATAGTTTTACCTTTTTCTTCTTCCTCTTCTTAAAGAATATCTTTCAGCATTTCATATAATATTGGTTTGGTGGTGATGAACTCCTTTAGCTTTTTCTTATCTGCGAAGCACTTTATCTGATCTTCCATTCTGAATGATAGCTTTGCTGGATAGAGTAATCTTGGTTGTAGATTCTTGCTATTCATTATTTTGAATATTTCTTGCCACTCGCGTCTGGCCTGTATCATTTCTGTTGAGAAATCCGCTGACAATCGTATGGGTGCTGCCCTGTAGGTAACCAACTGTTTTTCTCTTGCTGCTTTTAATATTCTCTCTTTATCTTTTGCTCTTGGCATTTTGATTATGATATGTCTTGGTGTGGTCCTCTTTAGATTCCTATATTTTGGGGTTCTGTGTACTTCTTGGGCTTTTAAGTCAGTTTCTTTCACCAGGTGGGGGAAGTTTTCAGTCACTATTTCTTCAAGTAGGTTTTCATTAACTTGCTCTCTCTCTTTTTCTGGCACCCCAATAATTTGGATGTTGGCATGCTTGAGGTTGTCCCAGAGGCCCCTTACACTATCTTCAATTATCTGAATTCTTTTTGTTTCTTGCTTTTCCAGCCGAGTGGATTTTGCTTCTTTGTATTTCAAATCTTTGACTTGGTTCTTGTGGCCCTCTGGACTGCTTTTAGGACTTTGTGTAATATTTTTTATTTCAGTCTGTGTATGCTTGATTTCTAGTTGGTACTTTTTCATATCCGTGAGGGTCTGGTTCATATCCTCAGAGGTCTTGTTCATTTCCTTGAGGGTCTCATTCATTTCCTTGTAAGTCTCATTAATTTCCTGGTTGCTCTTGTTTATTTCCTCATAATTCTCATTAAGTCTATCGGCCTTTTCTAGGAGCCTCTTGAAAAGCCTTTTAACCGTGGTTTTGAACTCTATGTCTTGTCGTCTTTTCTCCTCCATTTCTTTCACACTTGATTTCTTTCCATATCTCTGCATGGTGGATGCTTTATGTGGTAGATATCTTCTAAGGGTCAGTGGCACAGCCTCCCCAGTAATTTGAGATGGGTACTCTTACTGCAATCCTTTATGGGTTGTACAGTATTTTTGAATTTAAACCCAGCTTTTTGTTGTTAGCCCCAAGAGGGTTTGACCTCCAGGCCAATTGGCTGTGAAGGGAGACTGTGTTCAGGTTGGATGAGCGGAGTCTCTGAGCTGCGCAGGCAGCCTCAGTGTCAGCTATGTCCTATGTGGCACTCGCGCGCGTGGGTCTCTGTTGGATGAGGATGGCTGCAGACACCTCCAAGAGAAAGCCACTAGTCTCTTCCCCTTGCCAGACAACTCTGTCTCTCCCCAAATGAGTCTGCACACCCAAAGTCTAGCCCAGGGTTGTAAAATAGATGATTTCTGGGACCAGGAGACAAGTTTCCAGGGGGCAAGTCATGGGTTTGTGCGACCCTTGCGCGCAAACTTCTTTTCCCAGCCTCTGGGTTTCTCCTCAGACTAGGAGCCCTCTGCCACTCCCCGCTTCCAGGGTGCGTCCCCTGGACCTCGGACCTTGCCTGGCACTGGGGAATCTGTGCAGTGGGACGTCTCCACATACCCCGGATCTTGGACCTCGCCTGGCACTGGGGAATCCGTGTAGTGGGACGTCTCCGCCCTCCCCATTGTCGAAATCCAGGCGGGGTTGCTGCTCCAGCCCTACAGCCGTGCGTGCGACCAGGACGGCTCCTAACCTGTTTCTGTCTTCAAGGCTGCGCTCCCGCCGCTCCTCTGAGTCTCAGTGTCCCACCTTTACTCTTATTTGTGGAGCTTGCACTCAGCCAGCTTTCTGGCGATTCTGGGTGATGTTTGTTTTGTTGTTATGTTGTAGTTTTTAAATCGTTGTGTGGGGCAGAACAATAGGTGTTTACCTATGCTGCCATCTTGGTTCTCCGAGTTCTGGTTATCTCTATTTTAAAGGTGAGGAAGTTGAGCCTGAGAGGTGAAGTATCCTTGCGAACTCACATAACTAGCCAATGACAAAGTCAGAATTCACATCTATGTCCACTGCTTCTCACATTGGAAGAGAAATATTTGATTCAGGTAGGGTTTTTTTTTTTGTTGGTTTGTTTGTTTCTCATTAGTATTTTTGTCAGCAGGGCCCATCCGTGGCCCAGTTGTGAAACAGCAAAGACTGCTTATGGTTCAGCTTTCCTGCTGAATGAATTTAGGCAATGCTAGCTGCTGTAACACATAAACCCCTAAATCTCAGGGACTTAACACACTAGACATTTCTTTCTTACTCATTCAAAGCCCAGCTGCCCATGTGAGGATGGGGGTTCTGCTCCATGCAGTCATGCAGTGATCCAGATTCCCTCCACCTGCAGCTCTGCCCTCCCCTGGGCTGCACTGGATCCTCTCCTGACCCACTGGATCCTCTGCTTCTAGAAGGCAGGCAGGAAAAGAGTATGAGGAATCCTGTAGGAGGTTCTATGCACAGGCAAGGACAGGTACACCACATTTCTGTCTACATTCCATTAGCCAGAACTGTCACATGTCAATGCCTAAAGCAAGGGAGGCTGGGACATGTGTCTAGCTGTGTGCCAATGTATGCCCCTGAGGTATCTTCATTCCTGAGGCCTCATCCTCTTAACCCCACCCAGACCTTTTCCAGAACCTCACCTTGTGCCGAATGTTAGCTTTCCGCTGACTGACAAGTGCCTTCTACCAATTTTTCACGTAGGGTGCATAGATCAGGGCAGAAACACCAAGGGTCTTCACAAGGCCTCTTCACACCCAAGTGGTACCTGGGCCACCATCCACGGACATCTCAAAAGTTTATCTGACCTACCTTCTGCCAGGCCTTCAGAGGAGAAAGACAGTAAGGGAGAGGTTGCAGACCTTTGGCTTGACTCTTCATTTGGCTAATGATGATGAATGTCGGTGTCTTGGAGTCTGAAAGCCCTGGCTGTTTTTCCGGCAGTCTCCTCCTCACTGTGTTTTCTTTTTACTCGGTTCTGCTAGCATCAGGCCCCAGGGAGAAGATGAGTTTTACAGTGAGGGCCGGTAGGGATTTTTCACAGCTGCCAATTCTGACATCCCGAGTCAGCAGGATCTGTGCCAACAAGACACATGATTTAGAGGTGCTCCATTAAGACCCCAAATGTTCCCTTAGTATGTTCATGATCCTCTGTGGTCAAGGACGGTTATAACTTAGGCTTTCCTTTTGAACAAGCATGCAGGGGGAAAGCTCAGTCAGTGTCAAGTGAGAATTCTCTTGCTGTCTTCCCCTCTCCCCCAGCTTGAGTGCTCCCACAGCCTTCTGTAGCCCCTGGATGAGTGGTCATGTCTCAACTCTGTGTGCTTTGTTCGTGGCACTTTTCAGAATCAGTAGGGCCAGCTCAAGCTAAGTTTATCTGGGACACTACTTTCAATTACTTCTAGAAGACCTATTAGCATTTTAGTAGAGAAGGCCTTGATCCAGAAAGTTCAGTGAGTTTATGATACCTTGCCAAGATTAGGGAGAAACAGGGCAGTTGCTGTCACACTGGCTTCTAGCCTGGGGATGGAGGTGCCTGTCACCAGCTGGTGTGAATAAAAACTCCAGGCCTTAAGCCATCAGATTACCCTACCCGGCCCCTTTCCTAAATCAAGCCAGTGGGGACCTTCTCGCCCCGCCCCCCAGTCCCAATATTCACCTTTGCTATTAGGC
Organism: Antrozous pallidus; assembly: GCA_027563665.1. Lineage (NCBI taxonomy): Eukaryota > Metazoa > Chordata > Mammalia > Chiroptera > Vespertilionidae > Antrozous > Antrozous pallidus. The sequence goes on along the minus strand of CM050509.1, from coordinate 135,634,922 downwards.
TGGGTTTCCTAGGAGCAAACTGTGACCTGAGGCTTCATGGGGCAGTGCTGTGTGAAAGACCAAGCGGGGAGTGGAAAATGGGGCTGGGGCGGGAAGGAGGTGCAGCAAGGGCGAAACAGCCAGCAAAATCCACAGAGTTGATGGATTCAACCCTGTAGGGGCACACTGTTTGCATTAAGGGACCAAAGGTGATTATATCTACTACCTATCAGTATGCTACCACTGCACTGTTCCTGGGCAGTTCACTGTCCATACCCAAGACAAAGTAGGCTCCAGCAGCCCAGGTTGGAAATTAGGGTGCTGGTGGTTGGGCAGAAAAGCCCAGTGGGTGCCATGTGTGAAATTGGAGAATGGTAGAGAAGCAGGTAGAGCTGGAGGATCCAGGCATTAGGATGCAGCATGGAAGTGAGGGCCTTCAGCTATGCACAGTCAGGTCCTAGAAGCTGGGGTGAGGGATGGGCATGAGGGCTCACTTTGGGAGCAACCTTCTTGGGGTGAGAGTCAGAGTAGTCCTTTTCTCTTGGGGGCTGTCTCAAATAGTTCTCAGCTAGGGTGGCTTCCTGCTGTCAGGTCAAGGTCACAACATTTTAAAGTTAGAAAGTACATTGAAGGTTATTCGGCTAACCCCTCATTGTCCACATGGTAGAGTTAAATTCACCTGCACATGGCTTGTGCCAAAAATTGATTTTATGTGATCCTTAATAAGTCTACGGAGCCCCACCTCCTTGTTGGTGGGATAAAGTGAAATGAAATGTCCATTCTGGTTTAAACGAGGTCAGTTTTGGTAATATAAATGGGCCCTTTAGGAGATATTCAGACTTATTTGGTGAAAACTTTTTTCTCAGAGTACTTTCCCAACTGCAGGAGGAAAAGGCTTATTTAGGCAGGTTTCTAGACTCTTCCAGATGCTAGGCTGATATCATTTTTGCTGGTTCAACTTGGGATTTGACCTTTCTCCTGGTGTGGCTGAGGCCTGTGGCCTACCAGGATGATCAGACACCCGCTACCAATTTCTGGGTGCCTGCTGAGGCCTCTGTTCAGGCCACTGTAGGGTAACATTGTGCTGCCAAGCTGGGATCATGGTGGGCCCTCTGGTTCTTAACATAGGTGTTGTAATATACAGGTACCAGAGGCAGTTTGGAAAGACCAGAACCCCGTGACCCATTCCACAATGCTACCCAGTTGACTTTAAGTTGACTCAGATTTATCCAAGGCCCCTTTGTCTCTCAGTATGGCTATCCCACATTCCAGAAAGGGGAGCTCAGGGTCCACCTGTATCACTGCTTTCTCATCTCACATTTTCCTACTTCTCACAAATTCTTAGGTTGGAAAAGGGGTGGGGTTTTATTTTATTTTTCCTTTGTCATATTTCCTTCTCCCTGATTCCAACTATGCTTTCATAGAGTGGAGTCTTCAAGTTTATTTGCTGATTGGCTACGAGACAAAGGGTTCTAGAAAATGTTTCCTCAAGACAATCTCTTAGCTTGCAAGCCCCTTGCCTACTGCCTAATTTAATTTTGAGTGTCAAAAGCCAAATATTACTTTGGTCTTTCCACATTCCTTCTGTAGCAAAATCTCAGTCTTCTTTCACCCCACCCTACCCCGTATCCTAGAAAATAGATGCCTTGGGCTGACCATGGTAAAGTAATGTCCTTGAGAAGGAACAGAAAAATGTACCCTAAATTGTGAAAATATATTGTTCTTGTTATATAGACATGAGGCAGCTGGGGGTCTCAAGGTTACATTGTTTTCCCCAAGGTTATCTGTAGGGCTCCTATTTCCCAGCTACTATGAGTGTTGGCTGAAAAATCATAGCTGCTCCTGTCTCTGCCCCTCCCCTACTCATAGACCCCTCTCCCCCATACTCCCACAGACCTTGCTCAATGACTGACTGGCATGGGGGTGTAAAATCCTTGACAAAGTTTAACTAACTCTGGGGTGCTATTTATATTTCAGAACTCCCCATGGGATCAGGCTGAAACTCATCTCCAGTAGAGATTACATCGTTGCTCAGCTTTCCCCCTGCCCTATTCTGCATCCCACCCCCTCCCTATAGATCACTTGCATTAATATATCTCTCAGGGTCTGCTTCTAGGAAAAATGACCTAAGACCTGCTTAGGCTTAATATCAGCTGTATTAGTTTTCTACTGCTACCTGAAAAATAACCACAATTGGTGGCTTAAACATTGCAATTTTAGTATCTCTGCAGGTGAGAGTCTGACAAGGTCTCCCTGGGCTAAAATCCAGGCATTGGCAGGGTTGCATTCCTTTATGGAAGCTCTAGGAAAGAATCCATTTACCTGCCTTTTTAAGATTCTTGAGGCCACCACATTCCTTGGCTTTGTCTCTCTTTCATCATTTTCAGTGTTGCATCTCTGACCATTCTTCCATCTTCACATACCCCCTCTCTACATAGTGGGAAAACATTTCCCACTTCAAGGACTCATGATTATACCAGAGACCCGTTGCAGGAAGATTCCTGCAATAGAGCTTCCTGTGGCCTGAGCAAAGCTCCCTCCCTTCTCTGCTGCCTCACTCCCTTCTCCACTACCTCACTCTCTCCTGACTCTGCTGCCTTGCTCGCTCCTGTCTCCACTGCCTTGCTCCTGTCTTCTCTGCCTCGCTCCCATCTCCATTGCCTCAGGCCAGTCTCTGCTGCCTCCCTTCCTCTTGTCTTCTCTGCCTCGCTCCCTCCCTTCTCTTCCCCCCACCCCCGCTTGCTTACTTCTCCGCAGCTTTGCTTCCTTCTGAAGTGCTTGGCTTCCTCCTATGCCACCTCACACAGATATGCAAATTAACTGCCATCTTGGTTGGGATAATTTGCATACTAGCTCTGATTGGCTTGTGGGTATAGCAAAGGTACTGTCAATTTGCATATCACTCTTTTATTAGATAGGATTGGGCTCACTTGGATAATCCAGGATAATCTCCCCATATCAAAGTCCTTTTGATAACCTTAATCACATTTGCAAAGTCTCTTTTGCCATGTGCAGTAACATATTCAAACATATTTGTGTCTCCCCAAAAGTTTTTGAAGTCCTAACCCCTAGTACCTGTTAATGTGACCTTATTTGGGAATAAGGTCTTTTCAGGTGATCAAATTAAGATGAGGCCATTAGGATGGGGGCTAATATGATATAAAAGGGGAAATTTGGGTGCACACACACATGCACACACACACACATGGGTAAGGCCATGTAAACACAAAGGCAGAGATTGGGGTTATATGTCTACAAGCTAAGGAATACCAGAGATTGCAGGCAAAACACCAGAAGCTAGGAGCGAGGCCTAGAGCAGATTCTTCATTACAGCACTAACAAACTAATACAACATCTTGGGGGGGGGCAATTATTTTACCTGTGCCACCAGGCTTATGAATTTGGGGAATGAGTAGAGAACATTCTGAAATCAAGTAGTGTCCTACTTACAGCTCATGTGACACGAAAAGGATCTCAGGAATAGGGGATAAGTTGCTCTCTAGACCTTGGCCAAGAATGTGTCTGCTGTTGGGGTCTGCTCTCTGTTCTTCAACACTAATCCTCCTAAGTTAGTGGTTCTCAACCTTTCTAATGCCGCAACCCTCTAATAGAGTTCCTCATGTTGTGGTGACCCCCAACCATAAAATTATTTTTGTGGCTACTTCATAACTGAAATTTTGCTATTATTATGAATTGTAATGTAAATATCTGTGTTTTCCAATAGTCCTAGGTGATCTTGCTAGCAACCCACAGGTTGAGAACCACTGCTGTAGAGCCTAAGACCATTGGAAAACACAGATATTTACATTATGATTCATTAACAGTAGCAAAATTATGGTTATGAAGTAACAACGAAAATAATTTTATGGTTGGGGGTCACCACAACATGAGGAACTGTATTAAAGGGTTGTGGCATTAGAAAGGTTGAGAACCACTGTCCTAAATGAAGGAGGAACAGACATTAGGAACTCCATTAAGTAACCAATCTGTGGGGTGGTGTGAGGGTGTGGTAAGAGGATGCAAGGTGAGGGTGGGGATTGTTCTTTGGAGACAAGTTGTTCATAGCTTAGTTAAATATTAACCCCTCAAAATAGATGTAGCCAGAGAGGAAGGCTGTGGTTTATGTTTTGGGTAAAGAAGTGAGACAGCTAAGTGGAAGAAATAAAAAAGGCCAAAGACTCAAGGACTGGGGAGGGTTAGGGGTGAGGGGGAGGTAAGAGATCAACTGAAGGGCTTGTATGTGTGCATATAAGCATAACCAATGGACGATACTGGGAGCAGGGTGAAGGCAGGTGTGTGTGTGGGGGGTGTATGGGAGGCTGGGGGAAGGTCAATTGGGAAAAAAGGAGACATATGTACTACTATTTGAAATACTTTATTTTTAAATATTTTTTATTTTTATTTTGCAGTATAATTTAGATTTAATAGTAGTACATATGTTTTCCTCCCCCCCCCATCGTCCTTCCCCCAGCCTGCCCTACCTCCCAGCACATGTCCCCAATTGCACCCCGCCCCAATGTCTTGCATCCATTGGTTATGAGCATATGCATGCATACAAGTCCTTCGGTTGATCTCCCCCAGCTCATGCCCCCCACCTTCCCCAGCCTTCCCCTATAGCTTGAAAGTCTGTTCAATGCCTCCCTGCCTCTATATCAATCACTCTCCCCTGTTTCTTTTCTTCAAAAATATCTTGCATCTGCGTACTAGGAATAAATGTATAAGAACAAAAAATGTTTGAGTCTCAGTTTCAATGTCCAACTGTTCTGAGTCCCAGTTTCAATGTCAAATAGTTCCTTATGTGTACATGTTAGCAATGGTATCTGGATGGTGGACACATGGTGGCAATGCAGATTCCATCCTCTCTGGTTTGGTCCTGGGCTGCCTGCAGCAACACACAGCTACCAACTGCTAGCATGGCAAGGTGTCATTAGTGTCCCCCATCTCTAGACCATCCTCATGACTGGAACAGACCTGTCAGTTCCTCACTGTCGCAGGAACCCATATGGTCTTGGAGTTGTTCTCTGGAAACACACAAACACATTCTTGACCAAAAGTTAACAAAGGGATCCTCTCTGCAAATTAGACTTTGGATTCTTTTTATTTTTGACCAAATGATTTTCCTTTGGCTTATTTTGATACCATGTGTGTTTTTCATGGGTGTCCTGCTGTTGGCATTACAAATGGGAGCTACTTTTCTGGAATAAGAATTTTCTAGATGTATTTTACTTACAGGATATTTTTCCTTACATGATATTACCCCACTATCCCCCCTTTTTGATTAATGGGGGCTTTTGGAAATTTTACATTGCAGTCTTGGTAACTTTAAATTTTAATTTTTACACACAAATATGACTGCTTTAGGTTCTTTGGATGTTAGGCAATTTTACAATGAGATGAACTACTAATAGAAATTTTAGTTAATATTTTAAGAACAGCTTTTTGTCCAGTACCCTTAAATTTTCTTGAGTATTCACTTATTTCACTTGGCCAATTTAAATTAATCTGAAAACGTGATTACTATTTTACTGTCAATTTGAATACTCAAGCAAAAAATCTTAGTTTACTCTGTAAATATTAGTGGAAAGGATTGTTTGCATTCTTGAGTAGGCCCTGAGCATTCCTGGTACTAGATTGAATTTAGATATAGGGCAGCTGTTGCTGGCCAAGTCTCTGTTTGTAACCTGGGTCCCCATCTGAGCTGTGCATGGGAGGCGAAGCAGCCATGGGGGCAGGAGACCTCCCTCAGAAGGGGTGAGAGTTCAGGTCCCTGAAAGGTTTGTGGGTAAGGGTCTGTGCCCCACCTCTGTTGACCGTTTAGTTCTCTCCTGTTGGCCCCTCTGCGACTGTGCCTGTCTTAGGTTGTTCCTTCCCTGAAGAATCTTACCCGTCTCTGGCTAATCAGCCATCCTCTAGGGCCAAACAGGGTGATGTGAGGTTCAGTTCTGTCTCCTTTGTAGTCTATGCCCCAGTGGCCTCCACGCCCAGCACCTGAATTGGAGTCCCCTCTCCTGCTGGGGGGGTCCTGGTACTGATCACATATCTCAGGGGACCCAGGTTTCTTCTCCAGACAGGGCCCAGCTCACACCATTGGGCGAGAGACAGATTCATGGTGCCAGCCGCCCAGAGGTTTCAACCACAGCTTGACCTGAAAGCTCAGGCAATAGCTGTGTGTACTTGGATTGTAAGAAGAGGGTCCCTCTTGGCAAAAAGGGCAAGAGGGGCCAGTACAGAATGCTCAAGTGCCTTCCCAGTGCCTTAATTCCTTCCAAAAGAGATTAATTCCTTTCATATCCTTTTTTAAATTGCTGCCAAACATTCAAAGAATTAGTTTGTAAGTTTCTTTGGGATAATTGTACAATATGCTATTGTCAAATATCAAAAATTAAAATGACATTGTAGAATAATATCATGTAAGGGTATTATGGTGTCACAGGAGGTTAAGGGGGGGCCTAGCCTAAGGACTGGTGTCCATAGTAGATGAAAAGCTGTAGGCCACTTCAATTCAATCTCAAACTAGCTGACAATTTTTTATAACTTTATGTAAACTTTGTCAGGGATGTAAAAACACAAATTACTTACCTTAGTTCAAGAGGTCAAATATATTGACTTTCCTCCTTACTCCCACCACCTCCCACTTACCCTGAGGTTTGACATTCTGATGGACTTTTCTCATTCTCTGGATCCGTTCTTGTTCATCAGTCTATGTCATTCATTATATTCCACAAATGAGTGAGATCATGTGATATTTATCTTTCTCTGCCTGGCTAATTTCACTTAGCATAACGCTCTCTAGCTCCATCCATGTTGTTGCAAAAGGTTGGAGCTCCTTTTTTACCGCAGCATAGTATTCCATTGTGTAGATGTACCATAGTTTTTTAATCCATTCTTCTGCTGATGGGCACTTTGGCTGTTTCCAAATCTTAGCTATGGTAAATTGTGCTGCTATGAACATAGGGGTGCATATATCCTTTCTAATTCACGTTTCTAGTTTCTTTGAATATATTCCTAGAAGTGGGATCACTGGGTCAAATGGGAGCTCGATTTTTAGTTTTTTTGAGGAAACTCCATACTGTTCTCCATAGTGGCTGTACCAGTGTACAATCCCACCAGCAGTGCAGGAGAGTTCCTTTTTCGTCGCATCCTCGCCAGCACTTGTCATTTGTTCATTTGTTTATGTAAGCCATCCTGACCTGTGTGAGATGGTACCGCATTGTCGTTTTGATTTGCATCTCTCGGATAATTAGTGACTTTGAGCAGGTTTTCATATGTCTCTGGGCCTTTTGTCTTCTTTCGAAAAGATTCTATTTAGGTCTGTTGCCCATTTTTTTTATTGGATCGTTTGTCCTTTTATTAAGTTGTATGAGTTGCCTGTAAATACTTGAGATTAAACCTTTATCACTGATAACATTTGCAAATATGTTCTCCCACACCATGGGTTTTCTTGTTGTTTTGTTGATGGTTTCTTTAGCTGTGCAAAAGCTTTTTATTTTGATGTAGTCACATTTGTTTATTTTCTCTTTAGCTTCCATTGCCCTAGGAGCGGTAACACTGAAGAAGTTCTTTTGGCATATGTCTGAGATTTTTCTTCCTGTGGATTCCTGTAATATTTTTATGGTTTCCAGTCTTATGTTTAAGTCCTGTATCCATTTTGAGTTTATTTTTCTGTATGGTGTAAGTTGGTGGTCTAGTTTCAATTTTTTTGCATATATCTGTCCAATTTTCCCAACAACACTTATTGAAGATACTATCTTGACTCCATTTTATGTTCATTCCTCTTTTGTCAAATATTAATTGAGTGTAGTGGTTTGGGTTGATATCTGGATTCTCTATTCTATTCCATTGGTCTATATTTCTGTTCTTGTGCCAGTACCAGGCTGTTTTGAGAACAGTAGCTTTGTAATACAGCTTGAAATCTGGTATTGAAATCCCACCGACTTTGTGCTTCTTTATCAGGAATGCTGTGGCTATTCGTGGTCTTTTTTTATTCCAGATGAATTTTTGGAGAGTTCTTTCTAGGTCTGTGAAATATGCCATTGGTATTTTAATGGCGAGTGCATTAAATTTATAGGTTGCTTTGGGTAGTATGGGCATTTTAATGATGTTGATTCTCCCAATCCATGAAGATGGTATGTTCTTCCACCTGTTTACATCTTCCTCTATCTCTTTTTTTAGTGTCTTGTAGTTTTCTGCAAATAGGTCTTTTACCTCCTTAGTTAAGTTTTTTCCTAGATATCTTATTTTTTTTTGGTGTGATGGTAAATGGGATTGCTTTTTTAGTCTCTCTTTCTGTTAGTTCACTATTAGTGTATAGAAATACCATAGATTTCTTGGTGTTAATTTTGTAGCCTACTACATTGCTGAACTCATTTATTAAGTCTATTAGTTTTTTTATGGAGTCCTTTGGGGTTTTTATGTACAATATCATGTCATCTGCAAATAAGGATAGCTTTACTTCTTCTTTTCCAATTTGGATGCCTTTTCTTTTTTCTTCTTGTCTAATTGCAATGGCTAATACTTCCAGTACTATGTCCAAAAGGACTGGTGAGAGTGGGCATCCTTGTCTTGTTCCTGTTCTTAGGGGAAATGGTTGTAGTTTTTGCCCATTGAGTATGATGTTTGCTGTGGGTTTAACATAAATGACTTTTATCATGTTGAGGTCTGATCCTTCTATTCTTACCTTTTTGAGAGTTTTTTTTTTTATCAAGAAAGGGTGTTGAATTTTGTCAAATGCTTTTTCTGCATCAATTGATATGACTATGTGATTTTTATCTCTCAATTTGTTTATGTGATGTATCAATTTATTGATTTTTGGATATTGTACCATCCTTGCATTCCTGGGATAAATCCTACTTAGTCATGGTGTATGATCTTTCTGATGTACTGCTGGATCCGATTTGCTAGAATTTTATTGAGGATTTTGGCATCTATATTCATGAGGGATATTGGCCTATAATTCTCTTTCATTGTGTCGTTTTTATCTGGTTTTGGTATTAGGGTGATACTAGCTTCATAGAAGGAGTTTGGAAGTGTTCCATCCTCTTGAATTTTCTGGAATAGTCTGAGGAGGATAGGTTTTAGTTCTTCCTTGAATGTTTGGTAAAACTCCCCTGTGAAGCCGTCTGGCCCTGGGCTTTTGTTTGCTGGAAGCTTTTTGATGACTGCTTTAATTTCTTCCATAGTTATTGGTCTATTGAGCTGTTTAGATTCTTCCTGATTGAGTTTTGGGAGGTTATATTTTTCTAGAATATATCCATTTCCTCCAGGTTGTTCAGTTGTTGGCATAGAGTTGTTCATAGTATTTTTTCACAATCCTTTGTATTTCGATGGGGTCTGTTGTTATTTCACCTCTTTCCTTTCTGATTTTATTTATTAGGGTCCTCTCTCTTTGCTTCTTGGTGAGGCTGGCTAGAGGTTCATCAATCTTGTTTATCCTTTCAAAGAACCATCCCTTGATTTTGTTGATCTTCTGTATTGTTTCTTTGGTCTCTATGTCATTTATTTCTGCTCTGATCTTTACTATTTCCTTCCTTTTGCTTACACTGGGCTTTTCTTGTTGCTTTCTTTCTAACTCTTTGAGTTGTTGGGTTAGATAATTTATTGCCGCTGTTTCTTGTTTATTGCAGTAGGATTGTAGAACTGTGAACTTCCCTCTCAGAACTGCTTTTGTTGTGTCCCGTAGATTTTGGATTGTTGTGCTATCGTTGTCATTTGTTTCCATGATGTTTTCTATTTATTCCTTGATGTCTCTGGTAATCCAGTCATTTTTAATAGCATGCTATTTAGTCTCCATGTGTTTGATTTCTTTGGATTGTTTTTATTGTAGTTGATTTCCAGCTTTATGCCACTGTGATCTGAGAATATGCCTTATGTAATTTCTATCTTCTTGAATTTGGAGAGACTTTACTTATGACCCAACATATGGTCTATCTTTGAGAATGACCCATGGGCACTTGAAAAGAATGTGTATTTTGTGGCTTTGAGTTGAAATTATTTGAACATGTCAATTAATTCCATCTGGTCTAGTGAGTCATTGAGGGTTGATATTTCTTTACTGATTTTTTGTTTAGAGGATTTGTCCAATGGTGATAGTGGGGTATTAAAGACTCCTACTATCATTGTATTGCTGTCTATCTCTCCCTTGATTTCCTCCAGGAGTTTTTTTTAATGTATTTGGGTGCTCCTGTGTTGGGTGCATATATATTTACCAGAGTTATTTCTTCTTGTTGGATTGCTCCCTTTAGTATTATGAAGTGGCCTTCTTTATCTCTTGTTACGTCCTTCACTTTGAGATCTAATTTGTTGGATATAAGTACTAGTACCCCAGCTTTTTTTCCATTTCCATTCGCCTGAAGAACCTTTTTCCATCCTTTCACTCTCAGTCTGTGTGCGTCTTTTTTCAGAAGTGGGTTTCTTATAGACAGCAGATACATGGGTGGTGTTTTCTTATCCAGTCTGTTACCCTATGTCTTGATTGGAGCATTTAATCCATTTACATTTAAAGTTATTATTGATAGGTACTTATTTGTTGCCATTTTTGTTCTTTCCCCCTGTGTTCCTTCTTCACTTCCTATTTCTTTTTAAAGCAGACCCTTTAGCATTTCTTGCATTGCTGATTTGGTGGTAATGAATTACCTTAGTCCTTTTTGTCTGTGAAGCTCCTGATTTGACCTTCAATTTTGATTGTTAGCCTTGCTGGGTACAGTATTCTAGGATTCAGACCCTTCCTTTGCATGACTCTGTATATTTCATTCCATTGCCTTCTGGCCTGATACATTTCTGTGGAGAAATCACTTTGTTAGTCTGATGGGGGTTCCTTTGTAGGTGACTTTCTGTCTCTCTCTGGCGGATTTTAAGATTCTTACTTTGTCATTGGTGTTTGCCAATTTAATTATAATGTGCCTTGGTGTAGGTCTTTTGGGGTTTATTTTGCTTGGGACTCTGTGAGCTTCTTGGTGTTGTGTCGGTTTTTTCTTTCCTTTATCAGGGAAGTTTTCTGTCATTATTTCTTCCAACAGGTTTTCTATTCCTTGCTCAGTTTCCTGTCCTTCTGGAAGCCCTGTTATATGGATGTTGTTTTGTTTCACGTTGTCCCAAAGTTCCCTTAGGCTCTCCTCCTGCTTTTTAATTTTTTTCTAGAAGCTACTCTACTTGGGTATTTTTTCCTACCTTGTCTTCTAGGACACTGATGCAGTCCTCTGCTTCTTCTAGTCTACTCTTAGTACTTTCTATTGAGTTCTTTACTTCACTTTTCATTTCTTCTTGGCTCTTCTTCATTTCTTCCTGAGCCTTCCTCATTTCCTCTTGGTTTTTCTTCAATTCTTCTTGGTTCTTACTCATATTGTCAAATTTGTCTTCAATTCTTTTCAGCCACCTTATGACCATTTCTCTGAATTCTTTCTCTGACAGGTTGCTAACTTCAATTTCGTTTACCTCCTTTTCTGGTGAGGTTTGTTTTTCTTTCATATGTGGGCTGTTTCTTTGTCTCCCCGTGGTCTCTCTTCTCTGTGTGTCTGGTTATGTAGTTCTCACTCTCCTGCATTGATTTAAAGGCACAAAATACAACACAACCAAGTGCACCAGGCACTTAACAGGAATGTATTCACAGTATTGGTAACTCCAAATAAAGGTGATTGCCAGAGAAAGGCAAATTCGGAGATAGGTGAGAAAGAAGAAAGAGAAAACACACACACACACACACACACACACACACACACTCACACTCACACCCCCCCCCACATACACAAAAAGAAAGACAAGAATGCCAAAATGATATTGGGAAAAGGGGAAAAAGGAAAAAAAAGAAAAGGGGAATAAACTATAAATATGGGGTGAAAACTCCTATAGGACAACCACTAATCAGAACAAAAGCTAGCAACAAGTACCTGGAGGTTGATACAAACAACATACAACTACTAATATCAAGGGAGGAGAGGGATGGGGAGAGAACTAAGATGGCGGCATAGGTGAGCACCTATCTAGCTGTCCACGCAACAATTCTGAAACTGCAACTTAACAACAGAACAAACAATGTCCGGAATCACCAGAGAGCTGGCTGAGAGAAAATTCCTCACATAAAAGTAGAGGCGGGACGCAGCAGTGACTCGGGAGCAGCGGTGCTCAGCTTTGAGGTTCGGAGCGCGAGAGAGCGGTGAGAGACGGGCGGCAGACAGCAAGCCCGGCTGGTTTTCTCCAGTGAGGAGGGCGGAGGTCTCCCACAGCACCGACCCCCCAGTTCCAGGCGAGCTCCCAGGTTGGGGAAAGGAGGATCCCGGGCGTGGCTGAGGTCTGTGTGTTTGGGGAGAGTGCACGAGTAAATTGGAGTGCGCAACCGGGCAGAGAACGTGGGCAAAGAACGCGCCACTCACTTGCTCGGAGACCACCATACTGCTTTGTTTTACACCCCTGAGTGAGACTTGGGCTGTGCAGACCCATTTGGGGAGAGGCAGAGTTGTCTGGCAACGGGGAGACCAGCCGTGGATTTACATTGCCACCCAACACCGAGACCCGTGAGCTGCACAGATAAGCTGATGCCGCGAGCCCCATAGACCTGAAGCGGTGGGCCAGGAAGGGCAGACCTAAGCCTGACGCTGCGTGCCCATTAGACACCGAAGTTGTGCGCCAAGTAGGGCGGACCTAAGGCTGACGCCCTGCGCTGCATAAGGAAGCTGAGCCACTGTTCCTTAGAGGATACCTATCACACACTGCTAAGGGACCAACTCAGGAAAGCAACCACAATGCAGAGAAAAGGAAAGAACTCAGCTGTGAAAGAAATGGAGGAAAAAAGATGACTAGACATAGAGTTTAAAACCATAGTAATTAGGTTTATGAAGAGGCTACTAGAAAAGGCCGAGAAAATTAATGAGAACTATGCCAAAATAAATAACACCTACAAAGAAATGAACAACGCTTATGAGGATATGAAAAAAGACCAACTAGAAATTAAGCATACACTGACTGAAACAAAAAATATTATACAAAGACCTAAAAGCAGTCCAGATGACTGCAAAAACCAAGTCAAAGATTTGAAATACAAAAAAGCAAAATCCACTCAGCTAGAAAAGCAAGAAGCCAAAATAGTCCAAAAAATTGAAGATAGTATAAGGGGCCTCTGGGACAACCTCAAGCATACCAAAATCAGAATTATTGGGGTGCCAGAAAAAGAGAGAGAGCAAGTTAATGAAAACCTACTAGAAGAAATAGTGACTGAAAACTTCCCCCACCTGGCGAAAGAAATTGACTTGAAAACCCAAGAAGTGCACAGAACCCCAAAATATAGGAATCTAAAGAGGACCACACCAAGGCACATCATAATTAAAATGCCAAGAGCAAAAGATAAAGAGAGAATATTAAAAGCAGCAAGAGAAAAACAGTTAGTTACCTATAAGGGAGCACCCATACGATTGTCAGCAGATTTCTCAACAGAAACGATGCAGGCCAGATGGGAGTGGCAAGAAATATTCAAAGTAACGAACAGCAAGAATCTACAACCAAGATTGCTCTATCCAGCAAAGCTGTCATTCAGAATTGAAGGTCAGATAAAGTGCTTCGCAGATAAGAAAAAGCCAAAGGAGTTCATCACCGCCAAACCAACACTATATGAAATGCTGAAAGGTATTGTTTAAGAAGAGGAAGAAGAAAAAGGTAAAAATATACATTACGAACAACAAGTACACATCTATCAACAAATGAATCTAAAAATCAAGTGAATTAACCTGATGATCAGGATAAAATGAGGAATAGAACAAAATCATGGACATAGAGAGGGAATGGACTGATAATGCTTGGTGAGAAAAAGGGAGCGGGAAGTACAGCAAGAGACTGGACAAAAATCATGCAACTATGGGAGAGGACAGAGGGTGGGGGGAGGTAAGGGCGTAGAGTGGGGAGCTATTGGGGGAAAATGTAATTAATAAACTGAAAAATAAAGGTAAAAAAAAAGGGAGGTGAGGGAACACAGAAGCAAAAATCTATCAAAAACCAATGCAAATGAGAACAACAAAACAAAAAACAACACCTAAAAAAAATCCCACAAAACAAACCAAAAGAAAAGAATAAGCAAACCTGCATAAAAAATTGACATAATCAACAGTCAAGTAAACAACAACAGGACTGAGAGAAAAACAATTTAGGATAGTGAAGTCAGAGAAGCGAAAGGTATGTATGGACTTGGAATAGGTGGTTGGAGATTAGATATGTAAGTGGGGTGAAATTTTAACGGGGTAAAAAGAAAGAATAAGGTAAATCTAAAGTGGGAAAAGTGTAAGGGAAACAAGGCACTAAATAGGGAAAGGTTAGCAAGAGAGTGGTGGCATAAAGGTGAAGTTGAGGTAGAGTAAAAAGATACTAAAGGGTAGATGAAAATAGACTGTAGAACACTAATCCCAAAGTAGAATAAAGAGAATATAAAATTAAATCCTTAATTTGTGTTACACAAGAGTCAATTTTTGATTCTGGCCCTGGGTAGCAGTATTTCTAGATTGACCTCTGGGTCTATTGGTCCTCTCTAGCCTGAACTAAAATCCGGCTATCCCTGTGGTATTCAATACTGATTTGTGTGGATGGGCTGCCCCAGAGCTGCCTCTCTAATGGTGACTGCTGACACTTATCCCCAGGCTTCAGAAAAACAGCTCTCCCCTGTGGTCTCCCATGTTATCCCCCACCAGGCAATCCCAGGTTCCTGGTTTAGCACTCAGAAGCTTGGATTAAGAGATGAAAAAACGCAAGTGCGTGAACTCAGGTTCTGCATATATGTCTGCACAAATATCCTTGCCCCCTTGGGTTTAGCAACCAGGACCCTCCCAAAATTTTTGGGCTTCCCTCCTCTGTTAGGTCCAAATGGGTTGCTTTCTCAGAATTCCCTCTGCCACCAGCTCCGAGGGCCCTCTTCCATGGTTACCAGCTCCAACAGCCACGGACTTTTTTCAGGTGCAGTTCTCCCCACTTTGCCAGCTCCCTGGGTCGCATGCCCAACCTAACCCCAGGGGAAATCTGACCTTTCCATGCCGGAGCGCAGAGCTTCTTTGAATCTGTGCGTCCGCGCCAACTGGGCACCGGTGTTCTTATTTGAAACACTTTAAACAATAAAAAAGTCATCTCTCTGAATGGAAAAAAAATAAAATGACTACATTGCAGTTTGCCATAAAAAAGGATTCAAGGGCAAATTTAAAAAATAATTTAATACTCTAAAATGCACTCCTGGCCTCACTTTGCACAATAACATACTTAACCTCTGGGTTTTGTCTGACCATGTAAC
Organism: Antrozous pallidus; assembly: GCA_027563665.1. NCBI lineage: Eukaryota > Metazoa > Chordata > Mammalia > Chiroptera > Vespertilionidae > Antrozous > Antrozous pallidus. Next base: position 135,619,690 of record CM050509.1, on the reverse strand, counting down.
CTTGTCCGTTTATGTGGTAGGTAGCTTTTCTGCCCCAGTCGACCTTTTGTTCTCCCAGTCTTCTGGTTTGAACTGTTCCATTCTGTCAAAAAAAATGTAAAAATAAAAACAGAACAAAAAGAAGAATTGAGTTGCTTTACTTTTTCTTACTAATAATAACATGTATGTATTGAGGTTGAATTATAACTCACTTCTGGGATAGGTGGTAGATGATAAATGGGAGCAGCAGTGCTAGACTGACATCCTCTGGAAGGAGCTTGATTGCCAAGGCCATCAGGAAGTCCCTGCAGGTTTCAAGTCACGCTGTCCTTAACCTTATGGGAAGAGAGGCATTCACCGAAGACAGGAGCTTTTGAAGCCATTGGTAATCCTGGTAGGTTGATTTTCATAAGATTTAGTGCACATTTGGTCCCCCCCCGCCATGTTCAATATTTCCTTGAACTGGTTTGTATACCCCAAATTCAACCTTCAGGAGATGACTACCCAAATACCGCTTAAACACATGGAATGAAATTCAAAAGTACTTGCATGATGGGGCTTGCTTCTCCAGGACTTTTCCATTATATACTGAGTGGCCAGATTATTATGATCTCTGATGCATAATAATAGTTGGGGGTCACCACAACATGAGGAACTCAAGGATTAGGGAGGGTTGGGGGTGAGGGGAGGTAAGAGATCAACTGGCCACTCAGTATATATATGCAAATTGACCATCACTCCAACACACAAGATGGCTTCCCCCATGTGGTCAAAATGGCCACCACAAGATGGCCAGCAGGGGAGGGCAGTTGTGGGTGATCAGGCCAGCAGAGAAGGGCAGTTGGGGGTACCAGGCCTATAGAGGAGGGCAGTTTTGGAGGACCAGGCCTGTAGGGGAGGGCAGTTTGGAGGGACCAGGCCTGCAGGGGAGGGCAGTTAGGGGTGATCAGGCCTGCAGGGGAGGCAGATAGGGGTGATTGGGCTGGAAGAGGAGGGAAGTTGGGTGAGACTAGGCCTTCAGGGGAGGGCAGTTTGGAGGGACCCAGGGGAGGGCAGTTGGGGGGGACCATATCTACAGGGAAAGATGTTGGGGTGGGGGCAAGGCCTGTAGGGGAGAGCAGTTGGGAGAGAACCAGGCCTGCATGGAGGGCAGTAGGGGGTTAAGGCCTGCAGGGGAGGGCAGTTGAGGGGAACCAGGCCTGCAGGGGAGGGCAGTTGGGGTGAACAGGCCTGCAGGGAAGGGGAGGTGGGACCAGTCCTGGAAGGAGGACAGTTGAGGGTGATCAGGCCTGCAGGGAGGGACATTTGTGGGGACCAGGCCTGCAGGGGAGAGCAGTTGTGGGGAACCAGGACTGTAGGTGAGGGAAGTTGGGGAAAACCAGGCCTGCAAGGGAGGGCAGTTGAGGGTGACTAGGCTGGCAGGGGAGGGCAGTTACAAGTGACCGGGCCAGCAGGGGAGGGAAGTTGGAGCAACCAGGCTGGTAGGGGAAGACAGTTAGGGGTAATCAGGCCAGCAAGGGAGCAGTTAGGCATCCATCAGGCTGAGAGGGGAGTGGTTAGGGGGTGATCAGGCTGGCAGGCAGAAGCGGTTAGGGGCAGGCAGGCAGGTGAGCGGGTGTGGGGGGGGGAAGCCAGCAGTCCTGGATTGTGAGAGGGATGTCTGACTGCCCGTTTAGGCCCGATCCCACCAGGATTGGGCCTAAACAGGCAGTTGAACATCCCTCAAGGGGTCCCAGATTGGAAAGGGTGCAGGCTGGGCTGAGGACCCCCCCCCCATGCATGAATTTCATGCATCAGGTTTCTAGTATATATATATTAGAGGCCTGGTGCATGAATTTGTGCATGGGTGGGGTCCGGCCAGCCTGGCCAGTGGGAGGGGTCATGGGCAGTTGGCTGACCTGCCTGCTGGTTGAATTGCTGGTCAAGGGGACAATTTACATATTAGCCTTTTATTATATAGGATATACATGGAGTGGCCAGATTATGATAATCTCTGAATGCATAATAATCTGGCCACTCAGTGTATGAATAAACCTGGGCTGTCCTACTGGAGGATGAGAGACCATGAGGGAATAAACCAAGGTGCAGCTGGCTGATGATGCAGCAAGCACAACAATCAGCTGAGGTTGCCATAGATCAGTAAAACCAGTCCACTGAATCAATTTCAAATTGCTGTCCCCCAGAAGCATGAGCTGAATGGTTTTTGATCTACAGTTAGCTTTGTGTGAAGTATTCAGTGTATAATAGATTCTCAGTAAATGAGTTTTCTTCTTCCTCTTGTATCCATAATCACTTTCTCTTTTAATCCCATAAAGGAAGGACTTTAAGGCAAAGCCACAGATGCAACCAGCTCAGGTTGATCTGTGGCTTTTTGTTCATGGTGCATATCATCTCCTTGGCCAGCACAAGTCATGATTTAACTGACTGGCTCTTTTCATTGGTGACAGAGCATACTTTCCAAAAATGGCCATAATATTTCCACATACTCTTCCAGAGTCTTGCCACCCTTACCTCCCCATCGAGAGGTGGAGTCTATGTTGCTTTTCCCTTGAACATTGGATGGGTCTTTGTGACAGTCTTAACTAATACACTACAATATTAGTTGTGACAAATATGTGACTTTCAAGGCTAGGTCATAAGAGGCAATGTAGCTTCTCTCTCTCTCTCTCTCTCTCTCTCTCTCTCTCTCTCTCTCTCTCTCTCACACACACACACACACACACACACACACACACACACACACACACACACACACAGTCACTGTTGGAGTCCTGAGCTACCATGTCACAATGTAAGAAGTCTGACTAACCTGTGGCTGTCATATTGGAGAGACCACACAGAGACGGAGATGCTTGGGGAGGCTCAGTTGTTCAGCTCTGAGCTGTTTGAGCCTTTCCAGTCCATGCGTAGACATTTAACTGAATAAGCATACAAGATGATCTCTCAACTAAAAAATCATGAATAACTTGGACTAGCACCTCTTTTGGTGCAACAGGAAACTTTTCTACAATACTATCTGGTATAGTCACCATGCAGTGTGCTGTTGTCATGTTTTTTCTTATATAGGCAATCCACAGTTAAGAACTCCAGGCTGGTGCTGGCTAATGGGATAATGAGCATGAAGACTAGTCATTAGGACAACATATAGTCAAAACTCACAGAGACAGAAAATTAGAAGGGAATTCTGGATTAGTGAAAGTCTGAAATATGATTTTTTTGTTAAATTTTAAATGAAATATGATTCTTCCCCTTTCAAATATTTACACAAAGAAAGACATGTAGCCCAATGACTGGTATCCTCAAGACATTCAGTATTAATAACAGCTAACTCTGAGCACCTGCTTCATACCAGAGGCTGTTCTAAGCACTTCCCATGAATTAAAAAATTTAATCATGTTAACACCACCATATGGGAAGTACTATTACTACCTCATTTTGAAAAACATGTCAAAGATAACACAAGTAATAAATGGCAAAGTTAGAATCTGAATCTAGCAGACTGGCTCTACAGTCCATGATTTTAAACACCAAACTGCACTGTTTCTCACTAATTATGAAAGAAACAAATGTTTTCCAATTAAGTTATAACAATAAGAACATTTTAAGTAAATGGATATAACCAAGGGTTGATATCTTGAGAGACTGTAATGGGGATTCTGGATTAAAAATGTTCAAAATAATTTCTAAATAGAAACAATTTTAATCCTATTCACAAAATCATGAATATAAGAACTATAAACCAAATACTCCATTCTATGTACAACCAGATGTTATATTTATGTTTTATCCACGTTTTTGAGCACGAGGAAAATTTTATGCACCTATTAATAATTAACAATAAAAATTGCATAAAATATGAGTAAATTATACACTTAGTAAAAACTCCTCAATAAAAATTTTGGCATAAGCATCTGAGGAGTAAAGCAATACTAACAATCTAAACTTTATTAGACATGTGGATTAAATAAACTGCTTTCAAGCCAGCATATGTGTGGCAAGGAAGCTTTCCTTCCAAAATAATTCCAGAACCTGATCCCTCTCACGACCACCACTGTTACCTCCCTAGTCTAAGCCACCATCTTCTTTAGCATGGATTTTATAATAGTCTCACAACCAGCTTCCTGCCTCCACTCTTGACACCCTAGAACCCGCCCTCCCCACTGCAGCCAGAGTGACCTTTCAAAGATGAAAATCAGATGTCACTCTTCTGTTTAAAACCCTCCAGGAGTTTCTTGCTGGATTTTGCCCACCTCTCTGACTTTATCTTCCTCTCTCACCAGCCTGCAGACACACTGGCCTTTTGGAAACATGTTTCAGAGGCTTTGATTTGCAATTTCCTCTGCTTTTGGGTCTTCGCCTAATTGGCTCCTTCTCCCAGTTTGTGTCTCAGCAAAAATATCACCTCTCCAGAGAGGCGTTCCCTTGAGGATCTTTTCAAATTTTGTCACCCATAGTTCTCCATCACCTCAATGTGTTTCTTTATTGTGAACATCACAATTTCTATTAACTTGATCTTTTATTTTGTTTTCTTCTTTACATTCTGTCTTCACCTATAAGTTAGTCTCCCTTTTATCTGTTTTGTTATGGAACAAAATACTCCAAAATAAGTGATGTAAATAATCACTTATTGAATTATTCCCGGTTTTGTAGTATGCCAATATGGCCTAGGCGCCACTGGATTATTCTGCTTGGGCCAGGATTGGCTGATTTTTGGCTGGATCTTCTCATGCATCTGCTGTCAACTGATGGGTCAGTGTGACTGGCTGGTTTATAATGGCCTTCATTGGGAAGTCTGGGACACTGGGGCCTTTCTTCATGTGCTCTCTCACACTCTACCAGGTTAGCCCAGGCTTCTTCATATGGCACTCATAGCCTTCCAAGGGTTTGGGAGTGGAAGTTTCAAGGCTTCTTTAGGTCTAAGGTAAGAATGGACACAGGGTCACATCTGTTGCATTCCATTGGTCAAACAAGTCATAAGGCCAGCCTGGATTCAAGCGGTGTGGAAATAGACTCCACCTCTTGATGAGAGGAGCTGCAAAGTATTGTGGCCATTACTACATTTGACCACACCCCATTGGACTGTATCTCCATGGGAGTGGGGCCTTGGCCTTGCTCCATGGACTGGTGTTTGGAAACTACTGCTCAAAAGCTCAGGACTGTGCTACATTCTGGTCAGTTCCATATTCAATCCTCACTTTGGGTTAAGTTATTCAAGATGTGGCAATTCTGCCTTTCACATTAACCCACTCTGGAATGTAACCACCAACTGAGAAACTGTCAGCTCTAGAGAAAAATTACCCAAGCTGGAATGGTGGGAGGGGAGGGGGTAATATGAGAAACTTCAAATTAAAGAGTGAGGCCGAAAATCTGTCAAGTTCTGTAAGATAAAAATCTTCTCAAAAGGGCACATCTGCCAACACTGCATTTTCACAAGCAGTCTTGACTGGAAATGAGGTCAGCATGAAACTAGTGTCCTCTCTCCCAGTCCTGGGGAGACAGTGGAGGGATTTCGATGAGAACTAAATTGGATCCCCAAAAGTCAGTACTCTGTATCCTATCTTAATAAAAAAAAGAAACCTCTGAAACTGAAAGAGATGTTGGTCAGGGCAATCTCATTTCTACTGTGGATTTGGAATTAGGCTATGTGGAGTTTTACCCTTCTCTCACCTGAAATGTTTCAAAGTAGACTCTATTGAAATATATTCCGTGTTTCAGAGGTAAGTCATTAAATTAGCCCATTAGTCAGTATTTAGAGATGATCTAGTGCATTTGCAGCACTGTGCTGAATGTCTTGGGGACACCAAAGAACAGGGAGGTTCTGCTTTTAGAGAACTTATGAGGGACACAAAGGCCCTGAAGGCACTGACAGTTAGCCTGTCTGCTGGCAGCATTCCCTGCAGCTAGGACAACGAGGCTTTCCTCAAGGGAGGATTTGGGGGCACAGACCCATGTCTATAACAGCTATAATTTATGAAGAATTCAAATATGCAGGCATTCTGCTACGTGATTGATGCTATCATGCAATTGATTTTTTCCAATTCTCTCTAGACATGAGTGCTATCAGCATCATTATTTTATCAATGGAAACTGAAGGCCAAAGTTACAGGATTAAATCCAAGATTTCAACCCACATTCTTCTAACTTCATGCTAGAACACCGTCCTGGCTACCCAGTCTAAGATGATCAGTAGTACAACTAAACAATAGTATCTATTTTTTGTTTGTTTGTTTGTTTGTAAAAATATATTTTATTGATTTTTTACAGAGCGGAAGGGAGAGGGATAGAAGGTCAGAAACAAGGATGAGAGAGAAACATCGATCAGCTGCCTCTTGCACGCCCCCTACTGGGGATGTGCCTGCAGCCAAGGTACATGCCCTTGACTGGAATCGAACCCGGGACCCTTCAGTCCTCAGTCCGAGGCTCTATCCACTGAGCCAAACCGGTCTCGGCAACAATAGTATCTATTATTATGCCAGACTTTACTTGAATTATTTTTACTAAGTATTTACCAGAACCTTAGGAGATAGTTACAGTTATGTCCATTTCACAGATAGGGAAACTGAGGCACAAGGAGATTAAGTTCTTGTCCAAAGTTGTAAAGCAGCTCAAGGTAGTTTTCCTCATAATTTTATGAACTGATGGTGACCATCCTTCTTGTTCTTGGTGCTGATCTGGTTCAGTGGTAGGAGTCCTGCGGTCCACCAATAGTGCCTTCAAGAGACATTAACTTGGGAATACTGACTATTTCCAAAAAACCGTCCCAATGACCCTGATGCTGTTCAGAGTGGGACAGTTGTTACTTCCATTTCTTTTGTTGCCCTAAATTTCCTCCCTGCTGAAATCCTTATGGATTTTCTCCTTTGCTCCTTCATTGCAGGCTGGTTCTGTGGAAATTCCTTCCTTCTCTCTTTGCCTGTTATGGTCTTCCCTCCTAAGAAAGCTGAAGGTCCATGGTGCACAGCCAAGGAGGGGGGAGGAGACTTTAGAAACAAGGCCACCAAAGGGGCCCTCCTTAGAAGCTCCGGAGCAAAGATACTGAGCAGCAGACCCAGAGGAATGTGCCCTGGATCCGGCAGCCTCCTGTTGGCTTGAGTTCAGGCAAATGAAAGCTGTCTTTAGAAGGAGGCCAAAGAAACCCAGCCTTTCCCATTTCTTGGACATAACACCCAATTACTATCTTAGAAAATTCCAGCTGGAGAGGCTCCAGAAATGACTGCAATGCTCCCTCTTGTTCTGTATAGGATAGGACTGAAATTCAGAGGTCATGACTAGTACAAGGTTGTACAGCCTTTTAGTGACAGAGCCAGGCCTAGAGCACTCATAGCCAAGTCACTGTTCTTTCCAACCATGTTCCAGCAGGGTTTCCAGACTTCAGTCCTTTGGAGACAATTTTTACAATTTTTGCCATATCCACACACCATCTGTGCCATTGCTTCATATTTTCTTTGTACTGACTAATATTTTAAACAAATCAAATATATTGAAAAGGGAAGCTTCAAATTACTAATTTGTTCTGGTTTTACATTTTGCTAATAAATACATCCAATGTAAAATTAAATTATTTTGCACCCCCCCACCCCCGGCAGCATGCTCTCTACCTTTTTGGAAATAGGACTCTACAGATAACCACGTGAAAGCTCCTAGTTTGAGTTCTTCTTCTGTTATTTACTGGCTGCATCATCCTGGGCAAATCATTCCATCTTTCTGAGTTTCAGTTTTCTCATCTGCGAAGTGACAGTTAATACTAAATTCTACCTCTGCATTCCTTATAGAGAGGTTATGAGAATCAAACATGGAATATGCTTGAATGAGCTTTATTCATCCAAATAATCTAAATCAATGAAAGGTTCCATTCTCCTCTTATGAGGTTTATTTTCCCATTTACAGTAGAACTATTTATTCAGTTGCTTATCTTCAAAGAGATAGAGGTCTTCTAGTACAGATTCCATTTTTTTTTCCTGAAAGAGAAAATGCCTATTGTCACATGCTTATCTGTCCTATGGGGTCTCTACTCCTCCTTGGTACTCAAAGAAATCCCCTGGCAGGTGATGAATGAAGATTTATTTTCACATGACTTGGTGAAAAGACTTTCCTAAACAGAGTTTAAGTCTCCAAAGTCAGAGAGGAAAATCTCCTAGAATGGCTCAGCTGGTATAGGTCTGGACAGGGTAGGGAAAATTCTGGCCTGTGGCTAAGAAATCCAATTTAAAGTTTTGGTAGTAAAGTGACAGGAAAGGCCCTTTTCAGTGCCTAAGGGTCGAGACAGTGAATGGATGTCAGTTTGCAGCCTTGGCTGGTACCAAGAACCAGTAATAAATTTCACCAGAGATAAGCAATTTTCTTTTTTCTTATCCAGCCTCTATAAAAATCTCAAAGAAAGGGCTTGTTGAGACTTTTGGATTTTAAATTTGTTGAAGACAGGGTGTGTGGGTTGTGTGGGTGTGTGTGTACCACTTAGAGCACTTGTGTGTTAGACACTAGCATTTACAAATATTAACTAATTTATTCTGCTCAACAACCTGTGAAGCAAGTAAGTACTGTTAGTAAATAGCCTCATTTTTCACATGAAGAAACTTAGGCATAGAGAAGTTAAGTGATTTGCCTGAGGTCATGCATCTAGTGTTGGGTGGATCTGGGGTTTTAACCCAGTCAATTTGGCTCCTCCTCTTAACTAGTATGCTATGTTTTGAAATATAAACATTTTGAATGTCCAATTCCCACGACCTTTTAAGGCCTAATTTCTAAGGTTCCTGCTGCCTGAGGATTCTCCTGACCTCATACAAGAGAAACCGTCTCTTAACTGCAATTGCACTTTCTTTGTACCTCTCTAAAGGCATATACCATCCTCTAGTTTGCATTAGAAGGATTTTTATGCCTTATCTTTGTGTGTGTGCACGCACGCATGTGTGTTTACCTTGATAGTCATTAATGCTTTATACCAGTGGTAGGCAAACTCATTAGTCAACAGAGCCAAATATCAACAGTACAACGATTGAAATTTATTTTGAGAGCCAAACTTTTTAAACTTAAACTTGTTCTAATGCCACTTCTTCTAAAGAGACTCGCCCAGGCCATGGTATTTTGTGGAAGAGCTGCACTCAAGGGGCCAAAGAGCCGCATGTGGCTCGCGAGCCGCGGTTTGCCAACCACTGCTCTATACCAAGTATTTCTGGCATTCCACTTTCAGGCATATGGTAGAATTGCATATTCTGGCTCCCTTATGATGAAGTGGGATCATGTGACTTGTTCTGGTCAAGGATTTATGAGCACAATGTATGTGAGTCACTTCAGGGTTGACCAATGACTCTTCTATGAAAAATTCTCTGGAATTCTCCTTTGCTCTGGCAGAGTCACAGGCAACATTTAAGACTGGTCTCTCTGTTTGGGTCCCTGACAGGCCGTGAAGGGCAGGTTCCCCTGTCAATCCATGATGGACATATACTATGAATACATTTTAAAACAAATTCTTATACATTGCTAGTGGGAAAGCAAAATGGTACAAACACTTTGGAAAAGAGTTCTTATGTTTTATAAAGTTAAACCTACACTTATTAGGAATCCCTGTTATAGGTTTCTAGAGACCCATTGCAGGAAGGTTCCTACAAGAATAGAGCTTCCTGTGGCCTGAGCAAAGCTCCCTCCCTTCTCTGCTGCCTCACTCCCTTCTCCACTACCTCACTCTCTCCCGTCTCTGCTGCCTTGCTTCCTTCTCTGATGCCTCCCTTCCTCTCATCTCCTCTGCCTCACTCCTTCCCTTCTTCCCCACCCCGTTTGCTCTTTCTTCAGTGCTTGGCTTCCTTCTACGCTGTCTTCTGCAAACAGATATACAAATTAACCACCATCTTGGTTTGATTAATTTGCATACTTGCTCTAATTGGCTTGTAGGTATGGCTTGTGGGCATGGCTTTGTGGGTGCAGTGAAGGTATGGTCAATTTGCATATTACTCTTAAATAGGATGTGCTCAAGAAATGAATACATAGGTTTACACAAAAACCTGTACATGAATATTTTTAGGGGCTTTATTCATAATTGCCAAAATCTAGAAATAACCCAAATGTCTTCAAGCTGGTTAATGGTTAAACAAATTGTGCTACATTCATATATTCCTTAGCAGTAAAATAGAAGAAACTATTGACACATAAACAACTTGGATGATTCTCTAAGGTCTTATGCTAAGTAAAAGAAGGCAGACCCAAAATGCTACATATTCTATGGTTCCATTTACATGACATTGTGGCAAAAGTAAAACTCTAGGGACTTATAGGGATAGAGAACAGATCAGCAACTGCCAGGGTGGAACAAGGGGTTGAATACAAAAGGACACCTTGAGGAAATTTTTTGGTGTGATAGAATTGTTCTGTGTCTGGATAGTGGTGGTACTTACACAATCGCATGCATTTGTTTAAGATTATAGAACTATATACCACAAAGAATTAATTTCACTGTGTGTGAATTAGAAATCTATAATAATAAAAGTGCAATATGCTAATCAGACTGGATAGCCAAATGACCTTCCAGACGTCATTCTGGATGTGCTTCCAAATGAAGCCGTGGTGGTGGGGGCTGAAACAGAGGTCGTTAGGGGTGATCAGGCAGGCAGTCGAGCAGTTAGGGGTGATTAGGCAGGCAGGCAGAGTGGTTAGGGGCAATCAGGCAGGCAGAGACATTGGGGGTGATCAGGCAGGCAGGTGGGTGGTTAGGAGCCAGCAGTCCCAGATTGTGAGAGGGATGTCCAACTGCCAGACATCCCTTGAGGGGTTCTTTATTATAAGAGGGTGCAGGCCAGGCTGAGGGACCCTCATGCACAAATTTCATCTTGCAAAAGGGCCTCTAGTAGATAAATAAAAAATAATGAATGCATATGTTATGTGAGTTTAGTACATCCTGATAATTTTTCTTAAATCTCTGTCTCTACTTCCCTATCAGAAGTAGATGTGTGTGTGTGTGTGTGTGTCTGTGTGTGTGTGTGTGTATGTCTCCTAAATTCAAGTTTCCAAGGGAGCAGAAATCATCTATGCTCAAATAATTCCTCCATCTCCGCCTCAGCGTGAGTCACCCTTTTGTTAACAGGAGACAGGGAAAGTCTCTGGAGGCATTTTAGCATGAAGTGCTTATCCTGCCTCAGACTGCAGTGCCAATCTCTCATCTGGCTTCCCGCTAATGTGCTCACTATTGTGTCAGTTGGCTTTCCCAAATAATCCATTGGGTGGAGCAGCCAACTGGCTCTGTCACACATCCTGGTGTTGACAGATCCGTGATGATGAGGAGGATAGGAAAGAAGGATGGCCTGGTTCAGTGTCTCCTGAAATTAATGGGGGAGCAACTCTCCCTTGTATTTTTTAAAATTCTCTATTGTTTAAAGTATTACATGAGTCTCCTTCCCTTATATATATATTTTTAACTTTAAATTTAAAAAAATAGTGATTTTTTACAGAGAGGAAGGGAGAGGGATAAAAAGTCAGAAACATTGATGAGAGAGAAACATCGATCAGCTGCCTCTTGCATATCCCCCATTGGGGATGTGCTGGCAGCCAAGGTACATGCCCTTGACCAGAATCGAACCCAGGACCTTCCAGTCTGCAGGCCAATGCTCTATCCACTGAGCCAAACCAGTTTCAGCAGCTTTAAATTTTTGATAACATTTATATAGTAAAAGGCATAAAGTGCACAAATCTTAAGTGTTTTGTTTGATGAATTTTTTTCTACCCAGATTAAGATTTAGAACTATTTTCCAGTACCCTAAGATAACTCCTCATGCCCCTTCAGTCAGTAACCATCTCCCCTTCCCTTCTAGAGGTAATCACTATCCTGAACTCTATCACCATAGATGAACTTTGCCTGTTCTTGAACTTCACATGAATGGAATCACACAGTATACACTCTTGAGTCCAGTTTCTATAAGATTCATTCATGTTGTATATATTAGTAATATTTTTTTGCTGTTTAGTATTCTATTGCATGAATATTCAACAATTATTTATCCAGTCCTATTGTTGAACATTCGTGTTTTCACAGTATTTTTTTAAAAATAGAAGTCCTCTTCTTAATTAAAAAAATTAAAATGGATTTTTAGAGATAGAGGAAGGAAGAGAAAGACAGAGAAACATCATTGTGAGAGTAAAACATCTATTGGCTGCCTTCTGCAGGCCCACTACTGGGGCCTGAACTCACAACCTGGGCATGTGCCCTGACTGGGAATTGAACCAGCAAGGGGTGATGCCCAAACAACTGAGCCACAATGGCTTTTACAGTCTTAGGCCAGTATGAATAAATCTATTATGAACATTTTTGTAAATGCATTCATTTCTCTTGAGTTTATGCCTAGCATTTGGATTGCTGGACTATAGAATATGCATATATTTATCTTTTTTTAAAAAATATATTTTATTGATTTTTTACAGAGCGGAAGGGAGAGGGATAGAAAGTCAGAAACATCGATGAGAGAGACATCGATCAGCTGCCTCTTGCACGCCCCCTACTGGGGATGTGCCCGCAGCCAAGGTACATGCCCTTGCCGGAATCGAACCCGGGACCCTTCAGTCTGCAGTCCGACGCTCTATCCACTGAGCCAAACCGGTCTCGGCTGCATATATTTATCTTTAATAGACATTGCCAAACAGTTTTCCAAAGCTATTGTACTATTTTGAATTCCTATCAGCACTGTATGAGAGCTCCTGTTGCTCTGCACCTTTACAGCACTTAATATTGTCAGTCTTATTAATTTTAGCCATTGTGATGGTATCTCAATACGGTCTTAATTTTCCCCTTAAAATGTACACACGCTCCTTTGGTGTTGCCACAATTTCAGAATTTCTGATTGGTTTCAGGGGTGTGAAGTGGAAGTGAAATGGCGATTGGAAGTGATGGGCTGGTGGGAGAAGCACTCTCATTAGGAGAGAGAGCTTAAGAATTGCCTCAGCATGAACAACATTAACTGATGAACAAAAAATTGACCCAGAGGCAGAGAAACATCAATCAGAACGTCAAACTTCAGGGAAGGTAGGGGATGGTGGGGGTAAGGAGGAGAGATCAACCAAAGGACTTATATGTATGCATGTAAGCATAATCAATGGACACAGACAACAGGGGGTTGGGGGTATGAATGGGAGGTGCGGGGTAATGGGGGAATAAGGACACATATGTAATACCTTAATCAATAAAGAAATTAAACAAAAAGAATTACCTCAGCATTGAAGTCCAGAAGAGAACAGAATGTATGTGTCTATTTTCCTGAAGACTCTCCCTTCAGAATGCAGGCTCACTATTGACAGGCATACTAATTCTTCCAGGAAACTGTGCTTGAGTTATGAAGGCAGAATATGTCCCTCCTCTGGGCAGATGAGCTGCTCTGAAGCTTTTTCTAGAATTATATAAACTGGCATGGCATTTCTAGTCAATTGTTTTCAGAATGACAATGTATCAGTTTAACTACCACTCCCCTGATGCATTTGTCAATTGAAAGAGAAAATGGAAAAAGAACATAAGAAACAATGGAATGTTTTTCAAGATGTGGGATACCAAATCTCACCTTTACTTTTGGATTTGGCTTGTTGATGACCCTGTAAGCACAGGCACCTTTAAAACAGAAATCCATCAAGCAGGTTAACTACCAGGTATTTCTCTGCCCAATTCCTCAGGCCTGTCCTGATTTATGGTGGGAAAATAATGGAGAAATCTGGGGATGCATAAACAGCCCTAAGTGCTCTCATTCTGGGCTCATTTTGGCAGCCCCAGCCCCAATGCCCATGGTAGCCCAAGGAAAAATCCATCAACTCAACTTGCAAATACCTCTTAGGATCTGAGTGTGAATTTGGACTGTGCTACCAATTGTGTGACCTTGGCATGCTAACTGGCATTACAGAGCCTCAAATTCTTCATTTATAAAGCACATATACTAATATTTACCTCACAAGGATTTTTTTAGGGGTAAAAATTAGTTGGGACAACAGATGCAAAAGTACCTTTCATATACATAGTAGGTGCTTAATAAATATTACTGATCCAGTAGTTCCAAACTGGATATAGTTCAGATGTCCTTCAATAGGTCAATAGTTAAATAAACCATGTCATATACATCTTATGGGAAACTACTAATACACACAAAACTTAGATTAATCTACACAGTATTATGCCAACTCAAAGAAATTCTAAAGGTTACATAATATATGATTCCATTTATATAACATTTTTCAAATGACAAAATTTTACAAATGGAGAACAGTTTAGTGGTTGCCAGGGGTTAAGGATGGAGTGAAAGGGCGAAAGGGAGGAGGGTATGGTTACAAGAGAGCACTATGAAGGAGGTTCTAATAACAAAACTATTTGGTATCTTGGCTATGGTGGTGGGCATACAGACCTACACATGTGATAAAAAGCCTAGAACTAAACACACACACATACACCACACACACACACACACACACACACACACACACACACACACACACACCACACACACACACACACACACACACACACACACACACTAGTAAAATAGGGAAATTCAATTAAGATCTGTGGATTCTTATCATTGTTAATTCCCTGGTTGTGATATTGTATTGTAGTTTTGTAAAATGTTATCATTCAGGGAAACTGGATAAAGAGTTCACAGGAACTCTTTATATTTTACAACTTCATATAAATCTATAATTATCTCAATAAAATTTTCAGTTAAAGATACTATTGAGCCCTGACCAATTTTTTTCAGTGGATAGAACATCGGCCTTCAGACTCAAAGGTCCCAGGTTCAATTTTAGTCAAGAGCAGGTACCTTGGTTGCAGACATATACCTAGTAGGGGGTGTGCAAGAGGCAGCTGATCAATGTTTCTTTCTCATCGATGTTTCTAACTCTCTATCCTTCTCCCTTCCTCTCTGTAAAAAATCAATAAAATATATTTTTAAAAAGATACTATTGATGTCTAAGTATTATATGGGCCATGGATTATAAGAAGTTCTAGTTAACAACAAGTTCAATTAAATAACTTAAGAAAAAACATATTACTTCCTTAAATATATTTATAGATTACAGGAAAAATCCTGACTTGGTAAATATTAACATGTGTATGGGTGTAAACGAGGGAGAAATCACAACTTAAATCAAGAAAATACTATAGTTTTTAAAAGCTTCTCTATCTCCACACACCTTCCATCTTCTATTTCTCTTCCTCCTTCCCCCTCTCTTTGGATACTCAAGTCTCTCATTAAGCCTAAGTCCCAAAAGGAAGGACAAACTAAGTTACACTAAGTAAGTTATTCCTAACTTGCTTGATTCATTTTTTATTTGCTGTTTCTCCCTCATGTCTGCCCACTCTTCATCTTGAACTCATCTTTGAGCTCTATTATAGTGACTTGCATGTACTGTTCATTAAATGCTAGAAGCTGGTCATTGTTTTAATAATAGAGAGCTCTGGACAGGGAATTTGGAGGGCTTAATTGCTCTGAAGGGTCGAGGTTAATTACTGGATGTTGGTGGTTGAAGCAGCCCTCACCTGTTAGTCCTAAGTAGATTCATTGATTGGCTTTTACTGGTGTTTCCTGCCTGGGGGATATGGGTATCTTATGATCTTAATCTTAATAAAAGGAATGGTAAAGCCAGAGTGGGGAGTAGTCCTCCCACTAGAATTAGACTACTGCCTGGCCCCCATTTTCCAAATTAATGTTTTTATAAGTCTCTATTCGTTTGTGTGTGGCCTTGTCCAGAACCCGAACCCTGAACCGGGACCCTGAATCACGCCAGATGTGAAAGGGGTTCCCACAATTAAATATTTGGTGAATCTAATGAAAGAATTTTGAAAGAGGATTGTTGATTAGTATAATTCCTAAGTTAGAGGAATTTCTCTCTAATGGTGAAATGCTCACCACCTTGGGACCTGGTAGAGGAAGGTAGTTAGGAATGGGGAACTTTTCTGGCTCTGTTCAAATAGTTTAACAGAACTGCCTGCCCACTCTAGTCTTATCCACATACAAAGCTCATCTTTCTCCAAATACGTGTTCAAAGTTTTAAACAACTTAGCCTAAAATTGTAAGAGCATGTACCTACTGGGACATCAAATTGTCATTAACACAATGTGACTTCTGGTGAGTGTTCTAGATCTATCAGATGATGATGATTGATGAGGAGAATTTTGTCTCTTAAATTCATGATCTTGCTTCTCCTATCCTGGGAAAACACTTTCAAAATTCTATACATAATGTATTTGAGGTAATATTAAAAGATTTCTCTCTCTGGCTTCAGAAGTGCCCTCTGGAGAACAATAATTAACTTGAATTCAGATTTATACAAAATGCAATAAAAACAACTCAATATTTTAGTTATTGGCAAACCAATTTTCATTTCCTTAGAGTATATATAATTAAAAATGGAAGCCAACACTACACAATTTCACATAACTTTATTCTTCAACTTAGATATTAGGATAATGTTTTAAAATATTACACAAATGTGTTTTTCCTTTTCGATAGGTAGCCATGCTGCAGGAGGTAGACATAGCACAGGACAAAAAGAAACAGAATCACTTGCTGTTTTTCTGTTATTAAGATCATGCCATAAGATGGAGGCTATTTTGGCAGGACGTAGACATAGCTTAGGACAAACTAATCTATGCTTAGCTTTAAGTTAACTAAGATTTTTAAAAGCCCTGACTAGGAAAATGATCTTGAAAGCCAGACTAATAAGGGAAGAAAAAGGCTTTTCGCATGATTCCCAAAGTTGGGCACTTATAAAATAGAAGCCGAAGCTTAGAGGGTTGGTCATGTAATGGCCATAGAGAAGCAGGATGAGGATACAGTGTAGGTAAGGAAAGCTGCTGTTTCCAGGAGATGGACCACACTTTCAGTTATGGGAGGTGAAGCTGGTCAGAGAAAGGAAGAAGCAAACAGCTCCCTATATTCCTATCCTTCATGTGCTCCAAATAGGGCATGCGAGCAGAAGTAAGGGATGGTGGAAACACCCACATGGGCTTAGGATAATCTGGGTAAGTGACCACCTCACCAGCACATCCTGAATTAGTACAAGCATCTCAGAGAAACCTGCCCTACCATTGTGTTCATCCTCTTTGATGAGAGAGAATTTGAAGCATCGGCAGCCCCAGTTGTACATACTACAGAAGGCAGGAGAGAATTCCTGGCTCCTGACTTGGCCATGAAAACATTGAGAGGGCAGATGTACTCCAGAAAGCCTCAGGAGACCTTGCAGAATTTGTGGATCTTGGAATGGAGGCAATGGCAATGGCCACAATTAACGGCGGGAGGTATCAGCACAATACCCCTCAAACAAGCCTCACCTCAGTGGATACCAGGGCAGGATAACAAGTGATCAGGTGTGTCAAACCACCCCCAGAGGACAGCAGGGGTATCAAGCCATTTTCCCACAGCCATAAAAATGCACCTATTCTCCATATTGGAAAAAAGAGGAGGAAGAATCCTTGATAGGGAGGCAAAACTGAAAAACTAACTACCTGAAAGAAGCAATTACAGTAAGAAGAAACTGAGCTGCCTATAATTAGCACCATTAGTGGAGATAGGAGCTAAAAGCAAGAAACAAGTTATATTTTTATATGCCCCAGTTGATAAATTTTAAATGTTTCAGTGGTGCACTTTTTAAAACCTATAATTTATTCAAAGAAGAATGGGCAAAGGAATTGTGGCAAATGCATGGAAGTGAAGAAGATGAGTTCTATTTCCAAGCGATAGTCCTCAGTTTCCTGCTTTGGTGGCTGGTTAGTGCTGCTGACTTCCCTAAGACAGTAAATGAGAAGGAAGAATGCATGTTGACAGAAGGAGAAGGTGTGGCAGCCAGTCTGGAATTATGTCAGGGGTGGACAACCTTTTTTCTACCAAGGGCCATTTGGGTACTTATAACATCATTCATGGGCCATACAAAATTACCAACTTAAAAATTAGCCTGCTTTACTTGGTCGAATATTTAATTAGCTCATCCCTAAAGACTTGGCAGGGCCATATCAAATGATTTTGTGGTTCTTACTGGTATAAAGCCCTTGGGCTGGATGTTCCCCACCCCTGGATTATGGTTAGAGATACTTCTGGGTTAATAAGTTAGAGATGCTGAAGAGGCAGGGTACTTCTTTCACTCTGCCTGCCTGATTCAACCATCCACTGTTTCTGGGGTCTGAGGTTGGCTCAAGAATGTTGACACCCTGAGCCTATTGCCCCTTCACATTTCTCAAATAGGCTTCACTCCACTGAAAGTATTTCATTTCTTTCTAAAAGTCAGTCTCTGCTGGGAACCAATTCCAGCATGTAATAATTACAAGAGTTTCACCGAAAGGTTGGTGAAGCTTGGGCAGCTCAACAAGGGCTGAGTCAAATGTAGTTTACCTGATGGAACAGCTAAACGGCACTTCTCCCAAACCTGAATAGGATTGTTAACTGCCAGATATCTCAGGGCATTTTATTGCCTCCTGTTGGACAAACACCTGAACAGCTGTAGGCTATTCCCCAAACTGACAATGTTTCTGTAAACCCTTTGATACCTTTACCATTTGAAGTGTATTATCTCCACCTTGCCTTAGGATAAATCATGTTAATATAAGCAGGGTCCTGAGTCAAGGAGGGGAGTCTTCAGTTCCTTTAGCTGAAGATCCTCTGACCCCCCAATGCCTTTCAAAATTATTTTTCATCTCCAGATTCTTTAACCATCTACACATCAGCCCCTTTCTCCAGAATGCAGAACCCTTTGTAAGGCTGGGACAAGAACCCCAGCAGTCTCAGTTCTCCACAGCTCTATTTAAGAAGGCTTTCCCACTTCCCAGCTTGGATGCTGTGGTCATCTATTGCTGCATAATAAATCACCCCAGAACTCAGTGACATGAAAAAACCACTTATGTTTGTGGATGCTGTGGGTCAGGAATGGTTTATTTCTGTTACACAATGGGTCTTCAGAGGTTGATGGTGACCTGATAGCTGGGAGCTAGTATCATCTGCAGGCTCACCTTAGCTGAGGTTGTCAGACAAAAGACCTACACATGTCAATATGGTGTCTCAGTTTTAAGAATAAGCATCCCAAGAAAGAGAGAGCAGGGTGGAAGCTATATTGCCTTTTTTAGTCTAATCTTGAAAGTCACACACCACTTTTGCTACATTCTGTTTGTTAAAGCAATTGCAAATACCCACCCAGGTTCGTGGGGAGGGAAAATAGATTCCACTACTGGATGGGGGAGCGTGAAAATTCTGGAAAAGCATGTGGTACTGAAAATACTGTAAAATACTTAAAATATATATTTTATTGATTTTTTACAGAGAGGAAGGGAGAGGGATAGAAACTCAGAAAGACCGATGAGAGAGAACCATCAGCCTCCTCCTGCACACCCCCTTCTGGGGATTTGCCTGCAACCAAGGTACATGCCCTTGACCTGAACTGAACCTGAGACCTTTCAGTCCACAGGCCGACACTCTATCCACTGAGTCAAACCCGTTTTGGCTAAAAGATATTTTTTGAAAATACTCAGTATAGTACTAGAAGCCCTTAGATACCCTTCGACCTATTTCCTCTCTACCCTTGCATTTTACTGGGGTCTTATTCCACATTCTTCCCCTTTCCATCCTCTTTCAGAAAGAGTTCCTCTGTCTCTCCTAGGCCCACTTCCCTTTAGTAATCCCCTTGATCCATCACTCCCTGTTCCAACCTTCCCCAGTTCCTTTCCTATAATAAAACCCACTTCATATACAGGTGTCACCTAGCCCTCTTCACATTCCCTGTGAGAATTGGGGCTTGGGAAGCTGATGCATAAAATGTTGATAATATGGCTACTATTACTGCTGTGAGTAAGAAACTGTCCTTCATCTTTGATCCAGGAGTCTTATGTCTTTTACAAGCATCCACAAAACGGTGGCAGACTAGCTTATTAGTTTGCAAACAGTAAAATCTTAGACCCTTGGTAGTTCTTTTTAAAATTTTTTTTTAAATCCTCACCAGAGGATATTTTCCCATTCAGTTTTAGGAAGAATGGAAGAGAAAGGGAAAGACAGACAGAAATATTGATGTGAGAGAAACACATCATTGGTTGCCTCCCACACATGCCCTCACCAGGGCCTGGACTGGGGAGGAGTCTGCAACTGAGGTACGTGCCCTTGACTAGAATTGAACCCAGGACCTTTCAGTCAGCAGACCAATGCTCTATCCACTGAGCAAAACTGGCTAAGGGTCCTTTGCAGTTTTTGATAGCCACTTAGTTCCAGTTGCTTTCACGTACACTATATCTAATCTTCACAGTACCCCTACAATGTAGGTGTGAATAACTCCATATTGTCGATGCGGGAACAGCTTCTAAGAGGTTTAGAAACTTGCTCAAGTAAGTTTGGATTGGAATTCAGGACAGCCTCTTTTCAAAGCTGTGTTTTTCCATAGTCTTATAATCTTGTGGCCATAGCCTCTCTCTGTTTCAGGGAAAGAATGAGACTTAGTTACTTAACTACTGTCCATTGTCCCAGAGATTGTTCACCTACTATAGAGGACAAAGCCATTCTAAGAATAGCATTCTACTTGACTTGTGAAGTCTTTGGAAATTCAGAGTTACTTGAAACAAAAATCTGACTCCTTACTATATTTCATTTCTTTGTGGCTTTTTACATATATTTCTCTGTTATTGCAAAGTTCCACATGGAATTTGAGAATCTGGCAGTTGGTAATTTTTCTCAAGGAAAAGAAACATTAAGACATTTCTTCTTGGAAAAATAAATACATGTATGTGACATGTATACCCACACATATATACAATGGAGCAATCTATTCAGGATTTATTTTTATATAGAAGGCCGCTGTTATGCAAATACACACAGACTGACTCCATATTTTAAGGACATTTTCTATATGAAGAACCAGGGATAACAGGAAGGAGAAGGGGGCTGAAAGAAAGAGACACAATTGCATAGATACACAGAATAAATTTACCTTCCCTAGGCTATTTTATGTTATTTAAAATATTTTTATTATTGATTTCAGAGAGGAAGGGAGAGGGAGAGAGAGATAGAAACATCAATTATGAAGAGGGAATCATTGATTGGCTGCCTCCTGCACACCTCACACTGGGGATCAAGCCCATAACCCAGGCATGTGCCTTGATCTTCTGATTCATAGGTCGATGCTCAACCACTGAGCCACGGCAGCCAGGCCCTAGGCTATTTTATTTTTTATTATTTAAAGTATTACATATGTCTCCTTTTCTCCCGATTGACCACCCCCAGCCACTCCCACCCCCGAGGGCAAACTCCCACCACCTCAGTGTCTGTGTCTATCAGTCATGCTAATATGCATGCATACAAATCCTTTGGTTGATCTCTAACTCCCCTCCTTCCCTGCCTTTTGTCTGTGGATCTATTTTTGTTTATCAGTTTATGTTGATCATTATATCTCACATATGAGTGAGATCATGTGACATTTATCTTTATCTGACTGGCTTATTTCGCTTAACATAATGCTTTCTGGTTCCATCCATGCTGTTGCAAATGGTAAAAGTTCCTTCTTTTTTATTGTTTAAAGTATTACAAATAGTAGTACATATCTCCTTTTTTCCCAATTGACCTTCCCTCAGCCTCCTCTACACCCTCCCCGCACATGCCCTCACCCCCTTCCCAGTGTCTTGGGTTCATCGTTATGCTTATATGCATGCATACAAATCCTTCAGTTGCCCTAGGCTATTTTAGATATCATTGGAATAAATGTTGTATATCGATTTGAAAGCTTATTCAGTATTTTAACTCCACCTTTATAATTAGAGCTCCAAATGCTAATGAAAGTCTGTTGTGGTTTCTTGAGGCTCACATTATTGTAATTCCACAATAAAAGCAGGACCCCTTTATTGAAGAAAATGAGTAAAAATAACATCTGAAGTTTTCTAGACCCCAAATCCAATTTTAAATCTCTCCTAGAATGATTTCCCTCCTGTCATGGTTGATGACAGTTCAGGTGAACAGTGATGGTATATCTTGCTGTCTGCTACTCTACATTCTGAAGTGTGGGAAGCTTCAAGACCCAAGTGTCAGGAAAATAAAAGAAGATTAGACACCCGATCATGGTGGTGGTAGCATTACTATGCATTTGTCTAAACTCATGAAACACACCAAAAAGAGTGAATTTTAGTCCGTGTAAAAATTTAAAATGTGAATAAAAAGCAAACAACATAAATAACTAAATAAAAAGGAAGATCAGGGGCCACTTGGCCTCAGACCTCAGCCTCGAATGAATGCAAAAACAACTGCTGAAGTTTGATTTTACCATGTTCACCAGAACCCCAGGTTTAATTAGCATAACTGTGGCTGTGAGAGCACATGGCAAAGATTATGGTTTCCATGACCTCACTGATTCTGGAAAAAACTGATATTTCAGAAAAGGTATGTATTCTTTTCTTCTGGGATTAAGAACAAATATAATAACACATACTGGACGCCTCCTCTGAGTCTTCTCTTACCACCCCCAAGCCCCCAATTACAGATACTCTTTTTACCTTTCCCACAACCAATTTCAAGAATCCATTTAAGTGGATTCAGGGTTAAGGGGTATAGACATGAGCTGATTATCAGCACTCTACCCAATAGATGTAGTCCATTGTCTCTTGCATCCCCCTTTTTGGAAATGACTATAATGCCTTCCCTCTTCTTGGAAATGACCTGCATATCGTTTTCTCAACAACCCCAGTTGGACAAATAGGTAATTTCCTCCCTATATAATTCCCTCTTGGTAAGCTGCTGTAGTTGGAAGCAGCAAATGGGAACTCCTTTTATTAGCAGGCTTCGTTGGTTTCCTGTACATATCCCTTAAACTCTATCATTTCAGAGTGCTACCACTGACTTAAAAATGGCAGTATATATGTACATCTCTATGCCTAATGGCATTTTCTGGAGAGTAGGGACCACTATGCTCCTATATGTGGCATTCTTTAAGTGCCAAGGAGAACATCTTTCAACCAATAACCTCGGTTTCCTTTCCCTTTATCTAAGATAAATTTGAGACTTGTGTTTTACACTATTTCCCAGATTGTCCCTATGGAATTAATTTCCAATTGCCTATTGTGGGTAGATGACTTGATAATGCACTCCTTATTGGATGCTTTCTCTTCTCTGAATCACCTTTCCACTCTTCTGTTTATGTTCTCAAAACCTCCCAAATACACTACTTGCAAAGAATTATTATTTTTTTTGCAAAGAATTATTTAAAAAAAAATATTTTATTGATTTTTTACAGAGATGAAGGGAGAGGGATAGAAAGTCAGAAACATCGATGACAGAGAAACATTGATCAGCTGCTTCTTGTACACCCCCTACTGGGGATGTGCCCACAGCCAAGGTACATGCCCTTGACTGGGATCGAATCCGGGACCCTTCAGTCCGCAGGCCAACGCTTTATCCACTGAGCCAAACTGGTTTTGGCATAAAGAACTCTTGAGGGAACCCAAACTAAGATACCCTTCAAACATTATATAAGACCAATATAGAAGCCAGAAGTGCAAGGAAGCATGGGTTAATGATTCTGGTACCCTTTAGAAGCTCTGACAGAGGGGGAAGCTTTGGTAAAGAAGTTTTATATGAGCAAATAAATGAATTTTAGCTTTCTTCTGGTCAATTATACTCTAAACAAGTTAAGCAG
The DNA here is from genome assembly GCA_027563665.1 of Antrozous pallidus. NCBI lineage: Eukaryota > Metazoa > Chordata > Mammalia > Chiroptera > Vespertilionidae > Antrozous > Antrozous pallidus. The sequence goes on along the minus strand of CM050509.1, from coordinate 135,596,110 downwards.
CCCTTGCTGAGTTTTGTAGTTTTTCAAGTGCCTGCTCACCAATCTGCTTTACCCACTTTCATTTCTCCCAGTGGGTAAAATCATGGTTATTTCTGTAATAGAAATAGTACACTGCCTTTATACATAAGAGATCTGGGTTTCAATCCCTACTCTCCCAATTGTGGTGTAATTGAGCGTCTTTTAAAATTCTTTTTAATTTTAGTTCCCCTATCTCTAAAGTCAGGGCGAAAATACATTAGGTAATTCACTGAACAAATATTTTTTTTTGCACCTAATATATACTGATTCCGTGCCAGCTCCCTGAGGAAATAGTAATGAATGGTTGCAGTTTCTTCTCTCATGACACTCAGCCTAGATATTATGGGTTCTGGAATGAGATGGCTTGCCTTCAAATTCTACTTTCAGCTAGCTCCATGACCTCATTAAACCTTTGTTTTTCTTTGTGAAGTGTAACCGGTTTCCTCACAGAGTTGTAAGAATTAATATCTATGATCAAGTTGAAAGTACATAGTACATTGTTCCCAGTATGTAGAAAATGTTCAATTAATGGCTAGGCTGTAAGAAAATTGCAATCCTATGTAATAAAAGGCTAATATGCAAATTGTCCCTATGGGGCAGAGTTCAAGGGACTGGAAGTTAGGCAGGTGCTGACCACCAGGGGGCGGCAGTGGCAGTGGGCAGCAGTGGAGGCACTGCCAGCCCCAATGAGAGCAGGACTATGGTGGGATGGTGGAGCAGGTGAGCTGGTGGCACCAGGCCAACGTGGATGCAAAGGGAAACCCCAGCTGGCAGCCAGCAGCTACTAGGGACCCTACCTGTGAATGAATTTCATGCACTGGGCCTATAGTAGTTAATATTTATTAAATGTTTACTACATGTCAGTAACTGCTTAAATACTTTAAATGCATAGACTGAAGAGGTGACACTATCAGAGGCAGACACTATTCTTTGCTGTTTTCATCATCCCCATTTTATAAACAAAGAAGTACAGAAAGGCTAGGTGGCTTGTCAAAGGTCACACACATAGCTAACATATAGAGCCAAGATTTGAACCTAGCTAGTCTGGATGCAGAACCCATTCAAATTCCCTTCTCAGGGTGTGACTCTTGGAGGAGATTGTTAGAAATTCAGAATCTTGGGCCCATTCCTGACCTATTTAACCAGAGTCTTCAGTTTAACAAGATGCCCAGATGACTCATGTGCACATTTACAGTTGGAGGACTGCCCTACCCCATGCCAATTGTAGTTTGGTGAGTTAAAGGCTTTGGTAGAGCTATGTCTATGTCTAAGATGCTATTAGAGCAAAATTCCAGGAAGGCCTGAACTGAAGATAATTAAGTCAAATATAATGTACCTTATCTGAAAGTCATTGGTATACAGGTGCTCAATAAACACACACACACACACACACACACACACACACACACACACACACACAATATGCCATCATTGTGAATGTGAGCCCATAGCTGTGACTTGCAAAGGCCTAGCTTCCTCTTTTACTACAGCTGCCCCCACAGGTGCCACTAGCCCTAACTCATTCTGCATTTGTCATCGGCCATTAGGCCTTATTGCTGACAGAGATATTCTCTCTCACCTAGACATTTAGGAAGGAATTGGCATAGGCATAATTGGTTTGCTTTGTTTTCTTCTCTTTGTTGTCATGGTTACTCAGTTCATTTGCATCTTCAAGCTTCTATCATATTAACCTGAAAACCACTCGGTTATGGGGGAAGTGAATTATACATGAAGGTGAGGCACAGTCCTAATTCACAAGGGTCTGGGTGGTGGTTTTGGATGAAGGCAAGTAGAAACAATTTTAAAGATGCTTGAAACCACAATTCGTTTGGAGACCTCCAGTTCAGATTTGGGGTTGGATATCTGCATCTTGCATTTGTGCATGTTTCAGTGGCAGAGAATGTATCCTAGAGCAGAAAAGAAATCATTAGTGTAATGCGGCTCAGTCAGTGAAGAGACTATAGGGAGAAGGCGCACTTCCCAAGGCAATTTCATTCTTCAATTGCTCAGGGAAAAAGGAAGTTCAGCTCATTAAACCTTTTTCCCTGATGATCATTGGCCATCCCTTATTTATTTACCTTAGTCCTGAGGTGACATTGTGCATTTCTGTATCAGTCACCTATTGTACCCCAAGCCACTCAAAAACTTAATGATTTAAAATATCAACCATTTTATTATTGCCGATGATTCCAGGGGTTAAATGGGCTCAGCTGGATGGTTTTTCTGATCATGTGAGCTGGGGTAGCAGTCATTTGGGGGCTTGATTTGACTAGAATATCCAATGTGGCATGCGCACGTGGCTGACAGTTGATGGAGGCTTTTAACAGAAGACTCCGGTGAGTAGTTGACCAGAGCTCCTTGGTTCCACTCCATGTAGTCTCTCCATATGGCTTAGACTTCTCACTGCATTGTGGCTGAGTCCCAAAAGGGAATAGTCCAATGAAAGAAGTACTCAAGGGACAGCACTGATTCAAGGGGCGGGGAAATAGGCTCTTCACCTCTTGGTGAACATTCAGGTAAGACAGAACTTGTTGGGGAATCTTTGAAGACTAGCTTACACACCTCACTTCCTGATATTTTTTTCTACATTTCCACACTACTTAGTAGTTTTACTGTGCACTCTGGAATTCTTATTCAGTCATCATCAAAGTTCTCTTTATCCAAAATCTCTTGTCTGAATGTTTCTTGCTGTACATGAAATTTTGACCCTCTCGTGGGGACACAACTTTTCTTGCCATTCTTTCAGGTGGTAGTTCTTTTCTATCATGTTCCTCATATCCATTTACTGGAAGGTGGGCTGGGTATCTTTCTTAGCTATTTATTTCCAGTTTTACAGCCTATTCTCTCTTATTATTATTAATACCATCCCTGTCTCTATCTTTGAATATCAAGTCATGGAACTATAGCGCCCACCATTCCACCTGGTTACAGTCATCTATGAACCCTGTGTCATTCTTCCTCTTTACTCTAAGATTTTAGATCTCCTTATGATCAGTCTCTCTAATTCTGCTCCTGTCTTGATTTTTGGAGATTTCTATACCATTTCAATAACCATTCTAATATTCTGTCTCTCTGTACAATATGACTTCGTTCTTCCAGTGAAATAAAAATCCTCCCCTCAGCCACACCTGGAATTATTTTCAATTCCTTTGTTGCCTTCATAATCTTTGTTCTCCCAAAGCAATGAATCCAAGGAATTATTTTGATTCTATTAAAAGCAGATCTGGGGTATTTAAAAGTTACCCATAATATTCTTAATGCTGTTGAATAAATAGCATGGTGGCTTTAGCCAGTTTATTCAGAACTGCTTAACAGAGATGAACAAGCACATACCAATAGCATGCTCAACTCTGGCATGAAGAAACCTGTTAGATATAACATGTTGTGGGGCACAATGCAATGGTAGTTATGTCGCATTTAGAGTCAGAAGGTCTGGGTCTGATATCCAGCTTTGTTTTTTGGGTGTTGTGGTTCATTGGGCAATTCACTTAATTCCTATGAACACCAGTTTCCTTCTATAAAACCACTATAAGGATTCAGCTAAGTCTACCTCATAGGATTGTTCTGAGGATTGATATATATGATGGTCACTTGTAAACTATAAAGGACCTTACAATATGATTTATTTATGTAAACATGTGCCAGAATTTGATCTGAAGAATGGTATGGTTGCCAGAGTTGCACGAATGTTCCCATTTTCAGGAGAAAGGTGTATTGAAAGTTTTCATAAGGAGAGAGTTAGTTGTTGGGGACTGTTTGGTTCTGCTACTCTGCTACTCTGTTTATTTCACAGAAACTCATTTTATGACTAACACTATTTTTAGTGCTTTATTGTGTTATTTTTCAACAACCATTTATTAAGGGTTATTGTAATGCCAGGTACTGTGCTAGGTGCTGGGGAAAAACTGATGGGAAAAAAAAGGACGTGGTGCCTACCCTCATAGAACTTTAAGCTCGGGTAATCAATAATCACACAACTATGATAAAGACTGCAAAGATGTGCTGAATCTAGGTAGATCTGACCAGGTCAGAATGTTGAGAAGGTTGTCCCTGAGAAGCTAAAATCTAAGGAAGGTAGGAATAAATTGCATAAAGACAAGAGGTATATAGGTTTCTTATTGCTGCTGTAATAAATTACCACAAACTAAAACAACACAAATTTATTATTTCATAGTTCTGGAGTTTAGAATCACTAAAACCAAGGTGGCAGAAAGTCTGCATTCCTTCTGAAGGCTCCTGGGGAGTATGCATTTCCTTGCCTTTTCTAGTTTCTAGAGGCCACCTATACTCCTGGGCTTTTGATCCTTCCTTCACCTTTAAATCCAAAAGCATAGCACCTTCAAGTTTCTCTCCTCTACATTCTTTACTTTCATCATCACATCTCCTTCTCTGACTCTGACTCTCCTGTCTCCCTCTAGTCTATCCCTAATAAGGACACTTGTGACTCTACTGGTCCCATCCAGATTATCCAGGGTATTCTCCCTATCTCAAGATATTTACTTTAATCACACCTGCAAAGTCCCCTTTGCCATATAAATTAACATATTCATGGATTCTGGGGATAAGACATGGACATCTTTGGGGCTGATATTCTATCACAAGCTCATTCTAGGTGAAAGGAACAGCATGTGCAAAAGCTCCAGAATTAGTGCATCTCAAAGAGAAAGGACTAAAATCAAATCAGTATGGCTAGCGCCCAGAAGTTAGCAAGGAGGTGGGACATGAGAGTTTAGCGATAGGCAGGAACTATTAGTTAATATAGGAAATTTAGACCACCATCCTACCTAATAAAAGAGTAATATGCAGATTGACCATCACTCCAACACACAAGATGGCTGCCCCCATGTGGTCAAAGATGGTTGTCCCCATGTGGACACAAGATTGCCACCACAAGATGGCCAGCAGGGAAGGGCAGATGGGAGGGACCGGGCCTGCAAGGGAGGGTAGTTGTGAGCAATCAGGACAGCAGGGGAGGGCAGTTAGGAGGGACCAGGCCTGCAAGGGAGGGCAGTTGGAGGTGATCAAGCTTGCAGGGGAAGGCACTTAGGATTGACCAGGCTGGCAGAGAAGGGAAGTTGGAGGTGACCAGGCCTGCAGGGAAGGGCAGTTGTGGGAGACCCAGGCCTACAGGGGAGAGCAGTTGGGGGGAGGACCAGGTCTGCAGGGGAGGACAGTTAGGGGTGATAAGGCCTGCAGGGCAGAGCAGTTAGGGGAAAACAGGCTGGCAGGGAAGCAGTTAGGCATCAATCAGGCTGGCAGGCAGAAGTGGTCAGGGGTAATCAGGAAGGCAGTCAGGCAAGCAGTTGGGAGCCAGCAGTCCTGGATAGTGAGAGGAATGTCTGACTGCCTGTTTACCTAAGCAGGCAGTTAGACATCCCTTGAGGGGTCCCAAATTGGAGAGGGTGCAGGCTGGGCTGAGGGATATATACCCCTGTGCACAAATTTTGTGCACCTGGCCTCTAGGCCTATCTCATAAAAGAGTAATATGCAAATTTGACCGTACCTTCACCATACCCACAAGCCACGCCCATAGCCATGCCCACCAGCCAATCAGGAGCAGATTATGCAAATAAACCCCAACCAAGATGGCTGCCACCACTGAGAGCAAGAGGAAGGCTTGGGTTTCCCAAGCAACAGAGGAAGCCAAGCTTTCTGCCTCTCTAGGCCTCCAATCAATGTTACAAAGTTTCAATTATAAAAGATACAGAAATGGCGGCAGCCTCTGAGATAGAGAACAGAGGCTTGGGTTTCCCTGGCAATGGAGGAAGCCAAGCTTTCAGTCTGTCATTGCTGGCCTAGGCCTCCACTCTAGGCTACAATGTTTCAAATAGAAATGGCTGCCGCCTCGAAGCGAGCAGAAGGCTTGGCTTTGCTGCAGGCTACAAAGTTTCAATTGTAGACATAGATTAATCCCAGATACCACCGCCTCCACTTGGGTCGCTGGGGGGCGTGACCAGCCTGCAAACCTTCACAAGCCCTTCGCCCAGGCTGTCCCTCACCCCGAGGGAACCCCCACCCTGATCTGGGACTCTCTTCAGGGCAAACCAGCTGGCCCCCGCCCATGCACAGGCCTCTATCCTATCTAATAAAAGAGTAATTTGCAGATTGACCATCACTCCAACACACAAGAGGGCTGCCTCCATGTGGTCAAAGATCCTGCCCCATGTAGACACAAGATGGCCACTACAAGATGGCCAGAAGGGGAGGGCCGTTGGAGTTTCCAGGCCTTGCAAGGGAGGGCAGTTGTGGGCAATCAGGCTAGCAGGGGAGGGCAGTTGGGAGGGACCAGGCCTGCAAGGGAGGGCAGTTGGGGGCAAACAGGCTGGCAGGGGAGCAGTTAAAAATTAGTTAGGCTGGAAGGGTAGTGGTTAGGGGTGATCAGGCTGGCAGGCAGAAGCAGTTAGGGGCAATCAGGGAGGCAGGCGGGTGAGCAGTTTGGAGCCAGCAGTCCTGGATTGTAAGAAGGATGTCCGATTGCCCGTTTAGGCCTGATCCTACCAGGATCGGGCCTAGATGGGCAGTCAGACATACCTCGAGGGGGTCCCAGATTGGAGAGGGTGCAGGCTGGGCTAAGGGACATCCCCCGCCCCCCCACCCCCTGTGCACAAATTTCGTGCACTGGGCCTCTAGTATATAATAAAAGGCTAATATCCAAATCAACAAAACGGCAGAACAACTGGTCTCTATGACATGCACTGACCACCAGGGGGCAGAAACTCAATGCAGGAGCTGCCCTCTGGTGGTCAGTGTGCTCCCACAGAGGTGGCACCACTCAGAAGTCCTGAGCCAGCCTTACTGCTGAGTGCAGATGAGTGCAGCATCAGTGGTAGGAGCTTCTCCTGGCTCCATGGCAGCACTAAGGATGTCAGACTGAGGGCTCCCAGACTGTGAAAGGGTGTAGGCTGGGCTGAGGGTCCCCCCTAAGTGCATGAATTTCATGCATTGGACCTCTAGTGTCAAATTATTGTGCCTCAATCCACAAAACCATGAGAAAATATTGATATGCTTTAAACAGGGAGTTTTTTTTGTGTGTGTGCTCATATTTAACCTTGAGAAGGTAATTTTTCTGCAGGGTGTGGATAATGGACTGGGGGTGGTCTGGTCATTGAGGTGAACAATTATGATAGCTTGTGCAAGTTATAAATGGAGAAGTAGAAAGATGAGAGATACAGCAGGAAACTCAATAGGATTTGGTAATGCTTGGTAATGAGGCTTCAGTGAGAGGGAGGAATGAAGGATGCCAATAATAAATAACCAGCTTCAGCCTTGTATTCCCTGGATGAATGGTGGTGCAATTCACCGAGATAGGAAGGGAATCATGAACAAGAACTAGGTTTGTTTTGGACACTCATGAGTTTGGTTCAGTTTGGGATACACTTGAGCTAACCATGAGGAGGTGTCAAGCAGGCCATTGGTAGAGGTCGGAAGCTCAGAGGAGAGTTGCAGGGTAGAGAAGAAATTTGTGAGCCATCACCATAGTAAAGTCTGAGTTACAGGTGTGGATGAGTTTTTTTATGGAGAATAGGAAGTGGAGATGGTGAAGGGCCAAGGACTGAGGAACTCCCAAATCTAATAATTTGGTATAGGAGGACAAACTTAACCAAGAAACAGAGCACCCAGAAAAATAGGAAGAAAACCAGGAAGGTGTTGTTTCTTGAAGCCAAAGGAAATGAAGATTTAAAAAAGTTAATAGTTCACAATGGCTCTTAAGAAGTAGTCAGAGGAACACAACAAAATGTTTATTGGATTTAATGACATTATCCATTAAATTCCTCAAAAGTATAGCACTGCCTAAGCTCACATATATTTTTTCTCATTTTCTTTTAAAAAATATATATATTTTATTGATTTTTTTACAGAGCGGAAGGGAGAAGGATAGAAAGTCAGAAACATCGATCAGCTGCCTCTTGCATGCCCCCTTCTGGGATGTGCCCGCAGCCAAGATACATGCCCTTGACCGGAATTGAACCCGGGACCCTTCAGTCCAGAGTCCGACGCTCTATCCACTGAGCCAAACCAGTCTCGGCGGTACTCAATATTTGTTAATTGATTACATATTTTTAGTATTGCATAGTTACAATAAATATTTATTGATTGATGAACAGCTTATAAAATTCTTCCTAACATATCCATGTTACCCACAAGAATGAACAGCTTTTATCCCTGTACTGCCTGCAGGTCCTGATTCATAATCAAACAGAACTTCTCTCCGATTTATCCAAGAGTGCTTTTTAAAAACCACAAAACTTATATTCTCACACGCCTGAGAGATTGTTTTCCTATTGTGTGCTCTTGGTCATTTCCTTCTTATGTGAGAAAATGTTTGGGAACAGTTATTGGTGTAGAAAAAATAAAAAGTATTTTTTAAATGGAAGATGTTTTCATTGTGGGAAAGTTGGTGGACGGGGGACCAGAAGTCTAGGCTCCCATACTGGCTATAGGAAATTATCATGAGCCAGCTTCTAGCCAATTGCTTTCTCTTTTTGAAAAAATGGGGCTATGGCAGATGCTTCAACTGAAGGCAACAAAGATAAGTTATGAAAAGAATATTAAGATCTCTGTTTGTGTATGTGTGAATAATTTGATATTTTAAGAATGAATTGATATATCAACAGTTTCAGTTTTACACTGAACCAAAATGCATACACACATGGACAAGTTGTATATGTTATAGTATCACTATTGCCAAGAGCCCCAAACTGAAATAAAAAGCCTCAAATGCTCATTGTATCAGTTAGTTTTTGCTGCATAACAAACAACCCCAAAACTTAGCAGTTAAAACAACAACTCATGATTTTACAGGTCACCAATTTCGATTGGGTCTAAGTAGATGGTTTTACTGAGTTGAGGTAATTGATATCACCTGAATATGACCCCAACCAGAGAATAACTGCTGAGCAGAACGTATCTAAGTACTGGTTATGGTTATTTGTCACTACATTCTGGGTGATTTGCTATACAGCAATAAATAAGTGATACAAAGCTACCCCAGTTCATAATCCTTAAGGATATAGGCACATTTCTCAAGTTCCTGCTATAGAAGATGTAGTAGTTATTTCCCTCCAGTTTTTCCTTCTCTTTTGCTTAAAGATAGATTTGTGTTCTTGAAAACAGAGCAACAGCAGAAACTGCTGAAATGCTACTCAGCGAATTTAGTTGTGGCTATTCTAAAATACAATTATTTTCTTAAATGCAGTATGCTTCCAATTTGTACAAACATGTACCTGGAGCTTTATAAAAACCTTTAAAACAGGGTTTTTAAACCTCACTACTACTGGCACTTTGGACTGGATAATTCTTTGTTATCATGTGCATTGAAAGAGTTGGGCAGCATCCCTGGTCTCTATTCATCAGATGCCAGGTGCTCCGCCCTCCTCCAGTTGTGACAACCAAAAGTGTTTCCAGATACTGCCAAATGTCCCCGGGAACACAACACAACTGCTTCTGGTTTAAAACTGCTCTAGAGAAAATGTCCAGGGAATATTAACTTGGGTACCTCTATGAAAATAGAGGAGGGTGATGATGAATAGGTGGCAGTGAAGCAAGTGGAGAGATGCTTATTCAGTATCAAATGTCTGCACAGCTAATGTCATTAAAGTCTCACAACAACCTGGTGAAGAAGCTGACCATACTTCTTCCTGTAGATGAGGAGCTAGAGGCTTAGGGAACATGTGACTATTTAAGAGGTAGATCTGGTAACCCAATCCAGGTCTGTTTGACTTCAGTACCCATACCCTTTCCACAGTAGATCCAGGGCTGCCGCTCACTTTGGCCAGGAAAATTCACAAATGTCCAGTAGCACCTGCCCAGTGATGGCTGCTGGTCCCAATAAGGGGCACAGACTCTCCTCTAATGATCTCTTTGTTATTGTGTGCATTGAAAGATGTTGAGCAGCATCACTGGTCTCTATTCATCAGATGCCAGAGTCAATACCCAAGATCTGCTGAGTGACTGTGAGAGGAAGAGTCTCAGGTAGGGTTACAAAGAAAGACACCACTCAACAAAACAACTTTAGGTCACAAAATCTTCTCTGGGCCTAAGTATGACATGGAGATTGTTATCAGTTTAGGATTACAAAATGTGTGGGCAATTGAAACTCACCAATAATGCCCATATCTCATTTTATTTTGTAGTTTTCTTTAAAATATTTTTTAATGATTTTAAACCTTTCAAAAATTAATTTCACTTATACAGAAAATGCATGCACATAATACAAAGTTCAAAAGATACAAAAGAATAAACAATAAAAGATACATTTCTCTCCCATCTTTATCAACCAGATCCTTATTTCCCATCCCAGAAGGGAGCACTCTTACCATCTTTTTGTGTATACTTCCAGAGATACTCTATGTAGGGGTGGGAAAAGGTATATTTATGGTTATGAGTACTTTAAACACAGCTTATTCTTCTATTATTATTTATTAATTATTATATTATTTTACATATAAATAACTGTAAACCTACTTTCCCCACCATATATATCTATACCTTTATCTATACACTAGAGGCATGGTGCATAAAATTCATACATGGGGGTGGGGTGTGTGTGTCCCTAAGCCCAGCCTGCACTCTCTCCAATCTGGGACAGCCCTCTCACAATCCAGGACTGCTTGGCTCCCAAACCGCTTGCTTACTGCCTGCCTGATTGCCCCTAACTGCTTCTGCCTGCCAGCCTGGTCATTCCTAACCACTCCCCTGCCAGCCTCATCAGTGCCTAACTGCTCCCCTGATGGCCCAATTTCTCCTAACTGCCCTCCCCTGTAGGCTAGGTTGTCCCCAACTGCCCTCCCCTGCTGGCCCGGTCCCCGCAAACTGCCCTCTGTTGCAGGCCTGATCACCCCAGTTGGCCTGGTTCATCCCAACTGCCCTCCCTTGCTGGCCTGATCATCCACAATTGCCCTCCTCTGCTGGCCATCTTGTGGTGGCCATCTTGTGTCCACATGGGGGCAGCCATCTTGTGTGTTGGGCTGGTTGCTGAAGGAGGGACCTGTGGGCAGTGGCCACAAAGCAGGCCAGCCCCTGAGAGAGGGGTCTGCAAATAGTCCTCAGCCCCTCACCCAGTCTGGCCATGCCCCCATGGGGTGAAGGTCCCTGCTGTGGGGCATGACCACCCTGCAAATAGGCATCAGCCCCTCACCCAGGCTGGCCAGGCACCCCAGCATGGACCCCACTCTGAAGAGAGTCTGGCCAGCCTGACAACAGCCATCAGCCCCTCACCCAGGCTGGCCATGCCTTCCCCAGCAGGGCCTCTCACCCCAGGGGGGCGTGGCTGGCCTGCAAACTGCCCCAGCCTCTCGCCCAGGCTAGCACCTTCCCCAGCGGGGACCCCCACCCCAATGGGGGCATGGCTAGCCTGAAAACCACCACAGGCCCCCCACCCAGGCCACGCTGCCCCTCCAAGGGTACTCCCACCCTGATCTGGGATACCCTTCAGGGCAAATCAGCCAGTTCCCATCCATGCACCAGGCCTGTATCTATACTAATAAAAGGGTAATATGCTAATTAGATTGGGAGACCTTCCAGGAGACCTTCCAGATGTTCTTCTGGACAAAGCCATGATGGCGGGGCTGAGGGAGAGGTGGTTAGGGGCCAAGAAGGGAGGGCAGTTGTAGGTGATCAGGCCAGGATGGGATGGCAGTTGTTGATCAGGCCAGTGCGGGGGACGATGTTGGGGGTGAGAAGGCTGGCAGGGGGTGCAGTTGAGGGTGAGCAGGCCAGTGGGGAAGGCAGGTGAAGGTGAGCAGGCTGGCAGGGGGCAGTTGGAGGCAAGCAGGCTGGCAGTGGGAGGTGCAGTTGGGGGCAAGCAGGCCAGCAGGCCAGCAGGTAGGTGAGCAGTTAGGAGCTAGCAATCCCAGATTGCAAGAGGGATGTCGGACATCCCTTGAGGGGTCCCAGATTGGAGAGGGTGCAGGCTGGGCTGAGGAGCCAGATTTTAAAAACTTAAACTTCTAACACCACTTCTTCAAAATAGACTTGCCCATGCCATGGTATTTTGTGAAAGAGTCACAATCAAGGGGCCAAAGAGCCACATGTAGCTCGTGAGCTGCGGTTCGCCGACCACCGTTTTAGGTCAACCAATTTGTTGGAACATAGTTGTTCATAATATTTTTTACAACCCTTTGCATTTCTGTGGGGTCTGTTGTTATTTTGCCTCTTTCATTTCTGATTTTATTTATTTGGGTTCTCTCTCTTTGCTTCTTGGTGAGCCTGGCTAGAGGTTAATCAATCTTGTTTATCCTTGCAAAGAACCAGTTCTTGGTTTTATTGATCTTTTGCTTTTTTTTGGGTCTTTATGTCATTTTTTTTCCGCTTTAATCTATATTATTTCCTTCCTTCTGCACTTCTGCACACTCTGGGCTTTTTTGTTGCATTTTTTTTATAATTCTTTAAGTTTTAGAGTTAGATAATTTATTACCACTTTTTCTTTTTCTTTTCTTTTTTCTTTTTCTTTTTGAGTTAGGCTTGTAATGCTATGAACTTCCCTCTCAGGACTGTTTTTACGATGTCCCATAGATTTTGGATTGTTGTATTTTCTTTGTTTTCTTTGGTAACCCAGTAATTGTTGAACAGCATGCTATTTAGCCTTCAAGTGTTTGAATTTTTAAATTGTTTTTATTGTAGTTGATTGCTAATATTATGCCATTTTAATCTGAGAAGATGCTTGATATGATTTCAATCTTCTTGAATCTGAAGAGACTTTACCTTTGTCCCAACACGTGGTCTATCTTTGAAAATGTCCCATGTACACTTGAGAAGAATGTATATCCCATACCTTTGGGGTGAAATGTTCTGAAGATGTCAATTAAGTCTATTTGCTCTAATGAGTCATTTAAGATTACCGTTTCTTGGTTGATTTTTTTTTGCCTAGATGATTTATCCAGTGTTTTCAATGGGGTATTAAAGTCCCCTACTATGATTGTATTGCTATTGATCTCTCCCTTGATATCTTCCAGAAGTTATTTTATGTAGTTGGGTGGCCATGTGTTTTGGGTGCATATATGTTTACCAGAATTTTATCTTCTTGTTGTATCGATCAGTTTAGTAGTATAAAGTGGCCTTCCTTATCTCTTGTTATGGCCTTCATTTTGAGATCTATTTAGTCAGATATAAGTAGTGCTACTCCAGGTTTTTTTTCATTTCCAATTTCCTGAAAAATATTTTTCCATCCTTCCACTTTCAATCTGTGTGAGTCCCTTATTCTGAGATGGGTCTCTTGCAGACAACATATATATGGGTCATGTTTTCTTATTCATTCAGCCACTTGATGTCTTTTGATTGGAGCATTTAATCCATTTACATTTAAGGTTTTTATTGATAGACACTTGTTTTGAGCCATTTTTATTCTTTATGCCTATGTTCCTTCTTCCTTTTCTATATCTTCTTTTTATAACAGTGCCTTTAGCATTTCTTGCATTGCTGGCTTCGTAATAATAAAGTAGCTTAGCCTATTTTGTCTGTGAAGCTCCTGATTCCCCCTTCAATTTTTTCTTTCTTTTTCAGTCTTTATTGTTGAGATTATTACAGATGCCTCCCTTTCCTCCCCCCTCCCCCATAGCTCTCCTCCACCTAGTTCCCAACCCACCCCAGGCCCTCGCCACCCTATTTTCTGTGTCCAGAGGTAATGCATACATGAATTTAAGATCTTTGTCTCTTCTCTTCCCTCACCCCACAAAACGCCCTTACCTCTGAGAATCATCAGTCTGTTCCATATCCATGTTTATTCTATTCATCAGATTTTTTATTCATTTGATTTTAGATTCACTTGTTGATCTGTATTTATTGTCAGTTTGTTGATCATAACCTTTTATCTTTACCTTTTTCTTCTTCCTCTTATTAAAGAATGCCCTTCAACATTTCATATAATACTGGTTTGATGATGATGGACTCCTTTAGCTTTTTCTTATCTGTGAAATTTTTTTATCTAACCTTTAATTCTAAATGATAGCTTTGCTGGGTAGAATAATCTTGGTTGTAGGTTCTTACTAGTCATCACTTTGAATATTTCTTGCCACTCTCTTCTGGCCTGCACAGTTTCTGTTGATAAATCGGCTGAAAGTCATATGGGCACTCCCTTGTAGGTAACTGTTTTTCTCTTGTTGCTTTTAAGATTGTCTCTTTGTATTTTGCCATTGGCATTTGAATTCTGATGTGCCTTATTGTGGTCCTCTTTGGATTTCTCTTGTTTGGGGTTCTATGTGAGAACTTGTCTATTTTCTTTCACCAGGAAGGCAAAGTTTTCTGTCATTATTTCTTCAAATAGTCTTTCAATATCTTGCTCTCTCGATTTTCTGGCACCCAATAATGCGAATGTTGGTATGCTTGAAGTTTTCCTGGAGACTCCTTACACTATCTTCATATTTTTGGATTCATTTTCTTTGTGCTCTTCTGGTTGGGTGTTTTTTGCTTCCTCATATTTCAAATCATTGTTTTGATTCTCAAGATCCTCTAGTCTACTGTTGAATCCCTATATATTATTATTTATTTCAGTCAGTGTATACTTAATTTCTGACTAGTCTTTTCCCATTTTTTTTGGCATTCTCACTAAGATTCTTGATGGTCTCACTAAGTTCCTTAAAAGTTTCTAGAAGATTCTTGAGTAACCTTAAAACAGCTGTTTTGAACTCTATATCCAATAGTTTGCTTTCTTCCATTTCTTTCATTTGTGACATAATTCTTTGTCTCTGCATTTTGGCTGCTTCCTTGTGTTTGTTTAAATGTATTTGGTAGAGCTGCCAAGACTCCTTGAGTTGATAGAATGGCCTGTGTAGCAGGTGTTCTATAGGGTCCAGTAGCTCAGCCTCCCCAATCACCTGAGGTGAACACTGTAGGTTCACCCCTTTGGGAGCTGTGTGAACAATTTTGTTGTAGTTGAGGCTTGATTTAAGTTAGTGTCAGTGGGAGGAACTGACCTCCAGGCAATTGACTGTGGGGACCAGCTGCGACTACAGTGAGAGAGCTGATGTGCAGGAGAAACCCTTATGGAGCAGGACTTGCTTCAGTGGGACTTTAGTGCTCACTGAATCTGCCCCTTGAGTGTATCACTTATGGATGGATGTGAAGAGTTGTAACCTGGTATGGTCTGACACTGACCACTGGGTACACTGGCTCTTGGGTTTCCAGGGAGGTGCAAAATCAGCCACTGCCTGAGGCCACCCAGCAGTAGCTTCAGGGAGATTTGCAGATTCCTCCTCTTTGTATTGGGTTTAGAAGTGCCCAGATGAAGCCCAGCTGTGAAGCAAGGCAGGCTGGTGTTTGGTCTTGGGCCTTTTATTGATAGTTTTGGGGCTCCCTGACCCAGCTGCAACTTATTTGACAGGTTTTTAGCCTGAGAAAGGACAGGTCATTCATATGCAAAAGCTGCTGCAGGTAGCTTGGGTGGGGTTGTAAATTGGGTGGGGCAGGGTATCAGGGAATCAACAGAAATTGAGCAAACAGAAATGGCTGCCAGTCAGCCCTGTACCAAGGAGGTCCCAGCATGTCACTTTAGATTTCCTGTCCTGGTGCCAGACAGTCCAGTTTCTCCTTGTTTGTATCTGGGTCCCCCAGAGGCTCACCCAGCAATGGAGTTCAGAGCAGGTGGGAACTGGTAACAAGTTCACCATGCCAGCCTTTTAAAAGGAGCAGCTGGGTCTCTAGCAGTCTGTGTGTCACTCAGCCCCAATCTTCACTGCTTTTTACAGTCTATAGTTTTTATTGCCCATAGGGACTTCTTTCCTCAGCTTTGGGACACTGGGCTGGGGGTCTGGTGTGGGGCTGGGACCCCTTACTCCTCTGGGCAGGCTCTACAAAGGCAAGCTCCCTCCTGATTAAAAAAGCTGCACACCTGTGTGCCTGACTAGCCCATTCTGTGCCTTTGCAGCTTCTGCCAGTCTCAGTGTGCTTTGTTTTTTACTTCTCTAGTTGTAGTACTTCCATTAATACAGGTTTCCTATGGTTCTGGATGATAGTTGTTGTGTTTTTTAGTTGTAATTTTGATGTGATTGTGGGAGGTAGCAAGTACAGGCCTTTACCTATTTCACCATTTTGGTTCTACTCTCCTTCAATTTTGAATGATAGCCTTGCTGGATAGATTATTCTTGGATTCAGTCCCTTGCTTGTATCATTTTGTATACCTCATTCAATTCGTTTTTGGCCTGACGGTGTTTCAGTTGAGAAATCATTTGATAATCTAATGGGAGATCCCTTGTAGGTAACTCTGTCTCTTTCTTGCAGTCCTTAAGATTCTCTGTGTTGTTACCTTTGTCATTATAATTATGACATGTCTTTGTGTGGGTATTTTTGGGTTCATATTGTTTGAAACTCTCTGCTTGTGTGAATTTTTCCTTCCCCAAATCAGGGACGTTTTCTGTCATTATTTCTTCAAATAGGTTTTCTAATCCTTGCTCCTCTTCTTGTTCTTCTGGCACCCATGTTATGGGGATGTTACTTCATTTCATGTTGTCCCAAAGCTCCTTTAGGCTCTCCTCCCACTTTCTAATTTTTCCCTTCCAATTGCTGTTCAGATTGGATGTGTTTTTCTGCCCTTTTACCTCACCAATTTTTCTCTCTGCTTATTCTAGTCAATTTTGAAACTTTCCATTGTGTTTTTTATTGTAGCTATATCTTTCTTGATTTCATCTTGATTATTACATAAGTTGTTGATTTTCTCATTTAGTTGGTTTAGGAACTGTATGACCCTTACTCTGAATTCTTTTTCTCACATATTGCATTCCTCTGTTTTCATTTCATTCCTTTTCTTGTGATTCCTCCTTTTCTTTCCTTTGGGGGTTGTTTTTTTGTCTCCTCATTTTTGCTGTCACTGAAGGGTCCAGATGCCGAGTCACAAGGGGCCTGTGGCTGAAGCAGCATGCTTAGCAGGAGGGTTGCATACTCAGAAACTCGATGGAGGGCCCAGGTGTTAATCTAACTTTTAATGACTAAGGAGTGAATATGGTATCATTTAGGGATGCTTTGGTTATACACAATAGAAGCTGTAACTAACACTCTTTTAAATACTAACTTTCCCTAACAAGAAGACCAAGGGCAAAAATTTTAGGATTGTTTCTTCACCTCTATCAAGTCAGGGCACTGGATTGGCATTGTGTGATTCTTTTGTTATTCCACCCCCCCCCCCCAAGTTCACATGAATGCTGCCATAGTAATATGCAAACCAGTCTTTAAAATAACTTAAAATTCAACCCGATCATTGTTGCTCAGTTGTTGAGCATTGACCCATGAACCAAGAGGTCACTGGTTTGATTCCTGGTCAGGGCATGTGCACAGGTTATGGGCTTGATTCCAAGTAGAGGGTATGCAGGAGGCAGCCCATCAATATTTCTCATTGATGTTTCTATCTCTTTATCCTTCTCCATTCCTCTCTCTCTAAAATAAAAACATATTAATAAAATATCTTAAAATTCAGCGTAGGAAGAGAGGGAAAGGATAAACTGTTCTTGTAATGGGGAGAAGAATCTTTCCCAGGAACCCCCAGACTTTATTTCTCTTTGGCCAGAATTCACTTTCATCTCCATTCTTCCCTATGAGATGGGCTGAGAAGTAAGTATGCCAGTCTCTCAATTAATAACTTTAATCCATTCTTGAAAGCACTGCCACTAAGTGGAAAGCGATTATTTTTTTTAATTCCATTAATTTTAAAGGGATACAAGATGTTCCAACATACCCAAATAATTTTCACAAATAAGAAGACGTACCAAGTGAACAATGAAAACAAGTTTATATAAGAAATTAAGAACAATTGAAAGTAAATAAATTATTGGTATACAAAATGTAATGTAGAAAAAGTAGCCAGGATAGAAATGTTGGAAGAGAAGGTGAGGAAGTCACTTCAAAGGTAAATTCTTTTGACAACACCTTTTGATTCATGAGCTTTCCAAGTTTTGGGGTGGGGGAATTCATGTTTATTTTTTTCCCTATTGCATTTTACTATAAAGCTATAGCCTAAAAATTAACATTAGAACAAAGTAAAAGATAAACATTAGAATACTTTGAAATGCTGAAAATTTTGAAACATGAAATTGCGCATGCACAAAGATTAAAGAGATGTAGGTGATACTTCTTCACCCACCTTACTTAGTATCCATATGCAAAGCAGAACATTTTGGGCTAATTCAAACATGATGCTCACTTGAAGTTTGTTCCATATGATATGCTCTGACTAGTAAATGTATGTAGAGTAAAATTGGTGAGCATGACTTAGCCTGAAACAGAAATGCTGTCATATCACTTTTTATTTGTTTAGTGTGTTTGGAGGGTGAAAAAGTCAATATACTGGGGAAAAGCAGTCATTTGCTTAAAAAAGCACTACAACTTTTCAAGAGCCACTATGACAAAAAGTCGTTAACTGAACAATTGTTATGTGAGGTAAGTCTGTACCTGGAAAGGGGGAATGGAATTGTCCAGATTGGTTTTTCATTTATCATAGTCACCCTTTAAACCTGGGCACATTGCCAACTCAAATTAAATTAGAATGAGTCTCTTAGAGAAAGAAGGTAGCTGTTGGATAGATCACCAAGTATGTCTGCTAAATGATATCTGTTCCCTTCCTCATTGCTGAAAAATGTGCATTATGCAAGGAGTTAACTCAGGGTTGGTAATACTATATATATGTAATTTTAATCAAAGTTAATAGTTCATTGTGACATTTAACAATACTTCACTGGCAAGTAATTTATGGCCAGTTGATGATGCAATGTATCTTCAGTATCAAAGACAGGCAACAGCTAGCCTCCATATTGCATAAAATGGAGCATTTGGCACCCTCCACACTCCACATTGAAATCTGAAGATCTGCAGCATTGTTTCTTTAGTTATACAATGTGGGATGTCCCATCCTGCTTACAAGGCTTGGTGTGGGCTCCAGTTACCGTCTCTTGGTGCCATTTATCATGGATATGAAGCATACCCTGATTCACTTTATTTTTCTTGGACTTGCTGACTTTCTAATTTAGTTATTGATTCAATGACACTTTACTGAGCTTCTATTGTTAGGTTAGGCACTTTTCTCAATCCCGTGGAAAATTCAGAGACAAACCAGACATGACCTTTCCCTCAGAGGGCTTACAGTTTAGCAGTGGTGATAAGACATAAATAAAAAGTGGTAAGTGGAAAGCAGTATCTGGATCATAAAAATGGGACAGATAGATGTTTCTGGGAAAATGTAGAAATATTTATCAATATCCTTAAATTTTTCATATCTCTTGATCTAGTAATTAAAAACATTTAATCTGGAGATAATTGGACCTTTTGAAAGCCACATGTGACCTTTATATAAATTTCCTTAAAGTATATGCAAAAGTATAGTTATATGTTTGATTGTATTATTCTTGAAAGAAGATGCTTAATTTTGTCTAATTCTTAAATAAAAGCATTGTCTAATTCATTATGCTTCTACTTCTAGAAACCCATCATAAAAATAAATATATAGACCAAGATTTATTATTAAGAATATTTATCATAGCATCCTAATATATAAAAACCCTGGGTCGTAATGACCAGTAATAACCAAGGCTTGACCAACTGGAAGTCAGTCCTGCAGTCAGCACTGATTGCTGAAGGGGCTGTGAATCAAGGTCAGAGAGAGGCCTGAAGAGAGAATATGGGACTGATTCATTGCCTCTGTGGAAGCTTTTGATCAGTACTTGCCTCTCTATTTCTCTCCCAGTCTGGCCTCCACAGGGACTGCTGATCAGCCCTCCCTTTCTGATTAGGCCATGTTGATAGGCCCAGAGATGCTGACTGGCATAGGAACTGACCAATCAGAACCAAATGTGGGTGTTGTGAAGAACCAATGGTTGCCTAGGAGGTGGAGCTTCTGACACTGACTGGCATAGAAACCAACCAATCAGAACCAAATCTAGGTTATGTGGAGAGTGAATGGCTGCTGAGGAGGCAGAGCTTTTGATGTAGACTGGAATAGAAATGGACCAATCAGAACCAAATCTGGGTGCTGTGAGGAGCCAATGGCTGCCTAGGAGGCAGAGCTTTTGACGCTGAATGGCATAAAAACTGACCAATCAGAACCAAATTAGCTAGCAGAGGCATGCAGTTGGGGGCAATATCAGGCCTGCAGGGGAGATCAGTGGAGGGCAAGATCAGACCAGCAGGGAAGTTGGGGGCAACCAGGCCAGTAGGAGAGGGTCATTGAGGGCAAGATCAGGCTTGCAGGGGAAGAAAATTGGGGGAAACCAGGTCAGTAGGGGAGGGCAGTTAGGGGTGATCAGGGGGTGGGCAGTTAGGGGTGATCAGGGAGGCAGGCAGGTGAGCAGTTAGGAGCCCACGGTCCAAGATTGCAAGAGATATATCTGACTGCTGGTCTAGGCCCTGCAGGATCGGGCCTAAACTGGCAGTCAGACATCCCCCAAGGGGTCCCCAATTGGAGTGGGTGAAGACTAGGCTGAGGGAACACCCCTCTGTGCACAAATTTTGTGCACTGGGCATCTAGTTATGTATAATAGTATAAAACTGGAAATAACTGGAAATAACCCAAATATTGAGCAACTGAGAATTAATTATAGTACATCAACACAATAGAATTTATGTTCTTGTTAAAATGAGACATCAAAAAAGCAATGACATGAAACTACGCTCATGATAAAATATTAAGTAAAAAAAAAACCTGTATCCATGATATATTCTCAGTTATGTTTTTAAAAAATCCTCAAAAGGAATAAAGAAGTAACATAACAATGTTAACAATAATTATCCCTCTGTGCCATTATGACAAAATGGATTGAGTGGGTTTTTTTTCTGTAATCTTCTCCATATTTCTCAAGTTTTCTACAAATGAGAGAAAAATTAAAGTTATGTAAAAGCTAGTAAAGATGGAAATATAATAGCAGATCCATAGTGAGACCCTTTTTTGGGGGGGAGTCAGAGGAGCCTCTTAGGGGTGTCTTTGAGGATAGTTTCAAATCATGGCCACAGAGTTGACTTTCTGAGGAGCTGGGAGAGGGCAAACAAGGGAAGTGGTTGAAGATGTCAAGTGTTGAAGGAGAGAGAGCCATATGGAAGTTGAGATGTGGTGGTGACCCAAGCACTCTCGCCTAAAGTTCTGAAACAGGAACGGATGGCCCACTTTTAGGCAAAAAGCAGTTTTGGAGTATGGCCTGATCTCCAGGGCCTCTCAGGACCCAGGAAATGTGGCCTATACTGTCCAGAGACCCTTACTACTTATGATAGAGAGTTCAATGTGGGGTTTCATTGGATAAATTATGGAAGTTTGGGAGATGTAATTTTTTGTGTGTGGGGGATTAGACAAAAATTCTGAGTGAGATTAAAAGACTCAGGGAAGAACAGTGAAAAAAAATATGACTTAAATTGTTTTAAAGGCAGATGTCTTAATGAAGCTGTGCTTTTTAATTCCCTATAGACCCGGAGGAAAACAAAACTAGTAACAGATTGATTAATGCCATATGGTGTAAGTTGCACTGCATAATGTTTATTAGTACAATTTACTATTCTATACTAATTTTGACAAGACAGTATCTTTTAAGGAAGTGATTATGCATTTTGACCCTTAATTTATTTTGGGAATAACACAAGAAATTAACTCAAGAAGGGAAAACGTAGCTATTTGTGTAAAGTACTTATTTTGTAACAAAGAAAAAATATTAGAAATCTATTTTCATAAGAGCTCAAAGGTTCTTACATATCTATAATAATACAAGCATAATATACTAATTAGATCAGACAGCTGAACGACCTTCCACACGTCATTCTGGACATCCTTCTGGACGAAGCTGCAGTGGCAGGGGCTGAGGCAGAGGAGGTTAAGGATGATCAGAAATGCAGGCAGAGTGGTTAGGGGTGATCAGGCAAGCAGAGTTGTTAGGAGCAATGAGGCAGGCAGATGAGTGGTTAGGGGTGATCAGGCAGGCAGGCAGGCAAGTCAGGAACCAGCCATCCTAGATTGCAAGAGCATGAAAGGGTACAAGCTGGGCTGAGAGACCACTCCCCACCCCCCCATGCATGAATTTCATGCACTGGGCCTCTAGTATTAAATAAAAGAAATATACAATTGCCATGAAAAATTGGCAATTTATATATTTGATTATTCTATGAATGCATCCATAAATTCAGGTTAGGAAAAGAGTACACAAGCAGTATGTATAGATTGATTGCATTTTGTTAAAATACATTGGTACACTATGGGGTCCCAGTCTTTTTAAGAGTAGTAACTGCTATAAGTTTGAGAGGAGTTAGGGATCTGTGCTGGATGGTTTTGTTTGGACAAGTATTAATCCCCATTTCTTTATATGATCTCCCTTTTATTGAGGGACTGGAGGCCAAGGTGCTGCTCCCCTAGAAACTCTTGCTAGCCAGCTTCCAGGATAGTCTTCCATTGAGAGGCCCCTCTGCAATAGAGAGAAAGCAGAAAAGAAGCAGAAACCATTAGAATAGCAACAGGAAGTTGTGTTAAAACTAGACAATGGTTTTAAGGTTTTTCAGACACTTCTGGGTATTCTCTTGTGAATTACCCATTTCAGTGTGGCAGGCAGTTGAGAGCATTAATGATAGCTTTTAAGAATTCTTGCAACTTTCTAACGTCTTAAAAGCTAGGGGCAGTTTTTTTTTCTGATCTTCATTTTCTTCCAATGGTTTTGTAAGTATTTAATTTTCTGAATTAAATCTTTTTCTTCTTGAAATACTTAGTGTGGTTTCTGATTTCCTAATTGACATACTGTCTTATAATCCTTTTGCTTGTTTTTCGTTATAAAGTTTATTAAACAGCTTAAATATATATTCAACCATTATCTTATTATGTCCTTCTAGGTTGGATATATACAGGGTATCCCCCAAAATGCATACACATTTTGAATAATTATTAATTGTAATAGGTTAAATCTGAAAAGAAAGAAACTTCAATTGAGCTATCAGCAGTTAAGTGTGTATACATTTTCTGGGACACCCTGTATATTCAAATACATATTTATTTTAAATATACATATTTAAAAAATATTGTATGTAGTAGTCTTACTTGGATAAATTATACAATGCCTCTCTAACCCATATCACCATTGGTTTTGAGATCTCCGGCATATGATCCTTACATAAAACGATAGGAGTGGATCAACAGATCTTTCTATAAAAGTAAAAAGTGAAAAGAAAATTTTATCATTTTAAATACTTAATGCTTAGCTTGAAGATATTATGATTGTGTGTGTATTTATAGGAGATTGCATGGATCAGTTTACAAATTGATGTGAAAACTTTCTATTCCTACCAAGTGAGTAAATCAAGATTGGGACTATTTATTTATTTGACTAGACATGATCAACATTGCTTAAACTCTGTATTAGCATGCATAGCTACCAAAAGAACACAGTATGTATGTGTATATACATAATTTGTGTGTATATATACATACATATCAAATATACACATGTGTGTGATTTTGTTCTGGTAGAGATATGGAAATGTAATTGAAACAATACTCTCTGGCAACTTTAAACACTTCACATCTTTTCCTTTGTTTCCTCCAAACCATTTCATTTTACCACAGGAAAAACATGAAACATGGAGTCCAACCAAGCCTGTAACAGTGCCAGCCAGATGCAAAAGAGAATCTTTGCATGGGCTGCTATCTGGATTGGCAACAGGGGGATGGCAATTTTTTTTGTAAAAATGCCCTGGCTGCATGCATACCTTTTGCAATGTGACTTTGCAGCAATTCCCATCAAGATGCTGTATCTGTTTCTCTACCCCTTGAATCTAGGTTTTACCATGTGACTTGCTTTGACCAGTGGGGTATTAGAAAACATGATGGGAGCAGAGACATCACAAGTGCTTCTGTACTGGGCTTGTTTTCTCTTGATACTCCTGAGAACCCTATCATATGAATACACTTGGACTGGCCTGCTGAAAATATGTGACCCAATTACCCACATAGTTTCAATCAACAGCCAGCACCAACAACTAGACATGTGAATGAGGCCACTCTAGATGACCAGACTCCAGCCAATATACTAGCTGACTGCAGCTATATGCTTAAGTCCAGGTGAGAATAACAGAAGAACTATCCAACTAATCCCAGGCCAAATTACTGAACCACAGAATCATATGTTAGTGAGTGATTATTGTTTTAAGTTAAGCTTTAGGATGGTAAGAATTATGCTAGGTATCAAGTTATGACGTTGGATCAGAACTGGAGACCCCATTCTCTGCCCTCCCTCTACCAAGTTAAAAAACAAACAAAAATCCATGAGGAGGTAGCTAACTACAATTTATGACCTTTGCCTTAGAGGAAGGAAAACAAGCAGTGTTGAAGACTCCTTTTCTTTTTGTGCTAATTAAAAAATTCTGACAAACAAATAGCTCATCACCAATTATATTCAAAGCTTAATGAAGTGAAAATGATTTTGATTCATCAAGAAATTTAAGGCAATTGTGCTGGCCAATGTAGCTCAGTTGGTTGAGTACACTGTACACTGAAATGTTGCCAGTTGGATTTCCGATCAGGATACATGCCTGGATTGTGAGCTCAGTCTCTGGTGGAGGGTGTGCAGGTGGCAGCTGATCTATGTTAGGCTCTTACCTGTCTCCCTCCCCCTTCCCCTCCTACTTTCATTCCCCTCCTTCCCCCTCCCCTCTTCCTTTCCTCTTCCCCTCCTTCTTCCTCTTTCTCTCCCCCTTCCTCTTCCTTTTCCACTCTCCCTTCCCGTCTCTAAGAAAGTCATAAAAAAAGAAACTTCAGGAAATTGAAACGAAACAGTCTGCATTCTCTTTTTAATCAAGACCAACACAGTTTTGTCTGAGAATAGTGCATTAATCAACATTACTGTAGACTCACCCTCATCCCCCCAACCCAACTTTCTTCAAGTTTAGCCATCTTAGATCCATGATAGCCCAGGATCATGATTTTGTTTTGCTCACTAGCTCCATTTCTCTGCCAGTGATAAGTAAACTAGAGGCAAAATAGAAAGGAAATACACATGGAAATATTCCTTCCCAAGTAATAATCCCCCCCCCTTATCTATCACATAGCTTTTCCACCAGTGCATCTTGAGAATTATATAGCCAAAGATTCAAAAGTCTCACTTCTATAACCCAGTGGTTCCTTTCTTAGAGTAAGCAGAATGGCCTTCTTAAGTGATGAAATAGTCATCTTGTATCACTCATGGGAGGGGACCATGCCAGGTCAGTTTCGAGGAAGGAGGCAGGGCTGACTTCCACCTGGGCCTGACTCTGTTCCATTTTCACATGTTATTGGCCATAACTGTGAGATCATTGTTCAAGGCTGATGCTCACATTCCATTTTTTTTCTGGTCATATGACCCACACATTTTCCTAGTCTTCTAGAAGGCAGGAACCTAAATTTTTATTCTGAGTTGTCTAGTACTGGCCCAACTCCAAAGGTGAGAATGAAAATGACTTTGGTAGTTCTTAAAGACAGAGCTAGCTCAGGGATATGTTTCAAAATGTACCAGCCATTTATAGTGCCCTCAAAGTAGCTAGAATCAAAATATATTTCTTCTTAGCCAACCATTCCATCAGGTGAATTTGGAAATTCACCTATAAGCACATTTGTCTTTGGAGATAATATGTTAAGGGATGAATGAAATGTAAACAGGCATTGGGTGAATTTACTTTATGATATTCAGCTAATTAAGAATTCCTCTCAGAGAACTAAGATGGCGGCAAAGGTAAAACACCTATCTTGCCGTCATAATCAGCAATTTTAATACTACAACTTAAGGAAAGAACAATCACCTTCCAGAATCACCAGAAAGCTCGCCGAGTGAAAATTCCACAAATAAAAGTGAAGATAAGACACTGTGACTCGGAGGAGTGGCGGCGGACAGCGTTGAAAGATTCGCACGGAGAGAGGTTTGGAGCGCGCGCCGCGGAGAGGGCGGGCGGCTGAAAACCGGCCAGTTTTCTCGAACGGGGAGACAAAGATGTCCCACTGGACTGATTCTCCAGCTCTGGGTGAAGTCCAGGGGACCCATTATCATATGGGGTGAAAACTGGACAGTGGGAGGGCACGCGGAAGCTCGGCTGCTGCCGGGTCTCCCAGCTTGTGGAGAAGGCAGCTTGCCCGAACAGCTCAGCTGCGTGACGGCGCAGAAAGCACTCTGCGACTTGTCTCTCATTCAGAAAACCGTCAGTCTGCTTTGTTTTACGACCCTGGGTGAGACATTGCGCATGCAAAGTCATTTGGGGAGAGTCTGAATTCTCTGGCAGCAGGTGGAGCTCCACAGCAGCTCTCTCAGAGGTGCTGGCAGCCATTGCCCCTGGCACAGAGTCCCTGGGGCCGCAGAGGGCGGAGCTGACGCTGTCTGCTTGGCCCGGAGACTCCGCCCATCCAACCTGAGCACAGCTGAGCTTCACAGACAATTGGCCTGGAGGTCAACCCTCCAAGGGCTAACAACGATTAACTGAGCTTAACTTCAGCAAGACTGTGCAGCCCATATCCACCTCAGGTAACCGGGGAGGCTGAGCCACTGTCCCTAGTAGGAAGTCTACCACACAAAGCTAATTGACCAACTCAGGGAAGCAGCCACCATGCAGCAACATGGAAAGAATTCAGATGTGAAAGAAATGGAGGAAAAAAAACGACTGGACATGGAATTCAAAACCACGGTTATAGGGTTTTTCAAGAGGCTCCAACAAAAGGTCGAGGCCTATAAGGAAATAAGCAAGACCACAAAGGAAATGAATGAGTCCTACAAGGAAATTAACAAGACCTTCAAGGATATAAATGAGACCTGCAAGGAAATAATCAAGACCAACGTGGAAATGAATGAGTCCTACAAGGAAATGAAGGAGATTCTCAAGGATATAAAGGAGACTATCAAGGATATGAAAAAGGACCAACCAGAAATTAAGCATACACTGCCTGAAACAAAAAAATATTATACAAAGACCTAAAAGTGCTCTGGAGCACCCCAAGAACCAAGTTAAACGTTTGAAATACAAAGAGGTAAAATCCACTCAGCTGAAAAAGCAAGAAACCAAAAGAATCCAAATAATTGAAGATAGTGTAAGGGGCCTCTGGGACAACCTCAAGCATACCAACATCCGAATTATAGGGGTGCCAGAAAAAGAGAGAGGCCAAGACAATGAAAACCTATTTGAAGAAATAGTGACTAAAAACTTCCCACACCTGGTGAAAGAAATTGACTTAGGAGTCCAAGAAGTGCACTGAACCCCAATATATAGGAACCCTAAGAGGACCACACCAAGGCACATCATAATTAAAATGCCAAGAGCAAAAGACAAAGAGAGAATAATAAAAGCAGCAAGAGAGAAACAGTTGGTTACCTATAAGGGAGCACCCACACAATTGTCAGCGGATTTCTCAACAGAAACGATGCAGGCCAGACGGGAGTGGCAAGAAATATTCAAAGTGATGAACAGCAAGAATCTACAACCAAGATTACTCTATCCAGCAAAGATATCATTCAGAATTGAAGGTCAGATGAAGTGCTTCGCAGATAAGAAAAAGCTAAAGGAGTTCATCACCACCAAACCAACATTATATGAAATGCTGAAAGATATTCTTTAAGAAGAGGAAGAAGAAAAAGGTAAAGATGAAAATTATGAACAACAAATACACATCTATCAACAAATGAACATAAAAATCAAGTGAATTGATAGGCTGTTGAACGGGATAGACTGCTGAATATAACAGAGACATGGACATAGAGAGGGAATGGACTGACAATTCTTGGGGAGAAAAGGGTTGTGGGAAGTGCAGCAAGAGACTGGACAAAAATCTTGCAACAATGGGAGAGGACAGTTGGGAGGGGAGGTGAGGGTGGAGGGTGGGATAGGTACAAGGTGGAGGGGAGCTATAGGGGGATAAAAAGGGGAAACAATGTAATTAATAAACTAAACAATAAAGATAAAATAAAAAAATAAAAAAATAAAAATAAAAATAAAATCACTATTAAAAAAAAAGAATTCCTCTCACATAGGAACTTTATAATGTGTGAAATAATTAGAGACAAGGTTGAGAATGAGCTTAGACAGTGATAAAATGGGAAAACTTAAATTCTGATATAAGTCTTATATAAGCATTTAATTCTTGCTATGCCTGTATTTTTTCTCCTAAGGAAATTGTGGATTCCTCGTGGTCAGGAACTCGGTTAAGCTAGGTGGTAAGCTCTGTAATGACAGGAGGTATATCTGTCTTGTTTGCTGTAATATCTCTAGTACCTAGTAGAGTATCTGCCACATAGTAGGTACTCAATAAATATTGAATTAATGCATAAATAAATGTGGCATTGGGCTTATAACAGCTGTTCAGTGAAAGAGTGAACTGATGAATAAATGTATGACAATGAATAAAGTTTTGAAATCTGGTACTGGTTCTCTTGAAAAGCCTAAGGCTATGCATGGGATTGAAATGCCGCCCCAGGAAGAAGGGCTACTGACAACATACCTACATTTGCATTTTTCATTTAGAGAAGCAGATGATTTTTGCTATTTTGATTTTTAGTGCTTACTAATAGTCTGATTCACCTGGTTATTAAAAACTAGTTCATTCATTTTTTATTCACTTCACCCCTTAGCTCAGCCTCTCTGCTTTTTTGGTTTTATTTTCTACTAAGGAGCTTGCTGGCTCTCCTCTCAATGTGACACTACTCTGAAGACCTTGGAACAGTTTCCATGGTTACTTCTTCTGGAATTCTCCCTTTGGAAACTTTGTGTTCTTTCCTCATCTTTAACTTCCATCTCAGAAATGTAAATACACACCTTAGGGTTTTCAAAGTTGTTAACACTCCCTCTAGGAACACTTCAAACCATGGAAGACAGAAACTAAGGACTTCACATTCCTTTTCTTCTGTTATATGTTGAATGGGGGCAGACAATTTGATACTGAGATTGCCTAAAGCCCAGAGGTCCAGAGATTTCTGGTGAAAAGACAAAAAAGACTCCCTCGAGTTGTCTAAGTTGTGGTCTCCTCATTCCAATTTGATTCATATAGCAAAAATGAGCATTGTCACCATCATCAAAACCTTTTCTTCCTTCTTTTCTTTTTATTTCTTCTTTTCATCTATGCAAATCAAAACAGCAATGAGGTACCATCTTACACCTGTCAGAATGGCTATCATCAACAAATCAACAAATGACGAGTGCTGGCAAGGATGCGGAAAAAAAGGAACCCTTGTGCACTGCTGGTGGGAATGCAGACTGGTGCAGCCACTGTGGAGAACAGTATGGAGTTTCCTTAAAAAACTAAAAATGGAACTCCCCTTTAACCCAGTCATCCACTTCTAGGAATATATCCCAAGAAACTAGAAACATGAACCAGAAAGTATATATGCACGCCTATGTTCATAGCAGCACAATTCATCATAGCTAAGATTTGGAAACAGCCTAAGTGCCCAACAGCAGATCAGTGGATTAAAAAACTGCATGCATCTACACAATGGAATACTACGCTGTGGTAAAAAAGAAGGAATTCTTACCATTTGCAACAGCATGGATGGAACTGGAGAGCATTATGCTAAGCGAAATAAACCAGTCAGAGAAAGATAAATATCACATGATCTCACTCATTTGTGGAATATAATGGACAACATAACCTGATAAACAGAAACAGATCCAGAGACAGAAAAGCATTGATCAGTCAAACCTCAGAGGGAAGGTGGGGGTAAGTGGTAGAGATACAAGTGGACTTGTATTCATGCATATATAAGCCTAACCAATGGACACAGACACCAGGGAGGTGAGGGCATGAGTGGGAGGTTGGGGGGGGGGCAATGGAGGGATAAGGACACATATGTAATACCTTAATCAATAAAGAAAAAAGAAAGAATAAAAAATAAAAATAAAAATGACTCCTCATGCTAAACTTATTGTAGATGTATTTTGCCTTGAAGTGCCTTAAATGTGTTAGTGAAAGAAGAAAATCGAAGAAGAGTAAGGCTGGTGAAGATGGAGAGACAAAGGTGATTGATTTTCTTTTAAAAGAACTTCAAAAACAGAATAAAATTTTACACTCTAAAATCTCCCATTCTTTCTTCTTCTGAGATTATTATCTAAGATCTAAACATTAAGAGATTTCTAGATATTCCAGTTCCAAACCAGACTTATGTTGGTTAAACCTGGGGTACACCTGTAGATTCAATGGACTTAAAATAAATTTATAAGCTATGCAGTCAGTAATACAAACCCCACTTCCTAACCCCCAGGGGAGCACCTCCTCTTTTAGGGCTCCCCTCCCCTCCACCTGCCTCTGCAGAATTGTCTCTAAGCTCTCATTTCCCTCATTCAGTCCCTCATTCTTTCTTCAGACAGCTCCCTGCAAAGTCTCTTCTTCTCAGCCTCCAAAAGCACAGGAATCAAAATCAGAAGAAATCATTCCTGGTTCTTTCCCATGAAGCTCAGTGCACTCAGCTGGTCTTCAGATCTTGTGCACCATTTGTTTATACCCCAGAGGCATGCTTGGCTCTGGGAAGAGCATAAGGCAGCCAGGCCTCTCATCAGACTTATGGCTTTTGTCTGAAGTTCAGGAGCTTCCCCTTGATCTCTTCTCATAGCTTTACATTGTGCTCAGTCCTCATTTGAGGCCTTTCCTTGTACCACAAGCCCATCCTTGGGCCACTTAGATGCTGACAGTTGCAACAGCAGCACTGGGGCTGGAATCTGGTAGCATAGTGATAGGTGTTACAGTGTAGTTGCTAAAAGTGCAGACTCTGAAGCCAGACCACATGGATTTACATCCTTGCTTCATCACTTATTAGCCAAGTAATCTTGGACAGCGAGTTGCTTAGCCCCTCTGTATCTTTGTTTCCTCATCTGTGAAATGGGGATGATGAAAATCATGGTGCCTCACTGTTCTGAGTCTCAAATGTATCATCTGTTATTATTATTACTAGATGCCTGGTGCACAAAATTCATGCAGGGGGGGGTTCCCTCAGCCCAACCTGCACCCTCTCCAATCCAGGACCCCTTGGAGCAGTTGGACATTCCTCACGATCTGGGACCATTGGCTCCTAACTGCTCACCTGCCTGCCTGCCTGATCACCCCTTACTGCCCCCCTGCTAGCCTGGTTGCCCTTCATTGCCCCTCCCCTGCTGTCCTGGTTGCTGCCTACTTACCCCCTGCTGGCCTGGTTGCCACCTACTGTCCCCCACTGCTGGCCTGGTTGCTCCTCACTGCCCTCCTCTGCTGGCCTGTCCCATCCCTGCTGGCCTGGTTGCCACCTACTGCCCCCCTCTGCTGGCCTGGTCACTCCTCACTGACCCCCATCACCCTGGTCGCCCCATGTAGCCTGCTGTTTGGTCATTTGGTTGCCCCTCACTGCCCCGCCCCCCCCACCAACCTGATCACCCCATGCAGCCTGCTGTTCAGTTGTTACTGTGAGGACATCCTGACTAATTTGAATATTACCCTTTTATTATATTAGTATATATTATCCACACAAAGATTTCTTTTAACTTGGATTAAAGAATTTCTCTGAAACCCAAAGGATTTGCCATGGGCTTGCTTATTTAAAAGAAGTATTATTGTTTTAAGTGATTCATAAGTTATCACTACCTCAGGTTTATTTAGATCACTTCCAAAAATATTATTTAATTTAGTTAGTGCGTTCTTCAATGTAGGAAAAAGTCAGTTTCCACCCAACTTTTCAGGACTTGCATTAATAAAAGGCCAAATGGGCTTATTTAGATATGCTCCTGTGTCTGCCCAACCTGATTTGTGCATGATGCTAGGCTAGAGAATGTGGCCAAGGCCAGTGAAAATGTTTGGACCATTTAGAATGTTTGTGAGCAGATTGTCTATGCATTAAAATAATTTTAAAAATAATCTTTATTGTTAAGATCATTACAGCGGTCTCTCCCCCACCAATAGCTCCCCTCCACCTGGTTCCCACCCCACTCAAGGCCCTCAACACCCTATTATCTGTGTCCATAGGTAATGCATACATGCATATAAGTTCTTTGTCTAATCTCTTTCCACACACCTCCACACCCACTTCCCTATGAGAATCATCAGTTTCTTCCATTTCTATGCTTCTCATTCTATTCCATTCAACACTTCTTTCTGTTCATCAGATATTTTATTCATTTCATTTTTTGATTCAATTGTTGATAGATATGTATTTGTTGCCACTTTGTTGTTCATATATATATATATATATATATATATATATATATATATATTATTTTTAACCTTTTCTTCTTCTTCCTCTTCTTAAAGAATACCTTTCAGCATTTTATATAATACTGGTTTGATGGTAATGAACTCCTATAGCTTTCCCTTGTCTGTGAAGTTCTTTATCTGACTTTCAATTCTGAACGATAGCTTTGCTGGGTAGAGTAATCTTGTTGTAGGTCCTTGCTATTCATCACTTTGAATATTTCTTGCCACTCCCTTCTGGCCTGCATAGTTTCTGTTGAGAAATCAGCCTATAGTCGTATGGGCACTCCCTCGTAGATAATTGTTTTTCTCTTGCTGCTTTTAAGATTTTCTCTTTGTATTTTGCCCTTGGCATTTTAATTATGATGTGTCTTGTTGTGTTCCTCTTTGGATTCTTCTTGTTTGGGTTCTCTGTGTTTCCTGGACTTGTAAATCTATTTCTTTCACCAGGTAGGGGACGTTTTCTGTCATTTTTTCAAATAAGTTTTCAATATCTTGCTCTTTCTTTTTTCTGAAACCCCCATAATTCAGATGTTGGCATACTTGAAGTTGTCCCAAGGGCTCCTGGGACAAATATTTCTCTCTTTTTTATATCCAGTGTGGCTAGAGAGCTGTCCAGTTCCTGAGTAGGGGTGGCTGCGAATTGAGAAAATGAAAGAAAGACACAGACACAGAGATAAAAGGCAAAAGCTGGGGCCTGGTGGAACCACTGTCCTCTGACAGGTACAGGGACCCAAAGCCAATACAGCATGTTTATTTTATGCAGCAAGAAACAGGGAGTTTTACTAAAACTCAAGACAAAGGAGATTGTGTGCATTCTTGGGTGGGCCAGAGTTGTATTCATTCCTGGTGCTTGGCTGGATTTAAATAACAAAACCCACTCCCTGGCACCTGGGCTGAAAGTCAAGGTGACAATACTCCTGCCTTTTGACAAAGCGTGTTTCCAGGATGTGGCTTTACTAATGCCACTGGATTCGGCTGACAATAATTAAAGAAATGCCCATGAACCTTCCCAGGTGCTCTCTATAGGCTCCTTACACTATCTTTATATTTTTGGATTCTTTTTCTTTGTTCTTTTCTGGTTGGGTGTTTTTTGCTTCCTCATATTTCAAATCATTGATTTGATTCTCAAGATCCTCTAGTCTACTGTCAAATGCCTGTATATTATTCTTTATTTCAGTCAGTGTATGCTTAATTTCTGACTAGTCCTTTCCATTTTTTTGGCAATCTCACTAAGATCCTTGAAGCTCTCACTAAGTTCTTTAGAGGTTTCTAGAAGATTCTTTAATAACCTCAGAACTGTGGTTTTGAACTCTATATCCAATAGTTTGCTTTTTTCCATTTCTTTCATTTGTGACATAATTCTTTGTCTCTGCATTTTGGCTGCTTCCTTATGTTTGTTTCAATGTCTGCTTGAGTTGATAGAGTGGCCTGTGTAGCAGGTGTCCTATAGGGTCCAGTAGCTCAGCCTCCCCAATCACCTGAGGTGGACACTGTAGGTTCACCCCTTTGGGGGCTGTGTGAACAATTTTGTTGTAGTTGAGACTTGATTGAAGTTAGTGTCACTGGGAGGAACTGACCTCCAGGCAATTGCCTGTGGGGACCAGCTGCGACTACAGTGAGAGAGCTGCTGTGCAGGAGACACCCTTATGGGGCAGGACTTGCTTCAGTGGGACTTTAGTGCTCACTGAATCTGCCCCTTGAGTGTGTCACTTATGGATGTGAAGAGTTGTAATCTGGTATGGTCTGACACTGACCACTGGGTACACTGGCTCTTGGGTCTCCAGGGAGGTGCAAAGTCAGCCACTGCCTGAGGCCTCCCAGCAGTAGCTTCAGAGAGATTTTCAGATTCCTCCTCTTTGTATTGGGTTTAGAAGTGCCCAGATGAATCCCAGCTGTGAAGCAAGGCAGGCTGGTGTTTGGTCTTGGGCCTTTTATTGATAGTTTTGGGGCTCCCTGACCCAGCTGCAACTTATTTGACAGGTTTTTAGCCTGAAAAAAGAGCAGGTTATTGGGCAGCAAAAGTGGCTGCCCAATGCCTGGCTGGGGTTGTAAATTGGGTGGATGGGGTCTCATAGAATCACCAGGGTGGAGCAAACAGAAATGGCTTCGAGTCAGCCCTGTAACCAGGGAGGTCCTAGCACAGGAACATTGATCACTGTGAGCACCTCTGTCTGGAAGGAAGCCACCCCTGTGTTCCTGCCCCTATGCTAGACAGTCTAGTTTCTCCTTGTATGTGTCTTGGTCCTCCAGAGCCGGGCCCAGCACTGGAGCTCAGAGGAAGTGGGAAATTGTAAGTTCAGTTCGTGGTGCTAGCCTTTTTAAGAAGAGCAGCTGGGTCTATGTGTCACTCAGCCCCAATTACTACTGGTTTTTATAGCCCATAGTTTTTACTGCATGTAGAAACTTCTTTTCTCAGCTCTGGGACCCTGGGTTGGGCATCTGTTGTGGGGCTTGGACCCCTTGCTCCTCCCAGGTGGCCTCTGCAGAGGAGATCTCCCTCTCGATAAAAAAGTAAAGAACAAAGCATACCAGTCTCAGTATGCTTTGTTCTTTACTTCTCTAGTTGTAGTATTTTTAAAAATATATATTTTATTGATTTTTTTACAGAGAGAAAGGGAGAGGGATAGAAAGTCAGAAACATCGATGAGAGAAACATCGATTAACTGCCTCTTGCACGCCCCCCACCGGGGATGTGCCCGCAGCCAAGGTACATGCCCTTGACCAGAATTGAACCCGGGACCCTTCAGTCCGCAGTCCGACGCTCTATTCACTGAGCCAAACCGGTCTCGGCTCTAGTTGTAGTATTTTCATTCAGCCAGCTTTCCAGTGGTTTTGGATGATGGTTGTCCTGTATTTTAATTGTAATTTTGGTTTTTAAAAAATATATTGTATTGCTTTTTTACATATAGGAAAGGGAAGGGACAGAAACCTAGAAACATTGATGGGAGAGAAACATCGATCAGCTGCCTCCTACACACCCGCTCCTGGGGATGTGCACAAAACCAAGTTACACGCCCTTGACCTTAATCAAACCAGGGACCCTTCGGTCTGCAGGCTGACACTCCATCCACTGAGCCAAACTGGTTTCAGCTTAATTGTAATTTTGATGTGGTTGTCGGAAGCAATGAGTACAGGCATTTGCTTATGCCACCATCTTGGTTCTCCTCTAAAATCATTCTTTTGTATGTCTTTTTAAAAATGAAGTTCTAAAGTCTAAGAGCTTTATCATGTTATTTCAGTGTGCTTTTGGTTGCAAGTGAGAGATGACTCAACAAAAATGAGCTTAAGCAATCAGATAGGTTGTGTACAGGGTTAGTGGAGTCAGGGCTCAAGAACATGGTAGCTTTAGTTCCACTTTAATGTTCTCTAGTATTACCCTCATGGTTTCAAAAGGATTGTGCCAATTCTGGATGTTACATACAGGTGACAATGCCCAGAAGTAGAAAACAAAGATCCATTTGAAAACATTAGCAAGGCGC
The DNA here is from genome assembly GCA_027563665.1 of Antrozous pallidus. Classification (NCBI taxonomy): domain Eukaryota; kingdom Metazoa; phylum Chordata; class Mammalia; order Chiroptera; family Vespertilionidae; genus Antrozous; species Antrozous pallidus. The sequence goes on along the minus strand of CM050509.1, from coordinate 135,560,518 downwards.
ACCTTCCCAGACACCAGCATTGGGCATTTCTTAGATCTCATTGGCTAGCATTGTGTAACCTGACAATGTCCAATCTGCCACTTGCAAGGGAAAGGCTACCACTGTGATTGGCTTAGACCAGTGGTCGGCAAACTCATTAGTCAACAGAGCCAAATATCAACAGTACAACAATTGAAATTTCTTTTGAGAGCCAAATTTTTTAAACTTAAACTTCTTCTAATGCCATTTCTTCAAAATAGACTCGCCCAGGCCATGGTATTTTGTGGAAGAGCCACACTCAAGGGTCCAAAGAGCTGCATGTGGCTCGTGAGCTGCAGTTCACAGACCACTGGCTTAGATCAAAGCATATTTCTCCTTTGGCTTTGACCTCCTCTGCAGAACATGACTTCTTCTTGAAGGGTTAAAAAATCAGTGTGTTCTTGGTAAGAAGAAGAAGGGGATCAAATGGCTATTGGATGAGTAATATTCAATGTCTACCATAGTTCTCTGTTCTTTAGTACTCATTTTGAATGGGTAATTTGACCTTTCATGGAGCAAGAGAGAAGGAAACTCTTTTGCTAACATAAGTCATGGGAGAAGGGACTTCTGAAATGTCACAAAGGTGGACTCCTGAATAGTTGGGAAAGAAATTGATGGTTGTTAGAGAGGAGGAAACAAAAAATAATGGTTTAAACATGAGATAGCGTATAGAAGAGGGTAGTAATAAAGATTGTGGGGGAAGGGTGAATGTAATACAGCAAAGAGATTAAGCACGAAGCACAAGGATTAAATAAGAACATGATTACAGAGGAGAATAGCAAGTGCCTCCCACATTGCATTGAACAAAATGGCAAAAGAGAGACTTTGAAGGGAAGTGGGAGTGGCCAAGGGGCAAGAGAGTGGTACCAACACATTGAGTAGTTCCTCTGTGCCTAGCATGGGCTGCCTATGAAGAGTAGATGTTGTGATGCCCTGCTTATTGTCCACAGTCCTTTCAGGGTGCTCTGGCCTACTTCCATCTGCCAGTGTCTATGTCTATCTGCCCAAGGACTCATTTCCACTCCTTCCCACCCCCATGACTGTGGAAATATGGGATAATTAACACTCTCCTGGAGTCCTCCTCAACTAACGACTCTCAGGAATTGGTATGTAAATATTCCATTTTCCTCAACTCTTGTTGGATAATTCTGAGCTGAGGGCTTTACACTGTTTCCCTCACCCTGAGGATGAGGGTTTAGTTGCCCACTGGTAGCCAGCTTAACAGCTCATCCTTTATTGGCTGTCTTCTCTTCCTTGCTTCACTTCTACCTATTCCCAAAACCTGGTATCATGATCTGCTTTATTATGCACATTTTGTTCAATTACTACATCAACCATAGCATAGTAGGTATTATCAGCTCTGATTCATGGGTGAGGTAACAGGATCAGGAAGTTCAAGTGATATTATCAAGTTTATTCAGCTGGTAAATAGCAGAGCTCAGATTAAAACTCAGGTCTGTCTGGTGAAAGCCTGTGCTCCTTCCCGAATGACAATTTATATCTTTGGTGATATTAAACAAGACACTAATGCAAGACTGGAGGGCCTGGATAAAGCCAAGAACTGTGGAGTTGCTGCACCACCTGTTCACAACCTGTCCTATGTGGCAGCTGGTTGCTTTAAGATTTCCATCTATCAGGTATTTCCACGATAAAGCTCAAGGAGCTGATACAACATACTGCTTGTGAGCATAGTGAGATGAAGCAGATCAAAGATTATAATAATCCACAGTGAATCAGGGGATCCATGCAAAACATGGATCCTGGCTTCAAATTCCAGTTGGAACCAGAACTCATATGAGAACTCAAGGTCTGACTGACCATTGTCCAAAGCTCTGAGTGCATGGGAGAACTTAATAAATGACTTACTTCATACATGGGTAAGCTATTGAGACAGTATGATGGACAGGTTAGGAGATGGATTTTGGAGGCAGACATGCCTGGAGCAGATTCTTCTCCTACCACTTTCTAAGTTTCTAGTGTGTTAGCACTTTCCCACCTCAAGAGTCTGAATGTCCATTTCTCTCCGGTGAGCACTCTCTCATACCACCAGGTCTTCTCAGCCACAAGTAGGTACAACCCAGAATTGTGGGTGAGTTAACATCCCTCAACCAGTGAGGAGTAGTAGTCAGTATAGATGCTGAAGTCTCTCCACCCTCTAAACCAGGGGTAGGAAATATTCAGCCCTTGGACCATATAAGACCTGAGAAATAATTTGGCCTGGCCCTGCCAAGGCATTAAAAGTGAGTTAATTAAATGTTTGACCAATATAGCAGGCTAATTTTTAAGTTGATAATTTGATATTGCTAGTGAATGATGCTATAAATAATCAAATGGCCCTTGGCAGAAAAAAACGTTCTACACCCTTGCTCTAGTAGGATGATTCTGAGAGATGTTCCACATAGTTTATCAAAGGAACCCTAGCAGAGTTGAGCCTCAGTTGCCTAGAGCTATAATCAATTCATTAATGAGCTCATTTATTGTTTTTTTGTCCTTTCCCTGCATCACTCACTATTGCCAAGTTGCTTAATTTTCTTAAGCCTGTGAAATTAGGATCACATCATCATAGGGTATTTGTGATGATTAAATGAGCTTCTATCTATAGAGTGGTCTGTACATAATAAACGTACAATAGGAACATGGTGGTTGTTAAATGATTGATCCCTTCTTTTCCGTCTTTAGGCTCCATCCCTGCAGTTACAGTTCCTCCACTAGGTGGCAGAATATCAACATTCATCATCCATGGAAGGCATGCCTCTTAGAAAGAGTAAGTAAAATAAGTAAATTAGAGACCCCGAGGGACTATGGTCAGTGTGACATGAGAAGGGCAAGCCTATGATTAAAACACAATCCAAATAAAGAAAGCAGTGCCCTGAAATTCCAGCCTCAGTCAGATCGGTGTCTGATTCAAGGCTTTGAAAGGTAGAGTCTGTTGGATGAATTCCCAAAGCAACATGGGGAACCTGTATGAGAGAAGCAGGTGGAGTATGCAAGAAATTACTGGGTGCTATTTTCCCATGCCTGGGGTAATCCTAAGTCATGGGAGATGACTAGGAGGTGGAGGAATGGCAAGTAGCCAGGGAACAACTAAACAATCACCTGAACAAAGTAGATCTTGATAAGAGTCAGCGTGATCCCATAGTCAGCTTTGGGACAAAAATCTTCCAGGATTATATGGCATTCCTTTTGGCAAGATGTTTGCATCATTGGACAAACCATACCAGCTGAGGATTAATCAACTCCTTGGTTAAAGGGCGGGGAGAATGGGGCATTTGTCTACTGGCTTCAATCCATGATTAGTTGAAATTTTACCCTGAGTCATTAATTCCACCACTCTTGAAAGAAGTTAAGATGCAGACATGTTAGAAATCATCTACCATATCTGCTGATGAACTCAGGTGGGCAAATGTCATATGGTGTGGAAGCATCAACAATGATTGCTTCTCACATTTTGGTGTATATACAAATCACTTGGGGATCTTGTACAAATGAAGATTTTGATTCTGTAGGTCTTGGGTGATGCCCGAGATTTTGCAATTTTTCTTTCAATTTTATTTTGTATTGGTTTCCAGGGGTACAGTTTAGTAGTTGGGCAATCATATACTTTATGTAGTATTTCCCCAATATATCCAATACTCACCTGGTACCATACATAGTTATTACAATATTATTAACTACAAGTGTATATTCCCTATGCTGTACTTTACATCCCCATGACTATTCTGTGACTACCAATTTGCACTTCTTATTCCTTTGCCTCTTTCACCCAACCTCCAATGCCCCTCCAATTTGGGAACCACCAGTTTGCTCTCTGTGTCTATGAGTCTGTTTCAATTTTGCTCATGTATTTTGTTCTTTAAGTGAAATTATGTGGTATTAGTCTTTCTCTGACTTAGTTCATTAAGGACAATACCTTCTTGGTTCATCCATGCTGTGGCAAATGGTAATAGTCCCTTCTTTTTTTTATGTCTGAACAGAATTCCATTGTATAAATGTACCACAGCTTTTTAATCCATTAACCTATTGATGGACACTTGTGTTGCTTCCACAGCTTGGCTGTTGTAAACAATGCTGCAATGAACATAGGGGTGCATTTATTCTTTTGAATTAGTGTTTTGGGTTTCTTTGGTTATATACCCAGAAGTAGAATTTCTGGGTCATAAGGCAGTTCCATTTTTAAGTTTTTGAGGAAACTCCATATTGTTTTTCATCGTGGCTCCACCAATCTGCATTCCCACCAACAGTGCATGAGAGATTCTGCATTTTTAAAAATATATATATTTTATTGATTTTTTTATAGAGAGGAAGGGAGAGGGTTAGAAACATTGATGAGAGAGAAACATTGATCAGCTGCCTCCTGCACATCCACGATTGGACATGCCCTTGACCGGAATCGAACCTGGGACCCTTCAGTCTGCAGGCCAATGCTCTATCTACTGAGCCAAACTGGTTAGGGCAGAGATTCTACATTTTTAACAAGCTTCCAGTGATGTTAAAGCTGATTGTATACAGATCACATTATATATATATATATATATATATATATATATATATATATATATATATATATTTGAAGATTCCTGCAAGAATAGGGTTTCCTGTTGCCTGAGCGAAGTTCCCTCCCTTCTCCCCTGCCCCATCAGCTTCCCTCCCTTCTCCCCGACTCCACTTGCTTGCTCCTCCGCAGCATTGCTCCCTTCTGCAGTGCTTGGCTTCCTTCTAGGCTGTTTTCAGTCTTTGCTCTCCACCTCGTTATGCAAATTAACCACCATCTTGGTTGGGTTAGTTTGCATACTTGCTTCCTGATTGGCTGGTGGGTGTGGTTTGTGGGCGTAGCTTGTGGTGTAGCAGAGGTGTGGTCAATTTGCATATTACTCTTTTATTAGATAGGATATTTCAGAGTGAAAGGGAGAAGGAGAGAGAGATAGAAATATTAATGACGAGAGAGGATCATTGATTGGCTATCTCCTGCCACTCCCCACACTGGGGATCAAGCCTGCAACCTGGACGTCCTGGTTCATAGGTTGATGCTCAACCACTTAGCCATGCTGGCTGAGCCACAGATCACATTTTGCGAAGCAAACCACAATTCTTTAAGCCAGTCCTGCTATTTATTTCATCATCCCATATCTTTAGTAACCCCAAACAATGTTGGGTGCACCAGGGCCCCTGAGCTTTGGTCTTTCTCTAGACTTCAATGTCTTCATCTTCAAAGTGGGGGCCTTGGATTAGAGGAACTAACTGGGGTAGTGGTAGGGTGAAGAGAGGAGGGAGGAGTTTTAAAATAGCATTTCAATATTTAGGAGACATTGAAATTAAGAAGAAGAAGAAGAAGAAGAAAACCTCTAAAAAGCAAAGTAGGAACAAATCTGGGCTGGCCCAAATCCACAGACAATAACTTAGTTTTCCTAAAAGATCCATATCTCCTGGGAGTGGGAGGTGATATTGGTTTCCTGATGAGTGGCTTAGAGGTTTTTTGTTTTTATATAAAAGGGGTTATTGGTTTTAAAAGTTTGAAAAAGACTGGATTTTATGATCTGTGAGACCTCAGCCAGGTCTAATATCTTTCCACTGAATTTTATATAAATCTATTATATTATTATATCAACTTACTGATTTATATCTGTCTTCCCTACTGGCCTGGTAGCTTGTCTAGCCAGGAATTTATTTCTGTCTCTATCACCCACTCTAGTGCCTGGCACACAGTAGATGCTTAGAAAAAAACCTTGAATACAAACTGGGATTTATTTCAGGTCTAAAAAATTCCTGACACCAACGAGGCTGAGCCACATACTGGCTTTTTGGAAACTGTCTTTTAAGATATTTTTTGACCGATGTGGTACTAACTCTTTTCAAGTTTTATTGAAAAGAGTTAGTACCACATTCATTTTATTGTAACAGAATTCTAGCCACATAAAACCCCAATGTCCAGTATTTAATAACTCTATAAATTAATGTGAGCTGTTCCAGAGTATATACCATCTAGTGACATCCCAATGACGATTCTTTGGCTGGAGCATTGTTTGGAAATGAGGCTTTGGAGTAAGAAACATCTGTCCTGGTTTGCTGTGAATGAGGAGTTGGTAGAGTACATTTTGATGGGCTCTGCCTGATTGAACTTGCCAGGGAGAGGCGGAGGCACCACTAATTACATGTCTTGCACTATGGGTTGGAAATAGATTCACAGAACAAATGCTCTGGCCCACAAAGCCTCAAAAAGTGATGAAAGCAATAGACACTTCAACTTCATTTTTAAAAATCCCAGCATTGCAGAACAAAGTCAGCCATACAATTTTTCCTCCTTTTCACATGGCTCTTAAAACACACAAAACAATGAACTAACAGAGGATCTTGAAATCTACTTGGAAATTCACCCCCCCTCCCTCCAAAAAAACTCCACAGTAGCAAAAAAAAAAAAAAGATATAGACAGTGACATTGTTAACGTGTGATTTTCACTGGAGGTATTAATTAGTAACTCCCTCAGGCCCTTGATATGCTTGAAACAGGTTAGCACCATAGCTTGGCTTATACAAACTTGACTGCACTCCGTTAAAGTGCTCTTCTTCAAGTAGGTCTTAGTTACACAATTCCCAAAGAGAGCTTTCTGAAAAGGAGGAAAGTAGTAGAAGCAGCAAGCAGAATGAGAGGCCTAAGTGGGCCATGAGTGTGAGCCAGGAGAAGCCCCACACATAGCTTCAAAAGAGAAATTCTGTAATTGTAGGCAGCCCATTAAGATAAAATTTAGTAGAGTTTAGGCAATAGCAAGCTCAAGAGAAACCATCAGTGGGATGCAGTTGTCCAATGGCTAACTATCTGTGGCAGAAATAGTTGGACTACGCTTCCTAGCCCTGTTTGAAATTCTGTATAGTCATGGGACTGAGTTATAGCCAATAGAATGTGAGCACAAATGAGGTGCTCTGTTTCCAGGGTTGGTCTATAAATACTGTCCACACATTTTTTCATGCTTTTCTCCATTCTAACTTAACATAGATAAAAAGGGTGGTTTGGGAAGCTGTGTGCTGAATATAGCAGAGCCTCAAGATGGAAGAGGCATGGGTCACCACAATCAGGACTTTATGTGAGTGACAATAAACCTCTTTTTATGTAAAAGTGTTGAGATATTGGGGTTTATCTGTTATAGTAGCTTCTATTACCATAATTAAATATATAGTCTTTGGCTATATATAGAGGGAATGTAGAAAGAACACCGGAGGGCTTTGCTGTTCTTTCCTGGACATTACCCTGTATAGAGGGATTTTGTCAACCGGAACATGTACATCAATAAAATACAAGAGTGATGAGGAGGTGGGAAATGATATATTGGGGAGGATAAAAGCCTGAAGCAGAGGAAAATTGGTGTGGAGTAAGAATATACATCTGTCTGTCAAGTTTTGAAAGTATGTCACAAAGAAGTGGAGTGCCAGTAAGCAAAGTTAAGAGCACGGTTTGAGCTTAATGTAAAGAAGAACTTTCTAATAATTAGCACTGCCCAAAAGTGGAATGGCTTTTCTTACCAAGTAAAGCCTTCTCCATCTTTAGTAGATGTTATTGGTTGATGGTTCGTTATCCATTTCTCCCCTTCTTGACTACATGACCCTAATTTTGTGGAAGTATCATCTTCATGTGATTATGAGAGAAGAACCCCATCACAAGCTTCAGGAATGGATCCTAATTAGTCTAAACCATTCAGCACATGGTATTTTCTCAATAGCTCTTACTGGTCTAGATGTTGACCTAATAAGACTTAAAAGAAGCTCTTTATTGTATTTCATGGTTCAGGGAGATATTTTCCCTCTCTCTTGCTGGAGATGCATTAGAACTTATTATGCTTGACTCTCACTGGCAGCCATCTTGTTGTCAGCCTTAAAATGAAACCACCACTGAGGATAGGAGAGCACGGAGATGGAAAGCACCTGTCTATTAAGCTGATCATCCTATGCCTGAAGGCTCCTCTACCTCTGAATTTCACTTTGATTGGGTTTTCTATTGTGTCTAGCTAAAATATCCTAGTTGACACAGTGTTTCCAAGTAGGTTTGGAAATTTAGGTTGTCATCAACAACGTTGGAGGGGAATTCTAGCCTGGGAAGCAGGTGGACCTCTTAGGATAGTATACAACCCCAAGAGTTAAAAACTCTACTGAAGGACATACAGCCAACTTCACTTAAATTAAAATCTAGGCTTCCTTACAAGTGTCTGGAAATATATTTTGTAATGAACTTATGTTGTCTTTTGGCTATCACACATCCTACCTACTTTCTTCCTTTTGCGCCCCCCCTCCCCCATATTTTTGTAGAAGGTCTTCCATAACATAGACAACTTTTTGTCCATAGTAGATCTATGCTTCGTCTTGCAGAGTGTGGAATAATTTATTGTAAGCATCTACCTACTGGGAACTACATTTCTGATGCCTCTTTACATGTAATTGAGGCCACAGGACTGTTTCATGCCAATGGGATGGGAGTAGTAGTAATGCACATCTTGGCGGATTAAGTAGCTTGAACAGTGGGTGTACCTTCATTATCTTTATCCGTGTTCCAGGTGAATGAAAAGGACTCCAAGACCCAAGAGGAGGGTGGAGCCACATATTGAAGGAGTTGGGGTCATGAATAATCTTGTGTAAGGTTTGCTGCCAACCAAGAATGTTTGTGTTGGCAGCAAATATTATTACTCCTTAGGCATACAGTTATATGCCTAAGGAATACACTTCAAGCATGTTAAGCTATTAATATTGGAGTTTGTTAATTATAGCAATTAGTATTGCCCTAACTCAGTGGTCAGCAAACCGTGGTTTGCCACTCTGTTGGCTAATGAGTTTGCCGACCACTGCCCTAACTAATACGTTCTCACTGTGTATGGTCTTAGTAGGGGGAAATAGCCATTTTAGTCTCTTGGTGGTACTTCCATTATGGAATGCAAAAGGGTTCAGTTCCCTTTTCTAACTGTGTCCTGGTAAAGCTGAGGGTTAGCCACTCGTACATTTGTCCTGGGACACTGAATCTTAAACAAGGTTCACAAAGATTTAGGGAAAGTTCAAAATAGTATATACTAGCATAACAGTAGTAACAGAAACTTGAAAAATACTGTGCTGTGGTAATTGGGTTTTGGCTATGGTTTCGCTACTTCAGTAGCTAGCACCCTTGGGTCTGCTGGTTGGCCAACCTTCTCCTCCAGCTTCTCATTGATTCTATTAGCATGTGATAGCCTGATAATTATTTCCCTCATTTGCTTAAGAAAAGCAGAGTTTTTACCCTTGCTTATAATCATTTGGTGGTGGGTTTTATTCATAGAAGCAACTCATTTGAAACTCATGTTTTAAATTTTATAAGTGAGGTTTTTCCCTTACAAATTTCCGCATTTATGTCAGCATATGTCTCTGCTTTACTATCTTAGATTCATGCTCTAACAGAAGTTGATGTTTGGCACCACTCAATTTCCTCCTTTTGTTGACTGCTTGTCCAGATAATCAAGTAGTTACTTATTTTTTCCTTTTGTTGATGGTTTGGACTCCTAGCTTTCAGCAATTATTATCCTAGCTTGCCTTACTTACAGATTGTCCTTACTATGCATTTTTGTGGCATTTCTACTTGTTCACCATTTCTAGCATTAAGCTGTGTCATCGAATTAGCAATGTGTAGCTTTTTTTTCTGATGGGGGAGGGGCACAGTTGGTGGGGAAAAAAACATTGAATTTGTTTTCCCAGAGACCTGCTTCTGTTACTTACAAGATATGTGACCTTGGGCAAATCATTGAACTTGTCTCTCCCTGAGACTTGTTTTGCTAAGTAATTAGAATGAGAGAATACACGAAAGTCGAAATTTGAGGGCCAGTTACAATGACAGCAGTTAATTAAAGGCCATGTGGCTAGAGACATACAGTTGGAGGGAAAGTAGGAAAGTCTGAAGGTAGGAAATCCACAGCTTTGCCTGGGAAGTCAGGCAGTGAGAACTATGAAGCAGGGAAGAACTGTTCACCCAGACTGCCATTAGCTGATAGGAAGGAACCATCCAATCATGGTTTCTTTTGTAGCCAGCTTTATATTTTTGGTTTGTCCTCAAATACAGTCCTTGAAGAGAATCCAAGCAGAGCAGTGGCCCTACCTCAGCATTTATTTAGTCCTCACACACTGTGACCACAAGAGAAGTTTGAACTTCATAGCAACCTTTTACATAATTCAATTCTTGCACAATCTTTGATCAGCCATTTATATTGGTGACTGAACTGCATTATAAACTCTACCCCTACCTCCCAAGAACTGTACTGAGGATCAGATTTAGTTAACTCAAACACTGGCCTCAGTTTTCCTAACATTGGGCAGCTAAACTGCTGCTTCCAGAGTCCCCTCTCCAGTGCCAGCCCACTGTAATGCTGGAAGATGATCTTGTGACCCGCTCTCCGCCCCAACTCCAGTGTCTGCTTAGTTTCTGAATCCAGTTAACTTTACTTCCCAAAAGCAAAAGAACACTTCTGCCTGGAGTTTTCTATTGTTGAAAACCTACTCCCTCTCCCTTTGCTTGGTGGAGCTTGTTGTCATAGAAACATACAGCCAGAACTCTGAGGTTTATAATAAATCCAGCCAAATGGACTCATCTGTGGCTACAGAAGTCCAGCACAGAGTATATCTCCAAACCTGGTGATTTGCTAATAAAAAACAAGTATTTAGCCACTTTGATAACTTCACAAAATTTCCTTTTTTTTTCTTCGAGGTCACTTGACAAAATAAGATAAAATTGGGGCCATTTAGGTTCAATTTGCTCATATTTAAAAATATTTTTTACAAATAGATGCATTTATCTTAGTTCATCTTTTGACTTTGAAAAAATTATCTTCTCTTCTAAAACACATTGTGTGTCTGAACTTGAGCCAAGAAAAAGAAATGGCAGTAAAAACCGGCTTAAATAACTAATAATATTCAGATAACAATAATCAAATGTTATTTGATAACACTTAAATAAATATTCTGAACAATATCCCCTCCTAGCACATCTACACACACACACACACACACACACGCACTGTTAGTTACCTTTACATTAATCAGATGAAAATTAAAGAAAAGAGTAATGTTCTCTCCAGAGTTTGGAGAATCTAGACTAAGTATGCCTTTTTCATTGTTCTACAGAGGTCCAAGGCCAAGTAGAGAGCAGTTGAATAAGGACAATGAAGCACCATGGGAAGGTATAAGGTTATTGGAATGCTGAGCCAGGCAAATTCATTTCAAATGAAGCATAGGAAAATAAGGAGGTTTAGAATGTAAGAATCTCAGCTCTTTAGGTGCCACCACGAAATATTAAGAGCAGCTAGGGCCCCCAGGATGCAGGCAGAGTCTTAGCCTGAGGTTTGGAATTAAAGGCGTGTTGCTAACTGACACAAAGCGGCAAAGATCCACGCACACAAGAGACTGTGGCTGGGCTGTCAGGCTGCATTTGTGTCTGCCTGAACTGTTCTGAAAAGATCCTCCTTCCCTGAATCACTAAGACCCCTCAGACAATAGAGGGATGGAGTGGTGACGCTCCCTGTGCTAAGCAACAGATTGGAGACATAGGAGTGGGAGCTTTTATCTTGGCTCTGTTACTAATAACTGCCACTGAACCCAACCTAATGGCTCAGCTACTGGGGGCAGAGGGATGATGAAACATCTGGGCCATCCCATGGATATGGTACAAGACAATGAGCCACTCTTGCAACTTGCCTGCCCTACTCTCCTCATCCTAGCCACTTCTCACTGAGGTTTTAGCAGTTACCTTCCATTTGGTTTCTTTGCTTCTGCTCCTACTTACTTATAGCTTATTATTCACCCATACTGAAAAGTGAGTGATACTCTCAAAATATAAGTTAAATTGTGTCACTCTTCTGCTCAAAACACTCTGATGGCATCCCAATATTCTTACTATGACCTATGAAGCCCTACACAATCTGTCCACACTTCCATTCCTTCTCTAACCTCATCTATTACTCTTCCCCTCTTCTACTTTGCTTCAGGAATATTGGCCTTCTTGCTTGAACATGTCATTTCTATGCACACCTCAGAATTTCTGTACTTGATGTTCCCTCTGCTTGGAATGATCTTTCACCAAGTACTTGCATTATATGTTGTTTTACCTCCTTTAGATCTCTTCTCACATGCTGTCTTCCCTGTGTTAGTCAGCTATTGCCATAATTAGGCTGCATAATAAATCCCCAACTCAGCAACTTACAAGAAGCATTTATTTCCATACTCATGGGTTCAAATGATACTTGATTGGTATAGGATGGGCTTAGTTTGTCAGCTCTACTTTAGGCTGCAGGTTTGGTTCAGGTCTGCTCTGTGTGTGCTTGTGTTGAGGCTCAGAATAAAGGGGCAGTTGGCTACTCAGGGCATGCTCCTCTTATAATATATCATCAGAATATAATAGCCAAGCCAAATAATGTAAGCATTTAAAGATCTCTGCTTGCATCACAGTCCATGAACTTTCTATCGGTTAAAGGAAATCACATGACCAAGTCCAACATTAATGAGTTAGAAAATAATACTCTTCCCATACTGAGAGGTGGAAGAGAGAGAATATTTGCTGAACATTTATCCAAACTATCACACATATGCACACACATCCATCCCCACCCCTGCCAGTACTCCCTATGTTACCACTCGTGCCTTTTCTCTTTAGAAATTATCATCACCCTACATATGACATATTTTATTTATCTACTTTGTTTATTATCTGTCTCATTGGTTAAAATTGAGGCTCTTTGAGAGCATGAATTTTTGTTTTATTCACTGATGTATCATTAGTACCTTGAACAGTACTTGAAACATAATGTATGCTGAATAAGTACTTTTTGAATGACAGAGTAAATTAAGTCCACCTAGTAATATGAGGAGTCATTAAATGAAGTTCAGTAATGAATTATAGGATCTTGTACCCTTCTGAATAGGGACATAATCTTTGTAAAATATTGGTCTTATCACTATATATTATATATACCACATTGCCACCTCTATTACCAACATCGTCACCATTACCATCACAATCTGCATCAATATCACCACAAACACCACCATTTCCTCACCACCATCATCAACACCATTACCATCATAATAATCACAATCATTACAATCACCATTACTAGCAAAGCTTCTACCAAATCACCATTATCGCTACCATCACCACTACTACTACATCACCATGGCTACCTCCATTACCATTTCATGTTTACCACCATTATCCTGATCACTCTAATCTTCATCACTGCCATCGCTATCACTATTATCATCACCATCATCTCCATTTGATGATGTTGATTGATAATAATACTGATTGCACACAACTCTCAATAAACTAATTGTAGTACAGGAAGCAGAAGAAATGATCATTTTGTCTTAGTAAGCTAGTTACAAGGAAAAACCTCAATGAGGAAATTATTTCTCTTGAGACCCCCAAAGTAAATCTATAACATTATACAGTCAATATTTACTATAGCTTTAGAAATGCTACCCATTCTTTTTGGAGTTCTGCAAAAGTTATCAAACCTTGCCTTTTACTCCCTAAGTAGCATTGAAATTGTCTCCAGATCTTCTTCCTTTTATCAGTTTGGAGGGAAAAATGTTTTTACAAAGTCATTTCTCTTACATTACTTCTTGTTGCATAACAATAGACCATGTGACTTCTTGATTAATCTTTTCCATTCTGAAACAAAATCTTTTTCTGAATTGATGCTGCTTCTCTAGTTCTTTGTAAACACTGCCTGACAAAAATGTGTGGGTGCTGGAAAGCCCCCAAAATACCAGGGGTAAGATTAAAGTTCACAAAATCTCCACTGCAGATTAATTCTCTCTGCTTACAGAGCAAGGCAGTGTAGTCTTTCTTCCACCTTTACTTGTTTTGTTTTTTTTTTAATTCCTTTTTAAGGTCAGATTTCACCTTAATTTTATCTGGCCTGTGACACTAAAATGATCTATTAAAGCCTCTATTTTATTTATATATTTTTGCTGAAGACATCAAATGAATTGATTTGAAATATAGAAACATTCAAGATATTCTACAAACATTGAGCTAGTTAGGCTCAGTGGACAGAGCATCGGCCTGTGGACTGAAGGGCACGTGCCTGGGCTGTGGGCTCAATCCCCAGTAGGAAGCATGCAGGAGGCATCCAATCAATGATTCTCTGTCATCATTTATGTTTCTATATCTCCCTCTCCCTTCCTCTCTGAAATCAATAAAAGTATATTAAAAGAGATAGTCTACAAAAATATCTTTTTCATAACATAGGTGGGGAAGAATATCTTGAAGATGGCGCAGAGAAGAAGAGTTTTATTTGATTCTTAAAAGCCACTTTTCTTTCAAAGGAAAAAAGAGCAGCCACTGTTTGGCTTTAGTCCCAAACCTGCTATTATGATGAAACACCAGCAGTACAGTTTATCATATCCTGATGGCAATGCATCTGATTTTGATTCTATCAAATACAAAGAAAAAACTATATTGCTGGGGAGGGGGATGGTTGAAAAAGGAATGTTAGTCTCCTGAGAAGCTTTCTTTCTTTCTTTCTTTCTTTCTTTCTTTCTTTCTTTCTTTCTTTCTTTCTTTCTTTCTTTCTTTCTTTCTTTTTTGTGGGTATGAGAGAATGTTCCCCAGGCAGAGGGAACACTAAATGAAAAGGCCTATACTGTTAAGAAGTTAATAAAAAAAAAACATTTGCTGAGTGATGCCAAAATAATTGTGACTGAGGTCCCGTGTCTTCTGAGGGCATCTGATACAACGAGATGGCAGAAGTGATGGGATTAGTTGCCCTAGCTGTCAACTCAAAACTAGTCAGGTCAAATGTGTGTTTGAATGTTCCTATCACTTTCTTCTTTCTCTAAATGACTCTCATCTCTGGTGGCACGGGCTGGGATATCCTGGGAAAACTTTAGTGTGAGGTTAACTGAGGAGCAGCGGGAGCCATCTCCTCCATAGGATTCCAAAGCCATTCCCACTTGAAAGGCGTTCCAGGTGGTAGACAACCCCAGATACAGCAGTTCCACAAATGAAGCTGGGAGAGCAGCTGGTCTGTGCCAAGGGTGCCTCTGCTGAGCTGAGGGTTTTGCTCTGTGAGTCAGGACAGCCTCTTGGCAGGGAGGCTGGGATTTGAACTTGGGTTGTGTTCAGTTGTTAAAAGATATTGGAAGCAGGCACTTCCTGTAAAGGGATTCAGTTTCAACTAAACAGTATTCAGTTTACAGTTACTTTGGGCCCAAAGAGGGAATTTTGCGTGTGTTTGGATCGTAACAGGATCTCTGAGTAGAGATGTGTAGACATTTGTAGAGCAGTGGGAAGGGCGGGGGTAGGGGAACAGAGTAGTGTCTTGTGAATGAGACTGTGGCCCTGTCTCCTTATCCTGTAGGTTTCTTTAGTGAAAACTCAACTCTGGGATATATATGGGCCTCAACAAGTATTCAGTGTTTTATGGAGCTGGCCTGAGAAGGGCACGTCTAAAACAGAGGTTAGGGAGTGTGGCCCGCTGTGTTCCCCATGAAGCAAACTCTGATGGAGAGATTCATTTGCAGAGAGTTTAGTAGGGGTGCTTTTAGGATTAACACTTGTGAAAGAGGAGAAACTAGCAGGATTAGGCTGGGGATCATTTGAGCTACAGTGCAGTCACAACAAGGGCCTCTGTTGATCCTCTGGGAAGCTCTGGGTCTGGAATAGTTATAGAGAGATGTCTTGTATTCGAATGACGGCCTAGGTCTTTATACCTCTGCATCCACCAGTCATTAGATGTGGGCTCTCCCAGTAAAAGGGCTCATCCTTGCTTAGGCAGCTCTCTCCATCAAATGGAGAATGTTTGGCTGTCAACACTCCAGTCAGCTAGGTGAATGAGTACTTCAAAACTGAAGGGAGTATTTGGCAGGCACTTCACTGAACTAGAAACAAAGTGGAATATTCTTTCCCTAGAAGGGCACCAGCAACAAATGACCTACTAATTTACTCTTTTTTAGCATCAAATTCTAGCCAATTAACAAAATATTTGAGTTTTTACTGGGGTCCAGGCACTGGGGATACACAGATGATAAAAAAACAAAATTTCTGCTGTTGAGGGACCCAAGATAGTAGAAAGACATCTGCTGGAAAGTCAAGATGTATCAGAAATTTACTACCACTCAATGTGATTATCCTATCTAATAAAATGGGAATATGCAAATTAGCCATCACTCTGTCACAAAGATGGCGGTGCCCATAGCCACAAGATGGTGGCGCCCAGTCCTCTCAGCCCCGCCAGAGTCCCCCAGTCCTGGGAGGGCTGCTGCTGAGAGTGGGCAGTATGATCTGCTTGGTGGAATGCTTGCTTTGGTGCTGTGGTGACAGAGGAGCCAGCCCGCAGCCTCCACAGCTGAGCACAAGCCGGGAGAGGAGACGGCAGGCCCACCTCCCACAGAAGCAGCACGGAATCAGCAGGGAGCCTACTGCACGCGATGGACTACTAGTAAAGATACTGAACAGGTAGAATAGTGTGCAGAAGGGGCTGTCAGCTTAATTAATGTGTGATATTCCAAGTTCTGTGCAGTAGCAGACTACTGAGCATACACCACAACATAAACACATTATAATTTAGAGAAACAATCATTTCGTGATGTTTCATTTTCCCCATTCGTTATGGAGACGTTTCTTCCTCCGGAGGGGGAATGTCATTGTTGATAATCTCAGACAAGCTAAATTGTTTATAAAAACACTGGGACTTCCTTTTGGATAAATAAAATTTTACTGACAGATAAAAAAAATGTGGCTCTTATAAAAATGACTAGAAATAACAAGTGTTGGCAAGAATGTGGAGGAAAGTGAACCCTAGTGCACAGTTGGTGGGAATGTAAATTGGTGCAGCCACTATGGAAAACAGCATGGAGGGTCCTAAAAAATTAGAAATAGAGCTACCATAGTATCTGACAATTCTGCTTCTGGATCTTTATCTGAAGAAGTGAAAACAATAACTCAAAAAAAGAGTATCTGCACTCCTATGTTCATTGCAGTGTTAGTTACAATAGCCAAGATTTGGGACCAACCTAAATGTCTGTTGATGGATGGATAAAGAAATCGTGATTTTACACACACACACACACACACACACACACACACACACACACACACACACGCGTGCGCGCAGAGGGAGAGAGAGAGAGAGAGAGAGAGAGAGAGAGAGAGAGAAAGAGAGAGAGAGAGAGAGAGAGAGAGAGAGAGAGAGAGAGAGGAATATTATTATCTATGAGCCATAAGAAAGAATAAACTATTGCTATTTGTGACAATATGGATGAACCTCAAGGGCATTATGCTAAGTTAAATAAGTCAGACAGAGAAAGACATACCATATGAACTCTCTTAATGTGCAATCTGAAATATAGGTGAACTGTTTCTGTTGTTTTAAGTTTAAATAAATTGAAAAAATAAAATGCGTTTGTGGAAACACACAAAAAAGAGGGGGTGAGAGGAGCTGTGGGCAAGAGGTCTGGAGAAGATACTAAAATTATTGACAGTACTCCCAGTGAGTCTTCAACAGTTATCTGAAGCCTCTGTTTATTTCCTTTGTCTCTATAAAACAAAACCAACAATGTTTTTTTGATTATTCTTGTGTTTATAAAAATGACACGTGTTCACAACCAAGCTTATTTTTATTTTTAAAAATTATTATAAACACAAAGAAATAGAGAAAAATCGAGAATAACATAATAAATACCTGTGGTCTAACCTTCCAGAATTACAAATCCTAACATATAGTCATTTTTGCTTCAGTTTTAAAGTAAAATTAAAGTTTCCTTTTGCTGATTCCATGCTTCTCCTTCTCTTCCCAGAGTCAACCAATGCTGATTTCCCAAGTCTCCTTCGGACCCGGCCATTCTCAGCCCTGGCTGCACATCAGGGTCCCCTGGGAATATATGAGAAACCCCTGGTGCCTGGGTCTCACACCAGACAAATAAAACCAGAAAAGAGAAAAGGGTAGGAAGGGGGAATTCAATCAGTTAGGTTTTTTTCCCCCAAATCAGAGCTATTTCAATATGATTTTCCAGAGTCCTAAGCATGTTTTTGTTTGTAGTCTAAACCCTCTATTTAATGTAGACACGGATAGGTCTTGGTTTCCCTTCTTGAAACTGGAGAGTGGTAGGTGACAAAGGGAAGGACTCTAACTTGCTCTCATTTAACAACACCTGCATCCACAGTTTTGAAAGCTCCCCAGGTAATTCCAATGCACAGCCAAGATTGAAAAACAAACCACTGTGTAGCTCAGGTTTGCATATCTTCAGTACATGTGTATCTATCTATGAACAATGCATTTTATTGCTTGTGTATGTGTGTTTCAAAGCATGAGTTCATACTGATACTTCCTCCAGTTCAGCACTACGGGGTTCATTCTAGCCTTCTTCTTCTTTATTTGTAATTCCTTTCCCCAACAGTGACAAGCCTGGTTCTCATTACCCATGATACCTTTATGTGTTTTCTCAATCCTAGTACATATATAAAATACTTTTAGCATTGATGGACTAAACCTCTGTGAAAAAACAATTTACTAGCTAGAGAACAACATACAGTTTTCTATGTCTTTAACAAATTTAAAGCTACTGTCTTTAAAGCTACTGTTTAACAAATTTACTACTGTTTAACCAATTAACAAATTTTCTTAGGTTAGTTATTTCCCCTTCAGTGTGGTTACCTTGTTCACTTGTTCATTTGTTACTGACTATATACCATCTTGAGGTCTCTTCCCATCCTGGCCTTAACCATTTTTTAAATGTCAATAAAGCATTAACACAGTTCTGAAAGCCAGAACTAATAAAAATGTATACTCATAAAAATGTTACTTACCTACCTCTAGACCCTGTTCCCACTCCCCATTTTCCCACTCCATTCCAAATCATTCCCTATATTACCCATTCTCATCAGTTTCTTTATTTCTTTCTATATCTCTTTTGTACAATTGAGCAGATACATGTACTAGTATATTTCCTTTTTTTTCACATGAAGGGAAGCACACTATGGGTATTCTTTTTCCGTGTCTTTTTTTCCCTCCCAACTTACCATTATGTCTTTGAATTTCCTCCATATCAGTTCATTGATAACCTCCTCATTCTTTTTTCCGCATCTGCATATAGTTCTCCATTGAGTAGATGCTCCATTTCTTTATTCAACCACGCTTCCACGTATCAGCATTTAAGTTGTTTCCAATATTTTGCAATTCCAAATGATGCCACAGTAAATAATCTTGTGCATATGCAGTTTTGCATTGTTGGATGTGTTTTCCAGAAGAGATAGTACTGAGTCAAAAGATAACTTGCATATATAATTCTGTATGTATTGCTTAATTGCCCTCCAGAAGGGCTGCACAGTTTACATTCTCACCGATAACGTATGTGAGTTCTTGTTTCCTCAAAGCCTTGACAACGCAATTTGTCAGCCTCTTTGTAAAATCCTCACCCAAGGGTATGTTTTTATTGATGAGAGAGAGAGAGAGAGAGAGAGAGAGAGAGAGAGAGAGAGAGAGAGAGAGAGAGAAAAGCATCAGAGAGAGAGAGAGAGAGAGAGAGAGAGAGAGAGAGAGAGAGAGAAGCATTGATGTGAGAGAAACATCAATTGGTTCCTATACCTCCTGACCAGGGATGAAACACGCAACCTAGGCGAGTAACCTAAGAATCAAGAATCAATCTGTATGGCTTTTGTCATACTCTTAAAGTTTTGCCCATCTGATAGGTAAGAGATGGTATTGTAGTGTTGCTTTATTTCTTCAATTAGGAATGAATATGAACATTTTCTTATATGTAAGGGTCATTTTTATAACTTCTTTGTGAATTGTCTATGTATTTTTCCCCAATTTTTTCCATCGTGTTCTTTTGTCCTTTGTCCCCCAGTTAATAAAGGATTTAAAAACTTTTATTGTGGCAAAATATATACAACAAAAATTTCCATTTTATTCATTTTAAGTGGGAAACCAGTAGCATTAAGTACATTCACAATGTTGTGCAACAATTGTCACTGTCTATTTTCAGAACTTTCCCACAAAACATAAATTCTGTAACCATTAAGCAATATCTACTCATTCCACCCTTACCCAGTGCCTTGTCCTTACATTTTTAAGAGTTATTTATATTTTAGAAATATGAATGCGTTTTCTGTGATATAGTTGAGAATTTTTCTCTCCATTTGCCTATTGTCTTTTTATCTTGTTTATAGTGGGTTTGGCCATGCAAAAATTGTTTTTAAATAATCAAAATTGTCTACCTTTTATTGTTTCTGGATTTTGAGACATAGGTATAAAACCTCTTTCTACACCCAGATTAGAGAGAAATTCACTAATGTTTTATTCTAGTACTTATATGGTTTCTTTCTCCCTATCCCCCACATTTACATCCTAGATCTACTTGTTGTATGTATGGTGTGAGGTTTGGATCTAGTAATTTTATCTTTTTCCTTATGGCTAACCAATTGTCTCCAGACTATGAGTAGTATCTTCTTTCTCTGCTGATTTATAATATCATCTCTGTCATACCAAGATCCTATAAATGCTTGATTATCACTAAAATTGCATTGAATATATATATATATATATATATATATATATATAATCATTTTAAAAGTAATTTTAGAAGAAGCAAATAGTTTTCTAGGCTCAAAGAAGTTTTTGTTGTAAAGATATTTAGAAGTCATCTAGGTCAACCTTCAATGACTCATCGTAGAGCTAACATAGAGCTAAAACCCCTCACCTTAGCCCAAGAAATTCTTCATGACCTGAACTGCGCCTGCCTCTCTAGCTTTTTGTCCTCCCTTATTTTCCCAGTATCCTACTGAACTTTCTACTTTTTATTCTCCTCATGATGCTGCTTTATTTCTCCAGGCTCTCACATGTGTTGTTTCATCTGCCCAGAAGGTCATTCTTTCTTCTTCTCTGAGTGGCTTAGCATTCAAATTTCATGCATGTTACTTCCTCTAAAAAGCCTTCCCTGACTCTTCCATATGAACCAAAACCTCCCCTCTCAGAGTCTTTTAGTACTTAGAAACACTATGTTCATGCTCTCATCTATCTATGTATCCTATATAATAAAACCCTAATATGCAAATCAGAACAACTCATTGCTATGATGTACACTGACCACCAGGGGGCAGACACTCAGGGGGACCAGCCACAGGGAGAGCACCACTCAGCCAGAAGCCCAGAAGCTGGGTTCATGGCTGGAAAGTACTGTGGTGGTGATGGGAGCCTCTCTGACCTCCAAGGCAGGCTGTTGGTAAGGAGCCAGGGGTCCCGGACTGCAAGAGCCCCAGACTGCTAGAGGGATGTCTGAAGTCCCAGACTGCAAGAGGGTGCAGGCTGCGCTGAGGGACACCACCCCCAGTGCATGAATGCTGTGCACCAGGCCTCTAGTATACATATAATATGCAAATTGACCGGATGGTGGAATGATCGGTTGCTATGGTGCACACTGACTACTCGGGGGTAGACTCTCAAGGCAGGAGCTACCCCCAGCCTTTGCATATTGTGGCTCCACATCTTCTGGCCAACCTGTTGGTCCCTGCCCCTGGCCAGCAGGCTCCGATCACCGGATGGGGAATGGGAAACTGGGGGTGGGTGGTGGTGGATGCCAGGCCTAGGAGGGTGCTAGTGAGCAGGGTTCTGATCACCCTGCCCATTGGCCCCCACACAGAGGGTGACTGGCATTGGTGGCGAGAGGGCGAGGCTGGCTGCCAGCAGCCAGGGAAGATGGGCCCTGATTGCAGGCCAGACCTAGGGACCCCACCAGTGCATGAATTTCATGTTCTGGGCCTTTAGTTGTACCATATTATAATTTTGGGTTTATTTGTCAGTCGTCTACACTAGAATATTAGTTCATTGAGACCAAGGACTATGTCTTAATGTTGTTATTTGTATATCCAGATACAAAGAAAACTTGGTAAAAACACAGCAGTACATCTAGGCTTGGCTTGAATTCTTTAAATAGCAGACAGTTTGCTGCCCCCAAAGGCAACCTATTCCATTTTTACATTACTCAAAAGTTTTTCCTCACAGCAAACTGAACTTTCTTTCCTGTAATTTCTACCCACTTGTCCTTCTTGTGTTCTAAGGAACTAAATCTTTTACTAAAGGATAGCCATTGCTCACAGAGCTGGGTCTTGGCCAGGGACACTGTTGTAACTGGTGACTGTTAAAATAATTCAGTGTTTGTCTGGGGTATGAATTCTTCTTTTCAATGAATATTTGATTTTAGGTAAGAAACATCTGATTTTCCCATAAAGTGCATCAGTCTGTCATGGTATTGTAATGTGTTCCCACAAGCTGCTTCTCTGAAAACCTGATAACTTAATTCAAGAGAACTACTCACATCCAACATGTTGTGACTTCAGTGATGACAGTTGCCTTTTCTCTCCATCTTTTTATGGAGGTTCGATGAATTTAATCAGATTCTTTGTTCTGTGTTCTTCTGGGCATTTTGTGGAGCTGACTTGCTAGCAATTCTATGCACCATCATGTTGCTGTCCAGTGTCCCTAGCCTTTGACTACCGAGGCTTGGCCTGCATCAGTTCTGTGGAAATAATAACCACAAACTAGAGTTTCTCAAAGGACTGTGTGAATTAGAATCTCCCAGTGAATTTGTTAAAATTAGCACTTGAACTCATACACCTGATCTTCCAGATCAAAATCTCTCAAGATGAGGCCCCATAGTATGCTTTTTAAACTAAAGCCTTTCTGGATGATTCTCATAGAAGCTAAACTGAAGATCTGGAGTTTGGCAAAATAATCACTGTAATCATAATCACTAATCTGTTCAGAATATTCATTACATCTAAGCAGATTCACCTATCAACATCCAATCTATTACTTTTCCTTTTTTCCCCCCTCAGATTTCAGCTTGGTGAGAGCCCAGTGCCCAGCACAGTATATGACACATAATGCTCAGTAAGTAGCTGTTAAATGAAACCACAGGAAATGAAAATTTCTTTGTTCCTTCCATTGCATTGATCCTTGTAATACTGGAGAGAGTCTATGGTGTAAATGAAGTGAGAGGCATGGGGAACTAAGGGAGAACACTGAAATTCATAAGAGCATGCAGCTTGTGGTGGGTCTAGTGCTCTGCAGAAATCTGTGGATGAAGGTAGCTCTCTCATTAATGTTAAGTTCTGTAGGTTCAAGGTCTTTAGGGCATTCCCTTTGACTGTGACAGACTGGGCAGGTGGAGTCTGCAAAGACAGGGTTGAATTATTCTCTCCACACCAACTCCAAAACCTATGGAATTTGGAGAATGAGGGTAGGGCAAGAAGTAGCAAAGGCTTGCATTGTTTTGTCTCTACACAGTAACTCATCGTTCAAATAAATGAAAGCCTCAAGGAATGTTACTAATAATGACTATTACAACTGCCTTGGGAAGATAGGATATGGAGTTGCTATGAATCAGACAGACAGCCTAGGTTCATATTCCAACTCTTACTAGCTCAATTTCTTTTTACTTCAATTTATTGATAAATGGGGATAATTTAAATATATAATCCATGTGTGCTAGTTAAGATAATGCTAACTATTATAACAGAGGTATCCTCAAACTTCAGTGGCTTAACACCATTGAAGTTTATTATTTGACTAGAGGCCCATTGCAGGGAGATTCCTGCAAGAATAGGGTTTCCCGTGGCCAGAGTGAAGCAGAGAAAGGCTTTGTTCCCTTCTCTGCTGCCTCGCTCCCTCCTGTCTCTGCTGCCTTGTTCTCTTCTGCAGTGCTTGGCTTCCTTCTACACTGTCTTTAGTCTTCATTCCATGCCTGCATATACAAATTAACTGCCATATTTGTTGGATTAATTTACATGCTCGCTTCTGATTGGCTGGTGGGCATAGTAGAGGGATGGTCAATTTGCATGTTTCTCTTTTATTAGTGTAGATCATGTAAAATCCAAATGGAAATTCTTGTTTGGTGAATGGCTCTCCTCCATGTGGTGATTCAGGAACCCAGGTTCTTTGCATATTGTGGCTCCACATCTCCTAAAGTTTTAGAGCTTTCCGCGAGAACTCTACATCTAGTCAACAGACAGAGGAAGAAAAAAATTAGAAAACACATAAACTCCTAAATCTCTTTGGCGTGAAAGTGACACATGCCATTTCCCACTCACATTTCATTGGGAAGAACTAGTCACATGACCAATCTAGGAGCAAGAGGATATGGAAAATACAGTCTAGCTGTGTATTCAAAAAGAAAATATGTCACTTATTGATGCACTATAAGTCATCACAAAACTTAATGGTTTAAAAGAGCAATCATTTATTTAGTTCACAATTCTGTGGAGCAGCAATTTGGTCTGGGATCAGGTAGGCCGTTATGCTGATCTAAGTTAGGCTTACCTGATCAGCCAACTGGGCTCACTTATGCAAATATGGACATCTACTGTGTTGGCTGGGGACTGGTTGGTCTAGGATGGCTTCATCTGGGAAAGCGTGTCTCTACTTCATATGTCTCTCACCTTCCAGTAGACTAGGCCAAATTTGTCTACATGGCAGCTGAGCAGAGTCCCCAGATAAGAAGTCTGCAAAATTTGTTGAGGCCTAGACTTAGAACTCATACAATAGTTTCTGTCGCATTGTATTGGCCAATACCCAGAACCAAGGAATAGAGATATAGAAGCCATAAGGAATTGTGGCCATTTGTATAACTTACCACAAAAAATTGGTTAAACAGGTTGTAACATTCTTAACAGATTTGGTTTTCTGTATTTTAGTTGTAATTTTGATGTGGTTGTGGGAGGATGAAAGTACCACGTTTTACCTCTGCCACTATGTTGGTACCTCTCCCCTGTCCAAATCTCTTTTGATAATGAAGATACTGATAAATAAGATAGCAGTTTATTGACCCTGAAGACAAGGCTTGATCAGCATATGACTTAACATTTTCCAGTAACGCTCCAGCCTTCCTGAAATCTGCAGCCCATAATTTGGGAACTAGTAATCTAGTTAAGAAAAGTATGTTTAATTTTGAGAGCCAATTTTGTTAATTTGGCAGTGGTTACTGGAAGCACTGTGTTGAGATAGATTCTGAGGACATCTTTAGATGTCACAGGAAAGATTGCTAAGCCAATTATTGATATCTCACTGGCCTGGACAAAGATGGTGGTGTAATGCATACTAAGTTTTTGCCACCTGTGATCCAATTATGCCTTTATAAGAGAAAACTATAGCACGGAAATATGTAATTTTTTCCATGTTACATAGTTAATAGCAGGAGCAGGTGTATATCTTTGGTTTCCTGATTAGTGCCTTAGGAATGATGTATTTTCCTTTTTTCCACATTTGTCCCTATTTTTGTCTTGAAGTCTGCTTCGACACCAGATATGGTGTAGTTTCTGTCCTTAATTTAAGAAAACAAAACGAAACAAAGCTTAGTTGGGGATTTGCCTGGTGAATTTGAGTGTTGAGACAAGGGTGTCAGTTCTGGTGTATTCTCCTGTATAACACATTTGTGCCCAAGCATTAGACTTTGAAATTAGAGGACTGTCTATTGTTGAGTTAAAATCTGGTGCAATTCAAGATGAGCGAATTCCTCTCCCCCACTTCTCTCCTTCAATCTCCAAGGTCCCTAACTCCCTTTCTATTTTAATACTTTTCAGGCATCTGAGATTAATTTCTACTTACTCATATGCACACCCACACACAAACCCATGAAACTCATGGGTCTCATAAAACCTCATTTCACTAGGGCTAGAAGAAACAGTCTTCATCCAGGCTATTTTTTGAGGAGACTAAAGCACAGAGAGAGAAGAGTTGGAAGTTTTCCGGATTGCAAAGCTGAAAGCCAATTTTCTAGAATCCAGTCTGCCAAATGGCCAATTTGCTAAATGGCTGACTCACACTATTACCTTGCTTTTATGAACTTTTATTTTTCTAGTTGATGGGTTTTTATTTTGTCTTCATTTTAAGACATATTTAGATTGCCTCTGCCCCAGTTCCCTCTTCCTGTAGTTGATTGAGCCTGGGGATAAGAGAAAGGGGTGAGTGAAGCACATGAGAAAGCCATATAAATAACGTGAATTATTTTTATTAGCATATTCTCTAAATGCTACATATTCAGAATGTATTTTAAATAAGACTCTATTAATGAAGAATACTAACAAAGAACATATTCTTATGATTCCTTCCTCTTATGAGTCAGAATATGAATAGATTTCCCTTGTACCATTCAGTTCTCTCTCTCTCTCTCTCTGTCTCTCTCTGTCTCTCTGTCTCTGTCTCTCTCTCTCTCTGTCTCTCTCTCTCCTCTCTCTCTTTCTCTCTCTCTCTCTCTCACCCTCTCCTTCTTTCCCTCTCTCCTTCAGTCTTAGCAGCATATTCATCTTCTTTAAATTCCTTAAAAACACCAAGCTCTTTCCTGTCATAACTTTTGAATTTGCTGCTCTCCATTCTTTGAATGCCCTACTCCCTTTTGGTATCAACATCTCCTGACATCTTTTAAGTCTCAGTTTAAATGTCCCCCTTTCAATGGAGCTTAATTTGATCATCTAATCTAACTTCACTTCTTTACCCAACGTGTCAGTTAACTTTTGCTGTACAATCATCCAAAAAAATTAGTGGCTTAAAGCAATCATTTAACTCATGTCTACATACATATGAGAAAGCCTAGCAGAGATGAGTTGAGCCAGTCCAGATCAAAATAATTGTATAGTTAACTCAAATAAATGTTAACTAAATAAAATACACTGAGTGGCCAGATTATTATGATCTCTGAACTCATAATAATCTGGCCACTCAGTATAAATTAGAGGCCTGGTGTATGAATTCATGCATGGGTGGGGTCCGGCCAGCCTGGCCAGGGGGAAGGGACATGGGTGGTTGACTGGCCTGCCTGCTGGTCAAACTCCTGGCCTGCCTGCTGGTCAAACTCCTGGTCAAGGGGACAATTTGCACATTAGCCTTTTATTATATAGGATATACACTGAGTGGCCATACTATTATGCGTTCAGAGATCATAATAATCTGGCTACTCAGTGTATTTATTGTTTTAAGCCACTATCATTTGGTGTAGTGTTTTACACAGAAAGAACTAACCAGTACAGACATCCTAGATTAAGACAGACATTAGACTTATTTAGGAACAGTACTCAATGCTATTTGTTTAAGTTATGTCACACCTTTATCCCTTCAGTCCTTAGAATTTCTGTCCATATCTGACCCTTAGCAGCCAATTTACGCTTTTCTTTGCCTGAAGGCTTTCTTTGGCTGCCAGATATCACCTTGCCTATACACATAGTACACTGGAAGTTCTGGAGAATTAACACCAATACAAGCATCCTTCAGTCAGTGATTGATGCAAGTTAGTGTATAAATGCCACGACTTTTCCAGCAAGATTGAGCTCTAGGGCTTCATAAAGAGCCTCTAGCACAACCCTGTTCTTGTCTTTTTCATCCATAGCCTGACCCGGAAGCACATAGCCCAGGGATGAGCCAAGAGTATTAATTTAAGCTGTTACAGGCTGAAGCTGCATAATTACACCCAACAGATTTGGCATGATGGTTTTGATGGAGAAGAGGGATAACTTCTGATATGGTTATCAGAAATTGAATGTGATGAAGCTGAGAAATAAGAGTGGGTAATGTGATGGGGGAGTGATCTGCTTTGTAACATTATGTAGGAAGAAACAAAAATTACAAGTTTAACATATTCATTTTTCTTATAATAGTCTCCCAACACTATTTGTGTATATGTATGTTTGGAGCTATAAGTTATACTGTACATAGTGAAATACAGTCCTTCAATGTACTATTCAATGAATTCTGACAAGTGTATATACCCAGCTCTGACCTCACAAATCAAGATATAGAGCATTTCAATTACTGTGCAATCCATCCCCACCCCCATCAGAGGCACTCACTGCTGTGATTTCTATCATCATATATTAGTCTTACTTGTTCTAGAACTTCACAAAAATGAAGTCATACAATATGTGCTCTTTTATATATTGTTACTTTCACGCAACAGAATGCTTTTGAGGTTATCCATGTTGTTGTACTAGTATATATCAACTATTCATTCGTTTCTTATTGCTGGATTACATTCCATTGTATGACTATAACATAATTTATTTATCAGTTCCCATTGTGTTTGATATTTGCATTATTTCCTACTTTTATCTTTATGAATAAAGCTACCGTAGACATTTATGCACAGGTATTCATATAGACATGTATTTTTATTTATCTTAAGAAATATTTGGAGCAAAATTGTTGGATTATAGGGTATATATGTATCCTTTGCTCTGTTTGCCTCTGTGAGTGGCTCAGTTTCCCAGCCCTCTGTCTTGCCTGCCTTCCTCCAAGCATTCTATGAAGGTGCCTCACATACTTCCCTTCAAGTCTTAGCGCAGGGTGTGGAGGTAAGGTAGGGAAAGAACATGGAGCTAGAAGTTGAGCATAAGTGGTTAAGAGATCAGAGTCTAGTCTTGGTTCTTCCATTAATAATTTCTAGGCAAGTAATTTTCTGAACTTTGGATTTCTCATTGACTTCTCTTCCAGATTCCTTCCAGATGGTTCTACTAGTATATCTGTCTTGTGAATTCATAGTAGATACTCATTGAGAATTTGTTTCCCTATGAAGAAAAAATAACCACATCAAAAGCGCTCCCTCTTCTCCATCAAAACCATCATGCCAAACCTGTTGGGTGTAATTGTGCAGCTTCAGCCTGTAACAGCTTAAATTAATACTCTTGGCTCATTCCTGGGCTATGTGCTTCCGGGTCAGGCTATGGATGAAAAAGACAAGAGCAGGGATGTGATAGAGGCTCTTTACGAAGTCCTAGAGCTCAATCTTACTGAGGAAGTTGTGGCATTTATATACTTTTCACTTTCTTACTCCCTCTCCCCTTCTTCTCTTTCATAATTTAAAATATTAAATTATGTATATTTCTCCTGACATCAAAAACATGAAAGTACTTACTATTTCACTGATTTCTCTGCCTCTTGATAATGGTGGATACTAATGATGATCTTTGTTCTTTTGTGACCTGGATAGTAAATAGGGCTACAAATGGGGAAAGGCAAAGATACAAGACTAGAATAAGAGGGAGGCTATAGTAGAGCAAGGAGCATAAGGGTAAGAGAGGCCCAAGGGGAGGAGGATAAGGATGAGAATATGTGTTTGTGATGAAAGCATAAGAGCAAGAGAAAAAATGAGAGACATATACATAGAGGATGATAGTTGCCATAGGAAATAAAATATGGGGAGAAAAACAGGTCTCCTAAACAATGTCAACACCCCCCCTTCCCCCAACCCCCACCCCCAAAATTTTAGAGACAGCATCCATAGTTCTATAGTCTTTTCAGAGTTGGATATATTCTTTGATATTTTTAATTTATTAATGTTTAAAACTGGCTTCACAGTGACCTCAAAACCAGAAGAGAATTTCCTAAAGGGGCCCTACAATCTTTAGGTAGAATGAATGAACGTCTTAATTACGGTAAAGGGCTAAGTTGCTGTAACAAAGAGGCCTAACAACACAGTAGCCTACAGAACCAAGAGGTTTATTTGTATTTCAGGTAACAATTCAGAGTGCATGGATCAGATTGGTAAGCAGCTCTGATCCACAATCAATCAGAGACTGGAGTTCCTTTTATTGTGTGGTACTGCCATCCCTCAGGGTATTGTCATCTGTATGCTTGAAGCTAGATTACAGTGGATTCCAGTTGGTGGGAAGGTGAAAGATAACATGGAGGAGACGTGTCTACTGTCATGAGTCCTAGCTCTGGAAGTTGTATAGGTTGCTTCCTCTAACATCTCAATGGTCAGAATTCAATCACATGACCAAGTCTTATTGCAAGGGAGACTGGGAAATGTAGTAAAGCTATGTTCTTGGCAAGGAGGGGAAAATGAATCGTAATGGACAACTGGCAGCCATCACCCCCCAAAAACAATCCCTAAATTTCCCCAAAGGCTCTTTGGGGGACTGCTCCATCCATGCTTTGAGGAAAGAACAATATTATTCACTCCTCAATGAGTGTTTTTTTCTGCTCTGGACTATCTTGCATTTGCCCAGTATGTATGTGTACTCTCACTGTGGTTGTATGAGCTTCAGGCAAGAGTGTTATTTACTAATTCTTGAACCCTTGCCTGATACCAAGTTAAGGTAGAGCTAAATGTGTTTCAGGAGCTGAGTAAATCAGGAAGGAAGTGAGCTGAAGGGCTCTGTTCCTTTCCCAAAAATGTTTGTCTCACAATGGGGAGCTGAAACTGAAGTCTTAATCTCTCTCTTTTCCTGGAAAATCCTCCCAAGCCAGATGTGCCCTTCCCTACCCATCTCCATTACCCAACACTCTTTTGTCTCCCCTCCTTCCTCACAGACCCCAACAGCGTTGACTGGCTCTGACAGTATGTAATTGAACACAGAGCATTTTCCCTCCACTGTGATTAGTCAAACTTTACCCCATGTGCAGTTGAATCACCCTTTAAAAGATGCATCTAAGGTCTCCAGGCTACAAATTCCTCCTGAGGTGTTGAGTGGTATGTGCTTGGGTATTTCTCTATGGTGACACTGATGCCAGTTCTATTAACTGAGTACTTCCTCTCTTTTCACTTTCTTACTCCCTCTCCCCTTCTCCTCTTTCATGACTTTGAGACTGCCATTTTTCAGGCCCACCATGGCTTTTGAGCTAGATCCATACTGTCAACAGGTTCCCTTGAATGGCATCAAATATTTAGTTTGTAACCAGACTCTGAAGGCATCTATATGGTAGTCAATAGCTGATTAAGGTAACAGAATTTTCTCTTCAAGGGAAAGGACCAGAGTTTAATTAATCTCAGGGAAAAAATGGTTCATCTCAAAATAAATTATATTCTCTGGCTGCTAGAACAGCCGTTGAACAAAACAGATTCTCTAGCAAGTGAAAAGAATGACAACCTGCAGTATTAAATAAGAAAGTAATTAAAAAAAACAAAAACAAATAGGTGTGGTAGATTATATAAATGATGGCCTGCAATACTTCCTCTGCATGTGGCATTACAGATCTTTCCATCAAGAGGTAGAATCTATTTCTTCATTCCTTGAGTGTAGCCTGGTCATGTGACCTACTTTGGCCAATGGGACATTAACAACCATGAAGTAAGCAGAGGCTTGAAAGGTGCTTGTGCATTGGGACTCTCTTGTGGTGCCTATGACTCTTGCGACATAAGATTTCCTGTTGGATGAGGAAAGACATGCAGTTGCCTTCATTGCCCCTGTCAATAACTTGCCCTCATTGCCCCTGTCAATACATGAGTGTGGCCATAATAGGTCACCTAGCCTCTAAATAACTGATTAGGTGACTGCAGGCAAATGAGGAATCTCAGCACAGACAAAAATAATTACCTGGGCAAACCTTAGAATCATGATCTAAATAAATAGTGGTTATTTTAAGCCACTAAGTAAGGGTGGTTTGCAATGTAGCAAAAGCTAACTGATACAACTAAGTAGGTGGTACTTGTATGTGTATGAATGTGTGTGCGTGTGTGTGTGTGTGTGTGTGTGTGTGTGTGTGTGTCCATGTGTATCTCTTACATCGTCCTCTCACATCCATAACAGATGCTCCTAACATACTCTGAAAACAATACAGTCCAGGTAAGGCCTCTACTTTGAACTCCTAGCTCCATAAATAAACATGTAGAGAAAGTGTAAGTGATTGGTCTCATCTTCCCTTTTTTATCCCTCTCTTGCTCCAGGCTCTTGAACTTGGATGCTGGCCAGGTAGATACTTAGCCAATCTAAAAGAAAGACGTATCTAGAATAGGCCACACAGTATCTAGACTGGGAACACTACTTCTCTCTGGCAGGCCCGGCAAGAATGAAGGAAGATATGTGTGCACACCTAAGTTCTTCTGGTGATAAGGAAATGGATGATAAGGAAATTGGTGCTTTCTTCCTTCTTGATGGGCTTAGATGCCAGAATATCACAACCTCCCTGCCTCACCTCATACCCTACAAGGGTTGTTCATTGTTGATGACTTTCCTAAGACAAGTTTCCTAGGAGTGTTCTTATATTATCAGACATGGTAATAAAGCCATGGTGCCTAAAACCACAGATGTGGTATTTTTAGGGGAGCCTTTTTGGTTAGACAAAAACTGCATAAGATTCTGTATTTAACATTAGGTTCCTGGGTTTGAAAGGGATAGTTGGCCCAAATAATATATGTTTTATGTCAAATATGTTGGTTTTATTGTGGAAGAGACTACAGTAAATCTGCTTCTTATGGATCTAGAGTGGTTGGCAGTAGTAATCCTTTCCTTCACATTTTCCTCTGTTTTACTTCTTTCTTTTTCCCCTGACTTATGCACATATTTCAGCTATGAAAATTAGTTTTATTTCTTTAAAAAAAGCCTTATTGAGGCACAATTTATACACTATAAGCCACCTGTTTAAAGTAAATAATTTGATGATGTTTAGTAAATATATAGAGCTATCCAACCATCGTTGTGGTACACTTTAAGGATATTTCTATCTTCTGCAAAGATCTCTTGTGCCCATTTGCAGTCAGTCCCCATTTCCATCCTTAGTATAAGGCAACCATAATCTCCTTTCTATTTCTATGGATTTGCTTATTATGGACATTTCATGTTAATGAAATTCTAGGATATTTGGTAGAGTTATTTTTGATAAAGATTTAGGAGTTTTTGCCTGGCCAGTGTAGCACAGTGGTTGAGCATCCAGCCATGAACCAGGAGGTCATGGTTTGATTTCTGGTCAGGGCATATGCCCAGGTTGGGGGCTCAATCCCAGTAGGGGGTGTGCAGGAGGCAGCCAATGGATGACTCTCATCATTGAAGTTTCTCTCTCTCTCTCTCTCTCTCTCTCTCTCTCTCTCTCTCTCTCTCTCCCCCTCTCCCTCTCCCTCTCCCTTTCCCTCTCTCCCTCTCCCTTCCTCTGAAATAAATACAAATATATTTTTTAAAAGACTTAGTAGTTTCTAAGTACAAAAATGTTTATAAAACCTAGTCTTTATTTGAAAAGGTGATCTATAAATATGAACAAGATGTCTTAACTTGGTTTGGATTCCCTCAAAGCAGGTGCCAAGGCAAGTACTTGGGAGCAGGTAGTGTATTTGGGAAAGTATCACAGAAAGCAGAAGTGAGGGAATAAAGGGAATGAGTTACAGAGGGAGAAATGCAAATAAAATAAAAAGCATGCATTTAGATTACCAACTGTGGACAATTGGAGCTCAGTTCAACTGAGGATTGCCAGAAGAACCATGTAGAATGTGATTTTGGGGGAATCTTGGTTATCTATTCACTGTATTATCTGTTTCTGTGTAACAGTTTATCCTCAACTTAGCAGTTTAAAACAATTATTAACATGTGTTGGCTCTCATGGTTTTAAGGGTTGGAAAACTGAGGTTGGCTTAGCTGAGTGTCCATCTTGGGGTCTGTCGTGTTGGCTGGGCTGAAGTTATCTGAAGGCTTTACTGGGACTGGAGGATCCCTTTCTAAGATGCCTCCCTCACCTGGCTGACATCTCAGTGCTAGCTGTTGGCAGGAGGCCTAAATTCCTCACCACACGGCCCTCCCCTTAAGACTATTTGAGTGTCTTTACCACATGGCAGCTGGCTTCCCCCATATGGAGTAATCCAAATAGGAGCAAGGTGAAAACAGCAATGCCTTTTCTGATCTAGCCTGAAGAGTCACACACCATCATTTACACTATATTATATTGGTTACAAAGATCAGTCATGGTCATTGTGGGAGGGAACTACATAAGGGCATGGATACCAGGAGGCAAGGCTCATTGAATCCATCTTGGGTCCTAGCTACCACTTTCAGTGTCTCTGGTCCGTCCCTCTTTGGTTGGAGGTTGTCTTGTGTGAGTCGAGCAAGCTTGATAAGCTGGTAAAGCCTCAGGCAGAAGATTCGTAAGTGTTTGCAGTAGCCAGCCTACTGGGAAGTGTCTACTGTGGTTATAGTTGAACCTACAGGCTATGGGATGGAGCCTCACTAGCAAATGCCACATGCACCAAGGCTGTGCTTAATGGCACAGTTTTGCAGGTCCACTCTTGATAATGAAAAAAATATTCTACATTTTATACTTAGAGGCAGAATAAAGTAATAGATTGTTGATATTGTATGTATACCTTTGGGAGACCCTCTGAGTAACCACGGCACCATTGAGCTTTGGACTTCTGGAAGCCCACCATCCGTGAAGAAGGAGTATCGAGTACAACAAAACAGCCTGCTCCTCATATTGCTAAAGAGAATAAAATCACAGACCAGCCCTGGGCAGAGGTACAGCCACATTCTTAAAATATGGGAAGAGAGGTGGAATCAAAGGCAGGAGTCAAGATTTAGAGCATCCATGTGGTTAATGTTCTTCTTATGGTAACCTGAACTGAGAGGAAATGATGAAAGATCAATGGCCAGCAACACTGCTGAGTGCTGGGTTTAAAGCACTGGCACTGATGGGCTCCATCATTCATGCTACCTAATTTTGCTACCCTTTAGAGAAACAAAGCAGGAGGAGAATGGGGGAAAGTAGGAACAGAGTAATAAAGGAAGAGGAGGGGAAGAAGACCTATAAACTTACATCCCCTGCTTAATGGCCAAAGCTAGAGGAACCATTTGGCCCAGTTATCCCAGGACAATCCTAGCGCAAGCTACTGTTTTGGAATAGTTATTAATAGCACCTCTTTTTACTCTCAAAAGCATCCAGGTTTGGATGGCAAATTACATGGTCATCATACCCATACCTCAGTGCACTGTCCCATGCATAATCTTTCTCATACTTAATCATAAGTGTTTAATGTTTGTGTTGTTTACTCAACTGTAATATGTGATAGGGACCATGTCTGACTTTGACATTGCTGAATCTGAAGTATTAGCATTTGTGAAGTACTCAATATATGCTGTCTTACTGAATGAATGAGTGACTGAGTTAATGAATGAACACATGAGCTCTGTTTTAAAAGGTTTCGTATGGTTGGAATGAGTACAGGGGAAGAAAGGGGTAAATCCTTAAGTCTATAATTCAAAGGAAGCCAGAGGAGGCGTGCTTTAAAAAAATCAGGTTAAAGCTGTATTCAAATATATTCCCTTCATTTAGTTCCAGCGGCTCTGGGACCAGATGGTGTGTGCTCACAAACAGAGCTTCTACTGCCACTGCTGCAAGTATGGGTTGTCAAATGTTCAGAAAAGCCCCAAGTGGGAATCAACAGGCTTTGCATCTCTGCTCTCCAAGGGTCTACTCTGTCAGCAAGTGGTCTGAAAACCAGGAAATTGTGTTATCGACAGCATGGCAACTGTAAGGTACATTTTTAAAATTATTTCCTTTTTAGGGAGAGGAAGCCAAGCATTTTTGCCACCAAACAAGGACCATTTATGGACTGCTCAGTTGCATTTGCTGTGAGCTGCTGGGGCTGCCACGTGATCCTAAGCATAAATCTTAGCATATCTCATGGAGCCAAGCATACAGGCTAAGCGTTTGGGAGAGCAGAAAAACATGAAAACCGAAAGCTGAAGCCAGAGTTTACGCACACTGCTGTATGGCAGCTAATTTTGAAGGGAAACTTTGACATCTCCAGTGATGGGTTTTAAGTTATCCTCCCCAGCTTTTGCAGAGATACTAATACCTCATTTGCACTTGGGTCTTAAATTCTCCAAAACAAGTGGCTGTTATTGTTTTCCTTTTAGATTTTAGAAATAGAGTGAGGACCCTTCTGAAAGGAATGAGACATTGAGTCAGAGTACCTGGCTTCTCTGTGTTGCTCTGACTTTAGGTCATTGTAAAGCTGCTCAACTTTTTTGTGTGTGTGTGTTTTGTAAAAGATGCATAGAATTGAAGTAGGCAGTCAAGAGAGAGCTGTTCAGACAGGGAAACACATTGGCAATCATAGACCAGGGATTGGCAAACTATGGCCCTTGGGCCAAATCTGGTCTGCTATCTTTTTGTAAATAAAGTTTTATTGGCTAGCAGCCATGCTCATTCATTTATGTATTATCCATGGCTATTTTCATGCTACAACAGTGGAGTTGAGAAATTATGAACAAAGGTAGTATAAGCAGAAAAGACTAAAATATTTACTATCTGGACCTTTCTTGAAAATGTTTACTAAGTCCAGGCATAGACAATGGTGGAAATGGGGATTATTTTTCCTTCTTGGAATGGGTATTCAGAAAATGTGACTTTGAACATAAAGAATAGAGTTTCAAAGCCATTTTAATAGGAAATGGAGGTAAAGCTCATGGGGAGTGGAAATATCTTTCCCACCCTGCAGCAAACTTGGTCTCAGTCCCACATCTGGAAGAATAGAAAATACTTACATATATTGAATATATTTATCCTTTCATCCATCAATCTTGCTGAACATATATATTTGTTTTTATGGAATTATTTTGTTACTCAAGTAAAACAGACCATTATAGGGAAAAACTTTAAAAAAATAATTGATGAGCATCCCCCCCCCCAAAAAAAAATAAAACCACCCATAAAAACTCACCAACCATAGCTAAACACTGTTACATTTTGGTATGTCTTTCTTACCTTTTTTTCCTACATGGAAAGGAAGATTTTAATGAGTACCTACTATGTG
Organism: Antrozous pallidus; assembly: GCA_027563665.1. Taxonomy (NCBI): domain Eukaryota; kingdom Metazoa; phylum Chordata; class Mammalia; order Chiroptera; family Vespertilionidae; genus Antrozous; species Antrozous pallidus. The sequence goes on along the minus strand of CM050509.1, from coordinate 135,524,005 downwards.
CCAGGCAGTATACTTAGCACCGAGGATACAAAATGGTAAAAGCTTGGTATTGACCTTCAGGCTAGAGAGCAACAACCCAAATCATTGCCATATGCAGAGGGAAGTACAATAATAGCTGCCTGAAGAGATACAAGGAAAGCAGGGCAGAAGGAGTGAATACCTCTTCCTGGCCTGTTATGTTAAGGTGAGCTTTAAAAGGAACCTGGGAATCTCCCAGATGAGCAAGAACATTCCAGAGTGAGGGGAAAATAATTGATGTTTCCCATGTGCCTATTAGGTACCTACGAGTTTTATTGAAAACATCTCATGTAATCATCAAAACAATTCTAGGAGGTAAATATTATGATTCCCATTCTACAGGTGAGGAAACGTTAAGGCAATTGCCCCAATGCATTCAGATAGCTTGAGGTGGAAGCGAGATTTAAATCCATGCTTTCCCCACTTTATCATGCAGCCTCTACGGGATAAGCAAAGTCATGGTGATCATCTTTATTGAGCACCCACTATGTGCCAGATAAAGAATATATTGACAGTGTCTTCAAGGATTTCTAAACAATCTCTCAGTGTGTGTGTGTGTGTGTGTGTGTGTGTGTGTGTGTGTGTGTTGAGAGAGTCTATATGCAAAGTCAGGTTATGCTTTGGATTCAGGCAGAACTTGAAACTGATCTAGACCCCAAACATATATTGAGTTTATTCCCTCTTGGGTCTTAGTACTCTTGGGCCCCCTTCTTGGAGGATGTAGAGCAATCATGTTGCATTGTTTGCCCCCTAGAGAGGCCATAACTAATTGGATAATTTCAGTACTCCAAAGATGGAGGTTGCCGACCTTTCATTAAGTCAGTCAACCAGTTACCAGTGCTTTGTTGCGGTTGGACTGTGTGCATGGGATAGAGAAGGAGGCAGGAAAGTAACATGCCCCCTAGTTTCTACTCTTAAGAAAAATGGCTGTTTAATTGTGGGCAGAAGTCAGAGGCCTGACTTAAAAATCAGTGCTGCAGAACTTCTAGGGAAGGGGCTGAAGGGATTAGAACAGGCTTCTTGGAGCAGCCACATCTCCAACATTTTCTTATCATGACTTGCTGGATAGCAAGCAGGTATGCATTAGCACCAGAAGAGGTTAAAAATCTCCCTTCACAGTCCAGGAGGTGCTTTAACTTCTGAATTCCACTGGGAAGGGTATGTGAGGATTGGAGGGTGCGGATGTGTCTTATTCTCCCTTTCCCTGGAACACACACAAAGCCACCCATAGAGTTAGTGAGTTGCACCATGAAATATAGCATGACCATAAATAAAATAACAAAGGAACGGCTTCTGGAGGCTTCACCTTGAAACCTTAACTTCTACATTGTGAGCACACCATTTATTACCACCACTGCTGGGAAAGGGAGCTGTGAGTGTAATGCAGAGAAGAGAAAACAGAGCATCTAAGGAACAGAAAATAAGATTGATTGTGGGAATAAAACCTTGGGCAAATTGCTTCTTGTTAAATGTATGTGTTGGGCCCAATGTCAAAGCAGTTTACTCCAGACAAACAGAATGGTTATATTGGAAATTTCTCTTCATTGCTCTGTGCCTCTGTTTCTCTCTTTGTAGGATGGCATGTTAAATGGCTGTTAAGAAAGGATTGGGGAGTGGGAAGATACATCATTCTCTTCTAAGTTCATTGTTCTATCTATCCCTTTACCACTTTACTCATGAGTGCTTCACCAGATGTTCTCCAAAATAGTGATGATGCTCATGACAACCTCACAGCTGTTACATATCCCTCACCTACTGATGACACTATGACAGACACCCAAAGGGTGCCTCTTTCTTTTCTCTTTTTATTCAGTTTACTAGGATGATAGCCTATCTCATAAAAGAGAATATGCTAATTTACCCTCACACCATCACAAAGATGGTGGTGCCCACAGCCAATAAGAAAGGAATATGCCGCCAAAACCGGTTTGGCTCAGTGGATAGAGCATTGGATTGTGGACTGAAAGGTCCCGGGTTCAATTCCGGTCAAAGACATGTACCTTGGCTATGGGCACATCCCCAGTAGGGGGCGTGCAAGAGGCAGCTGATCGATGTTTCTCTCTCATCGATGTTTCTGACTTTCTATCCCTCTCCCTTACACTCTGTAAAAAAATCAATAAAATATATTTTAAAAAAAAAGAAAGAAAGAAAGGAATATGCTGAAGGAACCAAGATGGTGGCATAGGTAAACACCTATTGTTCTGCCTCGCACAAAAATTAAAAAACTACAACATAACAACAAAACAAACATCACCCAGAATCACCAGAAAGCTGGCTGAGTGAAAACTCCACAAATAAAAGTAAAGGTGGGACACTGAGACTCAGAAGAGCGGCGGGAGCGCAGCCTTGAAGACGGAAACAGGTTAGGAGCCGTCCTGGTCGTGCGCATGGGCTGTAGGGCTGGAGCAGCAACCCCGGCTGGATTTCTCCAACTGGGGAGGGTGGAGACGTCCCACTACACGGATTCCCCAGCGCCAGGCGAGGTCCGAGATCTGGGGTATGTGGAGATGTCCCACTGCACAGATTCCCCAGTGCCAGGCGAGGTCCGAGGTCCGGAGGACACACCCTGGAAGCCAGGCGCGGCAGAGGTCTCCTAGTCTGCGGAGAAGTCAGGTAGCTGGGAAAAGAAGTTTGCATGCAAGTAAACTGTGCGATAGCACAGATGCGCAACTTGCTCCCTGGAAACTTGTCTCCTGGTCCCGGAAACCACCTGTTCTACAACCCTGGGCGAGACTTTGGGTGTGCAGACTCATTTGGGGAGAGGCAGAGTTGCCTGGCAAGGGGAAGAGACTAGCGGCTTTCTCTTGGAGGTGTCTGCAGCCATCCCCATCCAACAGAGACCCGCGTGTGCAAGCGCCGCATAGGACATAGCTGACACTGAGGCTGCCTGTGCAGCTCAGAGACTCCGCCCATCCAACCTGAACACAGTCTCCCTTCACAGCCAATTGGCCTGGAGGTCAAACCCTCCTAGGGCTAACAACAACAAGCTGGGTTTAAATTCAAAAATACTGTACAACCCATAAAGGATTGCAGTAAGAGTACCCACCTCAAGTAACTGGGGAGGCTGTGCCACTTACCCTTAGAGGACATCTACCACATAAAGCAGCCACCATGCAGAGATATGGAAAGAAATCAGGTGTGAAAGAAATGGAGGAAAAAAGACGACTAGACATAGAGTTCAAAGCCACGGTTATAAGGCTTTTCAAGAGGCTCCTAGAAAAGGCCAATGAACTTAATGAGAATTACGAGGAAATAAACAAGAGCAACCAGGAAATTAATGAGACTTACAAGGAAATGAATGAGACCCTCAAGGAAATGAACAAGACCTTTAATGATATGAACGAGACCCTCAAGGATATGAAAAAGGACCAACTAGAAATCAAGCATACACAGACTGAAATAAAAAATATTACACAAAGTCCTAAAAGCAGTCCAGAGGGCCACAAGAACCAAGTCAAAGATTTGAAATACAAAGAAGCAAAATCCACTTGGCTGGAAAAGCAAGAAACAAAAAGAATTCCGATAATTGAAGATAATGTAAGGGGCCTCTGGGACAACCTCAAGCATGCCAACATCCGAATTATTGGGGTGCCAGAAAAAGAGAGAGAGCAAGTTAATGAAAACCTACTTGAAGAAATAGTGACTGAAAACTTCCCCCACCTGGTGAAAGAAACTGACTTAAAAGCTCAAGAAGTACACAGAACCCTAAAATATAGGAATCTAAAGAGGACCACACCAAGACATATCATAATTAAAATGCCAAGAGCAAAAGATAAAGAGAGAATATTAAAAGCAGCAAGAGAAAAACAGTTAGTTACCTACAGGGGAGCACCCATATGATTGTCAGCGGATTTCTCAACAGAAACGATGCAGGCCAGACGCGAGTGGCAAGAAATATTCAAAATAATGAATAGCAAGAATCTACAACCAAGATTACTCTATCCAGCAAAGCTATCATTCAGAATGGAAGATCAGATAAAGTGCTTCGCAGATAAGAAAAAGCTAAAGGAGTTCATCACCACCAAACCAATATTATATGAAATGCTGGAAGATATTCTTTAAGAAGAGGAAGAAGAAAAAGGTAAAAATATAAATTATGAACAACAAATACACATCTATTAGCAAATGAACATAAAAATCAAGTGAATTGATAGGCTGATGAACAGGATAAACTGGTAAATATAACAGAAATATGGACATAGAGAGGGAATGGACTGACAATTCTTGGGGAGAAAAGGGTTGTGGGAAGCACAGCAAGAGATTGGACAAAAATCTTGCAACAATGGGAGAGGACAGTGGGGAGGGGGAGGTGAGGGTGGAGGGTGGGATCGGTACAGGGTGGAGGGGAGATATAGGGGGATAAAAAAGGGGAAACAATGTAATTAATAAACTGAACAATAAAGATAAAAAAATAAAAAAAATGTACTGCCTGCCGAGACCGGTTTGGCTCAGTGGATAGAGCGCTGGACTGAGGACTGAAGTGTCCCGTGTTCGATTCTGGCAAGGGCATGTACCTTGGCTGCAGGCATATCCCCAGTAGGGGCCGTGCAAGAGGCAGCTGATCGATGCCTCTCTCTCATCGATGTTTCTGACTTTCTGTCCTTCTCCCTTCCGCTCTGTAAAAAATCAATAAAATATATTTTAAAAATAAAAAAGGAATATGCTAATTGACTGCCCCGCCCTCAAAGATGGCAGTGCCCACAGCCACAAGATGGTGGCGCCCAGTCCCCAAAGCCCCACTGGGGTGGCAGGCGCATGGCAAGGCTAGGCCCACCCCCAGACAGGCTTGGCCCCTCCACACACCTGCCTCCAGAGTCCCTCAGTCCCCTAGCCACCCAAGGCTGACCCAAGGTTCAGGCAAGCCTCAGATGGTGGTTGCTCAGCCGCCCAGGGCTGCCTGAGGCTCAGATAACCAGGACCGGCCGAGGCTTGCACTGCTGGAAGAGGTGTGATGGGGCAGTGCCTTCTCCTAATTTCTGGGTCACCTCCCACCTCCTGGATTGTGAGAGGGGGCAGGCCAGGCTGAGGGACGCCCCCCTCCAGTGCATGAATTTTCATGTACTAGGCCTTTAGTTGTTTAATAAAGTTATATAGGTTTCATGTTTACAATCCTGTAATACATCATCTCTATATTCTATTATGTGTTTACCATCCAAAGTCAAGTATCCTTCTGTCAGTATTTATCCCATTTACCCTCTTCTACCTCCCCCATTCCCTTTCCCTTTGGTAATCACCATACTATTATCTGTGTCTATTAAGTGTTTTCATTTTTTTCTTAATCCCTTCACCTTTTTCACCCAGATACCAATCTCTCTCCCTTCTGACAGCTGTCAGTTTTCTGTAACCATGAATCTCTTTCTATTTTCTTCATTAGATTCCACATGTAAGTGAAAACATAAGGTATTTTTCTTTCTCTGACTCGCTTATTTCACTTAGCATAATACTCTGCACATCCATCCATGTTGCAAAAGGTAAGATTTCCTTCTTTTTCTACAGCTGCATAATATTCCATTGTATAAATGTACCACAGCATTTTTATCCACTCATCCACTGATGGGCACTTGGGCTGCTGCCATATCTTGGCTATTGCAAATAATGCTACAATGAACATAGGGGTGCATATATTCTTTCAAATTGGTGTTTCAGAATTCTTGGGATATATTCCCAGAAGTGGGATCACTTTTTGAACTATGGGTCAAAAGACAGTTCTGTTTTTAATTTTTTGAGGAAACTCCATACTATTTCCCACAGTGGCTACTCAGCAAAAGACTCAAGGCATACCAAGTCTAGCTGCACCTGCCATGTGGCTGAAGACCTTTGTGGTGGGTTGAAGGTCTCAGGAAATCATCAGGGTAAGGCCAGTAGAATGTAATAGGCCCAAACAGACCAAGATTTGGCTGTGTGAAGGGAAGGCTCAGCACCAGTCAGGCATACAAGAGAAAAATGGCCCCCATCCTAGAGTCACACAACTTAGTCACTGAGACTCCCTGAGTATTCCCTGATCTCTACACCTCTGCCCTGGCAGCTGACTCCTCAGCATGGTGTAAACTCCACAGGGTGGGGTGACAGAGAGTCCATAGGGTGGAGCTATTGCATTCCCTCCTATGGAAGGGAGTACTTCATCCAAGAAAGATGGTATCCGTGCTGTGGGAGAAGAACTCAGCACAGGGATCCTGGTGATTGTCCCTTTAAGTCTTTCTCCAGAGCCATAAATCTTATTCCACAAGTGGGTGCAGGGCCAACCCTTTTTGCTGCTGTACTCTTCCTAGCAGTCTTTTTTATTTGTGTGTGCATGTTTGTTTGTTTTTTAATCCTCGTCCGAGGATATTTCCTCCATTGATTTTTTAGAAAGAGTGGAAGGAAGATAGGAGGGGGAGAGAAAAACACATCCAACTGAGAGAGACACATTGGTTGGTTGCCTCCCACACACCCTGAACCAGGGCTGGGGATTGAACCTGCAACTGAGGTATATGCTCTTGACTGGGAATTGAACCCATGACCCTCTAACTGTTGAGTCAAACCAGAAGGGCCCTTATTAGCAATCCTGATGTGGCTGCTTCTGTAAATGCTTAGTTATAATACTTCTGTTCAGCTAACCTTCAGTTGGTTATTCAGGTTGATTATTCTATATTTTAGTTGTAATTCTAGTTTGGTCATGGGAAGAGTGAGTGTAGCTTCCTCTTACTCCACTGTCAGTTTGGATCCTCTACATGGATGATGCTAATTAATAGAGCTCTCTTGATGGCCACCCAGGGGCCAGGTCCTGAGCTGGGGGCACAGTAGTGAGTAAGAGAGACCTGGATCTTTCCCCCATAAGGTCTGCCTGAGCTTGAGCTCTGTATCTTCTTATATCTAGGATGTATGCAACCAGCCAAGTTAATCTTGACACCGAACAGCTACAGGCTCCATAAGAACCCCTTCCCTCTTATTTTTGGGAAGATTTAAAGTGCAGGGTTCAAGCCAACCAGAGACCTTCTTCTGGCTTCTTGCCAACTACCTCTACCACCCACAGGCTCTCTAACCTGAGGAAAATGACACAATATAAGTAGACAAACAATGTCCAATATAACTTTCTGCAATTATTCAAATATTCTAAATTTGTGCTTTCCAGTATGAAGGCACTAGCCATCGGTGGCCACTGAGCACTTGCAATATGGCTAGTCACAATTGGGATATGTTGTAAGTGGAAAATTTCAAAGCTATGGTACAAAAATGCAAACTATTTCAGTAATAATTTTTATGTTGATTATATGTTAAAAATATAATAGTTCAAATATATTGAGTTAAATAAAATATGTTACTAAATCAATTTCATGTTTCATTTTACTTTTTAAATATATTTCTGTACTATATATATGGTATAGAAATATATATATATATATGTCTTGCATTATAGTTGTATTGGACAATGCTATTCTAAACCTTGGTTTTCTTATCTGGAAAATGAGGGGGATAGGCCAGAGATTGGTAAGATGCACTCATCTCCTCCCATACCTGACTCATTGTGATTGGCTACCCAACAATATGAACCATAGTCGAGTTAATGCAGTAGGCACTATCAGTGTCCCATTCACATTCCCTTAACACTTACCATTCTAGTAGATGCTAAAGGCACATTACTTCATGCACTTATAACTCTTCCCCTTAGGGTTTTCTATCAATCTCCAGGAGCAGAGGCCAATAATGCATCCAGGAATAGCCCTTAGCTAATGATGGATGGGTGTTGGAGGATAAACACTCTAAGTTTCCATGCTCCTCATGTGGCACACTGAGGTGTGTTCTACACAGTTCCTAGAGTTCCCTCGCAGATTGAACCTCAATACCTACAATGGTGCCCTGCTCCATAATAGTTTTTATTGGCTATCTTCCCTTCCCTATCTCAGTTTCTTATTCCCTTAAGTGTTTTTTCTGGGACCACCTCCTAAGAAAACTACTACACTTGTTTTAGAGTCTGCATCTGGGTGAGTACAACTTATAATAGTCAATTATTAGCCCTATAAGTAATATTTGAAGGCACTGTCCAAGAGCTTTTCAATGGCTTCTCCTATTTTATCAGCTCATCAGAATCTCTGGCACATTAACCAACAAGTAGATGCTTAATGTTGTTCTTAGTTTGTCCAATCCCACAGAACTGCAGATAAAACTACTTGGCACTCTCTCTTTGCCTTTCCAAACACAGTACTTCACATGAATTGGTGCTTTCAGCTACATTTTTTTCTACATTAATGATTTCTATTTTAATACTAGTTTCCAACCTCAATTTTCATCAGACTGAGCTCCTGGTTTCATTTCCTCCTAATTGCAATAAGATGCCCAGAACATCTTAGGCATGATGGGTCCTGGGTGGGTGTAAATTGTTTGCTGCTGTTGAAGACACTCTGGGAGGGAACCTTCTGGGATATGACAGGAAGTTGTTCCAGATGTCAGAAATTCAATGCCAAAAATAAAAATAATCTGCCTTTACTAAACTGATCAGGGCCTGGCATTTCAGAAATAGGAGAGCCTCTAGGATGAGCCAAATCTGAAATCTCTGGGAATGGTTCAGAGATACAACAAATATATGTGTTCTGGAAGCTAGAAGATGGATTGCGGACATTTAAGGAATCATTTTCTCATGTCACATCAGGAATTAGAATCTTAGAATAGCAGGAAGGGATCTTGGTACTTCTCTTATCCAGCATCTACCCTCTAATCTTACGGGTTAGAAACAATGAGTTGCAGGGATATAAAATAATGGGTCTATAGGCATACAGATAGTGAGCTGAATTTAAAAACAGGTTCAGAGCTTTTTGCATAACCTTGGAGCACCACCCCTAGTCTTTGTACAGAGAAGCCAGTGATTCCAGACCAGAAACCATTGCTCCCATTCTCATCACCAGAGAGGACTAGAGAGTCAGGACAGCCAAGGGAAAGACCAGAATCCTCAGAGCTGTTTCTTGGCTGCACAAGACAATGGGAACCACATCTGGTAGCTCTCCACGAGGGATTACCAAGGGTTTATCTAGAGGGCTGGCATGTGAAATAGACTGCACTGAAAATTAATCCAACTGCTGAAGCAGCATAAGAACTGGAAGAGTATTTTTGGCATACCTCATAGCTTTGGGCTCTGAATAAGTTGTAGACTTGGGCTGTGCTCTGAAGCTATTTATGATTGAAACAGCGAAGACAAGGCAGACAGTGAACCAATTTGATATATATATATATATATATATATATATATATATATATATATAAACGTGGTTACTAAGTTTCTTTCAGCAAATGTTTGGTTGAAGTCTGGCATGTCTTCCTCCTCCCATTCCTGGAATTCTGCAATAATTCTATGAATATGAATTCTCACAACAATCATAAGTTCTTTAGGGATAGAGATCAAATTTTCATTAATTTATTCATTCAATAAATTTATTAAATGCCTTCTATGAGTCACTAGGGATGGGACAAAAGGAAAATGTTGTCTTTAAAAAGGTATGTGTGTGTCCATATATATGGGGAGAGGCAAGAAAAGAGCGACTACTTAAGCCTAATTTTCTTTTATTCCTTGGTGTAAAACTACTTTTACATGAACAAATGAATTAGATTGCAACTCTTTTGTACAAAGCAGTGAACAAGGAATTGAGCCAGAAACTGAAAATTACTTCAATTTTGTAATGTTTTCTTTTGAATGCTTGCTCTTTCTGAATGACCAGCATTACAGCCCTCTATACTCAGCGCAAGTTAACTTCAGTTGTCAGTTTTCTTAAATAGTTAACCCCTCCCCATTCCCATTTATTACATTTTCTTCTATTCGAAAGCAGTTGAAAGTGCCAGTCTCTGAAAGGGATTATGTGGGTTAATTAGCATTTAAAAGCCCTTTTATGTAGTCAGTATTTAAAATCTCTAAATACCACCCCACTCTCTATTCCTCTCCCCATTTTGTGAATGGGAAAGTGAGAAGAAAAACTCCAGCTATATGAGAATGCCTGAGACTGAACCCAGCCAGCCCATTCCCCTATCAGATTTGGAAATCATGTCTTTAGTATCGGGTTGCTTGTGAAATCTTTGTCAAACCTCTTTTTGTACACGCTCATAAATAATACTTCCCAGAGTATCAGTAATAGTCACAAGACACAGCTGATGAATTTCAATAACTGAACTGCCTTGGAGAAAATGAATGGGCTTTTAATAGGATCTCCCTTAAATAATAGCTAAATTATTAAACTGTAGTGTGCTGGGTGTCACTTCCTTAGTGTGGCAAATTAGATTTGAAGGGGACAGTGTGAATGTCTCAGGAATATTACATTGCACAGCCCTTTGGAAAGATTTTTTTTTTCTGTTTAGGAACTTTAAAAAATCGTTATTGTTAAAGATATCACATATGTCTCCTTTTTCCTCACTGACCTCTCCTGCCCGCTCCCACCTCTCAGTACATGCCCTCAACCCCCTACTGTCTGTGTCCATTGGTTATGCTTATATGCATGCATATAAGTCCTTTTGTCATATCTTACCCCCTCCCACTTTCCCCTGCCTGCCCTCTGAGATTTGACATCTGTTTAATGCTTCTATATCTCTGTATCTATTTTTGTTCATCTGATTATGTTGTTCATTATAGTCCATAAATGAGTGAGAGCATGTGATATTTATCTTCCTCTGATTGGCTTATTTCACTTAGCATAATGCTCTCCAGGTCCAGCCATGAGGTTGCAAATGGTAAGAGATTTTTTTTCTTTTTTTTACAGCAGCATAGTATTCCACTTATGGATATACCACAGTTTTCTAATCCATTCATTTACTGACTAGAGGCCCGGTGCATGAAATTCATGGGGGGGTATCCCTGAGCCCAACCTGAACCCTCTCCAATCTGGGACCCCTCAGGGGATGTCCAACTGGCAGTCGGACATCCCTCTCACAATTTGGGACTGCTGGCTCCCATTGACTTGCCTGCCTGCCAGCCTGATCACCCCCTAACCACTCCCTTGCCAGCCTGATCCATGCCTAACTGCTCCCCTGCTGAGCTGGTCACCCCTAAGTGCCCTCTCCTGCCAGCCTGGTCACCCCTAAGTGCCCTCTCCTGCTGGCCTGATTGCCTCTAACAGCCTCTGCCTCGGCCCCTGCCACCACGGCTTTGTCCAGAAAGACATCCGGATGGATGTTCGAAAGATGTCTGGTCTAATTAGCATATTACCCTTCCATTAGTATAGATGGGCACTTAGGCTATTTCCAAATCTTAGCTATTGTAAATTGTGTTGCTATGAACATAACGGTGCATTTATCTTTTCTGATTGGTGTTTCTGATTCTTGGGCTATATTCCTAGAAGTGGGATTACTGTGTCATATGGGAGTTCCACTTTTAATTTTATGAGGAAACTTCAAACTGTTTTTGCACAGTGGTTGTACCAGTCTGCATTCCCACCTGCAGTGCAAGAGGATTCCTTTATCTCCACATCTTCACCAGCACTTGTTCTTTATTGATTTGTTGATGACAGCCATTCTGACAGGTGTAAGGTGATGCCTTGTTGTCATTTTGATTTGCATTTCTCAGATGATTAGTGATTTTGAGCATTTTTGTTATATGTCTCTTGGCCTTCTGTATGTCCACTTTCAAAAAGTGTCTATTTAGGTCTTTTGCTGGATTTTTTTTTTTTACTGGATTGCTTATCTTCATTTTGTTTGGGAAGGTTTTATACATTTTCATAGTTTTCAGCCATTTCTCTTTTACCAGGCATGGTTGTTTCTATTTTTCACTGGCTTTTATTAGTAGAGGCTGTAGCAGACAGTATTGATCTTCTGACACATCCCCTTGGTATCCACCTCTATGCCAAAGACTCTTTCCTTCAAACACTTGCACTGCCTTTTCTAGCCCTGGGACCATCTGGACCCACCTTCAGGGAAAGTCTAAAGTGCTGAAAACTAATCCCGCCCTGGCTGTTCTCATCTGATGATAGCTGTGAATTTGTGGACAAATACTCAGCTGCCTCACCCCTCCATCGAAGCAACAAAGTGGTGCAGTAACTGTAGGGTATGGGCCAACAGTGGACTCTGGGGGTTTCCTGGTAGGACTGAGCTCCAGTGACCCCCAGGGTTTTATGAAATTCACTTTGTTGGCTGTCTTCCATTTCTGTCTCAATTTCCCTACTGGTGTTTTCTAAAATTACTACCCACTCTAATCTTTCTGTTCGGTTCTTCTAGGCTCTATTTATCTTCCTCTGACTGGTTTATTTCACTTAGCATAATGCTCTCCAGGTCCAGCCATACTGTTGCAAATTGTAAGAGTTTTTTTTCTTTTTTTTTGAAATATAGGGTAACCCACACCAAGACAGAAAGTGAATATGAAGATTTTTCCTCACCCATTATCATGTAGCAAAGGCATTATTTTATAATTTCCTTTCACAGAACAACTTTGCCAAGTCCCTTGCTAGCTCTTACCAAATGGCTGCATGTTACTCTGAGAAAGCTATGAACTTTGGGGCTGGGATTGATCTTGAGTTCAAATCCTGCCTTTGCCATTCACTAGCTGTTCGACTTGTATGACCTTGCTACTAATAAAATTATTTTGCCTCTTTAAACCTCAGTTTTCCCACTTATAAAGAGGAATAATAATACCTCCTTCCACAATTGTTAAGAGGATTAACTACATAATGTATGTCCACAGCTCAGTACAAAGCTTGGCATATAGTAGCAAACCAATAAATGTCAGTTATTTGACCACTGATGGGTTGCTCCACAGTCTTTCCAAGTAGAATGTAATGTTCTTGTCCTTATAACTTTTTGTCAGGAGAAAATAAAGCAAATAAATACCCAGGGCAAGACTATATTAAGATTCCAAGCTTCATGTGATTGAAAAACTATAGTAAAAATAACTCTGAGGGAAACCTTATTTGGCTAAAAAAAAAATTCCATCCTACTTGTTAATTATTTTTTTTTTGAAAAATTTCTGATGTTCTAAACGAAACTGAATTGTATTAGTATTCCACCCTTGTAGTTCTATGCTAAACAAAAAAGTTATAATAAGCAAGAAACAAACAAAATAAAATAAAGCAGGGTGTGTATAAAACTATGTAACAGCTCTAATAGCTGAATGGAGAAGGAATTAAAATAATTTAAAAATCATAAGTGGATGATCAAGTATAAAGAAATAAAAACTTTGCAGACTATTTAAAACATAAAATAACTGACTATTGAGAAACTATACAGATGGATCAAGGATGGTGAATAGCCAACAAACTTTATAGATGAATTTGCATGTTTTTTTAACTGCTCTCCATGCCACCCAGCTCTGAGGAAAACGTGACAGATATTGAACCAGGCTAATGCTGGCAGCAGATCTAATAATGGTAACCTGCTTATCGCTATATCCTTACTACTGGGTTTGCAGTTTTGATCTGTGTCCTAGACATCTGGTAGATCTTACTGATTTTGGCACTCTAATTCCCCATTATGCAGCCACTTAAAATGATGAGTTCACAAATAGTCTTGGTAGATGCATCCAAACTTGCCCAAAAGCCTTTCACTTCTGGAGAGTGGATTCAATGTTGTTGAATACAGGGTTGTCATGCATGATAGCAAAACAAGACCTCTGCATTGCTCACAGGGGCAGCTTGATCAAATGTGGCGATGTAATGGCATACTGTCCTTGAATGATATAGGCCTCCAGAGGGTGTCTCTTCAGGTCAGTGTTGAGGCACATGTATGGGATGGTGTTGGCAAAGCTCACACATTGCTGCCTATTCTGTACCTGTCCTGACCACCTGCAAAGATGACCAGAGAGTTGAATGGCCTTCAGGGTCAGGTGACTCCAACATGAGCAGACTGGTATGTTTAACACACTAACTGATAGATTTTGAATGCCAGCAGTTGTAATTGCCTGCTTAGTTAAGTTAGGAAGCATATGCCCTGCCACCTGAACCTGAGACTATACTCTCTCATCAGATATTCTTAATGTTGAAATCACCTTTCCCAATGAAAGAGCCATACTGATAGCAGTGACCACCAGCTCAGGGGTTACCAGGGTCTTCTGGAAGCTGTGCTTTTGTGCTGATATCCAGTTTGTCAATAATCATAGCAAAGGCTTTAAAGATTGTGTTAGCGCATCTAGCCCAAGTGGTAACTCAGCAAAATTCCCTTCTCAGAATTTGACATGTATACCTCTCTCCCCACACAGCATCTTAATTGATCCTCCTTTCTTTCTGATAATACTATCAACTTTCCTTCCATGCATAAGAAGCTGGGTAAAGACATTTAATTCACTTTCAACCATACCCTCCACCCGCCTGGAAACCCCCTACCACTTCTCAGCTAAGCCCTATTGTTCTTCCTCTAGCCTTCAGCCATTCCCCTTCCACCCACTCCCCTTTTCTTCTGAGCCTTCAGTTTTTGGTTTTCACTACTACCAGTGACCAAAGACTTGAACGTTTAAAATCCAACTTTCCAGACATGGAGATAGGTGTGATTATTAAAGGAGACACGCAAAGCACTGAGCATAAAGGGAAAGCAATTGGTATATTTGCTTAAATTTAAGTGAGGAACTTAAAGCAAGCCTTAGAGTGAGAAAAGACATTTGCAACTCTTACACTTAACAAAGGACTTTTATTTAGACTAAAGGATTCATATAAATTAAATAGAAACTCTGTAGAGAAATGCGCAAAAAGCTTGAACAAGAACTATATAAAAGAGGATATCCAAGTGATCAGTAAACATAATAAAACATGCTCAACCTCATTATTAATCAGAGAAATACAAATTTAATTCTCCAGTATACATTGAATAGACTGGAAAAATGAAAACATCTGACATTACCAAGTATAACCTATGGTGTGGAGCAACTGGGACTCTCATACTCTGTTGGTAGCAGTATCAATTGGCACCCTCGATTTAGGAAATAATTTGACATTATCTGTTGTAGTTGAAGATACTTATATCCTGTACCCCTCCAATACATACTGTATAATTCCATTTATATAGTTTTCAAAAACAGACAAAACAAGTCTTTATTTTAGGTATGCATACTTAGGTGGCAAAATGATAAAACAGTACAAGGGAGTTATTACCATAAATTCAGGGAAATGGTTACCTCTGGGGAGAAGGAAGGAATTTGTAATGGGCAAGGAGTACACAGGGGTCTAGTGAAGGGTTGGAAGTATTCTATTTCTTGACCAGGGGTGTAGTTACAAGAGTATTTGGTCTAAAATAATTCATTATGCTGCGTGTTTGTGCTTCATATACTTTTCCATATGTGTGCCGTATTTTATTAAAAGAAAGTTAAAAAAACTTTCTCAAAGTGTTCTCTGAGAAACATTAATTTTTGAGATTTTAAATATGTTCCTCACAAAAAGAGTTCCATGGTCAAATACATTGCAGCACTGTAATAAATGAACAGGTCTTTAATAGGTCAAGGTACATTGTTAAATTCCAAGAGAGGCCAAGAGTATGCAATGATTTATGTGACCATAGAACACTTTTTCTAAGGACTGTCTTTTGGAGCATATACTTAGGAAAAATAGATGAGAAAAAAACCATAAAGTAAGTCCCAGTTTCATGAGCCAGTTGATCTGGTCCAACTGAGGGCTTTAGGAACTTTATGCAAAGCAGGGAATGCAAAGATGCAGACAAATCAAGTTTTAGATGGTGCTGATCTGGAGGCCATCACTATTTTTCAAATCCTCATAAGTTCAAGTATCTACTCAACTAATCCCAAATACTGAATAGTGAGTGGTCAGCCCATACCCATTCCCATACTCTCTGGCTATGTTTGTTCCAGTTTTCATAGTCACCATGTTGACAATTGTGTGTCTGTGGACAGATGAATCACCCCAAATTCACTCACTTCTTGTTTTATGTCAATGTCACTGACAGTTGTATATAAGCAAAAGCATTTTAATAGGATCTTAACATCTGCCCCAATGTTGGTGCTATAACTCTGCTATCACTAGGACACTGTGTCTTTTAGCTTTCACTGTATAAAAAATTGCCCCAAAACCTAGTGGATCAAAACAACAACCACTATTCTGTGCTCTGGAAATATGGACTGGGCTCAGATGGATGCGCTTTCTACTGGGCTCAACTGGGTGTCACTCATATGTCTATGGGAACTGCTAGGATATCAGCTGGCTGTTAGCTAAGGTAATCATATGAGGCCCAGCCATGAATTTTTCTCACCATCTAGAGGGCAGCCCTGGATGGGCTTGTTCACATGGCAACTGTAACAAGAATGCTAAGAGAAGCAAGAGAGGAATAGCCCCAAAGTACAAGTGCTTTTCAAATCTTTGCTTGCATCACATTTGTTATTGTCCTTTTGGTCAACAGATTGCATGGCTAAGTCTAGAGTCAGTATATAAGGAGACTACACAAGGGTGTGGATATAGGGAGACTTGAATGAATTGGGAGCCATTTATTACTGCATCAATCTGCCAAAGGTATTTCTGGCATCATATCAAAACTGTCTCTAAAATTGTATTGACTTATGATACTTCTGATACCAGTCAAATTTACTGCCGAGTTGATTTTAAAAAACAAACCTATTCAATAGTCTTTTAAAGGAGTGATCCAAATAGGAAAGACTGATTAACCTAAAGATATATTACATTTCAAATATATGATGAAATGCAAACAATTTCCCCTAAAAAAAAGTGTGCAAGATGATTATTCAAGAAGAAATTTAATTATAACCTTAAATGGCAGAGGGATTCTAGCAGATAGGGATTAACTTTAAATTACATTATTACAGAAATACAAAAACTATGACATTTCATTTAGTTTCACTTTTTTTATTTAACAAAATCTGTTTTTTAACATGACTGTGTCTTGTTTACAGTTTGACTGCTGTATATGTCAAATTATTATCTAAGACTGTACATATTAACGTGACTGTTGGAAGAGAAGTCTGTCATGTGGATAATTATGGCTGTGGGAGACAATAATGAAAAGCCAGAACAGGCCCAGACCTGCTTTCTGTTGTCTTCAGCCATTGACAGTCTATGGCTGTGACAATGCTGAGTTGGAAAGGGACTCATGTCCCCAAGTCACAACAGTACTTGGAGATAATTTTTCTCAGAAATGGCAAACCAAGGATTATCATGTGGAATTACTAATTTTTATTTCATTTGACCAACTGGGGCCACCTTCTTGTACTGATTTTACACTATTAAGACCACAAGGAAGCACTGTCACCAAGAATTTTACTCTCTGGGTTCTGACATTTCATGGTAAAGATCTCCTATTCTTATGTTTTGGATGATTTTGAAGTCCATAGATAATTTAAAATTTGATGAGGTTATCATTTCTAAACTCTGTGTTGATAAGTTGAAATGATGATGATGATAGAGTAGCAGCTCTTACCCAGTTCTTGACAAAAATCATATAATTTAATGTTCACAACACTCTTATTTCTATTTGACACAGGAAAAAAAACCTTTGAAATTAACTTATTTGCCCAAGGACCCACAACTTGTAAATGGTGGCACCAGGATTTGAATCCAGGTCTACATGTAATATAAAATGTAAGTGCCACTCTTAACTCTGGCTACACCAGCTCCTTTTGAGAACTTTCTGGGTATGTCTGACCATCATTACCATCAAACATCATCTATACTTTTGTTGAGCATTCGTTCGCTGTTTGTAGTATATACAGAACTGTGCTGGAAGTGCAGCATAAAAATACCTCTTGCACAATAAAATGTGGGATAAACAGCTTTATAAATAGCTATCTTTAGTTGGTGGTCTTGGTAAAGATGGAAAGCATCTATATTATAAAAGGCCAGTGGCTGTAATGCCAGAACAACACAACAACTGGTCACCAGGAGGTTCATGGAGCACCTTTTGGTCCCTCCCCCACAGCCCACAGGCTCCAATTGCAGCAAGGCTGGCGGGGTGCGGGGAGGAGGGTGGCTGGCAGGTGCGATGAGGTGCATACAGGTGGGCAAGGCTGCACTATTTCTTGTGCTGGGCCTCTAGTACATTATAAGAACCATGTCAATTAACAACCTTCTTTTAGTTAGAGATTTAACACCCTCCACATCCCTTAACAAATCCTGATGAGAGTTACTAACAAGCAGAAAAACGGAGCCCTAACACATCTTCTCCACCACATCTACCTCAACATTTTATTGATGAAATTGTATAAAGTTAGGAAACCCAAGAGAGAGTAGGGAGCATCCTGGATATCTCATATCTGTAACTTTAAGATACCACATCTTCAGAAATGACCTTTCATATTGACATACAGTTTGTTTCTGTTTTCTACTGGGTAAAAGCACAGACTCATGAAACAGACTGAATGGGATCAAGCACAGAGTTACAGTTTTACTAGCTGTGTGACCTTGGACAAGTTAATAAACCATTCTGGCTCTCAATTTTCTCAACTGGAAAAAGGCTATGATAACAGCATTTTTTTCAGTTGAATTATTATGAAGATTAAGATAATTTATGGAAAATATATAATGCCTGGCATGTAGTAAGTGCTATTTAAATGTTAACTATTAAAATTATTATTATTACTAGAGGCCTGGTGCACAAAATTCATGCACAGGGGGTCGGGGATGTCTCTCAGCCCAGCCTGCACCCTCTTCAATCTGGGACCTTTCGAGGGATGTCCAACTGCCAGATTAGACCCGATCTCAGTAGGATCGGGCCTAAATGGGCAGTCGGACATCCTTCTCACAATCCAGGCTCCAAACTGCTCACCTGCCTGCCTCCCTGATTCACCCCTTAACCACTACCCTGCCAGCCTAATTGATGTCTAACTGCTCCCCTGCCAGCCTGTTTGCCCCCTACTTCCCTCCTCTGCTGGCCTGGTCACCCCTAACTGCCCTCCCCTGCAGGCTTGAACACCCCCAACTGCCCTCCTTTGCAGGCCTGGTCCCTCCCAGCTGCCCTCCCCTCCTGACCTGATCGCCCACAACTGCCCTCCCTTGCAGGCCTGGGACCTCCTAATGCCCCTCCCCTGCTGGCCATCTTGTGGTGGCCAGCTTGTGTCCACATGGGGGCAGGATCTTTGACCACATGGGGGCAGCCCCTTTGTGTGTTGGAGTGATGGTCAATCTTCAAATTACTCTTTTATTAGATAGGATAGAGGCCTGCTGCATGGGTGGGGGCCAGCTGATTTGCCCTGAAGGGTGTCCTGGATCAGGGTGGGAGTTCCCTTGGGGTATGAGGAGGCCTGGGCAAGGAGCCTGTTGTAGTATGCAGGCCAGCCACACCCCCCAGCGACCCAAGTGGAGGCCTTGGGATCTGGGATTTAATTTATGTTCTATAATTGAAACTTTGTAGCCTGGAGCAGAGCCAAGCCTTCTGCTCACTCAGTGGCGATAGCCATTTCTGTGATGTTTATTTAAATTCTATAATTGAAACTTTGTAGCCTAGAGTGGAGGCTTAGATGCTAGGGCTGCAGAAGCTTGGCTTCCTCCATTGCCTGGGCAACCCTAGCCTCTGCTCTCTCCAGCTCCATGGCTGCCACCATTTCTGTTGAGTTATATCTTCTATAATTTAAACTTTGTACCATTGAGTGGAGGTCTAGGCTGGCAAGGACAGGCAGAAAGCTTGGCTTCCTCCATTGCTGGGGAAACCCTCCCTCCTGTTCTGCAGCCATCTTGGTTGGGGTTTGTTTGCATAATTTGCTCCTGATTGGCTGATGGGCATGGCTGTGGGCCTGGCTTGATAGCAGGTAGGGTAAATTTGCATATTACTCTTTTATTAGATAGGATTATTTTGTTAAACAAATTAAATTAGGTAGAGGTTTTCATTTTTTACTTTAAAAACTAATTTAAAATTTTTAAATAGATAAAGCATTTTTTCTGATTTCAAAAATAATGTATTTTTTTAAAGTTTAGAAAATTCAGAGTTATAAAACATTTGCTTTTGAACTTCAAAGCATCCAAACTCTACTGACTGAATTTATATATCAAATCATCCAGAACTTAGTGGCTTGAAGCAGTAATCAATTATTGCTTTATAATTCTGGGTTTGGCAGGTTGGTCTCAACATATCTCTGTACCCTTCTGGAGGCTTGGCTGGGGCTGGGTGGTTGAGCATGGCCTCACTCATAGCTGGAAGTTGGCAGGCTGTTGGCCAAGGGACCCTATTTTCCTCTACGTGGCCTTTCCAGCAGGTTCTTCAGTTGCTCGACAATAGGCTATTCACCTATTCACATGATGGTCTCAGGGTTCCAAAGTGCAACAAGAAGTAAAGCACCAAAGCCCAAGCATTTTTCAGGCCTCTGCCAATACCACATCTGTGAATGTCCTATTGGCCAAAGAAGTCACGTGGTTAAGCACTGATTCAAGATGTCAATAGACATTTCATCTTTTGAGCTGAGCAGAGCCAAAGTCACATTCCAAAGGTACAGGCTACAGAGATAGATATCATTTGTGACTATTTTTTTGCAATTTGACTCATAAATACTCTTAAACTTACATATACATATAAAATATGTGTATGTGTATATATATATGTATATATATACATATATATATATATACACACACACATACAAATACAATAAAAAATAAATATAAAAAATAAATCTATGATGTTTTGTAACTCCCCCACTCTTAATTACATACTGGGAGCAGTTTAATGTCTTCATTTTAAGATATGCAAAATATTACATTGTATGGATTTACTAGCATCATGACAAATTTAACAAGTCACTTATAGGCCTTTTAGGTTGTTTTCCAATTTTGCAATAACCTTCTGAATATGTAGATTTTTGTACATTTTTCATTAATTCCTTTGTGTACATACTTTAAGCTCTGACGTATTGTAAGAATACTCTACAGAAATATTGTATCTAGAGATGATATTCAAAATATTCAATAGCAAAATGAATACTGACCTTAGCATAGAGCAGAGTCCTGAGGGTAATTCTTTTATTGCTGGATTCAGAAGTTCAGGTCTCAGGGGAGAGGGCCAAGAAGCTGGGGTAGTGGGTAGTACTAGTGGTAGGATAACAGTGATTTACCTTTACAACCATACTAAGTATTCGCCATAAAGAATTATGGGGGAATATGTTTCCCACCACCCTCTCCAACTATAGATATTCCAACTATGTTGTATCTATCTTCTTTTTTAAAGCCTCACCCAAGGATGTTTATTGATTTTTTTTGAGAGAGAGAGAGAGAGAGAGAGAGAGAGAGAGAGAGAGAGAGAGAGATCAGTTGCCTCCCATATGTGCCCCAACAGGGGATTGAACCCACAACCTAGGTATGTGCCCTGACTGGGGATCGAACCCACCAACTTTTGGTGTACAGGACAAGTCTACAACCAACAGAGCTACCTGACCAGGAGTCAGACTGTGACCTTCTGGTTCATAGGTTGATACTCAACCACTGAGCAACACTGGCTGGGTATAACTGATAGTTTTATGTAATTTAAAATATTTCATATGGTCAAATATTTCAAATTTTTCCTTAATGGATTTTGTCTCTAATATCATTCTCAGATGTTCCCTAACTAAAGGATATGAAAGTATTCACTTATATTTCCAGAATTTCCTGTATTAACAAAATATACATGTTTAGGCCCCAATGTGGGCTTACTGAATCAGAATTTTTATAAAGATGTTTATGCTTTTAAAATATACACAAACTTCTCTGTCCGGGTGGCTCAGTTGATTGGAGCATTGTCCCATACAACAAAAATGTTGTGGGTTCAATTCCTGGTTGGAGCGCATACCTAGGTTACAGGTTAGATTTCCAGTCAGGGCATATATAGGATCTATAGTTCTTTTTCACATAGATGTCTCTTTCCCTCTGAAATCAATAAAAACATATCCTTGGGTGAGGGTGAAAAAAAAAGACACACAAACTTACAGTCCAGGAGTATTGGTAAATATACATATTTATCTCTTCTTACTTTTCAAAACACATGAAATTGATTGAAGAAATATTAAATTAAGAATATATCTACAGAATCAATTCCAAATGGTTAAAAAGTTAGTTGTGAAATCCCAAACTGAACTTATAAAAGAACGCATCAGAGAATATCTGTGTTAGAATTCTCTAGAGAAACAGAACTAATATTTTTGCATATCTATCTATCTATCTATCTATCTATCTATCTATCTATCTATCTATCATATAAATACTTAATAGAATACATATATTCACAACTTTCTTCCTTGCCAGAGAGCTATTTTTTCTTACACGTCTGTGTCTCCTGGTAACCATCAAGAATCACAGCACAAAAATATGAGAGACAAGTGTGTTTTAACTTAGGGTCCACAAACCTAGATATTAGCTGTGGTACCACAATATCCCAAGCCAAAATACCAAACAACGATGAAACTTTTGTTGCCCTAATTTAAAACAAGCCAGATTTAGTTTTTAAAATGCAACCTCAAAACACAACTCCCCAGACATGACATGGAATGTATTATATGCCTACCCCCCAAAAAAACAAAACAAAATGCTACTCGGTACAGCGGACTTGAAAATTATCTTGCTATTAATAGAGCTCCCGGATGGCTGGGATCTTTGGATTTGATACCTTAAAATTTTGGCGGCTTTTGAGGACTGAAAACAAGACGTTCCATACGTTATTACTTAATACAGAAACTAGGTCATGAAATAGCCCTTTGGTGAATTTTTAAAAAAGAAATTAAAGAGCCCAAGTCCATCTTTAATAAGTCCCTATTGCCGAGTATGTTTGGCAAAGCAGCAATGTGATTAGCAAACTACTTCTTTGGACCTGTGTGAAATTGAGAGCAATGTGGGGTACCCTGTTACTTTCATCTTTTCATCTGGAACAAATTCCTCAGATATTGTATACCAGCAACAAATATTTACTAAATCTAAAACCGTCCCTCTCTTTCCTTTTCTATTTTGAGGGCCTGACACTGAACTACTGCTTCAAATGTTTGGATTGAGATCCTTTACAAACTTATCTGCCAGATAACATTTTCAAGGGTTTAAGGTAACACTGATCTGTTCAGCTAGATCCATGGTCAGCAAACTGCGGCTCGCGAGCCACATGCGGCTCTTGGCCCCTTGAGTGTGGCTCTTCCACAAAATACCACGGCCTGGGCGAGTCTATTTTGAAGAAGTGGCGTTAGAAGAAGTTTAAGTTTAAAAAATGTGGCTCTCAAAAGAAATTTCAATCGTTGTCCTGTTGATATTTATTTCTCTTGACTAATTAGTTTACCGACCACTGAGCTAGACTAAAAATATTTTTTTAAATTTTTAATTGGAAAATATGTCTACTCACCATCTCCTTTAAAAACAGGCTTTCTTTCTTAACAGATTAAAAAAATAAAATCTTTAGTGGATTTTAGGGTTTGTTTCCTTTAAATTAAAGGAATACTTGTTTTAAGTTGGATTCCCTGTTAGTGTGGGTTCATAGAAACTAGTAAGGAAACAGAACTGGAAAGGGGGAGTGATATATCAAGCAAAGATTCCAAGAAGGTAATGGTTCAATCTGCTCTGAGGACAGTGTAGGTCCTTATCAGGGAACAAGTGAACTGAAGTATTGATAGACCTCCCTTCCCATAATAATCAGTAAATCAGAACTCACTGTAGCACAGATTCCCAGCTACTTCTGGATCTCCTTGCATGGGCAATGTGGGCTCTAGCATTCTGGACTTTCCTCTAGCAAACAGATTCAGGTGCCAGCTGGGGCGCGAGGGGGGAGTGACAGGTGTTCACGGTGAAGGGCTCAAAGGGGATATGTGCAGACATCTAATAGCATCTGCCTCACTATTACACAAGGGATAATTTGTCAAGGTCTCCACAAATTGAGAGCAAGTTTAGGTATGAAGGGAAGGAGGTATACTATGTAGGTGATACAAGGTTTGAGGCAGTCACCATATTTTCTTTGGTGATTCAGCCCCCAGTTGAGTCAATAGAAAGGAGGTTAAAAAGAAGTTTAGTTTGAAGATGAACAATTGTGATACTCACCTCATGAGGGTAATCCCACTAATAGATCCCAAAATCTTGGAGGTAAGGGACAGTGAGCAGGTCTAGAGAGCAAGAACAGAAAATTAATCCTAAAGGGGATACTTGGGTCCAAGACAGAAAAATGAGCTCAAACCAGGGCTTCACTGTGGAGAAGAAAGAGAAAGGGATGTGAGTGGGGGTGGTGTGTGGAACTGAAATAACCATTATTATAATTATAATTATAAAGATATGTTGTAAAGTATTTAATAATGTAATATATTAATTATTTAGATAACTGCAGTACATATTGAATGCACTGTACATTTCAAGTGCTCAATAGCCACAATTGGCTAGTGTATTGGACAGTATAGCTCTAGAACATTCCATCATCACTGGAAGTTCTGTTAGGCAGTGCTGGCCTAGAGGTTCCTAAATAGATAAAGGGTTGAAATAGCTTCACTCTCATTCAAACTCTTGTTTTCTTCCTCCTGATATTCAGCTTATAACAAATCAAGTTTTGCCAGTGGTATTTCCCTGAAAATTCTGGAGTAGCTAGTTACAGGACAGTAGTATAGAGATACTTTGTAAACTTTCTGTCTTGAGTTACCTTTTTGTTAAATGACTTTTGACTCCTTGGATCTAACCTAAGTTCTTAGCAGTTAAATGTTAACTCAGGTTTAGTACATATTGAGCATCCAGTGAACTATTAGGACAACCAAACAATCATGTTCAGTTTCTTTGGTTGCTGTTTTCCTTTACCTTATTGTTTGTGTACATTTTAATCTTTACAAGGAAAAGGGAAAAAAAAATGATCTTAAGAGGGAGGTGGCAAGAAGACACACAAGAATAGAAAAAGTGACAAACTCTAATTTTCTTAATTTTCTCTACTATCATTTCCATACAGTCAGGGCAAGATTATTCTACTTAGCTGCTGGGACACATTGTTACCAGATCAAGTGACCAAGTAGAATTTGGGCACAGTATTTCCAACAGTTTAGGTTCTGCTGCTACTTTTGTTTTTAATCCTCACCCAAGGATATTTTTTCTGTTGATTTTTAAGAGAGAGTGGTAGGGAGGGAGGGAGGGAAGGAGAGAGAGAGAGAGAGAGAGAGAGAGAGAGAGAGAGAGAGAGAGAGGAGAGAGGTGAGAGACATACTGATTAGTTGCCTTTCACACACTTCCTGACCTGACCAAGGATGTAACCTACAACCCAGGCCCTTGACAGGAATCATACCTGTGACCCTTCAGTTCACAGGCTGATGCTACATCCACTTAGCAACACTGGCCAGAGTCTGCTGCTACTTTTGTTGACATACAGCAGCATTTTTATCATGCAGATTGCCTTGTGGGCCACCAGCAAAATGTCTGGGGTTGAGGAGATCCTATGTTCTAATTAATCACCATTTTGCTAAAGTTTAATTAGATTGTCTTAATTTGGGTACTCCCAGAAGAAGTCCCTGACACAAGGATTCAAGTACAAGCACTTTGTTTAGGGAGTAATTCTGGGAAACTCTGGTAGTGGATGGTGAGGAAGAAAGAGGAAGAAGAAGGAGTATATTAGAATACACTATCAAGCAAGTTTTCCAGTGAAAATTCTGGGACCCACTGTCTCAGAATTATCCTACTAAAGGGTAAGAGAGCTAGGCACTTATCCATCATTTCTCATTAGTCATTGACTGAGGGATTTTGGGAAAGAGGGGAACAGGTGTGCCTTGGGCCTGCTGTGTCTTAGAGCAGAGAAAGTCCTCAAAGAAATAGATTCAGGCATTCAGCCTCGCATGCAGGGAAATGAGTATTGAAAGACATGGGGGGGGGCGGGCATTTTCGAAGTCTGCTATACAGGCTTATTTTTATGTTTAAGTGGACAAAATAGACTTAAGACTCTCATGTTTAAGTGGACAAAATAGACTTAAGACTCTCAGAGTACAGCCTATCCACATTCTGGCTGATCCACTGGCACAGAAGACATAATGAATTACTGCCAAATAGAAAAACAAAAGAATCTTTAATAGGTAACTTGACCTCTGGTCAGAATATCTCATATAGTTGAGAGTAAGCACAGAGTCTTTGGTATTAAATGCCTCCAGATTAAAAGGGCGGGGAGACACTGTTCTGCACCAAAGAAGACATGGAACAACTTATTTTAACTACTTGTCAGAGGATACATGGGTGGCTAGTGAATTCTGGAATTTCTGAGGGAGACTTACCAAATGCTGAGACTGACGAAACCAAGCTGGGCCATCTGCATGCCAGGAATATATGGTTGCATATGTGTTACTATTTATCTGTTTGCAAAACATGCCATATGTTGACAGCCTGACATATGTTGAGCTATATGGAATATCAGTCAGAGAGAAAGAAGAGCCAGAATATAAGAAAGAGATGGAGAAGGAAAAATATGAAAGTGAAAGAAAACCCTTTGGCTATGTGGTGAATTCCTTGAGCATGAGGGGTATATATTGTCAACTTTAATTCCTAGTACCTACAGTTTTTCTGGGTACATAGAAGATGCGTAGTCAGTCGGCTGAGGATGAAAAGACTTAGAACATGCAAGGTGCTTAGAACCATGTCTCCTCCATAGATGTTGCATGGTAAGTGTAGATTGAATGAATGTATGAGAAGCTGTTTAGAGGTAGAGAGACTCTTGGAGTTTCAATATATCACTCTTTTACACTTATAAAACTGACTTTAGGGGGACAGGAGAATGATGGCAGCCATAGCAGCCTTGGTTCCTGGATGGTGGAGCTTGTGCTTAGGTCTTGTGTGGGGACCCCTTTCACTTCCTGCATGGTTCAGGGTTCAGGTTCAGGGTTTGGGTTCTGGAGAAGGCTGCACACAAATGAAAGAGACTAGAAAAGTATTAATTTGGGAAACTGGGGCCAGGCAGAAGCCCAACTCTAGTGGGAGGACTGTGCTTTGCTTTGGCCGTGCCATCCCTTTTATTCAGGTTTGGGATACACCCATTGCCATTAGGCAGGCAATTCCAGTAACAGGGAGATTATTTTATCAGTAAGGATTTACATGATTGTTTGGTAGGGAAGTTGCTTCAGATACCATTGTCTCAGTTAGATAGGGAGTGGTTGGCTCTGACCTTTCAGAGCTTCAAGGTTGACCAGCCTTCTGGGTTCCTTGTCCATACCTTTCTAAATTAGTGAGACAATGATTGGCTTCCAGCAGTCTTGAGGTGTCATTCATCACCTTCTTTACTACATTGATCTTACTGCTGCTCTCTGGATCCTATGTGTCCCTGATGCAGCTACCCTTGGTGCCCTGGGCCTCTCATTGCATTCTAAGGCCATGGACAACTGGTAAGTTATGGTCTGGTAGCATACAAAATGATAAAACTCCTATAAGAAAACAGAAGAAAAACTTCATGACATTAGGTTGGGCAATGATTTCTCTGATACAACACTGTCAATGAGAATAAAAATAGATAAATTAGATTACATAAAACTTAAGAATTTTGTTCATCAAAGTACATAATCAATAGAGTGAAAAGGCAACCCACAGAATAGGAGAAAATGTTGCAAATTATATATTTGATAAGGGGTTAATATCTTGAATACATAAAGAAATCCTATAACTCAAAAAAAAACCCCACCAAAAAAAACAGTTAAAAGATAGACAAAGGCTTGAACAGACATTTCTCCAAAGATGATATATAGATGGTTAACAAGCAAATGAAAATATGTTCATCATCACTAATCATCAGCAAAATACAAATATAAACCATAATATCGTATCACTCACACCCATTAGGATAGCTACTATCCAAAAACACCCCAAAATAATATTTAATTGGCAACACAACAAAATAAAACAGAAAGTACAAGTGTTGGTGGGGATGTGGAGGAGTTGGGACTCTTGCCTTGTACACTGTTAATGGGATTGCAAAGTGCTGCAACTATTATGAAAACCAGTGTGGTGGTTCCTCAAAAAGTTAAAAACTACTGTATGATCCAGAAATTTCACTTCTGGATGTATCTGCCAAAGAATTGCAAGGGTCTCAAAGAAATAGTTGCATACTCATGTTCATAGCAACACTGTTCATAATAGCCAAGAGGTGGAAGCAACGCAAATGTCATCAGTGGATGAATGGATAAGCAAATATATATACATATAATTGAATATTATATGGCCTTATAAAGGAAGGAAATGCTGTCACATTCTACAACATGGGTGAACCTTGAAGATATTATGCTAAATACAATAAGCCAGTCACAAAAGGACAAATATGGTGTGATTTCACTTATATGATGTATTTAAAGTAATCCAATTAATAGATATGGAAAGTAGTATGGTGGTTGCTAGGGGCTTAGGAAAGCAGGGCAAAAGGAGATTGTTGTTTAATGGGTGTAGGGTTTCAGTTCTGCAAGATGAAAAAACTTTGGAGACCTGTTTCACAACCGTATAAATATACTTAACATTTTCGGTGTAAACCTGTTTCTACTTTACAGGCTATCAGGCTCTGCCAATAGGGAGCACTAGAATAGAGAAGAAGACTATAGAGGAAGGAAGGATGTTCTCCTGTCGGGTTCCCATTCCTGTGAGCATCACAGCAGAAGCACAGCTCCTTAGCAATAGAAGTTCCTTCCTATTATCCTTAAATCTAGTTTGTAGCTTCCTAACACTCCAGATCAACTTCATTGCCACTCCCACCCCTGCGCCTCCCCACCCCACACAGGAAACCACAGCACTAGTGGCTGATGCTACATCCTCAGGGTCTGGGTCTCAACCTCATGGGACTGGGGACACCTATGCTTTGATAATTCCAACCTCTTTCCTTTGTCCCCCAACCCCAGAAGTGGTAGCTGCCTCTTGCCGGTGCTACTTCTGTGATAACTTTAGTGTTTACTTTTTGCCTTTTCAGTTACTTAATAACTTTATACTCATTTAACAATGTTTTATATTAAATTTTCTTTGTTAAAATAACTAGTGTCATTTCTGTCTTCTGGCTAGACTTTGATTGATACATTTTCCATTCCGCTTTTGTATCTGTCTTCTATGGGAGAGTTGGCTTATATTGCTTCTCATTATTAAAATGAGAAGTTCTTCAAATGCTAATATTATGCTATATGAACAAGTCTCCACGGATTCATTGCATCACCACTAAGGCCAAACCATGCAGCCTTTGCTTTTGTGCCAAGATAAATTATGAGAAGGTCTTCTTTCTGTAAAGTGTCCTTATCCTATTTCATGGGGGGAGGGGACTTGCAGCTCTGTTAGGAGAGATATACAACCCCGATTTCATAAGGGATGTCCCCTTTCAAACTGGATAGAAAGAAGGGTGTCTTAGCCCAAGTTTAAGCATTCATGAGGAGCAGCTGACATGGTCACTGAACTCCAGGCATTGTTAGCCCCTGCCACATCATTACTATAATTTACCTCAGTCTGCAGATGGCTTACTAGTCCTTGGCTTCCTAGGCTCCCAGTGATATAGATGGTAAGGGTCTTCACAATCATCTGGACCAATGTCTCCCATTCTAAAATGAATAAACTTAGTCCAGAGGTCTCATAGCCCAACGAATAGAAAGTCAGGACTAGGAAGACAGAGTCCTGACTCAATTCTAGTTTTCCTTCCATTCTTGGCTTCAGCTTCTTACATGCCCACCGAACTGCAGCTTAACTTCTGCCTTTTTCCTATCCATCCTTCAAGTCCCTGTATACTCTTCTAGTCCAGTTGTCTCCCGTCATTCCTAATACATACTGTGCTCCAGATGAGTTCGTCCCTGAGCATAACATTGATCCCCTTTCTTCCGGACTTTTGTCCTCATTGTTTCCTCTGCCTAGAATTGCTTTCCCTCCTAATCTAACTATCAAAGGCCCAACCATATTGAGAGTCAATCCAAATGGCACTCTATCATATATTCTTCCCCAGAATATAAAGCTGGAAATAATTTCCCCATCTTCTTTATTGTTATGACACTGTATTGCTACCAGACCACCCATTAGTTTTGCCTTGTATTATAGCTATTTATGCTCATTGTTCTCTATACATTATAATCCACTTGCATGCAGAAATTATTTCATCTTTGACCTTCCTCAGTGCCTATCATAGAAGCTTCAACATAGTAATAACAATAATTAGCAATTATTGTTTACTATATGTTAAACATCACATTTAAAGGTATACATGAATCGGATCATTTATTTCTCCCAATAAGCTATGAAGTAAATACCATAATTAGTCTTATTTTGTACATGAGGAACCTAAAGCACAGAGAAGTTAAGAAACTTGTCTAACATAATACAGCTGGGGAGCTGGACTCAGCGCTGCTGATATCTAAGTTCAAGCTCTTATCCATAATGCTACACTGCCTTTTAAGGACCATCTGATGATTTGCATTTATTTCATTGTTATTACATACAGAAAAGATAATTTTAATTTTAAAAAAAAATTTAGTTTTTGAATCACTAACAAAATATTTGTCTTCCTAGAAAGAAAGGAAGACAAATAAATAAAAGGCTAAGATCACTCAGTTTTTCCTCAGTTAAACATTAAATGAGTTTCATCAATTTATTTAAAATGTTTTATCTCTTTTTTCTACACAAAGAGTAAGTATAAGTCTCCCTCTCTCCCAAAATCATTATATAAGTATAGTGTGGTTTATAAAACCTTTAAGATCCATGGAATGATAGAGAACAACATGATTCATTATTAGTTGGCTTAAATTTTATGAGATTTCTTGTGGATCAAGAAGGGCTGGAATCACTTCCGGAGTCTGCCAATCTTGAGTTGGTGTGGGTTTATTATGTTTTATTATTTTTATCACCTCAAATGGGACATAGCCAACAATAGAATGTGAGTTCTGTGGGAGCCTAAAGATTAGTATACAGGGTTCCTTTCTTGCCTGAACCCCCAAACTACTAGCTAGTTGGAGAGATTTTAAATGCAAGGATACCTAACCATCTACTCCATGGAACAGGGCCTTCTGAAGCATTTGGCCTGAGTAGAGAAACTTGGTTTAGTTAGATCACAGTTGGCCAGAGTTACTATTGTATTTCACTTGGAGAAATTACAGGAAGGTGATGGGTTAGCAGCAAGGACAGGCACAGCTTTGGGTTTACCTGAGAGGCTGTATGGTGAAACGTTAAAGGCAGCAGACAGATGCCAGACTTCCCATCTGGTCCACCACTGCTGTTTAATAGTTTGGTGACATTGCCTAACCTACCTAGACTCTCTAAGCTGCAATTTCCTTCTGTGTCAAATGGGGATAATGATATTCATCTTAAAGGGTTGTTATGATGACAGTAACACAGTTTGGCTTCTCAAACTTGAGTCACTTACATATCACTGTATCAATTAAGGTAATTTTGAGGTGAGTTTTGTTACAAAAGTGTGTGCAGGATTCAAGGAAATCAGCTAAGGAATAGTGCAGGACCCAAGGCTAGCAATTGTAGGGAGCTATTACCAGTCCAGGCCTGAAAGGGGCAAGAGGAGAAAGCATGGACAGAATTGGGGAGCTTTCAGAGAAGGCAGCAAGACTGTGGCCCAGTCAACCTGCAGGAACTCTTGCTGGAGAGGAAGCAAGAGACTGAAAAAGTACCCCAGCCTCACTTTCCTCCCCACCATCTTCTGCTGGGGCTCCCAACGGGCTGAGCCTAACCCTGATATGAACCAAGAACACCAGCCTCCCAGGAAGGAGAAGGAGGCAAGTAAATGGGTGGGGAGGGGCAAATGGAACCAATCCAACACACTTACCTATATTAGCATTTACCCATTTCCCCACTTATATTCCCCTTCTATTAAATGAAATACATTTAGTCTTTTCATTTTTTCTTTCTTTCTTTCTTTATTTTATTTATTTTTAATAAATCTTTATTATTCATATTATTACAATTGTTCCTCTTTTTTCCCCATAGCGCCCCTCCATCCGGTTCCCACCCCACCTTCTGCCCTTACCCCACCCTCACTGTCCTCATCCATAGGTGTACAATTTTTGTCCAGTCTCTTCCTGCACCCCCTGTACCCTTTTCCTCCCATGAATTGTCAGTCCACTCCCTTTCTATGCCCCTGATTCTATTATATTCACCAGTTTATTCTGTTTATCAGATTTTTAATTCACTTGATTTTTACATTCACTTGTTGATAGACATTTATTTGTTGTTCATAATTTTTATCTTTATCTTTCTCCTTCTTCTCCTTCTTCTCCTTCTTCTCCTTCTCCTCCTTCTCCCCCTTCTCGCCCTTCTCCTCCTCCTCCTCCTTCTCTTCCTCCTTCCCCTCCTCCTTCCCCTCCTCCTTCTCCTCCTCCTTCTCCTCCTTCTTCTCCTCCTCCTCCTCCTCCTCCTCTTTCTTCTCCTTCTTCTTCCTCTTCCTCTTCCTCTTCCTCTTCCTCTTCTTAAAGAATACCTTTGAGCATGTCATATAATCCTGGTTTGGTGGTAATGAACTCCTTTAGCTTTTCCTTATCTGTGAAGCTCTTTATCTGCCCTTCAATTCTGAATGATAGCTTTGTTAAATAGAGTAATCTTGGTTGTAGGTTCTTGCTATTCATAACTTTGAATATTTCTTGCCACTCCTGTCTTCTGTCTGGCCTGCATAGTTTCTGTTGAGACATCAGCTGACAGTCGTATGGGTACTCCCTTGTAGGTAACTGTTTTTCTCTTGCTGCTTTTAATATTCTCTCTTTGTCTTTTGCTCTTGGCATTTTAATTATGATGTGTCTTGGTGTGGTCCTCTTTGAATTCCTTTTGTTTGAGTTCTCTAAGCTTTCTGGACTTGTAAGTCTATTTCTTTCACCAGGTGGGGGAAGTTTTCAGTCATTATTTCTTCAAATAGGTTTTCAGTATCTTGCTCTCTCTCTTCTTCTGGCATCCCTATAATTCTGATGTTGGTATGCTTAAGTTGTCCCAGAAGCGCCTTACAATATATCTTCATAATTTTGGATTCTTTTTACTTTTTGGGTTGATTTTTTTTCTTCTTCTTTGTGTTTCAAATCTTTGACTTGATTCTTGAGGTCCTCTAGTCTGCTGTTTGGTCTCTATATAATATTTTTTTAAATTTCAGTCAATGTATGCTTAATCCAAGGGTCTCGCTAAATTTATCAGCCTTTTCAAGAAAATTCTTAAAAAACCTTATAACCGAGGTTTTGAACTCTATATTCAGTCATTTGCTTTTTTCCATTTCTTTCATTTGTGATCTGTTTCTTTGTCTCTGCATTTTGGCTGCTTCCTTGAGTTGATAGAGTGACTTTGTGTGCTAGGTGTCTAATAGGGCCCAGTGGCTCAGCCCCCCCCCCCCCAGTTACCTGAGGTAGACACTCTTGGTATACCCTTTTGTAGGCTGTGTGCACTGTCTTATTGTAGTTAAGCCTTGGTTGTCATTGGTATCACTGGGAGGAATTGACCTCCAGGCCAGTTGGCTGTGAGGATCAGCTGTGTCTACGCTGGGAGAACTTCTGTGCTAGAGACACCCTTATAAGACAAGACCTGCAAAAGCCTCTGTGCACAGCTTGGATGGGGTGGAGTCTCAGGGCGGAGCAGACAGCATTGGTTTCCTGTCAGCCCTGACTTAATAGGCCCCTGTGTCTCAGTGTCCCATGGTAATTGCTGCAAGCACATCTGAGAGAAAGCTGCCCTCGAGTTCTGCCTGCTGTCAGACAGTCCAGTTTTTCCCTGAATGAGCCTGGGTTCCCAGAAATGCACCTGGAACTGGAATTCAGTGCAGTCAGGAGTTTTTGTCTCCTTCCCACTTGAGAAAGCCAGCCTCGCACTCAGTTGCCAGTCTTCTCCACACACATGCATCTCAGTACCTCTGCCTCCTGCAGCTCCTTTGAGTCTCAGTGTGCTTTTTTCTTTCCTCCTAGTTGTAGAATTTCCACTCAGTCAGCCTTCCTGTGGTTCTGGATGATGTCCGTTTTGTCTTTTAGTTCTAGTTTTGAAATTGTTGTGTGAGACAGCAGTTTAGGTGTTTACTTATGCTGCCATATTGGTTTCCTCCCTGAAATACATTTAATTTTCAAAAGAGACTTTTAAAGTCTCATCTTAAGTAGTGATATCCATGGGTGTGATAGTTTTACCTCTATAATATACACTTTGGGAAACTTGGCCTCAGTTCAGCATTTGGGACATAGTAAAAACTCAACAAAGTAACCATTTCTGTTGCTGGATGTCACAGATGAACAACCTGTGCATAGTGAAAATAACCTTTAAAAACACATGTTACTATTAAAAATGCAATCTTTTCTCAATATATTTTCTAACTGGAGATTGCTAATTTATAGAAAATATGATAGAAATGAGTTTTATTTGTTTTATAACTGGCCTTCCTTAATGAATTTTATTATTTGGCCCATTGGTTTTTCATTTGATTCTTTTGGCTTTTTTCAGGCAAACAAGTAAATTATCTGGGAATGATGACAAGTTCTTCCACTTGATGCTCTTTAACATCATATCACAGTGGCTAGAAACTACAGGGCAGTGTGTTGAACAAAAGTGGAACAAGAATGGTGATATCAGGAGTTCTTTGTTTCTTCCTTACTTTAATAGAAATGCTTCTAGCTCTTTTTGTTGTTTGTTTTTTTGTAACATTAAATATGTGGTTGGCTTTTGAGAGATAATGTTGAAATATCCTTATATTCTTAGTTGACTAAGAATTATTACCAGGAATGTAATAATTATATTATTAAGATTATATTATTAGGCATTATATCTTAGGATATCTATTGAGACCATACAATCTGGAACAAATCCAGCTGGATCATGATGTATAATTTTCTTAGTATATTGTTTTACTATTTTTTCCCTAGAAAAGGTATATCTTGGTTGGACATAAGGAGAGTGTGTGTGTGCCTAAAAGTTATTTTCACAGTTTTAAAGGATTGAAAGAGTCCATAAAATTAAAATACAGATCATTAATTTTGGTAAAGAATAAATATGTAAGAGTAAAACTGTATATCTTACATACAATAATCCTATATAATAAAACACTAATATGAAAATTGACCAAACAGCAGAATGACTGGTCGCTATGACACACACTGACCACCAGAGGGCAGACGCTCAATGCAGGAGCTGCCCCCTGGCGGTCAGTGGGCTCCCACAAGTGACTGATGCTCAACCAGAAGCCAGGCTCACGGCTGGCTGGTTGGCGAGTGCAGCAGTGGTGGTGGGAGCCTCTCCTGCCTCTGTGACAGTCAGACATTCCCCCAGGCTCCCAGACTGCGAGAGGGTGCAGACCAGGCTGAGGGACCCCACTGAGTCCACAAATTTCATGCACCAGGTTTCTAGTGTTTAAAATAATTTTGTATGATAAGTAGCTGTAGTTGCAGGCTTCCAACAGTCCGAAGGCTACTCAATCTCTCTCTTATCTCCAGCCCCTTAGCAGTTCCCTGAAGAATACAGATGCTTAACTGTGAAAGATTCTGACTATCAAAACTGAATATTCAGGATAGAATTCCAAGCTGAGTTAAAGCCGAGCCTTAAAAATCTGCCTCCTTTTCTGAAAGTAGATCTAGCATCAGACTGTTCTCTTTTGTCTCTATTTAGAGTAGGTGAATTTATCCCAGTATGAACAAGGACAACTAATCAAGGAAGTGACAAGCCAAAATATAGTGTAAGAAAGCTATATGTATGTTGCAAAGTATACATGGGAGTGGGGGGTACATGCATGTGCATAAATGAGATATAAACAAAGCTTGTAATCTGCATAAATTTGGGTCACTCCTGTCAGCTGTGTTCAGAGGAAGCCACTCCAACAACCCCAAATAATTGAAGAACTATTTAAAATTTTCTTGTAGTGTCAACAAAATGTAAAGCAACAATTTATAACACATAAAAAACAAGTTCCTCTTTGCTCATCTTGCTCCCCAAAGCTCCATTTCATCACCACCCAACAGTTGCCCATTCTTTTCCCCATCTCTCACCTTCTAAATCCACTCTTTTCTCTTCCTTTCTCAGTTTGTAAACCAATGAAGCTCTTTCTGATTCAGTGCCTCACCCACTGGCCAGATTTGCTTGCTCAGGCCCAAGAAGTATCCTTAGCAAAACACGGCACAGGCAAGAAATTTATTATGCTTTGTTTTGTTTTCTTATAACACATGCAGAAACAAAATTCCCAAGCAATCCTTAGCCTCTGTTTACTTAGGACTTTAATTTTCCTCCTCCAGAAAATAATTCACCATATTCTAATCTGACATATTAGATTAGAATCTCCTCCACCCCCACCAACTCAACTATAGAACAACTAATGAATAACAAAGAGGACAAAAGCAGGGAGAGGGAGAGAGACCTGTATAGATCTGGACCTGAAAAATGAACTCTGTGAGTAGTGGAGTCTTGGGTCTGCTGGCAAAATTATGGTCACTGAAAGTGCCA
The DNA here is from genome assembly GCA_027563665.1 of Antrozous pallidus. Lineage (NCBI taxonomy): Eukaryota > Metazoa > Chordata > Mammalia > Chiroptera > Vespertilionidae > Antrozous > Antrozous pallidus. The sequence continues at coordinate 135,487,829 of CM050509.1, read as the reverse complement.
TCTCTTCTACTTGGCCTGATTCCTCTAATGCTGAAGTTTCCCAAAAAGTATTATTAAGGCCTCAAGAATGAGGTACAGGAGGAACAACGCGGCATTAACCTAGCTTTCTGCTTCATAAAGCTGGAGAGTTTTCAAGGGCTGAGATGCATCTAGATGGAGGAGGAGGGCCTTGCCTGCCTTGGGCAGTTTCCATCCAGGCCCTTGCCCTCTGCCATCATCCTCTCAGTCTCCGAAGCCCAGACGCCCCCTCCAGCAGAGTGAGGAACCTATTTTTAAAAGACCAGGCATACTCTGAATGAATAATGACTTCTCTTTTTCTCCACCCGGTGCCAATCAGTGACTCATCAACCATTTTCTAAATGACTATGTTTTCATTCCCCAGTTTCCTTCGCACTGCGATATTAGAGAAGATTAAATGCAGCCCCTAGTTGCCTCCCTCTGCTTTTCTGAATCTTGTTTTAGAGATGGTAATGCCCCCAAAATAGAAGCATTTCTTTGAATGCTGATCATTTAGTGACAAGTGAACACACACACACACACACACACACACACACACACATACACACACACACACACACACACACACACACACACACACACACGGGCATGTGTTAGGGAAATGTCTGTACAACATCCAGAAAGACGTTGGTTGAAAAGAAAAGTGGAATCTTGGACTATGAAAAATGTGACATCTCAACTGGACCCCATTCCCTGCCCACCACTACTCCCCCAATTCCCTGGCTGAGGCCATTAAGGACCCCTAACTACACTTTGTATAGTCACTTTCTACATTCTCTGCCAAAGGCTTCTTTTCCTTTATGAGCACATTTACTCTGCCCCACTCCCATCCCTGGTACCTTTTCCTACCCCCTCACCATATCTTTTTCTAGTTCACTGTTAGTAGCCACAGGAAAACACTATTTCTTGCTAGGGTCTCCTCTTCCTCCTCCTTCTATTCTTAGATATGACTGTTTCCAAAATGAGGCTGTCTTTCACCCCAAGAACAAAGAGAGTGTTTGGAATGGTGAACATAAACCCATCATCATTTGGAGGATAATTATACTTAGTCTGTCCTGATGCTAATGGCCCTGTGGTCTTGTCTTCTTGACAAAAACAAAATAAAACAGACAATGAACAAAAGTCAAACCATACCAATACCAATCCTTAGATGTCTCCCCTCTACTGTGACAGATATCTTCTATTTGGCCTTCTCCACCCTTCTCCAACCTGCTCTGAGGCTGGGGTGCTTGATGTATGTAGATTATATCCTCAGAGTTCCCTTGTTCACAGGCTTCTAGTTGGGTTCAAAGTACAGAGAGTTCAGAAAGTAAATCAGAGGATAGGAGGATAGTAAGGTCCAGATGTTTATTCTGCTCAGTTCCCTCTTTGGGCTAATTATGTCCATTGACCTAAAGTCACTGCTTCTTTCAAGGAAGCCTACATGTCTCTCTCCTTCTGGCAACTTCTCTCCCCTCATCCCTTTAGACCTAGGGGTGGTAACAGCTCTGGTACTGCTTGCCCCGAGTTCCTGCATTTCCCCACTACCTGACATCGTATAATAAGTCCCTTTGTAAAAGAACTCTATTGAAATCACCCTCATTTGAATGTGCCATTTGTTTCATTTGAGACCCTCTCTGACTATATCTTCCTCTCTTTTCCGTTACCACCCTATCCTTTGGTCCTACTTTGCTGTGACTTTTCTATCACCTCCTGTATCATCTTCTGGCCTCTTCAGGCCACAAGCATGATGAATGGTGGACCTTCCAAAACATCTGTTGACCTTTTGGAAAACAGCACAAAAGGGGATACAGTGAATGGAATGAGCTTTTCTGGAGCAAGAAGCAGAGCCCCTAGGGTCTTCAGATTTATGGTCTAAGTATGATGCCCATGAGTATCAGTTGACAAACATATATTTGCTGGAAAGAAAGGATAAGGACTCTCCATATTACTATCTACTTGTTCTGAGCCTGTGAGACTTATTCTGTGAACCATTCTCAGATCATTTAAGGCCACAGGATATGTTTAACAACTGAATCTCAATAATCATAATCAGCATAGTGGCTGCCCAATTATTGAGTGCCAACTCTGAAGCAGGCACTGTGCCTGGTGTTTTGCCTCTTAAATAAAATGGAAGTTTCCATATAACTCTTAAAGGTTGCTTTCCTATAGTGTTTGGGAAAGATACAGAATTGAATCCCAGTCCAATCTCAAATTGTCCAACTATATCACTTGGCATTTCTGAGTCATGTGTTACTCCTGACTCCACCAGGGGGTGCTACAAACTTCATGGTAGGTAACAGGTTTGGAATGCAGAAGGACCTTGTCCTTGGTAAGTTGATATTGCCTAAGCAAGGATCTCTGAGAGATTTAGGGAGAATTGGAAGTCACAACTTTCACTGTCCTCCTTAACACAGCCAGACAGTTATGTGGATCTGTAAGTCTGTGTTTGAGGAGCATCAGAAACAAATGTCACATTCAAATGAAGAACCACATGTCAAAGAAAGAATGTGAAACCTCGGGAACCCTCAAGGAAATTAAGCTTTCACAGGGGAACACTTAGACAGTGGTTCTCAACCTTTCTAATGCCGTGACCCTTAAATACAGTTCCTCATGTTGTGGTGACCCCCAACCATAAAATTATTTTCATTGCTACTTCATAAATGCAATTTTGCTACTGTTATGAATCGTAATGTAAATACCTGTGTTTTCCGATGGTCTTAGGAGACCCCACTAGGGGTTCTCAACCTGTAGGTCGCAACTTAAGAGTCTAAGGCCATCAGAAAACACAGATATTTACATTACAATTCATAACAGTAGCAAAATGACAGTTATGGAGTAGCAACAAAGATAATTTTATGGTTGGGGGTCACCACAGCATGAGGAACTGTATTAAAGTGTCACTGACTTAGAGGCATACTCCAGTTTCCATCCTTGCTCCACTGCCCTCATGTCAGCTCCTCTATGTGGAATCACCTCCTTCTTCCACCTCTGCCTTTTGGAAATGTTCATTCTCTGGAGCTGTTCTCACCCAGGATACATAACCACCACCCCCAGTCTTTCTTCCAGTGCAACTTACTCAATAAGTACCTCCCCAGTCTCAGAGGGTATATTGGATCCATTCTCCATCATGATCTGCATGCCAGGTGGGGGCAGATGCATGTTCTTACTCTTCAGATTGTCCAACAATAACTTGGATCTCTCTCTCTCTCTCTCTCTCTCTCTCTCTCTCTCTCTCTCTCATCTCTACTCCCAGGAGGAGGAAAAGAGCTGTTCCTCGGAGTGTTTCCATGGTTTGCATGGCCCCCTTTCTCACAGTGGACTTGGTACCTCACATTGTGATACCATCACAATTGGTTCTTTTGTTCATTTCAACTTGTTCAGCTTTATGTCTATGGGAACAAGCTCTTTACTGGCCTTCCCTTTAGCTACACAAAGATCTAGTCCAGGTATTGAAATGACCACTTTGAGTGCCATCATATTTTTCAGTTAATGCCCCTTCTCTGCCCAGATCTCTGTCTGGGGTGGGGGTTGGGTTCATTTGCAATTTCATATGTCTTACCTACAGACCATCAAAGGCCTCTGGGGTGCTTGAGAGTCCTTTCTCACATTCTTTGTCTCAGTGGATAACCCATCAATCTTGGGGCCTAAGAATTGGGCTTCTTCCTTTTCTCTCTCTCACACATGTATGGCATATATCATCAAGTCCCAGAGACCTTGTTTCTTTGGTTTTTCCTGGAACCTATCTACCAGAACTGCATCTGACTCAATTAGGAGGTTATTTTTCTCACAATACAAGAAATCTGGAAGAGAGGGGATTCCAGGTCTGGGGTAGCGCTCAGCTCTCTTGTATTCTAGGAGCTTTTCCCCTTTGCATGAGGCTTCTAACCTCATTTATGTCACAGGCATAAGACTGCCCTTTCATCTCAATCTTGAGTCCATTCTCTGGGGCCAAAGAAAAAGAAAGCAGCAGAAAGAGACACTACCTGTACTGAGAAAGCAAAAAAAAAAAAAAAAATCCTAGAAATCTCTAGCAGATATCCACACAAAGATCTGTATCCAGAACTGCATAATCTGGCCAACCCTGAATGCAAAGGAGTTTAGAATGCTATGCTGATTGCCTGGTGCCATTGCTACCTGGAACAAAATCGAGATTCTGTTAGAAAAGAATTGGGTAAGCAAATAACTGTTTGCTATTGTAGCAAAACTGCACAAGATGTACATGTTGTTCTAAGTGAAGACCCTGTATCCCAAGAGCAAAGAAAGGCAAATTTAAAATAAATTGGAAAAAATTTTAAACACTCAAATCCTTTTTTTTTTGGTCTTTTTCATTTCCCCATCTTTTTATTATGACTTTCCTAGTAAGCAGGGATGAAGTTCTCCCTAAAGTCAGTAGGAAATACTTAAAACATGTTGAAACATGTTTCTACATGGTCAAAATGAGCCTGTAATACAGGCCCTTGCTTATCACTTTTTCAATAAAATTCTTGGACAGCTATTTATTTTTGTCTTAGTGGCCTGATATTCCATCCGTACACTAGTGAGTGTGTATAATGGTCACTTTTTAAATTCTTTTTCTCTTAAGTAGGAGATTCGGATTCCTACAATGTTTGTGCTAGTGTTGCTGTTACTATAGGAGACTCCTAGGTGCTATCGTTCCTCATGGTGAGCCTTGTATTTCTCCATGGAGAAGCCTTCATTATTTCCAGATTCTTATTGAACACATTATGAGGCCATTGAGACAGGATGAGAAATAAAAATGTCTACTTTGTGCACTGGCTGCTATTCCTGGATTTTACAATTGAGGTGGAGAAAGAAAATACCTCCAGAAAAATAATTTAAGAGGCATGGTTGGTTGGTCGCCTCATGTTTGATCCCAGGAGTACTGTATTTCATATGCAAATATGAAAAGGACCACATAAGTAAATTTTGGTGACATCTTTTATTTAACAATATCCTGCTGCCAAAATCACCTTTCCCATTAAGGATCATCTCTGCACATAATTTAAAGGCTGTCCCATCCAGTAAAGTGCCTTTGTGTCAAGAGTTCTGGATTTTCATTTACGGAGTTCTTTTTCTGAGTGGTCATGCTGGGTTTGAATTAGTGTGTTGACCTTTAGTGCCTGTGTTCCACATTCATTAAAAGAATTGGCTGTAGTTTTTGGTTGCATTAACATGAAGGCACTGAGTCAAATATCTTGACCCCAAAATACTTATCTCACACCAGCAATATTATTTTCCACAGCAAGAAATGATTTCTGCAAGTAGATTTTTAGTCAAGTTGATCAGAAGGGTATAACAATTTCTTCTAAAGAACTAGACTCTCACCCATTATTTCTAATTGGCTAGATATTGGTTTTCTTGTTTGTCAGAGCTCTTCTAATGCAATATCATATATTATTATCTCAGTGAGCTTTCCATGAGGATGTTCTACACCCACATAAAATATATTATTCTATGGTTTTCTTATTAGATTTTCTAACATGTCATTATTGTAGCATTATCCTTTAACAGCCTGGGAAGAAGAAAGAACAAACTACTATACAACTCTTGGCAAAGGCAATACCGATGTAGGGAAATCATTAAACTGTAGGAAGTTTTAACTTCCTTATAACAAATTTCTTGTTATTAATACAAAGTTTGTATTCTTCCTGGACCCCTGATCTTGTAAAGGAAATAGAAGGGATAAAGGGGAGGGGAGACTAGGAAGAAACACAAATCAAACTGAGCCATAGCCAATTCCACTGCCTGCATTCACATCAGTGATTAATCAAACTAATGGGGAGTTCTAATTCAGTGCTTTGCTACCCTTAAGCCCTGTAATTGCGGTGTCTCTGAACCCAAAGGAAACACGTTGCGCTCTGCGTGCCCAGACGCATAGCTTTTAAATCTTCATAACTCTGTAATTACTACAACGCTTTCCTTAAAATCTGGCTCAATTTCACTTCCTTAATGAGCATTACAATCTTGATAAAGTTTGAAGTTTGCTGCCTCCGCTGTTCAACAAGGACTCAATCCCAGACTGATAATGTGAGTTGTAGATTTTACTCCCTCACGTTCCTCACAAAAAGAACTGATTTATTTCAGGACCACCACAGTCAAAAGCACTTCCTCTGGGTCATGGCCAGCGCTGGGTGTTTTCATCACAGAAGGGTGCTTGGACAGCAAATTCTGAGCAGTTAAAAAAAAGAGGTTGGTAGGGGGGAGCTTATGAACTCTTGGGGAATGACTGTATAGCTTTATTAGCGCCATGTGCTCTAGAGACTGTGGTTCATTTTACCCAAATGAAGACTTTTCTTTATAGTAAATATATTAAAAATCGACTTCCTCTTTATAAACTGAGCCCTGCCAAAGAGTAAGTACAAGTCAGCTTTAAAAAAAAAGCAACATAATTTCCACATTCTTTCTTCTACCAAATGATTTTCAGAATTTTTCAAAAACTTGTTGGAAATGGCATTTAACGATTCCAGTCTAGAGCACATCTTCTCTGGCAGCTGGTTGTTGGTGGTCGGGGGGGCCTCAATTTTCACCCGGCTGTTTTACTTTTTTTTTAGTCTGTTTTATTTTTAACCATGTGGTGATGCTTGGTCTCAGCTTTTAATTTTTCCATTTCTAGGCTGTAAGAGCCAATACTGCAGCCTGAGTTGGTTTCAGAACCCCTGTTCCAGTCTGTATCACCCCTCACCCCCAGACAGTGTTGATTGTCCTGGGATTCTGAACAGCACTTAATTCTTCTCTATTATTTGTTTACATGTCTATCTCCTCTCCTAGATTCCATCCTTTGAGAGCCATGTTTATGTCTTCTTTGCTTTATATCCCTGGCAGCTAACAGAGGCTTGAGCACCAAATAAATGTTTGCACTCAGTAAATAAAGCTTCCGGTAAACGTTTGTTGCGGAAGTAGAAGAACGAATAAGTGAATGAAATGCTCTTGTTGTTTGCTATCACCATCTGCTTTAACTCTGTCAGTTATTTTGATGTATTTGCAGTTCTGACTAGATCCAGATTTGGCATGTTTAAAATTATACTCAGTTGTAAAATGTGAGGCTAGGGTTTTTGAAGATAAGAAAGAAGTCTAAATTTCTCCCATTGGAAACAATGTGAGTAATCAACAGTTCTTTGGAAGGAAGATAAAAAGGCCGGTTGAAACAGTTTTTGCATTCAGTCTTTGGCATTTGGGGAGAACTATTTAATAGCATTATTTTTTTCTTGCCCGTTTTCCTGTCAGTAAAATGCAGAAAGAAACTCCTGTTTTTCATACTTGATAGACTAACTGAGGATTTTTTGAGGGAGAAAAGCACAAACTAAAACAAAGGAAAACTTTCAGTAGTGGTAGATAATCTTTTCCCCCCTTTATAACCATACACTGGATAGTTGTCAATATGCATGTGCTTATACTGATGTGTATTGTGGCTTCATAGTTTGAGATACTAATGAATTTTCCCCTTGATGTTTCCTGGGAACATAGGTACACAAAGCCAAATTTAAGGTTCTTGAACTGGAAGAAATGGAACTTTTGAGTTTCAAAAACTAAGCTATGCAGGCTTTAGGCATAATGTTCATGCTGCGAACCATAGGACTGGAAGAATGCATGTTCCCTCCTACAAGATGGTATATATCCATGGGCTACTACTGACTTCCTCCCAGGAACCAGCAAAGCTAAAGGAGAGAGGGAGGTGGTGAATCTAGAGCTCAGCAACTAACATCAAACTTGGGAGAACCTCCTGGGAAGCATGAGGTGGCGGTTTCCTGCTGTGGGGGAGAAAATAGTAGCATCTTCCTCATCCTTCTCTTGGCTGTGCTTAGCCTTCTTCCTCTGTGTTTCATGGCTATCTCAATTTTAGCTTTTATTTTGCCCTCAGGGTGTTTTTCGGTGCTATAACTTTATTTGTGGGTGCAGGTTGAGTATATGATAACCATGAGGTCCAAAAAGTTTTCTGCTTGAATATGAACCATATGACTTCCCAAGAATGGCAACCTCGCCCCCCTCCTCTAGCCATTGCCGACCACTCTCAAATCTGCTTTTCTTCCTTTGGCAAGTACAATGAACCTCCATTATAAAATATTACATTTTATAGACAAAAACATATTCATTTACTTTCAAATTCTTGCCTTTTACTTATATGAACTTGCTATACTTTTCTATCTGTGAAATGGTTTGAGTAACTTAGGTTGGGATGGAATGGTCATATTTATTCCAATAAAATTACTGTAAACTTTTTATTTACCAAGTTTTACTTCGTGATGGGGCTTTAAGGAGTGAATTAAAGTAATTAAAAGGGGAATATATGCAATTGGGTGGAGGGCGACTTCAGTCACTATCTATATATATATGTATATATAAGCCTAAGCGACTGTTACGACTGAATGACTGGCCAGTAGCTTGACGTGCACTGACCCAGACCTTGCTGCTGGGGCCCTGACAGCCCTGAATCTGGTTAACCCACACCCCAGACCCAGACAGGAGGGAGAAGGGAGCCTGATTCCTTGCAGAATTGACGGTTGGTTAGCTTGCTGCTGGGGCCAACCTCCGGCAGTCCCTTTCCCCAGCAGGCCAGCTTCCTCCCCCATTGGCCCCAATCGCCACCCAGGCCAAGGGACCAAACCCGTGCATGAATTCGTGCACTGGGCCTCTAGTAATTACATATTATGCTAACAAGCCCATGTACTTCCTGGAATTTCTTAGACAAAACAAATATTTTTAAGTAGAAATAATGATGGTGCTGCATCAATGCTGGATTATTTGAAACAGAACAAACATTTTTGGTCAATAATCTTTCAGCAATCTCTGCTTTGTTGCTTGTGAGTTTCTAGAGGAAACTTGAATACGGTTTTGCAGATGTGGGAGGCTAGCTGACTACAGGCAGAGGTGCTCTCTATGTCAATCCTTTCCTTGAACAAAGACCTTTTTCCTACTGGGATAAAGTGAATAAGAATGTAACCATGGGGTGTGGTGACATAGACAGGATATTTCATTCATTTTACAATGGCATAAGGTTTATACTGACTGAACATTAGAATCTATGGGGGAATTGTGCTGGCTTTTGAGCTGAGGATTAGGCAATGGAGTCATTTTTCAGTACTGCTTTTCCTTTCCTTTTTGGCTATAAACTCATGGTCATAAATATGTGTACATGGGTAGGGGGTATATGATAGGAGAGAGCAACACATGTAAGTAGGCATAAAAATCTGGCTTTGGTGTCAATTTTGATGTGTCATCAGAGCTTTTTGTGAGAAAACTCAGAGTAAAATGGTGCAATTGGGGATTTGAATAAGAATGAGATAACTCCCAGATCTGTGGGGAAACTCATCAGCATTAAGATTTTGTACACCTGAATTATATAATATTATTAACCAATATTACCCCAATAAATTTAATTGTTAAAAGGGGACGAAAGAATATTCACCTATTCCATCATGATTACATGTGGTTGCTACAACTTGTTGATTTCAGTGCTATAAGGTAGGAACCAAACTAAAATATGCATGTGTGGGGGGGTGGGGTGGGGTAAGCAACATAGAAGGAGCTTGAAGCGGGAAGGGATACATACAGTGAAGCCAGGAGGCCGTCCTGAAGTTGCCCTTGCAAAGTAGCATGCATTTCTTGTTAAGATGGTGTTCTGGGTGTATAACAATCACATTAAAAATATATTTTATTGATTTTTTACAGAGAGGAAGGGAGAGGGATAGAGAATTAGAAACATTGATCAGCTGCCTCTTGCACACCCCCTACTGGGGATGTGCCCACAACCAAGGTACATGCACTTGACTGGAATTGAACTTCGAACCCTTCAGTCTGCAGGCCAATGCTCTATCCACTGAGCCAAACCAGTAGGGCAACAGTCATATTTTTAAAGGTGCCTTTATTCGTACCTTACAGCTGACTGAGAAATATCAACCAGCCATATCAATGTATGTTTTTATTTTTACTAGTTTTGCTTTTGGTGACTCTGAAGGAAGCTGTCTTTCAAAGTCTTAAAAAGGAAAATTAAACTGATCTTAGGTCACCAGAGACTATTACCTAAAGGTGTGTGTGTGGGGGGTGGGAGTGAGAATAAAGGAGGTCAAAAAGCCAAATCAAAGTTTATTTGGGCCAAATGGCTTTACTGGCATGTGACTGGAAGTCTAAGTGATTACAAAGAATTTTCCTTTTCGCATAGCTGAAGTGTGCTTTGAATCATTTTGAAATCTTGATGTGGGTTTGTGCTGACCACTTTGGGGTCTTGAACTTAATTACCCCATAGAATCCTCTACCTCCTGGGCTTGGAGGACTTCCCCGCCCCTTCAATCACCTCTCTGGGTGGATAGGGGCCCTCAGGCCCAGGAAGGAATTTACCAATAATTGGAAGCTGCCCTTAGGAGCGAGAACTCACCACCATTCATTGCCTATGTCAGAGTTAGCTGCACCCCCTCCACTGGACCCTTGAATGCTATTAATAGGACAGTGCTGTGAGAGGAGGAGAGGCAGGACAGACTTGCTAACGGGATGCCTTTAATAACCTTTTTTTTTTAACCTCAATATGTTTAGGGAGGAGTGTGTGGCTTGGCTACCTAGCAGAGCTTATGTTCAGAATCTTGAATATATTAAAAAGTCAAGCTGAATTTGAAAACAGCCAGGCCTAAACTTTTTAAATCTGTGAGATAAAGAACAACTCCTAAAATACCTTTTTCCAAAGTTCTTTTTATTTGGAAAACAAAACAAATTTTTAAATATATATATTTTATTGTTTTTTTCACAGAGAAGAAGGAAGGGAGAGGGATAGAGAGTCAGAAACACCGATGAGAGAGAAACATCGATTAGCTGCCCCCTGTACATCCCCAGCCCGCAACCAAGGCACATACCCTGACCGGAATCGAACCCAGAACTTTTAAATCTGCAGGCCGATGCTCTGTCCACTGAGCCAAACCAGCCTCGGCTACAAAACAAATTTAAAGTTGCAAGAAAGGTACAATGAATCTCAATTTGTCCTTTACTTAGACTCACTATTTTGCACATTTGGCTATATTTTCTCCTCTCTCTCTCTCTCTCTCTCTCTCTCTCTCTCTCTCTCTCTCTCTCTCTCTCCATTATGGTTGTTATAATTATTGTCCTTGTTACTGGTACTGAAACAGCTATGTGTACCTTGTAGACATCATGACCCTTTACCCATAGCCTGGATCTTTAAGGAACAAGGACATTCTCTTGCCAAACATCTTACTTTTTTAGGTAGAATAAGAGAAGGCTCTGTTGAATCCTTTATAACTAAAGTGTGGGCCAGTCCAAAGAGCCGATTGTGGGGCCCTGTACTGGCTCCCACTAAGGCAGGAGTGAGGAGAGGAGACACTACCACAGGTCTGGAGGACTTTATTGTTGCCATAAAACATTTTCCCCCCATGTTCTCTTCAGACACATGAAATAAAGGCTGCATTCCCAAGATTTGGCTTCTGGCTTTAAAATAAAAAAAAAAATTACTTTTACAGTATTCTTTTTGAAGGGATGAAAGCATATATTTTATTAACATTTCCCAAACTCATTTTAAAAACGTTTTAGGCTGACAGTATCCAGCCTGCTGCAATATAAATACATGGCTTTTTAAAGAAATTATACCTTTCAGTTAACTGAAGAGGAAAAGTTTCTTCTGTGAATCATCATCTCTCTGATGGAGGACTTTAAAAACCCTGGGTATGATCAGCACACAGGGTGACGGAAAGGTAATCCTGCTTATCTCACCTAGCGCGTCAATGTGTTTTGCAAGCAGTTTTCTGAAGGGGTTGCTCATTGGTGGTTTGGGTCCCATTCATGATATTCTGTAGAGACCTGGCCCAGTGATGCCTGGGAAGGGGGGTATAGATGGCACCCTGGCCACTGTGGCTGCATTGGGGTGCACCCACGCCGGGTCATCTGGGTCATCTTTCCCAGCTGTGTCACTAGGCTCACAGAGCCCAGGGCACTCTTAGGGGCGGCCTGGCTTTCGCTGCTAAGAACCCAAAGGACTTGCTGAGAGCTGGAATTCGGTGAAGCAACTTGCTTCAACACGCCGGATCTGCTGCACCCCCAGTCCCCCACCCCTCTACCTCTGCGCTTTTTTTTTCACCCACACCCCAACCCCAACTTGAGAATCCCCTGCCCTGCCACGCTGACAGTCTCAATCCTAACCCCTTGGATGCGAGAAAGTGTTGTGTGTGTTTTTTTGCGTCGGAACACGCCCGGCGAGGCCACCAGTGACTCCCAGCGGTCGCACAGGGCGCTGCGCCCCTCTGGCCCTGGACTCCCCCCCCCCCATCCCCAACCCCCACCCCCCTCCCTCCCCGCCCTGCGTCGGGCCCCGCCAACCCCCGCGCCGCCTCCTGCGCCGGGGCTGGAGGCGGATTCCTCTCTCCGGGTTTTCAAAGCGCCTTTCGGAAACCTCCTCCTGGCCCAGAGAGGGGAGACAGCCTGGGCGCGATCGCTCCCAGGAGCGGCCAAAGGGCGCTCGGGGAGAGGCCTGCGTTGGGGGACTTTCAAACTGAGGCGCGCACACACACTCACACCCACCCACCCACCCAGACACACACGCACGCGCGCGCGTCCACACACACACACACACACACACACACACACACACACGCCCATTTATATAGGCGGTGGCGGCGGCGGTGGTGCTGGTGGCGAGCGCAGGAATGATGGAGCTGAGCCAGCTGACCCGGGTTGGAAGCCAGTGAGCAGCGCCCAGGCGAGCACCCCAGGATTTCTGTGACCCACGCTTGTCATCTCCCCACCCCCCACCCCCCTGGAAAACGTGCCCCCGGAGGAGGACCGGGTCCACTGATTTGCTAGAAGGGAGGGCGGGGAAGAAAGAGGAGGACGCCAGGTGAACTGAGGAGACCCCCGTATCCGGACGGACTGCCCCGGCTGCGCCTCTGCCTGACTCCTGCCCCCTCTCTGTGCCCAGGTGGGCGCGCCCGGTCCCCAGCTTGCAAGTGGGGCGGGGGGGACGCTTGCAGGAGACCAGAAAGTCGCAGCCCCGGCAGCGCGGGATGCCTTTCGCCAAGCGGATCGTAGAGCCGCAGTGGCTGTGCCGCCAGCGGCGCTCGCCGCCCGGCCCGGCGGACGACGCGAACCGAGGCAGCGCCGAACCGCCGCCGCCGCCGCCGCCCCTGCAGCCGCCCAGCCAGCGGGACAAGGCCGTGGAGCCGGGGCCGGACGAGCCTCCCCGGGCGCCCCCCGCTCCTCCCGGGCCGCCACCCCCGTTGTTGCCCGCTCCGGCCGATCAGGCGCAGCAGCCGCACGGAGAGGCACCGGCGGCGGGCGAGGAGATCGCTGCGGGGACCCCGGAGGCGGCGGCGGTGACGGCGGCTGGCGAGGCGCCCTCGGCGGCGGCGGCGGCGGCCGTGCTCCTCATGCTGGACCTGTGCGCGGTCAGCAACGCCGCGCTGGCCCGCGTCCTCCGGCAGCTCTCGGACGTGGCCCGACACGCGTGCAGCCTGTTCCAGGAGCTCGAGAGCGACATCCAGCTGACCCACCGCCGCGTCTGGGCTCTGCAGGGCAAGCTGGGCGGCGTGCAGCGCGTCCTGGGCACCCTGGACCCCAAGCAGGAGACAGTGCGTGAGTATCCGCGCCTCCAGCCGGCGCTGCGCTTCGCTCCTGCGCCGCACCCTCCCCGCCCGCCCTCCCGGGTCGCCGCAATCCCAGCCCCGCGGCGCCGCGCCCACTGCAGCTTTGCGCCGTGTTCTCGCCTCGCCGCCGCTTTCTTTCCCGGGGGTGCAGGGGGGGGGGGCATCCCCAAACCCTCCAGGTGCTGGGAGTTTGCAGGGATGCGGAAAGCAGAGGGGAGAAAGTTAAAGGGGCGGCTTCGGAACTCGAAGGCTGCTAAGGGCTGAGAGGGGACGTTTCTGGCGTCAGGGGGGGGGCGGAGGGGTCTGTCATTCACCTCTGGCGATCACCTTCCTTGTCCCTTCCCGGCGGTGGGGGTGGGGCGGGGTTCGGTTCAACTTATGTGGTTTCCAGAGGCCCAACCTGAGCCCCAGGTCCGACCCCCCGCCCCCACTGGTGCTGGAGGGCTCCAGGGAGTATCTTTTTAGGGCTTCTGCTTCGCCTCGACGGCTTTGTCACTCTTCCTGTGACCTCAGGGGCTGCGCGGCGCCCCGAACTTGTGCCTCGCGTTCCTGTGCGATGTAGCATGGCGCCTCTTGCCTCCCGGAGGGAAGAACTCTGAAGCACTTTGCTCCAACCTTGTGGCCCAGAGAGGCCGCGGGAGGGGCACGGAGTGTCCAGGGCCCTGGGGAGATGGGCGAGACCCTAGCGCCATCTCTTCTGCCCTGAACAGCATAAGTTCCGGCTAAATAATACTCTCTGTAATCTGCTCTTTGAGGATCCCAGAGGCGTTACACTCCCCCCCCCCCCCCCGCCCCAGGTACCGTCACCCAAATCCGCACCCGTATGAAAGACCCCTGAGCATCTTTGCTGCCCGTTAACTTCACTCTTGCGACACCCTAGGGCTCCCAATACGTGTCATTCTGTGTCATTTTCCCTCTGAGAGGCGCTCAGGAGGGTCCCCTGGCGCAAGATCAGTGAAATCAGGCTGCAAGGGGATCTTTTGGGAAGGAGCAGAAGGGTGGGCGGAGGCACCAGGCCCGGTGCTCTGGTCCTTGGGCGCCTAGTCCCGCTGTAAGGCTCAGCGAAGGTGATGTCAGCGCCTCTGACTTACATAAGAAGCTTCCCGCGTTGCCGCAGCAGCTGCACCGGCGCGGTGGCCTGGAGCGTGGGGGGGGGGGGGGGGGTGAGGGGGGCGGGGTAGCTCTCCCTGCATCCTTTCCCGGAACCTATGCCCTGCAGCCCAGCTTGTAGATTGCCCCCCCTCAAACACACACACACACACACACACACACACACACACACACACACACACACACACACACAAACAACAACAAAAACTCTTTGAACCCCACCCAGGGAATTCGCTGCTTTTCTGCAATAACAATAATAAGCCTAATGAATAAGTGATGTGCGCGTTAGGTTTTTAGCAGCTATAAAAGGCCCAGAGTTGGGTTAATGACTGGTTGTTTAAAAGGGCAATTCCGGGGATGAGTTCTGGAAAGAATTAGGACCGCCTGAGGCCAAGTCGTATTTTACTTTTGGGACTTGAAATGAGCACTTTAATCCTGCCTCCCTTTTTTACCTCAAACCACACAGCAGGGACAGCCCCCTTCACTTTCCACAGCGCTGATATCTGGGGAGTGCGGTTGGGGTGAGTGGTGATTTTACTTCAAAAGAACTGGAGGGAAGTTTTGCAGACTGTTGAGTGGTGGGTACATTTCCCGTGTGTGTGTGTGTGTGTGTGTGTGTGTGTGTGTGTGTGTGTGTGTGTGTGTGGTGTGTGTGACACACACTGCGCTTTAAATTAGATTTCACACAAGTGAAATAAAAGGCTGGAGCAGATTGGGATGCCTTCTCTCTTTCTGTAGAAGCAGCAGTGGGCAGTTGTGTATATGGGATTTGACACAGTCCTTTCTAGTCCTTTTAACCGTTCGGAGTACAAACTAATGGTTAATAGAGAAAAGAGAACTTTTTAAAATGCGTGTGAACAGCCCATGGTGAATATACTAGTATACTCTATGTGCATTGATACATCAATAAATAAATAATTCCAAGGATAGACGTAAAAATCTGTTATTTTTAAAATATATTTTTATTGATTTCAGAGAGGAAGAGAGAGATAGAAACATCAAGGGTGAGAATTATTGATCAGCTGCCTCCTGCACGCTCCCCACTGGGGACTGAGCCTGAAACCCCAAACATGCGCCTTTGACTGGAATCGAATCTGGAACCCTCTGGTCTGCAGGCCAACACTCTACCCACTGAGCCAAACAAGCTAGGGCAAAATCTATTATTTTTTTTCTGAAATATTAGCTCCACACTTCATGTCCAGACCTCCCTCTTTTTTTTGTCCATATGAATGTAGGAGAACAATGTTCTTGTTTGATGTCATAGAAGGCATTACCTTTGGAAGGAAAGGCACAATACTAGTAGTGTGTCATAGGTGGGGTTGGGCAGCCTGCAGAGGCAGAGACCACGGTTTCTGTGTAAGTGGTTTATTTCAGAGGGCAGTCAAAAAGCACAGGGAGGGAGTATAGGAGTGGGACAGTGTAGGGACGAAAGCTCATGCACGGTGTGAGATTGTGGGCAACCCGGATTCAATACAGCACATACCTCAGAAGTGTTCCACTGAAGAGTGAGGAAGCTGGAATATTTATCCACCAACTTCTATCCCTCACTGAGGGAAGGTAGAACCTGGAGTATGAATTCCCTGGCTCTCTTAACCTGCTCTATATCAGGGTTCTGCCCAGCTGAGCTAGGCTAGGTAGAGAGTTAGGAAAAGCCTAGGGATTATACAGAAATGTCTGCAGGGGTCCTGTGGGAAGGGCTATGGGTAGAGTACCAGTGGCTTCTATCTGCTACATTATGCATCTTCCTTTAGCATTGCTTATGGCCCAGGGGAGTTTCAAGGAAGTGACCCACATTCCCTTTCCTTTCCCTTTGAAGGTGTCTGGGTGACTCCATGCTCCTTGTATAGCCTTCCCACCATGATCACTATTTCACATGCAGTCTTCAAGTTGCTTCATCCTTGGAGAGGCTGAGGGTGGGAAAGGGGAGACAGTTTGCAGGGGTGACATGATCTGACATATATTTTAGTAAAGTCACTCTTGAGGCAAGTCTGAAGTCTGGTAAATCAGTTAGTATGACAGGTGATGGTGGCTAGGAGTAAGGAGGTAGTTATGCAGGCAATAAAAAGTGGTGGGATTCTGAATTTATTTTGGAACTAGGATTGACATTATTTATTCATTGGATTTGGTACAGGGAGTGAGAAGAAAACAAATAGCTGTGGATGACTCCTAGTTTTTTTTCCTTAAAATCTTGTAGAAGACAGTTTCCAGAAATGGGCAAGGCTAATGGAAGAGTGGGCATTTATTTTGGGGAGGATAGAATCAATATTTTTCTATTTGTACTATATTAACTCGAGACTTAGACCATTAGATGCGTAAATTCAGAATCCAAGACAGAGGTCCAGACTGGAAAGGTAAACGTGAGACATAAGCATAGAGGTGGTATGTGAAGCCTTGGAAGTAGGGCCAAATGTATATAGTGAAGAAACGGGGGCCAGAACTTAGCCTAGGCAGTCCAACTTTGGAAGTTTAGTAGAGAAGGAGAAAGACTTAGAGCAACCAGCAAGCTAGAAGGAAAATCAGGGAGTATGGTCTGATGGAAGCCAGGAGAAGGTGTTTCAAGAATGGAGAAATCAACTTGGTCAGATGCTTCCAAGAGTAAGATAAGCACTAAGAGGAGGCCATGGAATTTGGTAACCTGTAATTAATGGCCCTAATAGGTGTCATTTAAGTGGAGAGATGGAAATGGAGGCCAAATAAGATGAAGAGAGAACAAGAGAGGTGGAAAAGAAGATAGCATCCACAAACAACTCTTGTAAGCAGTTCACTCTGAAGAGGAGTGGAGAAATGGAGCATTGACTGGAGGGGAATACAGGGTCAAGGGAGATTTTCTTAAAAGGTATTGATGTTTTGGCACATTTAGATTTCACAGAGAGGGGGCAATTGATCATGCTGGAGAGAGAATTGGATAATTCTGGAAGACCTTGAGAAGCTGAGAGAGAAAGGGATCAAAGCATCCTTCCATCCATGGGTATTGGAGGATATGGGCAAGATAGGCAGGTCGGCTGGAGAACTAATGGTGGTAGAATGTGTTCTTATACAATTACATCTATTTCTTTGTGAAGAACCTGGTGAGGTCATCAGCTGTAAGGCTATTGGTAATTTGGGAAAAGAAGGCAAGGTGTTAATGTTGTCCCTGGGAGGGAACATGAATGGGTTAAGAAAGTACAAGAAAATTACCTGTCTGTGTTTACAGCCTTAAGAAATTTATGGTCATAAACTTAAGTAAGCTCACTTCAAGTCACTAAAACCTGAGATTTTGGAAATTACTTCATGGGCCTCAACCCCAAGCTGTTCATCCGTAAGCATTTTAATGTTGTTGCTTTTTGCAGTTAATTATATTTAGTTACTGAGTTTTAATGTAAATTTTATATTAAAGTTGGACATTCCTACAGAAAAGTGCACAAATTATAAGTGTACAGCTTGGCTAATTATCATAAAGTGAACAACTCATATAACTTTCACCTAGATCAAGAAATAAAGCATTACTGTATCTTGAAACATTTTTTTAGTCACTATCTCTGTCCCAAAGGTAACCACTATTCTGACATTCACATTTATCAATTATATTTCCCTATTTTTGAATTTTAGTATATAAGTGGAGTCATATAGTATATACTTTTTAGGGTTCACCCAACATCACGTTCGCAAGATTCTTTCATGTCATTACAGGAGATTGTTCATTTTCATTGCTGAATAAAATGTCATTGTGTGCATATAGCAAAATTTGTTGACCCAGTCTCCTGATGATGGCCATTTGGGTTGTTTCTGTTTTAGGGCTTTTGCCATAAACATTTTTATTTGCCTTTTGCTGAGCTTATGTATACATAGCTCTTCTGTGTAATCAAAGTGGCCGGGTATGTTTAGGCTTTACTAGCTATTGTCCAACAGTTTTCTAAACTGGTTGTACCAATTTATACTCCCAGAAATATATGAAAGTTCAAGTTGCTCTACATCTTCACCAACATTGTTATTGTCTTTTTAATTGTTTCTACTCTGGTGGGTAGGTAATAAAATCTTATTGTGGTTTTTAAAAACATATATTTTATTGATTTTTTTTACAGAGAAGAAGAGACAGGAATAGAAAGAAATATGGATGAGAGAGAAACATCAATCAGCTGCCTCCTACACACCTCCTACTGGGGATGTGCTTACAACCAAGGTACACGCACTTGACCGGAATTGAACCTGGGACCTCTCAGTCCATAGGCTGATGCTCTATCCACTGATCCAAACGGTTAGGGCTCATTGTGGCTTTAATTTGAATTTCTCTGATAGATTGTGAGATTGAGCACCTTTTCATATGTATTTTTTGACTGTTTGGATATTCTCTTGTGCATTACATATTCAAGACTTTTGCTCATTTTTTGATAAGGTTCTTTGCATCTTTTTTATTGTCTTGTAGGAGTTCTTTATATATTGAGATATGAGTCATTGTGAGCTATAGGAAGTGCAAAGACCTTGTCTTACTCCGTGATTTGCCTTTTCACTCTCAGTGTTGTCTTTTGGTAAAAAATTCTTATTTTTATGTTGTGTAATTTATCAATCATTTTCTGTATGATTAGTGTTTTTTTTTTCTATTTGTTTATTGTTAAATTCTTCACTGACTCCAAGGTCATGAAGATATTCTCTTATGTTCTAGAAGTCTTTTGTTTTGCCTGTGTTGTTTAGGCCCATGATTTCAATGGAATTGATATTTGCAAATGGTGTGAGATAGGGGTCAACATTAATTATTTTCCATATGGATACACAATTGATCCATTGCCACTTACCAAAAAGACCATTATTTCCCCATTGTACTACACTGACACTTTTGCCATCTACTAAGTGGATTGTTTTTATTTTCAATTAACATTTATTGAGTTCTGCTATATGTCAGGTCCTGTGCTAAGATATTTATGTGAATTACCTTATTTAGTCTTCACACTAACTCTGTGTGAGAGGTACAGTTATTTTACCACTTTACTGATGGTTAGCAACTTGCTTCAGATGGCAACAGCTAGAAACTGCTATAGCCTGAAACTGGGATCCGGGTCTGAGTCGACGAACGATGTTTTTTCCAAGCACTAGACTTTTTTTTGTGTGCATTGCTGTACAAATCCGGGGAATTACTGTATTAAAATCAAGACCTTTCTCCCTATGCTTCTGTCCACTTGATTGTTTCTCTACCCATTGGCCCTCCCTGTCTTCTCCATTTTATACGCCAATCCAGTCATACTGAACTACTGGGTGTTTCTGAACTTGCCAGGCTTTCTCATTCTTTCTGCCTGTGAATATACTGCTTTTTCCTTCTGGAGCATTTCACCAGCTAATTCCTGCAAGATCATTCTTTAATACTCAGTTAACACATCATCTTCTCTGTGAAGTTGCACCTGATTCCTTGCCCACCTATAAGTTTTCTAGAATTCTGTGATAACCTTTTCTACTTGTGAACAGCTGACAGTGTTGGTGTTCTGTTTATATTCCTCACCTCTCATGGTGAAGGCTGCTTATTGCAAACTCCTGGGACTCTGCCTAGAACTATTTTTTTCCCCTGGCTAATAGACCATGCTTGGCTATGCACACAGGGAAAACCAGAGGTTCCAGTGTAATGCTGGCACTCAACCAGTGATGGATGGGCCATTGGTGTCTGAACACCCAAACTTCTTTGCCCCTTGGATTAGATAACTCTGAGGGGTGTTATATACCCTCTATTCACAGAGTTCCCCAGTAGGGACTGAGTTCTACTAGTAGTTGCCCACAGTGGTGACTTACTTGATGATGCACTGTGTATTTTCTGCCTTCCTTCCTTCCTTTCTCCATCTCATTTTCTCACTCACCTATGGCTGGTTCCTGGGGACACCTCCCACATAAACTACTTGTGGTTGAACTTGCACTCACAGGGTCTGGGGGAACCCAGATCAAAACAATTTGTTTCATCTGTGAGGGCAAAGACCTAGGGCCAGAAGTATGGTAGAGGTGATGTTTCTCGCTCTTTTTCCTTAAACTCTTTCTCCAGATTTATTATACTGGCCACATGCCTGACCACTCCTAGGTGTACTGCAGTGGATCTGGAAATAACTTACTATCCATTAGAAGAAAACTTTAGCGCTGTAGGAGTGTGAGGGGCATGGGAGGAACTCAAGTCTAAGATGATGAAGATGCACTACCTCAGTTCCTCAGTGGTCCACTGGCCAGCCTTTTAGAGTACTGTTTATCATCCTGTGAAATTAGGTCAGTCATGGCCCTGGGAGATCCAAGCTTCCATATTTAAGAAACATAATTTTTGCCTGAGCAGACACAGAAACTGCTAAACATGGAAAGAAACTAGGAAGTCACATACTGGGTGAATTGGTCATTTTGGCTTGGTATGGTAATGCTATTCAAGGGTTCATTCTGCTTTCGGAAGGATGATCCTTTTCCTCCCCATTCTGTTCATTCTACTACATGCAAAAACCATTTACAAACTGGCTCATGTGGGGTGTTTTTTTTTTTAATGTTTCATTAACTGTGGTTAGGTTTCTTTTCCTCTTGTCTCTGCTCAGCGAATTTTTTGAGGCATTATGAGACCCTAACAGCTCCATTGAAAGCTGCATTTAAAACTATCAAAGAACAGTTGAGAAGAAAGCAATCTTCAAAGGTTAATACTTCCCGGTTGTAATTTTCTCACAGCAACACATTTCTTTATAGACTTTTTTGTTGTTGTACTGGATTGGGCTGTTAAATCAAAATTACAGAACTACTTCACCTATGAAATCCTTGAGATTCTCATTGGGCTGATATTGCTAAGATAACAATATCTCTCTCTCTCTCTCTCTCTCTCTCTCTCTCTCTCTCTCTCTCTCTCTCTCTCTCTCTGTTTCTCCCCCCATGAGGACATTTCCCCATTGATTTTTAGAGAGTGGAAGGAAGTGGGATAGACAGAGAGAAACATTAATGTGAGAGAGACACATCCATTGACTGCCTCCTGAACAGGCCTTGACCAGGGCCCGGATTGAACCTCCAACAGAGGCACATGTCCCCAACTAGAATTGAACTCAGGACCCTTCATTCCGCAGTCTGATGCTCTTTCTGTTTGTGGAGATCTTTTCCACACAATGCCATCATGAAAGTATAAATTCCACATAAGCTCTCAGAAACATCTTCAGTGTTAGAGCTTCTAGTCTACATTTAATGGGCATTACCTTGAAAATGCCATGGTCTAAACCAGAGAGGGTGGAACCTGCATTGCTACCATATGTCCACCATCCAGATACCATTGCTGACATGTACACATAAGGAACTATTTGACATTGAAACTGGGACTCAGAACAGTTGGACATTGATACTGAGACTCAAACATTTTTTGTTCTTATACATTTATTTCCAGTATGCAGATGTAAGATCCTTTATAGTGGCAGTTCTTTTACATGAAGTTTCCTTTGTTCCATAGATGCAGTTGGTATTTTGAACTTAAATTTCACAAGACTCCCCATTGTCTCTGTTAAATTGAATCTTGCTTGCTTTGCTCTTTCACTCCCAATCAGTCATGATGCTTTAAAATCTTGATTCAATGTGTCAGCTACTGCCCACAGCATTTTGCTCTCTGCAAACATCATAAACACGATTCTAGCCCATCACCCACATCTTTGATAAAACTGTTGTTCAGATGGACTGATGGCCAGATCTCATTAGCAGACATTAGTATGTCTATTAATCAACATTCATTGCGTACCATTGTTGCAGCAGTCACAAATGCTCCCCTACAGTTCCATTAAAACCACATTTCTCCACCTTGCCCACAAGATTTATCATCATGAATGATTGTCAAATGGTTGTTAAAAACAAGATACCATACGTCTGTAATATTTCTTTGATCTCCCAGTCTAATAACCTTACTCAAAAGGGAAATGAGGTTAGTCTGGCTCAAACTGGACTCCCAGGCATCAGAGGGGCCATTTAAATTTTCTGGTATATAATGGATAAATACTTTATTTTGGAGAATATGATTTGGTGTTTTGGCCATGGAATGACTACACTGTTGGACTTCAAGGGACTCTGGGTCTTAGAGTCCATTTGTCTGAGTCCAAAATTCATGGTTTGTTAAATGTAGAGAATCAGAGTGCTTACACCTTTCTTTTATGATAGCTGGTGGGAACCTTATGTCCTTGTGTCTTAAGGAAAGGTTTGGAATTCATGACCTTTGTAGTTTGCTTAGGCTCAGTTTGAGTGATATTGTGGTCAGTTTTATCTAATTGTTGAGAAGCAAGTATATGGTTAAGAGTGTGGACTCTGAAGTTAAACAGCAGGGTTTCAAATCCCAGCTCCATCCCTTCAAAGCTGTATTACTTTGGACAATTTACTGAATATTTATTTTCCTTTGGGATGGTGATAAAAACAGTACCTACTGCATTAGATTGTTGGCAGGACTGAAGGAGTCAAAGTGCATAAATACTGAGAACTGTGCCTAGCACATAGTGAGCCCTTGGTAATTATTTGCTGTTATTTTATAGTTATTGTAATTGGATCATGCAGAGTGGGAGGCATGTGTAAATTTTTTTCCAAGTAGGTGAAAACCTGTGTCTAAATCTGTGAAATGCTAGGTCAGGGGAAAAGAGATAGCTGACCAAACAATGCTATATCCTTCTGCATGGTCAGATGAGTACTAAGATTTCAATGTTCTTTGTGGCCTCTTTTTGTTATGCAAAGAAGTATAGAAATTAAAAAATTCCACCAATAATCTTATCATCCAGATTCATTCATTTATTATATGCCAGGCACTATTCTAAGCGCTTGGATTTCATCAATGTTCAGAAAGTTACAAAAAATTTATATTAGAGAGAGAGATTAGATCATAAACAAAAAAACATAACACAGATATTTAATATAATTAAACATAATTTAAAGAGATTACAGAACATTTTAGGAGATAGTAAGTTATGGGCAAAAAAAGCCCCCCAAAACAAAAAAAACCCAAAAAACTAGAGCAGGGTGAGCACAATCCAGAGGATTGGAGTAGGGCTATCATTTTAAATGGGAAGGAGCATCTTAAGGAAGATTGGAAAGAGGTGAGGGATTAATGATAACAGCTGGAGGAGGGGCATTCCAACAGAAGGAACTAGAGCTAGTGGAAAGGCCCCGAGGTGAGATTATGCCTGGTGTGATAAAGCCACAGTAAGGAGGCTGACAAGGTAAATGTGGAGTGAGCAAGGAGACCGGGAGGAGAGGAAGTCAGGGAGATGGGGTGGAAGGCAGCTCATGCAGGGTCTAGGAGGCCTTTGGGAAGACTTTGCTTTTTGCTTTGAGTGAAATGGGGACTCATTGGAAGGATTTTAGTCTAATAGTGACATGATTGACTTAGAGTTTAAGAGGATCACTTTGGCTGTTATATATGGAAGAAGCTGTGGGGGAGGGGTAGAAGCAGGGTGACTAGGATAATTGCTCTGGCAGTTATCCTGGTAGGAGATGATGGTGGTTTGGTGGAAGTAATGAGATGTTGGATCCAACTTAGAGATGTTGACATTTTCTGTTTTATGTTTAGGGCTAAGCAATTCAACCCACACAAAAGGGCATAAAAGTTGAGAAGTAAAGGGAAGCCCTCCTTTCTTACTGGGCCAGACTTGCTCCAAAGGAAACCATGTTATAATATGCTGTGCTCCTTCTAGGAGGAGCAAAAGGAAATTCTCACATAGGTCTAATGTGTTTTGTAAAGCCACGTCTGATGTTGAGGAAATAGGCACTTCTAGAATCTTATTGATTAATCTTACTTTGCTCTCTTGGGAAAATTTAGAAGTTGTTCTAAAGAAAATTCTTGTTCAAAATCAATGTATAATTTCCACACAGTGAAATGTATGGATCGCAATTGTGTAGTCTGATGAATTTTAACAACTGTATGCACCTCTGTAACCCACATCCCTATTAAGAGAGGGACAATTTCCTCGCTTCAGATAGATAACTTCTTGAGGTAGAAAGGCAATATTTGAACTCTGGTACTCTCACATTATTCCCTGCCAGAACTGTTGTGTTAATGTGGACATGGGAGCATATGTTTCTACAGGAACTTCTGGACTCTACAATAGGATCAGACTAAGAACTATGGATTCCATATATGAGATTTGCAGAGGAACAAATTTTCAGTTAGAAGATAAATAAGTTCTTGGGATGTAATATATAGCATGACGACCATAGTCAATAATAGTGTATTATATATTTGAAAGTTGCTAAGAGAGTAGATTTTAAATGTTCTCATCACAAGAGAAAAATTGTAACTCTGTGTGATGAAAGATGTTAACTAGACTTATTGTGGTGATCATTTCACCATATATACAAATATCAAATCATTATGTTGTATACCTGAAAATAATATAATGTTATATGTCAATTATATCACAATTTTAAAAAGATTGAGAGGGAAAGAAAGATTTCCAAGACAATTGGAATAATGGAGTTTCTTCTCTTTGGTATGATGATACTGGGCTATTTATAACATCTGGGTGCTCAGCTTTAGGGAGGACCCATTAGGGACAAGGATAAGAATCTGGCCTCAGAGGCCCCAGGAGTAATTTAGAAGGTTTTCTAAGAGAAAGCTAAAATAACATTTTAAAAGACATGGGGGAAAAATAACTTGTTACTTTTACACAAGTTGCTAAGTGGCAGGGAACACTAATTTGTAATTGTGTTTTTAGCTTATGCCGATGCTTGAAGCCTGAATGAAGCATGAAGAAAGTTCTTTAAAATTTGATTTCTGATTATTCTATCTGAATGCATTTAAATTTGTGAAAGAAACCCATTATACAGTTTAGCTACTCTTGGTTTTTAATACTAAGCATCTAAGAGAGGGAAGAACTAGTATCTATGAGGAAGGATGACAGCCAGTAAGACATAATGTTCATTAGAATATAATATCAATATTTATGTTTCTCTCCAGTGTGCATCTGGACTGTATTCCTCAAGCCTATATTTATGTTTTTAATAATGTGAGTAAAGCTGTATTTCCCTGTTTAATTTCACATCACAGTTTTGCTGCCTCAGCCAGTCCCCTCCTCACCCCTGAAGACTTCAATTGCAAGATGGCACATGTTTACCGAGAGGTTGATTCTAAAGATTAACTTTGAAGAAGGAAAAGTGCGGCATGAATAAATTCTTCAGAAATCCTTTTCCATGTGAAAAGTCATGGGGCTTTCTGCTTCACAAACAGAAGAGAAAGATGCTTCAGAGTTTGAAGCAATGTGGGGGCAAGTGGGCAAACCAAGGAAGAGACACTGGGAAGAATGCCCTGCAAAGTTTTCTAACAGTTTCACTTGGGTTAAATACCTTCAGTGTGAGAGAGGAGATATTGGAACCTGCTCAGGTATCAGATATAACTGGGGCTCATCTGGCAAGGTTTTAACCTTACCTAATTACAATTAAATCAAATTTCACAAAGAAAAATACATTACATGAAGTTGTGCTTGTGTGGTTTTATTTTAACCCTTTGTTCCATAATCTAAAACCAGCGAATCTCAGATCAGTGATGGGATAGGAAGTGATAGTGAGAAATGGAATTCACTTACAAATATATTTGAGTAAAGGCAATGAGTGGTACTAATGACCTGTCCATGTACACTTGAAACACTTTTGGGTTTTTAAAAGTTGATTTATCAATTCAAAGTTTTAATAGCTGTTGGGTGAGGAGGGCAAAAAGAAAAACAAAACACAAATAACCAAAGAGACAGTCTCTTTTACTTCTCATCTTATACCTTTTCTTTCCAAGTTGCTCTGTACACTTTTCTGAGGCCTGATCAGCTTGGTTGGATCAAGCCCTGCACTTAGGAAGCTACCTGAAACCCAAAGAGTACATTCTCTCTCTCTCTCTCTCTCTCTCTCTCTCTCTCTATATATATATATATATATAATATATATAATATATATAATATATAATATATATAATATATATAATATATATAATATATATAATATATAATATATATAGATATATGTTAAAATTTAAAGATCTAATTATAAAATAAATATAACAGTATGCACAAATAATAAGTGTACAGCATCTGGAATAAGAAACATTTGTAGCCCTCTAGAAATGCTGCCACTCTTCCCTTCCAGTAACACATCCCAAAGAATGGCCATTATCCTGACTTCTAACAGCCATAGATACTTTGGTCTGTTTTGGAATCAGTATATGCTATTTTATATCTGGGCTTTTGCTCAAAATTATATTTATTTTCCCCATTTATTTCGTTGCATGTAGCTATAGTTCATTTTTTTTTCATTGCTGTATAGGATTCTTTCATATAAACATACCATGATTTATTTGTCCATTCTACTATTGATGGGCATTTGGAGAATTTCCAAATAATGCTGCTATGAATATTCTAGTTCCTGTCTTTTGGTGAATGTACCTACATATTTCTGTTGGGTGAAAAGTCCCTGAGTTGTAGTTTTGCAAAACTTTCTCCTTCAATAAGATACTTCAAGACTGTGGCAGTGATTGTTCTTATTCCTTGCTCTCCCTTGACTTGTGGACTAAGCAGTAGTTTTGTTCTGTTTTTCTGTAATGTAAATATTATCTCTGATCACTAATGCCAAAGTTTGGGGGTCTGAAAGGGAGGAAATGTGATATATTTAAAAGAACTCCCCCCCTCTTTTAAATTAAAGCATGGTTATGAGACCTTTTGATTCTCAGATGAGAGCTCTTCACAAAGCCATGTTTCAAATCACTTGCAAACTCTGTTTAATCGGAGTTTGACATTTGAATCTTTATTGGCATTGCTTCAGCTTTTCCTCTGTGAGGAGAATCCTTTGGGGTTTTCAAATTGCTTCCTTTCCTTGGCGAGGGAATGGAGAAGGAAGCGTGATGAGTTCTCTAATCACTTGGTTGGATTAGCCTTAGAGCTATGGGAGAGTTGCCTTTTCTAGTTGTCCCTATCAAGGTTTTATGCAAAGTCTAGGCAAAACAGAACTCCTCAGAAGAGGAGGGGGAGGCCTTTCCATTCCCCTGAGAAGGTCTCTATTCTTGTGGCTCTGTTTTCAGAACTTTGGATATCTGAGCCACAAAGTAACAACCCTGGCTAGACAGAATTTTGTGGATTATAGGGGTTGAAAAGGCCTCAAGCAAATGCTACAATTGCCCACAGGACTTTCTTTTCAACCTCTGACATAGGCTCAGCTTCCCAGATGCCTTGGCTGAGGTTTGTAGTCCTGGACTTAATGAGTGATATAACCACCCACCCTCCCTCTATGTCCCATCGGCCCACAGGCTTCTCACTATTTGGTTTGAAATGACCATGATTGGAGAACTGAGAGGGTGAATGTTTCAGCCTGAGCTTTCCTCCCCAAGCATCCTGGGAATGTCTGAAACATCTTTGAGGCCCAGGCAGCCCCACGGCTGCCTTGTATTTTGATGAAACGTTTGCTTCACTTTGGGTGTGAAGGTGTGTGAAACCTTTACAGTTAAGTCTGAAAAATGGTTGTGAGAAGCCCCCGGGGAACCATGCTGCTGAGTGACACACACCTGAGGTTTTATGATAAATTTGAACATGGTTTTAAACTTTACTATATTTTGCTTCATTCCTTTTTCTAACTAGAGAATAGGTGAGCTGATTTTTCCATGTGAGAGCTGCTTTGGACCATTAACCTACATTGTTTTCAAATGTAAAGGTGACTATGTAATTGAGTTTTGGCTTTTAAGAACTGGAGACCTAGTGAGACAGGTCTGTGAAGTTGGAGTAGCAGGTGGGGATTGGTGGTGGTGGGGGGTATGCTTTCATTTACTCACCAGGTGTGAAATGCAAAAGAGCTTTGTGCAGAATAAGAGACTTTTAAAAATCCAGATGTACTCCGAGGACCTGAGTAACTCTTACTTTAACCTGCTGCTTGTCCCAAGTTGTCATTCTCTTCTGTAGGGTATGGCTGAGACCACAGCCTACAGTTTATTTTTCTTCATCCCTTTGACTTTTTTCTGTAGCCAGCTCTGCCTCCAGTTTTTAGAAGATGGCTGGATTTCTGTCTCAGATGATTGAGTGTTATCAAGGGGATTCTTCTAA
This sequence comes from Antrozous pallidus, assembly GCA_027563665.1. Classification (NCBI taxonomy): domain Eukaryota; kingdom Metazoa; phylum Chordata; class Mammalia; order Chiroptera; family Vespertilionidae; genus Antrozous; species Antrozous pallidus. Next base: position 135,459,154 of record CM050509.1, on the reverse strand, counting down.
ACATGTTCAGGCAGACATCAAATAAATTCACACACACATGCATTCACACCCCCCCACACACACATACCATTAACATTTATCGTGCAACTGCTTTCTATAGTATTCTCTCACCTTATTTCACAAGCCCCTCAAAATTCTATGTTAAAAATATGATATTCTTTGGGTGGATAAGGAAATGGAGGCTTTAAGACCACACTGTTTAACATTTGAATCCAGTATTCAGATGTGGCTTTTTGTCTTCAGTTTTGGGGCTCCATCTACTCTACCCAGGACCCCTCCAATACAGCACATGGTTCCTTCCATCACTACCACTTTATCACCGCTGGGATAGCCTCTTCTTCACAGTTTCTGATGGGGAAGCAGAGTCAGAAAAAAAAAGATAAGGATGATATGCAGATGGGTCCTTGGATACTCAGAAAGTCTAGGGTTGGGACCTCTAGACAAAAAGGCCCACGAATTGAGAAGTACCTACTCTGTGTATGGAGCAGGCATATGGTTCTGTTAGATATTAGCACATGTAATTGGGCAAGGTAGTGGCTGCCTGTCTGACTATAAGTAATTATTTGTTCAGTTGTAACTTAATAGTTTTGGAGAACATACTGAATGTATAAAATAAGTAATTTTCTGTAGCAGGAGTCATTTTATGTGTCAAGGCCTTTACTACCCAAACCCAAATAGTTCACTTCATGGACACAGGTTTCTCTTCTAGTTCAGTGATTACTCTACTATCTTCTATAGTGTTGCTTGAAAGCTGGTGTAAATTAGCTGTGGGTGACCTCAACTCAGTTAACTAATCCACCCAAATTAAAATAGATTGTCATTTTTTCATTTATTCAAATAGGCCAACATGCAAAAATTGTAATGCTCAGGTTTGGGGTGGGAATGAGGGTAGGGTAGGCATAAGGGTAGTTCTAGACATTGCTGATGGAAGTGTAAATTTGTATAAAATTTCTTTTAGGCTGTTGGTCTTTATGAAATTGTTTGCTAGAGATTTCACTTCAAAATTTAACCTAATTTGCCCTAATTGGTTTGGCTCAGTAGATAGAGCATCGGCCTACAGATTGAAAGGTCCCAAGTTTGATACTGGTGAATGGCATGTACCTTGGTTGCGGGCACATCCCCAGTAGGAGGTGTGCAGGAGGCAGCGGATTAATGTTTCTCTCTCATTGATGTTTCTAGCTCTCTATCCCTCTCCCTTCCTCTCTATAAAAAACAAATAAAATATATTAAAAAAACTTAATTTTCCATAAGAAAAAAAATTAAAAGAATTTAACCTAAGAAAATAATTGGGAAAGTAAAATGAAAGAATGTATAGATCCCTTAGTATTATTTATATAATTAAGACATATTAGAAAAACCTTAAATTATTAACAATAGAAAATTGGTTGAACAAATGTTACTGTATATTAGTGTAGAAAACCACACTACATATTGGAACAGTTAAATACTCTTTTGCCATTAAAATGATACACATGGATATTAGTTCACTCTGAAATATTGTATGATGCATTCCAAAGTTAAAATAACTTGCTACCAAATAGTATGCAGATTAGTGCATGTTTATTAAAAAGACTAGGGGCCCAGTGCATGAAATACACTGGGAGTGGATGATCCCTCAGCCCAACCTGCCCCCTCTCACATACTGGGAGCTCTCAGGGGATGTCTTACTGATGGCTCACCCCCAGCCTTCCCAAGCCTTGGGCAACCAGCCATTGCCCTGCTCCACTCAGCCCCAGCCTTAGCCCCAGGCCCAGAGGCCACTCACTCACCGCTGGTTGCCTCGGCTCTGTCCCCCCGGGCCTAGGCCATTCACTCACTGGCTGGCTCTGCCCCAGCTCATGATTGGCTGGTGGGCATGGCTGGTGGGCATGGCTTGATAGGAGATACAGTCAATTTGCATATTACTCTTTTATTAGATAGGATGTAGAAATATAGGAGAAACAATGTCTGGAAGGATATATGCCAAATCATTATTTTAAAAACATGTTTTGATGATGATCCATAGTGAGAAATACATTTTACATTTGTGACCCAGTAGACGCATATAACTGAAACAATTTTTTAATTTTTTAAAATAAATATTTATTGCTGATATTATTACAGATGTTCCTCTTTTTTTCCACATAGCTCCTCTCCATCTGATTTCCCACACCCCATGCTCTTACCCCCACCATTGTCCTCATATGTGTAAGACTTTTGACCAATCTCTTCCTGCATCTCTCATGCCCCCTTTCCCCAAAGAATTGCCAATCTATTCCCTTTCTATGCCCCTGATTCTATTATATTCACCAGTTTATTCTGTTCATCAGGTTTTTTATTGACTTGATTTTTAGATTCACTTGTTGATAGATATGTATTTGTTGTTACTTTGTTGTTTATAATTTTTATCTTTACCTTTTTCTTCTTCTTCCTCTTCTTAAAGAATACCTTTTGGCATTTCATATAATACTGGTTTGGTGGTGATGAACTCCTTTAGCTTTTTCTTGTCTGTGAAGTGCTTTATCTGACCTTCAATTCTAAATGGTAGCTTTGCTGGATAGAGTAATCTTGGTTGTAGGTTCTTGCTATTCATCACTTTGAATATTTCTTGCCACTCCCTTCTGGCCTGCATAGTTTCTGTTGAGAAATCAGCTGACAGTTGTATGGGTACTCCCTTGCAGGTAACTAACTATTTTTCTCTTGCTGCTTTCAATATTCTCTCTTTGTGTTTTGCCCTTGGCATTTTAATTATGATGTGTCTTAGTGTGGTCCTCTTTGGATTCCTTTTGTTTGGGGTTCTGTGTGCTTCATGGACTTGTAAGTCTATTTCTTTCACCAGGTAGGGAAAGTTTTCTGTCATTATTTCTTCTAATGGGTTTTCAATATTTTGCTCTCTTTTGTCTTCTGGCACCCCCATAATTTGGATGTTAGTATGCTTGAAGTTGTCCCAGAAGCTCCTTACACTATCTTCATATATTTGAATTCTTTTTTCTTTTTGTTTTTCTGGTTGGGTATTTTTGCTTCCTCATATTTCAAATCTTTGGTTTGATTATTGGGGTCCTTTAGTCTACTGTTGAATTTCTGTATATTATTCTTTATTTCAGACAGTTTATGCTTAATTTCTGACTGGTCCCTTTTCTTTTCTTTTCTTTTCTTTTCTTTTCTTTTCTTTTCTTTTCTTTTCTTTTCTTTTCTTTTTTTGGCATTCTCATTAAGATCCTTGCAGGTCTCACTACTTTCCTCAGAGGTCTCCCTAAGTTTCTCGGTGGTTTCTAGAAGATTCTTGAGTAACCTTATAACTGTGGTTTTGAACTCTATATCCAGTAGTTTGCTTTCCTCAATTTCTTTCATTCGTGACATGTTTCTTTGTCTCTGCATTTTGGCTGCTTCACTGTGTTGATAGAGTGGCTTTGTGTTCTAGGTGTCCTATAGGACCCAGTGGCTCAGCCTCCCCATTTACCTGAGGTGGACACTCTTGGTGCACCCCTTTGTGGGCTGTGTGCACAATCTTGTTGTAGTTAAGCCTTGATTGCTGTTGGTATCACTGGGAGGAATTGACCTCCAGGCCAATTGGCTGTGAGATCAGCTGTGTCTATAATGGAAGAACTGCTGTGCTGGAGACACCCTTATGGGGAAGGGCTTGCTTCAGTGGGGCTTTCGTGCTCACTGAGTCTGCCTCTTGAGTGTGTCACTTATGTATGTGAGGATTTGAAATCTGCTGTTGTCTCACACTGTCCTGTAGGTACACTGGTTCCTGGATCTCCAAGGAAGTGCAAGTCAGCACACAGCAGGCCATGCAGCAGGAGCTACAGCGAGATCTGTGGATTTCTTCTCTTTGTTTGGGGTTTGGAAGTTTTGGAGCTGTCTGACCCAGCTGCAGTTTGTTAGGTTAAGCTGCAAAAGGGCAGGCCATTCATATGTAAAAGCTGTTGCATACATCCCGGGCAGGTTTGTAAATTGAGTCAGGCAAGGTCTTAGGGAATCACTAGAGCATAGCAAACAGCAATGGCTGCCAGTCAGCTGTCTCTGTGTCTCTGCATCTCCATGTTCCGCATCCTGTGCCCCAGCGTAGTAAACAATTATTCCTGTGCACACCTCTGCAAGAAAGCCACCCTCACTTTCCAACCCGATGCCGGACAGTCCAGTTTCTCCCTGTATGAGTTTGGGTCTCTAGAGTCTCACCAGAAAACGGAATTCAGAAGAGTCTGGGGGTTGTATCTCCCTTTCAATTGATAAAAACAGCGCACCCAGTCACCAGCCTGATTTGAGCTTGCCTCAGTACCTCTGCTTTTCTGAGCCTTTGCACCTCCTACACATTCTCAATAACCTTCTTTCTTTCCTTCTAGTTGTACTTCTACTCCACCAACTTTCCTGTGTTCTGGATGATAGTTTTTTGTCTTTCAGTTGTAGTTTTGGTGTGGTTGTGAGATGCAGCACGTACAGGTGTATGCCTTATGCTGCCATCTTGGTTTCTTCTCAACAACAGTTTTTTTTTTAAAAATACTAACTTTTCTCTATATGGTTCATTCTGATATATGTATTTATTTTTAATTTTATTAGTTACCATATTATCTTATTATATCCTTCCTTACCCTCTTCTACTTCAATTAAATTCCTCTTCTCTTTTATTCTGTTTCATTTTAAGGTGGCTGGTCATGACTCACTAAGTTGATTTTATAATTTCCTAATGTGCCACAAGACACAGTTTGAAAAACTCTGCTCTAGAATGTCAACAGATGTTATCGCTGGCAGGTGGGGTTATAGACAATTTTTATTTTTTGGGAAAGGTGTATTCTTTTTGCATCTCCATGTTACTTATGTAATACAAAAGCTAATGAAAGTTTTAAAATTACAGGATTACATTTAAAAGCAAAGTGATATCCTGTAACTTTTTAGGAATGTACTGATTGCCTGCTCTACTCCATAGTTATTAGGCATTCAGAATGTTCTTGGGACCTTAAAGGACATCATGGCAGGAAAAATATATCCATCGAGACACATAGTTTAAATAGTAAAACAAGAAAATTAAACATGACCTTACCTCTTTAAACTCAAAAGATCACCAAACATCAGTACTTTTGGTTTACCCCAGCGAAGTTGCATCTGTTCTCTGGGATTTATTTCTATTTATAACCCAGATTGCATTTTTTTTTCATGCTCATTCCCCACCTTGAAAAAAAAGGATATTAAATTCATCAGACTACTTTCTGGCCAGATTATTTTGGTTTACAGTACTATTGAAGTTAGCCTCCTTTAAAGTTAAAGATGCTTTTAAACGGAAGGTAGTCATTAAGAACTTAGAGCAGGAAGCAGAAGCTTTAAAGGAGGACAAGAAGAATCCCTGGCCTGAGCCAGTGTACTTCCCCATTGGCTTCCTGCTCTCAGCACACAGCTGAAAATCTGCAGACAAGCCCTAGGAACACTACCCCTTTCATGTTCATACAACCAAAGGAGGTGTGGCATCTGAAGTGAGCTTTCGCTGGCTCTTCTCTAGGAAAACCATTGGTGGACAAAGGGAAGAGATTTCTGCAAAAAGGTTCTGTTTACATAGAACCCAAGTAAATCATTGGGCACAAATGCCAACTGCTGAGAGGGAGAAGGCAATCCATAGGGTTGGGGTTGGGGAGAAGTTGGTTGGTATTTTCAAGGTAGGAGCATGAAAAGAGATGCTTCCTGTCCTTGAAAGAAATTAATGATAGGAATATGCAAAAATAACTTGCTTTTCAAGATGTATTTATTTTAGTTACTGTTTTCTCAGACTTTGCCGAGGATAATCTCACAATGTTGAAAGTGTTATTTGGAGCCCTGGCTTTATACTCAGGGAGAAAGCTAAATTCATTCTATCTTTGAAAAATTGTGAATAATATGTGAAAGCTATTAATGTGCTTCTTTTAAATTCATTTTTATTTATTCAATTTATATCATGTCATATCAATTCGGTGGTGATTATCATTCATATGGTTGTTTATTCATTCATTTTCCATCTAAACATCCATCCATCCAACCATATATATCTAAGTAAGGGCACTTTTTGACTAGATGCTTTGCATTGAGGGGCATGTGGTAATCAAAGGATGGAGAGCAGTCTGTATAGTTCAGTTGCTCAGAGTCTGATGGAACGGATAGATGAGTAAATGACTAATTACGACATAATATGGGCAGTGTTGCTAGAAAGGCCAACATGACTTGACTCATGTAAAACTAAGTCTCCCCTTCCTGCCTATAATCATGGAATGTTAGCCTGAAAGAAGCCTTAGAAAAATTGAATGGCACAATGCTTTCTAGACTTCATCCACAGATTGCTGGGGTACCATTCCAGGGAGTAGAGTGGGTATAGTAGGGAGGAGTTAGAGGAAAATTGAACATATAGGGTTTAACTTCCTCAAGAACCAGAGCAGGTTCCTTTTCATTGGTTTCATATATTGAGGTTCCTTGTAGAGTATTAGTTGAGGAAAGACTTTGTTTGTTTAATGATATTTGGAAAACACTGGACTAGTCTACCATCATTCCTTGATTCTCTGGTTTAAAAATTGAGGTCCAACAAGGTGAAAGGATTTGTCCAAGGCTGTAAAATAAGTTAGATAACAATCCAGGAATAAGGCCTGGTCTTCTAATTTATGTGAAAATTACCTTTATATCAATTAGCTTTTGCTATGAAACAAATAACTCCAAAACTCGGTGGCTTAAAATAAGCACTGTTTGTTAGAGCAATTTGGGCTAGACCCAGTAGGGTGGTTCCTCTGGTCTCAGCTGGGCTCACTCATGTCAGTGATGAATTTCTGATCAGCTGGCAAGTCACCTGAGAATTGGCTGGTCTAAGTGGCCTTACATCTAAGGGATGGCTGGGTGCTGGGTTGGGTAATTAGGTAACTGAGTCTGGAATTTCTCATCATCAGCAGCACTTTAACAGAGAGAGAAGTGTACATAGCCCCTTGAGGCATAGGCTTGTAGCTGGTCAAAGCAAATTACAGACCAACCATATTAAGATGTGGAGAAAGAGACTTCTTGAATGGAGGATTACAAGGGGTGTTGATACAGAAAGGGGAGAATTGTTGCCCTTTTTGCTCTCTACCACAAGAATACTATGTTATTAACATATCTTCTCTTAGTTTGGGCATTGGAAAGATATATGTTTGAATATCCTAATTCCAAAGCTATCCTTCCAAGAAGACCATAGCCACAACTCTTTCTATATACTATGAGGCCCCTTACCAACTTGAGTTTTCAAATTCTTTGTGTTTGAGACAGATAGTATTTACTGCTTGAGGTAAGGGGTACTGTACCTCAAGCAACTACCTACGTTACTCCCAATCATAATCTTTCCCTCAATAGTCCTTTCCATGGAAAGATTCCTTCAGCTCTTGGTCACCTCGATTTTTTCATGTGCCTCTGAAGGATGACTTCATTCTCATCATTTCCACAAAGAATTATTGAGTGACTCCTCTGTATAATCCGTCAAATAGATATTCAAGGTACAAATAGTCCAAGATGAGCCTCAAATTCAGGTATTTCGTAGTCTGAAAGGGAAGAAAAAAGCTAAACAGATTATTACAGTGGGATATGAGGAAGAGGGATGGAAATTGAATTTCTTTTCAGTGTTCAGAAGATGCAGCCAAATGGTCATATAAATAGATGCAAAAAAAAAAAAAGCATTCAACACAATTCATTACCCTTTCAAGACTAAAATACTTAAAATAGGAATAGAAGGGAACATCCCCAAATTGATAAAGTACATTTATGGAAAAACTCACAGATGACATCATACTTAGTAGTAAAAATTGAATGCTTTCCTCTTAAGGTGAGATACAAGACAAGGCTGTCTATTCTTGCTATTTCTATTTAACATTATACTGGAGATTCTATAAAGAGCAATTAAGAAAGAAAATAAAAGACATTGATATTGGAAAGGGAGAAGAAAAAGTATCTCTATTCACAGATGACATGGTTTTATATATAGAAATTCCTAGGGAGTTCACAAAAATTATTAGAACTAATAAATGGGGCTATCAGATAAATATACAAAAATCAATTGTAGTTTACACACTAGCAAGAAAAATTACGAAAAGAAATTAAGATAATTTGTTTTACAATAACAAATACTTTTACTAAAGTGGAAGACTTGTACACTGAAAAATATAAAACACCTTTGGAAGAAAATAAAGACCTAAATAAAGAGAAAGATAGTCCATGTTCATTGATCCGAAAACTTAATATTGTTTAAGATGGTGATATTCCCCAAATTGATATACAGACTCAATTCAATCCATGTAAATTCCCAGCTGACTTTTTACAGAAATTGACAAACTGATTCTAAAATTTGTATGGAAATGCAAGGGACCCAAAATAGCCAAAACAATATTGAAAAAGAAAAACAGAGTTGGAGGTCTCACACTTCCCAAGTTTCAAGAAAGTGTGGTAGTGGCATAAGAATAGACATACAGATAAATGGACTAAAATTGAAAGTCCAGAAATAAATCCTTTCATTTGTGGTCAATCGATTTTTTATAATGATGCTAGACAATTCAATGGGAGAAACTATTATCTTTTAAAACAAATGGTGCCTGGACAACTGAATATCCGCATGCAAAAGAATGAAGTTGAACTCTTTCCCTACAAAAATTAACTCAAAATGATTCATAGGTTTAAATTTACGAGTTAAAACTATAAAACTATTATGAAAAGAACATAAGAGTGAATCTTTATGACCTTGAATTAGGCAATGATTTTGGATATGACACTGAAAGCACAAATGACAAAAAATAATGAATAAAACTGCGTCAAAATGAAAAACTTTTGTCCTTCAAAGGACACCCTAGAAATTGAGAAGTCAACCCACAAAACGGGAGAAATCTGTGACTCATATAGCTGAGAAGGGACTTTGTATTAGATTCCTAGGGATGCTGTACTACTACAAACTGCCTGGCCCAAGACAACAGAAATTTATTCTTTCATAGTTCAGGCAGATAGAAGTGCAAAATATTGTTGTCAACAGAGACATACTCCCTCTGAAGTCTCTAAAGAAGAATACATTTTTGCTTCTCTCCTGGCTTCTGGTGGTTTCCAGTAATAGTATTCCTTGACTTACAGTCACATAATTCCATTCTGTCTCCATCTTCACATGGCACTGTCCTTTATGTATAACATCTTGAAAAACTGACAAACTGTTCCCCAGAGCTACTGCACAGTGTCTCTGTGTCTTCACAAGGCCTTCTTATGAGGATACCAGGCCCTGGAGTTAGGGCTTACCTTAATCCAGTATGACTTCACCTCCACTTGATTCCATCAGCAAAAACCCTATTTCCAAATAAGGTCACATTCATAGGTTCTGGAGGTTAAGAGATTAACATTTTTTTGGGGGGGGGCACAATTCAACCCATAGCAAACTTTATCTAGAATTATTTTTTTTTAAATTCTTAACAATAAAAAGAAAAATAACCTAATTTTTAAGACGGGCAAAAGATTTGAATAGACATATAGATGGGCATAAGCACATGAAAGGAAGCTCTATATCATTAGTCATCAGGAAAATGCAAATCAAAACTGCAATGAGATACCACTTCATAACCATTAGGATTGCTAAAATAAAAAAAAGACAGACAATGACAAGTGTTGGTGAGGATGTGGAGAAATTATAACCCATATGCGTTGCTGGTGGGAAGGTAAAATAGTGCAGTAGTTTTGGGGAACATTTTGGCAGTTTTTCAAGATATTATACATACATTTAAACAAAAACATGTACGTGAATGCTCATTGCTGTATTAATTACAATGGTCAAAAGATCAAAATAACCCAAATGCATCAACTATAAATGGATAAAGAAAATGTATATTCAAGCAATGGAATATTGTTTGGCAATAAAACTGTGATAAAAGGCAATACAAATTATTGATATATGTTGCAATATGGATAAACCTTGAAACATTATGGTAAGTGAATGAAACCAGTCATACGATAATAAATATTATATGATATCAATCATATGAATTGTCCAGAACAGGCAAATTTATCAAGACATAAAGTGGGTTAGTGGTTGCCTAGTGTTGGAGGAAGGAGGGAGTAGAAAGTGACTGCTAATGAGTGTGAGTTTTCTTTCAGGGTTGAAATGTTCTAAAATTAGATAGTGGTGATGATAAACTCTGTGAATATGTTAAAAACCACTGAATTGTACATTTTAAAGAATGAATTTTGTTCAATGTGGATTATCTATAATAATAAAAGCATAATATGCTAATTAGCCTGGACAATCTTCTGGACAAAACCACGGTGGTGAGTGCTGAGGCAGCCACCAGAGTGGGTAAGGGCTGAGCCCCTCGCATGAATTTCATACATCGGGCCTCTAACATCTCAATAAAGTTCTAAAAAAATAAGATGAGGTACTCTTCCAGAAGTAAGGGATGTCAGGGGAGTTGAGAAAAATGTTAATGATTTGGAATCCCTACTCAAAAGAATGGGGGAGAGAGCTGTATTTGTTAGGTTAGCTGCCACAACCAACAGCCCACGACTTTCAGTGGCTGAGCACAAGAAAAGTTTCTTTCTCTCACACAATTGTCTGATTTGGGTCAGTTAACTATTCTCAATGGCTCTATTCACATGTGACTCAGGCCCCCAAGTTTTTTATCTTTTGTCTATTTCCTCTTTTAGAAATTTGGTGTCTTCTCCATTTAGCTGCTGGGTGGGGAAAGAGAATGAGTATTGAGCATGGGAGAATTTCATGGTATAGGCCTGGAATTGACATGCTTCACTTCCACTCATATCTATTGGCCACAACTTACACGGCCACACCTACCTGCTGGGGACATTGATGCATACAGTTGACTTATGCTTCTGAGGAGAAAGGGGAAACAGGTTTGCTAAACAGTCAGCACCTACTAGAAGGGCTGACCAAGGATAAGGAAAAAGATTGCAGGCTCAGAGCCCAGCTTGAGGTGGCATGTATTTGTGGTCACTGCTGAGAACAGGGCTGGGCCATTTTCTCTCACTGTTCTAGGTGAAACATTTCCAGGTGGAAAGTACTGTAATGGGGCACATTTGTGTGGATGATGTAGCCCAGTCTGCATTAGTAATGCCTGGAGAGGGAAACGAAGAAAAACTTTAGCATCTCTCTTATGGAATGACAAATGTAGACAATGCTGTCCACATTGCCATTTAAATGGAGAGCAGGAGAGGAATGAATGTGAGAAATAAACTATTGTGTGTTTTTTTCAATTGGACATGAGATGAACAAAAATAAGAATATGTCCCCTTTTAAGGTTGTGCTTTAAATAGAAATCTGCCTCAGGCCCTTCTTGATCTTTTTCTTCTTGGCTCCCTCTCTGTGAGGGTTATTCACTCCCAGCCACATCTGTTCCTTTGTGGTGGAGGGGCCTGACTTCTGTTTGGGAGCCAACTCACCTGAGTGGATCCCTCATACTGAAGCTCTTTCCAAGTTCCTTTTTTCCATAAGTTTTCAGGGATGCCTTGACATTTCTGTGTGGTTAGTGTACCCGCCCTTATAGACAGCTGTTGTCTGTCTTCTGACAGACTGTGTCTAACTGCTAATGGTATAGTGAAAATCACCTCATTGGCCTTTCCTGGTTTTCAGAGGCACTTGTCTCTTGGTATAATTCTGGATGTTTTATAAGCACTGTTTAAGAAAAGTGTAAGATAGAATAGTACAGCCTCTTCCTTTGTGGCATAAGCCCATATGGTCTTTGATGAAAGGCCTGCTGGGACCTTGAAGATAGGCTGGCAAGGAAGCACCAAGGTAATGGAGAAGTGATGCTGTTTCAGTAAGGTCCTACGAGAAGATGGCCAATAGTCTAAATTGCAATGGCCAAGGTTTTGAGTAATGGTGGGTGGGATCTGAGCTGATGTCAATATCCAAGGTTCTGGTGCATGGAGGAGGTTTCTAATTGCTCATCATGTTAGCCTGTCTTGTTTTTCCCTAATCCATTCTCTGCACTTCTGCATAGTGAATCTTGCAAGGCACAAATCCAATCACATCACCACCTAGTTCACATTCTTCCATGGCTTCTTATTACTCTTTTGATAGCCTCTAAATGAATTGGTTTTCAAGACCATATGAATCTCTCTCTAGCCCCATCTCTGGTCCCAACGTCTCTCCAGCCTTATCTCTCCTTCTGCCTTTCTAGACCCATTGTTCTGGCCTCAGTTCTAAGATCCTTCTGGTTCCTCTTATATGCCATGCTCCCTAGCTCCTATAGCTTTCGTGGTCTTGACTTTAATACCCCTTTCCTCTTATAGCCTTCCTGAATAACCCAATTTGCTTTATTGAGTAGTTGCCACTGCACTCTGTGTCTCCCTATCCATAGCAGTTATCTCAATCTGAAAACTTTATAGGATCAGGGACAATGTACTTGAGTTATATTAGTCAGGAATATTAATTTCTGTAACAGAGAACTCCAAATACTTAAGTAGATTAAAACAATAGAAGTTTCATTTTTTTATTCACATGACAGTTCAAAGTGGATATCTGGTAGATGACCTTTTACATGGTTATTCAGAAATCTATGCTCCTTTCATTTTGTACCTCTATTTCTAAGTCTGCATCTGACAGGCAAATAGAATGGAGATCATATAGGAAGGGGTTTTTTGGGCTATATCTGGAAGTTGTGTATTTAATTGCTACCTATAGTGCATTGGCCAGAACTTAGTTATATGACTACATATAATTGCAGTTGATGCTGAAAAAAAAATATGTCTGTATAGATACATATCTATATCTGTCTGTCTAGCTATCTATCTAATCCTCACCTGAGGATATTTTTCCATTGACTTTTAAAAAGTGGAAGGGAGGGGAAGAGACAGAGAAAGTGAAACATGATGTGAGAGAAATACATCAATTGATTGCCTGTACATGCCCCAGTCAGGGCCAGGCATCGAGCCTGTAATCAAGGTATGTGCCCTTGACCGGAATCTGACCCGGAACCCTTTAGTCTGCAGGGCGACACTCTATCCACTGAGCCAAACTGGCTAGCTAGGGCAAGATATGTTTTGAATTAATTCTAAAATATATTTTCTCAGAGGAGACAAAGAAGGAGGTAATAGAGATGAGGAGTGAGGACTGCTTTTTTATTTTGTGGAATGTAATGGTGTCAGCTTTTTTTACACATTGCTCCTAGGTCTATGGAAGAAGAAAGTGGCATGTATGTGCATGTGCCTATCATTATTCTTTCTGCCCAAGAGGGACCAGGTGTGTGTAGCCCTTGTGAAATGTCCATTCTCTATTCCACCATTATAGCATACCTCAAGCCATGATCCCTTTGACATAAGTGTCTATCCAGACTCTTCCCTCAACCCAGCCCCCTATAGCTGACAAAACCTTATTGCCCCAATTGACAGGAAGAAGCAAGAAAACCACATAGTGATAACTACCAATGACCAAGAGTTTAGTTTGAAAATTAGCCTTTAAAGACTCAACTTCTGGATGGGTGGGGATATAACTCCTTGCCTGTGGGTGGCTCTAGAATTTTCCAAAGTACTTTCCCACACCTTATCTCATTTCATGCTCATAACAACATGGTGAGGTAAGAAAGCCAAGGGTTATTATGTCTGCTTTACAGATGAGCAAACCGAGGCTCAAAGTAGCTCAGATGACTTTCCCAAGATCATGTGGCTGCTCTTCCACACTTGCTATTTCCACCCAAGCCTCATTGCTTGAATCTGCAAACTATTTTCCAGAAGATTCTCTCTTAGCTTGCAATTAGTGGGACTGGAAAATATGTCTGATGACTGACCTTACCTCTCAACACTGGCCATTTATTTTCCTGTCTAAACAAGCGGGTCTGTAAGAAGCTACCACAAAATTCTCCTCTATATTTAAATCTCAGTGCACTGCGGATCTGTGTCCTCTCTGCGAATGTTGGGGGAGAAAGCCAAAGACAAGTAAAATATTTTACAAGTTGCGGTACCTCACATCCCAGTTCATTACAACAGGGTCTAGTTGGGCTTGTGCCATGGGATTCTTTTTTAAATTAAAACAAAAACAAAACAAAACAAAACAAAAACGCTCGGGGATGTTTCAGTCAATGTCCATGTGCATACTTGCTGCTGATGTCTTGTGTTGCATTCCCAGGAATCCTTAACACTCTCCCCTGACCTCACTCAGACAGAAAGCCGACATTACCTTGCCATCTCCCTAATTAAAGGCAAAGGCTATAGTTTCCCCAGTTTATCATAGTCTGGTTTATGGGGTTTGCTAGTGTAGAGGAGTCGGGTAATGCTAAAGGTTGGCTGTGATGTGGGAGGATGTAGGATGGGGCAAAGGGGGTCAGGTTGAGTTCCTTACCCCATAGAACCTAAAGCAAACTTCTAGCATCAAAATCCTAATGGCACAAAATATCCTTTAGAGGAAAGACTGGTTGTCAGTTCCTAAACCTTCCTTCCTCCCACTGGCTCCGGTAGACCTGGGAAACCCACATCTCCTGGCATCATTTCCCATGCATTGTTTTCTCAGAAGCAGAGCATGACTGACATCAAATAGTATCTATGTTGGTATCTGTCTCAGCAAATCCCTTTCCCTATTAAAAGATTAATGTAGTAAATCTAGAGTCAGGGGGAGATTGTAGTGTTTCCTCTTCTGTCATCAGAGTGTTTATTAATACTATTTTCTGTTTTCCTCTTTTGCTTTCCCCTCACATCCTTATAAACTATATTTTGAAGCCCTTCTTCAATTTCTCATTTTTTCCTAATAGTAATAAAAAGCCCAAGCAATTTGGATGGCATTTTGTGCATCCTTTCTTAGAGAAGATAACCCCGTTTTTCTCCAAGATAGAAGTTACAGGTCTTTTATGATTTGTCCTAAGGTCATTTGAATGAGGCTGATATGAAGAAATGGTGTTTGGTCCATAAGATTTTAGGAAAGGCTCTGAAAAGGAAGTCTCTCTGAGGAGTACTGATGCTGCTTTTTGTGGGGATTATTTGCCCGTGTTCAGGTGAGAGTACAAACCTGCTTCTGCTACTATTCATGACTGTCTAATGGTGTGCTTAATTCAGATACTGTGCTATACAATGACCAATTGCTTTGAATTTTACATGAACACATGTTATCATATAACCTTTTCTGTGACCCATGCACTTGCCTGGTGGAGCTGAGGATAGGGCTGTTATTGTTTCATCTTAAAAAAATATTGAGTTTATTGGGGTGATATTTGTTATTAAAATTATATAGATTTCAGGTGTACGACTTTATAATCCATTATATGTACATTGTATTGTGTGTTCACCACCCAAAGACAAGTTTCCTTCCATCACCATTTATCCCCCCTTTACCCTCTTCTACTGATCCCTACTGCCCTTTTGAGTCATCTTTTGTGAGTATCTACTGTGTATGAGACACCATACCGGTCAGATGCCTCTGGAGATCTTTCAGGTAAGTCAGTGAGACTGAGCCCAGCTCAAAAAGAAGATGGCAACATTATAAAGATAGTTGCGCTTCCATGTGCTGAAGCCATGTCCCCCCAACCCACTGCCATGCTTATTGATTCTGCTCACAATTGAGCAGTACAATGAACTTCCATGAAGAATGGTGAGATAATAATAATTATGTACTGCCTGGTTCTACTCCCAGCATGATGTTTAATAGCACATGATAGGTGCTCAGCAAATGTCTGTGGTAGTAAAGTAATGTGTTTACTCAATACCTTTTTCATTAGATTGTGAGTTCTTTGGAGTCAGGGTCTGTGAGTTTACTTGCCTTTGTATCACTAGCTCTACACCTAATTTTACAATGCCCTTGTTTTTTTCCTTCCATTATGATTTTTTTAAATCCATAGGCACTCTCCTGAGCATATGGATTGCAGAAAGTTATTCATGGTTTAGAGACAGGGCAGCAGTAGCAAAAGGAGGTGGAATAGGAAAGTCAGGATAAACTGGGTTATGCTGTGCTGTGCTGATAAAGATCCCAGAAATCCCAGTGGCTGAAGATAACAAATGTTTATTTTTTTTTTTTACACCACTTGTTGCAGGCGTGTTGACAGGGGCTCTCTGCTAGTTGAAATTGTTTTTAGGTCCAGGCTGATGGAGTCTCCATTTTGACACAAGCATCACAAAGAGGAATATAATAAATTGCACACCAGCTCCTGAAGTTTTCGTGTAGAAGTGCCACATATCACTTTATGCTCATCCTTCATTGGCCAAAGTAAATCACATGGCCATACCCAACCTCAAAGAGGTTGATGAAGCAATCTTACTAAGAAGAAAGAAAGCTAAAGTATTTGGCCAAGAGCACCGATTATTACTATAATGGGATAATAATGAGGCTTAGGTAAATGTGTGTGGAACTTGAGCAAAATTTGTGGCACAAGTGAAAATTTTTATTTACTTGAATGCTATTTTTAAAAAGATTGTGTTTATAAAAACAGTTCTAACATCTAGTATTTCTTGCTGAGCTCAGTATTTCTGTGCCTAGAATGAGATTCAGAGAATGAAACCATTTTCCATTGAGATCATGAGAGTTTCCTTTCAAGTGTCCATGCAGTATAAATAACAATAGCCTCAAAGAAACAATTAAAAGCTCTCCAGGTGGCTTATCTCAGATCCACTGAGAAATGAAAACCCCCCAAACATGCCAAAACATTTTTAAAAAATGGCTCTGTCTGAGGGTGGTCCTAATGATAAAGCTTTCTCCCCATCCTTCCTGAAAGTGATACTAGCCTGATGTTAGCAACAGTATCGCCGTCTGGAAAGGGGATGGCTGAATCTGGTGGGATTACATTTGAGCTACATAAACACAGATTGAATTAAGCATGGTGAGTTGATGATGGGGAACATAGAAAGAGTCAGGACCTTCCGTTGAGATAATAACTAGTTCATTATCTGCCCAGATAAAGGTCGTACAGGCTTTCAGCAACAGCATGGAACTAGATTGACCTTTCTGACAGCAACTCTCTACTTCTTTTTTTAAAAACAGATCTTTGAACACTAGTGAGTAAGGAAATCCACTTTCCTCCTGACACTCTTCCTTCCCTTTCCATGGCCGTCCCAATACACAGGCCTTCACTTTCATTAATTTTTGAGTAGCTGCCTTTGTTTAAATTACTTATAGTGGAACTTTCTTGGAAAAAAATCTCAAATAAGCCCATGAACAGATGTTATTAGTTTAAATTTCCCCCATTTTACACACTATCTCGCATCTCTTTCTTGCTCCTAAATTTTGCCTTTTCATCAAAAGGCAAAAATGCCATCTACTTAGTCAAAGGAAACTTCTGCCTATTGGGTTATGTATTTCAATTTTCCTTAAAAGAGCCCATCATGAATCATTTGGAAGAAGTGAGCATGCTATCTTGTTTTTGTGTGGTACTTAGAAAGCAGTGTGGTGTAGGTGGGTACTTCCACCTTGAAAGAGAAATGACACTTACATGTGGCTTTCAAGACATTAAGGCTATTTTTGAATCCTCAGTTAAGCAATGGCAAGTTAAGCTTTTCCCAGGAGATGGTGATTTTAGTGAAGTGTCATAAAAGTGTTACCCAAAGCCAATGTTTCCAATGAGATTTCAAGTGAATGATTTTCCCTTATTCGTTTTGCATAATTGTTTTAATATGCCAAGTATGTTCCATAATGGGTTTGGAAACCCTGGGCAATATATTTTCTTTCTACTACTTTAGAAATTTTGTTGATAAAATGAAGACTAGTAATATGGATTTCTCATGTGCCTATCATTTTTCTTTGTAAGGGAGTTACTTTGGTAAGAGAAATGGGCTGTGTTGAATGCCAGATCATAATGAGGCCTCCTGGCTCCAATAAATTACATTTGCTTTAGGTTGACTAGCTATGGAATGAGGTCATGTACCCTTGATCCAAATCATGAATGTGACAGTTTGCATCTACATACAGAATAACTCAATCTTTGTTACCCTACTATACTTCATCACTGTCGCTGTCATCTTCAGGGCATGGGTTTGGCAGAGGATGACAGTAGTGATATGTATTGTGCTCAATCCTTAGCCTCAATCAGTAAAAGCCTTACATTTAGATTTTTTAAAAAGAAGATAATTAAATATCACCTAGGGATAATTAGAGGTTCCATGTGAGAAATGAAATCAGAATTATTGAACTTAGGAATAGATGGAAAATGAAAGATTCCTTGAACCTGATGATCTTCTGTAATATTTTTCTTTCCCCGACTACCAACCTATATTTATATTCTCCCCAAATGTACTTTTGAGTACAGCACATGAGAAATAAGAACAATTTTTGTTGTTGTTGTTGTTTTGAAATAGGATAATCTCATTTTGTAATGCGTAAGTGGTTGTTATGCTCAGGAAAGATGCATGTGGGAAGTGTATTTCCCAGTGGGATACACTGGGAAATAGCTTCACATTTTTGATAACATGGGATTTCAGATGGCTGTTTCTTTGTGCCTGATTGTTATATATCCCCTTGAGTTTTTTGATGAATAGAATGAAATAATAATGAATGGTAGTAAATGTAGCTATGGAGTTATGTGTACTTTGTTTACATTAAAGTGAGTAAATTCCTGTACATGTATGAAGCTCTTGAAACATAGATAAGTAATATTTATGTAGCTCCACTTCAATATTTATATACTTAAATTATATATTTATAATATACATTATGTGTCAAAATAATATATATATCTCATATCAGGGGCATAACTCAAAAATGTTTTGAAAGAAATTAAAGTTTAAAACAAAGTAGTAATGATGTTAAGTCTCAAAAGTTCATTTTATATGAATTCTTAGTGTGTCATGACATTTAATAATACTTTTCAATAATTTGGAAATAAAGACTAGAGCTTATTGAATTAAACCTGAACAATGTGTGCAGTCTGGCTAATGTATAAATTAGAAGGTATTCATTGTCTTCATCAGAGATTGGCCAACTTTTTCTGTAATGATTCAATATAGTAAATATATTAAGCTTTTTAGGCTATATAATCTCCGTTGAAATTAACTTTGTTACTGTCATGTGAAACCAGTCTTAGACAATAAGTAAATGATGAGCATGGCTATATTTTAATAAAAATTTATTTATAAAAACAGATGATGGGCTAGGTTGGCTTGTGGGCTAAAGTTTTCAAACCCTGATCTTAACTATGAAGCTTTTAATCTATAGCCTAATTAAATTGAAAAACAATTTATATATGACACCTAGTTGAATATGTGACTTCCTGTATATTTAGCACATGCACGTGTGCACAAATGTGTGTGTGCGCACACAAGAATTAGTTGAACTGTTAATATGTGTTTTTCAAATCAGGCTAGGAGCATTTTTGCATATGTAATTTTGTATTATAATAAATAAATATGCTTAATTTTCTAAATAAACATTCTGATTCTCTCTGGGATTGTGGCTACCTTATCCACTTAAAGTTTAAACTGTTCTCTACCCTCAAGGCTCTTTTGGCTGGTCTAATAATCAAATGGACATGAGAGATTAGCAAGAGAAAATAACCAAATTTAATTCATACATATGTGAGAGAGTCAGAGATCCCACATGCAGGAGAGGTTCATAGATAGAAAGGAAACATGGATCTATAAGGCATCCTGAGCTAGGGATGAGATAATGCACCTTGGGGGCTCCAGAGGGTCATTGCAGGATAAGAAAAGCAGATATTTAGTAGGGAAAAGTTTGCCTTGCCATTTAGGTGGGTCAAAAAGAGATTATCACTGATAATCTCTTATTATGGGCAAGGCCCCTAATTTAAATTCTTCTAGGTAGTTACAGGGAGAGTCAGAACTTTCTCTTGAGCTTGAAGCTAAAATTGCCTTTAGCTCAAAATAATCTGCATACTACTGAGGCACAGCTAGGGTGGCTCATTTTGAACCCCCATACTCCTCTCAGACTCATTACCTCATGATCAGATGGGCTACTTAATTGCTACTCTGTAGTGAGGATGATGATATTCACAGAAACTTTTCAAGAAAATGTGGGCTATGCAAGTTGCATTTGTTATGAGTCATTCTCTATTGATGTCTTTATATAGTTTTAAACTAAGCATTAATTGAAATGAAACCACAGGTTTGTCAGATTGATCATTCTTTTCAGACTCTATTCAAAATAGTTTTCTTTCTTCCCAGAAAAAAACTGCAGTCATTTACTCAGAAATGGAGAGAGCAATGCTTTTCCAAATGATAAAGCTGTTTGTTTTGAGAAGTGAATTCATTGGGACAATAAATCTGCCTTTTACTATCTGCTCACCTGTTTGTCCTCAGGGGAACTATCACTCTTTCTTAATCCTTTTACACTGGAAAAGTTGAAATGATAGTTTCAAGTCAGACCAAAAAAAGCTGACAAGGACAGGGAAAAATGACTCTTTTGCTTTGAATACCTGTGGGCACAGCATGCAGGAGTACTTCCTTGCGAGAGGCAGGTAGTCAGAATAGACCTATAGCCTTTGGTAACAGGCCTTCCTTGTATTTGAGAAGCATTGTCTTATAGAAATTCGGGCTGTTAGACTTCCTAACTCTTGGGCAAGACATACCTATTTTTTCCACTGAAGAAATAACTGATCTTTCCTAAACAGGAAGAGTTTAAGTTAAAATGATGGTTTTCATTTAGCTAAATAACAGTATGGCATATAAATTTAGAAATTCAAATGAAAAAAATGCAGATATGGTTTATATTTTATTTCTAGGCAATGATGAGAGATTAGCAACAGAAAATAACCTGCCTACCTACAAAAGAGGCATTCTGCCCCCTCTTCCCACCCTCAACTGTAACAGAAGCCATCTTAGCTTACAAAGAGCACAAAGCATACCCAAACTTGTCAAAAACAAAAAGTCAATATAGACCCTATCAGGAACCCACCTCCACCCCCACTCCCAAAGTTTTTTTCAAAAGCCATATAGAAACAGAATAACTCCTTCATCATGGGAAGGGTTTATATACTTTAGAAAAATCCAAACGAGGAAATAAAGTTAGATACTTCTTTTTAATATATATATATTTTTATTGATTTCAGAGAAGAAGAGAGAGATGGAAATATCAGTGATGAGAAAGATCATTGATTGGACCATGACTGGTTTGGCTCAGTGAATAGAGCATCAGCCTGCTGAATGAAAGGTCCCAGGTTCAATTCCAGTCAAGGGTTGCAGGCACATCCCCAGTGGGAAGTGCGCAGGAGGCAGCTGATCGATGGTTCTCTCTCATCGATGTTTCTAACTCTCTACCCCTCTCCTTTTCTCTCTGTAAAAAATCAATAAAATATATTTTTAAAAAAAGATCATTGATTGGATGCCTCCTAAACCTTCTACCAGAGATGGAGCTCCAAACCCTGGGCATGTGCCCTGACTGGGAATTGAACTGTGACCTCCTGGATCATATGTTGATGCCCAACCACTGACCCAGTTGGGCCAGTTAGTTACTTCTTAACCTGAGGAAACATTCTATTAATTTTTTAAAATGCTTTTATTGATTTTAGAGAGAGGGGAAGGGAGAGGGAGAGAGAAAGAGAAACAAGGATCAGTTGCCTCCCTATGGAACCAAGCCTGTGATCTGGGCATATGCCTTGACCAGTAATCGAAATGGTGACCTTTCAGTGCACAGGACAATGCTAAACCAACTAAGTCACACTGGCCAGGGCTCTCTTAGTTTTTGCAAATCATTCTACTCACTTCCTTTTGATACACCCCACATCTACATCATGGGCATGGAACAGCACACTGAATGACACTGATTCATCCTTTTAAAATATTAGCACCATTTGGGGCCTGAGATACTTCTTCTGGCCTTTTTATCCACCAGATTTTTTAAGAGGTACTGGCTCAGACACTGACCAGATGAGATTCCCCTCCTCTTCACTTCCTTCTGTCCAATTGGTTGCAGCATCTCTGCAAAATTACCCACTTTCTCTTAACCTCAGTCTGCTTCTTTGTAAAATGAACAAATTTTTAGTCCAACGCAGCAGCAAGCAAATATGTAAAAATCACCTGAGTGAAAGGACGGGGGGGGGGCAGAAATGAATTTATGTGGGTGGAAGTTCAGTTGTGCATTCAGAAATCCCATCAGCACGTATGCTCATGAGTGTTAGTGTGATATTTTAGTCATTTTAATCATTGTCCGTGGTGTGCTTTCATGTGCGATTTGATCTTAAAAATATGTGGGTTTTCAAGGTTATTTCATTATTTCCCCCCTTTGGTATAATAATTGGATAATGAATGCATTTAAAAGAGAGCCACTTATTGGCTGGGCCTGTTTTCTCTAAGAGGTTAATAAAAGTGTGCTCATTAGCAGTGGTGAGGAAATAGCACCCTAGTAGCTTTCCTGAAAGGTCTCCACTGGGACCTGGGAGGTGGCTGACTGGGTGTCTGGTGCCTCAGCAGTTTTGGCAGAAAGGAAAAGTTAAATGAGGACTTTTCTAGCCTTGGAAGTTTTTGTGCACAAAGTCTGTGAAAATGGTGAAGATAATGAATTCCAAGTTTGGATGGGGGAGAGAGACAGAAAAGAGAGGTGAGAGAGGAAAGAGAGATGAGAGATTCACAGTGGAGCCGCAAGGTGCTTACTGTCCCCATGATTCTCTGGAGTCATCTTCATGCATAGGCCTTCCAGGAATGGGGGACAGAAAGGTAGAAGAGAAAAAACGATAAAGCAGAAGTTCTCCATTGCCCTTGGCAATGCAGTCATAAAACTTCACACATGGGTGGAGACCTGGCTGGGGTGGGCTTAGCATGTGGTGATCATAAGACTATACTATGAACAAGCACAAGTTCCCTTCTGGACACTGCAACTCTATGTGGCTTCTTCCCGCACCTTTCAGCCAGCAGGCCAACGCTCTATCCACTGAGCCCCTATATGTCTTTTTTTTTTTTTTTTTTTAGTGTATCGATTCATCTAAAAACTCACCAAGAGTAAGAGTGGGAAATGAAACAACCCCCCATACTCCTCTTTCCTCCCCCTTCCCGAGTCTCCATGGTATCAGATGGCTGCTTGCAACCATTTACCTCTGATTGAGTGCTCTGATTTCTTTCGTCTCTTATCTTCTCCTCTTCCCTCCCCCCAGTTCCTTACTCTTCTCCCCTCTGCCCTCCTCTTCCCACAGCTTTGGTAAGAAACAGCCAGCCTTGAATTCAAGCATAATTGCTCAGTAGGGGGGACTTCCTTGAAAAAAAAACCCCTCAAATTTTGGGGTTGTAACAGTGGAAATCTGTTTGAACCCTTGAACTTCCTTTATTGTTGAAATGACCACCTACAGAAACATGCTGGGGAAAAGTAGCAGAAGCACAGTGGTCCCTTTTTATGGGAAAAACAGTAGCTGGACTTATTTCACTTTTGTAAGAATTCTGTAATGAGGAAGAATTTCTGAAAGGAGAGTGTGGAGCAAACATTCCACAAGTTGGAGATGGCTGGGCTGCCATTGGGATTTTGTAATAATCAATGCTTCTGGGCTTGGAAACAGAGTCTTCATTCTTTCTTGGCCTCAAAAAAAAATCTGGAGACTAACATTTCTGTATACTTTTGTTGCCATTTTCAGGGCTCTGCTCTGGATGCTGGGGATTTTCAGACATACAAGCAACAATAGAGAGGGGAAGGATTTTTTTTTGCCTCTTGTGAAGTAATATTGGCATGCTATGACTATTCTGTATTTTCTAACAAACAGATTGCATGAACTCTTTCTTCAGCTCACAGAGGCACTAGGATATCCTGCCATTTATGGAGACCCTGCGCACTTGATGTGCCTGGGGAGGGCTTGTGGGTGGACACACACTAATAAATCTGAGAAGTTGTTGCTTTCAGTTTGTCCTTCCTCCTCATCCTCCATCCATTTCCCCTCCAATGTTTTTTTTTAAATCTTAAAACAGAAATCCGAGCATGTTACTTCTCTGCTTAAGAAACATCTATAGCCCCCACCTTTAAAGATAAAGTCTAGACTCCTTAGCAAGGCATGGGTCTGACCCCAGCCCACTTACCAGCTCATTCTTTTATGCCCCCCTCCATTCCGCTTGGACCCTGTCCAGCATATGCAATGTACAGGGCCCTCACCAGACCTTTCATGTTTGATTTACTTCACTGAAATATACAATTCCTGCTGTATAACATACCTGTTTTTCTCTTCTCACTGGAAACAACTCTTACTCAGCCTTCAAATCCCGAGGCAAATGTCCCTTCCTCTGTGAAGTCTTCCCTAACTTTATCTGCTCACTCCATCCACTTTACTACCAAAATATGTTCATATTTTATTGATATCCCTATGAAGAGTACTTATCACATGAGACCGTAATAAATTGTGATATGTCTATACAGTCCACTGTCAGCCTATTAAGGGCAGGAGCAGGTCTTACTCTGCCTAGATTTTCTAGGCCCAGCATAGTGCCTGGTGTTCAGTGGGTGTTAAATCAATAGATATACTCAGTGGATGGGTGTGTGTGTGTGTGTGTGTGTGTGTGTGTGTGTGTGTGTGTGTGTGTGTGTGTGTGTGAGAGAGAGAGAGAGAGAGAGAGAGAGAGAGAGAGAGAGAGAGAGAGAGAGATTGGTGTTGTTGTCCAATTATAAGGGTTATAGTTTTAAAATGAGCATTGAAAGAGAAGATGTCACCGAAACTGGTTTGGCTCAGTGGCTAGAACATGGTCCTGTGGACTGAAAAGTCCTAGGTTTGATTCCAGTCAAAGGCATGTACCTTGGTTGTGGGCACATCCCCAGTAGGGGGTGTGCAAGAGGCAGCTGATTGATGTTTCTCTCTCATCGATGTTTCTGACTATCCCTCTCCCTTCCTCTCTGTAAAAAAAAAATAAATAAATCAATAAAATATATTTTTAAAAAAGAAAGAAAAGATGTTCCCATCAAAAAATAGCAGAAGTTACATCCACCCAAAATTGTTATAAGGCGACACAATGCTTCTACATTTTACTGAGATTTGTGGGTTTATGTGAGTTTCAGACAGACACACAGATACACACAAACATAGACATACAAACTCTAAGTTTTAAAAACACTAAGATTTTTTTCATTGAGTTATTACATACCAGGGGTCTGCAACTTTTTCTGTAAAGGGACAGATACTTTAGGCTTTGAGATAGTATTATAACTGCTCAAGTCTGCCTTGCAAAAAGAAAGCAGCCACAGATAATATATAATTTAAAAACATATTTTTAAATTACAGATTAAATTTTTTTCACTTTTGAGTAGTGAATATTCAACAATGATTTTATCTTAAAATTATTTTTTTCTGCAGCTTTATAGAATTATACAAAACATATGAAGTGAGAAATAGCAAAGGCAAGCACCAAGAATGGGTAATAGTATTGGAATCAGTTTATTTTCATGTTAACCACAAATATTTATGATGGAACTTTTGAAGCTGCCACAGTAAAGTAAAATATACTACAAAATCCAAGTTTCAAGCTATGCTTTTCCTCACACATGGCTTCCATGGTTCATTTTCTCATTTACAATGATTAAACATAGGCTTATCTGAGAAAGACAAATTTTTCCAGAGAGGATTACTGCTCTTTTTTGGCATTGTTTTGATCAGATTATTTAGAATCTCTCATTAAAATATATATTTGTAGAAATTGCAATGTAGTCAAGATATTTGCATTTTTGTAATAAGGCTGCAGAGTATTCAGTGACCCACTCTAGTGTTTTGCATTTGGATGAGGAATAAGAGACCATGGATTTTGTGTATCAATGTCGTGCCTTTGGTTAATTTTGAAATTCTTTTGTCTTGTCTGTAATGGCCTCTCTTTATAGCCACATTCACCAATGCCTTATTTTAAGCAACTTAATTCCAGATCATGCATGCCACCGGACAGCTTGTGTACAAAAGAACTTCGAAAATTGCCAGGTCCTACGAAATTGTGGGCTTCGTTATTATTTACCTTGGGGCTGCTCAAATCTCCACTTAGGCATAGAAGCTGTTGCTGTCACTACAGGATATTTGGAAGGTTATATCATGTTCTTGCACATCAAGAACTCTTTCTGACAAAACTAAGCAGCAAGAAATCAATGCAAAAAGAAAACAATGATGAGCTGAATTGCAAATGTATGTGTTAATGCCTTACTATTACAAGACAGCAAGATGATACATTCAGATAATTCATTCATTCTCAGAATGCTGGAACCTCTCTTTGTTGCTTGTTAGAAAAAAACAGGTTATCAGTCTAGACATGACCCCCTCATCATCCTGGCACAGACTGGCCCTTCCTCCCTCTCCTTTCTGAGTGTTTTTGCTTCCCCCAAAGGTACTCCCTCAACCTAAGACCCTCACCCTGCCTGGCCCAGGCTATTCTGGGCAGTCACCTCCTTTACTTCAAGGAGCATTCTAGTTTCTTCAGCTGGGCCTGTCCTCAGCACCTCAAATCCACTTTATCAGGACACATAGTTTCTTTCTCCTTACTCTTTGCTGACCTCAATCCAGCACTGAGGAAGCTTGAAAATGTCCTCAACTTCTTCCACATTCAGTTTGACTTTGCAGAAAAGAAATATCTTTATCCTTTGAGGATGTGTTAGTTTTCAAATCTCTATGTGGCCTTGCATCCCATGATCAATTTTCATGAAGGCCTGAGTCAAGGGTGCTTCCCAGCGCATTTTCCCAAGGCTTACCTTTGTAATGATGTTCATTCAGCCCATCTGATATTGAAATAAAAGAAAGAGATTAAGAGAAAGTCAGAGGATGGATAAGGAAAACTATGAGGGGGATGAGGAGGAGACAAAGAAAGAGCAACTCGAACAGCAAAGAACAAATAGAGGAGAATATTGACATTCACTCTGGTAAATGGGAAACAAATTCCATTACTAAGGCTCTCAAAGAAGACACCTCTTTTGCTGGTTCGTGTATATGTATTTGTGGATGAGACCACAAATATAAGGGATTATTCTGCTGTAAATATTTTTGCTGCAGTTTTATCTTAGCATCTTTAAGGTTGTTTGTTTGTGTGTTTTTTTTTCCAAAGGGAGGAACAAATGAAATCTTTTCCTTTGATCAATGCATCTTAAAAGCAGCAAGCTTTGCTATAGACTTTTATAAACAGAATTTGCCCTTTTTAGTGTGAATCCTAGAAATCTAAAAGGCAGGGTTGTTCTTATAGGCGGATTTTTTGTTTAAAATCTTCAATGGCTCATCATCAACACTAAGCACATTTTAAAATTGAATTCTGAACCCTTATCTTTGGTTTGTATTAAAATGGAATACTACTTGGCCATAAAAATAAGGAAATCTTACTGTTTGCAACAGCATGGATGGGCCTGGAAAATATTATGCTAAGTGAAATAAGCCATTCAGAGAAAGACACATACCATATGTTCTCACTTATATGTGGAATCTAATAAAAAATAAATTAACTGACAAAATAGAAACAGACTCATTGATACAGAAAACAGATTGACAGCTGTCAGAGGGGAGAGTGGTTGGGTGGCTTGGTGAAAGAGGTAGAGCCATTGAGAAAACAAACAAACAAAGCCCATCACCAAACACACACATACAGATACAGACAAGATTACCAGATGGAAAGGAGATTGGGGGAAGGTGGAAGAAGGCAAAGGCGGGGGGGGGGGGAATAAATGGTGATGGAAAGAGACTTGACTTGGGATAGTGAGTGCAGTATGCAGATGATGTATTATATAGTTGTACCCTTGAATCCTGTATGGTTTTATTAACCAATGTCACCCCAATAAATTCAATAAAAAGATTACCCCAAATCTCTATTTAAACTCTTTTCTTTTTCAAGTAGACCTTCTTAACTTGGGCATAAACTTCTATAATATAGTTTATTTCTCAGAATATTAACACTTAAACTTTTGGATGACTGTCATTTCTGACATGAAATAAAAACAAAAATGTAGACAAAATGCACAGGTAGAAAACATGAAAATAAAGTGTTTCCTTGGCAGGGTTTCCCAGTGGTTGGAGCATTCTATCATATGCCAAAAAGTTGTGAGTTCAATTCCCAGTCAGGGCACATATGTAGACTGCATGTGGGAAGCAACTGATGGATGTTTTTCTGTATTCT
The DNA here is from genome assembly GCA_027563665.1 of Antrozous pallidus. Lineage (NCBI taxonomy): Eukaryota > Metazoa > Chordata > Mammalia > Chiroptera > Vespertilionidae > Antrozous > Antrozous pallidus. Next base: position 135,431,269 of record CM050509.1, on the reverse strand, counting down.
CTCTCTCTCTCTCTCTCTCTCTCTCTCTCTCTCTCTCTCTCTCTCTCAAATCAATAACTACATATCCTCAGGTGAGGATTAAGAAAAAATAACTGTTATCTTTAATGTCAGTGGGAAATTGACGTGGTATTTACTCTCGGCTGCTTAAGCTTATGTAACGTTACTTAAACTTGGTTTGATACTTTAAGAGTCATATATGTGTCCATGTGTACACATGCATAAGAAAGAAAGAGACAGAATATCTCTCAATATAGTGTGTACAGGATAATTGGTTAGAAGGTTTAGAAGGTGAGAAATGGTTGATTATGACTGTGACCCACCCAGCCTAGGGTTCTTCCATCAACCAGAAGTAAGGTATCCTATATAATAAAAGCTTAATATGCTAAGTCGTCCTCAGTCGTTTGTTCAACCAATCAAAACATAATATGCTAATGATATGCTAAGGCTGCTCAACCATTCACTATGATGTAATTGACCACTAGGAGGCAGATGCTCCAACCCATAGGTTAGCTTGCTCCTGGGGTCCTGCTGATTAGGACTGAGCAAGATGGGCCAGACATGCCCTGGAGCCCTCCCATGGTCCCTGCTTGGCTGGCCAACTTCCCCTGTCCCTTCCTGGCCCCAATCATGTACCTGTGGGGTCCCTCAGCCTAGGTTGTGCCCTCTTGCAATCCAGGATCCCTTGGGGTATGTCAATCCCACTGGCCAGGTTGAGGGACCCCACTGGTGCATGAATTTGTGCACCAGGGCTTCTAGTAGATCATAAAAAGTGAAGATTGTTCCCTGATGTCACTTTTAAAGATGATGTCTGTGATAGCTTCTTTTCTAGACAATTGTAGTTTTGAATTGTTAAATTATCTTGCTTATACACGCTTTTGAAATAAGTAATTCTGTAAATATCCTATCTAATAAAGATGGAATATGCAAATTTACCATCACTCCACAACAAAAGATGGTGGTGCCCACAGCCAATAAAGAGGAAATATGCAAATTGATGTGACAAAGATGGCAGTGGCCGGGCTGGAATGCTTGCATCGTTGCCATGGCAATGACGCAGGTGTTCTGCCACACCCCAGCTGCTCCAGGCCTCTGGGAAGCGTGTGCATGGGTGGAGTGGCTGGGGTGGAGCAGGATGCCTGCTATGAGGGGGGTTGGGGGTGGGAGGAGCTACAGCAGGGCAGCAGGGCTGGAGTAAAGATGGAAGGTGGCTCTAGCCAGAGTGAGGGCAGAAGGCAGCTCTGGCCAGAGGGAAGGGAGAAGGCAGCAGCCAGAGCAAAGGCCTGAGTCCCAGGTGCTGGAGGGAAGCCCGTGTCAGCAGCCAGGGGAAGGAAGGCCTATTCTTGCACAAATCTTCATGCATCAAGCCTCTAGTTTCATAATATTTCTAGATGTTGGGATTAGATCTATGTTCCCCTTATTGATGTTTTTTATGGTTTTATAGATTTCTGTTGTATTAACCTTGGCTTTCTTCAACAAATATAGTAACTGAATGGTGTCTATATACTAGTTCTTTAACTTCTGCATGCCATAGTATTTTATCTCAGTATGCAATCTTCTCATTCCTTCCACTTTCTAAAAATGAGGTTATATTTTAATTTTAAAATTGCTGTTAACTGAGAACCTATTATGAATCTGACTCAGAGATGTCATAAGTAGATGTCTAATGAAAACAATTTGAGAAGCTAAGTATAATTTGCCAAAGCATGTAATCTGTTTGCTAATACTTGGTTCATTCATTTATTAACCCGACTTTCATCTTCTCATCTTCCTATCTGCTCTTTCATCCATTCATGCGTCCATCCACCCCCTTATATTAAGCTATTCTCCATCATTTTATCAACCCCCCTCTCCATCCATTTAACTCCCATCTCATTTCCCCTCCCTCCCCCATCTATTCATCTATTCATCCATTGCATATGATGATCTTGCACATGTCTTGGTATTTTTAATACAAAGTTGAAAAAGATAGTTTCTGTCCTCCAGAAGTTTAAAATCTGAGTGGGGAGACAAACTAAATTAAAAAAAATCCTTATGAAGATTTTAAACTTCTTGGTAAAAAAACAATCTTCAACCACAGTGGCCCAATCACAGTAAATGTGTGTTTGACATTCTTTAATAGTTATTGTTTTAAAAGACAGTGCTAATTCTACTTTACCAACTGAATGTTTTATTCCTGTATTCTTCTGACTTCTCATTTAAATGTACAGCATTTTTATAATGGGCTAAAAGGGTATGCTTTTAAAATGGAAATAAGAAATATAGAAGTAGGTGTTACATGGAATTAAGGGCCCACTGGAATGTGCAAATTCAGTAAGGGTTAATAACTGAGAATGTAATCGTTTTAAGAAGTCTTGCCATTTTTTTTCCCAGTAGCGGGAAACTAATGATTTTTGTTTCTTGGTGGTGGGGAGGGAGAGGGCAGGGATGGTTTCTTAATTATGAAATAAAATTGTTTAGATTTTTAAGTAGTATTATTCCTGTTAGGAGCTGCCCCAGGAAGCCACATCAAAGGCAGCTGTGTGTGTGTGTGTGTGTGTGTGTGTGTGTGTGTGTGTGTGTATAGTGTGCTAGTCTGGGTCTTGGTGACAGACCTGTTCTGTCAAACTTGTATTTAATTTCATTGTTTAAATGGGAAATTAGTGTTTTCTTTCTGGCTGAGAGAGCAATTTCTTTCCTGCCTTGTTTTCTAGCCATCAAGTCCATATTTGCATTTTAATTAAGAATAAAGATAACTCTTGGAGCTGAAATTTGGATAAAAGCTGTGAATATTTACTATTGGGAAGAGCCTTGTTAATATAAGCCTACCTATTTAAAACCATAGTTTAAAAATGTTACACTGAAATTTATCTTTTTCTTTTTAATAATTTGTATTTTTAATTCATGTTTTCTTTTTTATTAATAAATCTTCATTGTTGAAAATATTATATATGTCCCCTTTTTCTCCCCATTGCCCTCTGCCCTCTCCCACCCATTTTCCCCCTAAGACTTCACCACCCACTGCTTGTGTCCTTGGGTTATGCATACATGAGTTCATTGGTTGATCTCTTCCCCAGCCTGCACCCTTCCCTGCCTTCCCTCTGAGGTTTGACAGTCTGTTCGATGTTCTATGTCTCTGCGTCTATTTTTGTGCATCAGTTTATGTGGTCATTAGATTCCACATGTAAGTGAGATCGTGTGATACTGACTGGTTTATTTTGCTTAGCATAATGCTCTCTAGGTCCATCCATGCTGTTGCAAATGGTAAGAGTTCTTTCTTTTTTTTCCAGCTGCATAGTATGCCATTATATAGATGTATCAGTTTTATAATCCACTCATCTGCTGATGGACACTTAGGCTGTTTCCAAATCTTAGCTACTGTAAATTGTACTACTGTGACAAAAGGGTACATATATTCTTTCTGATGGGAGTTCTTGGAATATATTCCTAGAAGTGGGACCATTGGGGAAAATGGGAGCTCCATTTTTATTTTTTTGAGGACTCTCCAAACTGTTTTCCACAGAGACTGCATCAGTCTGCATTCCCACCAGCACTGCATGAGAGTTCTCTTTTCTCCACATCCTTGCCCACACTTGTCATTTGTTGATTTGTTGATGATAGCCTTTCTTAACAGGTACCTTTATTGCCCTTTTGATTGGCATCTCTTGGATGATCAGTGACTCTGAACAATTTTCATATGCCTTTTAACCTTCTGTATGTCCATTTTGGAGAAGTGTCTATTGAGGTCATTTGGCTATTTTTAATTGGGTTATCTTCCATTATTAAGTTGTGTGAGTTCCCTGTAGATTTTAGAGGTTAACCCATTATTGGATGTATCATTGGCAAATATGTTCTCCCATGGAGTGGGCACACTTGTTATTTTATTGATGGTTTCTTTTGATGTGTGGAAGCTCTTTATTTTGATGTAGTCTCATTTGTTTATTTTCTCCTTAATTTTCATTGTACTAGGAGATGTATCCATAAACATGTTGCTACAAGAGGTGTCTGAGATTTTTCAGCCAATGGTTTCTTCTAATATTTTTATGGTTTTACATCTTACATTTAAGTCTTTTATCCATTTTGAGTTTATGTGTAAGGTGTAAGTTGGTGATCCAGTTTCATTTTTTTGCATGTATCTGTCTAATTTTCCCAACACCATTTATTGAAGAGGCTCCATTGTATGCTCTTGCCTCTTATGTCAAATATTAAATGACTTGGGTTGATTTCTGGGTTCTCTGTTCTGTTCAATCGGTCTATATACCTGTTCTTATGCCAATACCAGGCTGTTTTGAGTACAGTGGCTTTGTAGTACAACTTGAAATCTGGTATTGTTATTCCTCCAACTTTGTTTTTCTTTCTCAAGATTGCTGCAGCTATTTAGGGTCTTTTTTGATTCCATATAAATTTTTGGAAATTTTGTTCTAGCTCTGTGAGATATGTTGTTGGTATTTTAATAGAGATTGCATAGAAGCTGTAGATTGCCTTGGTAGTATGAACATTTTAATGATGTTGATTCTACCAATCCATGAGCACGGTATATCCTTCCATTTGTATATATCTTCCTCTCTGTTTTTCAATGTCTTATAGTTTTCCAAATATAGGTCTTTTACCTCCATACTTGAGTTTATTCCTAAGTATATACAATTTGACCCCACAGAGATACAAAGGATCATAAAAATGCTATGAACAACTCTACTCCAATAAACTGGACAAGCTTAACCAAATGGACATATTTCTAGAAAAATACTATAGTCCAAAACTCAATCAGCAAGAACCAGAAGACCAGAATAGAAGGGTAACTATTGATGAAATCAAAGCTGTAATAAAAAAAAAAAACTCCCGGCAATCAAAAGCCCTGGATCATATGGCTTCACAGGGAAGTTTTACCAAACATTCAAAGAAGACAACCCATCCTCCTCAAGGTATTCCAAAAAATTCAGAGAGAAGGAATACTGCCAAGCTCTTTCTATGAAGCCAGCATTACCCTAATCCCAAAACCAGATAAAAATACTACAAAGAGAATTACAGGCCAATATCCCTGATGAACATAGATGCTGAAATCCTCAACAAAATTCTAGCAAATTGGATCCAGTAAGACATTAGAAAGGTCATACACCATGACCAAGTGGGATTTACTCCAGGGATGCAAGGCTGGTACAAGATTCACAAATCAATAAATGTGATACATCACATAAACAAACTGAGAGATAAAAATTGCATCATCATATCAATTGATGTAGAAAAAGCATTTGACAAAATCCAACACCCTTTTTTAATAAAAACTCTCAGCAAAGTGAGACTAGAGGGATCATAACTCAATATAATAAAAGCCTTATATGACAAACCTACAGCCAACATGATACTCAATGGACGAAATCTAAAATCATTTCCCCTAAGAACAGGAATAAGACGGGGATGCCCACTCTCACTACTCCTGTTCAACATAGTACTAGAAGTGCTAGCAATTTCGATCAGACAAGAAGAAGAAAGAAAAGGCATTCAAATTTGAAAGGAGGAAGTAAAACTGACTCTATTCACAGATAACATGATACTGTATGTAGAAAACCTTTAAGACTCCATCAGAAAACTACAATTTAATGAATTGGGCAACATGGAACGATATAAAATCAATACCCAGAAATCTATGGAATTTTTATACACTAATAATGAACTCTCAGAAAGGCAAACCAAACAAACAACCCCATTTACCATTGCAACAACAAAAAAATTTAATGTTCACTTTTTAAAAATACGCTATAACTGACATATAGGAATGTGAATAAATGACAAATTATGTTCGCACATACACATACACATACACCTGACCACCAACCAGATCCAGATATGGAATATTTCCAGTGTTCCAGAAAGTTTCCTTGTGCACCTTTTGAATCAATAGTCATACCTCTCTTCCCACAACAGTAACCACTATTCTTACCTCTTTCATATATTCACTTTGCTTATTTGAACTTCATACAAATGGAATCATATAGTATGTATATTGTGTTGAGGCTTCTTTTGATGAATATTATGCCTATGGTATTTATCTATATTGTTGTGTATTGAAGAGCTGTTCTGTTTGTTTGGATTGCTGTGCTGTATTTTTATATAATGACTGATTTTTGACCACTTCCCTAGGTGTGTTATCTTAAAACCATAATAAGATTGAGCTAACATCTTCTATTTTTCCATTTATATTTGCTAGTTTCCCCCCTCCCCTAATGATGTAATTGAGGTCCATAATCATCAATTAAATAACAAAAAATCATTATACCTACTATGTTCCCAGCATCACTGGGGATTAAAGAAGTATAGGAAATGATCCTTGCCATCAAATCTCTTACACTTCATTTAAAGTAAATATACTTTATGCTTTTATTCACAGACACTTTTATCACGGTTTCTGCCTAAGTTCTAAGACAATGAAATTACTACCTGAGTTGCTTTAAGTTGGGTTTGTCTGACTTCTTTGTTTTGACAACAGTGATAGAGGCAGCTAATGATTCAGTCCATCAATCTGTCAGTTTTTATTGAAAATCTACTTACTATGTGTTCAGCATGTGCTTCATCTAGATAGTTCTCTTCTAATCCAGTTTCTCACGGTAGGTACTATTGACATTTGGGGCTGGGCAGTTCTTTGTTGTGGGCACTATTCTATGTACTATAGGATGTTTAGCAGCATCCCTGGCGTCTACCTACTAGAAACCAGTAGCACCCCTATCCCCCTGCCATGATAACAAAAAAATGTGTCCACACATTACCAGAATCACCCTTGTTGAAAACCACTGTTTTAAACATACTGCTACTGCTTCCTTCATTTTAGTTCATGCACCTGTTTGAATACTAACTGTGTACTTCTGTTAGGAAGAACCTTTGGAGGAAAAAGGAAGGTGGTCTCCAAGTTCTCCTTTTGTTATGTACCTGGATAAGCAAATGACACAGATTTCATTTCTAGGGGTTGGAAAACAGTATGAAAGAAAGCCCCAAGGTAGAAATTGGTACGCTTTTATGCTAGCTATTGACAGGGCAAAAGTCAAACTTAAAAGTGGTAATTCTTAAGAATCTATTGGTAGTTTGAATCTCCCAAGTGATTTTTAGAACTTTTTAAAATTCAAGAACTTCTAAGACCACCACAGTTTAGAATTATGCCTTGAGTAGCAGCCCTGGAATAGGCATAAAGTTCCTATACTATATTTTACTATGAGGTTTTTACCAGGGTTCCAACTGGCATTTGCAGCTGGAGTTTGATCAGAGAAATTCTTGTCCTAAAATATGAAAAACCTTGAACAATAAAAGCACAATGCCAATGGATTTTCATTTATTTATTTAGAACCTGCCTTAGTTTTAGGAAGGATTTAAGATGGTTGTCATCATTTCATGTGCTGTCTTCAACATTAATTTAAAATATCAACCAGAGTAGATATATTAGAGAGAGCAATATCAGAATCATTGCTTAGAAGACAATTTGAGAAGGCCTCTCCTCCTCTTTCATCTAACCTTCAAAAAGGACCTCCCCTAACCAGACAGTCCGGTGAAGTAATGAGTTAATTATAGATTTGGAAGAGTTAGCATGCGAGCCTTGTCTGTCTTGCCTCTGGCCCCCTGTCTGCTCGGCTGCCTCCTGGTTAGGAGCCTTTGGCAGTACTCAGGTTGGGGATGAGATACCTTGGCAGACTTGGGTAGGCATCAAAGACACCGGGAAGAACCCAGCCCAGTTTCTGGCAATTGTGTCTGTCACTAGGTTTTATGCCTGTGTTCAAAATATTCCATTTCTCCATCTGTGAAATGGAGATAATCCTTCCTCACCTTGCAGGGCTATTGGGAGGATTAATTAGCTAATGTTCTTCAAGTGCTTTGAAGTTGAAAAGGCTTGTGGAAGTGCTAAGTAGTATTAAGGAAAGGCAGCCAGTGCTTGCTGGAAATGCCCTTACTTTCCTCCAACAGTTGTGTTTCCCTTGACTTTTAAGTATGTTTCTTGGAGCAAAGTGCTTTCTCAGTGGGCAGGTCGATGCACTAATCAGTATAGAACAAAGACAGTGCCGCTTTATTTTATGCCTCGGTACTAATTTGGCTTATCAGTTGGCATGACTTCTGAAGGTCTTTAGCTCAAAATATTTTAATTATCAAGTTCTGGTGGTTGCCCATGGTGAGCTTAATCTAATTTGGGGTGGAGGGAGGAGATGGGGTTAGAAGAGGTCAAGCCAGATGGCCTTGAGTTGGAAGGATTTCTTGAAATGGAGTCATTTTTGAAGTTATGACAGCTGAGAAGCTTCAAGGGAGAGAGAACCTGAAAGTGCTGTGTATTCCCCTTACTTTTACAACAGGAATAGAATTTCCACTGACTTAACAGTAGCTTGCTCCTTGAGGCTGTCATTCCTTCCAATTATGACTTTCATAAGATAAATTTCTCCTTTCCAGCCCAGATTTAATAGAGGGATTCCATGCGAGGATTGATTGATTGGGCATGCCAATTGCAGCTCATCAATTTATCCTTTGCTGCCCTAAGGTTTGTGTATTAGGATGGAGTTTGCAGTGAGGGGCCTGGATGCAGAGCTTTGTTGAGAAGCATGTCTATGCCTCTTGCACTAGTGGCTTCTTTACATCTTGCAACCTTTTCAGAATCTTTTCTAGGCACGTTATTATTTGTAATATCTCCCTTAAGCCTGAAAAAAGAAAAGTAGTAGTACTAGGAGTACTCATTCATTTGTTGATTTGAATCTTTTAATCTTAAAAATTCTATGGCAGTTTGTAATTTAAATGATGCTTAAAGTGAATCCTTGTATAAGGCAAAGTATCTTGTATGTTCCTGTTGACTTTATTAGGTGTGTTTGTGTGTGTGTGTGTGTGTGTGTGTGTGTGTGTGTGTGTGTGTGTGTGTTTTGGGGGATGAGACTAAAGACCAATAGGCAACATACCATAAGATCTCTTCCCCAGTGACTCTCTGGAAAGGGTAATGCTTATGTCATATTGGTGGGGCAGATCACAGGGTCAAGAAAATGGGTAGAAAGATGAGAGGCTGGCATTTATAGATCTTTCTTTTTAAAACAGGTCTGCTTATCTGTCTTGTATTTATTCATATCCATTTCTGAAACCAAGGCTGCAGATTCACTTCTTTTCTAAGGCCTCTTGGCAATCTTCCTAGGAATGGAAGAGTTTATTTTGATCGGTGTCCGGTGAGTGTAGCTCAGCCATGATGGAACTCAACCTGTCAAACTCGCAGAAAAATGTCCATTATATATCCCAGCTGTTTCTTAAGCATGCTTCCTAAGAGCTATTCCATTTGTTAGTTGTCAGAACAATGTAGAATAATTGCTGCAGAGCCTTGGATGTCATCAGCCACCTTTGTTTATACACCAGTACTTTCTTTATTAGCCAGTCAATGTTTGGCAAAGAGAAAGAACAGGTTAAGAACTTTCCCTGATGAGTTGCTGCCTATAGTCTCGGCTATCTTCTAGCATAAGGAAATTGAGGAGGAATTTGGTTTTTCATGTTTTCCCTCTGGCTTATGAGAACTGGGGAGGACTGTCTGAGGCTGAATTCAGGCACCTCCATTGACATTGGCAAAGATGAACGTCTGAGCTAATGCATCACCTTAGAAATTGGATCCAATTGCTGCTGGGAGAGGAATGCTTGGCTACCCTGAGCATTAAAATAGGTTATGTTGATTTCACCTCTCAACACTCCTTTGTGGAGTCATCAGAGATGCAGGCAGGATGAACCAAATAACTTTGGTTCTCTCTGGGTCCCACGGACATTGGAACTGGAGACTTTAGTGTTGAATGACTAAGGAAGAGTGCTGCCCGAATTTTTCTCACAAACCTGAATGCATTTTCCTCGTGAAGCAAAGGTCAGTCCATTCTCCAACCCAAGGGATTTTAATTTCTTAGAAACTAAAGTGGCATGCTGGCATCAGCTTGTGCCAGCACTGAAAAACTGATTGTGACATCTCTTCCTAACTTGCTTTCAATGACATCATTGGTGTCTTGAAATCTAACATGGTGAGAGTATTGACACCACAGAAATTGGCAAATGCTGCAAATCGGGGCTCCCCAACATCCAAGCTGTTTGTTAAATATCTAACAGCACACATAGAAAGTTATTCTCACCCCTCACATCTCCTTAGCCTTAATGATGGGCTGTTTAGCTTAAGGGGAAGAAACTCCCTTTGCTGTGCTTTCATTGTGTGTACTGGTTGTATGAGGCAGACTGCTCCTTTTCGTCTCATCTACTATACTAAACCTGAGAGACAGCATTGTGGTGTGGGCCATGTGGCAGAAGATGTCAGGGTGAGCATTCGGTTTCTTTCGCTAATAAGCTATATGGCAGGTCATTTTACCTTTCTAGTCCTCAGCTTCCTCTTCACTATAATAAAAAAATAATATGGATCATTAGAGGATGACTAAGTTTCCTTTTAGCTTTGACATGCTGTGCTTTGATGAGTGCTTAGCTACTAGGAAATGTCATATATTTTAAAGGCTTGGGACCCTTCAGAGCTTTCTCATTTTCTGTCTGGACCTTGGGCTCCCAAGAATTTCACTTCTATCTCCACTTTTCCAGCATGAATGAATGGGGCTACTCCAGGTGAAAATCATCACTAATGAGTTCCTTTTATTTGGAGGTGTCAAAGCACTCAAGGCAGCAGTTAGTACCCTTCATGGTCACCCTCCAAGGAAGGTTTGTGTGAGTGTGCCTGCTATACAAGGGGTTTATAATGGTGGTGAACTGAGGGTCTGGAATTATCGGCTTTTCTTTTCATGATCAGAAAAGAGGCTACTTCCTGTTTTAAAGAAGTTCCAGTTTTTATATTAGTCTGATGTATATAGCCCCAGATTACTTGCTGTGCTTGGCATGGCTGACTTGCCAACAGAACAGCTGCATAGGTTTTTGCTAGTCCAGAATATTTTAAAATACTTGTTTAAATAAGGCGTTGTCTTCAAAAATCATTTATAAGAATAGTGGTATGGGTTTGTATTGGGGATTGAGGATGGACTTAATGGAATAGTAGATGGGATAAAATCCACCTTTTTATGGGATGCCTAGAAGGAAAAGAGGGGCTAATAGGGAATTAGGATTGACCACAGACTTGGTAACTTTGTGATTTTACTTAGAACCTTGTCAAGACATATTGGCCCATATTTCAGCATTTGCAGAAATATGTATCTACGGGATGAGCCCTCTCTGCCAAATGACATGTGCCAACTCATGCCAGTTGTTACTGTGATTGTGTTTATGAGACCATTCATTCTTGAATCAGGAATCCTGAATGCTTTTCGAACTATTTGTAGGGTTGGTTACCCACCCCACCATCCCAACTGCATTGTTTGCGTTTATTGGCTGCGGCGATGATTTCCACAGCTGAAGGTTTGTGTCCTTGAATCTGCCACCAAAAGCATAAGCTGTGTGAAGGGCTGGAAAAGAAGTACATTCATCTAGGATACAACTTCAGAGAAAAATAATGTTTTGGCCTGTACAGACAACAGAGACTAACTGCAAACCTCTTAGATTCAGACTGCCAATAGTGGCCCAACTCAAGAGTTTTTCAAACTTTTCTTGTTGAAATACTCCCAAAATATGTTTAAAGATTAAGGATCTACCTTGTTCATTTTACATTTGATATCTGAATTTTTGATAACTTTAATTTATTGAAAAATGTATTCTTCAGCACATTGTATATTCTCACTGCTCAAAGTGTGATTCATGGACCAGCAACATCAGCATCCTCTGGGATCTTGTTAGAAATGCAGAATCTCAAATCCTTCCCTGGTCTCACTAAATCAGAATCAGCATTTTAATAAGATTCCCAGGTGATTTATGTGCACATTAAAGTCTGAAAAACACTGGTGTATATCATACACATGCTTTAAGTGTATCTTTATAAAAATCTTTCAGTTTATGAAAAAGGTCTGTTATATGCCCTCATTGGAGAAGCCATTTCTTATCGTCAAACCAACCAGCCAAACCAAGCTGGCTTTTTGTCAGTAAAAAAAAAAATTGACTTTATTTGTTGATTCAATTGAATGGGTTAAAATGTGTGCTTGACCAATCTCCTTCCTTCTGAGTTTTGATTCTAGGATGACTGGGTAGCTGAATGGCTAGATAAATATATAAGGTACAAAGCTGTGCTATGAATCTGTCGCCTGAATAACATATTATTTCTCATTGAGGGTTTCTTTGATTTATTCTTGAAATTCTCCCTCTATACTGATGCTGTCTTTTTTTTTAAATTATTTTTTATTGATTTTTTGCAGTATAATAGTAGTACATGTTTTCCTTTCCCCCTCCCCCTTATCCTCCCCCCAGTCTCCCCCACCCCCCAGCACATATTCCCAGCTTCCCCCTCCTCCCCGCCCCAGTGTCTTTCATTCATTGGTTATGTTCATATGCATGCATACAAGTCCTTAGGTTGATCTCCCCCCGCATCTGCCTCCCATCCACCCAAGCCTCCCCCTGTAGCTTGACAGCTAATTACCCTTCTGGATACCAGGAGTTTTTTTTTGCTCCTTGGTAAGATTGAGGATTGGTGGGAAAAATATACTTTTTTTTTTAGTAAAGGGGAAAGGAAGAGCAGTGGAAAAAAAAAAACGAGGAGAAGCAGGGAACCACATATCTGACAAATTAGCTTTAGCGGAACAACATATGAAAGAAAGCTGAGGATCTAGAAATTGAAACTCTTAAAGCTATCCATATGTCCCTATACTGCCAGAAAGTCTTTTGGCACCCAGTGGTGGGTGAACCCCAGTTTAAGAATGTGGAGTTGAAAAATGAGTTAATACCGTTTTGGAAATTCTTGGATTCAAACCTTTTACTCTCTCTTCTATGCTTGATTTTGTGTTTGTGTGTATCTGTGTGTACATGCATACACACTCAAGTATGTCAAATTAAAGAAACTTAGTCCCAGTTCACCACAACCAAAGCTTCTGCCTATTCCCTCATCTACTCTTGAATTCCAACTTCAACTGAATTTATCAAATATTTATTTAAATATCTTCTGTGCTTCGGGTACTGTACATCAGGTACATGGGTATATAGAGGTGACAAATGCAGACATAGGTAAACAGTCACCATTAATAACCAATGCAAACACTTGTGGGAATCATATAGAGATTTTCATAGGATTCTGAAAGAAGAGATGGCAAGAAACTCCCAGTGTTATTCCAGCAAATCAATATCCTTATTATGGGGGAAAGTTCCTAATAAAGGCTATTGAAGTCTGTTAAAGAAAAGATGCATCTGCCTCTGTGTGTATGCACACGCATATGTGCTATAGCTCAAACTATCACAAACCTGCAATGTTATCCAAGTGCTTTCATGTTTAATCCCCTTTGATTCGGTCCACAGTAACATCAAGTGTTTCTGTGGGCAGTTTCAAGGCATCTTAGGAGACTTGCTGAGAATCAAATCCAGTAAGGCCTTCAGAGAAATTGGAAAAGGGGAACTTCATTGGTTTTTTAGGCCAGTCTTATAATTTGATTATTTTTTTCTGTCTGAGAAACACATGTACAGTCTGTTATCACCTATTAGGAATGTGTCCTGCCAATCACAAATTTAAGATGAGAAAAAAATGCTTGATTGGGGAGAAAGCAGCACCTTAAGGGTACTGTGGCTGTTACCACTCTGGGGCAAATCCAGGGTCTAGGCCTAAGGAAAGAAATGGCACAGAGAGACTCTTCTGTCCTTGACCTGTGTGACTTGTTGACCCTGCTCCTGAGGTCAGGTTATTGCTGAGTTGCTGTTAGTACTGATAATTGTAAAATGTTCCTCTCATACCTGAGGTGTAAATGGTGAGAATGTTCTCCAGGTGGTATTACAGAACTTCTCACTATTACTGTCTGGGGGGCCTTCGGCCCCAGTCCTCTCCCCTCAATGCAGCCTGGCTTACAGAACTTGCTGCCTTCTTCCCGTAGCCCTCTTTGGTTAATTTGGCCAAAGGCTGGGGAACTCATGAAAGAGGCCCAGCGAAGGAGAGGGTGGAGGAGTGGACATCCTTGAATATCTAGAGACTAGTAGTAGTCCCTGCCACATTTCTTTTTGTTTTTGTTTTTCTTTAGTTTGGTCATTTAAATTTTTACTGGATGCTAAAAATTCATTGAATAGAGAGCTTACTTTTTAAAGCATTTAAAAATGACAGCTTTGTTGATATATAATTCACGCATTTAAAGAATACAGGTATGTTGTTTTTCGTATATTCACAGAGTTGTGTAGTCATCACTACAGTCAATTTTAGAACATTTTCATCACCACAGAAAGAAACTCTACCCATTAGCAGCCACTCCCTATCCCCATCTGCCCCAGCAACCACTAATCTACTTTCTGTCTCTATGGATTTGATTATTCTGGACATTTCATGGAAATAGAATCACACAATAAATGACCTTTTATGTCTGGCTTCCTTCACTTAGTATAAATTTTGAAGGTTCATCCATGTTATAGCATACAAAAGTATGTCATTAGTTTTATAGCTGAATAATATTTCATTTGTTTATCCATTCATCTGTTGTCCTACCTTTTGATCATTATGCTGTTATAACCATCTGTGAACATGTTTTGAGTGAACATGTATTCTCATTTCTTTTTGGTCTATGCCTATGATTAAATTGCTGGGTCATATGGTAACTCCATGTGACCTTTGCAGGAACTGGTTATACATTTTTGACCTGTTATTGTTCTGTGAGATTTGGAGGTAGGAAATGGGAGAGGAGTTAAGTTATTATGGGATAGATGTTGGTGGAACTCAGCAGTGAGGGCACAACAATTGCGTCTTCTTCAGTCTTTTGTGTTCTTGTTTTCCAGAGACTAACAACCCTCTTGGGTCTGTGATCCCGGCCAGAGGTAGGGATTTTTGATTTTTAACCTCTCATGAGGGATGTCTGTGAAACACGACTCGCTAGAGTGCTTGATGGACTGTCAGCTTGTATGTGCAGGGAACACAAACCAGCTGTTCAGCTCTGTTAGCTCCTGTCTCATCTGGAACTGCCTTTCATAGGTTCCCTTCCTTAAACAATGGCTCAAGTTATAGCTTTACCATTGCCAGCCCACTTTAATTGGGTCCTTTGTTTCATATCTGTTATTGGTGTAGTGTCTGGGCCTTGACTGGAGGGTCATGCTTTTTTATTTTTAAAATTCAACAGTTTAATAAGATGTTTGATGGATTCCCATTTCATGAAAAATGGGAGGAGTGTGTGTGTGTGTGTGTGTGTGTGTGTGTGTGTGTGTGTGTATGTGCGTGTGCTGGTGAGGAGGAGCATGGCACACTAAGGAGAAATTATCTTTAAACCATAATCACATCAGACTAGAAAATCTTCCACTTTTTTATATAGGACCTCTTTCCAGGGGCTTTAATTGTTAAATGACAAAAGGGTCTTGAAATGCCAGGAGAAACTTTCATCACTTATGTTCTCGATCACACAGAACAAATTTCTCCTGCTTTGTTGAACTGACCTGAATTTGGGGTGGGATGCCTTCCCTGACTTACATCATCTGCAGGTTTTAGCTCCAAGTTTCATTTATGTGTCTTCAGTGTGTAGCAGTGGCTCAGATTATGGCAAAGCCTGGCCTTGAAATTCCTTGATCTGAAATTCAAGACCATCCATGATTTAGGGTGTAGCAGATAAGATTGAGGGTCATAGAGGTGGAATGCCTGAGGCTAAATCCAGCTCTGGATGAATCTGGGCAAGTGGGGTAGCCTCTTGGAGTTTAGTGTTCTCATCTGTAAAATAGGAATAAGAAAAGCTACTCATGCGGTTGGTGGGCAGATAAAATAGGTTGACAAATGTAATACACTTAGAAGGTACTTAGTCTACACCTAACTGTATTTGTTGTTATTATTATTGTCATCAAATGTTGGCCCAGCTCAGATTTATGTGAAGATGCATCTGTATGAGTGTCTGTCTTGCTCACTACTGGGTGCGTGGTACAAAGCATCATGCCTGGCATATAATAATAAATGTGCAATAAATACTTGTTGAATGAATGAATACTTGAATGAGTGAATGTATTTTCCCATCTGGGAGCAATCCATTGCTCTCAAGACTTTGATAGTTCTTTGTCTGTACCCCTTTTTATGGAGTTTTTCACATTTAACCTTTATTAGAGTTAATTGTGCTTTAAATGTAACTCCCTTATCCAGATGGTCAGCCCTTGGAGAGTAGAGCCTAGGTCAATTGTATTGGTATTTCCTGTGAGGCTTTGCATGGAGGGCAATAAATATTTGGTAAATAATTAATCCCCTTTGGAAACCATGCTCTTAAACCATTAAATTGCCAAGTGTTTTTTACTGGATGGAAACACAGAGACATATGTGCACAGAGAGGGTATCCTTTCAACAATTTCATGGCATATGGCTTTCTTTTTTCCTAAAGGAAGTGATAAAGGTAAAAGTTAAAGAGGTGGGTAACAGTGGGAGCCAGAGACTCATAATAAATAAAAATGTGAGTTCAGTTCAAAGAACAGGTTGATGTTAAAGTTTTATTGGAGTTGAACAATTTTAGAAAATATATAGGTTTCATTCTGCTTTGAATTCTTTCAAATGTGTGTGGTGCTTTTTTTTTTAATAAAAGCACACCAAAAACATTTAGTTCTGTTTGAAAAATAATGAATTATTTGCGCGGAGTTCTGGATTTTGAAGATAATCTTCGTTACTGTGCTTCTTTGGTTCATGGTTGGGAATGCTGTGATTATCTAGTGGGGAGCTGAGGATTATCTCTTTTTCGGACTTGGCTGGTTAGAGAGAATGATAAGTTACTTGGCCAGTGGTCCAGAATAGAGCAGGCTTGGTCAATACACAGGCTGTACTCCTTCCTGGATTCCCAGAGGACAGGTGACAGGTCAAGGGGTGGTACATGCCAACTGGCACTTGCATAGATTTTTCTGTTTTATTTAGGATCCCGTAACATTTGGCCTAGCTGAGAAGTAGGGAAGTGTGTTACATTGAACTACTTCTCACATATTCTATAGAAAGAAGCCATGTGTATCGAAACAGTAGTATGGACTGGGTCAAGATGACTTTTCTCACTTTGACCTTTGAATTTATGAATTATGTGTACCCTGAAGTTTGGGTAAACTGGCAAAAAAATTTAATACATTATCCGTAGTAAGCCAACTGTTGTGACACACTCAAACCTCAGTGACTTATCCCAGAAAATTATTTCTCACTCACGCTACGATTTAATGTGGGTTGGCAGGGAGCAGAGGAGTGTGCTCTGCTACACATGGTCACTCAAGGACCCAGGCTCCTTCTGTCTTGTGCCTACAACCTCCCTTAGGTCCTCAGAGTTCTCTACTGGGTCCTCAAATTTAGCCAGCAGTCAGGAAATGAGAGAGACAGCAAGTGTTGGGGAGTGTGAGGGCAGTTTTTATGGTCCACGGCTAGACGTGATGCTTATCACTTCCACCCACATTCTATTGGCCAGCCTCAGTTTATGGTTACACTAGTCACAGGGAAGCTGAGAAACATTATCTATCATTGTGCCCAGAGGAAAGGCAAATGGTTTGATGAAAAACTAGTCAATCTTTGCCACAAAAATCAAACTGGAAATACCCTCTCTCGGTTGTCATAAGGAGGGGCAGGGTATTTTACTGTGGTTTGGAAAATGCTTGACTAAAAATTGCTATCAGTGTGTTGTTCTAGGGAAGGGACTGACACTGAATAAGCCAAGGGCAAGCATTTGTTCAAACAGTTTTTTTTTAATGAAGCATCTCTCTTGGGTCTGGCATTATGTTGGGCACAGGGGCTGTGATGGTGAAACACCAGAATCAACAACCCCTGTCCTTTAGAAGCTGTCATCTGTCAGAAGACGGCCATTGAATGTGCAGATTGCATACAATCTGAGGACAATGTGGGGGAAAGTAGGTGTGCTGTGGGAGCACATTGCTAGAGGCCTATGCAGATCTGGGAAAGCAAGAAAGGTTTCCAGAAACAAAATGGCATTTATATTGAGACCTGCAAGAGGAGGACTAAGACTTAGCTAACTGAAGAAAGGCAGGGCAGTGGTATGGGTGTGTTCTAGACTCAGTGGGTCACCGCCTTAACTGAATTTTGGAGCCACTTTGGGTAGATTTGGCCAACTAACTCAGAAGCTCGTGGCGGGAGGGATAAGTCCAGGCAGTGGTTTTGTTTAGCTTTCAAAGTAGCTTCCCAGGTGATTCTGATGCATAGCCAAGGTCAAGAATCACTATAGTAGCAGCTTCAAAAAGAGGCCAGTGTGTGGGTGTGTATGAAGGACTGAAAGCATTCCAGAATGGAGTTGCTTCCACGCTGAGGCTTGAGTCACTGGGAGCAGGACAGGGGGAAATGCTTAGTTGAGGAGGAGCCAATTCCCAGGAGCTATTTCTTCTGGGTGTCGAGAGGGATCATTTCTCTCCAGAGCTCTCAGCCTGGCGGGGTTTCACCAACACCGAAACTCCTCCCGCAGGGTCTAATTATCTCATTGCCTTTGGTGGTTTGGGGGAAGGTAGGGCAAGAACAAGGATGGCATAAATAAAAACCTGCCTATCTCCCTGATTTCTTACTCAGAGGAGGGCCAAAGTGCAGGCTCTGGTCTAGACTGGCTGGAGTCTGCTTTTCCCTGGGGCCAGGCAGGGTGCAGGTGCAGCCTCAGAACTGTCAGCTCACCATTTAGTAAGCCAGTGTCGGAAGAACTCCTGGGATTTGTCTGGTTAGCATGGGGTCCTGCCCATAATGGAAGAATCCACAGGTTGTTGTTTCTTGCCCCTTGGGCCTGCCAGACTGTTCCCTGGGCCCTAGGCCTGCATGCTAGATAGACTTGGTTTTTGTAGGCCTCGTGCTTCCCCATTCAATTGTCTGAATACACATCTGCTCATGTACTTCCCTCACCCCTCATGTGTTTGGAATCCCTGGAACATCCTTGGTAGCAAATACTAACCTGCTCACCCATAAAGAATTACCTTAACATGAAAAGCAAACACTTTGTTCCTATTTGGAAAGCATAAAGATGTAACCTTACAATTTTGTCATTCAAACTACCAAACTGGAGGGGAAAATGTTGGGGCTGGGTACTGAATCAAAGTCAGGGCTGTGCCTCTCAGATGGTTGTGATGTTTGAGGGGAGGATCATCCCAAATGTAGATGATGGCTTGTTTAAGAAAAAAAAAACTGAAGGAAAAGTTTAGACCATTTTTTACCATTTTATTCACATAAAAACCATGGTTATTGGGTTCTCCTCAGACATTAAGCGAAAGAAATGTCTACTTCTCCTCTGTATCTGGGCTGTGTCCTCTTGTGGTGCCCTCTTGGGTACAGAGTTTTCTAGGCATCCTGGATGCTAGGTGTGGGAGCAAAGCTTTGTAAATTATATCTGCACACTTACCTTGTGGACGTAAATGAATATCCAGAAACTTTATAAAATATAAAATTGTAGTGATTATCTCTGATTATATACTGTAGCCATTTTGCCAGAAGATTCTAGGTAAATATTTATGCTAAAAAAAAACAAAACAAAACAACAAAACCAAGCTACTCTCCACCCCGTTGGCTTCTACTGTAGGTAATCAGCATTATGGGGTTGACTTGTGCTTTCTCAGATATTTGAATGTGACATCCAGTTAAATGCCCAAGTCTCCATTGCCACACAGGAAAAATGAGTGATGGAGTACAGGGAAACCTTCTGGAATCCAAAATGTTCAAGAGTGTCAACTTGGGTTCTCTGTAGAAATAGCCCCTTACTCCAATTCAATGGTCCTTATCTCTTAGTACTCCCATTTGGAACCTGAGAATACAGAAGACCTGAGAGTGGTCAAGTGCCTGGTTTAAGGTCACACAACTGTTTAGTGGCAAAGCCATGACTAGAAATCTGGTTTCCTGAAGCTTGGGGTAAACTCATTACCTTACCAGAGATGGCAGGCAGGTTTTTGATTGCATGCTAGTCTTTATCTTTTGATAGTGGCTGTGAAAACACTGTGTTGTAAAGGATTCTGAGGCCTGTTATTTACTCACCCAGAAGTGCTGTGAGTTATTAGCTTGGTCTACCTGGGGATTACAGGTGAGAGGATTAACTGTACTTTTTGTGTCTCCAAGTGTTATACCACATAATATTTTAATTTTTTTCTATTTTTTTCTTTTTTATTGAATTTATTGGAGTGACATGGTTAATAAAATTACATAGGTTTCAGGGATACAGTTCTATAATTCATCATCTGTATATTATATTGTGTGTTCACTGCCCCAAGTCAAGTTTCCTTTTATCACCATTTCTCCCCCTCTTTTTTTAGTTTCTTTTTTTATTATTTAAAGCATTACATATATTATTAGTACATATATCTCCCCCCCCCCATTGATTACAGCGGGAAGGCTGGGGAGTGTTGGGGAGGGAGGGAAATAGATCAACCAAAGGACTTGTATGCATGCATATAAGCACACCAATGGACACAAGACACTGGGGGTGGGTGGGATGAGGGCATGCAACAGGAGATAGGGGAGGCTGGGGGAAGATCAATGGGGGGAAAAAGAAGATATTTTTTATTTTATTTTTAAAAATAGGTTCTAGGACTTTTGTTGCCCCCACTCCTCTGACAGTGTAAGATCAAGCTTCTTCAGATTGGTCTTCCAGTCATATCTGCCACCTGTACAAGGAAGCCCTGGAGAAGGGCCATATAGTATTTTCAGCTCAATTGGGTACTTTCTCTTAAGACTTTTGAATGGGGCCCATCAGAACTTCTTTTCCTAGAATGTCACACTCATTGTCTCTAACACGCATTTCAGGCAATAGAAAATGAGATCAAAACAATGCTCTCACCACACTCCATGTACAAGCTTCCCCTCCACTTTTCCTCCTGTGTTCTATGGTATCCGGCTCTGGTCCAAGCAGGCAAATAGTTTGGGAGTTTACTTGAATGGCAAACACATACACAAATAGCATCACCCCTTCAATTATACCCTGAAATTTGGTGTGAATAACTCCCAGTCGTGTCTTTATATATACAGGGTGGGGCAAAAGTAAGTTTATAGTAGTTGGTATAGAAAATAATACCATAATTAATAAATATTACCAAATAACACAAGATTAAACTGTTTTGCGTGTTTAAACCTATAAACCTACTAAGCGGCATCTAGTATTATTTTGCCTAATTTAAAATTTGTATAAATTGTTTATACTGAATTATCTTTCTGCAACTTGCCTTTTTTGCTTCACATTATGTATGGAGCTGTTACTTTTAGCTCTACTTGATTCATTTTTATTGTTGTAATGAAAGTACTTCTGTTTATTTATCTATTCTCCTGTTGATAGACTCATAAGTTGTTTCTAATTTTTCCTTTTCCAAACAATGCTTCACTGAATGTATGTCATTTTCAATTTCATGCATATATGTGTGAGTTTTTCAGGCCAGTGTTTTTCATGAAGTGTGTTATGACCCATTTATGGGTCATGCACTCAAATCAATAAGTTGCAACCAGCATTGAAAAAAAAGAAATATGATGTATTTGAAAATATCAGAATATGTGGCTCATGGCAAGAAGAGGTAAACGTTACATTAAACTTGTTTCAATTAGAAAGCGACACAGCTTACTCTGACATCCAGTTACCCTGTAATTGAAACAAGTTTAATGAAATTAAACTTGCTGCGTGGGTCATGGTCAACGTAGGGATGGACTTGCTGGGTTGGCAGCTATGTGTATCTTTGGCTTTGCGAGAGCTTACCAAATTCCTCTTCCAAATGTACCAGTTCACACTTCTGTGAGCTTTTAAGTAGAAAATCTCAAGGAGATATGGACTCTAAGGACAGATGGAAGCTAGAGAATGAGTAAGAAAAAAAAGGAAAGCTTAAAACTTCTACCTTCCTCCCTGCTCTTGCATGCCTGTTAAGCCTAAGTAAACATTGTGGGTTTTCTTGACCTTGTAAATTTGCTTTTAATCTTAAAAAAGAAAAAAGATTTAGAAGGAAATTCCTCATCTTCCTGTCTCTCTCACCTCAGTTCAGGAAGGGGCGACCTGAAAGGAGGTAATAAATAAGCACCCCCTCCTTCCTTTTTTGAATCCATTAATAGCAAGTCTGGGGAAAGCTATGTCTAACCTTTGCTCTCTGGCTGCTGTGGGCAGTTTTTTCAAAGTTGGACAAAGATTTCTCTGGATCAAGGTCAATGGTGCCATCATTGTTACGTGTTTAGAAATGAAGCAGGCATTTGGGGAGCCCAAGGAGCTGCTTTTCCATCATTACTTTCCCTGGGGGACCTGCTTCGTTCGTGCTCTGATCCTGATCTCCCACTCCCGCCCCAGGGAAAGCCAAGCCCTCTACGAACTGGTTACTCTCTGACTTTCCACCCGATTTTTCTGGAAGTGTGTATCTGTGTATTTTCTCCCACTCTGAACAAGCAAGACCTAGAAATGTAAAGAAGGCAGGCTTTGGAGAGGAGAAACTCCAAGCCCTAAACCTGGCCCCTCCTCTGTGCCAATCCCTGTGCTTAGTACCTACCATTCATCATCTCAGTTTCATTCTTGCAACACCCCTTTCTATAGATGAGGAAATTAAGGCTCAGAGTTTAGGAGCACTTTCTGTACACATGACAGTGTTCTAAGCATCTTACACAATATTTTCTTTAAATCCTTATCACATCCCAATGAGGGTAGGGACCATTATTGTTCCAACTTTATAGATGAAGAAACAGACACTGAGAGGTTAAATGATCGGCCTGAAATTGTATAGGCAGTGAGTGCAGAAGCCCAGATTTGAACCCAAAAATTCTGGCTCTAGTACTGAACTTATAGTCTGACATGTCACCTAATCTTTTGCCAGTTGACACTTTCCATCTTTTGAATGGGTGTGATCAATGACATGGCTGTCCTGCCCTATTCTCTATTATGGGTATGCCCCTCCTTCCCTTCCTTCCAGCATTTACCAATAGGTAAGGGAGAGCTTACCTGCCCATGGTAATTTGGGACAAGTATGTACAGCATAGTGGAAGCAATGTGGTCACAATGACAGTGACCATGTGAAGTTAAGGGCTGAAATGAGTGCATGGCACAGAGATCAGAGAAGGAAGAGCTGGATGAAGCTTGGAGATAGCCTTGTAGATTTCATCAGTAGATCTTAGTTCATTTAAACCAGTGGATATCAAATTTAAGCACACAGCAGAATTATCTAGAGGTCTTAGTAAAATACAATGGCTGTGGTCACCATGCAAACAATATAAATTTATTTCTCACAATTCTCTCTCTCTCTCTCTCTCTCTCTTTCTCTCTCTCTCTCTCTCTCTCTCTCTCTCTCTCTCTCAAGTCATTATGCTGTATACCTTAAACTAACACAATGTTATATGTCAATTATATCTCAATAAAACTGAGGGATAAAATTTTATATAATTATAAAAAACTCAGATGGCTGTACTCCATCCCACCTACCAAGTTTCTGATTGAGCAGGACAGGAGTGAGGCCTGGGAATTTGCATTACTAATAAGCTCCTGCTGCTGTTTTGGAATTACACTTTGGAAATCACTGACTTAACCAATAGGTAAGATTTTTATAAGTGCAAGAAATAGGAAATGAGTGAATGAATGTGCTTTGTGTATTAGTTAGAATAGATTAACTGTCATAACCAACATGCCCTACAGTCTTTGTGGTGTAACACAGTAAAGTTTTATTTATTGTTTATATTACAGTTTAGTGTGAGTTGATAAGGGAGTGTTTTGCTCCACTCAGGCATTCAGGGGCTCAGGCTCCTTCTGTCTGTGATTCTGCCACTCCCTGGGGACTTCCACTTCTTCATTAGAGCTTCTGAATGTAGACAGCAGTTGAGAGAAGGGATAATGGAGGATTGTGCAGTAGGTTTTTATGTGCCAGGTCTAAAGGAAAAACATGTTACTTCTGCCCACGTGCCATTGGTCAGAACTCAGGTACACATTTCCACCTAATGCAAGGAAGTCTGGGAAATGTGTCCCAGCCACATGCCTAGGGAGAAAGGGAAGCAGAGGATGAATATATGGCTATCTTTGGCACAGTCTGCTTGATGATCCACAAGGAACTTGGTTTGACTGGAAAAGAACATTTGTGTTGAGAGAATAAGTGAATGTTTCATGCTCTTCCAAGGAAAGCTGCTGCAGACAGCTCAGGTCATTATTTAGCATTATTATACTGTAGCTGCAGAGTGGGAAAAATAATCACCAGATTTATGTGCAGATGCTCTTCATTGAAAACCTGGATAGCTGACATTATAAAGTTACACAACTGCTCAATACCTGATTTTTTTTCTATGTAGAATTTGGGATAAGGTATATGAAAAGTGCTGGTCCAGTGCCAAACACATAACACATAGTTATTTCTGTGTTCTCTGGACTCAGATGGACAGATGGAGCCACGCTAGTGTGGCATCAGGAGCTCCTTCATGCAGGCAGCTGTGGGATTCATCTTTTAAAGGACACAGTCTTGGCAGTTGGATGACGGTTCCAAAGGCTGTAACATTTTGCCTCAGACATACCACAGGGAATCAGGCTGGCCCAATGAGGCCCGAGGGAGCAGTCTGGGCCTGAGACCACAACCAGTCTCATTAAATACTGGGCTTCTGGAGTTGCTCTGATTGGAATAAACAACTTTATGCCTCTGTTTCCTTATGTGTAAAAAGGGGCTAATCATATTACCAACCTCATTCAGTTGTTGTAATGATGGGATGAGAAAAAGCTAAGGACTATACTGAGGAGTATTGGATAAACATTCATTAACTTCCTAGCCCTCTGTGGTATTCTGTCATTTCCCCCTCTTGCCGTCATTCGCTGAGGCCAAGATGGAGGTTCTTTGAGCATATAAATCCTTTAGCCTTTGTTTGGTCTTCAAATGGCCACAGAGGCCTGACTCTTTCCTTTCTCTGTAGCTCAAGTATCTTTCAGTGATTTGGGGGTCCCTGAATTGTCAGTGGACATGAATACAGTCTGAGGGAGGAGGTGATACGAAATTCTCCCAGCTCTTTTTTTCAGGCTGCTCCTACATGTTTGATTAGTGGCCCATGGCCAAGTTGACCCAGCAGCAGAGATGAAAGTCTCCTGGGCTCCTCGATGCCCCAAAGGCTCCCTCTCCATCCCAGCACCCGCGCATATCTCCTTTCCCCCTAGTTCTTTGCTCTCCCCAGGTCTGGGCCCTTTAAAACCCGTTCTCTCCCCCTTGTTCAAACAGTGCAATTGTGGGTGATTGAAACCACATTTTTATATGTGTCAAAATCACTTCAGCCCTTAGAAAGAAATCATAATGTAAATTGGATCATATATCCTAAGTGGATGCCACCAGCTAATTCGTTTGTTAGACTGTTCAGCTACATAGGATTAAGTGAGTTTTAGTCTTAAGCATTTACATGTGGGTCTCATTAATGCACACTCTGGTATGGCTTGTGCCTAATATCTTGTCAAATAGGAGAGCATATAGAAGGCCCTCGTAAACCACCCAACTGCAGGGAGCCATTACTACTCCAGCAGCCTCTAGTGATTAATGGGGTGGGACTGGGGGAACTGGCTGCCTTTCTCTGACTTGATGTTGCAGAAACTAGGTGTCTTGCACTTCCATTGGCCTCTATTTAAAGCAAAGGAGGGCAAAAGGAGGGCCCACCCATCTGCTGTAGTACAAAGGGACACAGACTTGGAATCTCATTGTGTGCAAGTGGACAGAAGGGCCAAGAAAAAAAAAGATCGATTTTAGAATGCCCCACTCCCTTTTGAAATTCGAACGCATTAACTTCTTTGTGGCCTCAGACAGGTGGTGGTCTATACCATCACTAGTTCAAGTGGGGACATTCTCAGGCCCCAGCCCAGATCCACTGAATCAGAATCTGACTTTTTATATGCAATGTCTGAGCATTAAAATTTAACATGTGCTAGTCTAAACCAGTATTCTCAACCTTAGCTGCACACTGGATTCATCTGAAGGGTTTCTAAAAATACTGGTGCCTGCACCTGACCCCTAGAGATTCAGAAGGAATTGACCTGGAGTGGGCCTGAGCATTGGGATGTTTACAAGCTACCCAGAGGATTCTAATATGCACCAAAGCTTGGGGAGCTCTAACTGGTGGTGTCTCAGTCCCTTACTGTTTTAGGGGAGAAGACAATGTTTGGTTTCCAGGTAGCTGGGAGGAATGGCGGAGGCAACACTGGGGTCAGACAGCAAACCATGAGGAGCACCCAGAAGTCCCTCTTCCTTTCTCCCTTCACCACATTTCTCTCTGCCCTTCTGACTTCCCATTTCCCTATTTCCTGAAAAGAGAATTTTTTTTGGTTCCAATTTTGAGAATGATGGAAACGGGTGCTGATAAGAGTTTGGAATCCCTATGAATTATTTTCATCCAGAACTGTCTTGTTGCCTGTCTTTTCGTTGTTGCAACATTATAACAAGGGCTTTATTTGTTCCTGTTTTTTAAAAAAATATCCCCATTTCATTGCTTTATTTTCAACTGCCAACCAGTGGGAGCTCAAGTGGGGGGGGGGGAAGAAAGTTTGGAAAAGCTTCCCTCCTGATACCTGTACTGGAATCCAGACTCATCATGTCTATGAAATTTCAGTTGTATATTTTGTGGGCTGGTCCTGGTGTACATGGGGCCTCCAAGGTACAGCAGGCATTTCATGTGGCCACCAGATTTGTCCTTTATAAGGGGATAGGTAAGGTGTTTTTAAATAGCTCTCCTTGCCTGGTCAGCCCACACAAGTTGGCAGATCCTCACTCAGTTCTCCCAGCTCCTTCCTGCTTAGCACAACTAGAAACCCTGAAAATAATGTGAGTCTAGATAATGCTAAGTACTCACTTGGCCCCAGGGGAACTACTGCCTTAACTTCTGACATGTTAGCGTTGTGTTGCCACTTTTGTGTTTTAGGTAAATGAACCATTCATTTGTGCTTTTTTGTGCCTGGCTTCTTCTGCACGGTATCATGTTTGCAGGATTCACCCACGTTGTTGTGTGTAGTTGTAGGGAAAGATTTTGTCCAAATATTGTTCTTGGACTCTGAGCAGAGTTAAGACTTGAGTAAAACTAAATTTAACAGTGGCTTTTTTCTTTGTTTTGATTGTAATATATTTTATTGATTTTTTTTACAGACAGGAAGGGAGAGGGATAGAAAGTCAGAAACATCGATGAGAGAGAAACATCCATCAGCTGCCTCTTGCACACCGCCTACTGGGGATGTGCCCGCAGCCAAGGTCCATGCTCTTGACCAGAATCGAACCCGGGACCCTTCAGTCCACAGGCTAGCACTCTATCCACTGATCCAAACTGGTTTGAGCAGTAGCTTTTTTCTTAACATAGAAGCATAAGGCCTGTAAAATGACCAAAATTTAAAAAGTAAATATCAAGAAAATGAAATAATAAAATAATTTCTAAATCTACCACCCAAAGAGAATTATTCTTAATCTGTTAGTGTATATCCTTTAGTATTTTCTGTTACATATTTTTTTCAAAATGGGCATATGGATTACATATTTCTTGGTAAACTGACTTATTCACTTATTAGAACAAGAATATCTTCTTATATCATCAAATATTCTTCTATTACAACCCGTAAAGTATCATAGTTTTTTTCTTGGTATAGCAAAATTTGGATTAGTATTTTAAACTATTTTTTGCTTGAGATTCATGAGCTGCCATAAACAGCTTTTATTAAATGTAATAAGTACTAAATATTGCCATCTCTTCTGAAGGAAAACAGGCTTTAATTTTTATCCTAATGGTATACTTGACTGTCGCAAGTTTGTGGGTGCCAGTTAGTGTCTGCTGTCTGGTGCAAAGCTGAGTGGGCATAGTTGTCAAGATGGAAGGGTATCCACATATTTCTGCAATGGAGGCCAGTATTAGGTGACAAATGGCTTGAAATCTGGTTATTTTCAGAAAATTCAGCACTAAGGGGTGATTTTTCATTAATTTACCCTTTAGGTCGGGTTTATGAATTTCTGTTTACCTGCGTGCCAAAAAGTCAAACTGTTTCTGTTAGGTGTTAGGGCCACAATATTCTAATTTTGAAGGCACATTTTTTAATTGTATGAATTAATTCAATTGTGTTAACTAGCACCTGCGAGCATTGGTTGACTTTCCCCTCTTTATACAAAAAAGGATTAAATGGAAATAAGACTCCTAATTCTTATATAATCTTATAACTGAGGACCAAAGAGACAGGTAGACATTGCAGTTTTTATAGAGGATGCTATTAGAGTGTTTATAAACCACAGAACTACTTTGGAGAACTTTAAAGCACTTTGAGCCAATAAGTACATTAATGATGAGGAAAAGGAGATAAAATTTCATTGTCTTTATACATATGTTTTGGCTGACGTCCAAGTAATTTTGGCTCATAACAACATTTGCTGGCTAGCACTTTGAGAACAAATAGACACAGTATTAGTAAGATTTTGAGTGAACAATAACATTTGGCTTTTGGCCACACACACACGCACGCACGCACGCACGCACGCCTGTGCGCACACATACACATACACAAGGGGGTGACAGAGAGAAAGAATGAGAGAGAGAGAGAGAGAGAGAGAGAGAGAGAGAGAGAGAGAGAGAGAGAGAGAGAGAGAGAGAGAGAGAGAGAATGAATGAGAATATTGTAGTCCTTTATTTTTAATCATAAAACAAGAAGAAACTGCTATAACTGAAACATTTCAGGTCCTTCCTATGTTTGCTCTTAAGAGGTATAACTGCTTAGAAAGGTATGCTCATAAGGTATGCTCCTTAGAAAGGAGTCTATTTCTGCTTAGAAAAGGTATGCTTTTATTTTATACAATATGTTACTGGCTTTCCTGGGATTTCAGAGATCTTTTAATCCTACCACTGTTTCATCCTCCCTTTTCCCCAGCCTTGATGAGCTGATCATTACAATTAAGGTTTGAGTTGCTTCCTTTTGATCCTCATGTGTAGTAAGTATGGCTGTATATTTTTATTCCATGGTAACCTCTTGGGTGAGATGCTGTGGAGAAATATGTTACAGGATATTGGTAATTATACTAGAAAATGTTTTTGTAGGATTTTTTTTTACTCTAATCAAAGCTTCTCTGCAAATTTTCATTCCTGCCTAGAACAAAAAAATTTAGAGTTGTTAGCTATTCCTTTTAGAAGCAAGGGTAACTTGACAGTGCCTAATGGCAATTTAATCTATCTCTCTCCAGCTCTGGGGCTATGGAACATTCTATAGGTATTATGGAATTATAGAAGTGGATAGAATTTCTAAGGTGATATTCTGGAATGAGTTGGTTTTCTATCTAGTGTTTGCGTTCCTAGGAATGAGAATAATTCAGTTCCCTGTCTCCTCTCATGGATACACACTGTGATTTGGGGCCATGAATCTTGTCTCCCACCAATATTTTATGGCCATTTGGTACATTCGAGATCACAAAATGTCATCCCAGAATGAGTGAATCCCTCCTGCATTCAGGGAGAGGGACATTTGTATCCCCCAGACCTTCTTATGGCAAATATATTCCTTATTTATGAGGTTCCTCTCTTTCTTTTACACTTCCTTCACTCTGATCTTTTGCCTCTGGGTTATTTATTTATTTATTTATTTATTGTAATCCTCATCTGAGGATACTTTTTCCATTGAGAAAATTGAGGGAGGGAGGGAGGGAGAGAGAGAGAGAGAAACACATCGACTGGTTGCCTTCTGCATGCACCCCATCTAACCTGCAACCCAGGTATGTGCCCTTGATTAGGAATTGAATCCAAGACCCTTTGGTCTGAGGACTAATGCTCTAACTGCCCAGGGTTGCCTTTTGATGTTAATGAGCAAGGGCTTTGTAAGAAGGTTAGGAGAATTTTTATATCATGAGAAGCAGGGAGTTGAAGATATATATGTATGTGCATGCATGTGTGGTAGTATGTGTGCATGTATATGTGTGCACCCATTGTACTTATTTATGTACACCCTGCTTACACATGTGTGTGTTTGTGCACACCTGTTAGCATGTGTTTGTATATGCATGCTGCACATTCATCAGTCTATATTGTACCTTCCCGATGTCCCTAAAGGCAGTAAAGATATTTTCTGGATATTATAATAATAGCTAATCTTTATGAAGTATCATGTTTCAAACACTGTTGTAGGCATTTAATCCTTGTAACATCTAATGAAGTAGATACTGTTGCTATGCTCCTTTTTGAGATGAGAACACTGAGGCACAGAGAAGTGAAGAAATTTACCTGAGGTCACCCAGCTAGGAAATGACAAAGCTAGGCTTCAAACCCAGGCTGTCTCCAGCTCTTACCTTGCATGCTAGAGTAAAAAGGATGTCACTATAAGAAGCAAGCTCCACCCCTAAGCTTCCTCCAGATAAAACCGAATCTTGTTATGATGCAACTTGTTGCCTTATGGCTGCGGGCCCGCTGTCCTACAGAATCAGAAGACCCGAGTACAGCGTGTTTGCATGTTCAGCGAGCCTGATGTAGTTCTAAGCATCTTGCTTGCATTAATTCATTTAATCCTCACCAACTTTGGAAGCTGCTATTACTATTGCCCTGTTATAAAGGAAGAAATTAGACACAAGGAGATGAACTCCTTTCATCCTCTCTAGGGTCGCTTTCCTGGTGCTCCTTTTTGGTATTCAGTTGTATAAATGAGATAGATCATGTGTCCTTGATCACTTCCTGTTGCTTCCTTTTCTTCTGCTGTCTCTGCTATAATATGCTTAATTAGGTGCTTCAGGATTCAGGAAAGAGAGGGAGTCACATCATTTATATGAAGTTCAAAACCAAGCAAAGCTAATTTATGGGAGAGGTCAGAAGAATGGTTATCTTGGGAGGGGCCTAAGGGAGCCTGTTGGAGACCCTGGAAATATTTTGACCTGGATGCTGTTGACCTGTCTGTGGAGATATGTAAAAATTCTCCAAGCTATACACTTAAGATTTATATACTTTACTGTATATAAATATCTCAATATAAATGTAAATAAAATGGAGGCATCTGTATTGCCCTGTGCCAGTATTGTAGAAGCTGTGCCCAGAAAGAGAAATAGATATATATGAGTGATATTTAAAAGAAAAAAATCAGTTAGGAGTTTAGAGATATAGGTAGCTCTTAACTGTAAAAATCAGAGGTTATTTCCTGGAAAACATAATTGCTTGAATTCAGCAGACACTAATTTTATTACTCCTAATTTCTTCTTTATTTTTATGATTTGTGTTCTGTATTCTAATACCCCTGACCACTCATGTTTGGCCTGCTTTCATTTGATCCTGGCTGTGCCTTTTAAAAACGGTTGCTGCTGCCACTTCTCTCAAATTCAAAACGACTTACAAATGTTTGAACAGAGAAAGAAAGACAGAAAATGGGAGACATGGTCTGGTTTGCTGCAAATGGCTTTTCCTGCCAAGCTTTGGGGAATGGTATCTGGGCCAGTTTTGCCTTCATAATTGGAACCATAGCTCCTCAGATTGCCTTTAAATTGCAAATGTGAGGACCCGCCACCCTCCAAGACCATTTTATGCTAGGACACTGTGTACCAGGATTGCTAGTGGTCTATAAGAGAGGAAAGCAGAGCTCCCTTGCACTGAAAGGGAAGTTGCAAACCTCTAATCCTGTATAGATTTTATACTTCTCTGCTACTCTCTTCCTGTACCCCTCTGGAGCTGTAATAATAGCACTAGTTAATATCTATTGACAGCTTACTATGTGCCTGATGTAGTTCTAAGCATCTTGTTTGAATTAATTCATTTAATCCTCACCAACTTTTGAAGCTGCTATTACTATTGCCCTGTTATAGAGGAAGAAATTAGACACAAGGAGATGAACTCACTTGCCCAAGGTCACATAGCTGGTAAGTGACAGAGACAGAATCTGAACCCGGTTTGGTTCCTGAGTCTGAATTCTTATTCACTATCTAAATAAAATTGATTTCCAGTGGAGTGACCCCCACAGCTATTCCCATGCGAGCTAGACCTGTGCTGTCCAATATGGTAGTCACTAGTTATACATGGCTGCTGAACACTTGAAGTGTATCTGCATGATTATTTGAGATGTAATGTGCTCTAAGTGGAAAATACACATTGTGTTTCTAAGATATAGTATGAGAAAAAGAATGTAAAATATATCATTAATATGTTTTATATTGATTATTTATTGACATGATATTTTAGATATATTAGGTTAAATAATATATATTATTAATCTAACCTTTTTGTGTTGTTTTTTTAAATGTGGTCACTAGAAAACTTAACATTACACATGACTTATATTGCATTTCTGTTTAGATTTGTAAGACTGAGCTAAACCATCTCTCTAGCCAATTTCAAATACAGTAAAATTTGTTTCAGTATAGTACAGGCAAAATGGATTTAGGAGGAATGCCACAGACCAAATTCCTATCTTCTCCCTCCATCACATTGTTGACTGTGTACAATTAAAGTTTTTATATATTAGGGAAAAGATCTAAATTCTTAATGACTATCTGCTATGTACCAGTTATGGCACCAGAACCTTTCACACAGTGGTAGCATTTAATCTTCCTAACTCTTCTATGAGATAAGTACCATTAGCTCCATTTTATAGACAGGAAGATTGAGCTTAGTATAACATTTTGTCTCAGGTTCTATTACTAATAAATGATGGGATCAGGATTTATATATAGGTCACCTGACTCCAATTATGATGACAGTTTCCCCCAAATGATCTATCTTATACCGTATGTATCCCATTATATGCTGTGTTTGACATATTATGCATGCCTTACTCATCCATATTAGTTAAATCCTTAAAGAGAAGGACTGTGATCCACAGTAGGTCACAGTAAATATTCAGTGAACTGAATTTCTTTAATGAACATTGTATAAGAGACCTTGATTTTAATATTCTCCCAAAGGGTTCAATATCTGCTCCATTCTTTTCTCTTAAGAGTTGTGGACATGTCCCTAAAGCTTGCATCATTGAATTGTTAGTTTTATGTCCCCACGACTTCCTGTAGAAATTTCATTCTTTGATTAGTTCGGTAAAATCTGATAAGTGTATACTATAGCACATTTACGGTTCCAAACCTTGGAAATCCAAAGGAGGCCAACAAGGTTTCTGCCCTCAAGGAACTTATGGTCTGAAGTGAGATAGAAATATGTTAATAGGAATTACAATGAACATTGTTTCTACAAAGGTAAGAGTAGGTGAAAGAGACTTGGGAGGACTTTATTGGGGTATCTTACCTAATCTTAAGAAGTTATAGAAGGCTTCCCAGAAGGTGAAGGAAATGATAAGTTTCAGTTTCAGATTAGTGAAATTAAAAATGTCATTTTTTAAACAAATGCTTTGAATTATATTACTGAGATTTTACTATGAAGATAGGAAGTGGAAGGCAGTTTGAATCTAAGGCCACCGTAGGGTGGGTGGGGGGCATTTTTAGGGCTTTTCACCCGTAGCTGAACTCAGCTTCTCTCTGAGTTCTCTCTTCTTAGTACCCTGAGTCAAAGTATGGCTTTCTTCTGTGTTTTCTTTCATCCTTGATTTCTACCAATCATAGCCTTGTTCTTGTAGTATATCTCAGTTCACATTCATGACGAGAGCATGATAGAGAGGCTGTTTGACTCAGATCATTTTAAAAAATCAAGCCATACCATTAAGTGTTGACCAGCCAATACTAAGGCTGCTCTTGAATCTGGCGTTCATTGTTGGTGCAATCAACCATGGCATATAAAGGGGCAGGGGCGTGTGGCACAAAAAAATGGCCACCAAAGTCACCCTCTGCACATATACCTTTTCTGGGCTGTGGCATGACAAGCATGATCACTGATCTAGAAAGTTCTTAAAATATCTGGAGAAGCAACATAATGGATAAGTGAGCAAGTTTGAAAAACCCAAGAGCCTGTCTCTTTAATAGTATCAGGGCAGGTCTCTGGATCCAGAGCATTGGGGTTGTTTTAACTGTGGTTTCACAATGTTTGTATACCTTGCTGCTGAACATCATCTTTTCTTCATTGTTAGGGACTCAGAGTGTTATTTCAATATTTAAGAATTGTCCCTCCACCCTTCCCAACAACAACTAGTCATTGCCATGACCCCTCATTGGTATAGATGGCTCATCCATTTATTTTTTAGCAATCCATTCAGGTAGCCTCTTTCTGGGACAAAAGTCTGTCCTCACCTGAAGCCCTTGGACTCCCACCCAGACATATAGAATTCATGAAGTCCAGGAAATAATGACATCTTTAGTTTCACTAACCTTAAACTGAAATTTGGCATTTCCTTCAATTTCAAATAAAGACACAAACCACAGTAGTGTTACCTGTACGTGTGGCTTGATCACTAATAAAAATCATAGACATGTCCATGTCATATTACAATTCCTAGGGGAATCTCAAAATGTGTTCATTACTTCAAAATCATGGTAGTATTAGACTCACTACTAGATCTCATTATTTCACGTGTTGATAAATAAGCTCTCAGCATGATAAATAAGCACTAAGCACTCTGATCAATGTTCTGTTTAGTATTTGGATGCTTGCATTTTAATAATTTAGCTTTATAATCCTATATATTTTATTTTATGCATTATGAATTATGAGAAGGGGGTCATAGGCTTTACCAGCCTGCCATAAGGACCATGGCACAACAAAGGTTAGGAACCCCTGCTCAAGGAAGTAATCCTCTGATGCACATTCCCATTGCGGAGGCCACTGTTTACTCCTCTGAGGTCTGTAATTCATTGGAATTGAACTGGTTTGTGTTAATCTGAAGAAAGAAAAATCTTGGGAGAGTGAATCAGATGGTTTATAGTCAAGGGACCAAGCTATCCAAGGAATAAGTAGAACAGAAATTTAAAGAGAATGGTGGCAGGAGATCTTTAATTAAGCCACCCTAATGCACTCACCCTATCATATGTGTATAAACATGCTCCATGGTGTGCATGTCTTCTTCTCTGGCATTAGTCGACCCCACATGTTTTGTATTATGGAATGATATGAGACCTTAAGTTGTTGCCTCCATTCCCTGGTTTGAAGAAAGTAGAGTGGGCACATTTTGTGGAGGAGCCCAAGTATGAGTGTTTGGAGTCCTGCATTTGATACCATTGGTGCTCATTGAGGTTATCTATGTCTTCTCCTTTGGAGAGTCTAGCAAGGGAAGCTACTGAGTGGATGAGGTGAATAATCTAAGGGCAGAAGGGGCCACAGAATATATGAATGCAGGAAAGTGGAGAACTCTTATGGGCACTCTTATCAGTGTTTCTAGCCACTTACAATCCCAGTTGAACACTCATGTGGGTTACCTCTAAGGCTTCCCTGATACCTGCACTCAGGGCTACTGACTCCCATTCTAGTAACAATTAATCTGTTTCCTTGTTTTTTTCTGGTGAGGAATATATAAGCTCAATTCAACAGCTGAATGTTGGTAAAAGACTGCTGGGTGAATAGAGCACAGATTTGTGTAAGGAGGATGAGGTTCTAACTTTTACTGTTCTAATGATAGTTGTGTGATCTTGGGAGTGCCATATTGCTTCTGTTCATTTCAGTTTCACTATCTATTGAGTTCAATAAGTGCCCTGATTAGAATTCTTAAGAGCACCAAAGGGTATGAAAATATGTGGAGGAGAACAAAACTTTATGGAACATAAGGGAATCTCAGAAGACACCTATTAAGTCTATCAGAACCTCTTTGTAATTTCAACATGTCTTTCCACTGAATGTTCATTGAACTGTAGAGTCTGAGGCACTGAGGTTTTTTTTTACTGCCTGGAATATCTCTAGTGGCCATCTGACAAACTGTGATGAAAGGGCTTAATTTTATGTTGAATTAGAATAGGGTCCCTATTGGTTTCTACTCCTTACCAGGTAGAGCTCCAAGCTTGCAGGGTTAGAGAACGGGCAGACTTTCTTCCACTCAGGGGTTCAATTTTCCAATTATAGAGGGTCTCAGAAGAGAGGGGATCATGGATAATAGTGAAGAGCAAAATAGAATATCTGCTTTGATTTATCTATATACTACCCTTGTCAGGGGATGGCTTCCCAAGCAAATAAATATAGGCTAGAATTTCAAGGCTTTGAAAGGATCAAATATAGTTTCTCATCCAAAAAAGGCTGGTAATCTTGGAGTTGGAAGAGGAGTTTACAAGATGAGTAGCCAGATCAGTAACTATCATCGGCTCTCTCCCAGTACCCAAGAGAGGTTCTTCTTCTCCTCCTAATCCTTCTCCTCCTCCTCATTCTCATTATCATCATATCACCATCATGGTAATCACATATTACATAGCACATTCCTGTGTGGGAACTGTGCCAGTTAGTTTACATGCATAGTATCATTTACTAGTAGCTTCCACAGTCATATGCAATTTAGGCTTGAAGAAGTCAAATAACTTGTCAAAGGACACAGCTGGTCAAATTGAACAGATCTACTTGGACCCAAAGCCCATACCCTCAACAAGCATGCCATATACAATTCCTTTGGTTCTTAATAAACATGTAAAGAACACATAAGCAAATGGATAAAAGAACAAACGCCATAGGGTGAAAAAAGGACTGAGGGTCATGGCAGTGGATTTACTAAAGTATCATTTATTCTTCTGTTGTTTCTTCAGTTACCATCCCAAACAGTACAACTCTGTTGCTTTGTTCCTGTGTATCTTAACTCAGAGTTTAGCTGCTTTTGCTTGATGTGGCAGTTGAGCTCCTTACTAAATGTTGCTTCTAAGGGTCTCTTGAGCCATTGACTGCTAGGTAGCAGTTGGTTTGGTTTGTAGGGAAGGCAGGCAAAACTGAATTCTTCACAGAATTCCCTGGAGATATTTGCAGGCAAGTAGCCCCCTCCTGAGAGGAAGAAATTTAGAATTTTCATAGAAAATATGAGGTCAATTTTGTTGCCTGTCATCTCAGCCTACCAGCACCAGAATGAACACTGTAACTTTGTTAGATGGACGGGCCAAAGGGTGTCTTGGTTTCTATAAAATGTGAGCCTCTGGCCCCTTATGCTAAATTATAAAATGATGTCCATTTGTTAACCCAGAAGAGTTTGGGCAATTGGTTTATAAAAATATGCCCATTGTGAGGCCTCTGAGCCAGTTTAGATAAACAGAGACAGCAATAACTGGCTGCAGAACTGGGATTTCAGGTAGGACAGAGAAGAGAGAAAGGAGATCAGAACTACTGTCTTTTAATCCAACCATCCTTAGTTCCATGTTGGGGATCAGTAATCTGTGAAAGCAAGAAGAAAAAGCTCTAGAGAAGAGAACCAGTTACAGCTGGCAGAAGAAACCCGCCATTGATACTGGTAATGGCATTTTTTAAATTAGGCTAAAGCATGAATGAGAGCTGCGTTAAGACCTTCTCCTTGGTGCCCTGGGTCACTGGGAGAATGTACTCCCTTTGTGTGCTTGCCAAAGCCCACCAGCTGCCACCTTGCAGGAGAGTTACATCTGAGTCACTGGTTTCCAAAAGGGTGACAAATAAAATATGTGGGGCTGAATGAGAGGGGCCCGTCTTTCCTTGATCCTACAAGCTTGGGCCTGGACTGGAGCCATCCCAGCAGTGACTCTGATTTAAAAGGGATTGAATGTTTCAAGAAGCTGTTATGAGAGTGGAATGGAGAGAACAGGAAAAATAGGGTTTAAGAAGGAAGACTGTAAGCCTGGGCTGGGCTTTTTGAGGCTCATAAATGCCTCTGTACTTTATCTTCTCACTTCTCAACTTAACACTTTATAAATTGATAGTATCTTACCTTCCTGAAGGTGTCAGCTTTTAATGATGAAGATAGTAATAATGATGATAATAATAATGATAATAAAAATAAGATATCATTGCTGACATATACACATAAGGAACTATTTGACATTGAAACTGGGACTCAAACATTTTTTTTTGTTCTTATACATTTATCTCTAGTATGCAGATGCAAGATTTTTTAAATAAAAGAAATGGGGGAAAATGGATACAGAGGCAAAGAAGCATTGAACAGACTGTCAAACTACAGTGGAAAGGGAGGGGAGAGTGGGGGCGGGGCTGTAGGAGATCAACTGAAGGTCTTGTATGCATGCATATAAGCATAACCAATGGATATAAGACATGGGGGGGGCAGGTGAGGGCATATGCTGGGGAGTAGGGGAGGTTGGGGGTAGGTCAATGGGGGTAAAAAAAGGAAACGTACTACTATTTGTAATACTTTAAACAATAAAAAATACAAAAAAGAAAAAAATAAGATTGAACATTTAACAACCAATTTATGTGTACCAGGCACTGTTCTAAATGCATTACATAAATGAAATAAGTCTTCACTCTAGCCCTCTGATGGAGGTTCTACTATTCTATCCATTTTAGAGATGAGAAAACAGAAGCACAGAGAGGTTAAGTAAATCACCCCAAGACCAATAGCCAACAAATGAGGATTCAAAGCCATGGACTATAACATCCCAGACAGAGATAGATTTTAAGAAAGGCTCCAGTGGACTTTGGACTCAATTATGGAGAGTACCACCTGCAGAGGAACCTGGAATCTCAGCTTTAGGAGGGCAGGAGCCATGTATGTCATGCTCACTGTGGGATTCAGCACAGTCTATTTCTGGCACAGTCCTCATGCTCTTGCAATGCTCCTTGACACAGTGATTTTTTAAAATTTCTTTATTAATTAAGGTATTACATATGTGTCCTTATTGATTTTTAATGAGGCAGAGAAATGCACTGCCAGATGAAACTTTATTATGTATGATGTAATGGGCAAATGCTTACGTTCATATTTATTCATTTACTCATTCATTCCATAAGCATTCCATTGAGCATCTACTGTGTACCAGGCATTATACTACACTAGAGGCCTGGTGCATGGATTCATGCAACAGTGGGGTCCCTCGACCTGGTCTGTACCCTCTCACAATTCAGAAACCCTAGGGAGATCTTGGAGAGCAGATTTTGGCCTGATTCCTGCAGGCCAGGCTGAGGGACCCCACTGGTGCAGGAATTCGTGGACCAAACTTCTACTCCTATCTAATAAAGGAGTGATATGCAAATTGACCATACTGTCAATCAAGCCACACCCACAAGCCATGCCCACTAGCCAATCAGGAGCATATAAACCCCAACCAAGATGGCTGTGGCCACTGAGAGCAAGAGGGAGGCTTGGGTTTCCCTGGCAATGGAGGAAGCCAAACTTTCCACCTGCCCTTGCTGGCCAAGGCCTCCACTCAATGCTAAAAAATTTCAATTATAGAAGGTATATCCCAACAGAAATGGTAGCAGCCATGGAGCTGGAGAGAGCAGAGGCTAGGGTTGCCCGGGTGATGAAGGATGCCAAGCTTCTGCAGCCCTAGAATGTAGGCCTCCACTCTAGGCTACAAAGTTTCAATTATAAAATTTAAATAAACTCAAACAGAAATGGCTGTCACCACAGAGCAAGCAGAAGGCTTGGCTCTGCTCTAGGCTACACAGTTTCAATTGTAGAACATAAATTAATCTCAGGTCCCAGGGCCTCCACTTGGGTCGCTGGGGGGCATGGCTGGCCTGAAAACCACCACAGGCCCCTCTCCCAGGCCGCCCCATGCACCAAGGGAACCCCCACCCTGATCCAGGACACTCTTCAGGGCAAACCATCTGGGCCCCACCCATGCACTAGGCCTCTATCCTATCTAATAAAAGAGTAATTTGCAGATTGACCATCACTCCCAACACACAAGGCAGCTGTCCCCATGTGGTCAAAGATCCTGCGTCTATGTGGACACATGATGGACACCATAAGATGGTCAGCAGGGGAGAGCAGTTGGGAGGAACCAGGCATGCAAGGGAGGGCAGTTGAGGGTGATCAAGCCTACAGGGAAGGGTAGTTAGGGGTGACCAGGCCGGCAGAGGAGGGAAGTTGGGGGCAAACAGGCTGGCAGAGGAGCAGTTAGACATCAATTAGGCTGGAATGGTAGTGGTTAGGGAGTGATCAGGCTGGCAGGGAGCAGCAATTAGGGGCAATCAGGGAGGCAGTCAGGTGAGCAGTTTGGAGCCAGCAGTCCTGGATTGTGAAAAGGATGTCTTACTGCCCATTTAGGCCCGATCCTACCTGGATCGGGCCTAAATGGACAGTCAGACATCCCTCAAGGGGTCCCAGATTGGAGAAGGTGCAAGGCCAGGCTGAGGGACAACCCCCCCTCCCGTGCACGAATTTTGTGTACCGGGCCTCTAGTTTATACTAATGAAAGGGTGATATGCAAATTGGTCAGGAAACCCTCACAGTAACAACCAAACAGCAGGCTGCATGGGGCGACCAGGCCAGCAGGGGGTGCATTTGGGGGCAACCAGGCTGGCAAGCTGGGCAGTTAGGAGTGACCAGGCCAGTAGGGAGGCAATTGGGGGCAACAAAGCCAGTAGGGGTCAGTTGGGGTGACCAAACGACAACCAAATGATTGAACATCAGGCTGCATGGGGCAACCAGGCCAGTGCGGGGGGCAGTGATGGAGGACCAAACAGCTGAGCAGTAGGCTATGTGGGATGACCAGGCCAGCAGGGGGGACAGTGAAGGATGACCAAATGACCAAACAGCAGGCTGTGTGGAGTGACCAGGCTGACAGGGATGGCAGTGAGGGATGACCAAATGACCAAGCAGCAGGCTGTGTGGGGTGACCAGGCCATCAAGCGGGGCAGTGAGAGGCAACCAGGCCAGCATGGGGAACAGTTGAGGGCAACCAGGCAAGCAGGGGGCAGTTGGGGGCAACCACGCTGGCAAGGGGGCAGTTAAGAGTTATCAGGCCATCAGGGCAGACATTGGGGGTCAACTAGGCCAGCAGTAGGAGGTAGTTAGGGGAAACCAGGCTGGCAGGGGGGAGCAGTTAGGGGTGACCAGGCCATTGGGAGTTGGGCAGTTGGAAGCGACTGGGCCAGCAAGGGGGGGAGCAGTTGGAGTTTACCAAGGCTGGCAAGGGAGGGCAGTTATGGCAACCAGGCTGGCAGGCAGAGGCATTTAGGGGTGATCAGGCTGACAGGGGGAGGAGTTAGGGGAAATCAGGCAGGCAGGCAGGTGAGCAGTTGAGAGCCAGTGGCCCTGGATTGTAAGAAGGATATCCAACTGTCAGTTTAGACCTGATCCCCGAGATCAGGCCTAAACTGGCAGTCAGACATCCTCTGAGGGATTCCGGATTGAAGAAGCTGAAGGCTGGGCTGAGGGGACTCCATGGCCCCCCATGCACGAATTTCATGCACTGGGCCTCTAGTATGCATATAAGATCTTTGGTTAATATCTTTCTGCCCTCCCACCCTCTCTCTTCCTTCTGAGATTCATCAGTCTGTTCCATGTTTCCATGCCTGTGCATTGAGCATCTTCCCGTGGTGGTCAGTGCACTGGCTGAACAAATAGTCAAATGGTCACTTAGGCTTGTGTGTGTGTGTGTGTGTGTGTGTGTGTGTGTGTGTGTATTAGAGGCAGAAAAATGAATAATGCAAGGTCTTTGTCCATGAAAATATTCACCCCAACCTCTCCAGTTTCCTTCACTTGCTTTCTGGGTCTCTTCTAAGGCTAAAACTTATCACATTTTATGTGGTGTTATTTTGTTTTGTGTATGTGCAAATATGCACATGTGGATTATTAACTGCTTGAGGCAAGCTCTACATGTTATTCACCATTGTGGTCTGTAAAACAGTGTTCCTCCAATGTGGTCCATGAACCAGAAACATTAACATCACCTGGAAACTTGTTAGAAATGCTGAATTTGGGCCCCATCCCTGACCTACTGAATTAGCTCTGAAGGTAGGGCCAGGAAGTTGTATTTTAATATTTCTCCAGTTGATCCCAATTCACGCTCGTTTGAGATGCACTGCTAGGGTATGGAACACAGGTCTTGTCACAAGTAGGTGTTCAATCAATAATCTGAATTACTGCATACATATTGACATTGAGTGGGGAAAGTGAGTTAGTCTTACGAGGTCTGGGCATGATGCCAGGTACCCATTTTGCCAAGTCTAAGGAGGCTGTGGGGAGATTGAGTCATATTTCTTTTACTCTCAAAAAAATTGGATGCATTCACTTACATAGCTGGGAAAATAGACCCAAACAGCATCAGTGCAGGAAATGGTGAGCAACTGAGTGAATGGCCAGTTCATAATGAAGGCCAGGAGATAAAACAGGGTGGGGTGAAAACAACATGCAGATGGTTCAGGGCAAGATGCAAAACACACTAGTTGACAAGAATTGTATGCTTGAAACTCTTGTCTGTTCTAGGAACTTATTACCAATCAAACTCTCCCTATTCCTGAGTATGTGGCAGAGCCCAGTTGTAAATTTATTTCAAACTGTTTTTTTTTCTCTCATCCTATTTCCCTTTTCATATTCTTGAACTCTCCCCTCACGCCCAGATCCTTCCTTCTTTATGTCCAAGAGGATATTGTTGTCCAGACTTTGATCAGTGTTAAAGCTACCCTGTGGCATATTTGTCAAGGGCAAAGATGTGTGAGCCTCTGTGTGTAATCAGCAGCTATTTTTGGGAGTCATGGTTTTAAGGAATTTCCCTCCCTCAATACTGTGATCATCACCTCCTCTAAACAATCCCCCCACAAAACCTTGCATAAGAACAGTTGGCTCAATGTAATAAAACACAGCTTGGCACCATGAGCTACATAAACAAGAGGCATTTAATAAGCTGTGTAGCATTTTGGCAGTGGGAGGGACAGTAGCAGCCAAGGAAACACACATGGCTGACTTAGCAGCATCCTGGACTCATGGGAAGAGTATCCCTGGGTTTCAATCCCTGGGACAAGGAAGTAGGGTTTAGAAAGACTAGGTTGCTTCAGAATCCTTGGGAACACTGCTATGCCCAGGTTTTTTTCTGAGAACAATGCTAATTTATTTTATTTGATAAACACATACTGCATAGTGCTCTTTCTGGGCCAGGTATAATTCTCTAAATCCCTTACACTTTGAGAAACATCTTTCAAATTTACATACCATGAAATTCACCTGTTTTGATTGTACTATTCCATGAGTTTTCATAGTAAGTTTACAGAATTATGCCCCCATCACCACAATCTGATTATAGATATTTCTCTCACCTATCATGCCCATTTAAAGTCAATTCTAAGTCCTATCCCTAGCCCCAGGCAGCTACTAACCTACTTTCTGTCTCTCTGAATTTACCTTTTTTGGGGGAAATTCATATAAATGCAATCATATAATATGTGATCTTTTTTGACTGGCTTCTTTCACTGAGCCTAACATTTCAGAAATTTGTTCTTAGTTTTTCAGTCCTCACCTGAGGATATGTTTTCTTAAAATTTGATGAGAGAGAAAGAGGAGAGAGAGAGAGAGAGAGAGAGAGAGAGAGAGAGAGAGAGAGAGAGAGAGAGAGAGAGAGGAGAAACAAACATCAATCAGTTACCTCCTGTATATGCCTCTATCAGGGATCAAACTCACAACCTGGGTATGTGCCCTGACCAGAAATTGAACTCCTAACCCTTTGGTGTATTGGACGATGCTCCAACCAATTGAGCTATAACACCCAGGGCTGAAATGTGTTCCTTTTTATTGCCAATAGTATTTGGTAGTATAGATATGGTGCTTTTCATTTAAGACCTCAATTCATCCTCACAACTACCCCGCGAGGTAGATGCTTTTACTATCACCATGTCCAGTTGAGGAAACCAAAGTACTGTTAATAATTGGAGGATAATAATTCAAACTCAGGCAGTGTGGCGTTAGAGTCTGAGCTCCCAAATCCTCTTGCTATGCTGCCTCTCCATGGGTACAAAATACGTATTCATTTATACCTTGGAGAGTTTCTTTTAAATAATGGCCACTGAATTTCTAAAAATGAGTGGCTTATTTTTGTGCAATCTGATAAGATTTTTGGAATGCCTAATTTATGCTTGGAACTTTGCTAGGTGTTGTCAGGGAGTGAGACAATGTCCTACCTTCAAAGAATTAGTTGTTTTATAGACAAGACACTGATGCACGCAATAATGTAGATCCTCTAGGACCATATGAGATCAGATATTATCTAAAGCCTAAATAAATGCATTCAGATATAGGGAGTCCATAAGAAGAGGTTAATGTCTGTGAGAAGAGCTGAGAAAAAATGTTCAGAGATGGCCTTGAGCCAGTTCTAG
Source organism: Antrozous pallidus (assembly GCA_027563665.1). NCBI lineage: Eukaryota > Metazoa > Chordata > Mammalia > Chiroptera > Vespertilionidae > Antrozous > Antrozous pallidus. The sequence continues at coordinate 135,387,357 of CM050509.1, read as the reverse complement.
CCCTTTGGCTTAATCAGTCCCAAGTTGCATGAGTTAGAAGCTTGTAATTGTTTAGAGCCCGCCCTATGTCTTAACATCCCTTCCACCCACAAAGTTTTCTGCTTGTTAGGTTCCAACTTTTAGATCCCATCTATGTATCTCTAATTATATCAAGAAGCTTTTCCTCTTTATATTTTGTTGTTGTTGTTAATCCTCGCACAAGGATATTTTTTCCCCATTGATTTTTAAATAGAGTGGAAGAGAGAGGGAAAGACAGAGAGAAACTTTGATTTGAGATAAACACATCCATTGGTTGCCTCCTGCACAAGCCGCATCCAGGGCTTGGGTCCGAGAGAAGCCTGCAACTGAGGTACATGCCCTTGACTGGAATTGAGCCTGGGACCCTTTGGTTCGCAGGCCAATACTCTACCCACTGAGTCAAACCAGCTAGGCCTCCTCTTAAAAATTGTTTTTAATAGCAATGTCTTGAGGGTGTTTTTGCTGTCTTTAGAAAAACTGGTTAGCCAAGGCATAGGGATTGGTGTGTATGAGTGTGTGTGTTTAAATGCCTTCAAACATTTAGTTCTTGGGCTGGCTACAGAAGCCTGGCAGACACGAATTCAGGAGTAAGAATAATACGTGGAAATGCAATTTAGACTCTAGGGGGCCTGGATTAGGTAGCTTGTGCTGTGTAACAAACCTCACCCAAACTTCCACCATTTAATTGGCTCATATTCTGTGGATTATGTAGGCATAAAACTAATATATACTAACATGTATAGAAGATTCACGCTGTGTCTAACTCTGTTTCAAGCAGTTTATATGTAGGATGTCCCCCAAAATGTATATACATATATATATTTTATTTTATTGTTTAAGGTATTACAAATAGTAGTACATATGTCTCTTACCCGCTCCACTGACCTCTCCCCTGCCTCCCCTACCCTCCAGCACTTGCCCTCTTCCCCTTGCCCCAACTGTCTTGCATCTACTGGTTGTGCTTATATGCATGAATATAAGTCCTTCCGTTGATCTCTTACCCCCAACCCTCCCCTACCTTCCCGCTGAAGTTTGACAGTCTGTTCAATGCTTCTTTGCCTCTATTTTTGTCCAACAGTTTGTAATGTTCTTTATTATCCATAAATGAGTGAGTTCACGTGGTATTTATCTATCACTGACTGGCTTATTTTGCTTAGCATAATGCTCTCCAGTTCCTTCCATGCTGTTGCAAATAGTAAAAATTCCTTCTCTTTTACAGCAGCATAGTATTCCATTGTGTAGATGTACCATAGTTTTCTAAACCATTCGTCTGCTAATGGGCATTTAGGCTATTTACAAATCTTAGCTATGGTAAATTGTGCTGCTATGAACATAGGGGTGCATATATCCTTTCTGACTGGTGTTTCTGTTTTCTTGGGATACATTCCTAGAAGTGGTATTACTGGGTCAAATGCAGTTCCATTTTTAATTTTTTAAATTAATCTTCACCCAAGGATATTTTTCACATAGATTTTTAGAGAGAGTGGAAGGAAGGGGACAGATACAGAGAAATATCAATGTGAGAGAGACATATCAATTGGTTGCCTCCTACATGCACCTGACCAAGGGCAGGGATCAAGCCTGCAACTGAGGTATGTGCTCTTGACCAGCATTGAATCCAAGGCCTTTCAGGCTGTGGGTTGATGAGCAGTCAGCTAGGGCCACACATGCATTTTTTTTGATAGCTTAATTGATGTTTCTTTCTTTTTAGATTTAACCCATTTATTTGAATAATTATTCAAAGTGTAAATACATTTTTCAGGACACCCTATATTGTGGCATTTCATTCCCACAATGTGATCGATCCAGGACTGCTTTTACCCCCATTTTACAGATGAAGAAAACAAAGAAGTTATATGTCTAAGGTTACACAGCTTGTACATGGGTAAGCTAATATTTGAATCCAGGTCTGAAGAGGCAATACTTTTATCTAATTCACAGCGTCATTTCACTTAGCTAGACTTTATTTAACAGTCTCAATTTACAGTGATTGGACGGGGCAAGGGGAGGGGGCAGTGATGTGGATCTTGGAACTCTCCAGAGCATAGATTATAATATAATAAAGAAAAAAGGAGGAAATGCATCTAGAGAGGTAACTAGAGTTGTTGTCACAAAGTCCATGCATTTGTGGGGGAAATCTATTAGTTTGCTGTCCATTTTAACTGCAGACCCAACTGTGCACTGTTCTCATTCCAGGGGAACTCTTCAAATGAACTAAAATGTTAGTGGTGCACTAGAGTGTGCAGTCAGGTGCTCTTGCAGTGTTTGCAAGCTCGCTCCTCTGGTTTTCCATTTTGTATGGGTTAGCAAAGCAAATTAAACAGGATTGGGTTAAAACATCTTTGGCAGCTTACAAGGTCACCACAATCAGAAAATTATGGAAGACTAGAACTAGGTTACAAAAAGCACAAGAAGTCAAAGTAGTAGTATGAGGGATTATGGATGTTGGTGTAAGGACAAGTAGCTCCCCCAAATCCCCATAGCTCCTGAGAGGTGTCACTGTCTTACTACTTGGTACAGTAGTTGGTTTTTAGGGAGACAAAAGATCAGATTATGTTCATATGCTTTGGTGATCAGGAGAAGGAATTAAATAATATGACTTGGAAAGACTGTCATAGATAATGATCATGATATTAATATTTCTGAGGTAGAGTGCCTCATAACCTTATATAGTAGTTAAATGAAATGCTGTCAAAATTGACATTCCAGGGGGGTAGTGGAATGGTGCCCCTGTCTTTTCATATTTTTGTCTCTTGGTTTTCTGTTGTAATTTTAAATGAAGAAGAGTATGGGCACCCAAGGATCAAGGAAGTTCTGGTAACTATTTAAGACTTATGAAATCCTAGAAAACCAAGATGGCAGCATAAGGTATATATCTATATGTGCTGCCTCTCACAACCACACCAAAACTACAACTAAAAGACAAAACGACTATCACCCAGAATCACGGGAAAGCTGGTGGAGTAGAAGTTCTACAACAAGAAGGAAAGTAAAAAGGTCATTGAGACTGTGTAGGAGGTGCAGAGGCTTGGAAAAGCAGAGGTACAGAGGCACGCGCGAATCAGGCTGATGACTGGGTGCAATGTTTTTCTTCAATTGAAAGGGAGATACAAGCTCCAGATTCCTCTGAATTCCAGTTTCTGGTGAGACTCTGGGGACCCAGACTCATATGGGGAGAAACTGGACTGTCTGGCATCGGGTGAGAAAGTGAGGGTGGGTTTCTCGCAGAAGTGCACACAGGAATCATTGTTTATTGCACTGGGGCACGGGATGCGGAACATGGAGATGCAGAGACACAGAGACAGCTGACCACCAGCTATGCTGTTTGCTATGTTCTGGTGATTCTGAGACCCTGCCCCACCCAATTTGCAAACTCACCTGAGCTATGTGCAGTGGCTTTTGCATATGAATGCCTTGCCTTTTCACAGCTTAACCTAATAAATTGCAGCTGGGTCAGACAGCTCCAAAACTTCCAAATTCCAAGCATAGAGGAGAAATCTGAAGATATCCCTGTAGCTCCTGCTGGGTGGCCTCAGAGAGTAGCTGACTTATATCTCCTTGGAGATCCAGGAACCAGTGTACCTACAGGACAGTGTGAGACAACAGCAGATTTCAACTCCTCAAATACACAAGTGACACACTCAAGAGGCAGACTCAGTGAGTAGCAAAGATCCACTGAAGCAAACCCTGCTCCATAAGGGTGTCTCCAGCACAGCAGTTCTTCCATTATAGACACAGCTGATGATCCTCACAGCCAATTGGCCTGGAGATCAATTCTTCCCAGTGTACAACAGCAATCAAGGCTTAAATACAACAAAATTGTGCGCACAACCCACAAAGGGGTGCACCAAGAGTGTCCACCTCAGGTGATTGGGGAGGCTGAGCCACTGGGCCATGTAGGACACCTAGAACACAAAGCCACTCCATCAAAACAGCGAAGCAGCCAAAATGCAGAGACAAAGAAATATGTCACAAATGAAAGAAATGGAGGAAAGCAAACTACTGGATATAGAGTTCAAAACCACAGTTATGAGGTTACTCAAGAATCTTCTAGAAACCACTGAGAAACTTCGTGAGACCTCTGAAGATCTTAGTGAGACCTTCAAGGATCTTAATGAGAATGCAAGAGAGAGAGAGAGAGAGAGAGAGAGAGAGAGAGAGAGAGAGAGAGAGAGAGAAAGGAATGGACGAGTCAGAAATTAAGCATACACTGTCTGAAATAAAGAATAATATACAGAAATCCAACAGTAGACTAGAGGACCCCAAGAATCAAACCAAAGATTTGAAATATAGGGAAGCAAAAAACACCCAACCAGAAAAGCAAAAAAAAAATCCAAAAATATGAAGATAAATGTAAAGAGCCTCTGGGACAACTTTAAGCATACCAACATCAGAATTTTGGGGGTACCAGAAGAAGAGAGAGAGCAAGATATTGAAAACCTATTAGAAGAAATAATGACAGAAAACTTTCCCTACCTGGTGAAAGAAATAGATTTACAAGTACAGGAAGCTTAGAGAACCCCAAACAAGAGTATTCCAAAGAGGACCACACCAAGACACATCATAATTCAAATGTCAAGGGCAAAAGACAAAGAGAGAATATTAAAAGCAGCAAGAGAAAAAGAGTTGGTTACCTACAAGGGAGTACCCATACTACTGTCAGCTGATTTCTCAACAGAAACTATGCAAGCCAGAAGGAAGTGGCAAGAAATATTCAAAGTGATGAACAGTAAGAATCTATAACCAAGATTACTCTACCCAGCAAAGCTATCATTTATAATTGAAGGTCTGATAAAGAGCTTCACAAACAAGAAAAAGCTAAAGAGTTCATCACCACCAAACAAGGATTATATGAAATGCTGAAGGGTATTATTTAAGAAGAGGAAGAAGAAGAAAAAGATAAAGATTAAAATTATGAACAACAAAGTGACAACTAATACATATCTATTAATAAGTGAATCTAAAAATCAATTCAATAAAAAATCTAATGAACAGAATAGACTGGTGAATATAATAGAATCAAGGGCATAGAAAGGGAATGGACTGACAGTTCTCAGGGGGAAGGGGGCATGAGGGGTGTGGAAAGAGATTGGACAAAAATCATACACCTATAGATGAAGACAGTGGCAGGAGGTAAGGGCATGGAGGGGGAGATCCGGTGGAGACAAGCTATGGGGGGAAAAGAGGAACATCTGTAATAATCTGAACAATAAACATTTATTTTTTACAAAGACATGAAAAAACTACTTTCTTACTTAAGATGTAGCAGGTCCCCCACTGGGAGTTTGCTGCTGGCCTTCGTGACAATGAGAAGGGAACTAGCATGTCTATTGTGATTGCCCAGCACCCTGAAATGAGTTCCACCTCCACACTACTCCCCCCCATAATGGTGGAACATGAGTCTTGTTTCTGAAGTGTTCTTCAGTTCAGGTAATAGAAGAAAAATGAAGATGATTCCTCTGAATTTCTAGGATTGGAGCCAGCAGCCAGGTGCAAGGAACAACTGGGAAGATCTCAGTTGTGTGTGCCACTGTAAAATGTCCCACCATTGTGCTCAGCCAAAACCTTTGTCCCACCATTGCCTTCCCTTACTTTAAGAGCAATTTCACGAAATTACCAGAGCAAAATGTCTCAAGTTATCACATATAATAGGTATTTATTTATTTATTTATTTATTTATTTATTTAAATATTTTATTGATTTCCGAAAGGAAAGGAGAGGGGGGGAGAGAGAGAGGTAGAAACATCAATGATGAGAGAGAATCATTGATTGGCTCAATCCTCTACTGTACTGGGGATTGAGCCCACAACCCGGCATATGTCCTGACAGGAAATTGAGCCCTAACTTCCTGGTTCATAGCTCAGTGCTCAACCTCTGAGCCATGCCGGCTGGGCAGTAGGTTTTGCTTTTATTCCAGAGGTATTCATGCCATGATGGCAGTGAATTTGTGGAAATCAAAGAGTAGGAGAACATATATGGGGGCAGGGAGAGTCAGCCATATGGAATTGCCAGCTTGCTGAATCAAGATGGACATAATCTCTGATGCTCTAGCTGGCAATATTTGGCCTCTGCTATTATGTTTTCAAAATGCCTTAAATTCCTGGGAAGAAAGATGTAGAACAGAAGATAGGAACTTGCCACCAGTTTGTGAGAGCATTCATTGTGGCTAGTGAATCATTGATACACAAATGCATTTTCATTGGGGCCAGGCGAGCTGTTAAGGGCAGTAGTAATAAAGGCTACTCATGTTTCAAGTTAAGGTGGTTTGAGGGATTACACATGTGGATAGTGTTTGGGGTACAGAGTTTGACCAGGACTCAGGCCTATGGATAGATTTGGTGAGAGTGTGATGAATACTGAAGGGTACATAAATAATGCAATTTGACTGCTAAGTTAATAAAAGTATTCATAAATGCCCCAAAGCAAAAATATATGAAAAGAATTAAAGCAGCACTTTGGAGGTCTCCATTAAAATTTCTTTTATGTGTGTCATATATGGTCAAGACAGCAGCAGACATAATAAAGGACAGGGCTCTTTGTGTCCTTGTCCATGTGGGGCTCAGATGAGGGTGAGATTGTTCATTGTTAATACTTTTAATGGTATTTGTGGAGGGGAAGAAATGAAATTCCCTTTGGCTAATTTCTCAGATTTCTGGAGCAGTGGAGGAAGGGACAAGAACAGGGTTGCATGTGACTCAGAAGAACCTTCTCTTCCAGTGGAAAAAGTACTCCTTATACAATGGAAGCTAGGCTTCAGGGCAAGAGTTTTTTTTTCTCCCCTCTAGGAAATCATTTTTGTTTGATTTTTATCTTTTCATTCTTGTATATGCAGAAAGTTCTGTTTGTCCATTTGCCTTGTCCACATTTTTTTGAAAGGGAGAGAAACACTGATGTAAGAGAGAAATATCTATCAGTTGCCCCTCACAGGCACTCCAACTGGGGACTGAACCACAACCTAGGTCCATGCCTGACTGAGAATAAAACCCACAACATTTTGTTGTGTGGGTAGATGCTCCAACCCACTGAGTCACACGGGCCAGGGAGACTTGTCTATTTTTAAAGCATCAAGTTCTTCAGTGTGTGGTTCTGCTTTATCATGGGTAATGTCCAACATGCCAAAGCTATTTTATATACATTTCTTGGTGGTTATATTTGTCTGGGTGCTTACCCAGCAGCACCCGTCTGGCTTCCCCAGGGGAAGCAGCTTTCTGCCTGTCCATTGTTTCTTATATGTCCTGCCCTTGTTAAATGATGGAATTTGAATGCTTAGCATATGACAATTACCTGTGACACTGGGTGTATAAGCATGTGTGGCAAAATGACAGGCATCTGCGTGCATGTGCCTCCCTGCAAAAGCAAACAGCACAGGCATGCTTATTGTGGGGATAGTAAAATCATGTTTTTCCCTCATGCCCTAGCAGGCATCATATTTACCTCATTGACCCCGAGAGAGCTGCAGTAGGGCAGGCAAGCAGGCCAGGACGAGGAGGGGGAGATAGAGGTGCCATATGGAAGTGGTTGGAAAACAGATGGGGAAAGTCTGGAAAAATCTAATTTGTTGTCCTCAGGTATTTTAAGGAATGTCTCGTTTTTAGGGCATTAGAAAGGATTTTAGTGCTCAAGACAGGTTAGAATTAGATGATACAAAGCAATTTCCCAGGTAGTATTGGTATCTAACTAAACATTGAATAATGATGTTTAATTCATGGCTGATCAAAGAAAGGAAAAACTAGGTCTGTGTATTAAGTAGGGTTTGAGTGGAAGGAATTGGCTAGAGTTGGGGTAGTCAAGCACTTCTCAGTGGAAAGAAAAGAGTCTGAAAATAATCTTATTGTGATCTTGTCAACAATAAAATGGAAAGGAGGAATAGAAAGTTCCTTTGCCTCTCTGGGGAAGAATTCATTGCCAGGATGTCAATTATTCAGCATCAGATCCCAACATCTTATTTTTTTATTATCACCTCTGAGGTTTTTGATGCAGTCCCAAAACATAGACCGTCTCTTCCTGACCAATGCACTCATTCACCTATGGACAATACCTTTAGAGGTGATGGGAGCTCATTTGATGTGTTTGATCCCATGATATGAGATCACAGGAATACTATATGCACTTCCTTTCACACACTTCTATTGAAGAAAATCAGATTTGCAAACAGTCATGTACTGGCTGACATGTGTAAGCCTACATGTCCATGCAAACCAGCTGTTAATGTATAATGGCCAGTGACTCTAGTTGACTGAGGGCTTCCTTGTTATTGGCTCCCATAGTGAGCATCTAGTCTTGGGTTGTGAGAGCTTAGAAGACTGAGAGCTCTTCAGATCCCTGGTCCTTAGACTTGGTGAGATGAAGGGAATTGTCTTGAGTCTTCAGCCACATGCCTAATTCAGTGGTCTTTCTGCTCTATCATTTGTTTCCTAATTCATCTTGTCCCCTACATTAACTTAATGCTTCTAATGCACAAGATGGTCCTATTGATGTTACCCTTTCTTTACTTTACATCTGAAAAGAAGACACAGACCTCAGAGCATGCATCTATTCTCCCAAACTCTTGCTCTTTCCTTTCAATGTCCAATACAACAACCCATCCCTTGATTTCTTTCCAAATTAAACAAATTAACTTAATAACGCATCTCTGTTCTAAGAGTTGGGCATATTTGGTTCCTACTACTTCAGGGCTTTTTCTTGAAGATGGAGGTTGTCAGGGGGTGATATCAACTTTTTAGTGATTAAAATTTGATTTTGGTTCACTATTCTTCCAAATGATAATACTGCCAATTATAATTAACATGTTTTCAGAACCTGAGTTTTCTCACTTAAAGTTATTCTCCTAGATACAGCTTTTTAAAATTAAATTAATTACCATTTCATTAATCACCTGATTACTAATTTAAACCAATAATTGTATAATCTAAATTTTAAAGAGAAATAGCAAAAAAGAAAACAAAAAAACCTCACAGGGATTTTTTTTCTTAAACTGAAATATTTCTGAAAGATCAGATGACCAAATGTGTGAATATAGGTGAAAATGGGATCTTGCTTTTGATAGGAACCAAGGCTTGAACTTAATTAATTGGCTTAAAATTTAGTCAATTAAAAGAATGTGAAATATACTTAGAGAGACTTCATGGAAAAGAACAAATATGCGTATTTGAACACATTAACATAAATAATCATATTGATTTTTATCTCTCTCCATATCCCATTTCCATCCCAGGCATTTGGGAATGTACTATTTCTGCTTGTATTATGAACATATAAAAATGGACTCATTTATCTACTGCAATTGTCAAAGGGAAACAAATCCATGTGATTTCTAGACACAACATGGAATTCTTATACTCTTCTCACCTGCCACATCCACTGCTGTTTTTTTCTGATACTTCTATTTGCCAGTTTAAAAAAAGATAAGGAATAAGCTCACTCTGATATTCAAAATAAAAACTCCTTCACTATCCATCACAGTTTGTAAAATGCTACAAACCTTTTTCTTGCAGATTGGGATGTAAGCCTTTGGCAGGTTCAGTCACATACAGGTTGGCCTGAAAGAAAGTGTCTCTCAGAGTGGGGTTTGCTACCTTGTTCATGTTCAGAACACTTATTGAAGGAATTAGGTAAGAGTGACATTTTGGCTGTGGCACCAAAACCAATGATCACACCAAAGTCTGCTTACCACCAGGGTTCAGACTCACCAAGACTTCTTTTCCAATACATTTTTAAATTGAAGTGTAACACACATGTAGAAAAATGTAACAAATTAATAGTACAGTTTGATGTGAATTGTTACCAGCTCATGAGAAAACAAGCAGCAACATTACCAGCACCGGAAGCCCTTCTTGTCTCTATCCTCTACCATTTCACTTCTAGAATAACCATCTTTCTGAATTCTAACACCATAGATTAATTTTGCTTGTTTTCTTACTTTATATAAATGGAATCTTACAGTATGTGCCTTTTTTGTATGTGGCTTCTTTACTCAACATATGTTTGTGAGCTTCAACCCCACCGTGCTGTATAGGAGTGGCTCATTCACTCACATCACTACTAGTAAATTGCATTCCATCCTATAAATAGGCCATAAAGCATCTATAGATCCAGTTTGTTGCCTATGGACAATTGGGTGTTTTCAGACTGGATATATAGCTATTACTAATAGCTCTTCCATGCACATTTTTGTACATGACTTTTGGATAACATGTGTTTGTATTTCTGTTGGCTACATATCCAAGAGAGAAAATTCTGGATCATTCAAGAAGGGTTATTTAGCCAGAAATCTTGTTTCATTTCCCCTCCTCCCATCTTCAATAAGTGAAGGTGGTTATGGGATTTTAAGATTGGAGAGACCATTGAGAACACATATCTGGCCAGTGGTTTTCTGACTCTGCCCCACCATGCTCTAGGAGCTGAGAGGTCTTCACTGAGGGGACGGAGGAGCTTTCGTGGGACTTTGGGCTCTCTGCCTTCAACCAGAGCAGCAATCCTTTGATCAGGTTCATAGACAGGGTTGGACTTTCGCAAAATGTTTCCTTTTGAGACTGAGTTCTGTTTGCAGTGTGGTGGTTTCCAAAGGGAAGTGGGTTCAGGGAGAAGAGGATCCTAATATAAGGTGACAGGAGAAGATTTGACTTTGGGAGGTGGGCACATGGTAAAATACACAGATATAAAACCTATATGAAACCTATATGTTCACAAATGAAACCTATATGTTCATGTTGACCAATGTCATTCCAATCAATTTAATTTTAAAAATTGAGTTCTGGTTTTATTCTTTTAATGTATTATTTTTGTTTGTAATTTCATTTTTTCTTTGATGTGTTTTTTAAAAAAATATATATTTTTTTGTGATTTCAGAGAGGAAGAAGGAAGGAGAGATAGAAATATTGATGATGAGAGAGAATCATCTATCGGCTGCCTACTGCATGCCCCCCTACTGGGGATTGAGCCCATAACTCCTGGCATGTGCCCTTGACTGGAATCAAACCCAGGACCCTTCAGTTCACAGGCCTATACTCTATCCACTGAGCCAAACTAGCTAGGGCTGGTTCTTTTTTTAAAATTGAAAATAGTTTATTTTGGTTCATTATCCTCACTCAAGAGAGGGGGAAAACAAATCTACATGGAAGATCTCGGGATAGTTGATGTACATGGACAGTGCTGCCACTTTATGGGTATTACTTCACTCAATCCTCACATCAGTCCTATGAGGCGGCTGTATTTTTAGCCCTGTTTTATAGCTGGGGAAACTGAGGGCTAAAGTGGTTAGATGACATTCCAAAGGACATACATTTAAAAGCAACACAGCTGAACACAGCAAGTCTGATTCCAGGGCTCCCCTTCTTAATTATCCAAGCCAGAATATTCTGCTCCCACGCACTGCCCATTTCACAATATCAGACTGTCTAGTATCTGCATGTTATAATATGGTGACAGTGGTTGACTCTTTTGGTCCAAGTTTTTGTTTCTTTGGTAAAGTTATTGCTCAGAAGCCACAGTGTAATACAGGCTGAAATGAAACCAATCGCCCCTCCTTTTTTCTCTCTCAGCATTTAACCCTTTGTATTTGCCCTTCTACACATGCAATCTTCTGTGATTGTTGCTGAAAACCTGTGTGATAAGCATAAGTATTACTAGGCCTTATTTTGTAATTCTCTCTACTCATATTCCACCAACCCCCCCTCACTGCACTCTAGCTACCTGGCCTCCTTAATATATCTCAAGACTTTTGCTCTTGCTGTTCCCCCTGGTTGGAATTCTCTTTCCCACATACTTTCCTGGCTTGCCTTTTTATTTCTTTCAGGGCTCTGTTCAAAGCCACCTAACTAAAAGAACTCCTTTTTTGACCCCCCTTATATAAAATTAATTTTTCATCAATTTCCACTTCCTGATTTGCTTTACTTTTATTCAAGGTACTTCTGTATCTAGCATGCGATATATTGATTTACTTTGTTTTGTATCAGTTGACAGATAGGGTAGGCTTCAAATGTGCTGTGGTATTTTAATTAGTGTATATCCCTGGTACATCAATAAATATTGAATGAATGAATGGCACTGGCTTGAAATTCAGAAAATTGACCCCAAGAATTGTAGCTGGAACCAATATTTAATGGGGAAAACTTTGAGATGCTGTATCCTTTTACATTCCAATATTATTTATTTTTGCAATCTCTCTTTTTTACTTGATTATTCTTGCCAGAGGTTTATCTTTTCATTAGGCTTTTCAAAGAGCCAGCTTTTGGTTCAGTTGAACCTTTTGTTCCATGCCTTTCTTCTTGTTTGGCTGTATGTATATTTACTTTGGTTTGTATATGTCTAATATAAAGATTGTTTGAGTGTTGAAATCATAACTAACCACAGCTATGATGAGGCCTGCCAACTAGGTTAGATCTTTGAGCCTCCATGTCTGGGAGTTCATGGTTTAGATCTTTCCTTTTCCTGCCCTCCCAGTTTTGCATGAGCCACTGGTATGGAAAAGAGCAACACTTAGATTTTAAAAAAAGTTATCTATATATATATAAAAGCCTAACCATCCATTATGACCAGATGACCAGCTGGTAGCTATGACACGTACTGACCACCAGGGGCAAATGCTCAACACAGAAGCTGCCCCCTGTTGGTCAGTGCACTCCCACATCCAACCTCCCTCCGCCAGTCAACCTCCCACGGTCCTTCCCCTGGCTGGCTAGTCCTGATCGCCCCTGATGGGTACTGGGCTATATGGCCCCAATCATCCCGATTGCCAGCCAGGCCAAGGGTCTCCACCAGTGCAAGAATTTGTGCACCAGGCTTCAAGTCAAATTACAATTTAAACCAAGATAATTTTAAACATTTCAATTGATATGAATTGGTTTCTAACTTGTGGATATAATTGTTATTATAATATCATTTGTTAATTCCCTTCTAAGAAATGTCTTCTATTGTTTACAGTGTTACTTCTCTTACTTTATGGTTGTAATTAAAACCATGGGGAGACGGAGGTTATGCTAGAATGAAAAAGTTCAAACCACATTTTGGGGCTCTTTTCTCTGGATCTAAGTGAAATCTAACTATGCTAGACTAACAAGACAGAAAATCTATCTTTATAATTAGGAAATTAGCAGAGTCAGAGTCAAATTGTAAGAAGGTAAATTGCTAAGGGATGCCTCCCACAGTTCACACATCTCAGCCAGTAGGAAATAAAGTCTATGTGACTAAGGAGAATCCTGTGCATGGACCCTTAGGGATGGGGTTGTGTGCTTGGGTGGGGCAGGGAAGAGATTGATGACAGCTTAATATCTAGTTTAAACACTTAACCTCCAGGGTGAAATCTTAGTCTAGAAAACAATAAATGGCTGCACAGCAAAATGTCATCTGATGAACCCTGTCTTAAAAAGTGGTAGAGAAGTGGTCATAAATTTGTTCAGAGATTCTTGTGTCTCATTCTGGCTTTGGGTAGCAATCTGATAGGCTTGATTTTTCCCAGGGAGTCTCCTGACACCATGCTCACTTGTGTTAAGATCAAGGAAGCACTTAGTATGTGAAATATGATCAGGGAAAGCACCAAGGATTCTGCAACTTGGGGAGATCATCTCTGACCTTAAGGGTGATCAGGAACAAGAAGTAAAGAGAAAGTAAAAGGGGTAAGAGAGAGAGAAAGAACAAGAGTGGAAATAAAAGCAACAGACACACCCATTTAGACTATTTAGTATAATGAAAAAACAGATCTGTATTGTTCTCTTAAATATGAAAATTTCACCCAAATCCAATTTTTTTAGGCCCCCACCATTGAGGTCCACAATAAGAGATGAGATTCCTAATGTTCCTTCCAGCTGGACCCCCTACCCCCCACCCTTTGATTCTAAATACATGAACAACATTCTCTGTAAGACAGGAAAACTTTCAACATACCTTAAAAGGTCAAAAGTTGGTGGTGATCCCCAAGTACCATCTAACTGTGAGCATAAGAAATGTGCCCTGCAAATCTGTGTTCAGGTACATCTGAGTCCAGTATCTATACCATCATAGACCCAGGAGAGGGTACTTTATAGAACACATTGGGAACCAGTCTGGAATTTTCAGATCCAAGGACACCGATCCAGTGGAATGATGTAGCCACTACATGCAGAGCAGTTTTCACTGGTGAGTCCCTCAACGTGTGATATCAAAGGGGTATTTTCTTTCAGCAAATGGAATTGAAGTTCCAGACAGCTGCAGCAGGAGGAGAAGGTTATATTCTATTTTTTCAAAGGTGTCAAAGAAACAGAGACCGTGTATTAAGTACAAGATTGAGTAAAGAAGATTCAAATTTTCCAATGATATGCAGAGAGTGAAGTTTGAATGTAAACACATATGATTTATTTACCACAGACTATCAAGACTATCAGGACAAGCCAGGAAATATGAGTGTGCCAGTAAAATCTTGACAGACACCAGAAGGAAAATGAGAACCCAGCTTGGTGGGAAAGAACAAGTGGTGGTGGATTGAATTATATATATTTCAGAGAAGAAGGCAGAGGGAGATAGATAGAAACATCAATGATGAGAGAGAATCATTAATTGGCTGCCTCTTGCATGTCCCCTACTGGGGATCGAGCCCCGGGCATGTGCCTTTGACAGGAATTGAACCTGGGACCGTTCAGTCTGCAGGGCAATACTCTATCCAAGGAGCCAAACCAGCTAGGGCTTGAATTCTTTTTAAAAGAGCCATATAGAAATAAGTATAATTTTCTTGAATAGAGGCCCATTTATCCTGGAAATTTTTCTCTTTAGTGTATATGAACAAACCAGATCACTGAAAGGAAGGATACTTCTTCCGAATGGAAGAGTAGCCTGATCATTTTTTTCCTCAACAAACTAGCCAGTTTATTAGCAATCCAAAATATTTAGTTGTCAAGAATGCTAAGCTGTGCTGTACAATATGGCAGTCACCAGCCACTGGTGGCTATTGAATACTTGAACTGTGGGTAGTGTGATTGAGGACCTGAAGTTTTATATTTCTGATGAAAATTTACCACCCAACTTCAGATATACTTTAGGTTTGAAAAACCACATAAGACTTCAAAGAGTTAATATAAAAAAAGAGAGTGTAATATATATTATTAATTTTTTTACCTTGATCATGTATTCAAAATGTTAATATTTTAGATATGTTGGATTAAATTACATACATTATTAAAATTCATTTCACCTGATTACTTTTTTATTTTTCAAAATATGGCTACTGGAAAAGCAAAATTACATATGAGGTGCACATATGTAGGACAGTGCTTTAGGCACCACATTTGGTGGTTAAGGCTAGCTTTGCCACTGAAGATTGACATGAATTGGAATCTAAGGGAAATGGTGAACCCTCTAGACTCATAAATTTTCCCTGCTCTTTCCTTCTGTTCCCTGAAATCAACCACTAGGTGATTTATCTAATGTAGATCTCTGGGTGCTGAAAAAGCTAAGTTTTACTGAACTCTGATGTGTTATGTTTGAGACTTAAGACCAATGAAGAATCTAGTTGGTAAATAGTTTCACAACTATGTGCTTCCTCCTAAAAGCTATATTGAGTTGGTTTTATTGGACAGACTCTGAGATGATTTGTGTACATGAAGCTTCTAGGGGGTGTATGTGGGATCAACACAGGAGCAAGGAAAGCAAGGAAATTGGCAGGGGAGGAGTTGAACTCCCATGGAGCACAATAGACACCTCAGTTATTTTTTTATTTTTTAATTACTATTTTTTTTGCAGTATAACTTAGATTTAATAGTAGTACATATGTTTTCCTTCCCCCCATTATCCTCCCCCAGCCTTCCCTACCCCCCTAGCACATGTCCCCACCTGTCACCCTCCCTGCCCCAGTGTCTTTCATTCATTGGTTATGCTCATATGCATGCATACAAGTCCTTCGGTTGATCTCCCCAAGCATCTGCCCCGCCTCAGCCTTCCCCCTGTAGCTTGACAATCTGTTCAATGCCTCCCTGCCTCTATATCAATCACTCTCCCCTGTTTTTTTTCTTCAAAAATATCTTGCCTCTGCATACTAGAAATAAATGTATAAGAACAAAAAATGTTTGAGTCTAAATGTCAATGCCCAACTGTTCTGAGTCCCAGTTTCAATGTCAAATAGTTCTTTATGTGTACATGTCAGCAACGGTATCCAGATGGTGGACACATCGTGGCAATGCAAGTTCCATCCGAGACCTCAGTTCTTGAGGACAGTTGGCTCTTTAGAGTTTTCCGCAGTTGAGGTGAGGAGGTTGGACCTTTGTGTACTCCCACTCACCAATATTTTGATGTAGATTGCCTCTAGTATGGTGCTGAAACTTGAGTGAGGCAGCTCCTTTCCATAGAGGGTAATTCCCAGAACAAGAAACAGCTGTGAGACCTCAGCAGCCAGTACTTCTAGAACCTGGTGGAAGGAGCGCCTCAATCTGTAATAGGGTGTCTGGTGGGCAAACCACAGCATCTACTATGACATCTAAAGCTTGATCTAACCATCAGCCCTCAGCCAGATTCAGAAATGCAAAGCCTTTCAAAAGTCATAATCCTAGACTTAGGAAACTAAAAAAAAAAATCCTTGTGCCTAAGAATAAGGAGTGGTATATGTATCTTCTTTTATTGCTCTCTTTCCTGCCCTGTAATAAGACACATTTTCTAGAGTACAGAAAATTAAGGGATTGGGAGGAGAGGAGAATAGAGAGGGAGAATAAAAGTATGAATCAATGTAAGTCAACTACTCTTAAATCTCTGTTGTTATAAATATGCAGAGATACCTTTTATTTTCCTCTAACTTCTGGATTGGGCTGGACCTACATCCCACCACCCATTCAGAAATGTGGACCAGAATGGGCAAGAAGGTAGCTGGTCCTACAGCATATACTCTGCATACATCAATTTAAAAAGAAGTCAAGACTCTGTAAACTAGCATTCTACTGGTACCAACCACATAGAGAATTATTGTTGCTCAGAAAACATGTCAAGAAAGAGAGCAGGCCTCAGTTCCTCTGAGAGTGACCTGCAGTTGCTGCAGAGGAAATAAGAAGTTGGTAGCCACATGATCCCTGAGAGCTTGACTCTGATTTTTTTCTGTGTGTCTGTCTATATATCTGGTTCTTCTTTTTTCCATTTTCTATTTTGTCCCTTAGGCCAAGTTTACCTATTCCCAAGAATCTCCCCAACCTATTTGTAAAAGCTGATTAATCAGAGATGCTCAACAGCCTGTGATCATTGGACGGAAGCATTTTCCCCATAAGCCTCTTCTGCTTCTCCTGCCTGCTATCTGTAATTTAACAGCTAAGCATATCACATGTGACTGTGCTTACACAGGGATGTACTCTTTAACTCACACCTCTAAAAGCATATTAGTGCAAACTGGGTTAAAGCTGCCCCCAGCTACTTCGTTTCCCTTCCTGACCTCCTCTTCCCTTTCTTATCTCTAGCCACCTGGGTCTTTGCGTCTCATTTCATGCTACTTCTGAGAGAGATATCTCATTATTTCTGATTTAAGGGCTCATATGCCCTCCCCTGCCCATTGCCAACTTGTTACAATGTCGCAAGAGAATTCAGAGTTCTGATTTATCTGCCAAAGGGAATGACTCTGGGGGGATATGGGAATGGGGGAGTGGGACTGAGAAAGGAAGTAAAAGAGTGTTGGGGGGGGGGGAGAATTGACAGGGAAGGGCTGCAGTTTTTAGAGATGTGATAGCTTCAGGATGCTTGGATTAGTTGGGTTAGGCTCAACATGACAAATATTGTGCATTTTACCAGAAACCTGAAGAAGCAGCAGAGCATCCTTTGTTGATTTAATTTTAGAGATGGGCTGGAGACATGTCATTGGGGCTCAGGGACCACTGTTGAGGAAAGCTGTAATGGGCTTTTTAATGCTTGTCCCACTTTTCCTCGGTAAAGTGATAAATGGTGATGATGATCATATAGTTTATATACATCTACTTCTGCTTCATTCATTAGGCTGAAGGCAGGAAGTAGACATCTTCTGTTGGTTTCAATACAAGGTTCTGGCACAAGTTGGGGCTCAGAAATGTTTGCTCAATGTGTAATCAGCCAGGTCTCACAGATGTCTTAGATTTGGTTCCCCCAGAAACAGTCCCTGAGACAATGATCTAAGTATAAGTAGTTTATCTGGGGGAATTCAGAAACACTAGAAGGTCATGAAGATATGATACAGGGAAGGAGGGAAGCCAATAAAGGGGTATTATTTAGCTTAATTCTGTAGGAGAATTATTCCCTCCAAGGGACAAAGGTGCTGAAATATTTATGCTCCAACCTCCCAAGAGTCTTTGGTTGAGAGCATTAGTTTCCTGGCATTTTCAGCCCATTTTGTGTCTAGGAAAAGAGACCTTCTGCAGTTCAGGAAAACTGGCTCTTGGGCTCAGAGATGAAGACAGTTGGAAAATCTACTTGAGCTTACTTAAAAGGTCTGAAAGATATGCATGGGGCACTGATGGTCTGCTACAGTAGCTAAGTTTCATTTATTCATTCACACATTCAGCAAATTTTTATTGAGCTGCCTCTATATTTCTAAATTTTCCTAAGTGTTGAGGATACAACAATAAACAAAACACATACAGATATCTGCCCTCAGAGAACTTATAGTCTAGTAAGTAGACTAGACTATGAGGAGACTGACATAAAATACATAAATTAGGTAGTGATAATGCCATGGAAAAAATAGAGATGGAGGCTAAGGATTACTGAGGGAGCCTTGTAACTAGGCCAGTCAGGGAGAGTCTCCATGAAAAGTTAACATGTGAGTGAAACCCTGGTGTGAATAATTCATGTGAATATCTGGAGGAACAAATTTAAGCAGAGGAACCACTAAGTGCAAAGGTCCTGAGGCAGTATTGTGTGCCTGGAGTATTCAAGGAACAGCAAGGAGGCCTTGCTATGGTGTGTTAGGGCAGAATGGGTGAGGTATGAAGCAGGGGGAAATGAATGCAGAGAAGTAAGTCATAAGGTGGAGCTACCCTGGAGAACATGCAGGACCTTGTGGGTGATAGTAATCCTCTGTTTTTTACTTTGAACGAGATGGGGAGCTGTTGGAGGGCTTCTAGGTACGTATTCTGTCTTGTGTTGCTGTCCTGAGAACATACCAAGGCAGGTAAGCAGTGAATGGAAACAGGGTGGCCCATTAGGTGGTATATCTTCCAGGACCTTCCACTTTACTCCATAATAAATGAATAAAAACTGAGTCTGACCAGGCCTTTCAAGGCCTCCATGTGGAATTGGCACAATCCAGTTTCTTCTGTATTCTGTTGGCTGAAATAAGTGATTAAACAAGCCTAGATTTAAGGAAGGGGGAATAGAGTCACCTATTGATGGGAGGAGCTTCAAAATCACTTTGTAAAGGGGTGTGGCTACAGGAGGGATATATTGTGACCATTTTCTTTATTGTGACTATTTTTTGCAAACAATCTACAGTGGTAAACAACCTCATATTTTTTTTAAAATATATTTTATTGATTTTTTACAGAGCGGAAGGGAGAGGGATAGAAAGTCAGAAACATCGATGAGAGAGAGACATCGATCAGCCGCCTCTTGCACGCCCCCTACTGGGGATGTGCCCGCAGCCAAGGTACATGCCCTTGCTGGAATCGAACCTGGGACCCTTCAGTCCACAGTCCGATGCTCTATCCACTGAGCCAAACCGGTCTCGGCAACAACCTCATATTGAACGTGTAGTATCCTTGTTCCTATAATTTCCTTGGGCCGCCCCACTTCATATCTATCTATCTATATAAGAGCCTAAATGACTGTTATGATCAAACGACCAGAATGACTGGAATGATCAGATGAGCAGCCAGTAGCTATGACATGCACTGACCCAGACCTTGCTGCTGGGGCCCTAACAGCCCTAAATCTGGTTCACTCACACCCTCACAAAATCGGCCCTTGGTTAGCTTGCTGCTGGGGCCAACCTCCTAGAGTCTCTCCCCCAACAAGATGCTCCTCCATCAGCCCCAATCACTCACCAGGCTTAAGGACCCCAACCCTGTGCACAAATTCGTGCACTGGGCCTTTAGTTGTAAAATAAAATGGAAGGTCCAGGAAGATGTGCCATGTCTATCTTGTACCATGGGCATGCGTATGACAAATAGAATTGGGGAATACTTTGGAAAAGCACTTACCCTTGACTTCTTTGCTCCTTTAATCCTTTTACAATGTTTTTTTTGTCAGCTTCTTTCCTCCCTTCTCTTTACTGCCTTTTCTAGTCCTCCATGCCCTTCTTTCTTGAGAACAAACATCCAACCTTTGTGTCATGAAGAGCACTTTGCTAGATCTTCAGTAACCTTGTTATTGATCACTATCCAATAGAAATTTGTGTGATGATGAAAATGCTCCCTATCTTCACAGGTCAGTATGGTAGCCACAAGCCAATTATGTCTATTGAGAACTAAACATGTGTTTACCACAAGTGAGACACTGGATTTTTAATTCACCTTGATTTTTTTTAATTTTAATTAATTTAAATTTAAACTTAAATACCTCATTAGACTGTGCAGTTCAATATAGGACTGCTCAAATTTTTACACTGAAGTACTCCTGATGATAGAGAAAACAATGAATACCTTAATGGTTTGGGGTTCAAGTATAAAGTTATTTTAAAATCTTAGCTTAAAATGGTAGATGCATTTACATTTATAATATTGTGATTTTGCTCTTTATAAAATATACTGGAGGCCTGGTGCAAAAAATTCATGCACAGAGGGAAGAGAGTGTCCTTCATTCCAGCCTGCATCCTCTGCAATCTGGTACCCCTCGAGGGATGTCCTTTTGCTTATTTAAGCCTAATCCCACTAGGATCAGGCCTAAACCAGCAGTCGGACATCCCTCTCACAATCCAGGACTGCTGGTTCCCAACTGCTTGCCTGCCTGCCTTCCTGATTGCCCCTAACTGCTTCTGCCTGCTAGCCTGATCACCCCCCTAACCACTCCTCTGCTAACCTGATTTATGCCTAACTGCTCTCCTGGCAGTCTGTTTTGTCCCTAACTGTCCCCTCCTGCAGGCCTGGTCACACCTAACTGTCCTCCCCTGCAGGCCTGGGTCCCCCCCACCTGCCCTTCCCAGCAGTCCTGGTTGACCCCAACTTCCCTCCTCTGCCAGCCTGGTCACCCCTAACTGCCCTCCCCTGCAGGCCTGGTCCCTCCCAACTACCCTCTCCTGCTGGCCATCTTGTGGTGGCCATCTTGTGTTCACATGGGGCAGCCATCTTTGACCACATGGGGGCAGCCATCTTGTGTGTTGGAGTGATGGTCAATATGCATATTACTCTTTTATTAGATAGGATAGAGGCCTGGTACACAGGTGGGGGCCAGTTGGTTTGCCCTGAAGGGTGTCCCAGATCAGGGTGGGAGTTCCCTTGGGGCCTGGGGTGGCCTGAGCAAGGGGTCTGTAGTGGTTTTCAGGCTGGCCACACCCCCGGTGACCCAAGTGGAGGCCCTGGTATCTGGGATTTATTTATCTTTTACAACTGAAACTTTGTAACCTTAAGTGGACAGCTGGGCCAGTCAGGGCAGTGGAAAGCTTGGCTTCCTTCATCTCCAGGTGCAACTCAAACCTCCTTTCTCTCCAGCTCCATAGCTGCCCTCGTTTTTGTTGGGATTTATGTGTCTTCTATCATTGAAACTTTGTAGCATTGAGTGGAGGCCTGAGCCTGCAAGGGCAGGCAGAAAGCTTGTCTTCCTCCATCGCCAGGGAAACCTAAGCCTCCCTCCTGCTCTCTGTGGCCAAAGCCATCTTGGTTGGGTTTATTTGCATATTCACTCCTGACTGGCTGGTGGGTGTGATTGGTGGGCGTGGCTTGTGGTATAGCAGAGGCATGGTCAATTTGCATATTATTCTTTGATTAGATAGGATACTCTATTGTGGAGCAAAATGGATGATCTAAGACAGTGGTTGGCAATCTCATTGGTCAACAGAGCTAAATATCAACAGTACAACAACTGAAATTTCTTTTGAGAACAAAATCCATATTTTTAAAACTTAAACTTCTTCTAACGCCACTTCTTCAAAATAGACTCACCCAGGCTGTGGTATTTTGTGGAAGATCCACACTCAAGGGGCCAAAGAGTCACATGTGGCTCGTGAGCTGTGGTTTGCCTACCACTGGTCTAAGAAGATGTGCCCATGACCTCCTTAGCACATGGCTGCTATAGACTCCTGTGGTCTAGTGAATGCCAGTTGGAGATAGATGAATGCCTTGTGAGTAAGTTGGCTTAAAGGTTAAACTTTACATTATCCCTATTTTTAGTGCAACCTGAGAATGAAAACATCTCATCCAATACCCATTCACTGTGAGAAATGACCTCCTGGCTGGTGTAGGGTATAATCCTCTCACTGCAATGCAAACCTCCCATTCAATTTAAAAGAAAATTCTCCCCCAGAAAGCTCTTAAAGTGCATTTAATGGATAAGATGGTGTCTGTAAGTTTCTGTGACATTTACTTTATAAGATGTGGGAGTGATTTAGTGATCAGTGGGTAGTGACATTTGAGAAGGGAAAGACAAACTTTGCTGCTTCTGCCATGTCTTTTTCTCTCCCTTTCTTGACTTCTTGCATGCATGGGAACTTTGTTTCCTGAGCAAGACATTGTGTTCTCTGGGTTTTGGATGTAATCTTATTTTTTTTCTTCCAACATGTAGGCACAAATGAATTTCTCCTTTGTGTGTTTGATAGTACAATTATTTGTAGGGAGTAGAGTATGTTTTCCACAGTATTTGTACTTTCTGTCTTGTTCTGAGAAGTGTGCATATGTGTGTGTATGCGTGCATATGCTTTTCCTCAACATGGATTTTGTTTCATCTTGTTTAGAAGAAAAGCACATGGAAGAAAGAGGATTCTGAAAGGCAGATTTAAAATTTGACATTATCAGATATATAGATAATACCATATCTGATAATAATTACCCAGATCAAGATATAGAACATTATCAGTACCCCAAGGAATTCTCTCATGTTCCTCAGCCAGTCAATATATCCCACCCAGAGGTAACTCTTCTGACTTCTGTGACCACATATTCGTTTTGCCAGAATCATACAAAATGCATTTTTCAACATTGTGTCTGTGAGAAATTCATCCATGTTGTTGTGTGAATCAATACTTTTTAATTGCTGTATAGTTTTCCATTATACAGGGTAGGACAACAGTAGGTTTACATTTGTTTGCATGAAAATAATACAATCATCTTATCTAATAAAGAGAGAATATACTAATTGACACTTACACCATTGCAAAGATGGTGGTGCCTACAGCCAATAAGGAGGGAATATGCTAATTGGCTGCCCTGCCCTCAAAGATGGTGGTGCCCACAGCCACAAGGTGGTGGTGCCCAGTCCCCTCAGCCTTGCTGTGCACTTGTCTCTGGAGTTCCCCAGTCTCCTCAGCCCCCCAGCTGCCCAGGGCCAACCTGAGGTGCAGGCAAGCCTCAGGTGGTGGCTGCCCATGGCTGGCCTGAGGCTCAGGTAACCAGGGCTGGCTGTGGCTTGCACTGCCAGCAGTGGCAGCAGCAACGGTGTGATGGGGTGTCACCTTCTCCTGATTGCTGGGTCACCTCCCACCACTGAAGGTTCCCAGACTATGAGAGGGGGCAGGCTGGGCCAAGAGACCCCCTTTTTAGTGCATCATCATCTAGCTTCCATTTATAGTATCAACTCAAGGATTCTTTTTTATTATATATATATATATATATATATATATATATATATATATATATATTCTAATAAAAGAGTAATATGCAAATTGACCATACCTCTGCAATATCCACAAACCATGCCCACCAGCCACGCCCACCAGCCAATCTGGAGCGGATATGCAAATAATCCCAACCAAGATGGCTGCAGCCACACAGAGCAGGAGGGAGGCTTGGGTTTCCCCAAAGATGGAGGAAGCCAAGCTTTCTGCCTGCCCTTGCCGCTCAGGCCTCCACACCAGGCTACAAAGTTTCAATTATAGAATCCCAACAGAAATGGCGGTTGCCACAGAGCTGGAGAGAGCCAGGAGGCTAGGATTGCCCCCAGCGATGGAGGAAGCCAAGCTTCTGCAGCCCTGGTCGGCCTAGGCCTCCACTCCAGGCTACAAAGTTTCAATTGTAGAAGATAAATAAATTCCAGATACCAGGGCCTCCCCTTGTGTCGCTGGGGTGTATGGCTGGCCTGCAAACCACCACAGGCCCCTTTCCCAGGCAGCCCCATACCCCAAGGGAACCCCCTCCCTGATCCAGGACACCCTTCAGGGCAAACCAGCTGGCTCCCACCAGTGTACCAGGCCTCTATCCTATGTAATAAAAGAGTAATATGCAATTGACCATCACTCCAACACACAAGATGGTTGTCCCCATGTAGTGAAAGATCCTGCCCCCATGTGGACACAAGATGACCACCACAAGATAGCCAGCAGAGGAGGGCAGTTGGGAGGTTCCAGGCCTGCAAGGGAGGGCAGTTGAGGGTAGTGAAGCCTACAGGGGAGGGCAGTTGGGTGTGACCAGACTGGCAGAGGAGGGAAGTTGGGGCAAACAGGCTGGCAGGGGAGCAGTTAGGCATCAATCAGGCTGGCAGGGGAGTGGTTAGGGACAATCAGGAAGGCAGGCAAGTGAGCAGTTGGATAGTGAGAAGATGTCCAACTGCCCATATAGGCCCGATACCACTAGGTAGTCAGACATCCCTCGAGGGGTCCAAGATTGGAGATGGTGTAGACTGGGCTGAGGGACAGCCCCTCCCCGATGCATGAATTTCATGCACCAGACCTCTAGTATATGTGTGTTTGTGTGTGTGTGTGTGTGTGTGTGTGTGTGTGTGTATATATATATATATATATATATATATATGATTTTTTACAGAGAGGAAGGGAGAGGGATAGAAAGTCAGAAACATCAATAAGAGAGAAACATCGATCAGCTGCCTCTTGTACACCCCGTACTGGGGATGTGCCCACAGCCAAGGTACATGCCTTTGACCAGAACCGAACCTGGGACCTTTCAGTCCGCATGCGGATGCTCTATCCACTGAGCCAAACCGCTTTCGGCACAACTCAGGGATTCTTTATAGTTATTTGAACCATGGAGCCCTTTGGCAATCTAGTAAAATTTATGGATTGCTTATCAGAAAAACATTTCTAAATGCATAAATACGATACATAGGATTACAATGGAAGCCATATATATTGAGATACAATTATTAAACTATTTTAAAAATTGTGATATTGTAATAGATATATACTTCTTTATTAATACATTAAATAATTACTGATGAATCCAACTATATTTTCATTTGAAATAGTTGTGATACAAATAATATTTCAATATATCAAGTGTAATGTGATATTAAAATACCTGTAATTTCTATTTGCAACAAACTTTCAAGTACAGCTAATGCCTCAAATTTCAGTTACAAATTAATGAAAAAAAATCCATGGCTCCCTCAACCAACTTAAGAACCTCTGTCTGTGCCAGGCATTGTGCTAACCTCTGAACAAGTATTATTCCTAGCTTTACCACAACCCAGTAATGTGGGAGTTGTTACTCCCATTTTTTCAGATGAGGAAACTGAGGTTCAGAGCTGAACTAACTCGCTAAAGGTCGCACAGCAGGCCTTTGTGATATCAGAGCATAGGTTTTCTCTCCCACACCCTACATGCCCTGAGCTACAGTTTCCCCTAAGAGACACTGGTTTTTGAAAAACTTTTCCTGGATTTTACATAGTTCTCTAAGGAGAAGAGAGGCTCCTATATTTTGTGTAACAAAAACCTGTCCTGTGGGAGTATCAAGGAGATTTTTTTTTTTACTCTTGGGTTTCCAGAACCACGTTTTGGGAATTCCCCAGGACACCAAAAAATACTAGGAGATCCTGCTCCATTGGTAAGCCAGAACTAACACATAAATCTTGCAAGAACCAATTGTGTGCATATTTTTTCATGTTGATAGCTTGAAATTGGCCATGGTGGAACTATTTACTTGATAGAATCCCTAAATATTACTAATCAGGGCATTTTTTATTTAACAAAAAGCAGTTGTTAAACATTTGCCCTTGAACATGCTCCTTTGTCCCTCATGTATTTCCAGGCCTCATCTCTCCAAAGGAAAGGATTTGAACAATTAGAGTAACCAGTCTCCCTTGGTAACACAAGGTCTTGGCTTACTTGCTTACTATTCCCTATCTCCATCCCTACCCATTCCTGGACACTAAAGCTATTCTAAAATGTAGGTTATAATTATTCAGATATGACGAGTCCAACAGATAAGAGGATAATTGGCATTGAAAAGGCAGTTTGTTGCTCACAGATTCCCAAGAGGAGTGACCAACCCATACCATTGGGTGAGGGTGGGGGCACATGAGGAAGCACCAGGGTTGATCAGGAGACAAAGAGAGAAGAAACTGTGGGTAAGAGCTATTATTATGGTTTCCAAGGGAAGGCATGGCCAAAACAGAATAATGAGCAGATGTAGGATTGGCTGGTTTGACTAATTTTAGTGGGGTCTGGAGTATAGGAGCTGTCCCTAGTTGTCTGGTACCTGACCTTGGGTGTTAAGGCAGATTGATAGTGGCCTGGAGTACTAGAGCTCCATAAAGGAAGTGGTTGGCATTGCGAACTATGGATTGGCAAGCTTACATATAAAAGACATGCTCCCAGGTCAGCTATCTCTAGGAATTAGCTAGAACTGGGAGAGGCAGTCCCTTCAGGCTCAAGGACCCAAAATGTCAAAGCATCAAAATTGTAAAAAAAAAAAAACATGATTATTGCAGAAGCCAATACTGTTCTGAGAGTGGGAGGGAGATAATTATGTCTAGTGTTTCCAAATAAATGGTGTGAGGTGTCCCCCACCTCCGCGCGCCTTTAGCTCCAATGGTGAAGATGTCTCACATTGCCCATATGGGCAGCTACAGCTGTCCTCATAAGAAGCATGATAGAAAATAAAAGCCGAGGTTTGTGGCCATTTAGAGCTTGAGGTAACTATGCTATGATGGTTCTACAGAGTTCCTCAGGTTACCTACATAGCACCAGTCAGCCCTCTGTGCATTAATTCAACCTTCAGGAGACACACATGTTATAGTTCTAGAAACCAAGTGAGCATTTAAAAGAAACAAACACTTGCCAGTTATTTTTATGCTACCACCTTCTATGTTGTACTTAAAAGAAGTATGCCTTCTGGAGAGTTGTAAACATTCTACACACGAGATCCATTATTTCAGGGCTCACAGTGGAGTCCAAATGGAATAATCTGCAGACTAAACCATTTCTTTATCCCCAGGGCCAAGGCAGAGGTCAGTGAGGGCAGCATGGGTGAAATGGCTTCTGAGGTACCCTCTGACTCTGAAATGTGCTGACCTGGCATATTGCCAGTTAGCCCAGGCTGAATGATAGACTCTTAGATGGCCTGCATCAAAGAGATGATAAAATAGTGGCCCAGCCCTTGATTATTGCCCCTGCCATGTTCTAAACAGTATCAGCTATTGGAGTGATTTCCAGATGAACTGCTTTCCAATTCCCCACAAGCCTCAGAAAAACAGCTGGCTGTTAAAGACCAGGACTGCTTTAGCCCAAGGGAAAGAGACATGCAACTTTTATTGCCTTCCTAACCCTAGGTGTGAGCTGTGGTTTATCCAGGAAAAAGATGGCAGGGCTTTGAATCATGTACATCAGTGGCAATTTGGAGGCTATAGAACTTTCTGTAGGGCTGAGAGGATCTTGGACACTGTCAGCTTTCCTGCTGAGCAGACACATGGCCAGCTAAAGACTTTGGTGGATTCCAGTGGTGATTATGGCAGGCAAGACTTCCTCCCCTGGCCAGGACTGATGCATCACAGGGCACAACTTTGCTTTCTAAGAATCAGCATATCAGATAGTAGAAGATGACTTAGCTGCAGGAATTAAATGCAGATAGCTTTGAAACATATGTTTCTCCAGCCCCTAGTATGGTGTCTACCTGTAGTAAGTGCTCAGTAAATGTTATTTGAATGAACAAACTGCTGCTTGTTTTATGTATCCTGCAGTAGAAAGACAACAACCTTTCCTGTTTTTTAAAATAATGAAAGTTGTTAAAAATTGGGTGTGTTTTAATATTTAGCATTAAAACCACCAAAGTATCTAAGCAAGAGCTGGATTGTAAAAATAATGATAGTAAGTATCAGTCAGCCATGGCTGTGTAACAAATAACCCTCAAACTCAGTAGCATACAAAAATAAGTACCTATTCTCAGGCTTTTAATTTTGCTTATCAGCCATGGTGACTGCATCGAACCTCAGTACTGCAAGTTGGCTAATTTGGACTGGGCCTGGCTCTGGTCTGCAGGTTTGTACCAATTGGCTCCACCTGGCTTTTGTCCTCCTGGGACCAGTAGGCTAACCAGGACATATTTTTTTCATGGCAATGACAGAAGCACAAGAAAAAAACCCCACAGCATGAACACATTTTATACTTTAGCTCACATCTGATTTTCCAACTTCCCCTTGGCCAAGCAAATCGTATGGCCAAGTCTAAAACCCATAGGTGGTAAAGTATATTCTGTCCTCAGTAGGACCATGAGGAAAATGAATAATCACTAATCACTAATTCAGACTCTCATAAAACTACCATTTATTGGATGTGACTCTGTGCCAGATATTACTCTAAGCATTTTACCTGAATGAACTCATTTAACCATCATGACAACCCTATGGGGTGGGTTCTGTTAGGTTTAAGTTCCACTTTACAGATAAGGAAGTTGAGAGACAGACACAATTACTGCTGAACTTGCTGGAGGACACACATCTAGGAGGCAGCCAAGCCAGGATTCACACACCTGGCAACTGCTCTCAACCCCTAGTCTCTTCACCACTTTGGTCTCCCTCTTCAGATCGCAAGTGCGCTTAACATCTTTGGAACACCTTAAAGTCTGCAACATGTAGCACAGATCATGGTTCATTTAACTTTTGTGGGAGCCCAGGTAGGGGAGGTCTTGCCCTCTCCATTTACTGTGGATGAGGACACTGAGGTTCAGAGTCATTAGGGACTTGCCCAAGTCAAACAGCTGGGTGGTGGCTGAGCCAACATGAAGTCCTGGGCTTTGCTTCTGGCAGGAATTCCTCCTCTGTGAATGATGAACCGCTCAGCAGTTATCAAGTGTTTTTTTTTTCTTCTTTATAATTTTGTCTTGAATCCTTGGGAAGGTTCTAATTTAGGGCTCTCACCCTACAGGGCAGCCTTTTGCTTTATTTATTTTCTGGACAGGGGATTTATGCCCTGGTTCCTTGGCATGGGATTGATGCCATAGTGAGATAGCTGCACGTTAGTTCTCACGGTTTCCAAGTCCTTAGTTTCTCATGACATGGCATGTCCCCAAGTGTCCCCTTCCCTCCCCCGTGCACCCTGCCCTGGTTTTCTTCCTTCTCAGAGAACTGTGGCAGCCAAGGCCGTCCCGCGGTATCTGGTTACAGGCTCAGAAGGGCGAGGCCAGCTCAGTGGCTGTAATTTTAGTCCTTGATGAAAGGTGAGGGGAAGTGAAGGGGGTTCTTTAGGCCTTGTTAACAGGTGTACCTGAGCCACAAGTCTCTGTCTCCTGAAAGCTGGGAGAAATCAGAGCTCCAAGTGTGTTTGGATTGTGTGGAGACACTAGAGCCTCGGCTGCAAGTTGAAATTTTAATCAAGTGTCTGGGTCTGAGCAACATTTTCACCCCAAAAGCTATGAGAGGATACAAAGCCTTCGGTTTGGGGAATTCAAGGGAACTGGAAGTTCTCAAACCTCAAATAAAATGGAAAGCGACAGCAATGGACATAGCCTGATGAGCTTGCTGTTCAATGGCTTCAGAAGTTGTGTCAATACAGGAGTAGGCAAAAAGTATGTTTAACAGTTGTATGTGAAACACAGTTTATTATTGTCTTATTATTTATTAACTATTGCATTATTTTCCATATGAACAACTGTAAACCTACTTTTTCCCATCCCCTATATGCTCCCATGCATGCAGCAGGTTTGGGAAATGTCTCCATGCCAGCAGAAATCCAGTTAATGTATTTCTCCTCACCTGTGTTCTGCTGGTATCTTACTTGCCCTCCCCCCTCCCAGTTTCTCTCCTATCAGAATATGATTGCTACACCACTGTCATTCAGGAGTTTCAGCTGCAGGCAGAGATTTCTATAGATAAGGCACAAATGATCCTGAAAGGACAAAGAAAAGAATGCTACTTCTTTTTTGGCCCGCGGCTCAACATTTTTAAACTACAGTCAGGGCTTATCTTCAAGATATTAGAAACTTCCAAATGCTCCAAGCTTCCTTACCCCCATTCTGAGTGCTACAATAAGGATGACATTTGGGTTTTAGGTATGAAGTACCCTTATTTTTGTGGGGGAGGGGATGGGAGATTTATTGGTGCTACAGGCAGGGGAGGCCTGCTGAGGATGTGCAGGGGCATGGCAGCGCTGCCGGGACAGGTGGTGATGGTATGCTGTGGCTTTATTGTCCTAGACACGAGACCTAGAGCTGGGATTCCTAACGTTTTCCATGCCCTGGACCCCTGTGGTGGATGGGTAAAACCAGGATCCATCAAAGGCTAAGATTTGGAAATGTAAAAATATACAGAATTACAATGGACCAACCAGTTATTAAAATATGAATTTGTATAAAATATGAGTGTTTATTAACCCACTAATGATCAAGATCTAGCTGAAGGCTTAACTGAGTGACGTTTCAAGATGCCTGTAAAGACAATTACTCTGATATGAAAATGCCTGTGTTTTCTATTGGTGACAGAATAACAGGTCCTGCTCATACTACTGTAGTTTGTTGCCTACATTCACAACTGAAAGAAATGCTATATTTCAGTTATATGTGAGTGAAATAAAATTTGAAACTTCTTTTCAAGTGTTCAGAATTCTAGGTTAAGGACCCCGGAGGTAGCATCAGGCTGCATGACAATATGTAAGTTCTTTCAGGCCATGTGTTATGTTCAAACCACCTAGTATATAGTTTAATTGTTTTTTCTAGTTCTGGAAAATGTCGAACATGTAATAAACAGAACAGTATGGTGTACCTCCTCCAGGTACCCATCATCTAGCTTCAACTATTATTGATTCACCACCAATTTTGTTTCACATATAACCTCACTCACTTCTACTTCCTATATTATTTTGAAGCAAATCCTAAACATTGTATAATTTCATCCCATACTTTAATTTACATAGAGCTGATGGGCCACTAAATCTTTATGGATTGCTGGAGGCTTGATTCAGAAATGCTTTTCGTAGCCCTTGGTTCCACTCAGAGAACCCCACCCCTAGCCACTATATATCTTGTACTTCCCAGGATGTAACTGATGAGGTATTTATTTGTTCACTTCTACATATATTTTCTGTCTCTTTCCACAACAATGTAAGCCCCATGAGAAAAAGGCTTTGTCTACCTGTCCATGGCTGTGTCCCCAGCTCCCAACACAATATCTGTCATAAAGCAAGTGCTTACTAAATATAATATATTTTGAATGAGCAAGTGGCTGAAAGAAAAAAAGGTATGCTATGGGGATACAGGATATTGCTACTGAAAGTGGGGTCCCAGAACTGAAGTATTGATGTCTTCTGGAAGTTTTCTAGATATCTAGAATCTCAGGCCCACACCATACCTATTACATCAGAATATGCATTTAAACAAAATTCACAGGTAATTCTGTAGGTACATCACAGTTTAAGGAACACTGAGTTACCCTCTTAAGGCCAATCAGAAAGAGCTTCCTGCTGTGATTTCAAAGATCTTACCAACCAGGAGGGCAGGGCCAGGCAGGGGCATCCTACCTATAAACTCTGAGTTGCCTGCGTATTGGTTCTTTATTTTAAAAAATATATATTTTATTGATTCTAAAGAGGAAGGTAGAGCAAGATAGAAACATCAGTCATTGACTGGTTGCCTCCTGCATGCCCCCTACTGGGTATTGAGCCCACAACCTGGGCATATGGTCAAGGGCATATGGGACCCTTCAGTCCATGGGCCAATGATCTATCCACTGAGCCAAACCAGTTAGGGCTGCTTATTGGTTATTTAGACCTCTGTTTTCTCATCTGAAAATTGGGGTGAATGAGGCATATCTCCCAGCATCATGGAAAGAGTAAATGAAGCAATGACTCTGGGGTATTGTGCATACTATAGAATATGCAGAAGATGTATTATAAAATTGTATACCTGAAACCTATCTTACCTAATAATAGACAAACATGTAAATTGACTGTACCTCCACTATACCACCAGCTAATCAGGAGTGATATGCAAATTAACCCAACAAATATGGCAGTTAATTTGCATACACAGGCACCTAGTGACAAGGACAGGCGTTCTGCCCCACCTCTGGTCTCTCAGGGCCTCTGGACAGCATGGGAAGGCTGTGCTGCATTGGAAAGGGACAGCTCCCGGGCCTGAGTGGAAAGGGATGGAGCCAAAGTGGAAAGGTAGTGCCAGCAGCCAGGGGAAGGAAAACCCATTCTAGAACGAATATTCATGCATCAGGCTTCTAGTATAATTATATTAACCAATGTCATCCCAATAAATTATATTAAAATAAATGAATGAATGAATAAAAAGTAAATTATAAGACAATGACTCTAATATGGAATGCAGAGCAGATTCTGCATAACTCCTAGGCCAAATCCACACGGCTGTCTTTCTAGAATATGAGGAAATGACATTTGTTCATCTTTCAAAGGCTCTAATAATTTTGACCTTTGATAATTTTGATTTGTTCTGGAAATCTTTCCCCCTGTTGTTTGGTCATAATCATGGAAAGTGCTTGGAAAATTTGTGAATTGGGAGGCTTGGCTTTGCTGCTCCCTGCCCCCTCACTTCTGCATTCCCCCCCTTTTCTGTGACATCCTTCTTCTTCTGGAAGCCAGTGGACCTGAAGGACGCACTGTCTCCTAAGATCCTGTTCCTAGGGAAAACAGCAGATATTAGCAATCACAAAGCATTTCATTCCCTAAAAATTTTGGGTCCTTGATTATAGAATAAAATCCCCCCCCCCCCAGTGTAGGTATTAGAAGAATGGAGGGGGGAATCTTAAAAAAAAAAACTTTGCATATATGTGTGCCTCTAGAATAGCAGCATCACATGGACAAGTGTCTGCTTTAGCCCTGCTGTTGCAAATCCTGATGATCATGTCCATTTCTTCTCATTGGAATCATAAACCAGTAAGCTTGAGTCAATTTAGCTCAAGCGAAGTCAGACAGTTTGGGGCTTTTAAACTCACTTTTTCCTATTCTAATGTGGATGGATTCTAATAAACTCGGCCACTCAGAGGGGCAGAACTCAAGCTTTTTAATGATTATGGGGAATAGTGATGGTCAAGGTGAATGTTCCTCACGGCCCTTCTCCCCCATTACTTCCCAGTCTTGCCTGTCACATCCATTACATGACACATTATGTTTAGCTGGGGCTTTTCCGATAGAGCTCATCAATCCTACTTCTATCTTGCCCTGGCTGTGTATTTTCATGGTAAACATTTCTGTGAAATAAAGGGAAATATTCACTTTAAAATATCTTATAAAATCTTCCTTTATAGATTAGTGGATAGGAAAGAGCAGACATTTCATAGTTATTAAATGAATTATTTTATAAAAATGTTACTGATAGAGCAAAAACTTAACAATAATATTGCTCATAGTACAGTAATATTTGCTTAGATTTGTTTAGTATTCTATAGATATATAGGTCCCTTGCTATATATCATTTCATCTAAGCTTTTCAGCAATTCAGCAGACACTGTTAGCTCCATTTTTAAAATGAGAAAATGGAGACTTAGAAAAGTTATGTAAATGCCCAATGTTATGTCCCTAGGCGATGTGAGAGCAGGGATATGAGCGTAAGTCTTCTGACTCAAAACCAAATACCTATAGGCATATGCCAACCAAGAATAACATATAACTATAAACACGTTGGTACACAGCTACCTCAAAGTGTATGTACCACTCAGCATTTAACCAGGAAAATGGAACCAGTCTAGGTATTCCATACAGAGATAATTTAATAGAGGGGATTGGTTACATTGACCATGGAAGAGCTGAGAAGCCAAACAGAAAATGGCAAGATAAGCCAGAGTTTAGTGATTGCAGGAAACTATCACTTAAGGTAGAGGGACAGAGGGAAGGAGCAATGCTACCAGAACCCTAGGGTTGAGGCCTCTTACAGAGGCTGGAGCAATGATAATCCAGCTTGGTGGGATTTGGAAACCCAGAGAAGACATGGCCATGGGCTAAGGGTGAAGGGAGGAAATACTCTGAATTCCTCCCTCATTATGCCCTCCAGTCTCCTCTCAGTGCCTTCTATTGTCTGAACCTAGGTAAAAGCCAGTGGACCTGGAGGATGCAGCTTTCAGGGATGAGCCCTCCCTGATGACCAGCCAAACAGGGGAAGGAGAGGAATGCATCTGGACTAGTATGACATCTCCTCCTCCTAAGTATAGGTACACTCCCAGAACTATGTTTGCACCCTCAAATTTCCTTTCTCCAAGGACACCTGATTCCCCCTGGTTCCTTGATGATACTCCCCTTCCATTTGCCTCCCTCCTTCTCCAACAGGGTTGTCAGCAATTCATTTTTGACTACTTTTCAGGACCCAAAACAGGAATTGCTTGGGAGTTTCCAAAGGTGAGAGAAAGTGGTTTAGATTGGTGTAGTTATGCATTTGAAGCCTAGACAGAAACTTCTGTTGCTTTTGGGACACAAGGACCAAAGCTCCAATGACCCAACAAAGGACTGCATCAGATGCCAAAAAGAACCCTGCCAAATGCCCCATCAGGAGAACTGGTTTGGCAACAAGCTGATAGACCCAAAGGACTGGCACACATCAGCCATTCTTCTTGGTAATACTTAATTAGCCTGATTAAAATACTCATTTTAACCTTTGTTCCCTTGCAAAGTCCTTTCTTGATTTGCTGCATTTTGCAGGATTCTTGTCTCCTTCTGGCCACTGCCCTCCCTCTATCCCCAAATTCCATTTCCCATCTCTCTTAAAAGTAAGTTTGTTTGCAGGACATTTTTTTTCTTTCATTCCCCAACCTTCCGTGTAGATAATTAGAGACATCTGATGCCCTTAAACCAAAATTAGAAAACCCTGGCATAAGAAAAATCATTTCTGTGGTTCATAGCACAGTTGTGTGAACTCTTACCAATGAAAAGGGAAACTCGTGGTCATTTGGGTTCATGATTGGGAAGAGATAAAAGGGAAACCCTATACCTTATTCAGGGCCAGGTGCACAATAGGTTCTCAAAAAAGAAATGCTCCCTGAATGGATGTGAATAAGCAAAATGTACAGTACTCTGTTCATTTCCTTTGACAGGTGCCTTTTTGTTCAAATACACATGGAAACATTTTATAAGCAGGCAACTAATATCTGGGAGTTTTTCTGGGGACTTACTAAACCCTAAAAAATAAGCATCTTCAAGGTTTTGTTTAGTTTCATTTCTTTTATGGAGCTACTGCCTCAGCTCTCTGTATTGTTGAGTTTATGATTAATTTGAGGCTATGCATATGTTGAGTCACTTTATCAGCTTTATCACTTTTATAATCTGTAGCTTTAAATGTTTTGTTATGCACGTTTTTAAACAGAGAATAACATAAAAACCATGTACCCATCATCCAATTCTATCAAAGTTAACATTTCCCCCATATTTGTTTCAAGAAATGTAGTATTATAGTTAGAATTGAAAGCCCCTTTGTTCCCTGACTAATCTGATTAAACCTTTTCTTTTCCCAATGGTAACTACTATCCTAATTTTTGTGTTTATCATCTTTTCTTTGATTCATTTTAATCTCATTACTACAGACATATATATTCAAAAACAATATTGACATGTTTCGAAATCTGCATAAAACATAGAACATTGTATGTGTCGTTCTGTAACTTGTTTTATGAGTTAGACATTCAAACACAGAGCTCTGCTGTATTTATCTTTCACCGCTCTGAGTAATGCTATAAAAGAATACAGTGCAATTTATTTATGTACTCTCCTATTGATAGATATTTAGGTTACTCCCAATTTCTTGCTCCTGCAAACAACGCTACCACAAACAATTGTGTCAAATGTCCTTCTGGCACATGGGGGAAAATCTCTAGGCAGTGGACATCAACCTTTTCTATACATTCGAATTGCCTGAGAGCTTTTAAAAGTCCCAATCAGGCTGCATCCAGCCCAATTAAATACGAATCACTAGAAGTGGGAAGTAGGCATCTGTATTTTTAAAAAATATATTTTATTGATTTTTATAAAGAAGAAGGGAGAGGGATAGAGAGTTAGAAACATTGATGAGAAAGAAACATCGATCAGCTGCATCCTGCACACTCCCCACTGGGGATGTACCCGCAGCCAAGGTACATGCCCTTGACCGGAATCAAACCTGGGACCCTTCAGTCTACAGGCTGACGCTCTATCCACTGAGCAAAACCAGTCAGGGTGGCATCTGGATTTTTTAAGGCTCCCCCAGATAATTCCAATGTGCAGTCAGCATTGAAAACCACTGCTTTAGAATATATATCTAGAAATGCAATTTCTGGGTCCAAGGACTTGATCCTCTTCAGCTTTTTAGATATTGCTAAATTATTATCCAAAATGGTTTTTTCAGTGAAAATGCCACAAGCAGAGTATGAGACCTCTTATTCCTGTGGCATTGTCTCCTCCACTAAACTTTATTGATCTTGTCCCCACGGGAATCACAAAGGAGGCAGAGAGCTATCCCTTTGGTGACCTCTCATGCTTGCCTCTACGTACTTCATCCCCTGATAAAATCTTGCCTCTCCCCAAGGTTGTAGAATAGGAACTGTTCTCATAAAGTATAACTCAAGAGCTTGAGGCACCCAATACCACATTATTTTGAAACTTAAGGTGTTGTGGTCAAGAGGTTCCTACCATCCATTCAACTTGGTATAGTCTGATAACCTTTTTATGGCATGGTTTGGCACTCATCTGCAATATCTAGTTTTGAAGGTACCAAAGGACAAATGACATGGGCTCTGTGTGTGTGTGTGTGTGTGTGTGTGTGTGTGTGTGTGTGTGTGTGTGTATGTGTGTGTATTCCTAATATGCAAATAGATTAAACAGTGGAAAAAACAAACAACTGGTCACTATGACATGCACTGACCACCAGGAGGCATGTGCAGAACATGGTGGGCGTGGGCAGCAGATGGCAGAGAGCTGCACATGGCAAGTGTTGGCCCCAGTGGGATGGTGGAAGAGATGAGCAGGGAGTACCAAACCAAGGTGGGGCACCATTTGCTGTCATTGGGGCGAGTCTCTGGTGGTTATTGAAAATTCTTTGCTTCCATGCACCACAGTCCTGCCCAGCACTCACACCCACTGCTGGTGCCTGGCGCTGGCCCGGATTGCTCAGCACTGTCAGTGGGTGTGAGCAGTGGCCGCCAGCCCCAATTGCCCCTCAGGGCTCCCCTACTTCCCCTGCTCATGAGGGACAATTGGGGCAGCAGCCGTCACTCACACCCACTGACTGTGCTGGCCCTGCTGCAACAGCTTCTGGCGCCAGCCCCAATTACTCTGAGCCATCAGCAGGCGCAAGTGCGGCTGGCACCATCAGTGTATGAGAGTGGCAGCAGGAGTGGGGGCTGCCAGAAGAGAGGGGACCAGGGGCCATTGCAGGTGGGACTGCACAGGGGCACAGAAGATGGGCTGAGACCCACCCCTGTGCCCACAGCTCCTTTCAAGGGGCATGAATTTGTGCACTGGGCTCCTAGTATTGCTATAATGTTGCTTAGCCGCTGGTCCAATGTGATAGTCCCCTGAGCAGCTGGAGAAACTAGATGTTCAGCCAAGTCCAGACCTCCATGGTGATTAGATCAGAGCGACTGTGGAAAATCATCAAAGATATCCTAACTTTGACCTTATGCAGACCACAGCAGTGTTCTCTCTCTTTGGACATTCTGGACAATGAAGTGATGCTTTATAACATGCTCATACACTGAAATCTCATATTAAACTTCTCTCCATGTTTATATAGATTTAGAAGTTTTAACAGGTGAAAATTGGTGAGGTTATAATTGTTGTCCACTTGGCTTATCTTAGCTGCCTTAACCGTAATACATTAAAGCTCCCTCACAGTATGTGAGGACCAAAAAATAATTCAAACCTGTACAATATCATGCCCATGATGTCTACATAGCTACCTAGCCAGAAGTTCCAGGACTATGTGTGTGATCCTACTCAATCCCAGCACAGTCTCAGATGCCATTCTCTGGCAGTGGTGGTCATCTCTTGTTTAAATACCAATAGGCACAGTCCTGGATATTACAGGAATCTCTTTCATTAGCCTATCAGGGAAGACTGAACCAGAAGAATACTGGGGACTCTGGGAATTAGCTCCCTTTCTTCTCACTTGTTGAGACATGGTTCACTATCTAGCCTCACTTTCCCCTGCACATTTCTTCCATCCCCTCCACCAAAATAAGGACTTTACCTTGGCCCTGTTTGAAAGCACAACCCATCACTAATTGCATTACACCAAGAATCTTGTTATCATGGGGTATCTCATTGTAGGGTTTTATGCTACTGCTTATCTTTGCTTCTAACTTTGTGTCTTGAGTTGGGTTCCTAGAGGTGGAGCCTGAGACAATAATTCTAGTGTGTAAGATATATTGGGAGAGCACTTTCAGGAGAAACTTATGAGGATGTGAAGGAAGCAGAATGGGAAAGAGGACATTGCTGAGCTACAGTGTGGTCGCAGAGAGAGACCAGCTTTGCTCTGCTCTACAGAGGGAGGGCTTTTGTATGCTATTATCAGTCAGTCATTGGCTGGGAGCTTCCCTGGGAAGTAGGTAGCCCTAACCTCCCAGGCAAGGTGGCTCTCATCAGCCTAGGGCAACTCTCCTGAAAAGAGGGCAGTTGTGAGACACTAGCAGCCACTACTTACAATAGCTGGAGGATGGGTGTACAGACCTGGTAAAGGGGATTTCAGTGAGGCATCACTGTCTCTACTACCCTCTGGGATTCCCAATGGACTGGCAATAGGGAATAATGCTCCTAGCTTTCACATACTGCCATGCAGGGCTCTGAAAAGGAGATTGGCTTCATGTAGTAAGTAAATAATAAGCACAATTTCCATGGATATTGAGTGCTATGAAAGGACTTTGATTAATAGTGCATCTCGCTTCTGGCTACAGGTCTGTGTATATCTTTGCTGTTTTTTTCTTTTTTTCTTTATTGATTAAGGTATTACATATGCGTCCTTATCCCCCCATTTCCTTCCCACCCTCCCACTGATGCCCGCACCCCCCTGTTGTCTGTGTCCATTGGTTAGGCTTGTATGCATGGATACAAGTCCTTTGGTTGATCTCTCCCCCTTACCACCACCCTCCCCTACCTTCCCTTTGAGGCTTGATGGTCTGATCAATGCTTCTCTGTCTCTGGATCTGTTTTTGCTCATCTGTTTATGTTCATTATATTCTACAAATGAGTGAGATCATGTGATATTCATCTTTCTCTGACTTGCTTATTTCGCTTAGCAACATGCTCTCCAGTTCCATCCATGCTGCTGCAAATCATAAGAATTCCTTCTTTTGTACCACCACATAGTATTCCATTGTGCAGATGTATCACAGTTTTTTAATCTACTCATCTTCTGATGGGCATTTAGGCTGTTTACAAATCTTAGCTATGGTAAATTGTGCTGGTATGAACATAGGGGTGCATATATCCTTTTTGATTGGTGTTCATAGTTTCTTGAGATATATTCCTAGAAGTGGGATGACTGGGTCAAATGGGAGTTCCATTTTTAGCTTTTTGAGGATATCTCCATACTGTTCTCCACAGTGGCTGCACCAGTCTGCATTCCCACCAGCAGTGCACGAGGGTTTCTTTTTCTCCACATCCTCACCAGCACTTGTTGTTTGTTGATTTGTTGATGATAGCCATATGCCGAATCAATATCTTCAGCTTCTAGTACAATGGAAACTAAAGAGAAAATAAACAAATTGGACTACATCAAAATAAAAAGCTTCTGCACAGCCAAAGAAAGCATCAACAAAATCAACAAGAAAACCCACTAGATGGGAGAACATATTTGCCAATGTCATCACCAATAAGGGCTTAATCTCCAACATTTATAGGGAACTCATACAACTTAACAAAAGGAAGATAAACAACCTAATCAAAAAATGGGCAATGGACCTAAATAGATTCTTTTCAAAAAAGGACATAGGAAGTTCAAGAGATATATGAAAATATGCTCGAAGTCACTAATCATCCAAGAGATTCAAATCAATATGACAATAAGGTACCATCTCACACCTGTCAGAAATGGCTATCATTAACATGTCTTTGCTGTTTTAATCTTAATCCTGGGATTGAGTCTGGGACTATCATTGTACCTGGATGCCACATTGAATGTTGAGAAGCATTCTAAGGCACATGTGTGAACTGATAACCAGGATAAGTGGCATGATGAAATTTATCCTCTAGTAGACAGGAAAGGAAGGCGAGTGCCTTTCCCAGTCTGGGCTCCCAGAGATGATTCCAAGCTGGGGCTTTGAGGCATGGAAAGCAAACAGTAGACTCAGGAGCCTCAGATGCAATTGCTTCCTTAAGCCATAAACCTGTGAAACTTAGATGACTGAAGTAAATGTTTGCTAGGCTGAGGTCAGGTTTTAGTTTGCTGGGAGCTTTCCTTGATTCTGATTGTGTCTTATCATTTGTTTGTCATCTGGAGGTTGTGCAAGGGGAGGAAAGGATCCATAGAAATGTCCCAACTATGATCCCATTGTTGCCTGTTGTAATGTCTGGTCACGTTTCCTCCTGGGGTGTCTGGTTAGTACTTCCCCTCTGAAGAAGCACTATCAGAAATAAATAGCTAAGTCTGCAGCTCCCTTTCTATGGGAGGATAGGGAAAGGAGTCTGTGAGTTTTAACATGGCAGCTTGATGTAGAATTTATGTCTCTGTAGATACCTTTAGCTACTCCTTCAGGAGACAATGACAAGGGTTTGAAGCAGCACAGAATATAGAAAAGTGTGTGGGGACTGGGGTTGTCTTCATTCCGCCACTATCAGCTGTGGGAGTTTCCACAGCTGGGGCCCTTAACTACTCCCAGACTCTTGTTCCAAGTGAAAGTGGGGAAAAGCAAAGTTTTCTTAAAGGGTAGTTTGGATGATTAAATGAGATAGTGTTATATAAATCGCCTGTTATGTTGTGAATACTCAATAACTGGCAGCTCTTATGGCTTCCTGAGAAAGTTCTGTTGCATTCCTGGTTTTTGGGAGTGAAGAAATAGGCTAGATCTAATCGCCCTTCTTGGGGAGACCAAGAAACATATTAGGATATTTGGAGGATTTACTTCCCTGAGACACTAGCCAAGGCGTGAA
Organism: Antrozous pallidus; assembly: GCA_027563665.1. Taxonomy (NCBI): domain Eukaryota; kingdom Metazoa; phylum Chordata; class Mammalia; order Chiroptera; family Vespertilionidae; genus Antrozous; species Antrozous pallidus. The sequence goes on along the minus strand of CM050509.1, from coordinate 135,346,055 downwards.
AAAAGAAGATATGGGGCAGGGTGACCCCATAAGTATAAAATATTCCAGGACAGTTACAATTTCAGATATCCCATCTCAGTGGGCAACCAAGTCTACAGATTTTGGATTCATAAAATATAATTAATTTTTTTTTGTTTAGAAAATGCAGCTCTAGGCTGATCTACTTGGGAATATTAGAACTCTTCAGAACACTTTCAAAGAAAGCAGTTTCTTTGTAGATTACTTTTGCTGTTTGCCATATCACTTTAAATTGTTTGGTGGAGAGTGTATTTAACTATTAATTCTTGGTTAACCTCCCACTAGCCTCACTAAATATTTGGAAATGTTCTTCCAAAGCTCAGCAGGGGCCAGTTACCCAGGGAGGGTCAGGTGAGCAAAGTCTCCTGGCCAGTTTGTTGTCCCTGAACAACTTTACCCTCTGTGATTAGGGAGGGAGAGTGGAAGGCAGTGGACAGGTGGACGTTCTCTCTTTCTCAGTCTGGAGCCTTCTCCATGCTCCAGTTAGCAAATATGCTTTTCAGCATTCAGGCTGAAACTCAAGGGCCAGCACAAGGACAGTAATGCCATGTGACTTAATGACATAAGGAGTCAGAGCTTCCTACTCTGCCAGCACATCTACTTGAAAACAAATTAAAGGGGAGGGAGGAATCTCAGTCCACCTTTATAGCCCGATTTTATCCACTCTATTGCCAAAAAAAAAAAAAAAACACCCATTTTCCTTTGAGACCCAGTACATCCTACTTAAGGCTTCTCTCTTGTCCTTCCTGCATTCTGAGACTCCAGTTCCCACCTGCCTAGTCTCCAACTCTGACTATGAACATGCTCTTAAAAAATGACCTAATCCCGAGCTGCCTGCAGCAACGCACAGCTGCTGACTGCTAGAATGGTAAGGTGTCATCAGTGTCTTCCATCTCTGGCCTGTCTCCGCAGTTGGAACAGACCTGTCAGTTCCTCTTTGTTGCAGGAATCCATATGGTCTTGGAGTTGTTTTCTGAAAATATACAAGCATATTCTCGACCAAAAGTTAATAAAGGGAACTTTTCTGTAAATTAGACTTGGGATTCTTTTTATTTTTGCCCAAATGATTTTCCTTTGCCTTACTTTGACAGCATATGTGTTTTTCATGGGTGTCCTGCTGTTGGCATTACAAATGGAAATAAATTTTCTGGAGTAAGAATTTTCTAGATGTAATTTACTTACAGGATATTTTTCCTTACATGATATTACCCCACTATCCCCCACCCTTTTTGATTAATGGGGGCGTTTGGAAATTTTATATTGAACAGACTGTCAAACTACAGTGGGAAGGCTGGGGAGGGTGGGGGCGGGGGCTGTAAGAGATCAACTCAATTATTTGTATGCATGCATAAAAGCATAACCAACGGATACAAGACACTGGGGTGGGTGGGTGGGGGGGGGACAGGTGAGGGCATGTGCTGGGGGGTAAGGGAGGGCGGGGGGAGGTCAATGGGAAGGAAAAAGGAAACATATGTACTACTATTTGTAATACTTTAAAAAATAAAAAAATTAAAAAATGGCCTAATCTTTCTAGAATCTAAGGCTAGCAAAAATAAATAAATAAATAAATAAATAAATAAATAAATAAAATATTTCTCTTACCTCCTTGGCCCACTTATATTTTTAATTACACACTATGTGTTTCTGAAAGGAGAAGTATTATTTGAATTCTTGAGATTTGCTCCAGCTGTGGTGGGCATATTAACTTCTCATTAACACTGACTTTTTGACAATAGCTGAACCATTATTGTTTTGACTTTACTTTTTAAAATTATTCTTTTATTAGAATGGAAGTGTTGTGTAATAATGATGATGCTGGAGTAAGGTTCAGGACCCTGAAGCCCCCAGTAACTTTATTTTGCTTAAAGAAACAATTACCTAACACTTACAACTATATGCTAGGTATTGGCCTATGGGCATTGCAAATACCAGACCACTTAATCCTTATCACAAGATTACCATTATCTTCATTTTTCAGATGAGGAAATGGAGGGTCATGTCACTTGCCCAAGGTTCTTCTGAATGCTGGAATTTGAAGTCAGGAATTCTGCCTCTGGAATCCAGGCTCTGAACTATGAGCCCTGGGCTGCATTTTACTATAAAAGGGATGAGCTGTTTTATTTCTAAATTTTACTCTAGGATAAATAATGATGGAAGACAGTGATAGCTTCAGAGGATGTTTCTTTAGCCATAGCACCTGACTTTTATAATGTTTTCCCCTATCCATATGCCAAAAATACTTCTTTTGGATACAATATTTTGAGGTGTAGTTTTTACTTCTCCCATTCTCCAATGTCAACACTGAGGACTAGAGACAATCCTTGAAGGAACTGGTGTCCCAAAGACAATTCTAAGACATACCAATCCAGCATCATGCTTAAAACAAAGCGTTCACAGACAAGACTTTTGGGAGGCATTGCATCCCATGCTGCACCCTCTTGGAAGTCACAATGCACATGAATTTGTTGAAAGAATATAGATGTTCCACAGTTGAGAAACCTATTCAATTTTGATTATTCAAGAGTTTACCAGTCTTGTTTTACCATGAAATCTACTCTTGGCGTAGTGTTTTGTTAACGTATTCTAGAGTTGGGCTTTACTAGGAACACACTGACGCATTTTTTGTAAGTTCTTTGTACCCATCTCTGTATATATAGCTGGGTAAATATTAGAAACAACAGGAGTCTTCTGAAAAGAGGATTGCATATTTTCTATCTCTTGGGATTCTCAGCTAACAAGACATGTGTGCTTCATCCATAGCTATCATTATGATGAAAATATTTACTTAAATACGAGTACAAGCTGTACATGTAAAGATGTGAAATTGCGAAGCATCTCTCTGCCTTCAGTCCCTCCTGCTTCCATGCCAGCTTCAGAATGTTGTTATATGTTGATTTTCCTTCACCTGCTCCTTACATCATGTTTTCTGTCGATTTATTCTTGAGCTCTTTCTATATTTATTTTCCTTGGCTTTCCACTCCTATTTTCCTCTGCCCCCTCTACTTGTCATGATTCCCAAAGACAAGGGTGTCCATGGAGAGAAAGGACTGGCAGTTGGCAGAGTACCATTTCCTAAACACTGAACCTGGGCCACCTCATGCAGCTTCATAGTTTCTAATTGTTGATTTTTTAAATTATTTTTACAATATCCACTTGCGAAAAGGGCTCCTTCACTCCATTTCCTAGTCTTCTTTTATACTTTGTAATTTGAAGTTAAAACAAAACAAAACACATGTGTTATGCCCAGATTTCAAGATCCCCAGAGACCACCAGGGAGCCAATTCCGATGCAAAAGCAAAAGAGCCTTCATTCAAGCCTGAGCTTGGCCCTCTGCCTCCACCTCGCAGTGGCAGGACGCAAAGGAGGGGAAATATCCAACAACATGGTGGTTTTATAGGTGGGTGGGGCCAGATTCGAACCACTGAGTTGGCCGATTCCAATTGGTTGGGTGAGGGCTGGGGCTAGTGACGCAGATAATCCCCAATGCACCTGACTTGTCCTGTCCTTTGTTCTTGGTTGGAGCTCAAGCGCACAGTCTTTCACGATTGGCTAACTCAAAGGGAGGGGATGGTCTTTGTGATTTCAAGATGGCAGCCCCCAGGTAAGTTTATATATCACTCGGCCTACATGGTGGCTGCCGAATCACATGGTCCAAAATGGCAGCTGTCTTTGCAGTCCCACTCTGCCCTTTCAACATGCACAGGATTAAAAATAAAACCTCTAACTGTAAAGGAAGGAATAAGATAAAATGAAGTCTGAAACCTTCCTCTTCCCTGAGTACTACTTCTCCCCAAAGGTAAACACTGTTGATAGGTTCTAGTGTATCATTCCACAGAGGTTTTGTTCAGTTACCTGTATATATGTGTTTGCATGAGCCTCTCTATTTCTTTCAAATAATACATAATATGCATTATCTTGCTTTTTAGTTAACTTAATAACAAATCTTAGAACTCTTTCCAGTTCCAAATGAGCTACTCATTCATTTCATCAGATAGATGCATAATATTAAAAACTCAATAACTAATTGAACTAGTCACCACTGACAGACAGGATTTTCTATTTTCTGCTGTCAACATTGCTGCACTGTATATTCTGTTATTTATAACTTGGTTTCCTCTTGCAGGTATATCTGGGAATTGCCAGTTCAAAGGGTGGTTTGTTTTCTAGCTGGAGAGATACTGCCAAATTGCCCTCCAATTAGGTTGTACTATTTATGCTTTTACCCTCTGTTTGAGAGCCTTCTTTCTTCTAACCTGCAACAACTCTGTATATTACTAAGCTTTTAACCTTTGCTCATCAGAAATAGGTGGTTCAAGCTATACTTACTTATTTAAAAAGACAACTCTCATTTTCATTGTGACTTCTTTTTTAAACACCTTAGATTACATTCTCTCATGTAATCTGCATAATGAATAATAATGTTGGGGTTAGTGTTAATTTCCATATGAGGAAGCTGAGGCTCAAAGAGGAAAAGTGACTTAACAAAGCAAAGCAGTGTGGGAACAGAGATCAAAACCGATTTTCCTGAAAAACAAAAACAAAAACAAAACAGGTTTCCTGACTCACAATTTAATTTGTTTTCACTAAATTGCATTGTCTCTTCAACAAGGTGAAACACTGTGTGGGAGTATGTGTATAATGTGGCTCCAGGACCTGAGAAGGGAGCATAGCTGAATGTAGGAACTTTTTCTCTTCATTTCCCAACCATTCCCCCTTAATACTCTGCAAAATTCACATTTGAGCCTCAGGTGCTTCCCTCTACATCGTCTGATTATTTAATTCTCACACCCAGCATTATTATTCCTCATTTGATTCTCAGCCAAATCATCACTTTGTGTATCCCACTGAAATACAACCAGAGAATATGGAATCAAGTGTCGTGTGTTAGATTTAAGTGAGAACCATGTAAAAACTTTGTCACCTTGCATCTACAAAGTACTCGGTCATAGAACCAGCATACACAGGCTGCCGCTCCAATCTCTTATTTTCAGACATATTCTCCAGAAAGATGGGAATATTATACACTCTGCTTATTAAAGTCAGGTTGCCCTTGGGATGATAGTGCTGGAGAACTTTCAGGGACTTTTTAATTTCTACTGTTTTCTTCTTGCAAATGTAGGTAATTCCTTGAGAGTGAAGGGAGCTACAAAAATGTATGTTTTGCTAATTCTTGACAAGATGGAGGCTTAACACATGGAATTCAGTCTCACCTTTTTCTAGCATGCCTTCCTGAGAGGCTGAAAAGCTAAAAACTACATTTCCTTAGCTCCCTTGCTGCTAGGTTCTAGTTGGAAATTAGATTTTGACGAGTAGATGTATCTGTGTCTTTCTGGATCTGCTGGGGCTTTTTCAAATTCACTGGTTTCTAGGGAATAAATCTGTGACATATTTTCCCTTTGGAAAAAAAAACCAGCCATCTTAGATGACCTATCTTATGTGATGGAGTGTATTTTGAAGTGTCTACTTTTAAGATTCCTTACTACCTTTTATAGGCTTTTTCCCCCAGCCTGTATCTGGGTTTTGATAATCCAATTGGCCAATCTTTTTAGGCTTCTTGCTTAAACAAACTAACTCAAAATAGCCAACAAACAAAATGAGGACAAACATTTTACCCTTTTATTTGTAAAAGGTGACTATTTTAGATGCCATATTTCATGGGCTTCATAAATGAATACTTGCTTTGAGGTCATTAACAATTATAAAATAAGTGAAGAGATGGTTTTATTGCTGTTTTGACATCTGGGAGATTTAGGTGATGACATCTGTTCTATTGTGACTTATGCTGCTGTGAACTTGTATGTTACATGTTTCCTGGCCTTCATTTGTGTGCAATTTTTGCTTTGAGCTGGAAAAACACAAATACCTAAAACCACACCTCCCCACACTATAATGAAGATCAAAGTAAAAAAAAGAAGAAGAATGTCAAGACAGCCAGGTGTGTCTTAAAGTCTCTAGGAAATTCCCCCTCTGGGGATTCTCTCTTTTTCTTGCCAGCAGAGTTGCTTCTTTTTCTGCTGCCGATGGGGAGTTTTAGTCAAGACCAGCCTGCTGCTATTTACCTAGGGTACCTAGTGACCATTTGTATTGACATTTACTTGCCCAAGATACAGAAAAAACCACTAGAGAACTTTGGGGTTCATTAAGTGAGGTAAAGGGGTGTGTTTGTTTTTAGAGAACAAGTTAGATTAGCCCTTTTTATTAGGAGCCAAGAATGACATTGTCTTTTTTTTTATTATTGTTATTGATTGATTGATCTTAGAGAGAGAGAAACATTGATTTGTTGTTCTACTTATTTATGCATTCATTGGTTGATTCTTTTTTATTTTATTTTTTATTGTTTAAAGTATTACATATATTATTAGTACATATATCTCCTTTTTTTCCCCATTGACCTTCCCCCAGCCTCCCTTACCCCCTGTTGCATGCCCTCAGCCCACCCTACAAGTCCTTTGGTTAACCTAATTTCCTTCCTCCCCAACACTCCCCAGCCTTCCCACTGTAATTTGACAGTCTGTTGGTTGATTCCTGTATGTACCCTGACTGGGGATTGTGCTCACCACCTTGCTGTATCGGGATGGTGCTTTAACCAACTGAGCTATTCGGCTAGGGCCAGAATGACATTCAGTCTTAATCTAGTTCATCTCTCACAGTGTGGCTTTGCTAAGTATTTCACCCTCTTTCTCTGGAAGATGTGGGCAGGAGTGAAAAAGGTCAGCATTTATTGTTTACTCTCTGCCAGGCATAGTGCTGTTTTACACATACTATCTCATTTAATCCTCACAGTAAACCTGCGGTTGGCATTATTATTTTATTTCTATTATTGTTATTTTGAATTGCATTTTTAAATTGAAGTGAAATTTACATAACTCAAAATTAACCATTGTAAAGTTAACAATTCAATGGCATTTAGTATATTCATCATGTTGTGCAACTTCCCCTCTGTCTAGTTCCAAAATATTTTCATCACCCTAAAAGGAAACTCTATTTGTATTAAGCAGTTGCTCCCTATTCCCCTCTCTCCCAGTCCTTGCAACCATCAGTTTGCTTTCTACTTCTATGAATTTGCTTATTTTGGACATTTTATGTAATTGGAATCACACAATTATCTGTCCTTTTGTGTCTGGCTTCTTTTACTTAGCATAATGTTTTGAAAGTTCATGCGTGTTATAGCACATATGAGTATTTCATTTCTTTTTATGTCTGAATAAAATTCCCTTGTATTGATAAGCCACATTTTGTGTATCTACTCATCTATTGATGTAACTTTGAGATTTGCACCTTTCGGCTACTGTGGATAGTACTGTATGAACATGCATATACGTCTGTTTGTTTGAATACTAGTTTTATATGTAAGATACGTATTACTTTTGTCAATATTTTATGTGGAAACTTGGGTAAAGAGAAGTTAAGTATGCAGATAAGGGTTGGAGATAGGATTCAAACCCAGAGCCTTTATGTAACCACCACATTATCCTACTTCCTGTGCTCACACTACAGTACTGTTCCTGGAATCCTTGCTAGGAAACAAACTTATAACAATGTCTCTTTATCACTAACATTGAAAGTCTAATGGCAATGGATGCCATTCAGGTGAAATACTTTTAAAACAACTGCTCTTTTCCAGCAACTAGTGTTGTTAGAAGGCATTCTTCTTCATTTCTGAACTTCAGGTAATAGTTATAACTAATATGAATCTGTATGCATGTTGTTATTATAAAAGACCTTGACATAGGTTTTTAATTTGGCCTCTATAACAACAATCTGACGTTGCAAAGGCCAGCTTTATAACTTGCATCTTTATTTTACCAATGAAGAAACAGGGGCTCTGCCCAGTCAGTATGACTCAGTGGTTGAGTGAGGGCCTATGAATCTGGAGGTCATGGTTCAATCCTCAGTCAGAGCACATACCCTGGTTGTGGGCTCAGTCCCCAGTAGAGGTGTGCAGGAGGCAGCCAGTCAATTATTCTCTCTCATCATTGATGTTTCTATCTCCCTCTTCCTTCCTCTCTGAAATCAATAAAATTATATTTTAAAAAAAAGAACCTGGGGCTTAGAGAGAGGTTAAGGAACTCGCTCAGAGTCATGCAGCTTAAAGGTGGGTGATCCAGGACTTATGCTGGGTCTCCTATGGTATTTCCATGCTGCCTTTCCAATCAAGAGTGGTTAGAAAAGTTATACAAAAGGCAGTTATAAAAATTGAGAGCCAGTTCTAATAAAGGAATGCTATTTTAAAGCAACCATGACATAGTAATGATAACAGCAACAACAATAGCCACAATAGACAATTCCAGCATCTGTACATGTGCTCATGCAGCAAATATAATCCAGTACATAATACTTTTCTACCAGCATATGTTAATCAGCACTTTAGTATCTGGAATAAGCATCATAAAAGCTCGCAACCCCAAAAGTTCACCTCCATAACCCAGAATCTGTCTCAAAGTTAACCACTTGGTGACATTATCCTTGACTAAAAGTAGAAACTGTTATTTATCCTCTTTTTAAATACACTCCCCCCCCCATCTTCTCATTTTCTCAGGTCATATGAACCATCTCCCTTTTTTAGATGAGGAGATCTGGAAATGAGAGATATCAGTGGGCAGTACGAGCTGGACTCAGAATTCTGGGTGCTTTTCTATAACTCTCCAAACTGCTTTGCATTCCCTTGGAGGGCCAATAAAACCACACTTTTTCCTGAGTACAGGACATGGACTTTTACACAGCCTCTAAGTCTGTCTCATTCTTCATTGTGGGTTTACTGGTCTGCAGGTACTCCCCTCCGCCTTTACTTTTGGCATATTTTTTCAGTGCTCTGAACTGCTTGCTATTAATGAGTAATGGGGAAAGCATTGCTTTCCAAGATGCCTAATACAAACATATGTCCAAGGTTAGCACTGTTTCTATAGCAGCATCTGAGGTGATACTTAAGGAGTGAGATTATAAATCGAGTGGTGACGCTGTTTAGATTTTCCCATGGGAGCTTGAATGGCTGGTCTTTCCATTTCCTCTTAGCTCCAAGGGATGATTTTATCCTTCTGATTCACACATTGTTGCATGTAAAAATAAACTCCGGCCTCATTACTCTCACATTGTATTTTTGGACTTTTTGGATGCCACTATAAGGCTTCGATGGCCAATTTAATTGATGACATAGGTTTATTTACTTCTCAACTTGAGAGCAATTTTCTCTATCAAGTTATTTCATTTTGTTTCATAGACGAGAAATCTGTTCAGTTGGTGAGGCTCAGAAATAAGCCATGTTTGGGTTAAGGAAAAGTAAGAAATCAAGGCACAAAAAAATTAATCCTGGTTATAGACAGGATGGTTGTTTGCAGAGTTTTAGCAGACATTCAACTGCTAGTAGTGAGGTGGGATTGCCTTGGCCTTAAACGCTAGGAAATTAAACTTATAGCAATTTCCTGAAGCTGAATTATCTCTGGGATGAGAGAAGCTATTCTGGAGCCTTAAGTGACCTTGCTTGTGGTTGGGCAGGATGTAACCTTGGATGGGAGGCCTGTATGCCTGGCCCTTCACTCTCCATAAGCTACATACTACTTACTGCCCTTGCAGATTAAAGGAAGAGACAAATTATCACAGCTGGCCCGCCACCTCTTCGTCTTCTGAGACTGGATACAATGGAAGGGAGTGGAAGGGAGAGGCTGAGCACCAACTTAGACCTCTGCCACAGTGATATCTAGTCTCTGTCCTGCCGCTGGGAACTTTTCATGTGGCCAGTTGGAATGAGGCAAAACTAGTAGATTGTTTCACAATGTTTCCTGGGTTTGCTGGATGAGATAGTCACCTTTGGATGGTGTCAGTTGTGGGATGAGTGTTGTTCACCATTAAGGAGTTTCCCAGAATCTTCCTTTGGAGATTTTAATTCAATAGATGTGGGTGGGTTTTAGGAATCTGTATTTTAACAAGCCTTCAGTGATTCCTGGTGCTTGGCGTGCTTGGGAAACCCTGGTTTATAGTAAGAGGCTTTGAAATGTGCAATTCCACCCTCTTGTATTCTTTTCTTCTGCAGTGTTTTCCCATTTTTTTGCTTTTGTGGCAGATGCTCATAGGGAGATGACTCATATCCCTTGGGTTTCACCACTTCAGTGTGCTCAGGGGAATTTCCATCTATCAATAACTGTATCTTCTTGCCTTCCTGAGGGCTCAACAGGCTGGAATTAACACCCCCAGGAGCAGCTGTTAACTGGGGCTGGAGAGGAGGTAGTACATAAATAACCCAGTTCCCTTGCCTCTCAGGTGGGATAAATCTGAGCTTTGTCTTGCATTATTTCCCAGAATTTCCCTGTGGGATTGAACTCTAGTCACCAACAGTAGTAATGTGCTTCACAGCACACTCTCTAAAGGCTGCCTTTCCTTCCTGCCTCACTTCCTTGTTTCATCACCCATGTTCCTTTGCCTCACAAATAAACTGTAGTTAGTTCTGTTATAACATGACACAAGTTCTTAGAAAATGACTATGCTATGCAAAATATGTGATAAAAAAACAAAGGGCTTATGGGATCAATCAAATTAGGGTCATAGCACTTAAAAACTTAGTAACACATAAATAAGATGGGGAAGCTAATAAAAATGGTAGCATAGTTGTACATATATTACATGGTTAAGAAATATATAAATACAATAATAGCTATGTACTCTAGCTGAAGGTGGCTTAGACAAGCGGGCCTCAGAAAGAATGTAATTGTAAATTACCATGAAGTGGAAGGTACATTATTAAAGACCAGAGGGAGAGTTGTAACACCAAGTGTGGAGGGTTGGGGCTCCTCAGGTGAACTGAGGCAGCTGGCAGATGTTTGAGGAGTGTGCCCGTGAGTGCATTTTGTAAACGCAGCTCCATTCAGCTAGGCGCATTTTCTGTGTTCACCCACTGTTTCTTGCAGACAAAATTGCATATAAGCAAATACAAAATGCGTGTGATGCTGAACTCCTTCCCTAATATATCAATCACGTTGGAACAAATTTGTATTTTCAAGACAAGTGTTAGAGCAGAACTGACTGTACTTGTACCTGCTTCCTTTTCGCCGGGCTTGTTTCCAAACTTGAAGTCAGATACCTATTAATGGAAGCTTGATGAAGGTTTTATTTTTTAATTGGATCTTTCTCGTGTTGAACTAAGCTGATATGTAAAACACAAGCCCCTTCACACTCAGGTGAGTTCAATAGAGAATGTGGCAGGATGCAAGAACTGGCGTCTCCAGATAAAATGTCTCCCGAAGGAGGCTCTGCATCCCAAGTCACACAGTCTAGCCTGCTCATTATCTGGTAACTCTCTAGGGTACTAGGACCCTGTTTTACAAGCCCTGAAAATCTTGTTGCCTATTTGAAGTTTCTTGGAACTGATTTAAACCTAAAACAAAATGCCAGATTATTATGAACTGGAGCAGAATTCTATAAATGCTCAGCTCCTTCCTGTGTTGGTGTGTGTGTGTGTGTGTGTGTGTGTGTGTGTGTGTGTGTGTGTGTGTGTGTAGGGAGTGAGGAATGATTAACATAGAATTTTGGTAGATATATTATTTGCCTACATTCAGTGCTTCCCAGGAGGTAAAATTACAGCATGAGCTCAGCTCATTCTTAATTTCCCATGGTAGGTTACAAATGGGTTCTTTTCTATTCTACAACTTCTTTAATCTCAATACCTGATTCCTCCCACGTGTAGCTCTACACAATCAAGCAACTTAGACACCACATGGCTCATTTGTTTAACCGAATCTCCTTTGGTTTCAAGTTCATACTCTCTGCAGCCTTGATTTTTGACCTGGGTGTGCACCCACGCTGCAAGATCAATGTTTTTCAGAATGTGGACTTCAGACCACCCACGTTAGAATCCGTAGGGAGCTTTTTACAAGCACTGCTTCTTGGGCTCCACCGCAGACCTCCTAAATGGAAATATTTTGGAGTGGGGCTCAGGGATCTACCTTTTCTACCATCTACTGGGTGATGCTTATGTGAACTCAAAGTTGAAACTCAAAGGTTTAGAGCAGTGGGTCTTAACTGGGGCAGTTGTCCCTCCCAGGGGACATTTGGCAATGTCTAGATACATTTTTGGTTGCCACAACTTGGAAGTATGTGCTACTGACATACAGTAAATAGAGGCCAGCAATGCTGCTTAAACATTCTGTAATACATAGGACAGCTGCACCGCACAGAATGATCTGGCCCCAAATGTTAATAATGCCAAGATTGAGAAACTCTGGTTTGGACCCATAGGGATTTTTCCAGAGGCTGCTGTGCTTTATAAGGCTGTTTCCTTTGTCGTTATTTTCTTTGGTTTCTTCGCATATGTGTGGTTTGAAAGTGACAAAGTTCTCTGGATGAACAAAAATGTGCAGGTTGGACAGACTGGCAGCTTCACATAGGTGGAATCAGGGTAGTGGGGATAATAGCTGGCTCTCTTAAAGATGCTTTCTCAGGCATCCATGAGTTGAACTGTAAATCAGGTCAGCTCAAGTAATTCCAAAGATTAAGGGACCTTGCAGAGTTAGAGCAAATAACACAAATTTGGTGGTTCAGAAATGGGCTTTTCTGTCAGTGTGTAGATGTTTTGTCGAACAAGCTCAAATTTATTATCTAACCGATGCATAGATGATTCAGTGAAAGCCAGTCTTATTCATCATCTACCACACTGCCTGGACTGGTATGTCCATGCTTCATTTGTTATTGACCCTTGCTTTTTGAAAGATCTAGAATTACCCTTTAAATCATCAAAGAGGGTTTAGAGTAGTTAGCATCATTTCAACATTGTGCCATGAATTTTTGTAAACTGGTATTTCATGTATAGTGTAAATGGTAATTCAGCTTCCAGTTCTGAAATTTTAAGAATCTATATTATATCCCAAGGAATATGTATCTTCATTATAAGTCTGTAATTCGATAATAAAGTTTGTCAGATATTGTACAAAGAAAGACCTTCTGAGTGCTAATTAGTGATATTTTACAAATTCTTCACATACATTATTTAAATGTTTTGTGTATGTTCCAGCTTGAATGTGGAACCTCTTTCATTTGTAACCTGCTAAAGTCTGGAAAACCCTTTGGGATCTTTTAAAATTATTGAAATGTCAACATGTTTTTGGATAATTACCATACCTAACATCTATTGAGCACTCACACCTGCCAGCTGCTGTTCTAAGTAACATATATTTATTTTTCTCATCTAATCCTCACAACAACTTTATAGGATAGAAGTATTATTATTACTATTTTACAGATAAGACTAAATACCAGGTACACACAGATGTCTGAGTGGCCAACCTACAATTGGAACCTGGGAAATTTGTTTTTTTGTTGAGAGAGAGAGAGAGAGAGAGAGAGAAAGAGAGAGAGAGAGAGGAGGGAGGGAGAAAGAGAAACAGACACACGAAGGAAGAGATAAAGAGATATCGATAAATGTCTCTCCATATTTTGAGATATTTCTGTGGCTACTTCTGTCCAGAGGCAGGCTTTTGCAAATAGGCCTGAACATTTATACCCTTATTTGCACACCTAACAATATTTAACTGTCAACAAACATTCTTGAAAGGGAATTTAACTTACAAGTAAGTATACACACACACACCAACCATCTTTATTGTCAATGTATACATTTAATTGGAATGAGGATTCAGTATAAGTATACAGGAAGGGAGAAATGTTTCCTTTGTCTAGCTGACCTATCAGCACACACATAACTGCCATCTTTGCCCCATGTGATTCAAATAGTATACACACATGCACACAGACACACACACACACACTGGTGGGATTATATGGATCTATATCCTAAGAACAAATAAGATTGCTGTGGGCTAATTCAGAACTCCAGCAGAGCTCCAATGCTTGTATAATAATGGCACCAACTCCATGAAAGACATCAGTTTGACTCAGAAGAGTGTGAAGTTTTTTTAAAGTCTTGAAGAGCAAGTGTGTTTTATGTAATTCCCCAGTGGAGAACAGCAATCCCTGATGATGAATAGAATGCACAGAGGCGCCCTTGAACACTCAGACAGGCCAACAAGAATTCTAGCCATTGGTATTGTCATCTTTTTGTTAATTTAATTGATGGAGGGGTAATACTCTTCTAGAAAAACACCCATAATCATTGAGAAACAACATACTATAGTGTGATCACAGATAAAAGATTTACACTTGACTTCTGCCAATAGCTAGCCATATGACCTCCATACCTATGGGGTAAGAAAGGAAAGTGGGATTAGATTTCAATCCAGGATTCACATTAGAGTCACTTGGGAGTGTTTTTAAAAATGCTGATTCCAAATCTAATTCTACACTAATTAAATAAAAATCTCTGGTATTGGGGCTGTTTGTGTTGTAAATGAGCCCTTCCTTTTTTTGTTTTTTGGTGAAAAATTAGAGAAGCAGCAGAGAGAAAAGGGACACATAGGTGTCTGATTTCAAATGCTGCTTGTTTGTAGTGTACTTGTAAGAGAGAGAGAGGAAGTCCATTTATTTTATTTTAATTTCAGTTAGGCTCTTTCTAGTTTCAGAAAGGAATTAAGGTGTCAGAGGAGGGGAAATAATATTGGTATCTCCACCCTTCTCTCTTGAGAAGAGTTCCATAGAGAAGGGAGGGCTCTGATATATTTATCTCATCCACTTCACAGCATAGCTGAAATCAGAGAATTAACTCCGAGGGAAGGTGAGGATTATATCAGTCATGATAGGCCTGGTAACAAATGAACCCCAAATATCAGTGGCTTACAACAGCACAAGTTTATATCCTGCTCATAAAAATGTCTATCACAAGTCATCTGCAGCTTTGTCCTCCATCATCTTCACTCCAGGGCTGGGCTGATGGGATCAGTCTCTGCCTAGAATACTGCAAGTCCAAGTGGTAAAGTTAGGGAAGAGAAAATAGTGACTCACACAATTGATGATAATGCTTATGTTCAGAAGTGACACACAACATTTCTGCTCACACTTAATTGACTAAAGCATATCATGTGGCCAGATCAACTCTTGAGTTCAACAGAGCAGGATGGATTGTGTCAGCCCTCTGCATGGATAATGATGAGAACAATAATGCAATCCATCACAGCAGTGAAAAACAGACACCAGAACTGAGTGTCATCAACACCCAGTGAGTGGTCAAGTAGCCACAATACAAGATTAGCTCATAGCTGGCATTGCTTGCATCTCTTTCCCCCCAGGGATCTACTGCAGTTCACTTTCGCCGTGAACCCACCAAACAAGAGCCCCTGAAGCATATTGTAGCAGTAATTACTCTCAGGCTAGCCTCTGCTGACCTTTGGCCTTTCCAAAGTCCTTCCATCTACTGAAAGTTGCTGGTTTGCTCTCCATGTGGATTTTCTGATGACTTGAACAAAGGCCTAGGCTAGTCCCAGCCTATCTAGCTATTCTTTATTTTCTGAAGAGACAATGAAGGGTGGTGGCTGGCAACATTGGTTCTCAAATTTGGCTGCACCCTGGAATCGCCTGGGGAGCTTTAAAAAATACTGATGTCTACCCCAGGTGATCTTATTTAGTTGGTTTTGGGAACAGCCTGAGTCTGGATGGTCCTGAAGCAAACTCTGAAGACCACTGGTTCAAAGGATCCAGTTTCCAGCCAGCTGCCACCTGGGTTCAGAACTTGACTTCTCAAATTCTCAGCTATGTTGCTTTGGCCCAACTTACTTTATTTCTCTGCTGCTTGGTTTTGCTAGGCTTTTGATGGTTACAAGAGAGGTGGATAAAGCAGTAAACATTGTGCCTAGGTCCTATTAAGTGCTTGATGAGCGTAATGATTTCTGTTGTGGTACTTCTTGTTACCTTGCTTCAGCATGCTTCCCACATTGCACCAATGCCTCCTGGGAAAAAACCACAACTGTTCTCATAGGTTGGCCAATGAAGGAAGGATGTGTTGTGAATATCACACTGTGCTACTCAACATGATTGAATTTCCTGATGGTCTAGGTCAGTGGTCAGCAAACTGCAGCTCGCGAGCCACATGTGGCTTGAGAGCCTCGGTTTGCTGCTCTGTTGACTAATGAGGTTTGCTGACCACTGGGATAGGGTCTTAAGCACAAGGAACAACAACAACAGCCTGTAATGATTGGAATCGAGAGTCTAGGTCAGTGGTCGGCAAACTCATTAATCAACAGAGCCGCAGTTTGCTGACCACTGGTCTAGGTTACAGGAATGAAGGCAGCTCTGGCTTTCCCTTATTTCTCAGGGCCTCAGAGAAGAAAAACATCTCAGGTCCTCCATGGATTCCTTACCACACATTCCTCTGTATGCAGCATGGAGGCCGCGATGGCGAGAAGCTTTTATGGTAAAACAAAGAAAGAATGAAAAGCAACAATTTTGAAATGTCTTTCCATTGCTTTGCTGCTCATTTTATTTTCCCACATGAAGGAACTGACTATTTAGAAGCTGGGAGGGCGGTTTTTCACCTTCCTCCCCCAGTCTTACACAATCAAGAGACTTGGACCAGCTGGGCTCAAACTGAAGCATGCTTGCATACACACCATCTCCCGGATGTTCCTCCATGTGTTTGGGTTTTACTTTGAAATAAAACATGAAGCATGGGAAGTGCTAGAAGCAGCTGGGTGATGATCAGCTTAAAAGAGCTCTAACCACTTGCTTCTAGATATTAGTCATGTTCCTTTGTGTTTAATGACAACCCACTAGGACCATCCAGGGGACTTTCCTTTGTCACCAAGATATGTCCATCATCCCAGTTTCTTTTAAGATAAGTATGCAGGGCTGCTCAGCCTTTTCATATTTACTTGGCAATGTCCTTGCTTCTTAGTCTCTTAATTTCTGAGATAAGACCCTCCCATTTTTGCTTATGGAGTTTTTAATAATTTAATGAGCAAGTGTCAAGTCTTATATTTCTATGTGCAGGAGTTATTTCCTAATAATTCCCAATTCTTTGCACACATCAGAGAGTTAGTTCCATTTGACATTTGTGAATTTATGGGAAGTCTCATCTTTGTAGACATTTAAGACTTGGCTGCACTCATTGAATCTACCGTAGGGAGCAATTTTGCAAGAGTCACTGAAGGATTAGGACAGATGACCAATAAAATGCCACTTTTGTAAATTCTGATTTCTGTGTGGTTTTGATGAAGAAGGGTATTTCTTCATTTTTGCCCCTCCCCATAAACATGGAAAATAAGAATGTCTTTGAATGATTCCGATCTCAGAGTGGATATTGATAGCACAGACTGATAATTTCACTGACTGCCAAGAACTTGAGCTCTGTAGGGATTTGGGGCTGGCTTGGAGGAGAGTGTGGATTGCTCACATTCTATTCTGACACAAAGGAGAATTTCTAGATGCAAACCATTTTATACCTTTTAGACATTGCTTCTAGATATGTGGCCCTGTGTGCAGCATGGAGAGCTTGTTAGGAAGCTGGACTGGCTGAAGGACATCATGTTGAAAGAATTTGTAGGGGAAGAGATATATTTTGCAAATGAAATTTTTCTAAAAATGACTGGAAAACAGAAGCACATTTCCATCCTTCTAAATAATGCCATCATTAATGAAATGAGATTTTGCAAGCATGACCCCTCTTTCATAATTGAAGATATAATTTCAAGATGGGGAAGAGTGGAAGTCGAGAGTGCTTTCCTTTACTTGAACTGGGATGCATCTCCAAGCCCTACCCCTTTCATTTGAGTGCGTATTTTAGAGCCTGACTTTTCAAAATGAAACCATCAGCATGGGCATCACCAAGGAGCTCATGAGTAATGGGGATTCTCAGCCTCAACTCAGATGGACTGAATCAGAATCTGCATTTCAATAAGAGTCTAAGGTGGGTGGTTTATGTAAATAGAGGAAGAATTGCTCTGGGATTTTTTAAAGGGCCCCAGACACTTCTCTGGATGGGTAGACTCTAACCCAGTCAGGACACATGCAGTGGCCGAATTTGGCCCTCCCCAAGGAGCATGAAGCAAGACACTGGATGTGTGCTCTGCCATCTTATCTCCACGGTGAAAATATCAGTCAGTGCTCTGCCCTACAAGTCTAGTTGGAGGGGTGGCAGAGGCAGGTGGCAAGGGATCTTTTTGAGACCCCTCTTATTGCCACATATGACCCATGAGTCCTTGAATCATTAAACTGGATTCTCCCTTTTCTCTGTTTTTGCCACTGAGGAAAGGTACAGTAAATTCTATCTAAATCCCCTGCTCACTATACCCTCACTCTTGCCCAAAAGTTGTCTAATGCATTATATATTTCCAAAATTGAGATGGTAATTTTGCTGGTTTAATTTTATTCATTCATTCATTCATTCATTCATTCTACAAAATCAAATGTACTTTTACTTATAGTGCTTCATTTAAAATATCAAACCGGCTAAGGTCAGGTGTCCATAGCTGAAACAAAGTGGAAGATTAAGCAAATGGTCTCCATTTCACTGAATGACCTTGACAAATCAGGGTTTGGCTCCAATTCTTTAAATAATTACCTCATTGCCGAGATTTGGTTGGCAGAAGAAGCAGCTCACATGCTTGACCCATAACTGGATTTTGTCAAAGCCAAAATACCTCAGCCTCTGCTCCCCTGGGGGCTGTGGAGTGAGGCCCAGGCTGGGAGAACAGAGACAGATGGACGCTTGACCAAAACCACCTTAGCTCTTGGGCTACTTGGGAGATGGAGTCCACTGTTTTCTGTGGCATTTTAAGTTCATTATTCTGGAATCTCTACTATCTCTGTTTTGTCCAATCCCCAAGTCTCTTGGAGCAAGTTCTGACATTAGAGTGTAGAGTCTTGCCTCAGAAATGCAGTCGCTCTTCCAGTCACCAAACTATCATGTTGGATGGGTGGGATTTTGGGGGAATTGACTTGGTAATGTTCAGATCTTGGCTGTTTCTGGTTGGTTTGGGATGGTGGATGCCATTAACTCTGAAAGGAACCTATTTGGAGGATGGGGTTGGGGCTCTGTGCCAGGCCCACACTTTTCCTTGTTGGTAGCTCAGACACATTGGATCAAATGGTATCAGAAAGCCTCTGAGAAGCAGCCTAGAACCCTCTGTGGTCCAGATTTCAGAAGCTGCAGCCACTTAAAGTTCTGGGTGCTGTCATCTGGAAAATCTGGACTGAACTTCTGTTTAAGCCTGGCTCAGAGCAGGCATGAGTGAGTTTGCTGTAGCAGTAAACCTTTCTTTATGAAGTGTTGGTTCAGTGGCCCAGAAGGTTAACCTCTAACTTTGGCAACTGGCCTGTGAGGAACCATCTTGTGATACTGGCCCCGATCTTTGTTTTTTCTTTTTCTTAAAATAATTCCGCTCAAAGTTATGTGAGAATCCAGCCAGTCAATCCTAGCAGCTGAGGTTGGGATCTTTTTGCTGTTGCCTGCTTGGTCACAACTAGAAGTCAGTTTTGCTCTGGCCTGTGGTTCTAGAGGTCAGAGGTCATCTCTGAGTTACTTTATATCCAAGGCTTGTCAGAAGAAGATGGATAGGGAAGACTCTTCAATTGAGAAAACTTCTCATGTTGGTAACTGTCCTTTAAGGAGGTGTCCTTCACAGTCAGCAAGATGATTCTGTCGCTGTCCAAGCATCACTAGTCTGGCAAGTGTACTCATGAAGGTGGAATCTGGCAAGTAGGGGTGACAGCAGGGAGGTCCAACATGTCTGGCAGCTCTGCCTGGAACCAGGCAGGAGCTGGAACACCATCAGGCTGAATGTTAGGGCCTAGCAGGACTCCAGCCCTGGCAAAACATCAGAGTGCTACAGAGGAAACAGAGGTAGTGACCCAATGACTGGGCAGACACAGCAGCAAGTTGGAAACTCAGCAGCAGGTAAAACTTAAGAGAAAGAGACTCAGGGGTGTCCTTCCAGGGCCTATGCCACCCAGAGATGGGTCAATCCACCTGCACGACAGGACAGGATTGCTTATCCCCAATGAGCAGATGAGGAAACTGAGGTTCAGAGCAGCCAGGAGACCTATCTCTAGGTTTCTGACAGTCCAGAGGCAGAGCCAGTAACTGGGACACTTCCTCCAGATGAGCTGACCTCAGCTGATCTTTCCACAAATGGTAGAAGATGGTCAAGATAGGGTGGTATCTGACACCCGAAGGGATTGTCTGGGAACCTGTCGTTTCCTGCCCATCCCTCTGTTGCCTCCCCAGGCTCCCCTCACACCTCGGTAAAAGCACAGTCATGTCTTTCTCTTTGGACAATGCCATCAAAGGAACTACAGCCTCCAACCACCACAATGGAAAACCTACAGGAAGAAAATGTTCAAAAAGAATTGAATTGTGGCCTGGAGTGGTTTTAGTTTCCTGGCTTTCAAGGCATACAGTGACCTGGAGTGCCAGGGGCCTGTGGTCACAAAAGCTGTGTCTCAGAAGAAACTAAGAGGGGGTCCTTTCTGGGGAAAGCTCTAGAGAGTGCTTCAGACAGTAGCTGAGAAGAGAGACTGCTCCCTGATCAACTAAGCTGCAGGCCCAGTCTTGTCATGTCCTGTCACTGGCAAACCTCTGAGTTTACTATGCTATTTGTCTGTTTACCTTTTTATTTTGCAATAATTCAAACTTTTAGAAAAATTGCATGAATAATACGAAGAACTCTTGTATTCCTTTACCTAGACTACCTGCCACATTTGTTTGACCTCTTTTCTCTCCCCAGATGCTTATGTGCGCACAGGCATGCACAAACACACACACAAACACATATATTTATGGATATATATGTATATATATATGATTTTTTTCTGAACCATATGTGAGTGGGTTACTGGCTCAAACTCCCTTCACCCCCTGTATTTCCTAATAATAAGAATTTGATAGCTGTAAGCTACATATAGCTATCAAATTCAGGAAATGCAATATTAATTTCATTCTTTTGTCTAATCCATGATCCATATTGCAATTTTGATCAAATAATGTCCTTTAAGACAATTTTCTTATAGTTCACAAGCTATTCTTGGATCCCACTTTGCATTTAGTTGTCTTATCTCTTTAGTTTTCTTTAGTGAAGAACAGTTTATACATCTTCTTTTGTATTTTGTGACATTGGCATTTTTGAAGAATGCTGGCCAGTTATTTTATAGAATGACCCTTAATTTATGTTTCTCTGATGTTTCCTTATGTTTTGATTCATATTTTTGCATCTTTGGAATACAATATTAGTGATTTGTCCTTCTCTGGGGACCATATCAGGAGGCACAGATTTCCATTTATCTCTTATTGGTGATGTCAGGTTAAACCACTTGGTTAATGTAGTTGGTCTTTTTTTAGGAAGATGACTTTGACATTATGTAAATGTCCTACTCCTCATCAAACTTTCTGCACCTGGTTTTAGCAGTCATTGAAGGGTTTACTCTGCTGGTTGCCTCCATTGTCCCTTCTAAATGTGTGAGTCCAACATTGTCCTTGATTTGGTGGGATAGCACATCCATTCTACTGAGCTTGGTAGCTGAGCTCATGGGGAGGAGAAGGACCTTGACTGACAGCTCTTGGAAAGCCATCCTGGTCTGTTGGGTGTGTGTTTTGACACATGTAGCAACTCATTTTAGAAATACTTATTTACTAGCTGACTTTTGGATAAACTTTTAAATGCTTTACAAAAATGCAGAATTTTGGTCACATATGTTATAATTCATTTTTGTGACATCTGCTGGAAAAATTACACCTGGAATTTTGACATAGTGTTGATAACAAAAAGTTGATCATGATGACACTGTTAATAATCCCTTTGCACTATGTGAATCATGCTTCAGTGAAAGGGGGAAATTATAGAGATTGTTTGAACTCAAAAGGATGGTTGGACTGAAAAGGAAAACTAGATATTTGAAGCAGATGAATTAAGTAAAACATAACTGTTCAGGAATAGTTCAAAATACTATGTGAAAACTCTGTTAATGGGTGAGGCTAAAGTAGTGAATGTTATTGCTTGGAATTTTGCTTTTTCTTGATTCAATTCTAAAATAATCCTTACTCAGTTTCTAGCCAGTTTGTTTTGATCTAGTTTCTTTAAAAAATATTTTATTATTATTTTTTGACAGAGAGGAAGGGAGAGGGATAGAGAGTTAGAAACATCGATGAGAGAGAAACATCGATCAGCTGCCTCCTGCACACCCACTACTGGGGATGTGCCCTTAACTGGAATCAAACCCAGGATCCTTCAATCCACAGACCTACGCTCTATCCACTGAGCCAAACTGGTTAGGGCTTAGTCTAGTTTTTGCAGCCATTTACTGCTATTTGTGGAATGGGCTTACACAGAGGAACCTCTGATTGTTGTTTGACTGGGACTGAGATATTAAGTTCTTGGTCTTGATTTTTGTCTTTTCAGAAAGTTCTATATAACCCATACGAGGAACAGAGGAATAGTGGGGAGTGTTTGGGAGGTTTCTCAGGTCTTACATGTGGTTATAACACTGGCTGATACAGGTCCCATTAAGATAACTGTTTTCAGAACAGCAGTGAAAACTTTAAGTGGACATGAAGGAAAAGCAGCTGTTTTCCATAAAACCTACAAATGAACACATTCCAGTTACTCTTGTGATGTGTGATCTGGAGCAGTGTTTCCCTAAGTGTGTGTGTTCCCCAGAATGTGCATCTGTGTACACACAGAAGAGAGAAAGAAGAAAGAGGAATAAGTTTGTGGTTAAATAAGTTTCAAAAACACTGCAAATCATAACCCCATCTTGGAGAATCACAAAGCAAAAGAGCATAGTCAATGCTCTGATTGATACACCATTTCTGGGGAGCAAACCATCCCATAACTTAGTGGCTAAAAACATCAAATGTTTATCTAGTCTGTCGTTGAACTGGTGGTGGATCCCATCTGGGCCGCTTGCATCTTGTCATGTGTCCACAGTCCACTGGCAGGTCAGCCAAAGTGACTGATCTTGATTGACCTTATCTCAGGTGTTCTCTCATCATCTAGCAGGCTAGCCCGGGCTTGTTCACACGGTGGTCACAGGATTCCAAGCTTGTGAGCACAAGTATCACTGAGATTCAGGCTTAGAACTCATATGATCCCACTTGTATTACAGTGTACTGGCAAAAGCGAGTCACATAATCAAGTGTAGCTCTGAGGGTACCAGAAATAAGCTCCATCTATTGATGGGAGGGTATCCAAGATCTCAAGCAAAGGGATGAAAGTACCAGAAGGGCCATTTTCACATTCAAGCACAGAGACCAACTAAATATGCAGCTGGAGTGCGAGGGGCCTAGGTTTGGGAGAATATATAGGGAAGAAGGAAAAGAAGATACAGACAATTTATAATTGCAGAAGTTATTTTTAAAAGCTTTGGTTTGAATTTCATGAGTTAATCCATGGAAAGTGCTTTGTAGTAGCATGTAATAAAAGCTCTGAAAGTGATAATGTTGTTATTATCATGAGTGGATATGGTACAGAGGTTCCCAACCTTAGAAATCAACCTGAGGATTAACTTGACAGTAAAGTGAACTAAGCTTCAGATTCATTCACAACATGGATAATCAAGTAAATTGCAAAAAAAAATAGTCTGGAGTATAGACCAGTGGTCGGCAAACTGTGGCTCTGTTGACTAATGAGTTCGTCAACCATTAGTATAGACCATTTTCCTCTCCGGGGCTGAAGCCAGAAAATATATCCGGTTTTACTTTCTCTGACCAGTTCACCCTGTTAGGCTTGTTTCTGATATAAGGTCACGGCTTGGTGGGTTATTGCTAAACTGCAGTCTGTAATAAAGAGGGTAACCAGGTGTAAACATTGTTTTCTCAAGACTTTTTCTTTGTTTGTTTTTCTTAGCCTTTATTAAGTGCATTGGAGCCTTAGGGGCTCTCTGAAGTGTCCTTTGTTATAAGATAAAGGGGGTATTTAACTGTTTTGGATCCTAAATGTTTAGGCGAGGAGGACCTTACCAGTATCCCTGGTCTGCCCCTTCCAGGTACCTAGGGAAGCAGTCCACTTACTGCCACATTCGCCCTTGAATTTGACCAGTGCTCTGGACTCCAAGCTGTGGAAGGAACTCTTTGCCTCTATTTCCCCTTTCACTTTACTTCTTGGTCTCAGCGCTGCTCCTCCCAGACTTGCGCAAAACCTTTTGCACTTAGCGTAAACAAATCCCAAGCTATTTGTCTGTGTGTCTGGAAGAAAAATTCTCTGAGGACTAAGAGCAGGCACACTTGAGGGAGTGTTCCCTTGTGCTTTAATCACTTCAGGCTTCTGTGTGTTGACAGAAAGTTTTGTTAGTTTTCAAGTTTAAAGAAAGGAGCATTCAGGGGGTGGCATTTGAAATTTTTTATGGCTTGGAATTCTTGAAGTGAGTTTGATAAGGTATGCACTGAGCCACAAGACACTCCCTTTTAAATAGACTTCACTGTTTCTTTTATGAACTCACTGTTACCTTCAAAGGGACCCAGAAACATGGTGAGTTCTGTGAGAAACTCTTTCCACTGCTCCGATCTACAAGCTGAATTTGAATTCTTTTTTGCTGAAGCTTGTGAGATGTTCCTTCTCTCTAAGCTCTTATGTCTCTGTATTTCTTCCTTTCTTCTCTTTCCCTCCCCTACTCTACCCACGAAGTAATTGGTGCCTGTTTCTACTGTTTTCCCTTCCTACTGTTCTCCAGGTGATTCTGCGCCCACTTCTGATAGGGCTCTTCCTTCCTTCCCGGAGGACACTGTTCTGTGTCTAGTTTTGATTATTACAGCCCCCCTGCCTTTAAATAACAGTCTCACGGAAGGAGAGAATTTTTTCTTAAGGGTGCTATTGACTCTTGAATCCTAGAGTCCATGTGAATAACTGGGTCATGTCGGCACTGGAAATTCTTAATAGAACTGCTGGTTCTGGGTTGCTTTGGGTGGCAGCTGTGCTGAGTTTACTCACAGGGGAGCTTCGTGGCAGCTAATCTCTGATTCTTCTCTGAGGAACAAATTCTTTCTGGGATTGTTGACTGACTAACTCCTTTTCAAAGACTGCTTGTGTGGCTTTAGGGTCAGATTGCTGCTGACTTTAAGAAATAAAAAAAGAAAGAAAAATAAATTGAAACACCCACACTTCAATGCAACCTCTGTGAATATATGTTACATTAGAAATGCCCCATTTCTCAAATATTTATAAATATATGGTCTCCTTGGAATGTTCCAGATTTGTCATTTGGGAAAGTTAGAATGCACTGGGCCACCATCCTTCTTCATAAGCACAGTACATTGTAACCAACACCAGATTGACAGCTGAGCGATGCCCAGGGAATGGTGACACGTTGATTTGTGTATACCCAGGAGGTGTCAGACCTAAGACTTTGAGCTGGCCACACCTCTTTCACAAACCACACCTTTCCTGACACCAGTCCTGCAAAAATAGTGTTTGTAAAATGACCATTCTCAGGGTATCTCCTTCTGGCTCTTTGCTCTTCCTCTCTCCTAGGGACACTTCATTAAACATGAAGCAATATCCATTGAGTGCCTACTGTGTGTTCAGCACCCTTCTAGGCATTGAATTGCTGGTAGGTAACATAGCCATTCAAGTGTCTGCCCTCATGGAGCTGACATTGTAGTGGATGAGGCAGACAATACAGATTAGACAAAATGATGGGTGATAAAATGCCAGTAGTGATACGTATTAGAGAAATGAAGCTGGTGAAAGGATAGAATGTGGTGGGGAGAGTAATGATGAACTCACAGAGGAGGTGGTGACATTTGAACAGGGGCCTGAGTGAGGCAGAGGAATCAATTCTATATGGCTCTCTTGGGAAGAGCATTCTAGCAGACAGAAGAGCCAGGGTAAAGGCCCTCAGTTGGGAACTTTCATCTTAATAGGGGTGCTTTGGTATTATGTGGAAACTAGACATTGGGAGGTAAGAGCCCATGCAGGGAGCCAGTTGGGAGGTCATTGTAAGAACCCAAGAAAGAGATGTTGGTGCCTTGAGCTTACCAACCCTCTCAAGCTTCCAGACTTCCTTCTGTTCTCTCCAGGAAAAGGAATTATGGGAGGTGGAGTTGTTCTTTGCAGTCTTCTATCTTCAAAGTGTCTATCTAAGGTAGACTTAGAAATCTTGAGACTCACCCTAAGATGCTGAGGAGGATATGTATTCTATACTCTGGAGAACAAAGGCCTTGACTCTGTCTACATCTTCCTAGGGAAGGACCAGGGCTAAATGATATCTCCCAAAGGATAGATATATATATATATCTCCATCTTCTCTTCTCTTCTCTTCTCTTCTCTTCTCTTCTCTTCTCTTCTCTTCTCTTCTCTTTTCTTCTTCTTCTTCTTCTTCTTCTTCTTCTTCTTCTTCTTCTTCTTCTTCTTCTTCTTCTTCTCTCTCTCTCTCTCTCTCTCTCTCTCTCTCTCTCTCTCTCTCTCTCTCTCCACATCAGCAAGAAGGTAACACACCTTAAGTTTTGAAGCCCATCAACTACTATGGGCTGCTATCAAGAAAGGTGCTATGCAAGTAGAAATGCTGCTCTAATTTCCACATATCCATTCCTGCTCCTTGGTGAGTTGTTTAATGAGAAGACACCATATTTTTTTAGGGAAAACACTTTGAACAGAAGGCCTGATTTAGCTGTAAATGGATGCCTTTAATATGTGTCAGAGGGCTAAAAATTGCTTGTGAGATGTTGATGTGTGCATGGCCAGGAAACAGGAAAAATAGGCATTTACAGGAAGAGCAATCAAAAGAGAGATGCAGAGGGATAGGGGACAAGGAAGTGTAAGATGCTGGGGATGACTTGATTCTTGGTTAGGAGTGTGCAAGCTCCAGTTGGCTCCAGTTTTGGCTAACACTGCAATGCTTTTAGTGTCACTGAGCTGGGTAAGAGAGCTGACACACTCATTTCTAGGAGGGAAATCTGCTCCCTCCACATTCCCAGTACAGACAGGCAGCATAAAACAGAAATGAGACTGAGCTGTCCAGAATCTGTCCGCACAGACTCCAACTCAGTCTTTGAATTATTTCTTTAATTATTGTCACTTTGTACATTTTCCCTCAAAAATAGTTCACAGTAGGTCTTTAAAAGCATGAAGGGGGCATCCTCATCAGGATTTGATTTCTCCCCAGAGAGAGCTTTCAAGTTTTGTTCTCATGAAGAGATTTCATGCTTGGGAGATGACAGTGTGGAGTCCGTACATAGGACAGGAAGTCATCTAAAACTAAATTGCATTCCATTTATTTTTGTTGTTTGTTTACCCCTTTGGTGTTCCATGTTGACCTGTGCCTTTCACTTTTCTTTGAGACTCCCTGGATGTGCATGTTGCTTAGAGGCTTTTCGCTTGTTGGTGGCAGCCCAAGGGGCTTCCTCTGCTCTAGTTCTGGGCCAAGAACAAAGAACAAAGATACTTTCCAAGCTTGAGCTAATAAAGCTCCCCTCTTAAGGGAGCTGATAATTTAAAAATAGCTAGTGGAGAACTTGAATGTGAATTTCAGCAAGCACTTCCAGTGGTATCTGGATTCAAATCTCCTATCCCCCCTCCAGTCTGGCTATTGGATGGGATGGATTATTTATATCTGCTCAATAAGTTTCTAGCCATGCTGGAGGGGAACTGTGCTAGGCTTTCCTTGGAAAAAAATCAGTTAAGGAGCATGGAATTTCTCATGGAGAAATGATGTTCTGGCTTTGTATTGAGTGTTCATTTGCCACCAGTGAGCATATATATGGTTCCTAACCTCCTGGGCTCTTCCTGGTCCAAAATGAGCCCTGGGGCCAGTAGTGTCACCACTTTGGGAACTGGTTAGACATGTGGAATGTTAGGCTCCACCTCTGACTGTAGAGTCAGGATTTACTGTTTAACATGTTCTCCAGTGGATTCATATACAAATTAAGATTTAGGAAGCTCTGGTCCAGAGCAGAGGTTCTCAAATGTTAGTGTACATCAGAATTACTTCTTTTACCAATCATGCTAAAACAGATTGCTGGGCCCTACTCTGAGATCCATCAGATCTGGGGTGAGGCCCCAGAATATTTTCTTTCTTCCTTCCTTGTTTCCTTCCTTTCTTTTTTCCTTCCTTTCTCCCTCCCTTCCTTGCTTGCTTCCTTTTTTCCTTCTTTCCTTCCTTCTTTTCTTCCTTCCTTCCCTCCTTCCTATTTTTTTCAGCTTTACTGAGGTATAGTTGACAAATCCAATTGTCATATATATAAAGTGTACATATGTATTAATTATTTATATTTTCAGCTTTACTGACAAAATTGTCATATATTCAATGTGATGATTTGATATATGTATACATTATGAAAGGATTCCTCACATTTAGTTAATTGGTACATCTATCACCTCACATATTTATCTTTCATGAGAACATTTAAGTTCTACTCTCCTAGCAAATTTTAATTATACAATAGGGTGTTTGAGAATCTATATTTCGAATGGGTTCCCTAGTAATGCTGTGGGACTAGGATCTAGTACCACACTTTGAGATTCCTTGTCCCTCCCTTGAATAGACCTCATCTCCTATCTCCATGTAAATCCTCCATACCTACCCAGCACCTCCCTGTCCCCTGCTTCTCTTCCTTTCTTCTCTTTGGACAGGCCAGTTTCTTCTCCTTAAGAACCTCTCCACTTCCTGACTGTGAATGCAGGCCCACTCTCACCTTTCATTGCCCCTCTGAGCTCTCTCCTCCCCTCCAGCAGTTCCCTAGTACTTCTCCAATGCCCACTCCCAGCTTCCAAGTTAAATTGTTAGCATCATGTAGACTTCCCTTTACCACACCCCCACATATGATCTATCACCAAATCATTAATTTCATCTCCCAAGTTTCTTCCCTCCAACTTGACTACCATTATTTGGGTCTAAGCTTGCATCTTCTTGGCAGGTGTCCTTGAACTGGTCTTCCCATAGCCTCTATTGCCTTCATCCAGTCTCTTTTCCAATCTCAACTGCCAGTGCCATTTTCCAAGTCTCCTCCAACATCACTTCCTCCCTTTCCCTTCCACAACTTCAGCCATTTCAGTGGCTAACAATTGGTTAATACCAATTAAGCCCTCCTCCAGAGGAAAAAGGCACAATGTGTGTTTTTCCTCTTGGACTGTAAGTTCCATAAAATAGAAGGATCTTATTCATTTGTGTTGATCCCCGAATCCTCAGGATCTGGCATCTAGAATGTACCCAATAAATATCTGCTGATAAAGCCAGTGGGATACTTTGCAATTTCATGCAATGGCGTGTGCACAGCATGCACACCTCGGGTGAACTGTCTGCCTCATTTAGAGGGTGCAGGTCTCTTAAAACATGATACTGGTAAACCAAAATCAGACTCCCCGCCAAACCTTTAACAATTGCCTTTTAAAATGTTTCTTAAATATATAATATTTCCATTCTGAATTCCTGCAGAATTGATCCTCGAGGTCAGGAAGGCTTCTTTGCTCTGGCTTTAATTAGGATAAATGGAAACTATTTCTATGGAAATTAATCAATCAATCCATCAGCACACACTTCTGCAGGCCCGATTATCTACTGGGCACCAAGCTGGAATCCTAGGAAACAGAGATGAATGATGCAATTTCTGACCTTGAAGAAACATAGAGGCAGATGATGGCCTGGGAAGAATTTAATTGCAGGGAAGAATTCAGTAACAGTATGGACTATGGAACCAGAAGTGCTTTGTTTAGGATCAGCCTCAGTGTGCCTCTCGTCATGTATTTCCAAGAGCTTGAGACATCACCATGAAAAAGCTACAGAATGTTCTCATGGAGGAGGTGAGATTTTGGCCCAGTCAGCATTGTTGGAAAGAGCCCAGATTAAGGAAGGTCTAGGGTTCAGAGCTATGGTAAGCTAACTGCTGACCTAGCATCAATCCTGATCCTGCTACTCACCAGTAAGCAATGTGGGCACTTTTCAGAACTTCTCTGAGCCTCAGTTGCTTCATCTGTGAAATGGGAATAATAATATCTGCCTATAGTTTCATGGTGAGTAATAAACAAGATGAAATAAGTGGCACACTTAGCACAGTGCCTGTAGGTAGAGATTCTGAATCTATTGTCGTTATGTGTATCAGGCCTACAGAATAGTGCCTAACAAAGACATATGTGGAATTTTTAATAATTGGCAATAACCATTGCCAAAACAGCTTATTAAGTTGTTGGCTTGTGTCCGAACCACCCCACCCTAGGAATGCTTGGGCATCAAAGAAACAGGGGTAGATCAAAACTTTGGAAAAGTGAAGGTCATTGACCATGGCTTTATAAGGAATCTTCTCAAGTGTGTACTACATGTGGTTAGACCGTTTATTACTCTAAATCCTTTACATATTTTTCAACAACCTTTTTTTTGCTAAGGCTTCTTTTTTTTAAAAAAATTATGAGTTTTAAAGAATACATTTAAAGCAATGAGGGAGTTATCACCCTCAAGTACTGAATAGAAAATGTTGAGTACTACTAGGAAAATGGGCAGCTTTGGGTCTTACAAAATTGGGTTTGTATCCTGATACAGCCCTTTGGGTTCAGGGACCTTGAGCAGGCCCCACAGCCTCTCTAATTTTGCTTTGTGGCTTGTACAATGTGCTTAATGTAATGCCTATTCTGACGGCTGTTTTGAAAATTAAATGACATAATACAAACATGTCTAACAGTTTGTCAAATAAGGTCTTGGTTTTCCTTCTCTTCTTATTAATATGCATTTTTCTCTGAGCAAACGTCTTGTCGGCACTTAAGAGAATTAATTACAAAGTGTTTTTTTTTAGAAATTTATTTTATTTTTAAAATATATATTTTATTGATTTTTTTACAGAGAGGAAGGGAGAGGGATAGAAAGTCAGAAACATAGATGAGAGAGAAACATCGATCAGCTGCCTCTTGCACACCCTCTACTGGGGATGTGCCCACAGCCAAGGTACATGCCCTTGACCGGAATCGAACCTGAGATGTTTCAGTCTGCAGGCTGATACTCTGTCCACTGAGCCAAACCAGTTTCAGCTACAAAGTGTGCTTTTTTACTGTTTTCTCTTTTGCTGTGATTTCTCTCACCTACTGAGAGAAAGAAAGGCTTTCAGAGTCTATAGTCTGAAAGGTCATTCTGCATATGTGTGTGTGTGTGGGGGGGGGCAGGTTTAACTCCCTCCCCACATTAACATACTTTTCCCAGGATACATTAATAATGTCTGGGCAGCTGATGGGTATTTGTAGTGAATTTGTAGGATTGGGATCACAACTTGATTTCATGGGCAGAAAATTATATATTTTGATGACAGAACATTCAAAATTGCCACGTGAGGAAGAACATGAAAAGAAGGCCAGTGTGCCTGGCCCTTTACAATATCCCACAGAATTCTCTGATAAGACTGAACCTCCATTGCTCATAGTGGGAACCTGTTTGATAACCTGCGCTTCATGGCTACCTTCCATTTCCTGTCTCACTTCTGCACTCTACCACCTGCTTTCCAAATACACTATAGATGCTCCTTGATTCACAATAGATAATTGTCCAATTGTAGGCTAATGCAAGTATTATTACCACATTTAAGGCAAGCTAAGCTAGGTTTAGTTCTGATGTTCAGTAGGTTATGTATGTTACATGCATTTTTGACTTACGATATTTTCAACTTACAATGGGTTTAATTGTAATTCTATTGTACCACATATTGCTAGCCCAGAAAAGATCAAAATTCAAAGTATGCTTTATACCAAATGCATATCACTTTCACAACATTATAAAGTAAAAATATCTTAAGTCAAACCATCATAAGTCAGGACTGTCTGTACTAACGGTCGAATCTTGGCTCAGGTTTGACTTTAGGGGAAATGCATTAAAAGGTAACATTTCAGAATGTCCCTTTAAAAAAAGTAATGATCTAATTTACTGAAGTACAATATAAAACCTGGGTTAACAACCCCAGCCCTACCATTGTTTCTGACCTTGGGCTATTAATTTTATTTACTGATATCTCACCTCTTCTATAAAACGAGTGTCATAGGCTCTTTTGGGGATATGATATGCAGTTTGGATGAGACAATGAGTGACTTGTTGTGTAGGATGAACTAGGTATTCCAAGTCATCTAACATTTCTGGCCATGCCTACAAAAACCAGAAAGGGGCTCTCTCCTAGTCATGGTAAAAACAAACAAACAAACAAACAAAAGCAACAACAACACCCCAATACATTGTAGGAGTCAGTACCATTTTCGATTGAGATATGCTACCAGATCATTACTGAAGTCCTCACTAGTTTTTACATTCTATGATTAGTTTATCAATCAATAACATCAAACATGGAGTGATATCCGCTATGGCATATTTCAGTTTTGAGGGGGCAATTCAATGATAACTCAAGTAGATTCTATGATGTTAGAAGTAGCCACTGACATGCCTTCTTCTTAAAATGGTGAGGAAGGGAACATTTAACCCATTAAATTCCTTGAGCCCTTCTCCCCTTCATTCATTTGACGGGATTTCCTTGCTTCTGTACTCAGTGAGGAACTTTAAAAGATTACTTGCAGATATATACATGCTCTGAAAGCATTGACTTTTATAATGGGCTCATCCCTGGGTAACAATGGTTCTGGTTATCTCTACCTTGTCAGAGACAACCCCACCATGGTGTAGAAGAAGAGAGAAGAGAGTTTGCTTTGTCATAAGGGGAGTCAGACTTGAGATTTATACCTGAGCCATTTACTATTCTACCACTGGAGTGATCTGAGGCAACCACCATTTTCTCTTTGTTTCTTACAAAAGAGTTTGAGGAACCCAATAAATTGCTTCTTTTTCTTGAGGAAAATCTAAAACTATATTCCTGAGTGGGGAATATTGGTCTGATGATGCCATACATCTGGACACTGTCTGACATGTAGGGAACTTTCCATAAATGGGTACTGAATTGACCAATCAACAAGTTGTTCTTGTTCACTACATGACATTTCGAGAACTTTTATTTGCAAAGATATTTTTTTTCCATTCTAAAAATGCATTGGAAGACACTGTGACCGTGCTTCTTTGATGTGTGGTGAGGTTAATTTTCCCAGGAAGGAAAGTATAGGGGAATTCTTATCTTGATTTTTCCATAAACTGATCAAATTGTGGAGGTAAATTGAGATATATGACTCATAAAACTTATTGAAATAGCAGCAAAGACTTGCCAGATAGGAAGCAAAGTAATGACTTATCATGTTCAAGCAAGACAAGGATCAACTCCCAAAAAAGAAGAAAATGTGCCATTTTGCTCCTGTCTTTCAGGTAGGAATATGGCATTAACCTTGAGGACAAGCTTTTGGTAGATATTTGGTTGTTCTATTGGATTTCTGGCATTAGAAAAATCCACCAGCTGAACTCTATAGAGTACCACAGGGAGATGGGAGGTTGATCTTTAAATTGAATTCCAAGTATAGAAAATGACAAAATATCCTTGATTACAATTTTAAACTGGAACAAATCTACATCTAGAAGAAGACACTCTCTTTGCATGAGGAAGACTCACTAAAGTGAGTTAGAACTAAATTATGTAGCTGAAAAATTTCTGGAAAATGTGCTTCCTAGTGCTCCAAAGCAGAGGTAACTACATAGTTCTGCCTATTGCTAACTTGATGATGAGGTCAACTTGTCATGAATCAGATCCTATATAGGTTTATTTCTATAAAAGGACAACACTGAACTTCAGAAAAGGAAGGCTTCAAGTCACAAAAAACAGAGGTGTCCTGTTGGCTCAGCATAGTGGCTAAATCCACCAGGAAATGTGGCGTCTGGCTTGGTGGTGACAGGGGAGTGCATTGTGAAGGGGAGTTAGAGAAAGGTCACCAAAGGGTTTCAAAGAGGCGGGCATGGGGACCGTCCTGCTCAGCATCCTGCCAGGCTGATGTCAGAGGGCTTATTCAGATTTGAGGGCCTTTGTCTGGGGGGATTGGAGTGATTCCTAAGAGACAATGCTCAACTGGAGGCTGGAAGCACACGACGCCTGAATTGAATTTAGGCAGTTGCTGAGCAGATGGGATCAGAGGGACAAACAAAGGGGAAGCTGTTCCCAGCATATCTACAGGAAGGGAGGACTGCAGAGCCAGCCACCCGGCAGAAGGGCTTCCTGAGTGGCCTGGCTGAGGGGGTGCTCTGCCCCCATCTTGTGCAAGACAAAGCATCCCCCAGGGTTTGTGGTGTGTTGTCCATTTCCTAGAGAGAAAAGAAAGGCCTGGTGGGAAAGTGAAGGCCCATGAACTTCTCCTACAGCTCAAATTTTCAGAAAGTTTATGCCATTTCCTCATTTGTGGATCACTCACTCATAGGATGATCAAGCAGAAAGTGGCCTCATGGTAAATCCAAGTCGGACACCTGCATTTTATTTTTAATATATTTTATTGATTTTTTTTACAGAAAGGAAGGAAGAGGGATAGCAGTTAGAAACATTGAAGAGAGAGAAACATTGATCAGCTGCCTCCTGCACACCCCCTACTGGGGATGTGCCCACAACCAAGGTACATGCCCTTGACCAGAATCGAACCTGGGACCTTTTAGTCCGCAGGTCGATGCTCTATCCACTGAGCCAAACTGGTTTTGGCTGACACCTTCATTTTAAAGTGCACTAAAGGAAATGAGTTCTATAAAAGCGAAGTGCCTTTTCTGGACTCTGTCAGTCTTTGATTGGCTTCCTTTAACAGCAGAAATGAGATGAGGAATGGGCTGCAAGTCTTGTATTTAGGAGGTGATCCCATGATGCAGTGATCAGGAACTGGGGAGGTAAGATGGGGAAAGGAGGGAAAGCAATACAGCCATGAGCATCTCCCAGTGGGTAGTAGGAGCTCAATCCCTCTGGCTTTGGGATATGAGTAGAACACACTTGAGAGTTTTTTCTCTGCACCCCACTTAAAGCATAAAACCAAGCATTTTCCAAAAGATTCTGAATAATCACATCCTCAAAACTGTTAAAACTCCCACTGAGTAAGTAAATGTTCACTGTCTGCCCTCTCCTTGGCTTTAATGGGTCACTTTATGCCATCCTTTCCACAATGTTAGAAGGTAGTAACTGCTATTATCCCCATTTCACAGATGAGGAAATCGAGGCACAGTGAGGTTAACTGACTCGCCTGGAGTTAAGTGGCAGAGTTGGGATTCAAATCCAACAGTCTGGCTTCGAGTGAGGTGTGAAGGTGAGAATAGTTCTGTAACACATCAGGTAGCTGACTGCACAAGGCTTCCCTTCAAAATGTATAGAATGCTTTCATGGACAAATCTCTCCAACTTTCCCTCTGGAGGAGGACTCAATTGTTATTTGTCTTCCATCTTCCTTATAGGGTCATTGTGAAGATGAACAGCTTAGTAATGTGGTGGCCCATTACTCAGTGTAGTGTGCATGGTCCAAGATGACAATAAACGCTGATAATAATGGTTTTTAATTCACAAGTAACATTTATCACATGTTAATAAATTGTGAGGAATGGTATATGTTGTAAAGAATGTGGGCATTCTGTCCAGACCCCCTGGAATTGTGTTAGGGTCCCAACACTCCAACTTTGATATCTTTCAATGGTTGAGTACCTGTGGTTCATCTTCTAACTCTCCTTGCTTGGGCTATTGGACCTACTTTGCCCACAGGTTGGCAGAGACAAAGTGCCTGAGTTTATGCTCATGTGCATATCTGTTGCACACACACACATACACACACACACACACACACACACACACATAAACACACACACACACACACACACACACACACACACACACACACACACACACACACATCTTAGCCAAGACTGATAGGTATAAGAGCCCAGCTCCATTACCATAAGCTGAGATAACTCTGAGGTGTAACTTATACTCCAGACTTCCCTGCCACCTCAAGGGAGCTTTGCCTGAGACCACACCTTTGCTTAGCTCTTCCCCTTCTCGGTCCTGCTTCTTTCACTCCTTACCTGTTTCTCCTGGGAACATCTCTTTGATAAATCATGTGCACATGAATCCTCTTTCAGGATTCTTTCAGGGTCTGCTTTTTGTAGAGCATGACCTAAGGGAGTGACATACCAAGAGTCAAAAACTCTGTCTAGTAGTTTATAATCTCAGTTTTAGTGGGAATGGACAAGAAGAGGAAACATTGGAAAACAACCATAAACCTTTGCAGGAAGTTTGGTGAAGAGAACATAATCTTCTTGGTGTGGTCAGTCATTGCCCACTAGTCACTTGACATCTATTACAGAGCTGCGCCTGCTGTGAATTGATCTCCATCCAAGCCCCCTGCCAGCATCATTGTGAAAGGCAGTCACAGCCTTTGGAAGCAGCCTGCGGAGAGCCTGCCAGGGTTCTGTGTACTTCCACGCCTGCTCCCCAGTTGTGAGAATCAGTTTTTACATTTCTGCCACTTGCCTGACCTGCTGCAGCAAAGCAGGCCGCCAGGAGGCTTGGCATCACTGCCTGGCACTAGTGCCTGTTCCTTCCTGGCACTGGCTCATGCCAGCAGGAACAGGGACTGTGCCAAGGATGCCACCATGGCTGTGCCAGGCAACTCCACTGCAGTGACAGTCTGAGGATGTTTGAACTTTCCAGGTTGTCATTAAAACTAATGTCAAATACACCAGAGGGGGATGGCCGTTTCCTTATCGCTTCCTGTCTCCAAGCAGTTGTGGCTTCCTGGGTTAGCCTTAATAGGTAGCTTTATTCAGATGCCTGAATCCAGAGAAAGTACAGCTGCTAAAAGAAGATGATACCCCAGGGATTTTTCCTAGGAGAAATCCTAAATCCAGGGGGGAGGGAGAGAAGTTGAGACATGTAGTGCTTTTGCATTAGTCAGCCCTGGTTCAAGCTCAGGATCCATCACTTTTAGCCAGAGTGAACTTGGACAAGATACATGATTATTCTACTCCCCAGTTTCCTTATCTATGAAATGGGCATAATAATGCTATCTAGTGTGGTGGGATCATTCTGAAGAGTAAAGGTAATAATGAGTAATAATGTAATTTCTAATACATAGCAAGTATTTATTTAATGCTACATGTTATTATTACTTATATGTTGTTATTAATAATAGTCTCATGAGTATTTGATTCTCTAAGGAAGATGGAATAAACCAGTGCTTCTCAAACTTTAGTTTGTGTCGAATCATCAGGAGAGTTGGTAAAAATGCAAATTTCTGAGCCCTACACTCAGATATTCTGATTCCATAGATCCTCATTTCTAACATGGTCCCTGGTGATGCTAGTCCCCAGACCACACTTTGAATAGCATCGGTATAAACCACAGGACGGCATTATCCTTACCTGCAACAGATATTCTGAAGTGTTTATAGGTGGGACACAATGCATTTCATCTCAGTTCATGCCACAAGCTCCACATAGAATCATGTGATTTTTACCTGACTGCAACTCCTATTCCATTTGGCAGCAGAATTATTAATGCTTAACATTGTCTTTAGCGTTGGCAAGACAGGAAGGCAGAGCCAATGCCTAGAAAAGCTTACATAACTAAGAAATGCTTAGGGCTTGAAGGCTGATCCCACTGCTGAACCTGATTGCTGCTTAGAAGTCAGAGCATATTCCCATCACTGAGAAATGTGGGTTCTCCTCCCCCAGGGATGCAGCTGGAGCGAAATGTGATCATTGTCTGCTTCTCTTGCACAGAGATCATGCAGAGAGGAAAATAAGAGTGCTTCAGAAATACTCTCTAGGCAGTTCTTGATTTTTTTATAGTTATCAGACATGAAAATCAAATACCATTGCTATCAAAATAAGGGGCTACATTGCCCTTGGTGTCCTGTCAATTTTCCCTCACGTCTTCATTTGTTGGTGCCTTCACTCAGAGTTCAGGATTTTGCTCCCTTCTCCGTGCCCCTCTCTCTCGCTCTTTTAATATAGTTTATTGATTTTTCACAGAGAGGAAGGGAGAGGGACAGAAAGTCAGAAACATTGATGAGAGAGAAACATCGACCAGCTTTCTCTTGCACATCCCCTACTGGGGATGTGCCTGTAACCAAGGTACATGCCCTTGACCGGAATTGAACCCGGGATCTTTCAGTCTACAGGCTGAAGCTCTATCCACTGAGCCAAACCGGTTTTAGCCCCTCTCTTTTTTTTCCTTTTGACACCAAAAGTTCCTTCTTTCAAAAGTGCCTGGATTCTAGGAGTCCCTGAATTTAGGTGTTATTGAGGCCAAAAATGAAAGAGAGATGGAGCTGTGAGGTATTCCAAAATTATGGTTTCTTTTTTGTTGTTTCTTTCCACATTTTCCCAATTGCCTACAATGAGGAAATATCACTTTTTAAAATTAGAAAACCTAGCTACTATTTTCTTTCAATAAAGTTGGAAATCCTGTACATAGCCTACAACAAGCGCTAACACTTTATTTCAGCCAAGAAGACACTGTGCTGTGTGCTTTCATGCATAACTATTTAATTCTTGTTCCAAGTTTAATGACATTTGAGTCATTGTCCCCATTTTACAGATGAAGAAATTGAGACACACAGATATGAAATAACTTGGTCAAGGTTATAAGGTTAGGAAGCAGCAGAGACAGGATTAAAATGTGACACTTTGAACTCAGTTTTTAAATATGATGGGAGGGGGGGGCTGGATCACAACCATGTAAAAGATATAATAAGCCAGGCATAGACTCTGGGAGGAAATATATCATCATTTTGACAATGATTTGTCTGAATGGTGCAATGGATCAACTATGCACTTCTTTCCTTCTATTTTGATTTTCTAATTTTATTTTCCCAATGACTATATATTATTTTATAAAATACTTTACTTATTAATTAAAAGAAAAATCACTGATCTCAGACTCTTTCTTCCTAGTTTAATGTATAAAATCATCCCAGGCAGATGTTCTTCAGTTGTCCTGTGAAGAATCCCAGAGATGCAAACTCTGCAAGAGCCAGTCAATTTGGTTAATCATTCTGTAGATTTACCTACATGAGACCCCAAAAAGTGACTGACTCCATTATCTGGATGGAAGGACTCCTTGTAATCATGTGATTTCCTGCTGGGCAGGGGCCCACTGTCAGGAGGCTATGCCCTTTGAGCTGTTCCTCCAGTTGTTGAAATGAGATCTGAGATCTGCTGATGAACCACATTCCTGTTTAGCCACCTTCATGCCCCAAAACCTGAAGCAGAGTTGGATGGCCAGGGCTAGAGACAAACTCATGCCCTTGACTTCTTTACTGGTTAGGGTATGCTAATTGCTACAACAAGCAGCCCTCAAATCTCAACAGCTTAACACAATAGGCAGTCCTTGTGTGTTCAGCTAACGGTTCCATTTCATCACTTTCTATTTCCATATTTGGCAGGAGAGCCTCCACCTGATTATTCTGAGATCAGGTCCCTTCACCTGTGGTCCTGCCTCACAGGCTTCCTTTAGTCTTCTAAATCTTACAAGGCAACAAGAGAGTTTCACCCTTGGGAGATGTCTGTGGGCCAAGACTAGAAATGATTAGTATCATATTTGAACTTTCCACATGGCCACCCTAACTGTGAAGGAGGCTGGGGAATATAGTACAATTGTATTTTGAGAAGGTTGAGTGTAGCACATAGCAGCGTCAGCCACAAGCACATTCATTTGTTCAATGAATATTTTTGGAGTATCTGCTGTGTCAGACCCATAGATGCTATTTGTGTCCTGTTTGCTGCAGACATGAGGTAGCTTTGTCTTGTGTCTTTGTGTCTTCTTGGTCTAGCCAAATTGGGAAGATCCTACTCTAGTCTAAATAGAGTTCATTGTGCCTGACTTCTAATCTTTTGGGGGAGTACACGAGACACTGTTGCCCCCTAGAAACAACCCAGTTCCCATATAAGTCAGGATTCAGTTACCCTGTTTCCACAAAAGTAAGACATCCCCCGAAAATAAGACCTACTTGCTGTAATGTAAGGCATCCCCCCGAAAATAAGATCTAGCGCATCTTTGGGAGCTAAAATTAATATAAGACACTGTCTTATTTTCGGGGAAACACGGTAGGAGAAGAACAACGATACCAATTATTTTGACAGAAGTCATTGATCAAATAGGCAATAGAAAGCTGAAAAGGCAAAAAGTAAAATAGATATGGGAACTGCAAGAAGCAATGGCCACCCCAGGACTGGGGGAACAAAGGGAAGAAGTTGAGGTTATAAGAACTTAGAAGTTTGGAGGTGATACCTTGAAATGCTGCCCGACTTACGTTGGTTCTCAGAGGGGGGGCATAACAAGGCTAGTTTTGGGATTGCCATTCTTTCTCCCTGCCCACCCCCTCCCCCTCCACCCCCACCTTCTGTCACTACAAAACAGCTAGATTCTGGAACCAGTGGCCACTGCTCAAATGAAGAACTATAACTAAGGGGATGCTCATGTGAATTGGAAGCAAAGAGAGGCACAAATCCCTTATTCCTACATCATACCCCTACCAGTTTAATTTTATCCTTATTGGCAGAGCCCAAGAGGGAACAGCTAGGAAAGCAGGGAGAAAGTATGTGGAGTCACAGCCCCAGTATCACAGAGCAGTGTATACTAGTAGAAGGGTAGATTTGTAACTGAGAGACAATTTAATAACTGGTACAGGGGCTTTTGTTTCAAGCTCACACAATTTATGTTTTGGTTACATGGTGTAACCACAGTGGAATCTCAAAGGGTCATTCAGAGAAACCTCTGAGTACAATCCATTTATTCATTGATTCACAGAACACATATTTTTGAGTGCCAGGCATGTGCTTGGTATTAGGTGTAGAGCTATATAAGGCAGTTCTTGCCCACAAGGATCTCGCACCACACATATGCACACACAGCATAGTCATGCATGTGTACACACATACACAGGTATGCACACATACAGTATAAATTAGAAAAGGAATCGAGAAGCATCAAAAGATATTTGGGCTTGAGAGCAAAGACCTTTGTTGTTCCTGGCTGTCTCCATTGGAGGATTGTGTGGAAACGAGTTTAGTTCTTCTTGGAGAAAAGAAAGGAGGAGAAAGTGGCATTTAGCATGTCCTTGCCTGGCATGGAGATCATTGTTATGCTGCCCACATTTGTTCTCCCAGCAAGCGGCCTTGCCCGTGAGGGGGCAAATCAAGTGGAGATTGACCTTGACTGAATGAAATGAGAGAAGTATAAAATAAATGTGGGCAATCAATGCACCTTGGCTTCTTGGACGCCTCTGGTTTCCTCCCTGGGGCTCAAAGAGAAGTCCAGTCCCTTCATTTTCATCATTTCAGCATTTGATACAGAGCACTCAGTACTAAACTTTTCCCAACACATTGGGAAGGTGATACTTTTTCTATGATTCTGTATGAGGGGAGGTAAAGGGCTGTGCAGGTAGGAACTGCAGATTTTTCTTTTAGTGTGGCAAGTTTACCACATGCATGTACTCATTTGACATCAATTGAGCACCTACTGTATGCCAATGACAAAGAACAAGACAGACTCCATGGATTTGAGTCAGTGGATTGTGTGTACTGATGAGGCTCATCCCGACCCATCTGAATCAGGAAAGTCACAAGTTACCCAGACACTCCCTTTTTATTATAATGAGTATCATGTTGCAGAGGACTCCTGCCATCACTTTTAAGTGTGATGGAAGACATATAACTTCCTTGGGCCTCTGTGTTCTCATCTTTAGAATGGAGAGTCAGATTAGATCAGCTCAGGATCCAGCCAATATTTACTGAGAGTTCACTCTATGCCAAGCAATGCATTATTTCTAAGCAGTCATTAATTTGACCTGTTTAACTTAGCATTTCTACGATGGCCCTGATTTCATATAATTTGACCCGTCTCAATAAAAGGCAACTTCTAGCCAAAACCGGTTTGGTCAGTGGATAGAGCATCGGCCTGCAGACTGAAAGGTCCCAGGTTCAATTCCAATCAAGGGCATGTACCTTGGTTACAGGCACATCCCCAGTAGGGAGTGTGCAGGAGGCAGCTGATAGATGTTTCACTCTCATTGATGTCTCTGACCTTCTATCCCTATCCCTTCCTCCCTGTAAAAATTCAATAAAATATATTTTAAAAATAAAATAAAAGGCAACTTCTAAATTACGTAATAAAATGTAATTTCATGTTTTCTGTAGACTTTTTATCTGTCAGAAAACAATGAGGTCAAGTATTAGAGGTGGTGGCTTTGGGAAAATAACAAAGGTGTATCTGTGAGCATTTGTTGTAACAGTGGCATTTAGCATGTCCTTGCCTGGCATAGAGATCCTTGATTGTTCTGCTGCCCATATTTGCTCTCCGAGCAAGCAGCCTTGCCGATTAGAGGGTCAAGTGGAGGTAACTTAGTGACATAGAGGCGCACATGCTTATTCTTTCCCATGATTCTACACATTGATTGAGGAAATCTAGTTTGGGCTGACCTGGTCAGGGCTGAAAAGTCTTGAATGACCTCACTCCAAGGGCTAGGATCTCAGCCTGGACAGATGCATTGGATAGGTCCTTTTTCCATGTGGTCTCTTATCCTCTAGGAGACTATCCTACAATTGCCCCCGTAGTGTTGAAAGGGTCCCTGGCAGCAAGAGAAGGCAAGCCTGGAAGCCCAAGTACTTCTGCATGTCCCTGCTTGAGTCAGGTTTCCTACTGTCTCTTGTACCAAAGAAAGTCACAAGGC
The DNA here is from genome assembly GCA_027563665.1 of Antrozous pallidus. Taxonomy (NCBI): domain Eukaryota; kingdom Metazoa; phylum Chordata; class Mammalia; order Chiroptera; family Vespertilionidae; genus Antrozous; species Antrozous pallidus. The sequence goes on along the minus strand of CM050509.1, from coordinate 135,303,661 downwards.
CAAGCCAGAGTCAGCATGGTTGGGGATTACCCAAGGGCCATTTTGCAGTTTCCATAGGAAGTAATAGGCTCCAGAAACATTTTGGCAGCTTGTTTATATGTGGGGGCAAGTGAGAGGGTGGCCAGATGTGATGGTGTCAAGGATGAAGAGCTGTGAGGAATGCTGGTGCCATTGAGAACCAGAAGATCTGAAGGAGTACCAGATTTGATGAGTCAGATTTTATTTCTCCGCAAGAGTGCTGATAGGTCTCACCTTACTACCATGTAACAGACTACTCAGAGTCATTCAACAAGTATTTCCTGAGATCCATCTACTTGTTAGATCTGCAGATTTCCTAGGACAAAGGCTGGGGTGGGGGTGGGGACAACAATGTAGTAGAAACATATGACTTTTTGACATGGAGAAGAAGGGAGAAAACATGAAGGAGATCTTTGAGACTCTGCTAAAAGCTAGAGACACATGTGTATACATGCACATGTACCACATGCATATACATACATACACACAACATATTCATGGGCCTCATGTGTGTACATCCACACATGTACACGTGGCCATGTCTACATGGTCACAATACCACAAACATGTACATATACTGCACACATGTACAATATATATGCAAATGCCTAAACCTGAGAATTTCCAAATAAAAACTAGGCTGTAGAAAGAGGGAAATGGGGAGAAGGCCAACAACAGGCCCTATGAAAAACTTTCTTTCCCCCTTTTAAGGTCAATGAGGGTTGGGTCAAGATACCCCCACACTGCTCTACATAATCAATGCTGAATGATGTCCATTACTGTACATCATACTTGTCCCATTTGTTGAAGAACAGGGGCGACACGTGTCTGTTAAAATTAAGTTTCCCATCTATATGAACACATTTTGGGGAAACAAGCCTTCATGATAATAACAGAGAAGCACTGATGAGGCAGAATAAACTGGGGGAGTTGGGGAGTAGGAGGAGACCGGTTCTTTTGGTCCCTCATTAAAAAAAAAAAGGCCAGGCTGTACATTAGCATCAGAAAAGCAACTCACTTCAGTGATTGATTCCCATTAGTGTTTGCTGGTATTCAGGGTTGGTTATGTTGGTGACTGTGAATAACAGACTCTTTTGGAAAATATGGCGGTGAGAGAGCACTGTCTCTAACTTCCCTAGAGGCTGAGTTATTCCTTTAAGTCCTATGGTGGTTCTGATCACCCATTGTTCCCAGATCTCATTGTCCCAAGCACTCATTGTCAGCAAACATGTAGGTCTCATCCCACTGGATGGAAAAGAAAGACAGACAGGCTGTCGGCTGCGTCTCTTAATCATTTCAGGGCTTTACTCTTGTTTATGTTTAGAGGTCTTCAGCTGACAAGAATGTCAGCTTCCATCAATGGCATTACAGCCAGCTCTTCACAGTGGTGAGTGTGAGAACATGTACAACAGAACAGCTCGATCCTGTTTGGCAGAAGCAAGGGCGTCTGGGGGCAGCTGCTGCCATAGTTCCTTACAGAAAAGGGTACCACTGATTGTCCAAGAAGCAACTCCACATAATTTTCTCAAAGGCGAAGGCATAGCTGATGTCAGCACCAGGAAAAACAGTTTTTTTTTTGGTGTGTGTGTGTGTGTGTGTGTGTGTGTGTGTGTGTGTGTGTAGGAAGAAGGCTAGGAGAGAATTTTCAAAGCCCCTAAACACTAGCAAAGGAACAAATGTATTTCAATGAAGCTACATATCAGTCTGGAGAAAGAGACTTGATCAATGCCCCTTGAGTTAGGAAGGGGTATCTGTAAAAGAACATGAAGGATTTGGAAGAAAGATTGAATTTGAACTTGATAAAGTTCAAATGCAGGACATTTAATTCTGGTACCTATAGGTCTATAATTTTTCTTAAAGTGAAAAAAATAAATGTAAAGAAACAGGTAAAGAGGTAATTACTTGAGACCCCCCCGCCAAGAGCTGAAAGACACAAACAACTATTTTCTCCGGCTCTCACCATCTTGCATGTGCTTGTACACACACACACACACACACACACACACACACACACACACACACACACCAAATAGTTGGTTCTTTAAGGCAAAAAAGAAATTCACCAGTTCACCTCAATGGCATTCTGCACTTGTTCAGGACCTCACACTTAACCCTTCCTTTCTAAACAGTTTAAACCTTTCTTGGACTTGGTATTTCTTCTCAGGTTCATGTCCTGGAGAAATGAATTTTTTCTTTGTTTGGGTGCTTGTCAGGATTCTGGTTAAAGATCAGGCTGTCAGATGCTTGGATTGGCTTGCTGTGGCACCATAATGTGGCAATGTGCAGACAAATCAGGATGTGGCCCAGGGCACCTGGGTTTTGTTGTCACTTAGCCATGGGGTGGCCATTAAACATTCATCTCTGTAGCTCATCTACTGACCCAAGGTTGAGTCAGGCGGCTCTAATCTGGAGGGACAAAGGTGGTCCGATTCGATGCCCCAGGGTTCTTCTCTGTGCCCCAGCCCCACCCCAACACTCTGAATATCTGAGACCTAGCAGAGAGAGTTCACTGAAACCACCATATCTGGCCCCATGGCTTCCTGCTTCTCCAGGCTCTAGTCCATTCTGCATACACCTGCTAAAAGAGTTTTTTTTTTAACCAAGGTCAAATCATACCCTTCCTCTGCTCAAAGCCATCCAAAGGTCACCCATCTTACTCAGGGTAAAAGCCAAGGCCCTCACTTTGGGGTGTCCCACAAGGTTCTGTGTGGTCTACCCCAGCATTTATTTCTCTCCCTATTTTCCCCTCACCCTGTCCTTGTTCCAGCTGCACTGGCTTCCTGGCTGCTCCCAGAACACACCAAGACTTAGGGCTTTCACTTTTGCTGATCCTCTACCTGCAACATCAGATATCTAAGTACCTCTCCCTCTTTCATCTCCTTCAAAATTCACCTTCCTCGCTTAATTTTTCTCCATAGCATTTATTAGCACCTGACAAACTATATAGTTCGTGTCTGTATTTTGTTTATTACCTGCCTCCCCCATTAGGATGTAAGCTCTGTGAGGGCCAAGATTTCTATTTGTCTTACTGAATACTGTCCCTACAAGGTCTATTACAGTTCTTGGCACACATAGACGCTCAGTAAATGTTCATAGAAAGAATGAATGGATCCACACCAGAGAATGCTTTTTGGGATGGCACTTGTCGTCATCCAAATCCTGGTGCTTTCGCTGAACTCCAGAAGCCAAACTCTTAGCTTTGATAACTGGACAGAACTGGATGGTGTGCCTGGAAGACTGTCCTCTTTCCTAGCAGTATTGATGTTGACTGTTGGACTCCAAAATGGCCAAAGATGTGTGGTTCCCTCACCCTCCTGTGGACACAGCTCTTGGGACAAAGAGGATGGCCTCTTTCCATGACATCTATTAGAACTCCTTGAGGAGACAATGAACCCAGGAGATTTCTTGAATTCACAGCTTCACAATGGTGGGGTTCAGGAGATCCACTGATAAACTGCTGATCCCATAGATGGCAGGACACAGCAGACACACAAGTATCGGTGATCAAATGGAGTAGAGCAGCTTCCCAATGTGCCTCAGTGATGTACAAACATCCTTCTCTTCCCTACAGTCAGCCTTACTTCCCTGCACCCCTACCCTCTGCCCTCATTGCACCCCTCCACAGAAGTCTCAGATAGTAGCCTGAGCCTAACACACTGCAGCTGTGGGAGGAGGAGACACTTATAATCACTGTAGTCGTTCAATGCAGGGTGTTCCAAACAGACGCCAGCAGAGATTGTCTGATATTTTCTATAATAATATCTGCTATTTATAGAGTATCTGCTACATGCCAAGCTTTTTTTTTTAACATATATCTTTACTTTTTACAAGCATCGTCCTAAGGAGGCATTATTATTTCTCTTTTAAAAAAGGAAACTGAGGCTCAGAGTGATTACATAACTGTTTCAGGGCTGATTAGGGAAATAAGTAGTGGGATTGGTTTTCTACCAAGGACCAGCTCTAAACACCATGCACCACACTCCCTCCATGGTTACCTTGTATGGTAACGCAGATTATGTACTGCACAACTCCAAAGGCATTGCGAATTATGCCTCATGGAGTACAGAGTGTACATGACTGTATACAACCACCCGGACTATCTGCTTGGAATAGTATTTGACTTAGGGATACTAGTTGTATCAGTTAGGAATGCATTGCACTGCAGGGAATAGAAAAGCTGAACTCTCGGGACAGGGGTATTAAACAAAATGGTGTTTCAGTTTTTTTCACATAGTCAGTATCTGGAGGTAGGTAGCTGCAGAGATTGGTTCAGTGCAGTGGTGGGCAAACTCATTAGTCAGCAGAGCGGCAAACCATGGCTCATGAGCTGAGGTTTGCCCACCACTGGTTCAGTGGATCAGCAATGCTGGTTTTCGTGTCTCACAAATTCTTCATGATTGTAAGATGGCTGCAGCAGCTCAAAGCTTCACATCTACTCTCAATTCCAATAATTACAGGCTGTTGTTGTTTCTTGTGATTAAGCCCCTAAAGAAGGTAGGGAGAGGGCATCAGTCACATCTGTTCCTTTTTGTCATGAAAGGTGAACTATCCCAGTCTTCTATCCATATTTCCCAGAATATTTCTGCTCATGATTCATCAACCAGAACTGTGTCACAGGGATACCCTTAGCTCTAGTTTGGGAAGAAAGTATTTTAAATTTCAGGGCTTTGAAATGAAAGGCTACAAGGGAGAGGAGTTGAAGAAGGAAGTCTGGGCTAACAGTGCCAACTACACCAGTATTTTCAACGTACTAGCTGAGATTCTTTTTGGCAGACCTTGTGGCCAGCAATGTCCTGTTTTATATTGGCCATGCCAACCCAATAGGACTTTTTTTTGTCCTTGTGGGCTGAAGCATGGAAGAGAAATCAGAAGGATGCGGATGCTCTGATATGCTTTGTGGCCTCCATGAAATAGTGAGTATAGATCACTGATGATGACACCATTATCATATGGGAGTCTGTTAGAAATACAGAATCTCATGCTCCAGACTAGACCTATAGGATCAGAATTTGCATGTTAGCAGATGAATCATATGCACATTAGTGTTTGAGAAGTGCTATTTCTAGAACATAGACTGACAACACAGGACTGTCTCCCTGGCATCCACCAAAGTGCTCTCAGCTCTCAGTTCTGGGATGATCAACTCATCCCAATTTGCTCAGGAATGTCCCAATTTTAGCACTGATAGTCCCACATCATAGTAAACTCCCCAGTCCTGGGCAAACTACCCTATCGGCTCTCCGGTCACCAGACATTTTCCCTCTGTCTTTAATAGAAGGCAGGCAGCCTAGAAAGCTTCCTTGGGGAGGTCAGGAAAGATAGAAGGTCTTTCCTTTGGGATGTAGGATTGAACAAGGCGTGAGTCAGGACTCGTCAGTATATGAACATAGCAGGGCCTTGTACTCCTGGTGGGAGTTATGGAGATCTGGCAAGGAAATGGTTAAGAACTCTGTGGGTTTTCCATCCAGGTGGTTTGGAGGTATCATTATTGGACTTAATAATTCATCAACAGCCAGCATGAATGGGCTTTGGATTAAAAATCTGGTAACAGTAGCTTAACTCTTTCCTCCTTTCTTCCATCCCCTCATGTAGCTTTCTTCCTTCTGCCAAGAAAACAGAAGAGAAATGCCCAAATCCCACACAGGAAGCACTTGTCATGAGTAGCATTGGTGATTCAGAGTTATTTTTCAGTCCTGCCAGCCAAGAGCAACAGGAATGAGCTGGAGTGATTTGATTTATTAGTGGAAAAAAACAACGTCTTCTGACCTTGGACCTCCTCTGAGTCCTCCCCCTTCTTGCCTCCCAGCCTCCTTCTTCATGCCCCGGGCAGCCCATGTGCCTTCCTGGAAACCCCTGTTTGGAGAGCCTAGGGCACAACTGATTTCTCAGGCCTCGCACACCATTAAGAAATATGTACCATGGGGCTACTGGAGTGAGAAAGAGAACACAGGGCCTGGCTACTGCAGCCCAGTGACTGGTAGCCACTTGGCAAGTAACAGTGCAATGAACTAGAATGTCAGTATGCTACCTAGAGGCGGGGGGCAAGAAATCTAAGAGCAGCTGAGGTGACTTCCTTCAGAACTTTGGTTTGGTCCTGTAGTTTGGCCATTCTTATCACAAGCTTCCTGGCTCATGAGAAATTTGTGGCCCTCTCACAAAAAGCTAAGGAGCAATAGTGCTTTTCCCAAGGTTTTGTCAGCGCACCCCAGCCCAGTGTATCTGGATTTTGTCTCCTTCTTAGCTGTTTTGCTATTGTATGAGATATGTTTTGGATTCAGGGAAATGGTAAACCCAGGAGCCTTCCTGTAAAATTTGCTGGGGTGCTTCAGACTCTTCTGCTGTCTAGAAGGGCAGCTTTGAGGTACTTCTTCAGTCCAAGCTTCAGTTATTGAGTTTCTACAAGGCCTTTTCTCAGTACACTATACAGAGACAGTTTCAATGTTTCATATTTCCAGACACAGGCCAGAGCTGCGGAGGGATGTAGTTTAAGATGATGGGCAGGAATGACAAGGTGAATGGAAGATAACGTATTAGGTCCCACTTGCCACAACAACAGGCAAACAAGGGCAAAACCTGATGAGACTTGCTCCTGGACTATGGAAGCTCTCTATTGCGCAGAACTAAACATGACAGCATGGTTGGGCCAACAGGACTGTTCCAGTAGGAGCCATTGCCTACTGACTGGGATGCAGTAAAATAAATGGCTGTTTGATTTTTCTTTAAAATATTTTTACTGATTTTAGAAAGAGAGAGAGGAGGGGGAAGAGAAAGATAGAAATATTGATGAGAGAGAATCATTGATCAGCTGTCTACTGCATGCCCCCTACTGGGATTGAGGCTGAAACCCAGGCATGTGCCCTGACCGGGAATTGAACTGGTGATCTCTCAGTGCATGGGACGATGCTCAACCAACTGAGCCACACCGCCTAGGGCTGTCTGATTTTTCATTATATTTATTTCTCAAGAGTTTGAAGCCCACTTCAAACAGGAAGATCCCTGTTTCTATTTGCATTACTGAAAGGAAAGGATCTGTATAAGTGTCAGTGACCAAGTTTACAACTGTGATGACCATTAATCTCTTTTAGTCAGAAGACCTTTCCTCTAAGGAACTTCACTGTGTTGGTGTTACAGGGTGCTGTGTGAGAGTGTTTCAGTGAGGGCTGACAGTGGATTATTATTATATTTCAAATCCTGGTTTGGATTTGCTTCATATTCAGCAGTTTATCTGTCCTTTTACTAGACTATAGTAACAGATTTGAATTCCAAGACATAGGTCTCCAATGTGTGTGGCTGACTGCCTACCTAAGCAAGGCTTCTCACATTGGAGCATGCATAAAATCACCTGGAAAGCTTGACAGTACCCATATTGCGAGGCTATGCCCTCCGAAATTCAGATTCAGTGACTCTGATGTGGCCTCGAGAATGGATATTTCTGACAAGCTCCCAAGTGATGTTGCTGCTGCTGGTTTGGGGACCACACTTTGAGCTGCCGCAGCCCCAAAGAGATGCCAAGTGCTATCACCATCAGTAGCTGCCCCTTAGCACGGACTGGATATGTCTGGAGAGGAAGAGCTCAGTGTGAGCTCTTTTCCTTTTGAGACTCTTAATTTCCACTTGCCCAATCCTCGTTTGAAGGGGAAGTTAAAATACCATCTTGGAGTGTGAAGTAGGAATCTTAGGTGCTAAGGGTTAGCCTGGCTGTCCTCCATGATGCTCCATCTTCCACTCCAACCCCCGCTCCAGAGGAACACTGGGGATTTGCGAGTTCCTGCCGGAGCTACAGTAGCAGGCAAAGCTTGTATCTGGAGTTACACCCAGAGGAGCAGGAACAAACTGGAGGAGAAAATTACATTGGAAATAATTTATTTTCACATGCAGGAGAGAAATCACATTTGGTCTAGACTCATGTAAAGAAAACAGAGATTAGATTTTAAAAAATGTGTTGCTGGCAAGAGAGAAGAGCAGATGGGTTTGGATAAAATACACATTCTGTTGAACCTGGCCTTTAGTCACAGACTGCACTTAAAGGGGTTTTGATTTAAACTATGAAGGAGAATCAAGTCTGAATTTTCTTTTCTTCTAGTTCTTTTGAAATAATTCCTAGGTTTGGACTGAGTGACAGAAACATCTGGGCTGCAGGAAATGTTGTTTCTAGAAGTTTGAACTTTTTAGGTCCACTTTGTAGGCTGATTTAGAAGTCTTATCTGACACGAGAGAGGCTATTCTCTTGCGATTTCTGGCCAAAGTAGGAAGATCAATATAGGGAAGGCAGTGATGGGAGACTGGAGTAAGATACCCCTATGCAAAATGAAGTCCAAACAGCCCATGCAAATGTCTACCCAAAGGATTTCTCTATAGTCCCTCAGTGTCAAAAAGGGTCAATGTCAGCTTTAAACCAATCACAAAACTGGTTTAAAAAAATCAACCACAGCACAGCTAATTTTTATTGAGTGTTTACTTCGTACCTGGCTATATGTACACCTTCGTATTAAATCCTCACTTAGCTCCATAAAGTAGGTACTATCATTATCTCTATTTTCTAGCTGAAGAAAATGGAGAGAAGTAATTTTCTGAAAGCCACATAGCTGTCTGACTGTAATGCCCAGTCCAGGAATAAGTTGAGATAATGATTAACATTAGTAACATTATTATTATAAATAAAGGGCCATAGTTTACATGAATGAAAATTTATTAGGTTGAATCACATGAAAGGGCTATTTTTGAGATAAAAATGGCCAAATATTGGCACTTTCATACAGTTTACCCAAATAAATGTGCACACGGGCACACGTGCATGCACCCCCCCCTCCCCGACACACACACATATGTTCATTGTCTGGAGAAGGGATAAATTGTGATGTAATCAAATGTTGGGCTACTATGTATGGAATATGATACAGTTTATATAGAGGTGAACATACACAAAACTACATTTTGTTAAGGGTTATCGGTATCTATATCTATGTCTATATCTATAGGCAGTATTTGGATTCTCATGGACTGTTGGACCAAGGGCCTTGGATCCTCATTGACTGTTTTTCAAAAGCCACCCTCAGTTTATTGACACATGACCCACTCCATAGGGCAGCTTACAATATGGGCAGCCAGATTTATCAGAGTGAGGGTTTTGAGAGACACTGAGATGAGTGACAGTCTTTTATACACTACATATAGAAGTGATACATAATCATTTTCATTGTATTCTATTCATTAGAAGCCAGTCACTATATAGGTCCAGCCCACACTCAAAGAAAGGGGATTACACAAGGTTCCCTCAAATTTCCCTTTGACTCCATATTCCTTCCCTGAATAGACGTCATGGCTGTGTAGTAGTGAGAAACAGTATCTGTTGTAACAGGCAGAAATACAAACTTTACTTTCACGGTTTCTTTAATCCCATTCCCCACGGACCTCTCCTCTTATTTTTGCCATATTACCCACTTGGGAAGGGTGCAGAGGTGCTATTTCTATTCTACTCCATTGTCTGGGATTCAGAAGAGGGTTCACATAATTATCAAGAGTGTATTGAAATGAAAAGCCTGCCTTGTAGAGCCAGTGGGTAGTAACTTTGACGTCTACACACATGCAAATGTGCATGCGCATGTATATCCTTCTTTCCAAGAGCATGGCTTGGCTTGGTATGGCTGGATTAGAGCTTGGAGAGCTGCCTACTGCATGGTGCCAACTTGTGGAAAATGAAGAAATGACCCACTCTCCGTGGTGCAGTTTTAATCAGAAATAAAATCCACTGAAACAGTCAGAAAAGGGACCCCTTGCCTGAAACAGAAAACATGATGTCACCCTCTCCATAATGGCCAGTTAACATTGAAAAGTTCTTAAGGGGTTGTGAGAGGAAAAATCAGAGAATTAAGGGGCACATTTATCTATTGTTGGAGAATGATATGAGGGATCTAAATGTGTGTCGGTCAGGAACAGAATCCTAGTCCAGATGTACTAGGGTTTGAAGTTTCTGGTTTTCATCTTTCCCAATATATGTTCTTAGCCTTTCCCTTAGTATGTGAGTATGTGTGCATAATGTAGAAAAACTCTGTGCTATTGCCCTGAGAAGGTAGACTTTTTATAAATTGATTGTTGATGGCCATCTTAATTTGGGTGCTCGAGAAGCAAACCCTGAGATGAAGGCTGATGTGCATGTAGTTTGATAGGTGATGCAAACACCAGTAACACTGGTTAGGGAAGGGAGATAGGAAAGAAATGAAGCCATGAAAGGGTTATTAAGTGAATTTTCACTGTGAGCAACTGAAGTTGAATTCCACGTGGGACTCTGGGAGACAATGAACACTCAGAGTTTTTCCACCTCAGGAATGAGGGAGCTGTGATATTTACACTCCCAATTCCCAAGAATCATTTATTGAAATGCTTCTGGTTTTTGCTAATTCCCCAGCACTTCTGGCCAACCCTGCAGACATAGTGGCTTTCCTCAGCTATGGCGGAGAAAAGCCAGGCACAGCAATGTGAAAGTGGCCTTTGGAATTCACCTGCATTGCATCCATGTGAGAGGTCTGAGGGATGTCTGCAAGGCACTGATGGTAACTGAAGATTCACTTTGAAAAGTATGTATATAGATTACTGGGGGGGGGACTGTCTTGCAGATATGGTCTTTATCAATATTTCTGCCCATTTATAAAAACTAGTAAGACATTTGGAATAGTAAACAAAAATTTTTTAAAGAAAGAGAGCTTTTTAAAAACCGGAGGATAATGCTGTAGGTTCTGCCATATATACATTTGTCAAAATTAATCATACTGAACATTTCAAATCTATGCATTTTACTGTATGTAAATTATACCTAAATTTAAAAATAAGCAGGTATGAAATTCCAGATTTTAATAGCTTTCAGAAGAATCCTAAGTTCCTGAACATTTGGGGTATACTTGCCTGAACCCCCTAAAAGTCTGCCTGCACTGTGGACCAACAGTTGGAACCTTTTCTCTAGAAACTCAGTTAGGAAATGTTGAGATGGGGAACTGGCAAATCAATGCATTTTATTCCAGATAGTGGCTCCCCAATAACAACACAGGCTCCTTCAGTTACTTTTGTGACATGATTTGTGCTCATGTGACCTCTTGCTAGGTTGCCTTTGTGACCGTGGCATGCATTTTACAAGAGAAATGGCTAGGGGTTTCATATATGAGACCACAGGTCAAACATCTGTAATGCAGAAAACAGAGAGAAAGGATCTTATCTTACAAATTTAACCCTTATGGTTAAACCAGTTAAGTCCACCTGCAACAGCTTTCATTCAGAGAAATAAGGACAAGATGTTTTAGGATGAGACCTAGCCCAGGTTCAATTTCAATGCCTGGCACATAGTGTGCACTATATAAATGTTTGATGGGCTGAGCAGATTTCATCCAGCTCACAGATATCTCCTGAGACAGCTTCAGCTGAGAACAGAAAGGAGTGGAGTTAGGAGAAGCATGAATAATGTGGAGGCCACCGGGCCCTTCTCTCTCTCTCTCTTTTTTCTCTAAATATTCATATCTGGAGCTGAAGAGGTAGAGCCTTTACAGCATAGGGCCTTTCTAATGACTTTTCAATTAATTGACTTGACACTGGTGGGTAGAGCACCAGAGGCTGAAAAAGATGAAAGGCATTGAAGAGGAAAAGGTTTAATGTCACTGCAATTCTGTTCAGATCTGGAAAGTTTTTGGTTCTTGTTATTGTCGTTGGCTTTTTTTTGAACTTTATATCTTAACCACTGAATTTCTCTAAATTCAGTCGTGCAAGAAGATTTTTGTCATTCTCTGAGATTGGTTGATGATGAGGGGTTGAAGGGAAAGCCAAGATAGAAGGGCCATGTGTGATTTCTGTGGGTGGTGTGTGTGATTAGGGGTAGGGGCACATAAAGAAAGGCACACAAGGAGGGGTAGATGGTAATGACGGTTTCTAGGTATGAGTCACATTTTCTGAGCAGTGGTGTGCTTATTTTACAGTTTGGCATAGATGTGTATTTTCCAACAGTTCGCGTTCTTCTGAATTCAGTGTCTTCTGACTGTGTTTGTTTCTAATGCTAACCTAGTTATGTTTGCTGATACTACCTGACCATTTAGATACACACACACACACCTACACATCCTATTGATGCAAAATTTAAATAATCAGAAAACTCAAAGAAGTATACTGATACTGCAAATGTGTAATGCATAGAATTTTAGAAGTAGACAGAACCCTAGAAAGGAATTGTGTTGTTTCCTGTTAAAGATGAGAAAATAGTGTCTTAGGCATGGGGATTGACCTCTTATTCACCTAGACTAGGGTTTTTAACTTTGATACCTGTGACATTTAGAGTCAAATTAATTCTCTGCTGTGGTGGGCTGTCTCAGGAATGGATGTTTAGCAGCATCCCTGGCCTCTAACCACTAGGTGCCAGTATCACCTCCCCCAAGTTGCTACATTAACATCTCCCAACATTGCTAATATACCTGGAGGGGCAAAGTCACCCCTGATTCAGAATGACTGGTCTAGATAGAGGCCTTAGTGGAACCTAGAATCCAACGCTCCATGCTCTCTGTGTTCAATTTGGGAGTTTCAAATGACGGCTCTTATATGTCTTTAGAATTACGTACAAATATTTAAATGGAATGATTCCATGTGTGGTATGCATAAGAGAACTGGCAATTTTCAAAGATATTTGTCTTACCCGGGCACTCCATTCTCTAACAGTTCTAAATCAGATGGATTTTTTTCCAGCATGTGTTTAGAGCATATGAAATTGCCTTTTTTGTGTGTGTGGCCCAAATGATCAAATATCAGCAGTCTTCATGGTTCAACCTAAGCACACAGACTTTAAGAGATATGTTCGGAACACCTTTTGAAACTCCTAAATTCTTGAATGTGGAAATGTTTGTTTAGGCTTGTGATTCTTCTTAGTCATATTTTCTAAAGCGAATCCAATGTTTTCCATGCAGAGCTTCAAACCACAAGCTAACCACATTGCAAAATTCCCCTCAAAATTTCCCTTTCACCCTGTGGTCAATTAAATATGGCCACAAATTCTTTGCAGTGATTCCCATTAAGGGGTGGAGTCTGTTCTCCACCCTGTTGATTCTGGGCTGAACTTGTGACTTGCTTTGAGCAACAGAATGTGGAGGAAGTGGTGTCGTTCCAGAGTCTAGACATTTAAGAGGTTTTGCAGCTTCCGCCTTGGCCTCTTGGCCTCTTGAGACTGCCATGTAAAAAAGCTGATTTAGCTTACTTGAGGATGAGTGGCCATGTGGAGGAGACCCAGGATGCCCACTAGTTGCCAATGTTACCAACAAGACATGTGAATAGAGCCATCTTGGACTTTCTAGTCCAAAGAACTTCCAGCTAAATCCAGTCAAATAAGTGAGACTAGGTGAAACCAGCAGAACTATTCAGTGGATCCATATAATTATAAGAAATAATAAATCATTGCTTGAAGCCACTAAGTTTTGGGGTAGATTGTTATACAGCTGTAGATAACTGATACACAGCTATTGTCAGTTTTATGGGTTTTAACAATATTATTAGAGTGTGACTTCTAATAGAGAGCAGCAGAGCCATGTTACTCTGGACTGCTGGTTGATTGGCTGGCATCACTCACTAGCCCAATGTCTCAGGCCCTCACACCAGCATCCCAGTTGGCACCATTAAATCACATTGTTCAGGAAAGTTGATGATTTCTATATTTGGAAGCTATAAAAAGGAATTATCAACTTATCAGTAAAACTATAAAGCTAAGTGTCTTCTCTATAGAATGATTACTTACCTAACATCTGTATGTACTGGATGCCTCATATTCTGTTCCTGCATATATACCGCATACCAGTGTCACACATAAACACCCAGTTTAGCCATGCTCAGTTTGATCATGACCTATCCCCTAGGCATGGGTATGTGATTGAAAATATTTTAAGCAAATCTCCATTTCCCACTGTCATAGTTTGAAAGAAGTTATTTCAAACCAAGGATTTCCTCATAAATGGTGGGCATTAATTGACTTTTTGTTTTAATGATTTCATTGAATATCTATTTTTATCTATAGCAGATGCCTTAGTTAGTACTCATGATAAAAATGACCTGTGAATTATTTAATGTTGTACATACCAGCCCCTACTGGACTTTACCTGCATGAGAGAAGAAATTATGTCTTTCTCTTTGCTTAGGGCAGTGGTTCTCAACCTTTCTAATGCCTCGACCCTTTCATACAGTTCCTCATGTTGTGGTGACCCGAACCATAAATTATTTTCGTTGCAACTTCATAGCTGTAATTTTGCTACTGTTATAAATCATAATGTAAATATTAAAGGGACATGGCATTTGGAAGGTTGAGAACCACTTTCTTAGGGCATCCCCAGCACATAAACAGGGTTTTAACCCTGGTTTTTCCTCAGTAAACTTGATGAATGAATGAATGAATGAATGAATGCATACATTATAGAAGGTGAAAGCTGGAGAAGAGCTTAAAATTCATTGCCTTCTTTCTCCTGTTCTGCTTGATGTGTGAGGACACTGAGATTCAGACAGGATTGGCACTTTTTTTTTAATTCCAGGGTTTTATTCATTTCAAAAGCTACTTGACACACCTGATTATCTGATCTGTCACAGCTTGTGATTATGGGAGAGGAAGCATTGAAGATTCCTTATTGGGCTCAATGGGATACACTGTGAGCATCCATGACTTTGGGCTGGCTTTCTGGCATTAAGAGCAGGTTTATGCCCTCCCTAATTAGCCCTATGACTTATTGCGGGGCTCCAAGGCCCACCTGGGCACTGAGCGGGCACCAGATATACCTCTCAGAGTTACATTATTATTACTGTCTATCTGCCTTTCAAGCCAAGTCTTTTTCTATTTTTCAGAATGTGAAAGCAAAATAGTCTTTTCTTATATGAGGCTAATAATAGTCCTCATCTTGATTCTACTTAACACTGAACTGAATATTTGGCCTCTGGGGTGAGGCTTATAGTTAATTCATTTACTTTAAAAATAATTACAGAAGCCATGAAAGAAATGTCCCAATGCGTGGGCCTTGAGTGGTCTGATTCTCAGCGTTTCTCAGTAACCAGCTATGTGCTGGGTGCTTGAAAGAATGAGAATGTGGCAACTCTGTTTAAAGCTTTAGGTAAAAGGTGAAGCTGCACTGGAACTACTCTGCAGTCTCTCTGGTTAGGAGTAGCCATGCCTATCCCCTTGCCTCCTGCTCTCTGTGGTGACCTAAATGAGAAAGACAGTTGGTTTCCTTCCCCTTCAGCTCAGTCCCCTACACAGAAAAACAGGCTGCATCCCTGGCAGACTGCACTGGGGTTATTTTCTGTCTCATTTACTCAAGAATGATCTATAGCTTTGATGGAAAAAATAAATAAGCAAGCAAAGTCCACCCCTGCCCTTTGTCTAAGAAGAAGTGGATGGGTTCCCTGGCTGCCACCTCCTCCATGTCGCCATTTCCCTGAGTCCCAGGGAGTGAATAGCCAGTGAAGAAAATAAATTATTTCTAGTTGTATGTGTTTATGTGTGTGTGTGTGTGCATGTGCATGGTGTGTGTGTGTGTGTGTGTGTGTGTGTGTGTGTGAGAGAGAGAGAGAGAGAGAGAGAGAGAGAGAGAGAGAGAGAACAAGAGATGGAAGAAAGAGAAAGGGAGAGAAAGAGGGAATAAGAATGAGGAAGATGAAAGAGGAGGGAGGGAGGATAAAGAAGGGAGAGAGAAAAATAGTGAGGGCATAAAAGAGAATAGCTTAAAAGAAGGCAGAGTAGTAATTCAAATGGTTATTTCAAAATGTGAATAAAGCTAATTTTAATATTGTTTAAAGTATTACATATGTTTCCTTTCTCCCAATTGACCCCCTTGGCCACTCCTATCCCCCAGGACAAGCCCCCACAACCTCAGTGTCTGTGATCATTGGTTATGCTAATATGCAAGCATACAAGTCCTTTGGTTGCTCTCTTACCATACCCCTCCCCTGCCTCCTCTCTGAGGTTGGACAGTCTGTTCAGTTTTCTTTGTCTCTGGATCTGTTTTTGTTCATCAGTATGTGTTGTTAATTATATCTCACAAATGATTGAGATCATGTGATATTCATCTTTCTCTGACTGGCTTATTTGGCTTAGCATAATGCTCTCCAGGCCCAGCCATGCTGATGCAAATGGTAAGAATCCCTTCATTTTTATAGCAGTGTAGTATTCCATTGTGTAGATGTACCACAGTTTTTTAATCCACTCATCTGCTGATAGGACTTATAGTGCTTACAAATCTTAGCTGTTGTAAATTGTGCTGCTATGAACGTAGGGAACCATATGTCCTTTCTGATAGGTGTTTCTGGTGTCTTGGGATATAGTCCTAGAAGTGAGATTACTGGGTCAAATAGGAATCCCATTTTTAATTTTTTGAGGATACTCCATACTGTTTTCCACAGTGGTTGCACCAGTCTGCATTCCCACCAGCAGTGCACGAGGGTTCCTTTTTCCTCCACATCCTCGCCAGCACTTGTCATTTGTTGATTTGTTGATGATAGCCATTCTGACAGGTGTGAGATAGTACCTCATTGTAGTTTTTATTTGCATCTCTCAGATGATTAGTGACTGAGCAGGTTTTCATATATCTCTTGGCCTTATATATGTCCTCTTTCAAAAAGTTCAACTGTTCGACCAGTAGCTATGACGCTTACTGACCAACAGGCGGCAGATGCTCAACACACAGGCATAGAAATATAGAACAGATTGATGAATCACTGAGGAAAGAGGGGAGGGTAAAGGTGGGAAGAAATTAACCAAAGATCTTATATGCATACTAGAGGCCTGGTACAACGGTGGGGTTCCTCAGCCTGGTCTGTGGGGATTGTGCCAAAACCAGTAGTCTGACATCCCCTGAGGGAGCCAGATTGCGAGTGGGTGCAGGCCAGGCCGAGGGACCCCAACAGTACACAAATCCATGCACCAGGCCTCTAGTTTGTGTATAAAAAAGCCATATATTTCTGGGTGTTAATTTTGTAACCTGCTACATTGCTGAATTCATTTATTTTTTTTCAAATTTCTTTATTGATTAAGGTATTACATATGTGTCCTTATTCCCCCATTACTCCCCACCTCCCATTGATGACCCCACCCCCCTGTTGTCTGTGTCCATTGATTAGGCTTATATGCATGCATATAAGTCCTTTGGTTGATGTCTTCCCCTTACCCCAATTTATTAAGTTGAATAGTTTTTTTTATGGAGTTTTTAGAGTTTTCTATGTACAATATCATGTCATCTGCAAGTAATGACAGTTTTACTTTTGTTCCAATTTGGATGCATTTTATTTCTTCTTCTTGTCTGATAGCTGTGGTTAGCACTTCCAGTATTATGTAGAACAGGAGTGGGGAAAGTGGGCATCTCTGTCTTGTTCCTGTTTTTAGGGGAAATGTTTTAAGTTTTTACCATTGAGTGTGATGTTGGCTGTAGGTTTGTCATATAAGGCTTTTATTATGTTGAGGTATGATCCCTTTATTTCCATTTTGCTGAGAATTTTTATCAAGAAAGGGTGTTGGATTTTGTCAAATGCTTTTTCTGCCTCAATTGATATGATGATGTGATTTTTGTCTCTTAATTTGTTTATGTGATGTATCACATTTATTGATTTGTGAATATTGTACCATCCCCCGAATAAATCTCACTTGGTCATGGTGTATGATCTTTCTAATGTAATGCTGGATCCAATTTGTAGAATTTTGTTGAGGATTTTAGCATCTATGTTCATCAGAGATATTGGCCTGTAATTCTCTTTTTTTGTTGTTGTGTCTTTATCTGCTTTTGGAATTAGTGTAATGCTGCCTTCATAGAATGAGCTTGGAAGTGTGCCTTCCTTCTGACATTTTTGGAATAATCTGAGGAGTATAGATTTTATTTCTTCTTTGAATGTTTGGTAAAACTCCCCCTGTAAAGCCATTCCAACTCGAGCTTTTGTTTGATGAACAATTTTTTTTACTGCTTCAATTTCATTGGTAGCTATCAGCGCATTCAGGTTTTTTGATTCTTCATGATTGAGTTTTGGAAGTTTATAATTTTCTAAGAATATGTCTATTTTGTCTAGGTTGTCCAGTTTGTTGGAGTAGAGTTGTTCATAGTATTATTTTACAATCCTTTATATTTCTGTGGGGTTCTGTTGTTTCTTCACCTCTTTCATTTATGATTTTGTTTCTTTGGGTCTTCTCTCTTTGCTTCTTGGTAAGTCTGGCTAGTGGTTGATTTGTTAATAAACCAATCTTGTTTATTCTTTTAAAGAACCAGCTCTTGGTTTTATTGACCTTTTTTATTTATTTTTTGTCTCTATGTCATTTATTTCTACTCTGACCATTATTATTTCCTTCCTTCTGCTTACTTTGGGTTTTTCATGTTGCTCTCTTTCTAATTCTTTAAGCTGTAGGGTTAGATAATTTATTACCATTTTTTTCTTGCTTTTTGAAGAAGGGATATAGAGCTATTATAAACTTCCCTCTCAGGACTGATTTCACTGTGGATTGTGGATTGTTGTGTTTTCATTGTCGTTTGTTACTAGGATGCTTTTTTTAAATCTCTTTGGTAACCAAATCATTGTTTAATAGTATGCTATTTTAGTCTCCAAGTGTTTTTTTTCCTTTTCATTGTTTTTTATTGTAGTTGATTTCTAATATTATGCCATTTTGATCTGAGAAGATGCTTGATATGATTTCTATCTTCTTGAATTTGAAGACACTTTACCTGTGTCCCAATATGTGGTCTATCTTTGAAAATTTCCCACGTGCACTTGAGAAGAATGTATATTCTGGAGCTTTGGGGTTAAATGTTCTGAAATGTCAACTAAGTCCATCAGATCTAGTGAGTCATTTAGGATTGATGTTTTTTGTTTTGAGGATTTATTCAGTAGTTTCAATGGGGTATTAAAATGCCCTACTATGACTATATTGCTGTTGCTCTCTTTCTTAATATCCGCCAAAAGTATTTTTTAATGTATTTGTTACTTCTATATTGGGTGCATATATGTTTATCAGAGTTATATCCTCTTGTTGAATTGCTCCCTTTAGTATTTGAAGTGGCCTTCTTTATCTCTTGTTATGCCCTTTACTTTGAGGTTTATTTTGTCAGATATAAGTATTGCTACCCCAGCTTTTTTTTTCATTTCCATTTGCCTGAAAAAAAATTTTCCATCCCTTCACAATCAGTCTGTGTGAGTCCTTTTGTTTGGAGGTGGGTCTCTTGTAGACAGCAGCTATATGGGTCATGTTTTCTTATCCATTCAGTTACCATATATCTTTTGATTGGAGCATTTAATCCATTTATGTTTAAGGTTATTATTGATAGGTACTTGTTTGTTGACATTTTTATTCCTTATGCCTGTGTTCTTCTTCCTTCCCTATTTCTTCTTTTTACAGCAGTCCCTTTTAGAATTTGTTGCATTGGTGGCTTGGTGGTAATAAACTCCCTTAGCCCTTTTCTTTTGGTTTGTGAAACTCATGATTTCACCTTCTATTTTGAATGATAGTCTTGCTGGGTATAGTATTCCTGGATTCAGTCCTTTGCTTTGCATGACTTTATATTTTCATTCCATTCCTTCCTGTACTGATGTGTTTCTGTTGAGAAATCAGTTGGTATCTGATGGGAGATCCCTTATAGGTAGGAATCTTTCTGTCTCACTCCAGCAGCCTTTAAGATTCTTACTTTGTCATTGGTATTTGCCAATTTAATTATGATTTTTCATGGTGTCAGTCTTTTTGCGTTCATTTTGTTTGGGACTCTGTGCTTCTCAGACTTGTGTGAGTTTTTTTCTTCCCAATATCAGGGAAATTTTCTGTCATTATTTGTTCAAACAGGTTTTCTATTCCTTGCTCAGTTTCCTCTCCTTCTGGGACTCCTATTATGCAGATGTTGTTTCATTTCATGTCCCGAAGCTCCCTAGGCTCTCCTGCTTTAAATTTTTTTTTTCCAGCTGCTGCTCTGCTTAGGTGTTTTTCCTACCTTGTCTTCTAGCTCACTGGTGTGGTCCTCAGCTTCTTCTAGTCTACTGTTAATACATTCTTTTGTGTTATCTATTGCAGCTATGTCATTCTTCATTCTCTTCTGATTCTTCTTCATTTCCTCTTAATTTTTACACATGTTGAATTTGTCTTCCATCATTTTCAGTGTCCTTATGACCATTGCTCTGACTTCTTTGTTTGACAAATTGCTTACCTCCATTTCATTTACTTCCTTATCTGGTTATTCCTCCTTTTCTTTCAAATTGGGGCTGCTTCTTTGTCTCCCCATTTTTGCTCCTCATCAGGGTGTCTGGTTATGTGGCTCACTATTTACCATGTTGAACAAAAGGCACAAAATACAACTCTTCAAGACACAACACAGATTAAACAAAACACGAATGTATTCATGACACCAATAACCCCAATAAAAGTGACCACCTGAGAAAAGAGAATTGGAAGAGAGAGCAAAGATGATATTGAGAAAAGTAATAAAGGTAAGAGAGAGAAGAAATAGAAGTAAATAAAGGGGAAATGTATACATATATGGTGAGAAAACTCCACAAAACAAACTAACCAAAAAATGCAAACAACAAACACCCAGAAAAAAAGGGTAGGGGGAGGGGAACTGAATCTGAAGAGTCAGAGTTTATTTCCAGAAAGTAAGATAAAGGAATTGAATGAATGGGGAATGTCCACAGTTCAGTATAGGGGAGGTAGAAAGAGAATGAATGGATAAGAAGAAAAGTAAAAAACAAAATAATCAATAAAATAAATATACAAAAAATGCTCCTTTCTTTTATCTGTCTATCTATCTATCTATCTATCTATCTGTCTATCTACATAGTCATCTATTTTTGGAAAAGGATAATAGACTATAGAAAAGATAGGCTTGAGTTTAGTGAGTGAAACTGATTAACTAATTAGGAGAAGAAGAGAACAAGAGAGGAGGGGAAAACCAAAAGCATAAAAATTGGCTAGCTAAGAAAGAGAAAAAGAAATGTCATGGACTTGGAAAAAGGGAAAAAAAATTAGGTATATGAGTAATCCAACAGATACTACTATAATAGTAATGTGTCAATAAAACAGATAAAGAAGATCAATTTTAAACAAGGGGTAAAAAGAAAGGAGAAAAACTGAAGCAGGAACAGAAGAAGAAGAGAAACAGGATGAAAAAGGGATAATTGAGGAAGAAAACATTGACAAAAAATAAGATAAAGTAAAATAATAATAAAAAATAATAAAATAAAAAATAATAAAATAAAAAATAGAATGAAGAACACTAATCCAAAGAAAAGGTTTTTTTTTTTTAAAAAAAGCCTATATAATAAAAGCCTAATATGCTAAGTGTCCGATCATTCATTTGACCGTTTGACCAGTTGCTATGACTCACACTGACTACCAGCGGGGAGATGCTCTGAGGGGTCCAGGTGGTAAGGACTGGGCGAGATGGGCTGGATACACCCTGGAGTCCTACAGTAGTCCCTACCCATCCCCAATGGTGCACTGGTGGGGTCCCTCAGCCTTGCCTGCACCCTCTAGCAATCCAAGACCCCTTGGAGGATGTTGGAGAGCTGGTTTCAACCTGATCTCTGCAGGCCTGGTCAAGGGACCCCACAGGACCTCTAGTAATAGTAATAAAAGAAAAAAAAATCTTTCTTAAGTAGAAGATAAAAAATTAAAAAGTGAAGTAGTGAAGTGTCATTCACTTCAGCTGAGTTTTAATGTCCCATGGGGGCTGGTTTAAGACCCCTTCTACTGTTCTGTCTGCCATTTCTCAGTTTTCTGTTAGGTAGTAAGCACTGTGTTGAAGTTTCCAGCAATCCACTACTCCTCTGTGTCTGTCTCCACAGCCTTTGTTTCAGGCAGGCGAGACCAATCTGCCCACTTTGTTTGTCTTCCAGCTTTCAGTTGTATTTACACAAGCATCTATTTCTGACATGGGCACTATGTGGGGGTGTTGTGTATTAGTTTCTGGCACCAAAAGGCTCCTCAACCCAGTCCCTGAGGACTCCTTGTGGGTATTTAAATTCCTCATTTTCTTGCAGAGCTGGAGACTGGGTGCAATTGTGCTTGTTGCCCTGCAGGTGCTCCTAGGATGGGGGTGGGGGGGGTGTTGGCTTTTCAGGAGAAAAATGGCTGTTTAAGGTTAGAGGGACTGAAATGTTCCAGTGCTGGATTCCTGATCACCACTCCTTGTGCTCCTCCCCAGGCTCCACAAAACTGTACATCCACCTGCATTGCGGCATCAGTGAGTGTAATTATGTACTGGGTTTAGCAAGTAAAAGCAAGGAAAATATAAAGGCAGAGCTACTGCTCCGCTGCGTGCTTCTCTTCCCTAGCACTGTGTGGCCTGGGAGGGTCTTCAGGCTTGCTTTCTGGGTGCAGCCGTCTACGGCTGTGGACTTAGATATAGATTCCATAGCTGTCAGCAGCCCTGTGGACCCCCTTCCACAGTAGAGTGTTATGCGTGACACCAATAACCCCAATAAAAGTGACCACCAATGGATGCGGACTTAGTGCAGTGCAGTTTCCTTCTGATACTCTTGTTCCAGCAGTCAGGAGTCTCTCTATCCAGCCCAAATCCTCAGTCCTACTGTTCTCTAGGCATCCTCTGTCCTTTTTGGCCACAGATTGTCTCACCAGCTGTGTTTAATTCACCAATTCCAGGTGGATGTTATTAGATTTCGTTATTTCCTCTATCTGCTCCATGAGAAGGCACAGGACATGTCTGCCTATTCGGTCTCCATTTTGTCTCTCCCCAGAAAAACATACAGGAGCCCACAGCCAGTGTGGATGTAGTCTCAGTGTTCATGGGTTCATAGCCAAGGCAGCAGGTCTCTTGCTGTTATGGCTGTAGGTCCCGGGTGGTGTCTGGTCTGAGGCCACCCTAGGTGGACCTGAGGCTGGGCTCCTGGTCACAGCAGCTCTCCCCTTCAAGATGATGTGGCCTCTCATGAGTAAAGCTATTTTTAATGAAATACTTTTCCCCTTGTTTTCCTCCTCCTTGTCTTTCCAGATATAGTTGTAAGTACCCCTTCCCCCAGTCTTACTATCTAACTCTAAAATATATTGAAGATGTACCAGCATAAGTCTCAGATAATTTCCCCTCCAAGATAGTAAATAAATTAAGCATTTACATGCATCTCTGTTGCACTTCCATGTGGCTACAAAGGTCAAGGAGACAGACTCCCACCTTCTTAGCATCTTGGTCAACTTACATGAAAACCATTGACTTGTTGCTGGACTTATCAGAGAGAACTATCTATGTCTCAACCCATCCAATCTGAGATTGTCATCTGGGCAAGCTGTCCATCTAGAAAGCAGTCCCAGAGAAAGCCTTCACCCTCCATGGAAGCTGGATGAAATGTACTTGTGCAATGAAGGGTCCAGATGTTTCACTATATGTATTATCACTATTTATTAGAATAAAAACTAAATGAGTTGTTATATATCAAGCATGTGGCACATAGTAAGTGATCAGGAAATATTAATTACTATTATCTGAGCCGTAATAATAATCGCCAACTTTTTAATCACTACGAAATGGGCACTTTTCTTTTCTTTTTTAAAATATATTTTATTGATTTTGTACAGAGAGGAAAGGAGAGGGATAGAAAGTCAGAAACATCGATGAGAAAGAAATATCAATCAGCTGCTTCCTGCACCCCCCCCCCCACTGGGGATGTGCCCGCAACCAAGGTACATGCCCTTGACAGGAATCGAACCTGGGACCCTTCAGTCCACAGGCTGATGTTCTATCCACTGAGACAAACCGGTTTCACCCAAAATGGGCACTTTTCTAAGCAAATCTTAAAAGAACTCTATGAGGTAGGCACTATTTCATTATCTTTTAACAGATGGGGAATTAAGGCATAGAATAGCCCCAGTTCTCAGGACCTAGACATCAGGATCTTTTTTTAACATATGGCACCCACCCAACATGAGAAGAGACAGTGACAACAAGGGCAGAAGAGAATTCATTAATATCCTCCTTTGTTCCATCTCTAGAACCACTGCCCAAGACCAGGTCACCGCCTCCTCTTGCCTGGTCCACAGCAGTCACCTCCTCTCTGGACTCCCTATATCCACTATTAATGGCTATAGTCCATTCTTCACACAACCATTGAAATAATCCTTTAACTCATGGGCTACACAATGATATGTCCCTCTAAGAACTCTTCATTCCCTTCCACTGCACTTAGAATGAAATCCACACATGTATGACCTGGCAAACTTTGTCAGTTTCTCCAGTTTCATGCCCCCCCCTCATTGAAAATGAAGATGACCTCTGGAGATGCCATGCTTGATATTCCTAAGGTAACTGACAGTCCACTATTTAAATTTTATGTTTAATCTTATCCATTTTGATTAGGTTAAATACCTCTTACATTATGTGACTAAATCAGGAAATGGAATATGATGAATATCTTTAAAAGGCTTAGATTAAAACAGGCCCACTATTCCCATGCCATACTGACCTGTCACCACTTTTTAAAAACATGCAAGCTCTTTCTTATGTCAGAGTATTCATACATGCACTCCCCTCTGCTCTTATCTCCATCCTTCACCCTTCAAAGTTCTGCTCATACTTTAGTACCCTCTCTATCCCCATTTTCTATATCTCAACACCCTTTTTTATCCTTCATTGATCTTACAACTAAGAAGTATTTTCACTTGTATTATGCCCTTGCTTTCTCTCTACTTCCACCCATTAAACTAGAAGCTCTTTAAAAAAAACAATCATGTCCATATTGTTTGATATTGTATCTCCAGCACTTCACATGGGCTCATGATAGGTGTGCAATAGATAGTGGCTGATACACGAATGGCTGGTGTATCTGGAATGTATGGATTGTGATATTTGGAGGCATGACACGCTATGGTTTGGGATCACGTTGCCTTACTTCCCTGGCTGCCAAATTTTATTTGTATACTGTTGTCTGCCATCTTGTGCTACAAATCTGAGCACAGGCCTGTCTCATTCCAGAGAGTTGTGACCTCATTGAAATTTCAATGCAAAGAAGACACAGATCCATTTTGCACACAAAAAAGATGGTATCTGTTACAATTGGTTTTCTTGGCTTTCTGGAAAGATGCAGAATGAAAGGTAGCCTAAGGATATTAGATGTTCAATAGTTCTTTTATTTTTCAGAATATCCAGGAAATTCTATTCCCTAAATAGCACTTAGAGAATACCTAATATGCTGCTTCCTTGCTATTCTCAGCCACCTGAAATAGTTGAATCTAAGTCCCATAGCATAGTCAATCATGTATATATTCATCCTCAAATAATTTAATATTACAGAATGTGAACCAATATGCTAATTAAGTGTGCATTTAAGAACTTAACTTTGCATCATTGGAAATTAATTTCTCCTTTACATTACCAGAGACATTCTCTGACAAAGATAAGGATGTGGATAGATTTTGGTCTTTTTTCACCTTTCAGACATTCCTTGGATTTTTCTCAGAAAGGTTGGTAGAAGGCAAATCTCATTTTCTCTTATTCCCCCACCTTTGTCTTGGCCAAAGGGTGAGCTATGGGAAGATTGCATGGGTGGTGTTCTAAACAACTTTCCCTTGATTGAATAACCCTTCTCCCAAGGGCTACTTGTGCGGTTTAAATTACTTAAAAAACAAAACAAACAATCCAGGGTAAGAGAATCAGTTTGAACAAATAAAAGGTTACCAACAGACTTGCCCTGTACAGCTGGGAAAGATGTGAAAAGCAGAGACTCCAAGTGCCAAAGAGGATAAATAAACGTGTCAAAAGCGCCATTAAGAAAACACATCTGCACACTGTCAGCAGTGAGGATAAACACATGATTATTTTCCCTTTCACAAGGAGCAATGATGAGGAGAGGCGACTTGATGGACCCCATCCAGGTCTGCTCAATTTACATCATCTTAAGGTTGAGGGATGGGCACTTATCCAGCCTTGATGCATTCCCAGAATCTATCATCAGAGGAAATCTTCAAAGAAAACAAATACTATATTCATTCTCCTCCCAGCTTACAGATAGGAGAACAAACAAGGAAAGAAAGAGAGGTTATCTGGTAGACCTTAGTTGCCCAAGATTGGGGTTTTGGACTCGACATTCTTCTCTGGCTTTCATCCTTATCCTAATTACCAGGCTAAGTGGGAAGAACAAATATTCCTTATAGCTGTTGAGCATTTGCCTGTGTTTCTTCCCTTAGCCATAAACCTCAAATTTCCAAGGCCCATCAGTGTTTCCAGTGTCTCAATAAGTAGTTTTATAAGTTTTTATGAGTCATAATCAGAATTCATGAAAGATAAGTAAGAGCCTAGATTATTATAATGGATTCATTACATTTCTCATGGACCTAACGTGAGAAAAGGTTATGATAGATATACGAAGAAATGAAGATGACCTCTGGAGATGCCAGTAATCTGGAACCTCCATGCTTCATATTCCTACAGTTACTGACACTCCACTATTTAAATTTTAAGTTGAATCTTCTTCATTTTGATTAAATACCTCTTACATTATGTGACTAAATCAGGCAATGGAATATGATGAATATCTTAAACAGGCTTATATTAAAACATCTATATGCTGTTAGTCACCCAAATTTCAATATTTGATCTAAAGTGAATTAAATATAATTCTAATCTCAATTTTCCATAATAATACAAAGTCGCCCCCAAATTGCCAACACCTCAGAAGTAACTCACATTTGACATTGCAAGGTGTTCCTGGTTTACTAGCTGACATATATGCTCAAATGTTTACACAGTATTTACACAGAAAGTTGGCTTCAAATAATGTAGAAATGCAGGAATTCACTCAGGTGGAGTTAGAAACCTATCTACATTTTCCTTATCCTATCTTCTTTCTCTTCCTCCAGCTTCTCTACAACATTAAATTCTTTCCATGTCCTCATCTCTAAAAAGGGGTGAATGTGGAGGGTTAAATTCGAGTATTTCTAAGACTCTTGCAGTATTACAGTTCTGCAATTTAATGTAATATACATGTCCTGATATAACTTTCAGCTCTTCATTCATTTAACAAACTTGTTAGAGCACAAATTAAGTGCTATTGTGCTATTCACAAAAGATTTTTTTTTAAAAAATGAATGAGATACCATTTTAGCCTAGAAATGACATAATATGTCTGCTAAGTATACAATATTCACTTCATAAATGCTGTTAAAGGAGTACAAAGTTGTGATTATAACAGCTCTATTAAATGATACTATGATTAATGATGTTTTTTAATTTTGCCAACATTTAATATCCAATGTTAAAGATTTTTGTAATTTTCCAGTTGTTGAAAATAATCAGAGAAGTGTATATGCCTAATAACTATGAAGAATGCTCCCACACACATAGGCCCAGAAAGGTTACATACCTCATCAATGCTATACCCCAGCATTCGATTGGTTGATAGTTAAGAGCATAGGTTGGGTTCAAATTCTGGCTCTGCCACTTATAGGTTGAATGACCTTGGGCAAGTTGTTTAACTTCCCTGTGTCTTAGTTTCTTCCTCTGTAACTTGGGACTAGAAGAGTAACTCATTGCACAGGATATGTGGATTAAGTGAGTTCCTACAGGTCAAAATGCTCAGAGGGTAAATATAATCTAGTTTCATATTTAGTAACAGATGTTAGCAACTAGATGTCAGGCTGAAATGCTTTCTGACATACAACAGAAAATCAATTGGTGTTATGGAATAATCAAAACTGGTAGTATAGCCAGTTCTTAGCTTGTCTGTCCAATATGTTTCATGAGTAAATTGTATCTCTGCCAAAAAAGAAAAACCTACTTACAACTTGCCTGGCACATGGTAAGTGTTCAATAGATGTTAGCTATTTTCTCACTATACTGTTTTCATTTTTGAAAATGTTGGAGATGGTGTTTTAAGAACATCATTGGAGCCCAGACATAATGTTTCCATGTCACCCCCACTGTGTGTGTGTGTGTGTGTGTGTGTGTGTGTGTGTGTGTGTGTGTGTGTGTGTGTGTGTGTGTGTGTCTGTGCTTGCCAGTGGATAAGAAGGTGTATGCTAGTCACAAATCAAACAATTCATTCAGTAAAGCATCTCAGCCAAAAGTTCAATAGCAGGAAATCAAAGTCAGAGCTGTAAGGCGAAATTCAAATTCCTTTTAAACCTTTAATTGCCATTTCTAGGCAAGAAACATTTCCCCTGATCCAATTGTCTTGGCCAGGAAATCTTGCATTTTACAAGTAAAAAGTGAAAAAATAATTCGCAGTTCGTGACACAATTTAGTTAGCTTCTCAGGAATGTGTGTCATGTTTTAAACTTGAGTAGGTTGATATTCTGCAAACATCCCAGTGTTTCATATTTATAGAGTGCTTTATTTTAGAGAGTTAACAATGAATGAATAAAAGTGGAATTTTCTGCAAGCATTTTTCCTTTTATTTTTTCTCTTTTTGTCTTGGTGCTATTTTGATTTGGAAGCTGTTTCTCCTTTTTCAAGTACCATAGAATTCAGTTGTTTCCCTCTCTCTGTTATTCTCCAAAGGAGATATTTCAATTGCTTTCACTGATGAGGAGAGAAAAAAATCTAAATATCAGGCAACCAGGCTAATGAGGGACAAGCTGATGTGACAGCTAAGAAAGAGTGAAACCAATTACCCCTCTTCATGTAGGTATATCGGGTTCAGAAGGAAACAGAGTGGAGAACTATCACAGACCTTATAGCTGTTGAGCATTTGCCTGTGTTCCACCTCGATCCCCTAGGCCCACCCTGAGGTCACCTATATCTAGATAAACAATCTGCTACACACCTACAGCCTTTCTCTCCTTCTGAGGACTTTCTCTGGACTTTGGGAGTGTACTCCACAACCTCCCCAATACACCCCACTACCCCAACATACTCCACAATCTCAACCAAGAAGTGGGAGATTTGGAATAAGAATACTCCATACCCCTGCTTGATCTCTCATGGGACAATATTGAATGTGTTCTACACTCTCTCGGAGGGTCCCCAGCAAGATCCACCTCTGATGGTTCACAGTGACTTACATTGGCTTCCTTCCCTTCCTTGTCTCACCCTCCCCTCCCCCACAAGCATACCCTTGCTGTGCTTTCTAAAATCACCCCTTGCACCCAAATTATCCCTTCAGGGCCTGCTTTTGGACCCCAAACAGGACAAGATCCTAAAAGTATTTACACCGTGATATTACCTTTCTTCCTCCCCACTCTGTCTTAGTGCTGGAATAAAAGATGGGAAAATAATATAATATATAGCTATACTAGCATTCCATTTATTGGAGCAATTTTTATGCTTTAAGTTTTATGATTCTCTTTTGAGTTCTCGAAGCTAACATTTATTTGGCTGCTAATTTTCTTAACTCATAAAACAAATATTTATTCAGCAGTTACTATGTACCACATACTATTCTGAGTGCTGGCATTATATTACTGAGCAAAGCGGACAGATCCCTGCTCCTCACGGTGATGACATTCTAATGGGAGGAGATATACAATAAACAATAAATGTAAGGAATATATACTAATAAAATATGTGTCTATGTTAGAAAGTGCCAAATAATATAGACTAAAGAAATCAAGCTAAACAAGGGGCATCAGTAGTGAGAGGTGGGGGGAGGGGCTGGTTGCACTTTTAACTCTGGTTGTCAGTAGCTTTTCTGCCTCCTGCAGGGGGGAGGTGGTAGAGCTGGATTCTATAATGGGCTGCCCCCACCAGATAACCTCTCTCTCCCTCCTCATTTTCCAAATCAGTCTCCAAGGAGAAGCTAATGCTATTAATAGCCACTCAGGACAGGAAACAAATGTCTGTCTTCTCTCCGGCTGAAATTGCTTGCCCACATTAAGTTTGTTACTCATATCTGGAGCCTGGCTAACAGGAGTAAATGTTCAATGAATGATGCATGCATGTCAAGATCTACCTCCCCGTTTGAAGTCCAGTTGAACTTTAATGACCAACCTTGCCAGAGCCACGACCACTGGGGCAGAAAGGGCAGGGAGGAAATTGGAGAGCATGCCTATTTAAATTTTCCTGTAATTAAAAATGAAGCTTAATCATTAGTTTCAAGGGCATGAGGTGGCTCACAGGCACAGTGAAGAAATACGAGTTTCACCTTCTCTTGCCTACTGGGACCATGCAGACACTACTAGAACAAAGGCCTAGTCTTAAAGGTGAAACTTTAGATGAGGTTACCAGAGAGATAGAGGGGAAGTTTTAATATCCAGTGTTATTATTCAGACAATATTATTGCCCAGAGAGGAGTGAAAGTATGCAAAGAGAATTGGGCAAATCAATAGTTGGTAAGGAAGGTGGAAAGCTGGTGTTGGGGGAAGGAATAGGCACTTACACCAAAAGGCTGACATAGAGAGGCAACTCAGAGATGTGAAGAGAAACTAAAGGTGGGGAGAGAAGCAAACAAGGCCACCTTGGAGGGTGTTCTGGGCATTGGGACCACTGGCCATGAAGCGAACTGAAGGAAGGAGAACAAATCAAAGACACACATTTGAATTTTGTCGGAATTGACTAATAATTCAAAAAAAAGTAAAATGAGAGATTGTCTGTGTCTGGTTTATCCTTTCCTTTGTGATTTCTGTGTAATTGCTTGGGGGAAAGACAGGGTGATCTGGTTTTCGGAATTAATGGGTTAATTAGGCAATTGGGATTTCCTGCTTTCTTGGGTTGCCTCTCACCTTCCCCTCTCTTGGTGACTTGAGACTGATGAAGGCAAGATTTCTTGTGAACATTTGGGATGAAACACTTTGTCAGGAAAACAAGCAAATAAATTTGACAGCTGCTTGATGTAGGACAGTCATTAAATTTTCAAGAATGTAGGTCTTCTATTATTTAGTGACGTTAATCTCCCTTCCAAAATAGAAAAAAGGGGGTTCCAGAATTACAGAGAGAGGAAGTTGTGTTTGCTTTGCTGAAAGTTGCCAAGGGCCCCCTCCCCCACTCCCTTTCTTCATGGGACTACTGAGGTGGGCCAGTCAGGCCAGCACATGTCAATAATTTGATTGGGTTTTGAGGGGTTGGTATTTAGGCCTTGTTTTCATTCAGTTCCCTTACGTGCTTCCTCTTTCCTCTTCCATTGCCTGTTCTTTTGGCTATTACCCATTTTTTAGACCCACCATGGGGGAAATGTGATGAAGAAATAAAAAAAATCAGCTATTTATTTTGCTGCTTGGGTATTTCTGGGAAGAAGATTTGATATGAAGTGAAGTTGAAATGCTGGCCAAAAGGAGATTTTAGAAAATTCTGTGGCTTTTTTGTGCCCTGTTACTTAGGAGGGAATGGTATTCTTTAAAAAAAATCTTTTTTTTTCAAATACATTTTCTTGATTTTTTATAGAGAGGAAGGGAGAAAGATGGAGAGTTAGAAACATCGATGAGAAACATCCATCAGCTGCCTCCTGCACATCCCCTACTGGGGATGTGCCCACAACCAAGGTACATGCCCTTGACTGGAATTGAACCTGGGACCTTTAAGTCCACAGACCACTGAGCCAAACCAGTTTGGGCAAGGGATGACTAAGAATTGATGTAGCTCTTTTACAAGAAAGGCTGGAACACCACAGGGGATTTAATTTTTTAAAAAGGTTGTATAGCAGTATTCCCTCTTGACTCTATGCTAGCCTAAAAGTGAGACTGGATGTCCAATAGTGGGGGGGGGGGGTTGATAAGAATTGCTTTTCTGATGGCTTTGAGAGGAAGAGAGAGACCTTTTTGTGCCAGCAGCACTCAGACATAGAAGATGGCATTCTCCCTGAGCCTGCCAGACCACAATTGGACTCTGCACAGAGAAACCTCCTGGGTACACTGTTTTCTCACTGTCTAGATGGTATTGCTAAATGAATACAGTGGTAGCTAAAGGCTCAAAGGTGAATCCCGCCTCTGCAATTTTTTCACTGCATGGGTTAGGTCAAGTCAGTCTCTGCATACCTATGTTTCCTCTTCTACAAATAAACCAGTCACAAAAGTGTGTGACACACACACCCATTCATGTATGTACACCAGTGATAGCTGCCAGGTTAAGAAGGGCTATAGTTGTGAGCCTGAAGTAACTTGGTCAGGATCATCTTGGCATCGAGACCATACCTTGACTCCCACTAGGACCAGATGCCAAACTATTAATTGAGTCACTAGTCTTCATATCATAAATCAGGGTTTAATTGCTCTAGATAGCATCTGAACATTTTATAGCCTTTGAAATTGAACATAGGCTGTTTATTCATGCCATTCAGAGAACTGTTCTCCAATGATATTTCACAGCTAATTTAGCCATGAGTAATATTTAAGAAATATTAATTGGCTAGTACTACATGATTCCAGGTTTTGGAGAAGATATAGCAGGATATAATTGGATAAGGTCCCTCACTGCATAGAGCTTATATTCTAGGGAAGAGAGGTAGACAGTAAATTATGTCAGTGGTGGTGAATATTAGGAATGCTGTGGAAACGATATCGCAAATCCATTGTTGAACACGTAAATGCCTCCAAATCCATTCATCCATTTATTCAGCAGGTAATTGATGGAGCAGTTGAGGATGTAAAGAGCTGCCCGACTTCCAGGTGTTTACACAAATCACTCCCTTCCCCCTTCTCCCTAAATGAGGCGTCGTGTGTTCAATGAAATGATCTGGGACAGTTAATTTTGAGCCAAACTCATTCAGCACAGCAATGTCTGCTAGGCATGGCCACCCAGACAAATTATTTCCGGCAAAGGAATCACACAAATGCATTTTGTGGGCCGAGTTGAACTGGCAGTTGGAGGAGCAACTTCCAGCACATATGGGACTCCAAAAAGAAATGAGGGAAAGTTCATCTTTGCACTGCCGCAGCCCGCCCCTCTTCGTGTTCAGGCCAGAGGTGGCCACAAATTATTGTAGGATTTCCCTGTATAGTTTTTTGTTGTTGTTGGATTTGACTTGGGAAAATGCCTGTCTAGTGAGGATTCTCTGCTATTCAGTGAGTTGTAAGTTGACTCTCACTGACTTTTCAGAACAATGTTCAGGTAAAAGTATATTAAGGCCATTTCCAAATGGAAGTTATTGATGCAGTTATGCAGATGGATATGACAACCAGCAGGTGTCCCTGATTCTTCTTTCTCCCTCTTTGTTTTCGGAGAGAGTTGGAAGTTGGCAGAGAAGGCCTTGATTCGAATGGATAAGTCAGTCACTGAGACAGGCTGTTCTGTGTCTGCGTAAGAAGACAAGAAGCTTTCCTTTTGAGGGGATGATGGGCAGTAAGGAAAGGTGGGGTAGTCGAGTTTTCTAGATGCTCTGATTTGAAAATCAGGGACTCAAAGGAAGTCTGTCCTTCCTGAGTAATTGCATCCTGAAACTGTTGCACTTCCTCTGGGTTTCGACTTTCACCCCAGCCAGGTTTGGAGGAGGGAGGACAAAAGAGAGGCCACCCTCCTCCACGGAGGGAGGAAATAAGTGTGCAGTGTGGGGTAGGCAGCCCACAGGCTGCTCCATGTGGCTGCTTCTCCTCTTGGGCAGAGGATCTGGGTGTCATTTCCTCCTTTTCTCTTGTGAGATGGCTTTGTGGGCCTCTCACAGGTCTTTGGTGTACATAAGGTATTGCCTCACAAAGCTCTGTTTTGCAAAAGGAGGTGGCACCAAAGGCAAACACTGAGTTTGGAAATTCATGAATTTTATTCAGCTACTCTGATCTTGTGAACAAACCTTATTAGACTGGAGGCTACTAGTATGGAATTGGAGGTATTGATTTATCAAGAACCAGAAAAAGAGTAAGGCTGAGAGTACTGAGAAAATGCTTAAAGTGCTTCTGAAAATTCAGCATTTTAAGCTTCCCCAGTCACTTAGGGTCCTTACTTTTGAATACTTCTTCACCAATAAACAGGCAATTGCCCTAGGATACCTTCCTGCATGGTATTTGGTTAACTTGGCTTTAATACTTAAAGATGGAAAACTGCTTTTTTAAATTATATTTTATATTTGTCACTAATATAAGAACTTACTATTTTTTCATTTAATCTGAATTAGGCTCACTTTACATTTTGGATACATATTTTAAATTAAAAATATAAGTTATATGCTTGTGTAAAAAATAATAACGATGAAACAATTTTTTTTAAAAAAATTGGAAAGTAGCCCCTCTCCAGCTATTCCCCGAAGTTAAACATTATTTATTGCTGAGCTGTGTGTTCCTGGTCAGACACCTAACTTCTCCATGCTTCAGTTTCTTCACCTGTAAAATGGGGACAATATTAGTACTTATCTCACAAGATTATTGTGAAGATTTAGTATAATGTCTGATGTATATTCTGGCTATACCAATTTTAGCTGTGGTTCTCAGCACCATGCACCATTTCTATAATCACTGTTACCCTTGAATGTTTTCTAGATTCATAGATCTTTAAGGTTATGGTGAGGTCGCAGTAAGCAGCATTTTCACTCAGGATTAGGGCTTATGTAAGTGAAGAAGCCTGGCCCTCTATTTGGTTTTCTCTAGTGGGATCCTGTATGGTTCGATTTCTTCATGGCTTCTAAAAAGCACTAAACTTTCTTGACTAGAAGGTGAGGGGAATTGGAATGTGCCTTTTGCTCTAAGGAGGGGCCTGTCAGATAAAGTTATTCCTTCCCTCTCAAGATCCTAGTGCCTTAATATAGGTGCTATCACCCAGAGGAGGCTCTACTTCCTGGTAAATATGGTGGGGGATTTATTGCCAATAGACTAGTGCAGACTGACTTAAATAGAAGAGGGAATCACAGTCTCATACTAGATGAGCTGATGGAAAACTAATTAGGGTTTTTATTTTCTTTTTTAAATGAAGTGTGTGGGGGAAGCTATTTTATTTATGTTTACTATTGCACTATGAAAAACCATAAAAGTATATCTGTTTGCATGTATGCAGAAAGAAGAAATGAGAAGAACCTCTAAGCCATCTGACAAAAGGCAAGATCAGACTGGAGATGCTTTTTTCTCTCTTAAAAAGCAACGGTATTTGTTATTAGGTGAATTAAAAAGTCCAGTGAAGGAGTCAGAGAACTTGTCTCCTTATCCTGGTTCTGCCAGGTGTGGCCTAGAAGAAGCTACTTAACCTCTCTGTGCCCATGGTATCTTATCTACTTAAGAAAATGAGGTTATTTATACCCTACATAGTTATTTTGAGGGGAATCAGAGGTGTAATAGCAGGTTACATGGTCACATTGTTGGGTGAATGTTAGGCATATCTGTCCATTCTATGCTGTAGGCTTTCTTCACCGTGTGTAGAGCTCTGAGTGTGCAAACTGAGCACAGCTACAAGTGAATTGAAGAGCATTATGCTAAGTGGAATAAGCCAGTTAGAGAAAAATAAATATCACATGATCTCACTCATTTGTGGAATATAATGAACAACATAAACTGATGAACAAAGATCCAGAGACAGAGAAACATCAATCAGAACATCAAACCTCAGGGAAGGTAGGGGACAGTGGCGGTAAGGGGGAGAGATCAACCAAAGGACTTATATGCCTGCGTATAAGCTTAGTCAATAGACATAGACAACAGGGGGATGGGGGCATGAATGGGAGGTGGAATAATAGGGGAATAAGGACACAAATGTAATACCTTAATCAATAAAGAAATTTTAAAAAAGGAGACAAACTGCTGCTCTCATGGGACTTAGAACCAAAGCATATGTGTAAAAGTGACTTGAACACTTATTAAGGAAAATATTAACATTTAAGCCACAACAGGAGCATTTAATAATACTGTAATAAGATAGATGCTTAAGAGAAAATGTGGCTGAAGCCAATACAGAGTTGACAGGGTGCAGGATACTTTGTCAGTTGCTTGTGGGTAGAGATCAAGTTCCCAATTTTTGCACAAGACCCCCCTGGTCACTTCTGTGAGCAAACTCAACCCTTGATATCTGAGAGTACCCCTAATGTCGCTTGACTCTTGGTAGTACTTGAATCCATGACTCTCTCAGCCCACCCCTCTAATCAATCTTGCCTTTATACCAGGACTTGGGACTTAGTCACAGCTGGGCTGT
Source organism: Antrozous pallidus (assembly GCA_027563665.1). Classification (NCBI taxonomy): domain Eukaryota; kingdom Metazoa; phylum Chordata; class Mammalia; order Chiroptera; family Vespertilionidae; genus Antrozous; species Antrozous pallidus. Next base: position 135,267,713 of record CM050509.1, on the reverse strand, counting down.
GATGCCATAAACCAACTGGTTGAAACATCAGTGAGAAGCACAGATACTATTGTTCATTGGCCAAGATGGCAGAGTAGTTCTGAAGTATATTTCTTTGCTATGCTATCGGATCTACACAGTCTCTTTTATAAGCTCTCTGAAGTTGATAGGCTAGGAAATAATATTAAGATTTTCTCTTAATTTTCTAAGTAACTTGCCTAGAATTACACTGTTTATTATTGAATTGTGAGGGGGGGACCTTAAAGTTTGATTTCCTAATACCCAAGTCAGAGTTGATATAATAAGTTGGACTTTCTATGGCAATATACAAATACATTGACATATATTAACTTGATTAATTAATGTATGCAGCAACTACAAATCTAAATTAGAGGATGCACATTTCTTCATGTAATAACAAAGATGAAATGCCTCTCAGGTAATTCCTTAGCTTCTTCCAAAACAAACTACCAAACTGGTAACATCCAATTAGTTGGAGTCAGTTAGCTGCCTCAGTTGGTTGAACCGAGCAGTATAAAAATCATGTAACACCACTGAGCACAATGTGTTCCCTCGCTTCTTCTCCAGGTCTGCTGCTTTGGGGTGGGGGCTAGAACTAGGTTTAAGGCCAGCCAAAATTAGTTCTTTAGCTGCTTACTAAAAGCGAGTCTTCCATGCAGTGCCTTTCTGACTGAAGCTAGTGGTCCACTAAATCTGCTTGGAAACTGATTTGTTAATTATTCTTTTCCTTGTGTGACATTTTTCAAGATAAACTTACATGGGCCAGCCTCCTAGAAAACCTTTTAAAATGCTAATTGTGCAATTGTGAAAATAATGTAAAAATAAGTCATGTGGTACACTCAGTACCTGACTAATTAACAAGCAGTTAATGAACCCTTGCCTAACAAATTCTGTGCTAGACTGTGTGCATGGCAGAAAGCTTCATGGAGGCATAGTTGGGAGAGATTGGTTTTAAGTAAATAGGTTCTTATAGGAACTGGTCAGTGGTAATCAAGAATTATTGGTCATAGCTCTATCTTTTACCAAAATTGAACATTGTTGGTGAATTCCATTCAGGGAATATTTATTGAGCTCTTCTGGGATTCTGTGTAGGCCTAAGGAACAAGGACACAGACATGAATTAAATACAAAGGATGCCCTTGAAAGTTAATAGTCTAGTGAAAGACAAAGGCAAGTAAGTAATCAAAGAGAGCAATAGTATACTTTTGATTGCAAGGACCAGAAAGAATACCCAATTAATATGGCTTAAGTGATAAAGATATTTAATTATCTTACAGAAGATAATGTCTGAAGTTAAACTCTAGGACCAGTTCAGTAGCTTAGCAATATCTTTTACACCAGGTTTTTCCTAGTCTTTTGCTTTGCCATCCTCATTATGTTGGCTTTTTGTCCTTGGGCTTGTTGCCCTCATGGTTGCAATATGATTGTCTTGCTCCAAGAATCATATTTGCAAATGACAGAGTTCACAAACAGTAAACAAGGAGGGATGGTAGAGGGTCATGTCCACTTGTGGTGACTACCAAAATAAGTCACATGGGCACACCTAGATGCAAGGGATGGGGTAGGGATGTGCCTGGAAATACAGTTTGGCTGCCCAAACACTTTCCATCCTCATTTCAGTCCCTATGATCCCTATGGAAGTGATTAAAAAATTATTGGGCAATTAGACATCTCTGCCACATAATATAAAAGGTGTTCATTTTACAACAAGTACAGATGCATACAGAATTCCAAGACATTTAATTCTGCCTTGAAAAATGATGGGAGGTTTTGTAGAGGATCTGATATTTTAGCTGAGTCACCGGGTAGAGGGAGAAGAGAAATCCAAACAGGAAACCCGTTGTGCAAAGACATAAACATGAAAGAGCTTGTCGGATTCTTGTGCTGATTGTATTTTCTTGCTCTCTTTCTCCCATCTTTTTGTAGAACCACCATATCTAGCAAGTCATTTAACTCCTTAAGGTCTATAAAAATGAGGGAGTTTGATTCTGTGGTTGTGAAAAGATCTTCAAGGTTCACTCATTCACTCCATATCTACCTTCAAAGGTTTAAGTAAATATTAATAGGCAGTCTCACATTTATTATATGGATAGCAAAGGAGTTCGTTAATCTTATCTCCTCTATATTAATACATTAAAAATATGTCAGAGACTCAATGTGGTATCATAGGCAGAGCATGAAATTAGGGATTGTGAGTATGAATTTGAAACCAAATTTTGTCACAGAGTGACCTTGAGAATAGACTTAAGATCTCTATGCCTCGGCTTCCTTATCTGTAAAATGGAGATCATGGTATTTATCTTTTAAGATTCTTTGGAAGCCCTAGTTGTAATTGTTTTTACATATAGCACAGTGCTGGATACTTATTAGGTTCTCAAACAATTCACAAATGAAGAAATAAAAATTCCCGATACACAAAGTTTTAAATATTCAGCAAGAAATAACTGTGTGTGTCAAATATTTCTTCCTTTTATTTATTTATTTTTTTCTTTAAAAAAAATCTTTACTGTTGATGTGAAGAAATGGGCAAAAGATTTTAAAAATGTAAACATTTATGCTAGGTGGATAGTCAATGATGTAAGCATAGGGTATAATTAGTATAAAGTTGTTCATCATGATGTTATTTGAAATAAAAACTATTGGAATCAATACAAATGGTCAGGTAATTTATTAAATGAACTAAGCTTCATTCAGATATGTTAATGTTACCTAGATATTAATAATCAAGTTTTTGAAAGATATTTGATGATGTGAGGGAAATGGCCATGATATAATATCCTTGTAAAAAGTCAATCTATAAGAAACTATATATAACATGGTCCAAGTTTTATATAAGTAAATCACTATCATGCTTAGAAAACTGGATAGAAGGTAAAACATGAAAATGTGAAAATTATTATCTCTGGGTACTGTAAAAACTTGGAGCTTTTATTTTCTTCTATGCTATTCTGAATTCTCCAAATTGTCTTGCATTACGCATGGAATGACATGGAAAAACAGTTATAACATTAAGAGAAAATATTAGGTTAGAAAAATTATCCCCCAAATCAGAATATATTAACTCCAACTACATAAGAATATCCACACATTCTTCCCTTACCCTCCCCAAAAAGGAAAGTGGGAGGAAATATATCTAAATTTATCAGTGATTTTCTCTGGATGTGGAATGATGGATTGTTGCCATTTTCTTCATTATGCTAGTTTGTATTTTCCAACTTTTCCATGATTAGCATATATTACTTTTATGAGCAGAAAAAGAAAATTACCACCAAATAAAACATATAAAAAAGATTTTTGAATACTCTATTACATGTAGCCATTAGTGTGGATAACCAGCAATAAAACAAATAGTTTGAAGGCTCAGGCTTTTCTGTTCCATAGCTGGGAAGTCATTTGACCAATATGGGAACCCGGTACCCGTGTTTATCCTCTGTCTTAAATACACCAAGTCCTACATTCTAAAAGCAGGGTGACAAGGCCAGAGTTACTGTTGATGGGGCAGATGAGTGAACTTTGCTGGTATAAAATTTCTAATAGAACCTGTGCTCCAGGCTGCAGGGACTGAAGGGCAACCTGGCTTTTGTTTTAAATTTGTGCTTATTGAGCCAGTAGGTGCCTCTGGCTGGATGCATGGAGCTCTCTGGTGGCCAAGAGGTGTTAACACAGTAAGTGTTGCACTCCCCGAAGGAAACCCAAGGTTGACTTGCCAAACCAGGATGTTCAGAAACTACTGTATACTTGCAGATTGTGTCAAGTCCTTACAATGGGTAGGGAAATATCTGTCTTGACTATTCCCATAGTATTTCCTGTGAGGAAGGAATACTTCGTATCTGCCAGATAGATACCTCTCTGCCTCATGCCTATGTCAAAGTCACTTGGTTTTGTGATAACTTATTGATTAAATTGGGTAAGGTCTCCCAACTAATGTGTGAGCCCTAATTACATTGCTTGTTTCACAAATCTATACTGTATAAAATTGTCCTTGTGGGTTGTTTTTTAAGTGGGTCTTCATAGGATCATAGAATGTTAGAGCTGGAAGGAGCCTTAGAAACAGAGAGACTGAGCTCCAATTAAAGAAATTACTCATTAGTGGCTGATCCAGATATGTAACATATTCCAGTCTTAAAACTTTTGTCCAGCAAGCTCCAACATTTCCCTCAGGTTGCCTTTATTTGGATTGGTTGGCTTAAAACCAAAGCTAAGCTTCCAGACTCTCATTGTCTCTGGATAGACTTGTGTTAAACTATGACTCTGTGAATCTGAAATAGGGTGAACAGCCAATTGTGTGTGTGTGTGTGTGTGTGTGTGTGTGTGTGTGTGTGTGTGTGTAAAACTTTGTGTAGTCATACATTTATGTCTCACTATATTTCTGTGAACCTCTATCATTTTGTTTCGGCAAATTTCACACAGTAAACCATACCATAAATTCCTCAAAGGTAATCTTTATGCCTTTTATATTCTAATATAAAACTTTCTAAAAATGTTGAACCATTGGCATAATTCACATTGTTTTCTTTGTAGGCCATGAATGAAAACAATGTTTGAATCATTTAGGTCCTAAGATTCAGAACTTTGTTTATAGGATATTGTTTTATACTTAATGTTTGCATAAGCACTGGCTTTTAGAGAGGCGTGAATATTAGTAGAAACTTACCCCTGGGTGTTATAGAATGTTCCTTTCAGAGGAGGAAAAGGAATTAAGAGGAAGAAAAGGAACAACTTGTACTGCCCAGTTGTCAGGTCATGTATTGGGTTATATACTTATTTTTTATGAAGCAAAAGTGCTTTGGATTCTGTTTCTCTCTAACATCATCTCAATAATCACCAAGGTAGCTTTGTGAGGGCACCTTAGAACTTTGATGGGCATTTGGAAGTCTAAGGACACATCTTAAGATGATCTCTACAGTCAAGCTGACTATTCCATCAAATTTGTTAATTTTGATAACAATTTTTTTTATTTCTCAAAAAGAGAAATATACATAAGAAATGATAATTTAAGGGGCCTTGGGAAGCCCAGTGCTAGGAAAAAAGAAGGGACCAGTATGGTGAGGGGTCTTGGAGCCAGACCTGTGAGGTTTAATTTTTGGCATTGCCAATATGAGAGGATGGAAGTGGATAGTGGACGGGGATGTGAATGGGGCAAATGGGCCCTAGATGGGTATTGTGCATGCGGGATGTGTATGTGGGCATTTCATTGTAAAGTTCTATCTACTCTGGGGTAAATTAGAAATTCTCCATAAGACCCTAAACTACCCACACCCCAAATATAATCATATTGGAACATTTTGGCCAAGATCATTCAACAACAAAGTGGCAGAGATAAACAACATACATAATACAAGACATAATTATTAAAAGACCATAACACAAAGATTATAATGAGCACAGATTTTGAAATAGGACATGGATTCAAGTCAATTATCTTACTCCATTTTTAACCCTGAGCAAGTCACTGATCATCAGTTTCCTCAGCTATAAAATGAGGAAACAGCACCCACCTTCCAGAGTTGTTGGGACCATTTGAAATTAATATATGTCAAGCACCTAAAAATACATGGCCTTCATAGGCATTTGTCAAAGTGATTCCTGCTATTTAAATTAATATTCTAAGTGGATTAAGAATCCCAATGGATTGCAGTGGGCTCACTGGGAGAGAACAGGTTTGCGAACAGCCATTCACTTTTTCCTAAGGAAAGCAAGAGCTCTCAGTTCACACAGGAAGGTCAAAAGGAGCAGTTACAATTTCTTGGAATTTAATGATTTAGTAGCCTCTTCCAGGCTGCAATAACAACTAAATGGAGATAATATTCTATCAAATGCCAAGGAATACCTGGTTATTTCATTGGATGGGAGTGTAAGAGTCTACACAGGAATGACTTCTAAAATAAATGACTTCTCAGTGTGGAACTGACCTCAAGTCTCCTGCTGCTTCTTCTATCCACATGTTCCTGGATTCCCAGGGGAAGAGGCATATAGCTTTCATCAGCAATCATCTGTGAGCTTCTTACATGGAATATGTATCTAATTTACTTTCTAGTGCATGGCTCACAAAGAAGACAAAGGGTTGTTTTTTTTTATGGATGGGTGGATGTGGGAACTGAATTGAGACAGAATACCACTGTATCTCTCTGTGTTAGGAATATAATTTTATTTTTCCTTTTTTATATCTTGTGTATCTTTTTACAATATTCCCAGTAAGGAGAACTTACTGTATACCAGATAGTCTACCACTTGGCATCTATTGTGTACTAGGTAGGGTATCAGTGAACACCTAGTTTTCATATTATTTAATCCTCACAACATTCTATGAGGGAGGCTTTATTAATACCATTTTATAGATGCAGAAATACATGCTTAGAATAGTTGAAGAACTTGTTCAAGTTCACAAACCATGTAAGTCCATGCTCCTTTCCTGTACATCATGAAATGTAAGCATACATATAGTAAAACAACAACAACAACAACAACAATATTCATACCAGTATGGTAGTGAGGAAGAAAGTCACTAACTCAAATACGTTTCTCGGAGGCAGATAGTGACTGGTCAAAGAAAATCTAGGGGAAGAAGGGGAGTCTTCATTTGGATATGCATTGGATGGTGAGTGGCAGATGAAGGGAGGGCATGATCATTGGAGGGTGGAAAAAGGTACCAGGCAATCTTAAACTCTCAGGATTCTCCTCCATGTGTAACTCAGTCACTGATTGGAAGGAGTGAGGTGGGTTACTCTACCTTCATTCTTCTTGGGATCAAGCTACCTCACTTGTCCACATGGGCAACCTCTGCCAACAAATTCTCAGGCAAACTGGAGACAGTGAAGATATAACAAATGTCTGTCCTTTGTTCAGGTTCAGAAAGAAGCAGAATAGGAGCAGAAACTGAGACAGTGATTATTTTTGTACCTGTTTCACTGAGGGAGTGCTCTCAGGAGAAGGGGAGTAAGGAAAGCAGGATAGGTCAAGGGGAAAAGATCTCAGCGTGTTTATGGTCTTAGCTAGACAATGGCTTCAGCCTCTTCTCATATGAGCAGGTATATTGCACCACAGAGTTTATCTCACCTTAGAGCAAGTGCTAGCCTTTTGTATCACTGTAACAATCAGTCATTAGTTATGAACTGCCTCTTGGGAAGGGAGTATTACCTTTTGGCCTAGGTACTCCCATCGACCAAAGGCAATTCTCCAGAGAAAGGATGAGCTGTGAGCTGCCATTAGCAGCCAACACTCATAGCAGCTGGGGAAGGGGATTCCATCTCAGTTAAGGGATCTGGGTTGGGCATTAACAGCATCCAATATCTCCACCAAGCTCCTGAATATTTTCCTGCTGGCATGGAGTGTACACAGAATTTCTGCAGGTGTTATGGCCACTTCTCAAGGGAATGAAGACTGAGTTGGATGGAGATAGGCCACCTAGAAGTTCACTTTTTGATCCTGGAGGAAAGGGCGCACCAAACAAGGATCCTTCCTATGAACCTTCCAGTCTAGAGACTTTCCCACTCACTCTTTGCTGGCCATATGCTGCTGGGATACCCCCTCTGAGTCAGTCTAAATTTAATGTTCTTGGTGAAGTGTAGGTTAGGGTTTTTACTTTAATGGTATTTATCATTAACAATTCTCTTTGATGTAGGACAGCCAATGTCATGCCATCTAGATTTTATTTTCTGTCTTCTATGCCCACGTTTTATTTTTCCTCTTAGTTTCGATATTCCCCATATTCCTGCTAAATGCCTGTCTATACTCCCCTCTCCAATCCTGTTAATACTTAACCTGTCAATGTTTTGTTGGGTGAAGAATAATGAAAAAGCAATCAAGTTGGCTTTGAGTGCTAAGGGAGTGAAAACTGGTTTTATGTCTAATTTGAGACATTCCTAAGAGTGTCCCTTTCCTTTATGGCCATGATTGAAAGAAACCAAGAATGTAGGCTTTTTAAATTGCCTTTAGAACTTAAGGATTAGTCATAGGATTGTGTTGAAATCATTCAATCCCCAGAAAAAAAAGTGATTAACATTTAACTTTCTTAATGGGCAATTACTCAACAGCTATGCCAGTGGGTAAATATTTACTCATCATCTATTCCAAAGAGTAAATGCTAACTTGAGTCAAACAGTTACTTGTGTTAGTTCTTTAATAATGGAAAATTGAATTTTATGTAGCTCTGAGAGCTACAATTTCCCGCCAAGTTAAAACCAACTAAAGGACGTTCAGAGCCCTGAAGTGAGCTTAAATTACACATAATTTACTCACCTACTACCCTCCTCCTAAAATCCCCCAAATACTGAAGATTTGTTGTACTTACCACTATTCATTGACATCTGGCAGCTCCAAATCTCACACAGTCAAATATAATAAATCAACTCAGTTTCTCAGTCTATAGGTTTGTGTCAGCCTCTGTTTACCACAAAACTGCCTGTTTCTTGTCATTATGGATGCAAGTCAGGGAATAGGCAAAGCCAAGATTCTGGATAGCTTGTTCTTTGTAATGCACTTGTAATTGTTCCGCCTTAGAATAGGCAGGATGGCTTGGGATAACTTGTCCAGCTTGGAGGGACATGGCAGCTTCTAGTCTCTTTGCTTGTATATGTCTACACTGTACCCAATGGGATTAATTCAAGTATTCCAAACATGCACACATGGACACGCAGAGCATATGGCCTGAAGACTCAGTTAAGGGAATTATGGGCACCATCTTTAAAAATTTGAAGTTCACTGTCCGGCTGACATGACTCAGTGGTTGAGCATTGATCTATGAACCAGGCGTTCATGGTTTAATACCTGGTCAGGGCACATGCCTGGGTTGCAGACTCAATCGATCCCAGGTGTAGGGTGTGCAGGAGGCAAGTGATCAATGATTCTTATCGTTTTTGTTCCTATCTCTCTTTCCCTCTCCCTTCCTCACTGAAATCAATAAAAATATATTTTTTAAAAAAATAAAAATTGTAGTTCACTTTCAACAAGTACATTTTGACCAATAGGCAGGAAATCAGTTGAAAAGTTGAAACATGAACCAAAATTAGAGGTTGAGAATCAGGACAGATGATTTTGATGCAGTATGGCCTACTACACAGAAAGGTCAATGATGTCTGCACACGGAACCACTGAGAGAGGACTGGAGTGTACAGACTTAGAGAAAGAATTCAGGAGTCTGGAACTTGGTGTATTAGTCAGGGTATACTAACTGTGGTACTAATTAATCAAGGTTTATTTCTTGCTCATGTCACATTCCAAGGGGGCTGTGTTCATGCAGACATTCCAAGACCCAAACTCCTTCCATTTTTGGCTTCACTGTCCCCTGGGAACTTCTAGTCTTCTGCCTCCGAATCTGCTATATCCAGCTAGCACAAGAGGCAAAAAAAGAGCATAAAGGATAGCATGGGAAGTTTTGTGGGGCCACCCATATTCTGGCCAGAACTGTCATATGAACCCACAAACATGCAAGCGAAGCTGGGGAGTCTGTGTGCTAAAGATGTAAAGGCAAATGGTTTTGTGTTAAATTAGCCAGTCTGCCACATATGGCCTTAAAAACTTGAGACCATTTGTCTAAAAAAAGGTGGTGGTGGGGGGGAAGGTGTAGGGATTATACTCAGTTGGAAAAGAGAAAAAAAAAGACAGTAGGCAAAGAAACTAGTTAAAACCTAGTGGGATACTCCAGGAGAGGAACCAAGTTAGAGCAGATTCACTTACACTCATAATAAGAGATAAAAATTGTCCTCATTTGGGTTTATTTTGTTCAGGCACAGGCTTTAGAGAGTGAGTTCAACTTACTAAAGCAAAGGATTAGATGAGAGGGAAATGTGCTTTGATTGAGGACCCAGCTGTGTCAGAAAGTAACTGGGAGAGGAAAAGCAGGTGGAGCCCCACTGTGAGCACCTGATTGTGGCAGACTCTGGAGGTGGGCTGTCAAAGGAGAGGTTCCTGGAGCTCCTCATTCACTAGGAAAGTTCAGGGAAGAACAGACTTGACTGAGAGCAGGTACTGAAATGTGCACAGACTGATTTCTGGAAATGTAGGACAATACTGCTCTCTTTTCTCTATTTCTTTTTCTATCTGCGAATGCAGCCCTGTCCCAGTCAGCTCTTTTTGGAGGAGACCTGTGATGAAAGGGAAAGTCTGGCAAGGGTGTAGGGCCTGCCCTACCCAGCAGGTAGCATCAAGGGCCTCCAGTCTGGCGCAGGGCCTGGTGTAGTTCCTAACTGAATTGTGCTCTCCCGCCCCAGCAATTCCCACAGGCTCTCTGGGGTGGACTTTTTTTGTGGCAGTTTCTGGCAGTCCCAAATGTGGCTTGTTGTCAAGCCTCTGGACCAGTGCCCGGGAGCCTGTTGGAAGTCCAGATTCCCAGTCAAGAAGAACAGAATTAAATGGCCAAGTGCCAAGATATTATTTTCCCTCATAATCAAGAACTCTGCTTAGGAAATAAGTTCAACTACTTTATTTCCTTAACTCTTTTTTTAAATCTCCTTTAGAGTGGTGATCGTTAAAAAGGCTTTTTAAAGTGCATCTCCCCCACCTCCCCCAAGAAAACTTTTAGTTAGCAAACACTTATATGGTACTTCCTCTGGGCCTTACGCTATTCTAAGTGCTGTACAGATAATAACTTACTTGATACAACAATCCCATGATATAGGTGCCGTTGTTATTCCTACTTAACAGATGAGAATGTAGAGGTAAGAAAGACTTACTGGTTTACCCACACTCATGCAGCTTATACGTGGTAATACCTGGAATTTGAACCAAGGCCATCCAGTTTCAGAGTTTGTGTTTGTAACTCTACTAAGCTGACTTTTTATATGTTCTTTCCCTCAAAGAAAACATGGGTTGCTTTTATAAAATGGTATAACATATATACAGAAAAATACAATAACTCAATGAATTTTCAGTAAACATACCCAAATTCATTTCCTAACCCAAACAGAATACCACCAGTCCCAGAGGAGACCCTTCACCTCTACTCTGACCTCAGGCATAACCCTTATCCAGACTTTTATCAGCATGGCTTAGTTTGGACTGTGTTTTTTTTAAATTATACACAAGTAGAATCATACATTATGCTTTATTTTGTGTCTGATTTATTTCCTCTGTATCACTTTTATTGCCGAGTATAGTTCAAATTTATTTGTTCTTAATTTCTGTATAGTATTTCAATTTTTGAACATATCACAATTGATTAAGACATTTTATTATTGATGGATGTTTTGCTACTATCCAGTTTGGAATGGTATGAATAGTGCTACTATGTACACATATTTTGGTGAACTCATGGACAGAGATATAGCCTATTTTGTTGAAACTTTTTAGGCTTAAAAAATTGTGAAGATAGTATGGAGAGCTCACACCCAGTTTCCCCTATAATTAACACCTTATATTATCATGGTACATTTGTTGAAATGAATGAACTGATATTGATACCTTATCATTCATGTTAAACAGCAAACACACCGGAGAAAGGAATAAGTGTTAATTTTTCTTCCTTTGTCAAATTGAGGGCCATTAAGTGATTGTTTCAATTAGATTATTCAAATGGACCAGGGGTTGATTGATGACTCTAAAACCAGCAATTTTCAACCTTTTTCATCTTGTGGCACATATAAACTAATTACTAAAATTCTGCACCACACCAAAAATATACTATATTTTTTTACCAATCTGACAAAACATAGGTGTAATTTTGATTCATTCACACTGGATGGCTATTGTTGTGTTGGCTTGTCACTTTTTTATTTGACACTTTAAAGGAAAAGAGGTCAATGCCACTTACTAAATAGGTACTGCATGTTTAAAAATTGTTGTGGCATGCCAGTGTGCCTCTCACACAGCTTGTAAGTTGAAAATCATTGCTTGTTAAAGTCAATCCTACCAGATGATGCAGGGAGTAGTTGCCTGGTGTGAACCTCTGCAACCATCCTCCTTGATCAGGGATTCTTCCAATGTGGCCCAAAGAAGCACACTGGGCCCTAACCGATTTGGCTCAGTGGATAGAGAGTCAGCCTGCAGACTGAAGGGTCCCAGGTTCAGTTCCGGTCAAGGGCATATACCTTGGTTGCAGGCACATCCCAGTAGGGGGTGTGCAAGAGACAGCTGATCAATGTTTCTCTCTCATTGATGTTTCTAACTCTCTATCCCTCTCTCTTCCTCTCCATAAAAAATCAATAATTTTTTTTAAAAGAGGCACACTGGACTCCTGTTAAAATGCCAGTTCTTGGGCTCCATGCCACACTAAGAATCAAAACCTCTGGGGATGGAGGCCAAGAGTGTCTCTTAAATCCTGATAACCTGTGTTCTAGACATAGAAAAGCAAGCCAGTAAATAATGCCTGTAATATGTCAAATCCAGGGGCATCTCATTTTCTGGACTGGGCATCTAGTACTAAGATACTTGTTTAGTTAATGTTGTACTTTCACACACTCAGCAAAATGACAGTCTGTTTATACCAGAGTCTTAAGGAGAATGACTCTTGAATTAGGTTTCCGAAGACCTTGACTAAAAGAGATTGCACTGGAAAACATAAATGATGCAGATGGTCCCCAGTGGGTAAGAAAGCTGAGACAAAGAGCGAGTTAGGGCTCTTGATCCCCTTGGAATCTCAAAAGGAACTTGAATGTCAAAGAGGGTGTGGAGCACAGCAGGAAAAGATCAGTGTGTAAAATATTCCAATGGCAAATTCCAGGAAAGCAGCGGTCAGAGCTAAATGGGACAAGAGACAATACACATTAATTTAAGACAACGCCATCAATTTAGTGGCATGTTTATTGAACTAGCCCTCATGTTCTTTAAAAAAAGCACTGGGGTACAGACCTCTGAATCCCTGCAGGAAACTACAAATTCCTGGGAGGGAGCAGCAACCCCAATCCTGACTTTAATAACAAAAGGCAATTATTTTTAGTATTTTCCAGTAGATCTCAGCTGTCTGGTATTGTCAGACTCTATTCATGGAGAGGTGGAATTTAGAAAGCGTGAAATGAGTGAATGGAGAGAGGAGGAGAAAGGAAGGAAAGGAGGTAGGGGATAAAAGAGGGAAAGAAAGAAAACAATGAGAGTGAGTGGCAGCTTACAAGTTTTTTATTATAATAAAAAAAACAATCAAAACCTTTGGGGATGGAGGCCAAAAGTATTATCCTAAATCTTGATACCTTGTGTTCTAGACAGGTACATTATCTGGCATGATGGACCCCAAGGTAAGGTACCAGTCATCAAATAATAAATGCCAAGATCAAACCTCAAGAAACAAATAGCAGGACTCTAAAACAAGCAATTTGCCAGTCTGGTTTGAGGATACAGGGAAATGTAAAGAAACTAGAGAGAAAGTAGGTCAATGATAAATTCTTGTGGAAACACCTGGGATACCATTGTGGGATCTAGTGTTGTAATTAATTAAGAGGTGGTAAAACTTTGGGAGGTGGTGGCAGGCCTTGGAAGAGAGGAAGGGTATAGAATTTTTCAAGCTCCTTGGAAAACCCAAACTTACAGACTTAACAGATCTGATGGATGAATAGCTTGGCGAAGTAGAGCAATAGCCCCCCTGTCTCTTGCCAATTAGGTTTAGAAAAATCATGGAGAAGTGGGAAGGTTGTTAAGTGGAGACATGACTCTCCAGAGCATTTGTCTTTCATGGGGTTGGGGGCAGTGGAAAGCACAATATTGACAATTACAGGCCAGAAAACTAACTTTAGTTCCCTATCAAAATAAAGAATAAACAGAGGGAAAATACTAAAAGATCCAAAACATGGCAGAATTGTTTACAATGGGCAGCTTATACATCTTAAATTAAGGTAAATGGATTTGATGATGGAAAAGAGCAGTTGTCCTAAAATTACATAATTATTGGATGAGGAAGGAGAACACCATGTCTAGAACTTTAAAAGATGTTTCTATAGTGTCTTAGTAAATCTTGCTTAAAAACTCATTGAATTTGTCTGCACACTAGCAATCTCAGATTTTTAAGTGGCTTAAGGAGCATAGTCTGCAAATGATAACACAGAAATATTTCAGCCTGGGAGGATCACAACTTCTTATTTTTTTAAAGGGTTTGCTGTTACTGCTGCTTCAACTGACCTCACCCTCATATTCTGGGAAAAGAGCAAAAAGCCAAAAGCTCTTTTTAGCACTGTGAGAGAGATCAGCTTCTTTAACATAAAAGGAAATTTAAACTCAGAGGCGTTAAGTCACTGTTTAAAGTAACAAAGCTTATTTAAAAACACAAATCAAATATCCAACTGCTGTTATTTAAATTTGAGAATTGCTTTCCATTGATTCTCATATAAATTGGATTTTAAATTGCAAATGTGAGGTACCCCTGCATGACAGGTAGGAAGCAGGACCAGACACCAAGTCCCCTGGGGAGTTCATAGCTATTGGCTAGGACAGCAAACATAATTGGCCCTTCTGAATAATGAAAGCTAGGATTCTTAAGTAATTGATCACACACACACCTAGAGAATGAAACCTATGTGATTCATAAGGTGTTCCTTGATACACTAAGAGGTAATCTTGAAATCATTTTAGAGTCTTCCCAGGAAAGCAATCTAAATACTGAGAATTGATAAGAGAGAGAAGGGATGAAGAGCACAGCTTTCTTCCACTGGGCCTTTGGTCTTTGGTGGTAACTAAAGATGCCTCCTGACATTCATTAGGAACTGGGTTCAGGTAGGCCTCTGTGGACGAAAAGGCAAATTGCTCAACTGGAGATGGCCCAGTACACTTTAACAAAGTAGACTCTAGGTGGTGAAACTCTACTAGAGAAAGGTAGTGTATTTGCTATAGATTAGAAAAGAGATGTCTTGGTGAGGTATCTATGGGCTTGCATGAAGTAATATGGAGTGGCCTAGCATTGATGCTATAAGTTCCCTGCTGTTTGCCCTGCATGTCAACTTTTACCTTTCTCTCTCTTCGACAGTATTTAAGGAAAGAAAAAATTCAAACAGAAAACTCTTTACATTTCTTTAAGTGTGGTCTCTTCTGTGTTTTGGTGGTGGTGGTGGGGTTTAGAACATAAGGCTATTTGGCAACAACCCAGCTACTGTTAACATGACAAACTAAACTTTTAATTTCCATTCTTACATACATTTGCACATATACTTACATTTCTTTTCTGAGGAATTTAGCAACAGTGATTGCAGACTTGGGGGTTTAAATCAAGATAAAATATTTTCTTTCTTTCTGAAGAGCAGGATACAAGAAATATGTTGGCAGAGTGCCAGAATAGTCTCAGACAAAACATGCTGGCTTCATTTGGGGACACTGAATTGATACTTGTAACCATTTCAAACTTCTCTCCAAGATATTTCAGAGCTCAGAAAATAGAACAAAAGGAATTTGCTTTCTTTTTTTTTCTCTTCTAGAGTCCATAGCTTCTCACGAATGTCTGCCAAACCTACTATATAGTTAGACACTTATTCAGTCATTCCCATTCCCATTATTAATGGCTCAAACAAAGAACATAATAAAATATATTTATAAATGCTAAGAGATATTTCTGTGACTTCACACCATGGCTCAACACCATCCTAATGTTTTAGTTCTAATTCCTATTGACACCCAAAATTAGAGTGAGAGTGAGAGGGACACATTTTAATAAGATACTAGAAATTTCTGCTAGCAGTGGAGAGCTACGAGAGGTGATGGGCAGAGTGGCCAGCTGAGGCAAGCAGAAGCAAGCTACTCGTGCATGATTTCATGTGCGCTGGGCCTCTAGTATTGTTAATATTATTTTAATAGAGTTAAAAGATATTGGTCAAGTTAACAATAGTGTACAAATATAAGATAACACATTTTATGTATGTACAAATATATGTTCATAAATATATCTCCAGATATGGGATATTTATATCAAGAGAAAGTCATGTGATGGGTACATCACAATGGGTAAAAGACTAACTTAACCCTTTCCCCGTCTATGTGGAAATCTGTTCTTATGTTAGTTTTCTAGCTCTGTTGCCCTGGAAACCTGGTGGAGATTGAATGTCACCTGTGTTACCAGACAATACTGCTTATAGTAGAAAGGACCTGATTGGTAGATTGCTTCTAGTGCAGCAGGATTGTAACTGAATCTGAATACCTGGTAGGACACTATAGCTTTGGACTTCCCTGAATGTGGGACTCTTGGTACTGGAATGTCCCTTCTGGTGTTCCTGGAAACTATAGTTGCTTATAAGAGATATTAGATCCAGGCAACTTCTAAGCCAAGATGGGTCATGTAATATTTTATGTACTCTTGTCTATTTGCATCTGAATTGCCACTTGGGGGGCCAGAGATGAGCCTCTGGACAGCACGTGGGGTCCTGAAAGGACCACCACAGATGGGGGGTGCCTGAAGCTGGCCTGCTGTCCAGTGGTGGTTTCTAACCAGTTTACTTCTGAATAGACTCACACCAATGGTGGCCTATGGTAGTCTTGGGAGTCAGAATGTTTTCTGAACCAACAAAAGCCCCTGGTAACCCTTAGAGTACATGAAGGTAGGTATGCTCTCTGCACTTGATGGGGCTGATGTTATATGTTTTCTAATTGTCAGGTTTCAGAACCCATGCTGGTCTAGCCCTTCACATCTCAGTTTGCAGTAATTCATTTCTCTATCCTCAGAAGATATTCAGAATCCATTTCCATTAAAAACGACCCTGTTGATTTATTTTCCATGAACAAAAGTGATCAGTTGGAAGGGCTGAAAGGATTTCCACTCTCAGTTTTTGTAAGTTTTATGTTTCCTCTTTATGGAGGGATTCATTCTGTTTTTAAATCTCTCAAATAACTCACACTCCTAGAAGCCTGCTAACATACATGCTTCCGATGACTGGAACAGCTTTTCAGAGTTTCATTTGATTCAGTATAGTCAGCTCTGCTGC
Source organism: Antrozous pallidus (assembly GCA_027563665.1). Lineage (NCBI taxonomy): Eukaryota > Metazoa > Chordata > Mammalia > Chiroptera > Vespertilionidae > Antrozous > Antrozous pallidus. Next base: position 135,250,890 of record CM050509.1, on the reverse strand, counting down.
TTTTTGTGGACTCATTAGTAACAGTTCATACTGAGACTCCTCAGTTAGCAGGATGGGCTTGACAGTAGGAGTTCAATATTAACATTTATTGAGCACTTATGAGTGCAGAATTGCTCCAAGTGCTTTACATTTATTAACATCTAAACAACCACCCTATAAGGTAGGGACTATTATTTATTATCCCCATTTTAAATATGAGGCAACTGAGGCACAAAACATGTTAAATGACTTCCCTCGGGGCCACACAGCTCATACTGGTAAGTAGTAGGCCTCGGGAGTCAAGTTTTTTAACTCTGTGGAAAGCTTTCCCTCTGAGTATTATAATGAAGGCAGGATTTTGTCCAGCCTCAGGGAGTTGAGGGTTGAGGCTCTTAAATAGTGTCCTTAGTGGTCCTTGGTATACTTGATAGATACATATAGCAGGTTCCTAAATGACTAAGCAGAAGGTAGAAGATGTTTTAGTTTCCTGCTTCATAGAGGCAAGTGGAGACACCCACCACATTAGAATCACTCATCCATCTAGCAATCACTAAGCACCTATTCTTAAACAGTGTGGTTGCTGTGAATGGTACAGTGAACCAAAGGGCCCCAATTGCCTGCCCTTAAAGAGATTCCCTCTTGGTGTATGTCCTGATCACATTCTCTTATCCACAAAGACGACAAAGAGGAGAATAGGGGATAGAAAAATACATACAAAAAGGCAGGGAAAGAGGAGGAAGGAGAAATGTCCCAGGGTTTTCTGTTACTCCCCATAAGGAATTTTCTGTTTTCTAGCATGACCTTGCCATACCACCATCCACCAAACAAAGTCTAATCACTGATAATAACATCCAATATAACTTTCTGCTATTCAATAGGGTAGCTCCTAGTAATATGTGGCTATTGAGAACTTAAAGTGTGTTTAGTGTGACTAAAGAACTGAATTTTAAATTGTATTTAATTAATTAAAATTTAACTATAAATAGCCATATGTAGCTAATGGCTTCTGTAGTGGACTGCACAGTCCTATAACTTCCCTACCCTGAACATGGCATTAAGACCTCTCTTCCCAACTTGGTCTAGGTTATTCTAAGTTCCTAAATTTCACTACAAAAAGGTGACCATAGCTATAGCTTTCAAATGTTCGCTGTTGGATTAAACTTAAATCCATGAACATGGGCTGTAAGCCCCCATATTCATTCAGTCTTTCTCTTCAGAATTGAATTTCTTCCCACTGTTGCTTACTTTGAACACGTTTCCAGGTAGCTAAGTAAAACACAAGCTACTTAAAAATCATGTTGTTTTTTTTTTTTTGAGGCAAGTAGAATGTAAGAGAAAGGGCAGGAGGGGAGTAAAAGAAAGGCTGATATTGTAGCATCCTACCAATCTTTGTTTCTACAGCTCAGCAGCCTTGAAAGAGAACATTAAGATATCTTTTACTCTCTGGATTGGCTTCCCAGAGAGATGGAGACACAAATGAAAGCCTGCTTTGTGCAGTTACACTGTGACTGCAGAGACAATGAAAAGACTTTTTTTTAAATGTAAGTGTGTGTGTGTGTGTGTGTGTGTGTGTGTGTGTGTGTGTGTGTGTGTGTGTGTGTTGAAGCCCTTGTCACTACAGAGTAATCTCACAATTAGCTACTGTTCACCTTCTTGGCTCCAGACTTTCTAAAAATAATTATGATAGTAACTTTAAAAAAAAATCTCCTGCCTACACTGAGGGAAATTTCTTGGATTCTAAAGGATTTAACAAACAGTACCCAAAGCCTTGGGCCCTAACTGACCTAATCATCTTGAAACCTGAGCAGTTTTTAAAGACCGAATCAGATATGGAGCACCCTTCACTGAAACCCTGACCATTGGGCTTTGGCCAAGGTTCAGTTGGGATGCACCAGCCCAGTCAGGATTCTATTGGATTGGTCATTGCCCATGCCATGCAGTTATTAAGTATTATGAATATCATCACTGAGTTTCTGGGCTGTGCCAAGGCTCCAGGAAATGAAACTATTTCAGTGAGTCACCCCATCATTGATTTATTTAACACCAAATTGAGTTAGACTGTGAAAGAGACAGATATCCAAACAAGCAATTACCTTATGGAAAAGTTTGAGCCAATGCTAAAATGCAAGTGTTTATAAAAAGCTGTGGGAGGCCAGAGGAGGAAATCATTACTTTGACATGTGGGTATCAGGGAAGTTGGAAGAAAGTGATATTTGATCTGGCTCTTGAAAGATGAGTAGAAGTTCACCAGGACATAAGGCCCTTTAGGCAGACCATGCAGTAAGTAGAAAAGCTAAAAGGGACAAAATATCAGAAAGCAGAATTATAGGTACAAAGTGTTTGGAGCATAGAGTTTGGGTGGTGGTTGTTGGGGAGGTGGTACAATAGATTAAGTGGGGACTCTATGTTGGTGTTATATTCAGAAGTGCTTTGAATGCATGTCATGCCAGAAAGTAGATTTAATTCTATAAGCAACAGAAATTCAGTAAAGTTTATTTTAGCATTATAAGTGATGGTGGGGTTTGATTTGAAGAAAGATGCCTTCTATAGCCATGTGATCCAGTGACCAGTGTCAGGAAAACCAGTGAGGATGCAACAGTGAACATGAAAATTAATGGGGACCATTGGCCTGTAGCAGTAGCTGAGGCAATGGAAAGAAAGGAATGGATGGAGTTGAGAGCCATGGCAAGATAGGATCAACAGCAATTGGCTATTGGATTTGGAAGACAAGTAGGAGATGAGGATGATTCTGCGGATTCCAGCTCAGTGGACCTGGATATTCTTTTTTAAAATTTCTTTATTGATTATACTGTTATATATGTGTCCTTATTCCCTCATTACCCCCCATCTTCTCCCTCATGCCCTCACCCCGCTGTGGTCTGCACTCATTGGTTAGGTCTATATGCATGCATACAAGTCTTTTGGTTGATCTCTCCCCCTTACTCCCACCCACCCCTACCTTCCCTCTGAGGTTTAATGGTCTCATCTATGTTTCTCTGTCTCTGGATCTATTTTTGTTCATTAGTTTATGAGGATATTCTTAGCTAAGTTGTAGCAGCCTTGGGTGAAAATGGGATGCTCAGCTCTGGACAGAAGACTTTTGAGATGCTTACTCCAGAACACAGTTGGAAATTCATCAGCATGTTATTCCAGCCCTGTTGGGCATAACGACTTCTCTCTATCAGTTCTTTTTGAGTTTTTAATGATCTGTTATATTCTATTGACTTTCCTTATTCATTATACGATCAAATAATCCAGGTCCCATGGTGGCTGCAGAGTTTCTACTTAAGAAATACCTAAAGCCTGGCTGAAAGGAGGCTTCTCTGGATGCTGTATTGCATAGGGAGTTCATTGCTCTTTTTTAAAAAAATATATTTTATTGATTTTTTACAGAGTGGAAGGGAGAGGGATAGAAAGTCAGAAACATCGATGAGAGAGAGACATCGATCAGCTGCCTCTTGCACACCCCCTACTGGGGATGTGCCCGCAGCCAAGGTACGTGCCCTTGCCGGAATCGAACCTGGGACCCTTCAGTCCGCAGTCCGACGCTCTATCCACTGAGCCAAACCGGTCTCGGCTCATTGCTCTTAACATAATTGCATATTGTGTGTCTATAAAAACAGGACAAGGAGAAAGAACAAAACTGAAATAAAATATTACAGGAATACTATCAAAACATAATTCTTTACTTCTTACATGAGTGATGTCATCCACTGCCAAGGACTGATCACAGAGTGTAACAAAACAAGCACGATTAATGAAAATGTATAGCCCAAACCGGTTTGGCTCAGTGGATAGAGCGTCGGCCTGCAGACTGAAAGGTCCCAAGTTCGATTCCCGTCAAGGGCATGTACCTTGACTGTGGGCACATCCCCAGTAGGGGGTGTGCAAGAGGCAGCTGATCAATGTTTCTCTCTCATTGATGTTTCTGACTTTCTATACCTCTTCCTTCCTCTCTGTGAAAAATCAATACAATATATTATAAAAAATGAAAATGTATAGCTACATACTTGTTCTCATTCAAAATGATACTTGAATGGGTTTATAGCATTATTATTTTTTATTTCGCTGGGTTTTGGTAGGAGTCTGGTGGAGATTTGGAGAGTTTAACATTCCTCCATGCTATCTTTTGGAGCCACCATGATAAAGACTTTATTCCAATATATCAGACTGAACAATTTCTCCTCTGACATACAAATTCGTCCATTTGTGGCTGTATTGCTTTTTGAAGAACCTGTTTCAACTACAGAGGTTTAGCTACTGGAGCTTTACTTGTTTTACTGGGTTGGATTCTACATCTATTGAACTGTTGCTCTCATGAATCATTCACAGGATATAGCCAAAGTAATGTAACTTTGTCCCTCTTTATTAAGGCTTTTATTCCCCCTTGTCTGGGCAGAGATAACACTTGCCTCTGGCCAGGCTGTGAGAAGTCATTGTATGCAGTGAATTTAGATACCTTCCTGGGTCTGTGATCTGCAAACTTCATTCTGTGTAATCACATAGATCTGTAACCACTACTCATGTATGAACTTCGGTGAAGTCTGCTAAAGATTACAGCAGATATGCCCGTTTAGAAACTTTTACGGGCTACTGTTTTGTTTCAGGATGGCTGGCGGAACCACAAATTGAGCTTAAGATGTATCTTGAAACCCTTTAGCCATGCCCCGCATTTGATCAGCATCAGTCAACTCCTTTGAAAGTTATCATGAAACAAATAGGGGAGATAAAAGCAAAATGCTGAGTGGCTAAGGTGAAACAGACCCCTTGTTTTGGTTGGTTATTTGATCTCAAACCATATCCTGTCATTAGGCACATTGTCAGATTTAAGAACTAATTCCAGACTTCCATTTATATGAGGGACACAATAGAAGGCAGGGGGAACTCATACAATTCATTAGATTCCTTCCCACCCTCCATTTTCCTTTCCCTTGTTCTAGAGGCACCTCTCACATTCAGGCCTAAGTCTGTGCCTGCAGTGAAGCACATAAGGACCTAGAATCAGTGGGCAAACTGATTTTAGATAGCCTCCAGCTTTTAGCCCTCCCGTTACTAAAACAAAGTACTTGATGTCCTGTTTGTTTTCTAAAGTACAGAAGAACTGTCAAAGGGAAAAATACTTCTTTTTTAAAGTTTTTCTTTTTACCTAATGGAAACTTGCCTGGATTTTTCATAATAAAATAGGCTTAGCAATTTTAAATTAGAAATTTCGGGAAGATTGTAGGGCAAAACTCTCAAACTTCTCATATTTTACGCAAACTAGAGCCAAATTCTTAGAAGAAGAGTCGAGAGAGCCTTTATCAGGTTAGGAACTATTGTTTTCACCAGCAGAGAGTCCTCTCTTTATTCCCTTCTAAATATGTAGAGTGTGTCTTATTGGGAGTAAAAGTCAGGGTCTTTAAATACAGACTATCCAGCTATCCACGCTGTGGACCCTTGCTAGATTTATGTGTTCTCTAGGAGTATAGACACAGCCAGTTAGAGAACTGTCAGGAAAGCAAATGTAAATCTCAGTTGCTGTTTAGATCCTATGCATTTGAAGTAAACTAGAATCTAACTTCTGGGAAAGCATAAATGCATAGTTGATCAATGAGATTCAACAACAGTTTCTTCTAGGATTGTTTCTGCCCAGCATTTTAATATGAAAATTTTCAAACAGGCAGCACAGTTTTGCCAAAGGACCCAGCATCGCCTAACTGGAACAGATAGCAGGAATTGGATTCAGATGGATTCAGACACCAAATTTACTTTGTGTATTTCCCCATGATTTTTTTCTTATTTTTTCCAATTTTTATTTAATGCTATCATATCATCTTTCCAACAATAAGTACATATAAATGCCCTCCTTCACTTTCTTTTAAAAAAATATTCCCCATGAATTTTAGGTGCTTTTTATTATTGTGAAAACATGATTGTTCATCTTGTTGAAATACACAAACACTGCCTTCTGGCACGTTAAACATCACATGTTTGAAGCATGTTCTCTCCTACCCCTTCTCCCAGATTCTGCCAGTCAGCCCTCCATGTTCCCACTTCCCAGACCCCAAATTTCAGACCCACCTTTGATGTTCCCTGTTTTCTTCTCCATGTACAATGGGATCCTGATGGGTCCCTTGGAAACATCTTTCCCAGGCTTCTCTTCTTTTAGTTGCCGCTGCCCTACTGCTCAGAAATTTGTTGAGTGTTATTTCTATGCCAGAATGCATGAAAAATACTTTCTACACATTATCACATTTAATCCTCACTGCAATCCAATGAGGAAGGTCATTATTAGCCCTATTTTACAGATGAGAAAATAGATCCATATTACTTTATGCCCGGATTACTGTACTATTCTCCATTGCACCCTGGAAATATCTAGAATCTTCCCATTTCTGGCCCATTGCTCCCCATGCTTTATGTGCCTTCCTCCTCTTCTTTAGCCATCCAAATTCTGCTCTTTTCTCCAGGCCAGCCCTGGCTCCCACAGCTGGAAATGATCTCTCCTTCAATTATAGCTCTAACTGTCTGTACCACTCCCTTGGTTACCCTCAAACACAGCCTTCCAATCATTTTTTCCCCTATGTGCATGTCTTATCTCCCAAACTAGATTATAGCCTCGGAGCTGCCTGTGCATAATAGGTAAACTGTATAGATTGGTTATTTTTCAAAAGTAACCACTCTTCCACACATTTCATAGTAATGATGCAATAATGATTGCACAAAAAAGTACTTGTCCTAAGAGGGAAATGAGGGGGGGGGGGCGCATCTCACCGTCCATCTTTACTGTGGTATTCCAGTGCTTCCAAGTTCCAGGTTCAAGATCTAAATGGCTATTTTTACTAAAATAATCACTCCTCCAAATTTGGTTTATTTGTGGAGCCTGGCTTCATTTCCTTTAGACCTTCCACTTGTTCTGACTGTCATAATGTTTTGAACAAGAGCTTTTTCCTTCTGACTTTGCCTATGATGAAAGCAGCATTTTTGGGCCCCCTTTTTAGAGCTTGAGAAACTGAATTTATGAAGGAACATCTAATGGCAGCAACAGGGAAAACACAATCCCTGGTGTCCGGCTTCAACCCAGTTTTATGTTTTCAACACACCTCCACTTCTTTTTTTCATAATTTCCTATAAGAGAACAACCCTTCCCCTTCACAGTACATTCACTTCAGTTGGTTCCTCTTGAGATAGACTTTTATTTTTTTAACTATATATATTTTTTATTTCAGAGAGGAAGGAAGAGGGAGAGAGAGATAGAAACATCCATGATGAGAGAATCATGGACTGGCTGCCTCCTGTAAGCCCCCCACTGGGGATCAAGCCCACAACCTGGGCATGTGCCCTTGGCCAGAATGAAACCTGGGACCTTTCAGTTCACAGGCTGATGCTCTATCCACAGATCCAAACCGGCTAGGGCTTGAGATAGACTTTTAAAGAAATGTCAATTGACTGTGGCACCTAGGTGAATACTGAAGAGTGCAGTTAAGCTCTAAGGACTTGCACTTTGGATAATGCTTGACTGGATCATTCTAACCAATGGGTCTATTGAAGACAACTAAAAATACTGGATAAAATATAAAGAAGCTTCAGATCCATCAGCTCCTGTGAAATGGAATGAATTAATGGGTTTATATGGTTAATCTGCTAGTAAACCTTCCATTTTATTCAATATACACTTCCTTTGGGGGAATGGGATCAGAAATATAGTGTTTGGTTTATTCTTGTGAGACTAAAAGAGGTGCCTGGTATCACTTAGTATCAATTGGGGTGGGGAAGTGGTGTTAAAATGCTGAGCATTCTCCATAAGAAGGTTTGCATTGTTAAGAAATGATATGGAGAGAGGGAGCAGATGAGTGATAGCTGTAAGTAGTGGCCCTCCCTTTTCAGAGGCACAGAGCTGTTGACAGAACAAATAATCACATCTAAAAGACTTTGAAGCTCCCTGCATGGTCAGCAGACCAGGGGCCACAAGGCCCAGCCTTAAATGCTGGAATTAGTTCAGAGAGCAGAAGGAAAGACTTGCCTTTTCTTGAAGCCAAAACCAATCTGAAACCATAGAACCTCAGCCTGAGGGCTAGGCAAAATGCTTGCTTTTGAAACCTGAGCTCTTGTTGCTTTGGGGGAGGGGGTGTTGAAGAGATTGGTGTCTGTTCCACTTGTACAAGCAAACCTTCCGATAATTTTGACCCCTCAAAAATTACAAAATCCTTTCATCACAGCAGGTTACATTTTCTAAGCATACAGCTTTGACTTTTAACTGATTGTAGGTGTATTGTTAGGACTCCAGAACCCATCCTTAATATGTGTTTGTTTCATTCCAATGTTTTATGTATTAAGTGTCAACAATCTCCACTCATGTTATCTCATGTTTGAAAATGAACTCAGGAAATCCCAAAATGAAGATCCTCCCCCACCCCCCCGCTTGGCAATTTCCCATCTTTGTGTGATAAAGGATTTTAGTAACAACCAAGTACAGCATTAGGCATATGAGGGGTCTGTAGGTCTATGGGTCTGTGGGTCTTTTTATCAGGGTATTATGGTAATCCAGGCTTTCTTCCAAAGAAGTCGCAGTGCTATTTTTTTTAAATGCACCATATCACATCAAATCCACTCTTCCTCCTGTGTTCTATCTTTGTGCTTAAGGATAAAACCATTAATTAACTCGATCTTCTCTAAATGGCTTCTTAGTCTAATATTAATTCCTCCACAATTCCTTTTTAATATGCCCCCTCTTTGGCATTTGTCTTCACTCATCTCAGGGCAGGCTTTTGGCATTTTGTCCTGATCTCCATGAGCCTGTCATTCCTGTCTTCTAAAACCACACTGGTTCCAACTGATTCATCTGGCATTCCTGGTTCTTCATCATCTGTTCTCTTTGAACTTCTCCAACTTCATCTGTCAGAACTTCCCTCCTTTTGCCTCCTTTACCATTCCTGAAACACCATGCACCTATCTACATCCTTTTCTTGCCACAGGCTGTTTCCATCATCTGCAATGCTTTCTCTCCCTTCTCTACTGATAAAATACTCCTTATCTATCATGGTTTATCTTACATGTCAATGCATGGAAACCTTACCTTTACCTCCAAAGGCAGAACTCATCACTCTTTTTAAAAAATATATTTTATTGATTTTTCACAAAGAGGAAGGGACAGGGATAGAAAGTCAGAAACATCGATGAGAAAGAAACATTGATCAGCTGCCTCTTGTACAGCTCCTACTGGGGAGGTGCCTGCAGCCAAGGTACATGCCCTTGACCGGGCTCGAACTCAGGACCTTTCAGTCCGTAGGCTGACGCTCTATCCGCTGAGCCAAACCAGTTTCGGCAGAACTTATCACTCTTTCTTTACACTATACTTCTGGAGCCCTTTATTGTGAACTCAATTTCAGTATTTATTTCAGTCTGAAATAATTAACTAACTAGGGAAACTAGTTAAGTATCTCATTTGTGCTAGACAGCAAGCCCTTTGAGCCCAGGGATGATGTCTCATTTGTCTCTGGGCCCTGCTATGACACCTAGCAATTGGCCTGACACTAAGGAGAGCTCAATAATTGAACTGAGTGAATGATATTCATTTGTTGGAGGTAAAGAGAATTTAGCATCTACTGCTGTAGGACAGAAAAGGGATTTATTTGTCCACAGTTATTCAAATGACGAATCAAGTCAATGACACTGTCACTTTTGACACAGTCCTCAGTGGCTGGGTTGATGCCTCCTCTTCTAAGATCCTGGTCCTAGGTGTTCAGTTGCCATTTGTTATTTTATACATTGGAGAGGGAACTCTATGTATGTGCATCTGTGGCAAGAACTTGGGAAGCAGGTAAATGATCCCTGTCTGTGTGAGGCTCTTTTTACTCTGAAATACAGTGTTAGCCACAAATGTACAGGCATACTTGGTTTTATTGAACTTCACTTTATTGCAGTTTTTACAGCTGGAAGTTTTGTGACAACCGCACATCAATCAAGGCGATTGTTGCCATTTTTCTCACAGGCACAGATAATGGTTAGCATTTTATAGCAATAAAGTCTTTTTGATTAAGTTATGTACATTGTTTTTTTAGACATAATGCTATTGCATACTTAATAGACTACAATGTAGTGTAAACATAACATTCATATGCACTGGGAAACAAAATTTTGTGTAATTCGCTTTATTACAATATTTGCTTTGTTGTAGTTGTCTGGAATTAAACCTATAATATCTTCAAGATATGCTGTACTCAAATTTAATAGGTAATAAACAGTGATATTAATTTTAACACTGTATTTTAGCCTGATGTATCCAAACTATTACCATTTCAGAATGCAAGCAATATTTAAAAATTATTGTTTCATATTTTTGTACGAAGTCATCAAAATCAGGTGTGCATTGCATACTTACACACATCTAAATTCAAATGCTAAATTTTCTTCAGAAATATTTGATCTGTGTCTATATTTCACAAAATGTACACCTGACAAGGTAGAGTCACATATCTAAGTTCTTCCAAATGTGTTAAAAACCTTTCCAGTAATTGAATTTATCAGCAGCTTTGAAATTTAAACTTAATTAATTAAAATAAAATAAAGTTTTAAAATTCCATTTCTCAGCACTTCTAGTTTTATTTTAGGCTAGAGTCCTGGTGCAGGGGTGGGGGGTTGGGGTGGAAGGGCGTCTCTCAGCCCGGCTTGTGCCCTCTCACAATTCAGGACCCCTCAGATAGGGTCCCTAGGCCTGATGGGCAATCATGGCCTCTCTGGGGCTTTTCTTCCCCCAGCTGCCAGCAGCTGGCCCCACCCCCACTGCTGACACTGCTTGCCATCTGTGTGGCACTGGCCCCACCCCACCCCCGTCATCTCCCTCTGCCAGTGACAGGTGTGGGGTGCATTCACTTGGCTGGCCTGGGCCTCCCTCTGCAGGGTTATCACTGGCCAATCCAACACACCCACCACAGTGTCACTGGCAGGTGGCCTGGCGGAGCTCCCCCATTAATCACCAGGCAGAGGATGGCCTGGGCCTCCCTTTGCGGAGTGATTAATTATGGGGCAATGGTGGGGCCCCCTGACCAATGGAATCATACCTGCTTTGGCTGGCTTGGCACCAGTGCGTGTCATAGTGTGGTTGTCCAGAAAGTCGTCCAGGCGGTCGTTCAGCTGTTCGGTAGTTCGGTCTATTTGAATATTATGCTTTTATTATTATAGATGCTCAATAGCCACATGTGGCTAGTGTCTACCATTCTGAAACTTGCAGCCCTAGGATACAAAGATTACTAAGTATCATTTAGCTCATTCCTCTGCTCCTACAACTGAATTTAAAAAATAACTAAGTGTGATGGGGAGAGTTATTAGAGAACTCTGATTAGCAAGCATTGCCATGAAGTCCTTCATGAAACTGGAGTCTGCTGGTGACTTCCCGGGACTGCCATGAAAGATAATAGGGTGCTATTGAGGAAGCAGTTGAAAATCCAGGCATGAAACAACCCATGTAATTCTCAGGCTTGTTGGCCAGGCTGGATTGTGGATTGGGGTCTGGGTCTGCACAGTAGCTGGTCCTGTCACACCATGCTGATCTGTGCTTCCTTCTGTAGTCAATGTCTACACCAGCATCTGACAATATTTGTGTCAACTGCATGTGTTGGTGGCATGTTTTATCAGCAGCAGCACTGGAATAACAATTTTATATGATCACAACTTTTATCAGATTAGAACATATTTGAAGTTTCAGTGCTTAACCACTTTTGAGTGATCAAATATGTGGAAAATGCATTTTTCAGTCAATAGCTTATTTTCCAAATCCAAAATAGTTGAATATATTTTCCCCCTTCTTTCAGGTCTCCCATTGAATGACACCTCAGAGACCAATTTAAAGCTTGAGAATTTAGAGCAAAAATATTTTGGAACAAATAAAAATGAGGTGTGTCTCCTAACCTAGTATCTAACCACCTGTACCTCATGCAAAACCATAAAACATTCAGCATTACTTATTTATAATAGAAAATCAAGGTTAGGAATTGATTTTCCCAGAATTCTGTGAGGGTGAGGCATGGCCCTGTGGCTGGCTCTGATGTAAGATTTGAGGCCTAAGGGGAAACTGAAATGACTTTAGACCTTTAAGGGTTTTGAAACAGGTGCAGTCCCTCTTCGTGCCCTCCAGGAAGTGTACTGTCCACAGTTGGATGAGTGGTTCAGCAGAAGTTCACTGAGCTCTTGGATGAAAATGGCAAATTTCTCCCTAAATGAGCTTATTATCTGCTGCTGTTGGGTGCAAGGCATCCTTCAGCTATAGCGGGAATTACAGCTTCCATCTGTTCCCTAATGTGAAAAATGTGTGCAGGCCTTTTTGCTACCAAGCTCCATGAACTTTAGACATTCAGATCTGCTGACATATTTGAGTCACGGCCCTCAGAATGTCTTTTGTCAATTATTTCATTACATATCCAAATAACCATACTGAGGGTGGTCTGGATTTGTGGTCTGTAACAGTGTGGGGCTGACACATTTCTTGACCTTGGGACTATCTGTTTTTTGGCTTTGTTTAGGCGTCAATGATATATAAGTACTCAGTATCTTTAATAACTATTACTTTTTGAAGTTAACACAATGCCGCCAATCTGAAAAATTCTTGGGCACAGTTACAGCCAAATCCACATCATTAATTCTTGGCTTCTTCCCAACATCTCCAGTCTTTCACCTTGCTCCATCGTTTTGCTCAGACAAATCAAATATTGCTTTGTGCTTAGAGAGCAACTTTCATCAGAAAATTGCAAGGCCTCTGTAAACTTTTATTTCTCTAAGTACAAATAAATATCCTCAGAGAGCTCTGCATACTTAAGTGTGTTTATTCATACTGGTTTTTTTCAAAGGGCAAGAAAAATTATGGCTTTCTATGTATTCACTTTGGAATATAGACATGTAATGTGCAGAATTAAATTTGACTTGACGTATTTAATAAATATCCCTTGAGTAAATGATTAGATATAGAGTCAGGTATGCTCTTGAGAACATGGCCAAGCATTAATTTCTTCTACTAATTTTATATACTTGAACATTTTCAGAGTTACATCCTGTATATTAGATGGAGAAATTGTTTTAATCAACTAATAACTGTTTCTAACTGTTACCAGGAAGAGAAATGCTGACTAAATGTCAGGCAGGATTAACTCACCAACTGAAAAATAGAGTCAGTTATTTAAGACTTAGCTCATGATTTGTTGAGTTTACACAATTCCACCAATTTACTTCTACTACATTGACCCATTCTGTATTATATCTCACTGCTAAGTGCCCTTGTGGCAGAGGCAATGCTGTGTTTACCCAATCCATTTTCTTTTCTTCCCAGGTATACAGACTACATTTCCCTGGATTCCTTATGGTCAGGTGGAACCCTGTGACTGAGTTCTGACCAATGAGATGTGAACAGAAGTAATGGAATCCTCATTCAACCCTGGCCTTGAAATCTTTCCTTCTAGTTTTCCATACACTCTCTCTTTCTTAGCTTGTTAGATAGGGGCAGAAAATTGGGTGGAGGACCCGGGGCTTTGGGGGATGATTGGACTACAATATAGTATGAATTTAGTTCCCTAAACAACTGCATGGAGCAGAGCATCTCAGCTGAACTGCCTTGGGTGTGACATCAGCAAGAAATTAAACTTTGTTGTATAAAGCCAGTGAGATTTGGGGATTGTTACACCAGTTAGCACACCCTAACTAATATTTGTATAAATGTAGCAGAAAATCAATACTCTCCTTATATACATTCTACAAATTGCAAGGGGTCGTGGAACATGCAGAACACATTGCTGGAGTTTAACAGTAGGTTGTGAAAATGTGTAACCAGTGAGCCATGTGGCTCTCTGATCACCATGTCCAATTAAGCAACATGGTTACCGTGATATTCTGGTTTGAGTCAGCCTTTTATCTGGGGCAGATGCAACCATGGAGAGTTTCATGTTGTGAAAACTGATCATTTCAGTAAGTGGCTTCTCCAGAGGAGGGAGGAGAGGGTGCAGAAATCCATATAAATTATCAAGAAACTTCAATATTTAGCTTCATTTTTTCACTGAGAGAACTTCCCTAACCTACAGCCATGTCTGGGTTGCTCACTTCTAATGCCTAATATCCTACGTCTAGTAATGTCTAGCTCTTGATCTGAAAGCTTCCTCTCTAGACCATATGTCTTAGAGGGCAGAGGCCATTTCAACTTGGTTCACTATTTTATCCCCAGTGTTCTTCCCATTGCCTCGCACATACATGTTGACTGAATGATTAAGGGAATGAATGACGATGTAATTTGTTTATCAGGCATGAGCAATAGCCTTAGGATCATTCATGAGCAAGTGAGACAGGCTGGAATGCTTTTAATTCTCTGATTAGAAATAGGAAACTTAAGGAAGTAAACGGACTTAACTTTGTCAAGAGTCAAAATACAAATCAGTATTAGAAACAAAAACAGTTTCCACTTTCAGTTTTTATTTTATTAACCACCATGAGTTTTTTAAGAGCTGGAGTTCAATTAATTAATGTCTCAAGTCCATTAGTGAAAACATTCAAGAACAAATATATAGGTAGCAATTAGCGCCAGATCACTTTGTTTATGAACCAGGACAGATCTTGATGGTTTACTCTTTCATGAATTCATTTGCCAAACATTTATTGAGCTGACTCCAGGACAGAACCTGGTTCTAGATTCTGGAACAAATGGTACACAAGACAAAAAATGACCCAGCTCTCAAGGAAGTTCCAGTCAAGTGGAGAACAGATATGAGAAAATGTCAGCTAGAGATAACATTCTGTGAAAAAAATTTTAATCACAGGTCAATGTGATTAAAAAAAAAACAGGTCAGGAAGATTTCATTAGTGGTCAGGAAGGCCTCTGGGGAACAGGTAATTTCATTATGTGCAAGCGGAAGCCTGCATGACAAAAAGAAACCAGGTACATAGAAATCCAGAAAGAGAACATTCTAGGCAAAGGGACATCGTAAGGTTTTATCTGGCTCTGAAGTGAGAGAGTAGCCTCTTCAGAGAAGAAGGTAAAGAGTGGTTTATGAAGAGCCTCACTTACTGTGTTAAGAGTCAGGGTTTTAGCCTGTGAGCAATAGGAGCCATGAGAAAGATTGTAAGCAGAGAAGAGAAATTAGCTGATGTATGTTTTAGGAAGAACACTGACTGCCCTGTGGAAAAACTGCCCCAACCCAAGCACCAAATAGAGGTCTGATTAGAAGGAGGGTTTGAAGTTGTCAAAGGAAGCAGCCAGTTTTGGAGCTTCTTGGAAGGTAGAAGTTATGGCACCTGGAAATGGACTGGACATGGGGATTGAGGCAGAGGGTGTAATTCAAGGCATTCCTGGGTTTCTGGCTTGGGCAGTGGTGGTAGAGGTAGGAGTACCCTCAAGGCAGGAAACCTTGAGGAAGAGCAGGTATGCATAGGAGGCTAAAGTGGTCCAGAATGGTGAATCTGAGGTGCACATGGCATTGCAAATAGGGGATGTGCAGGAGACAGGTGAATATGTGAGTAGGCCAATAGAAAAGAAGAAGGAATTTTGAGTAGGCAATCAGATGTTGGAACACATAGGAAAGATACAACGAAACACAGGTCAGATCAGATTTCTGAACCTCAACCCCTTGATTTTATGTGACTTTTTTTTTGCTTCCTTACCCATCTCTTATTTAAGAAGCTGAAGAGTCATTTCTGCCTCTCCAAACTGGTCTTCCCCAATCTTGACTTCTCCTAGTCTCCATTCTACTTTTTACCCATTGGCTTTTGTCCTCAGAGATCTCCCCCTTCCTGAAATATCGTCTTGCTACTTCCTTTAGTTTTTTTCTTTGCAGCTCTATGAAATGAGCCCCCAAGTGATGGCTTATGCTCTGAACATTACTGATGAGGAAGGGTGCTGCTGGAGTCTGTATGCAAGACTGGATGTATGTGCAAGCTCTGCCATTCTTTAGTTGTGTGGTCTAAGACTTCTTTTCCTCATCTCGAAAATGAAGGGATTGAACTGAAGAGCACTTTGAGTTTTAATGTTTTCTGAAACTAAGTTGTCTTAGCCCTCAGGGTGAAGTGAGAGCACTCTTCCAAAATTGGGAGTAGGGGCTGGTATAATAGCCATCAATATCTGAGAGAAAATAGCTTTTGTTCTTTTTTTTTTTTGGGCTGTTGTTATTTATTTACTTTTTCATTGGATTTATTGGGGAAACATTGCTTAATAAAATTATGTAGGTTCCAGGTGTACAATTCTATAATACATCTTCTGTATGGTGTGTTCACCACCCCAAGTAGCTTTTGTTCTTTTGTGCAAGGCCCTATGGAGGCTGGGTGGGCTGCAGCTGTTCAGCTTTAATTAAAAACATACACAAACCTCCTGCTTTGTTTCTATTTCAAACTTTGACCATGTGACAGAGAATATCTGAATTCCTAAGAGTCCAGTGTAGGTGTTAAGAGGTACTATTCCACAGGCCTAATGCAACCCCTCCTCTTGCTTCCCAAATTTTATATATTGAGGACAAGAGAAATCTCAAAATCTTAGAGATACAAGGAGAGAATGTACTTTGGTTTTGAAGCCATTGGCAAGCAGGTTCCAGTTCACAATTATCCATCCCCAATTGAGGGCTTCTTAGATGGCAACATGTGCTTATGAATGAGTCCAGTGTTTAGACAAACATTTCTGAGTGGTTTAAGAGAGGAAATAGGTCTGTCTATTATGACGACAGGTTACCAACTATCTGTGGTGACCCTGAAGCAAAGTTACCTCCTTCAATAGAGGCAGGAGTCAGGACCTCCAAACAAAATCATATTTTAGAATCTCAGGCAGCTGTCATCTTACTTCAGGGTGGGACACCTCAGGCCTGAGGTGGCATCCATCTCTGCTCAGGGCTAGGCCTAAGTTCATAGTTTCCAGCTTGTTCACCAGGTAAACAAGCTATAACAAGAGATAGGCTGTGATTTCACTCAGTAGCAGTGGTGGCATAGGTAGCAGGACCCAGAACAAGGATTCTGGCAGATATAGGACATGATAGGTATTATAGTCCAGCTGGCCACACACTTTGGGTTATGAATTCAAGCAAGTGTGAGAAGTTCAGGAGACTAGAACATAGACAGAGATAGAGGTAAGGCACATTGAACAGCTCCATGTGGGTTTCAATGTCAGAGCAGATAAGGACATCTCAGTGGCCTCTTTTATGCCCCATGCCGAGTGTTGTTGGCTCTCCATGCAGGAAGATAGATGTTAACGTGAGACAGAGACAGATACTTCTCACCAGTGTCCATATCCTCCTCTTTTTCCTAGGCATACTACCAGATCACATTTCCCACCATTCCTTGTGGTTAATGGAGTTAGGCTGGACTATGAGCCTAGGCTTTCCCCCCACCTTTCTTTTGCATGTGCCTGGGTGAGGAAGGAGCAAGGAGGATGGAACTGAAGTGAAGCTAGGAGGTGTAGCTTACTCCTGATTAAGGTGGGGGCTAGGTTGCTGGGTCTTCTGAAAGGTCTTTATAATCTCCTCCCAGAGACCCATGTGAATGACTGGATGCAGGTATGAGTCCTGATTGGCAGGAAATTCAGCTTTTGGAAGTAACAGGAATGGCAAAAAGTGACTTCTTAATTGGAGAGTTGTCTCACAGTCCTTCTCATAAGGTCACATTAATATTCCCTAGACAGTGGTGCCTTCATCATAAATCCTGGCCAATTAGTCTGTCTGTTAACCTTTTCTCTAAAAGGGCCCTTGGGAACACAGCACGCAAACTGGCTCATTCCCACCTTCCATGCACTTCTTCCTCACTCTAACCCTGCCCCTCTCTAGCTACACTCTTTGTCATCACTATCAATGAATTGAGCTGGGTCTCCATTGCCCACTAGCTCAAATCACCTCTAGAGTCATCACTTATAGTTCTCAAACTCAAGTCCCATCAGAGTCAGGCATATAGCTTAAATGTGGGACAGAACCAGTATCCTATCTAATAAAAGAGTAATATGCAAATTGACCTTACCTTTGCTATACCCACAAGCCATGCCCACAATCTAATCAGAGCAAGTATGCAAATTAACCCAACCAAGATGGCGGGTAATTTGCATATCTGTGTGCAGAAGAGGGGCAGAGAAGGAAGTCAAGCACTGCAGAAGGGAGCAAAGCAGCAGAGAAGTAAGAGAGCAAGGCAGGGGAGAAGGGAGGAAGCAAGGTAGAGGAGATGGGAGCGAGGCAGCAGACACAGGAGTGAGGCAGAGGAGACAGAAGCAAGGCAGCAGAGATGGGAGTGAGAGCGAACATGGAAGGGAGCTTTGCTCAGGATGCAGGATGCTCTTCCTACAACGGGACTCTAGTAGTATAATAAGGAGTGGTGGGGACTGACATGCTGTGTGCATTCTAAGTAAATAAAGGCATTCAAAGTAAATTAAAAAGAAGCTATTATGCTATTTAAGCCAAACAACTGACCCCAAATTGCCTACCCCAAGTTAAATCTACTATTATTTACCAGAAACCATAAGCAATGTCTGAAAATTATATTTTATCCTCTCACGTGCCTAGTGGAGCAGGTGTAAAAACAATAATTAATATTTGATTTTTTAACCTTGAGTGATGTTTAATATACATACAGAAACGTGCTCTAATAATACAAGTCAACTATTTATTAAGAAATGAATGACCAAGTAGGTCAAGGCCTAGAATATTATCAGCTCTCAGAATTGCACATAGGGTTCTTCCTCCACAAAGGCAATCACTATCTTTGAAAAAGTTGAATCAAAGTATTGGGACTATTAGGGACCTTGAAGATTATGTATTGCTGTCTCTCTGTCCCTGAATGGTCTTGTTCTTAAGACCATTTTAATGTTCTTCCCATCTTCTGGGTACAATATAGTTTTACTAAGATCCTCAAGAAATCATTAATGAAGTGCTAGCTAATTCTAGAACTATATAAAGCCCAGTGTTTATCATCTCCCATGCCCAAATTGTCTTCCACCTGTTGACTGATACCTCTAGTTCCACCATTCCAGGTTTATTCTTTCAGCAGTAGGCTTCAAATTGCCATTAAAATAGAAATACCTTGGGAAAGGCTAACAATCATTATCAGGTATTTTCCTTTGGTAAGTGGGTCAAAATAAGGTATTTTATATCAGTAAAGCAAGGGGGTTGGAGAAAGAGAGAGTGGCAACTGGAAGGGCAAGAAGCCTCTGCTTTGGAACTTGGGGACATTACTTGAGGCTCAGCAGACTCTGGTTCCTTCTTCTAAAACATTTGTATTTTTATGAATTTATCTTTGGACTCCCTGTGGTGATCCAGTACTTGGTAATTGTTCTTGCCAAAACTGGAGTACCTTCCAAGAAGAAGGTTCTGATACTGAGGGGCAGGGCAGGCCCAGAGTAAGGGTTTTCAACCTTGCCAGAAAGGTATGTTAGTGCCTTTTCAATATTTGTGGAAATAGCAGTGGGGAGTCATGCAAAATGGAGAGGTTAGGATCTTATTTTTAATTTCATTATGAACTAGAAGCCTGGTCCCTCGTCCTGGCCTGCACCCTCTTGCAATCCTGGACCCCTCTGGGGATGCTGGTCTTCCAGTTTCGGCCCTATCCCTACAGGCCAGGCCAAGAGATCCCACTGGTGTAGGAATCTGTGCACCGGGCCTCTAGTACACACATAAGATCTTTGGTTAATCTCTTTCCACCCGTCCTCCTTCCCCCTTCCCTCTGAGATTCATCAGTCTGTTCCATGTTTCCCTGCCTGTGCATTGAGCATCTTCCCCCTGGTGGTCTGTGTATGTCATAGCTACCAGTCAAACAGTTGAAGGGTCAAATGGTTGCTTAGGATTTTATATATATAGATGAGAACTCCTTATCCAGAATCAAGGAAGAGCATTGCATAAAAGAGTGTATGCAGTTACTCATTCATGCACATGCATGCCCATACCCATGGAAGCAGCCTGCCCCCTCATCACACACACACACACACACACACACACACACACACACACACAGGCACATAAATGTTCCTCCTGAAACACTCAGCAAAGTAAATGACAGGTATTTTATGTGGGTTGCTATGATTTTAATCCTGGTCTTGCCTTATTGACTTGGGATTGGGAGATGAGTGATGAGAGATGTTGAGCCTGTGCTTCTTGAGGCATGATAATGAGTTACCTCATCTATATTTTGGGGGCAATTTAGCATAGTGGTTAGGAGCCCAGGCTGTACCATTTATCACCTCCAATGCCTTAGGCAAGTTATTTAATCACTATGCACATTAGTATCTTGATCTGTAAAATGGATGCAATACTACTATCTACCTCATGGAATTGTGGGAATTAACTGCAATAGTGCATAAAGAACATTTAAAACACATAGTCAGTCCTTAACAAACTTCTTCTAAATTAATAAAATACTAATTTTCTCATTATTATATTACTAGAAACCTGGTACATGAAATTTGTATATGGGGGTGTGTATCCCTCAGCCCAGCCTGTACCCACTCCAATCTGGGAGCCTTGAGGAATGTCTGACTTCCCTCTCACAATCCAGGACTGATGGCTCCCAACTGCTTGCCTGCTTTCTTTCCTGATTGCCCCTAACTGCTTCTGCCTGTCAGCCTGATCACCCCCTAACCACGCCCCTGCCAGCTTGATTGATGCCTAACTGCTCTCCCCTGCAGGCCAGGTCACCCCTAACTGCTCTCCCCTGTAGGCCTAGGTCCCTCCCAACTGCACTTCTCTGCAGGCCTGGGTCCCTCCCAACTGCCCTTCCCTGCAGGCCTGGTTTCCCCCAACTGTCCTCCCCTGCTGGCCATCTTGTAGTGGCCATCTTGTGTCCACATAGGGATAGCCATCTTTGACCACATGATGTCAGCCATCTTGTGTGTTGGAGTGATAGTCAATTTGTATATTACTCTTTTATTAGACAGGATTAACATGAGAGACTTCCATTACATGATGGTTTCAGATTTAGTAGGAAGAGTGAGGAGAACCCTATTCAGTATCACAACTTTTGTTCTTATGGTAGGGCCAGATTGCCAAGCAGAGTCATCTATAAATACTTCTCAGTATATGAAGGGAAAAGAAAAAAAACAATTAAATGACTCAAAACAAAATAAACAGTGAAATTGGGGGTGAGATGGAGAAGGGAATTGACATCTTACAATTAAATAAAGGAATTGCCACAGAGCAACTACTGAGGAGACAGTTGAGCCAGGCCTGCGTCTTTTATTTTTCTAGCTCTAGACTTTGTCTAATTGGAAGTATTGTGCTTCCTCTTGGATTTTAATGAACCACAAAAGAAAAGCCTATTGTTCCTTTTACTCAGCACTTTTTACATCTTTCTCTCTTTTCTGTTTCCTTCTCTGGGTCTCTGCTCCAACATAAGAAACCAAAATGGTGGCACTTCCTTTATGAGAACAGAAACTGAGCAGCTGTGGGATCCATGAGGGGATAGAATACCACATAAATTGTACTTGACTCAGCTCCTGATGAAAAGCAGCTGACAGATGGGGATCTGGGGTATACTTTATCATTGGTGCTCCCCATTTCTTGATCATGTGGTAAGGAGTCCTTCAATTGCATTAAGCCTGGTGGAGCTGGAACAGCCATGGGCCAAGCCAATCCCAAGCTGGGGCCTACTGGGCCTTTAATTCTCCGTACATGTACATATATGTACAGAAATCCATCATGTGGACTGCAAGTAAGCTTGGGTAGTAATCCACTGGCAAGTATCAGTATCTCTGAATAAATCACAGTGGACTGGGCTGCAAATTTCACTCCAGGAGATAGGGACTTAGACAGACAAAGAGAAAAAGCATTCACTCAATTTTTTTCTTGAAATGCCAGAGAACTAAAACAGGTCAGTGGTGAATACAAAATGATCTTTTGGCCATTCTCCAAAGTGATTTGTCCTATTTAGGAGTCATTGAGAATGGGCCAAAGGAAGTTCAGTGGCCTGCATCTTGATTTGTCAAGGGAGAAGAAACAGGGTATGGACCGCCAGATGCCCCGAGTCACTTATTACGGAGCATATGAGTTCATATGGCTGAAACTCATGAGAAAGGTTCTGGGACTCTGACTTTGGGCCAAATGGTCACTGAAAGGACCGTACAGGATTCTGAAAGCCTTCCTACAGGTTAAATTCTTCTTCAAGATCCTTCTGTAAAAAGTAAACCCAGATTAAGTCAGCAAAGGAGTGCAGACAATAAAACTTCAGTGGAGAACAAAGCTACAAAAATACTGAGGCTGACTCCACCTCAGCCTATCAGGTTGCAGTTGGTAGTGGATGCTGTTGGTGCCTTGCTAGCTTTATTTTTTTGTTTATGAGAGAGAGAGAGAGAGAGAGAGAGAGAGAGAGAGAGAGAGAGAGAGAGAGAGAGAGAGAATTTGTCATTCTACTTATTTATACTTTCATTGGTTGCTTCTTGTGCCCTGACTGCGAATTGAACCTGAAACCTTGGCATATCAGGATGACGCTCTAACCCAAGCATGTCAGATTTTCAGCCCGAGGGCCACATGTGGCCACCAACAAATACTAATTAACAATTACTCATTTATTTCAGCCCTTTGTATTCAGCATGTCGCTATAGAAATAAACCTACATGTCTATGAAAATTGAAGCTTTTGTTTTTGTTTTTTTTGCAGCCCACATAAACTTAAATCTTGTTTATCTGGCCCATGTTAGCCTTTGAGTTTGACATGCTTGCTCTAACCAATTGAGCTACCCAACCAGGCCAACTACTGCTAGCTTGATAGCTGTGTGATCTTAGTCAAGTTCCTCAAACTGTCTTGGCCTCAGTTTCTTCATCTATAAACAGAGAATAACAAAACTTACTGCATAGCATTATTGTAAAGATTAAATAAGATTCTGTGTAGACTGCACAGTAACTGGCACATCATTAATTTTTTTTCACATCATTGTACTTTGAAAACTGGTACCTATCACTATTATAGTTGTTGTTATAAGCATGTGTATCTTCCCCCATAGGCAGTAAACTTCTCCTGGGCAGGAATAGTACCCAAGACCTTTTGATATCATCCAATATTTTACCAGAACAGGCGCTTAGTACATGTTGGTTGAGTGGATAAAAAGCATCTCACTGTGGAAAGGACTTCCTGCTTTCTCACACTGTAGATTTAGAAAACAGTGAGAAATAGACTAGACCCGTGGGAACTTTTTTTCCCTTCCTAATTTAACCTACAAGAGCTGTGGTGGATGGTGTGCTAAAAGGAAAACAAGACTGAATAAGACTCTACTCCTCATATTCTCCCAGAAGTCTGCATAAGGAAAATATACTTTATTTCTTTTAGGGTTTCTTTCTCCTTCCCCTCTGCTTTTTTGCCTTCTTTGATAGATTTAATGTGCCAGTAAGTCCTGCTGAACTCTTTTTTTTTTCCTTTTCTGTCTTTTAAATCTCTTTTGCATTCTTCTCCATTGCTCACCTTGGAGTGTGTGTGTGTGTGTGTGTGTGTGTGTGTGTGTGTGTGTGTTTCACCTTGGTTATGTCTTCTATGGGATTAGTGCGGTTGGTCTAGTGTCCACAGAAGAAACTCTGAAAGTCAAGAGGTATTGTCCATCTAGGTTCCCAGAGCTTCCCATAGACAGCACCCTACAAAGAGATAACCAGCAGTTGCATCTAAACCACATATCGGGTTTGTTGATCATCAAACTCCCTCCATTTTGTTTTCTCATCCGGGCCTTCCCTTCAGCTCTTCTGCAAAGGTGAAAGGAAAGTTCACAAGATTTGGGGTCTTCTTTCTTCCCTGACATCTGGTTTGATTCTGGGCAGCTAAATAGTGACTTTGCCATGAACAACAAAAGCTAATTCACTGTGGTTTTTAAACACCAAGTGCAAATATTTTTCCTTTTCAGCTTGGGGTCACTGGAAGGGAAAAAACAGGACTGAGGAGGAGATTAACCTTTTACAAACTCTTACAACTTCCCATAGAAAATAAAACAATGGCATCATTTCCCCCCATTCATGAGAGCCTTTTTATGAGTGGTTATGCGAGGCAAAACTAGGGATCTGAAGAAGAATTTTAGCTTGGTTTTCTACTCAAAAGCCCACCATGACTGCTTTTAAGAGGCCACACAAATCCCAGTAAAGCTCTGGGCCACCCTCTTTGCTTTCTCTCTCCCCTATCTTCATCTCTGGCTGCCTTTCCCTCTACCTTCTCTCCACCCTTTTGATTTCCTCCCTCATGCAGGGCCCTGACCCTCTGCTAATGACAGGGAAATGTTAGGCAGAAGCACTGCAATTTACAGTATTTAGGCAATGGCCATGCCATCCAATGATGCCGTTAACAGATGCTTGGACGGCTGAATATTCTGTCTGGGTCACTTCCCCAAGGTTCTAGCCAGACTTTCTGTTGATTTGGGCTATCTTAATGCATCCCAGAAACTCAGCACCATTCAGTTATTCTTCAGAAATGAAGTCACATACTCTGGATCTTGCTCCACATGATTAAGGAGTAGAAACATCCAATGCAGGAAACTGATGCCATCTGTAGAGACCTGGCAACTCTCAGAAGAAAGCAAATCCATCTACCTCACTATTAGCTATTTCAGTGTTTTCTCTAGACAACAAAACAAAAACTCTTTTCCAACTTTCCATTACTTTATCTTCCTTCTTTCTCTCTATCCATCCAGCTTTTGCATATGGATTCAGTTGCTGGGTTCAGGTGGGAGGTGAAGCGTATGCCATGATGGCATATGCCTTGATGACATAAAGGCTATTAGAGCAAACCTGCAGAAGTCCCTAAATTCTCCCTTTCTTGCCAAGAGGATGATCTAGGTAGGCCTCAGGATAGCTGATGTTTATGAAGGGGCTTAAAGATTCTTGCCATGCACTATTACTGTTGTTATTGGCATCGCCAGAATCTGACATGTTGGTACAGGTGGTATGTGTGTGGAGGGTAGGTAGTTATCAGAAATTGATCTTTAGCCTGCAAAGAAAAACTCCAGCTGTATCCCCTTGCATCCTTTCAGTGTGTGTGCAAATATATGCAGACCCGTTGAACAGCTCACCCTCAGACCTACCTAAAATTACACAGCCAAGTGAACCAGCCTCAGCCTGGTGAGAAGAATGTGTGGCAATGTGAGATAGCCATGGGTGATGGAATGGGGTGTATTCCTTCTTGTTACTGGACAACTGGCATAGGGGCTGGCCTGCTGTGGCTCCCTGGGTTTTAATATTTGTCCCGTTGCCTATTCTGGCCTCATTCTAATGATTTCCATGGCCATGTGGCACTTGGCAGCACTTCTTAAGCTGGTGGGGCCTGAGTGCCTGCATTTCTAACAAGACCCCAGGTGATGGCTGACCCCTGGCCTGTTGCACTTGGAGCAGCAAGCCTGTAGAAATGTACCGCTGCATTCTAAACTCCTCTAGGGCTGGAAAAGGAAAGTACTAAGCGCCTCCTCTGGAGACAGGGTGTGTCCGAAGCTGTCTTTGAGTCCTGATTTGCCATTCAAGTGAACCCCAGAGGGATTAGCCACTGGCCCAGCACTTGGGTGAAACCATTTCCCCCTCCATGGGGGAGTCCTGGAGGCAGAACAGATGTTGTGTGAAAATCTGCCACCATCCTTGCTGAAGGTTGCCCTCTCTCACCCTCCCACCCCGCCCCTGCTCTGCCTGCTGACTTAAGCAGATCAGCTTTCAGCTCTCTGGGACTCCAAAGAGGGCTTTGGATAAAAGAAAAGGCCTGTCCTTAAGAAGCAGAGCTGGAATCCAAGCATGCCTCTCGCCTGCTGCATGCCTAAGAATGCAGGTATTTGGGGTTTGCAGCATTTCCTGGAAAAACAGAGGGGGAGGGGAGTTGAGGGGGGTGTAAGCTAGGCATAATGGAGAGGGACATGAGCTGCAATTGCTTCCTATTCTGGAGGTACTGAGCATGCCTTTTGAAAAAATGTGAGCCCTTGCACAGGAACACAGACATGGACAAAGGAGACTCTGACTGACCATCAGAGTTGACCTTGACAATTGGGGTCAGTGGCTACTAAGCTTTAAGGACTTTCGGATCTTTATACAGGCTGGCCATGTTTGCAGCTTTGCTCCTTCTGAAGTGTTGGACTACTTAAGACAGAGAGGATAAGACTTCCTCCCTCCTCTTCTTCCACTCTGACATTTGGATGTCTTTCAAGAGGGTTCCCGGGTAGGATTCCTCAGGGCTACTGCGAAGAGGCCACAGTAGGCTCAGGCCTGCACCCTGGCTCCAATTGCACTGTGTCATGCTGGCTTGTCCCTTTCTTCTCTCATCCCCCAATCCTGTCTTCTTGGAATTCTTCAATATTCTACCCTTACCCTGACAGTACACAGAGAGATTTCTTTATCTCTCTATGCCTCAAAACAACCCTGAATTGGAAGTGCCTAGACCCAAGTTTCCCAATATTTTGTTTCTGTTCCATTTTAAATAGTCTCAAATCACTTGGTAGTCTGTCTTGACTTCTTTAGTCCTTTAAACCTTGCTTTATGATATTCCTTGATCATGGAATGTTGGCCACACAATGGAATGCTGTTTGAAAAGTATTGAACTCTTTGTGGTATTTGTTCTGCACCGGGGTAGTCCTTCCATTTTAAGTCACACTCCTAAATGCCAGAGACAGTGCCTTTCTTATATTTTTTCTATGGACTCCCCCCTCCTCCCCTAGTCATGAGGAGCATGCAGGGTTGAGCAGTGTGAGTGTTGAAATTGCTTCTCTCCTTGCACCAGTTAAACCACCTTGTTGTATATTTGCCTCCACCGTGTCTGTGGAGACTGATGCATGGCATGGCCACACTCCACGAGCCACGTGTTAGCCTAACCACTCCCAATATGGTTGTGTGCAGCCCTGCTGCATGAAAGTATTATTCTGCCCTGCCATCTCAGCACACACACTCTGGGTTGCTTTTCCAGGTGTGGTGATGGGGAGGCACTGATTTGTGCCTGCTTTATCTAAAATCCTTTAGGAAGGGAATGAATCATGCTTATGGACCAGGCATATTCTGGTGGGTATCCCTGAACCTCTGTCAGTTTCTTCAGGGCTTTATGGTTTCTGAATATGGGGGTGACGCTGTTCAAATCCAAATTCCTAGTATATATGCTTATGATGAATAAGCATTATTTGATGTGCAGGCCACATTTCAGACTAATTAGCTCAGAATCTCTGGGGATGAACCCAGGCATCAGTACATCTTTTATAAAGCTCCCAGGGTGGATTCAAATGTGCATCCAGGGTTGAAAATCACTGACATAGGTAAGTAAGAATTCCATTCCCACTCTAACACCAACTTCCTCAAGGAACTGAGTGAGACAATTAAGGATGTAAGTCCACATATTTTCATAAGTTTCAATGGATTCAGGGGAGAGTGTCCAACAGCCAGGAAGTATTTATAAGGCCAGAAGGACTAAGTAATGGGAAGGAGACCAAAGAAATGAGTTCCCTCCAGGTGTCTTCCAGAAGTTTTCATTCTAAGCTCAAGGAGAAAAATGGGGAGAAGGCTATTAGAATAGCTTGACTTAGTTTACCTCAGAGAGTAGAGATCCAAGGCATGGAGGTGGCTGGCAAGAATTCCAAGAAGACAGGGAAGCTTGCAGGGCTACAGACAGAAGGCTCAAATTTGTTGGAGCTGCAGGCACTTTATCAGTTTAGCCATCTTCTGGCATTAGTTCCAGAAGGTCATGGCACTCCATGCCAACTCTGGACAGTATGTAAGTGGAGAGACCAGGCCCTTAATCAAAGATGCCTCCAAATAGGAGTTGGCAGATATTGCATTCAGCACAATAAAAGCTGAGGAGAAAATGACTGCTTTTTGCCTCAACACAAATTTTATTATACCAGATCTTATTGTAAAATGTTATAGTTTGGGGTGTGTATTTACTACATAAACAATGTAGTTACTCTGATCTTCACCATCTTTCAAACTGGAGTCTAAAAGGGAGTTTTATTTATAAGATTTAAAGCCGTTGAACAATTGTTTTTATATGATTGCCTTACAAGCACTGGAATAATTCAGGGGAAAATGAAACTGTGCTTTCTTTCCTCCTAACCCCCTGCTCAATCTCCCCAACCAGGGGACAGGCACAGCCACGTGTGCTGACAATGTTAGATCTTAAAGCTAATAGACTATAGCTGAGTAGACAGACATCAAAGGGATAGTGTGGTCTCCAGGAAAAATGGAACATGGGACTCAAGCTTCAGGCTCCTGTTGCATCCAGCCTGTAAGGATGTCTTGGTGGCTTGGGCAGGAGTGAGAATCATTTAAGCTGATTGGGCAAGCTCTAAGGGCCCAGACTCACCCTTAAGCCAGCTCATAGTCAGAGGCCAGGGGACCTAACAGCTACTGCCATTATTTATGTCCCGATCTCTGGATATTCACATTTCCCAGAAAGAAAGAATTCATATTAGTATAAATGTCAGCTCAGGTTCCTTAGTTCATTCCTGGGAACTCCACACTCAGGAAGAGCAAAGTGTAGGCTGCCATCATCTTATGGCAAAATTTGTTTTGTCCATTTTATTGGTGCTTTCCATTTTTAACTTATCTGATTTTATATTCATTTACTCGAGATTTTAACTTGTTTCAAGTTTTTAATTTGAATGCTTAGTTTAAAAAATAAATATGAGACCCTGGCAGGTGTCAATCAGTTGGTTGGTTGCCCTCCCATGCACCAAAAGGTGCCAGTTCAATTCCAGGTCGGGGCACATGCCTGGGTTTCAGGCTTGATACTGGTCAGGGGGCATACAGGAGGCAGCTGATAGGTAAATAAGTAAATAAGTGAGAACTGTAAATTTAACTCAGTTAAATTTAGCCTTGGTAAAAAAAAAAAAAGCCTAGCCTTGGTAATTTGCATTGGTTTTATATGTCTGTTTATTATGGTTTCATCCTCTAGGTAGGTTTATTATTTATTTATAAGACATATTTTATTGATTTTTCACAGAGAGGAAGGGAGAAGGATAGAAAGTCAGAAACACTGATGGGAGAGAAACATCGATCAGCTTCCTCTTGCACACCTCCAACTGGGGATGTGCCCACAGCCAAGGTACATGCCTTTGACCGGAATCGAACCTGGGACCTTTCAGTCCGCAGGCCTACGCTCTATCCACTGAGCCAAACTGGTTCAGCCTCTAGGTAGGTTTTAAAGAGGCAATATGGTATAGATAAAATGGACTTTAGTATCTGTCAAATCGGGGTTTGAATTCTTACTCTACCACTTATCAGTTGTATGACTTGGGGAAAGTGCCAGGATTGCAACTTCCTAATTTTTCAAATGAAGATGATAATATCTTCCTTGTGTAGTCTTTAAATTAGAAAGAAATGAAAGAATGCCAGCACAGGACTTAGCATAGCGCACCTAGTAGCTGCTCAATCTATAGTAGTTATGGCTGATTATCATATTTAAAATAATACGTCTTTGGCATAGGCAAAAGCTTTGTGGCTGTGAAGCTGCTCTCCATTTGCATGGTTTAGGCAGAAGGCCAGGACAGTGGGTGTCCTTTCTGGATCAACCCACTTATACTAATGTCCTCCAGAGGCACTGGCAGATGGGACATGAAAATACCAACATTGTGCCTAGGGGAAGGCATGCAGCCAAATGTTACACTGGATTGAGCATGCTGAAGTGAGCCAGGAAAAACTCGGCACAACACACAAAATCTTGCCATTGAGAAATTCCTCCAAAGTTTCTTAGTCCCTGCCTCTTACAGAATAGAATATTTGAGCTGCTCTGTCCCAGACCTGGCCCCTTTCTTGGCTGTCCAACTGAGTTGCTTCTTATTCTATAGGGAACTGAGCATTGGGGGAGCTAAACTTTTTGGAGTCACATCTTGGTGCTGGGCTTTGTGTACCATGCATGACAAAAATCCAGTTCTGCCATTGAGTTCTGAGTCAGGAGGATACTGAACCACGAGCATCCGAAAGCTGGATACCTCAGAACCCATACGCAGGAAGGAGGGATCAACTCTCCCTCATGGGGTGACTCAGCTAGTCAACTGGGACCCATGGAGGAGGTGATTTTTGAACCAACTCTGTTAGGGTATATAGGTTAAGGTGTATCAAGTTTTAGTTGTGTTATTGGTTGTTGGGAATTTTTGGTTTTGTCTTATTTTTTAGAGTACAATATAATGAGCTCACTCTGATGATTTTCAAAACTAAAGAAAAAAAAGTACCTAGTCTCTAAAACCAAGGGAAATATCTTACATGGCCAAAATTTTGCAGAAAATTAAAGCCTATTTGCTTTGGGTTGATTCTTGCCTTCTCTCAGTCTGGTGTAGGGAGGTAGAAGACATGGTAAGATTAGAAAAGGGTAAGACTGCAGGAAGTTATCAGCAATTATGATCTGCTGTCCACATTCTCTCTATCCTGCACAAGCCCTCTGTATGTAAATTCAGGCGGAAGTTACTTGATTGTGTTCAAGGAAGAATCTTCTAGTCTTCTCTGAAGCCCACCCATGCCAAATGTCAAACTCCAATAAAGGTAAAAACACACATTTTCCCTCAACTTTGAATAACTGAGGCCTCCCAGGAATGTTATCTTTACTCCTTTCTTGCCCTACCCTACAATGAAGCAAAGAGGAAATTTTTATTATTCTTCAAAATAGAATAACTCACTCTTCGCCAACTGCCTTGTTTTTGTGTTATGCTTGCCATAGATGGCATTTGGCTATTAACAACTAGGATCCCTCTTCCATCTAAATTTTTATTCCTGGAAACCTTCACCAGCAAGTTGGAGTTGGATGATTAATTTGAAAATAACAATGTGCTTGAGAACAGGCCAGGGGCACACATCAACAACCACAGAGCTCTTAGCTTAAATGAGTGATAAATTACTCATCCCAACCAACACAGACCTTCAGTTCCTGCTTTTAATACCAGGAGTGATGACAGGTGCCATGGGTTTCTAGTACTTTCCATGCCTACCTTGGAAAGCAAGGAAAATGGCTGCCTGAGAAAATTAAGATAATTGTACTAATATACAGAGTGCTTTTCCTTGGAAAGAAGTTGATTTGTGGCTTCTCTTGATTAATTGGCCTTTTATTTTTCCCCTTCTGCCCTTCTCCTCTTGTCATTTACTTGTTGTTGTTTTCTTACACCAAAGACATCATGGGTAAAAAGAGGAGATTTTATTTTGAAGAACAATGATCACATTAACAAGGTGACAGCAGATAAGCTAAAAGTCACTCCATTTTCTGCCAGGGAAAAATGTTCTTTGCCACCAAATTGCATTCTGATTCTCTTTGTCTACTCTCCTTTTACAGGAGGGTGACAGGCCTAGCCTCTGATGGACTCAGAAGAAATAACTGAGAGATAAGATATACCTTTGATTTATGTAAGAAGGGAAACTTTTGAGTTGGATGATAAAAAAATGAATTCCTTTCCTGTTCCACAACATTCTTGTGGATGGAGCTCTGTAAGACAGTGACATTTCTCAGCCCTTGGTCTAAAGTATCCAGCAGAAAATAACATGAAATCTAAAACTTGGTGAAAGGCAAAATTTAATAGATGTATAGGCCTGGATCAGATTCTGTACATACAGAATATCCCTACATCCTGCCCTATATATGGGGCAGAACCTTTAAGGAATTGAAGCCACATCCAGAGACACAGCAAGTATTCCGTGCAAGAGAAACCAAACCAAACTGGTGTATGGCTATGTCTCCAAGTGTTTCTACTAAAAACAAAAACAAAAACCAAACAAACAAAACACACCACAGACTTCAAAATGATCTAAGAAAGAGTGAATGGGGGATGAAGG
The DNA here is from genome assembly GCA_027563665.1 of Antrozous pallidus. Taxonomy (NCBI): domain Eukaryota; kingdom Metazoa; phylum Chordata; class Mammalia; order Chiroptera; family Vespertilionidae; genus Antrozous; species Antrozous pallidus. The sequence continues at coordinate 135,219,272 of CM050509.1, read as the reverse complement.
AGGTGAAGAGGGAAAGGGAAAGTTACTCAAGGAGGTGAAATTTGAGCTAGACTTTAATGAACTGGTAGAAATGTGTTAGCCAGGAGAAATATTCTGGGGTTAAACCTCTCTAAGCTGCTGTTTCTTCTGCAAAATCTCATATGCTTGTTGTGATGTGATGAAAATAAAATGTATAGCAAGTTCTTGGCACATGATAAAGCTGGATATTTACTGTTGTTATTATCATTATCACTGGCATTGCCAACATCATCACACGTCATCATCATCAGTAGCAGCAGCATCAGGATTTGGTGTTGGAAATGTGTGAGCAAAATCTTCAGGGTCTTTCATGGGGAAATGGTACTATCAGTCACAGGTAATTAAAACCCCTGTCCCTCTAATCTTACTCTACTTTTTCTGAGGCTGACCCTCATCTTTCATGTCTTGGCATACTTTGGTTAATATCAGTTCACCTCTGGCAAAGGAAAGCGGACTCCACCAAGTATCAAAAGATGTTTTTAACCTTACTCCATTTCCCAATATAATATTTTATACACTTGTTTATAATTTCAGTAGTGGGTGGCTATTTGAGTGAAGGTGTAAATATAAAACCAGTAGCTTATGTTAGCATTTCTCTTGGGTATTTGTTTTCAACATCTTATTTTAGCAACTTCAAAAAATATTCACTCAGGGTATTTTTTTGTTCCAATCTCTTTATCCTCCATTGGTTTCATTCAGGTCACAAAGGAAAGGAGGTTCTGGAAAGAAGCTGGGAGAGGTTAACAGGGGTGGTGGTGGGGGGGGAGGAGACTTATGTAATACTTTAAACAATAAAGAATTAAAAACATGCTGTTTCAGAATAGAATTATAGAAAGATTAGCAATAAAAATTCATTGTTAAATTGTATTTTTTAAAAAGAAGCAATGAAACTTATTTCTTCTAAACTCTGAGAGTTAAAATAGAAAGCTAAGCACTTTTGCATCACACATAATCAATATAATGTGTTTGAGAAGGGCATGTCCATTGGCATTGGGGGCTGAGGAGATTTGGGCCCTTTGGTTAGAGAAAAACCAGGATGTTAACTTTGAAAGTCATTTAATGACCCCTTATTATGTGCTCAGCAGGACTAGCTAATTGCTCTGTCATAGTTGATACTGCACAATTATTATGCTTGTTCAGTAAATGAAGAGAATCAGGCCTGGAGTATTTATGTAACTCGCCTAAGATTACAGTTCGGATGTTGGAGAGTCAGGATTTGGATCCAGTTCTGTCTGATTCCTAAATCTGGGCTTTTTACCATCAGGTTATTCCGCCTGAGGGTCTGAAAATAATGACCCCAAACTAAACATGTGGGTGGCATTTTTAGGGTATACAGGTTTAAAAGATTTGCCATGGCCTATGCTTCAATCTCAGGTTAGGTCACCCAAAGTAGAAGGAAACTAAGTTTTGATCTGAAGGAACAAAAACCAATCCACAGAGATGGCCCCCACCAAAACATAACACTGTGAGCTAGGAAGAGAGACAAGGGAGAGAATCAATAGTGTCCTTTGGCTTGACAAAACAGAGAGGGGTAGACAAGGTCTTTACTTTCTCTTTCAATTCCTATAATGATTTTACTTTTGGCGAATTAACTTGACTGCCTGTGACTGATACATTTATTACCCAGCATTGTTTACTAATGACGTATTATTCAAATATTCATTTCCTAGGGAAGGGTTATAAATGTCTTCTGGGATCATAAAAGGTGATGGTTAACAAGTGCTAGAGGTTGTGGAAGGTTAAGAAGTTACAATGCAGAATTTCCCACACCTTTGCTTGAATGTGTTGGCAGTTCAGAGTGAAGAGATAGTGTTTTTCAGTGGTGACAAAAAAGGATATTTTATCCTCTAATTTCTTAACTTCACATCCTGGTGAAGGTGTTTGCAGAGATTATACTTCATCTTATTCAAAGTTTCAGAGCAAAGTAACAAGTAGCAGATATGATTATAGCTTTTCCTGTAGTTACAAAAACCAATTTTTAAATATCTCTCTTCTATACTTGGCCATCCTCATGCCACCATCTGCTTTCAAAAATTTCCCAAAGCCAGGTGCTCTGGATAGTCACCAAGCTGCCCTGGGCCAACAGCACCACCTGTTGGCTACAATAGAGAATTCTTGGACTCAACATCCTTCTGTGTCCTCTGAGATGATAATTCACATGTCTCTGAAATTCCCTGCACTAGCTGGTAGTTCCAGTCATGCAAAATTGCTTACATTTGTTCATCCCACCAAGCTCTCTAACACACCTCCAGACCTATGTATACTGTTTTCTTTCTGCAGTCTTTTATGACCTGTTTCCTCTGTCCAACTCCTAGTCCGTTTGGAAGCTTTGGCTTAAGTATCACCTTCCTTGAGAAATCTTTCCTGAAATTTCCCAGGATGATTTAGCCATCTCCCTTTCCACAGCCTAGATGTTGTGCATGCCTATATTTTAGTGGTTCTTCTATGAGCAGAGGATGGATTAGTACCCATAAGGGGATCTGAGCCAAATGGTAGAGACAGAGAAGGGTAGAGTTGGGTATGGTCCCACGCAGCCATCCATAGATCTTAAGATTTCTTTTTAATCAGATGTATCATCCTAAAATTCCTATAAAATTAACACCATTCTGTACATTATTTAATATAAAATAATATCCCCCAACAATTGTTGAGTACAATTAGTGGTCCATGTCTATCCTGTGGCTTCCTGAACTTCCAGGCACAACACAGTGTATCTCAGGAATAGGTGTAAGTTCCTCTGAAAACCATGTACAGTGTCTTTCTAGTCTGTGTTTCTAGGGGCTAGGGACAAGGGACTAAGTCTACTATAGTATTTCCCAGTGGAATCAAGATACTAAACATACTATTTTTGGAGAAATTAGTGAATTTGTCCAATAATATTGGGCACAATAAAGAACTGGTGTTATTAATCTTTTAGTTGTAGATTCCAATGTCTTTATCAGCCCACTACTCTTTCTCTATTTTTCTTACATTTCATTTGGAACTGGCATTTAAGATTAAGTTTTAAAACAATTTTATTGAGTTATATTAACGTTTATTCACTACCACTCTTCTGCATTGCAAATGCATATTTTCCTGGCAATATTGTGGAGGAATTAAACCTTAATGGACAAATCTAGAATTCTAAATGCCATTTGTAACTTTTTTTCCATGGGAAAATGTGGCCTGAATTTAAAAGAAAAAACTTACAAATGAACTTTAATATTCTGAGGCTGGAAACAGACTATCAAACTTCCACATCCTTCAGGTTCAGTTTAATATGGGTTACTGCCCACAACCTGAGGTAAGGGGAAGGAAGACTAAAGCTACAGACACAGGGTAATATCCTAGAATCACTGGAGTGGACAGGAGAACCTCATATTGGTCCTTCCCTCAGGTCTCTCAGGGCTCTATGGGCATCACCATCAAGCTACCTTTCCCAGGAAGCCAGAAAAATTCATTCTTATAAGTGCTACTGGTATTTTCATCTCTATGATTCTAAAACTGTTCCCTCTCTGAGACAAATGAACACCTGAGCCATCTGTTATCTCTCCATTTAAAAAAAATTAAATTAAAAATCGTTGATTAAGAAATATTTATGAGTAAAAGAGCTCTCCTATGTGCAAAGTAACTTTTAAAACATTGTAAAATTATTCTTTGTAAACTTCCCACTACTTCCTCTTTATTCTTTTTTTAAATGAATTGAAACCAAAACCCTTCAAGAACAAGACAAACTGTGCCTTAATTCTTCTCCATGTGGTAAAACATAGATAAAGGACTTCTGGCAAGAAGGGCAGACTTCTCTACCCGGCTTTTCTAGTGTAAAACATCATAGGGATCATTGATTCTCACCATCTAGTCTTCTCTTTTTGTTATTCAGTTTGACCTTGACCTGTATAATAAAAGCCTAATATGCAAATTGTCTCCTTGGGTGGTCCTTTGACCTGGAGTTCAACCAGGAGACTGGGAGTTCAACTGCTTGCTATGACATGCACCAAACACCAGGGGGCAGCGTGGAACATAGTGGGCATTGGCAAGGCAGCACTGGCAGTGGGTGGCAGTGAAGGTGCTGCTGCCCCGATGAGAGCGGGACTGCAGCAGGATAGTGGAGCAGGTTAGTGGGCAGTGCCATGCCAAGGTGGGTTTGAGCAGGGTCCTGATCGCCCACCCATCACCCCACAGATGGTGACCAGCAGCGGCAGGGGGAGGGGCTGCTGCCTGGATCCCAAGTGCTGAGGGATTTGGGCGAGGGACCTGGCCTGATTGATCACCCCACAGGTGGGATGGTGGAGCATGTGAGAGAGCAGTGCCTGACCAAGGCGGGGTACCAGGCAGGGCTGCAGGGCTACGAGGCTGGGGACACGAGCTGGGGCCCAATCTCTGCAGGCCATCTCAGGGACCCCACCCATGCCTGAATTCATGCTCTGGACCTCTAATCCTTAAATGAAAAACCATCTCCCCGAGAAGAGGAACCAAGATGGCGGCATAGGTAAACGCCTGAAATTGCTGTCTTGCACAACCACATCAAAACTACAACTAAAAGAAAACATGGATATCATCCAGAACCACAGGAAGGCTTGATGAGTAGAAGTTCTACAACAAGAAGGAAAGAGAAAAGCGCATCTAGACTGGTAGGAGGTACAGAGTTGCAGAAGAGTGAAGGTACTGAGATGCACGTGGAAACAGGCTGGCAACTGGGTACCCTGTGGTCTTTTTCAATTGGGAGGGAGATGCAAACTCCCGACTGCTCTGAATTCTAGTACTGGGTGAGACTCTGGGAACCCAGACTCATACAGGGAGAAACTGGACTGTCTGGCATTGGGCCGGAACACAAGGGCGACTTCCTCTTAGAGTTGGTCATAGCATTCATTGTTCCTGCACTGGGCCACGGGACACAAAGACCCAGGGACCTATCTGGGGCACAGCCAATGGGCAACCATTGCTGTTTGCACCACCCCGTGATTCCCTGAGACCATGCCCCACCCAATTTACAACCCCACCCAAGCTGTGCACAGAGACATTTGCATAGGAATGGCCTGGCCTTTTGCAATCTAACCTAACAAACTGCAGCTGGGTCAAAGAACTGCAGCGCTTCAAAAAGAAGGCCTAAGGCTCATCACCAGCCTGCATTGCTTCACAACTGTGTTTGATCTGGGCACCTCCAAACCCCAAAGAAAGATAATGAATCTGCAGATCTCTCTGTAGCTCCTCAGGCAGAGAGACTTTGTACCTCCTTGGAGACCCAAGAGCCAGTGCACCCAGTGGTCAAATTGAGACCACACCAGATTACAACTCTTCAGATCCATAAGAGAAACACTCAGGGGGCAGACTCAGTGAGCAACAAAGCCCCACTGAAGCAAGACCTGTCCCATAAGGGTCTTTCCAGCACAGCAGTTCTCCCATTGTAGACACAACTGGTCCTCACAGCCAGTTGGTCTGGAGGTCAATTCCTCCCAGTGATACCAAAAACAAGCAAGGCTTAACTACAAGACTGTGCACACCCCCCACAAAAGAGTGCACCAAGAGCGTCCACCTCAGGTGACTGGGGAGGCTGAGCCACTGGGCCCCATAGGATACCTAGCACACAAAGCCACTCTATCAACATAGGGAAGCAGCCAAAATGTGGAGGAAAAAAATGTCACAAATGAAAGAAATGGAGGAAAGCAAACTACTGGATATAGAGTTCAAAACCACAGTTATAAGGTTACTCAAGAATCTTTTAGAACACTCTGAGAAATTTAGTGAGACCCTTAATGATATGAAAAAGGACCAATTATAAATTAAGCATACACTGACAGAAAATAAAGAATAATATACAGAGATCCAACAGAAAACTAGAGGATCCCAAGAATCAAGTCAAAGATTTGAAATATAAAGAAACAAAAAAAACCCAACTCGAAAAGCAAAAAGAATCCAAAAATATGAAGATAGTGTAAGGAGCCTCTAGGGCAACTTCAAGTGTACTAACATCTGAACTATGGGGGTGCTAGAAAAAGAGAGAGCAAAATATTGAAAACCTATTTGAAGAAATAATAACAGAAAACTTCCTCTGCCTGGGTGAAAGAAATAGACTTAAAAATTTAGGAAGTGCAGAGAACCCCAAACAAAAGGAATCCAAAGAGGACCACACCAATACACATCATAATTAAAATGCCAAGCGCAAAAAAAAAAAGAGAGAATATTAAAAGCAGCAAGAGAAAAACACTTAGTTACCTACAAGGGAGTACCCATATGACTGTCAGCTGATTTCTGAACAGAAACGATACAGGCCAGAAGGGAGTGGCAAGAAATATTAAAAGTGATAAACAGCAAGAACCTACAACCAAGATTACCCAGCAAAGCTATCATTCAGAATTGAAGGTCAGATAAAAAGCTTCACAAATAAGAACAAGCTAAAGGAGTTTATCACCACCAAATCAGTATTATATGAAATGCTGAAGGGTATTCTTTAAGAAGATGATGAAGAAGAAAAAGGTAAAGATAAAATTATGAACAACGAAGTGACAACAAATACATATCTATCAACAAGTGAATCTAAAAATCGAGTGAATAAAAAATCTGATGAACAGAATAAACTGGTGAATATAATAGAATCAGGGGAATAGAACGGGAGTGGACTGACAATTCTCTGGGGGAAGGGGGTATGGGGGTGCGGGAAAAGACTGGACAAAATTGAAAACCCATGGACAAGGACAATGGAGGGAGGGTAAGGGCATGGGGTTGGGTGGGAACCAGGTGGAGGGGAGATATGGGGAGCAAAAAGAGGAACAACTATAATAATCTGAACAATAAAGACTTATTAAAAAAAAACATATCCCTTCTCATTTGGCACTTAATGCTATTTTGTTGTTGTTGTTGTTGACTCTGATCTGAAAATTTCATTTTTTTTCTACCTGGAAAGCAACTGATGGAGGTCCCAGCTTAGAGCCTAAATCCAGTGTCCTGGCCACATTCTTAGACTGGGAAAGCTGTTGGGAAACAAGTTCAGAGCCTGAATTGGAAATAAGGGCTAACAATGGTATAGAGAAGGTTTTTCTTTAACTTAAAAAGTTTCCCAGTAAAACATCCCCTTTTCTGGAATGTCATTAGTATATGTTTAACCACAAATGTAGAAAAATTGCTTAGGATTTGACCAACATATTTTCTCAGAACTACAAAGAAGGTTTCTTTCGCTCTTCTTCTCTTTTATATGCTTCTTATAAAACCTTGCCAAAGTCAACTAAAAGGGAACCCATTTCATTACATATACTTTTCCTCAAGAAGTAAAATGAACTAAATTAATTCATTCACTTACCACTATAAATACCAAATGAAAAGGCCATAGACATATAGATGTAAGTACTGCCTCTATAATTATTTTTGTGTGTGTTTGTATAACTAGAGGGCACTGAGAAAAAGAAAAATAAATTATTCAAAGTTCAAGGGTTCCAAGATTTACTAACAAAATAAGAATGGGGGGGGGGAGGAGAGCCCAAGCATTCAAATGCTAAGATAGCCAAAGAATCTACTACTATGTTTACTCACCAGCATTTTCTTCAAAAGAAATGTCTTTTGTCAAAATTGGTGGGAACTCCAAATGTGGAACATTTTTTCCTATTAAATAAAGTTAGCAATGTTGTGATTAAGACTGCAGGAGCTGATTTCACTATGTTGAAATTGCAACAACGTACAGCCAAGGTTGAGAATTACTGCTGGAGATGTCCTATATAATAAGAGAGAAATATGCAAATTAAGCCAGGACATCACGACCAGCTCAGAACACAGCCCCAGTCCCAGTGGACACACACCACACACCAGGGCTAGGAACAGCCAGCTCCGAGCCACTCCCACCAGGGCAGGCATGCTGTACTGCCTGCCCTAGGAGCAAGGCCTCCACTGAACCCACAGACCCACCCAGGGGGGCGTGCTCTGAGCCATGCCATGGGGCAGCTGGGGCCAAGGCCCCCATTGGACCTACGTACTTGCCCGGGGGGGCGGGGGAGGGAAGTGTGCTCTGAGCCACCGTGGGGAATGAGCCTAAGCCATCAGTAGGACATCCCCTGAGGACTCCCAGACTGTGAGAGGGGGCAGGCTGGGCTGAGGGACACCCACCCAGTGCATGAGTTTCATGCACCAGCCCTCTAATTTAGTTATAATGATCAATTTTTCCTTTCTTATATAGTTAATTTGCCTCTAATTTAGTTTGTAACTATTTTCTCCCTTTCTCCATCTGCAAGTTTCCTAAATGTGTAGGAAGGGGAAGGTGTCCATTTCTTTTCAACTTCTCACCTGTGTCTTGGATGCTCTATCTTCTTAAGAAGACAGCCATGACCATTGTTGTTAAATATTATAAAACTGACACCATATCCTAGAACATTGCAGTTCTTATTCCAGGGCATTACTCCTCTATTTCCTTGAGAGGTTTCTGTGGCTATGTGTTGGCATTTGTAGTCTTAAACACATCATCTCTCCTCTTCCTTCCATCCCCTGATTGTCTCTTGAAGGTGGCTCTGGGCCACTTACCTTAGTGATTCCTTCCCTAAACCACGTGACCCAACATCAGCCTGACAAGCCCAGGATTGGAGGAAGGGAGATGGTATTCTGGGACTGAAGGCTATATATATGAAGCCTCTCTGAACTGGTACTTTCATGGGGCATAATTGAGATGATGAGAAGACTTTCAACTATCACAATATTTTGAGCCATCGGAAAGGTTTTATTTTTAAGAAGGCTTTAGTTTATGGTATCTGTGCTTAAACTAACAATTCTCAACCATTAGTGTCTTTTTTTGATATAAGGCTAGAAATTTATTTTAAAGAACTTGATCAGTTAGCCTTTCCTGTGTATGAATCACCCCAGTATTTAATGGCGTAAAATTTCGTGGGTCGTTCTCATCTGGACTAGCTCGGTTGTGCTCTGCAGGGCTTGCTTATGTTTCTGTAATCATTCAGCTTGGGATAGAAAACCTAGGGTGTCCTTATTCACACATCTGGTGGTCATCAGGCTATGGGTCAGATTGAGATGGGAAACTGGGTCACAAGCGTCTCATTATCCAAAAGGCTACCCCAGCCTTGTTTGTAGAGTGGCATTAAACATGAGTAGGTACCAAGGTCAGCAAAAGTAGAAGCTGCAAGGCTGCTTGAGGCACAGGCTCAGAACATGCACATTGCTACTTCTACCACATTCTATTGGCCAAATCATGTCGCAGTCTTGATGGCAAGAGCTGAAAATTACTGCAGCTATTTTTGAAATCTACCACAATGACAAATCACCCTTATTTGCAAAAATTTAATGTATACATTAAAATGGATGTGGGTTATATCAGAACAAGATTGTGAACAGCTATCCAAAAGGTAGTTTGTGTTGAGGTGGAAGACCATGAATCTTAGAATCAGACAGACCTGAATTCAATCTCCCAATTTGTTAGCTGGGCGGCCTTTAGGAAGTTACTCAGCCTCTCTAACCATATATTTTCTCAACCATAAACCAGGAAGAATAAGAATACTTAACGCACAGGGCTGTTGTAAGGATTAAATGAAATTATGGTGTAATGCCCAACACATAGGAAAGAGCCATTTTATTCTAGCTTCCTTCCTCATCCCCTTAATTTTTTGAAATTCATGTGCAGTAGGCCTAGTAAATCTCTTCTACTCAGAATCAAAGCTGCCCAGTCCCTTTTTCCGCCAGATACCAGCTTTTCTTTGTCTATGCATTGCATATCTTTGAGAGTTGACTTTGATATAGAAATTTTCAACCGGGGATCTTGGCAGTGTTCTCAAACATAAGCTTACAGTTAAAAATTCTAAGACAAATCTTAGTTTTGGTGTGACAAATTATTTCACATTTTCAGTTGTGTATAACTGTTTTTTTTTTATGGTCTGGGTATACTTGGGAATTTTGAAAACACATCATCAGAAAAGAGAGCTTTGAAATAATAGAAGTTGAGCGGCAATGTATGGGAAAGGTGTTCTCTCAGAAAGGACACATTTACCAGTTAAGGTTTTCAAACATATCCCATGGCTCTAAATAGTGAGGTTAGTCTTTGAGGTGAGAGGGGGCCAGATTGGGCAAAACCTCTGCTTCTTTGATGAATTCCATAGGACTTCATTTTGGCTAAATCATCATAATTCCCACCAAGACAGCACAGAATGATAATGGTTTTATTTATTATTTTATATGCATTGCCAGTATATGCAAAGCTTTATAGGTTGCCATAAATAGAGAGGGATTATCACAGCTGTTACTTATTTTAACAGGTCACAATACAGTAGTTTATGCCAGATGGTTTAGAGAATTTTTGAGAGAGAGATTTTATACAGGCAGCCATATAGATACTAGCTTGGGTAGTTGAGCCCTGAAATTAATTTACATTTGTTATGCTATAAAAATATATATAAATAAACACATAGTTACTTATGAACGAGTGAGCCATTTTACAGCAGTGATTTCTTCTGGAAGTCATGAGGTCTCTTATAAGCAGTGGTGGGGCAGCAGCAGCAGTAATGTGCTGCTGCTAGGATAGAGGAGATATATTACTCAACCACATTCGTAGCTATGGAGGGGATATCCAACTTGCTCCACAGAAATATACTTTCAAGGCCAAACTGAATTTTTATTATTGAAGCCAAAGAGACTAAAGCATGGAAGCCATCCTAGATAAACATAAGGAAGGTGTATCTATAGGGTAGAGAAGAGGTGGAATCGGAATCCCCAAGGCCACCAGCAAGGTCAGTCTGGGGCAAATCTCAGAACATATTGCCCTTACAGATACTGAAGTTCATGTGTAGAGTGGTTAATTCTGGATGAGGAGCAGAAATGGAAAGAATAAATAAGTACTTATGATAAGAAATCATTTCAGAAGGTGTTTTTGGTTCTAGATTCAAAGACCAATAGATTTACAGAATGAGAAACCTAGAGAAAACCTTACATTATCTCCACCCTTTTTGTCTTATAGATGAAGAAATAGACCAAGAGGATAATTTAAATATGATCACTTGTTTTTATTTTCAATAAACAAGTAAAGTCAGATTGTTATGGTATTTGGACTTTGTCAACCTCCTCCAATCTCTCTCCCCTTGATCCACCCCACCAGTTCCTCTCATGCTTTCCACCTCATGCTAGAAAGGACCACATCTCCACTTCTCAGAATAATCCAAAGACCAAGTCTAAAACACAGTTAGGTTTTCTTGGTAAGTGGCCTTGAGATATAGCAGGTAATATACCATCTCTGTAAAAAGAATAAAACTATTTAGAATTTTTCATCAGTTCTTCCATCTCCTATAAGATAGGGGTCAACTAAGATCTGTTGGTATCAACAAAATAATTAAGCAGAAAAGGTGAGTTTAAAACATATGATGAGCATATAACTAGTATAATTTTTGTCAGAAAATCAGGCAGTGACAATATTTCAAAAGTTTAGTAGCCCATGAATGTCAAGGGACAGAACGAGAACTCGTATACCTTGAAAGGAACTGTGGGCTGCAAGACCGTGGTGGGCACAGGAGCAGGTCACATTCCACCCTCTGCACACCCCACCTGGCCCCTCCCACCGCAATCCCTAGTCTCCTGTCTGCCAGCAGCCCCAATCCTACTACCGCTGCTCCCACACACTGACTGTGTCAGCCCCGCTGACAACCACTGATGGTGCAGAGCGATTGGGGCCACTGCCAGCAGTGGGTGTGAGTGGTGGCTGTTGCCCTGCTCACTCCTCAGGAGCAGGGGGATATGGAGAAGTCCTCAGAGGGGACTGGGGCCAGCAGTTTCTGCTTGCACTTTCTGAAGGCACTGAGCAATCAGGACTGGCGCTGGGCACCGGCAGTGGGTGCGAGCCGGGCTGGTGCCAGCAGCAGGTACAAGCACCTGGTGGGACTTCGGTATGTGCAGAGAACAAAGAATTTACAGTAACCACCAGAGGTTTGCCCACATGACAGTGACTGGCACTCTGCCTTGGTCTGGCACCCTGCTCACCTGCTACACCATCCCCCCATAGCTGATGCCCGCCATGTTCTTCACATGCCCCCTGGTGGTTAGTGCATGTCATAGCGACCAGTTGTTTGGTTGTTCGGTTGCTTGGTTGTTCTGCCATTTGGTCTATTTGTGTATTAGGGTTTTATATATATATACTAGGGGCCCGGGGCACAAAATTCGTGCACTGGGGGTGGGTGGTCCCTGAGCCCAACCTGCCTCCTCTCACATACTGGGAGCACTCAGGGGATGTCCTACTGACGGCTCACCCCCGGCCCAAGGCCAAAAGCCTCTGGCTGAGGGTTTTGTCCTTGTGCAGGAGACCTCAGCCAGGGCATCCCAGCCAGCAATCACCCTGCGATTTGGCTGATTGTTGGCTGTTTCCACTACAGCCCCGGTCTGCCCAAGGCCAAAAAGCCTCTAGCCGAGACTTTCCAACCTTGGGCAGGGGACCTTGGCCAGGGGACCCCAGCTAGTGATCACCCTGTGATGGGGCTGATCACTGGCTGGCTCTGCCTCGGACCTGGCCTGCCCAAGGCCAGCAAAGGCCAGAAAAAGCCTCTGGCAAGGCTTTTTCCGGCCTTGGGCAGCAGCCATTTTGGTTGGGTGTTAATTTGCATACCACTCCTGATTGGCTTGTGGGCGTGGCTTATTTGGTATAGTGGAGGTATGGTCAATTTGCATGTTACTCTTTTATTGGATAAGATATATATATCTATATCTATATATATCTATATATCTATATATCTATATCTATATCTATATCTTCTCCCAAGATGACTAGTTGAAGAATTAAAGCTTTGAAAATTTGTAAGCTAGATAATACTAAAATGCCCAATTCTTTTCAGAGATTCTGAGTTCTCAGTAACCTCAGCAATCTGAACATAGCTCTAAGCCAAGAGCTTCCCAAGGCCATGGATAGTTGTCAACAGGCCCATGCACTTTATGATTTAGCATTTTGCTCAGACCATTAGCAACTTTTTTAATGGACAGATATTATCCAGCCATGGTGTCTGTTTTCCTCACCCTACTGTAGACTCAATCTGTGGGGAAGAGTTAGAAGGAGGGCGAGAGAGGAATGACAGTGGAGAACTAAATATCAAGACAAGAGCTTGGAAATTTAAAAGAGGAGTCTTTGAAATGTGTTACCATAGAGACCAATAATAAGCCTTCTTAATAAAGACCCTAAGTTAATCAGCAAAGCATTAAATTGTGTTTTGTATCATCTGATTAGAGACAGGAAAGTGAATTGTTCTAGGTAGGCTAATTCTGGTAATAAAACCCCCAACATCCCAGTGGCTTATTTCTCATGTACATTTCAGTTTAGTGCAGATCAGCATACAGTCTTTTGGGTACCCAGATTCCTTCCATCTTGGGGTTCCAATGCCCCACCCTCCATGGAGTGTCTATGTTCAGCCAGCAGTGTAGAGAAGGGAGTGTGTAGAATTGTGTAGGAGTTTTTATGGGTCAGGCCTGGAGGCACACATCCCTTTGCTCACATTATATTGGTTAGCACCCAGTTTCATGGCTGGACAAAACTGCAATGGAGACTGGTTGCAGGAGAAATTAAGAGATGCATATAAGAGATGCTCAGTTAGGTGCTTTTGTTTGACTCATGAGGCTTTGGAAAGTGTCAGGTTCTCTAACCGCTGTACAGGGGATATGGACCCCCAAAAAACTACAATATGATTATATGTGTGAAGACCTCAGACATAGGAAGATACTGCCTTCACTGGGCTTTTATTGTATGCCGGGTACCATCATGGCGCTTTTATATGTATTATTTTATTTATTCTTCCTACCAATCCCATACATTATATATTCCTGTTGGCATTATACAAATAGGAAACCAAGGTTCAGAGAAGTTAAATCATTTTTTCCAATACCATGCTGCTAAAAGATGGAGGACCTAGGATTCAAACTCAGGTCTTTCAAGGACCAAAGCCCAGGTTTTCTTCCTCTATACCCTGGGATTTGCTAAAATCTGATTCAAATGTAAACTATCTAGTCACGTCATTATTTTCATCATCACTGTTAACAGCAACTTTATTATTATAAAAATCAATGCAAATGGGAAAGACATGGCCATTTTCATTGCTTTATGGAGTTCTGCAGGTCTCCTTGCCAAAGCTCTCCCCTGATAAAGCAGCCCTGAAAACCCAGAGCAACACAGTTCATCTCATTGAGTTGTGTGATTAGTGACTTGGCCACTAGCTTCCCATGATCTTGCCAGGGATTGCTGTAGAGAGCAGCCATTTTGCTCACCCGAAAATAAATTTTCATTTCAAGGCCTGAGGTCTTTTGAGTCCACACATCGTAGTGCTTCCAGTGCCCCAAGTGAAGTCAGTCTGGGAGCTTGTTAACAAAGAGATGGTCAGACTTCACCCTGAGTCTGATTCAGCCTGTCTGGGTGGGGCCTGAGCGTATACACCTTAAACAAGCTTCCAGATGTTGCTGTGCTCATGGTCCTTGGATGAGCACTAGCTTCCAATGATCTTGCCAGGGATTGCTGTAGAGAGCAGCCATTTTGTTCTCTAAAAAAAAAAAGTCTCCCATTCTTTTTTAGAAGCTCCAACCGGGGCTTCACACCCATTCTACACTTCCCATCAATGTCCACTCTATCAGGCTCAAGGGACCCAGGTCTTCCCTTGGTAGGCAGAACTACTTCGACTAACCTCTCTGACATTTGGAATTCTTGATCATGCTGCCTTATTGAGACTCTTTTGTGTCCTGGTTTCTGAGACGGAGTCCTCCTTCCCTCCTGGTCTCTTGCTTCTGTGACTTATCACTCTCTCCAGTGGCCTCTTTTACCTTAGAGCCCCTTAAATTTGGGAATTTATATAGCTATTCTTATCCTCACTGGAGGAGTGATCATGCCACCCCTCCTGCCCTATCCTTTCTGTCCTAGCCATACTCTGTCTTCCAGGGGGACTCCAGCCAGATTCTCCATCTTCACTAGTGGCTGGCAGCCCTTTGAGGAGGGTGGCATGGGTGGAGTCAGAGGAGAGCAGCCAACTTGAGTTCAGTGTGATACTTCATGTGACCACGATAATAATTCATAGTAATGTCAATTAGGAAGTTCTCTTTACCAGTGCTTGTGTAAACCCTGTGATTTCCTGTGACCTTGGCAAGTCCAGTGTTCCACCATAATTTGTGAATTATGGAGGAGTCATGAGGCCCATGGACACAGTACCGCCCACTCAAGCAAATCTGCCCAGGGCAGAAACCTCACTTTTTGAAAATAGGTGGCCTGGTCAGAAAATAGGCAAATATTCCCTAAATGGGTTTCCAAGGCATCAACACAAATTACCAAAAACTGTGTCCCACAAAGCATATTTTGCTAATTTCATTCACTGACTTTCCCCCTTGTTATATATTAGGATCTATCCCATAAGTGGTGTGATTTAAATGGCCCTATATGGTTTTCTGTCTTCTACATGTGTCTGTTATACATAGAACCTGCCCGCCCAATGCATGGGCACACACTGCCATGGTTTTTAATCCTGGTTCAGCCTCAGAGCTGGTTTAGAAAATCGCCCTTCCCTGGAGATGAGTACATCGCAGGGAAGGCATTGTCTTTGCAGTGTTTTAAGCCAGGGTAGGGTGAGTTGTGTGTAGGATGGGAGTTTTCAGATCCTGGGAGGAATAGGGGGAAGGGATGCAATGTTACAATTTTATGGTCGCTCTTTCTGTTACACAGGGACACATGCCCCCACGCCAGTCTCTGTCCTCCCTCTTGCCTGGGCTGGAGGAGTTGGCATGGTTGGTGTCTCTGATTCCTCTGCTGTTGGCTAGAGACCCGAGAAAAGGGAGGTGAGAAGGGAGCCACGGGGGTGCGGTGCTGAGCAGCCGCGGTGGGTCCAGCCTGTTGGTGATGTGCCCAGCCCGCCACCACTCTGGGCATGGGTAACGCGCAGCACCAACAGTCGCGCTAGCCGAGAAGGAAACGCACAGGTACCAGAAATCCGGATCCGGGATCCTCTGCAGCCCCACGGCTTGTCTAAGAGCCCAGGGCCCCGCGCTGTGTCCGGCTCCCGCGCGCGCCACCGAGTTTGGGGCTAGGGGCTGAGTCCTGCAGCTCACTGCGGCTGGCGGCAGGGGACGGATTATTTTTAGCAGGTTTCCTTTAGCCCAGTAGAGCCGGAGATGTTCGCGGAGCCAGGCGGCTGTCTGCAGAGCGTCGGAGCAACCGTGCTGGCTGCCCGGCAGGTTTGGCTGCCGCAGTCCCCTCCATTCGCTGGGCTGTAAATCGAAGCTGTCTACACCAGCAAGGCGCTGCTGGATCCCAGCGTGGCCCTGGGGCTACGTCCCGCCCAGGTCTCCCGGCACCTGATTTCCCAGTGGTCAATTAGGTGTCTCAGCCTGCAGCATTGAAGCAGTGGAGGGGCCAATGCCCCAGCTTTGATGGAGCGCGCCGTGCGCAGAGACCTCCCCAGTCGACTTCCTCATCAGAAGGCAGCATCCATTCATAATTCTCTCTCTGCCTGTGGACCGAGTTAAAGCTGGAGCTGGGCATGGACTCCTGAATCTCTCTTTTTGCTTGTGAAGAAGAAACTAAGATAAAAGGGAAAAGAAAGGGGGAATGCAGTCCTAACGCAACAGCAACAAAGCTCTGGAAAGCTACCCCCCCCGCCCCCAGAGGCCTCTCCTTTGCGGGCAGAGGGAGAAGAAGCGGATCCCAAGCCCAGCGCCCCAGCCAGTTGCTGCTTTGCTACGGAGCCGGCCCCCATGCCTACCTCACCTGATGGCCGCATTCCCGGGGAGCCAGCAAGGGGCCCCGCGGCGCGCCCTGGGCGCACGGGCGGTAGGATTTCTGCACCGGGGGAACGAGGCGCGGGCGGGCTTCCCAGGGCCGAGCCTGAGCCTGAGCCTGAGCGAGCGCCGGGAGAGGCTAGCCTCAGCGCGGCGCCCCACTGCAACCCCCCGGGATGCTCTGCGACTCGCAGCCCAGGCCACGCGGGTGTGTGTGAGATGGGACCGGCTTGGGGGGGAGGGGATGTGGGCAGGTGACATCCATTTAAACTAATTTTTCACACCTCTGGGAGGTGGGTGAACTTGGGAGACTAAGGAGGCAAGAGCCGCAGCCCCAGAGCGTGCTAGCTGAAGAGCAAATCCTTCAGGCTGAGATCTGAGAGCCGGGTACCCTTGACAGAGCTGAATGAGGGTGTGTGGGTGGTCAAGGTGGACAGAGCATAGCTTCAAGGGGTGAAGGGGGCAGCTCTGGCTTTCAGGGGTCTTTTTTTTTTTTAAACGCATATTGCAGCTGCAGCTTTGAAGTTTGCCGCCTCCTCCCCAACCCCCATCCCGGATTCTGGGGCGGGGCGGTACTTTTGCATTTAGCTGCCCAGGTCCTTACCAGTTGCTAGGAGGGGGGCTGCAGGGGCTGCAGTGTCTAGTGGTGGGCTTTCTGCAGAGGACACGGGGACTTGAGGGCGCAGCGATTGGAAGCGAGTCCTGAAGCTCAGCCTTTTGGGAGCTTCAAGGGCTGGGGAGAAGTCAGGGATCTTGCCTGGTGTCCCATCCTGTTTCCTTGCCCTGGCGTTTGGTGTTAGGTGACATTTTGCCTGTGCAGGGGTTTCGCTGTCATGGAGCTGTCTGTGATGTTGTAAGGCAAGTGGACTGTTAGGATGAGACTGAAGAGAGACAAGAGAGCCGGAGCGTTTCCTTTTGTGGCAGTGTTAACCCCATCCAGCCTGTTCCCTTGGCACATCTGTCCACTTGGGTCACCGTCTGTGGGTATAAGTGGGCCTGCCTGGCTGACTAACTGCCTTGGCCGGTGGACCAAAGCTGAACTTGCCCAGGACATGCCATGCTAGGAATGTGTGGGCAGTAAAAGAGTGAAACCCCACCTGGCACCTCCTCTGGAAAAGGTTAAGCAGGCCCCACCATGATGGTGCACACAGCATTTTAGCCAGACTATGGTTTCCTCTTGAGTTTAGGAGCTCTTGTTTTATGAGATTTTTATTTTGCAGTTTTGTTCCCTCTGGTCACCAGTTTGTTCTTCACAGCTGCTTGTGAGCAAGGCAAAGATAACAGCATCTAAAAATAGCCCTGCGGCTGGAGATGCAGCTCTGTTTGACCCTACTATTACAAAGATGGGGTCTCCTTACTCAGCTGCATCAGTGTGAGCCAAATTTGCCCCTTCTCCCCCACTCCACAATCTAAAACCAGGTCCACAGATCCTTCAGAATAGAATAGTTCAGTCTCAGGGCAGCATAGGGATGCTGAGGTCCTCCTATGTGTGAGAAGGGCAGTAGCTCATCCATTCATACTGAGGCCTAAACAACTGGGCTGCAAGATTGGGGGATGGGATCCCCAACAGGGACCCCTTCCCTGCCCCCAGCCATGGACATCTGTAGCTTTATATTCCTTCTGAGTTCCACCCAGCCATATATGGGGATTCCTCCTCTGTGCTTCAGGGGCCAGCAGGCCCCTCCCTCCAAAGGAGTTGGGCCCAGAATACAGAGAGACCAAAGGGTCTAAGATGGCACTTAAGTCATGCTGTCTTCCTGGTTGCAGATGGTAGCTAGGTGCTACTCTTTCCTTTCTAAATGGAAACCCCTGGATGGTTGCATTAGGAACCTCCTCCTGATAAGCAAGTGGTACCCAGTCTGCCTGAAGGGGGCAGCCCCTAGCTGATAGGGAAGGTACCACATGGAATGGAGACTTTTCAGTGATTGTAGTAGATGCCCAGGTTTCTCCTGTGGGTCCTGAATCCCCCTGAGAACCTGCTGGGCTTCTCCTATTATTTATTTTCCAACACCTTTATTTCCTTTATGTTCACCTTTTTTTTTTGTGTGGCAAAGCCAAGACAAAAAGTTATTGATTTGGTTGAACTATGGTAATTTTTTTTTGCAAAAATGTTTTAGTAACTGCTGAAAAATGCAAATGCCTAATTTTTCTACAGTGAAGGAAACAGACTAAAGAACATGGAAATTTATGAGGGAAGGTGTGAATCCCTAGCTTCAGTTCTCTATTCAAGATGGAACTTACCAGGTGATTCTTCCAGCCCTTTCAAAGTGAGCTTTGATTTTTAAATTTTACATTTATTTTCTGTAAGTCATAAATATAATAACCAAGCAAATATTAAGATAGATAGCTTCATTTGGGGGAAGGAAGAAACAGCACCTCTGAGGAATCCATCATTCCCCTAGTCTTCCAGTAGAGACTTGAGAATAGTTGCTGGTTTATCTTTAAAATGTCCCTAGTCTTTGTGTTTGGGGATTACTGATCATTAAGATTACTGATGATTCAATGTAGCCAAAAAGCCCAGTGCAAGGGTGGCTAACTCTTTGGCCCACTTAGAAAAGTAGATGGGAAGATCCTGAGCAGGGATTCAGATTTATAAAGATGTCATTGATTTGGCTCTGCCTGTAGCAAATAAGATGTCAATGATCCCTTGCTCTTAAATAGAAAAGGCCTGCTTCTTCTTGAAGCTCAGAACCTTAATCAGCAATTAACTAGAAACTTACACTGAGTGTATTGTCCAAAGAAAACTAAATAATGTAACAAATAAGCCTCAAATCTCAGGAGTTTAACAGAATGCAGTTTATTTCTTTTCATATGAAGTCTAATCAACCTTTGGCTTGTGATGACAAGGACTTAAGTCTCATGCCCTATGGTGGTTCTACCATCCATCCCCTCAGGCCTCAGAGTCCCTCCTGGTCCTCTGCATCTAGCCAGCATAAAGGGAAAGAGAGAGCACAAGAGGATTAGAAGTAGCATGCTTCATCCCCACCCACATTCCACTGGCCAAAACTCAACCCTTGGCTACACTTAACTGCAAGGGAGGCTGGGAAATGTAGTCTGTACCATAGCAACAAGCTCTCTGTTATTGAAGACCCTCTTTTAGCTCTACTTTGGGATTTGGATTTGGCTCTGGACAAATCATGTGGCCAAATATAAATCTCCATCTTAAAAATGGTGGTAACTCCATCTGCCCTTTCCTGTCTGAACAGGAGAGAAGTATTGAAACATAAAAAGGCTCCTAGAAGAGCCATCTGGTTTAGCCTCTTTAGGCAAGGTCATTGTCATTATCCCCGTGTTATAGATCACTTGCCCAATATGACACAGCTAGTTTATGGCAGGTCTGGTATTAGAACCTAGATCACCTTTTATTTTTATTTATTTTATTTTTTATTTATTTAGTTCAGTGTTCCTTCCACCATGTTCTGTTCACTATTCTCTTATGAAAACAGTTGTATAGAATATACTTTCAGAAATCTGATATACACTCACTGGATAGCCTTTAATCTTATATAATCACTAAAAACAGCTATTCATATTATTTCAAATCCATGTGAGTTTTTTTCTAAGTTTTACTTATACTCAGGCTCAGAATAGCCAGGCATTGGTCTATGCCCTATACATGTATGAACTCATTCAAGTCTCACAATAACCATAGGAGGCAGGGGCTATTATTATCCCTACTTTGTAGATGAGGATGCTGAGGCACAGTGAAGGTAAGTAACTTGCCCAAGGATTGGCAGCTAGTTAACAAGTGACAGATCTGGGATTTGATCCCAGGCAATCTGGCTCCAGAATTCAACCCTGGATTATTTTACTACACTACATCTCTGATCTAGTGGACTATGTGTCCAGCCCTCTCTGGTTTGTCCAACTGATGCAGACCCTGAACCTGAGGATTTAATAATATTCTGAATTTCCTCTCTTAGTGATTGACCTTGAAGATCTGATAGGGAGTCATTTGTAACTCTGCTGAGGCATGAATTTGAGCCCCAAGCATATGAAATTGCAACACAGAATTGAGCTACTTAACCTAGGAAAGGAGCCCAATCCCCAACCTCCAGTTCTGACATCCCAGTAAGGCTTTTTTTGTTTCTCTTTTTTAAAAATTTGCTCTACTTATCACTGGGTAGGCAGTAACTATTGTAAACTCATAAAAATGTGTGTTATTTAGTGAAAATCAGGCATCCAAAGAAGTACTCTTCTGTGCAAGGTTAAAAGGCAGTTGATTTGTTGGGGGTGGGGCAAGACAAGCACAGTCAGTCACTTGACTCTTGAGTAAATTGCTGGTTTGGGTTGTTTTGTCTACTATTGTTATGTAAAAAACCACCCCAAAACTTACTGACACAAACAGCAATCAATGTATTGATTTAAAATTCTGCAGTCTGGGATAGGCTCACTGGGCAGGTCCCCTAATCTTGCTGGTGGTTAGTCAGTTGGTATGTCATCTGGGGGTGAGGCTCAAGTGGGACTCTGGCCTGGATGTGCTTCTTTCACTTATAGTATCATGACTTCTCCCTTTCCAAGCAGCCTGTCCATGAGGTCCCTCCACATAGTCTGCTCAGTAGGGTAACTGAACTTCTTACCTACCTTGGGTAGTGTTCCCAAGAGCACAAAGGCAGAAACTTCCAGGATTTCTCAAGACTGGGCCTCTGACTTGTTTTACCAACAGAATGAGGCCAAGTCACACATTCAGGCCAAACTCCAAGGCAGAGAATAAACCAAGGCTATGAATACTAGGAGGCCTCGAAACAGACTGCCACAGTGGTAAAGTCAGAAGCTTCTGTATTTACAAATCTGAGGATTCCCAAATGCCTCAGAAGTTAACTCTACATTGAAATGTAGGTCAAATGAAGGCCATTATTTTTTCTCCAATGGAGAGAGGCTGTTATATATGCTTGGTTCTTCCTCCATCCACAGACTAACTAACAGATCATTTATGCCCATGAAAGTATCAATGCTGTAGATGTGACTGCCGCAAAGGAAAGAGAACTGAAGTGTGCGAGTTCTGCTCTTTTGCCTCTCCTATACTGTATCTCAAAGATATTAATTTTTTTAAATGGTATCAGTACTCACTCTCAGACATAAACTAAGAATAAGTTCTGAAAAGTTGGGAGCATATCAAGTAGAACACCATCTATGCTTTCCTAGCAAGTCACACATTCTGAGGTGACTTCGCATGCAGAACAGAACAGAAGCCCCGAGTGCCTCAGAGGTAGAGCAGCTCTCCTGCAGAAATGGATTAGTAAGTTCAATTGTCAGGGTTCCATTTCAGAACATCTTATCCAAGGCCCTCGAATCACTATAGCCAATGGAAGTACAGTGGCTACTTTGATGTACCACCCACATTCCCCTTCCTCATCATGACTGAAGCACTCATTCCCTAAGTACTCATTTGTCAGATCTGGGCACTGGTGGCTGACAGCTCACAGCCAAGTCCTTCTTTGGGAATTGTCCTTGGCTGAAGAGAGCTACCTTGCCTAAGATCATACCCCTTCCCAGGTCAACACAAATCTAATGACCTGTCACCTTGACTCAAATTAAAATTCTGCAGGGCTTTCTCAGCTCCAGAAATCCCCCATGGGAGTGGCCAAGCCATTGTTGTGGGTGTATAACAGCCTAATTTTTCTCTCTGCCCAGTCATGCTTAATATCTCCATAGGAGTTGAACATTTCCTACTAAGCTTCCCACACACCAATGTCTGCCTCAAAGTCTACTTCCAGGGAACCTGACCCAAGATAGAGGGCTTGTACACCATATTACTTCATATTACATCTTGGGCCACTGTAGCACACATAGACGCAGGATGCACAGCAGGGAACTTCCTTAAACTCTCTTAATTGGAAAGAGATGACAAATACTTCAGCAATAATATGTGAAAATGAGCAAATATTATGTAACAGAGTCATAAGTAAATCTGATGCCTCAATGATTTTTTTTGCCTTCTTTACTCTACCCTGCACAACTTCCCCCAAAGTTATTCTTTTAGGGGATGGGTGATTCATGACATTGATTATATGGTTAACAATTGAACCTAAGCGCTCTCCCACCTGATTATTTCTTCCTTTGGGTATGGCACTGGCAATCAAAATTTATCTTTCAAATTAAGGCTATAATTATATTTTGATAAAGATCTAGCAATTCAATGAGAATGAAATTTTGAAGGTTGCCAGGATACGGATGACTCTGGGTTATAGAGAAGGGTTTGCATGCAGAATACTAATAGGTGGTTCAGCACTCTTATCTAGACCTTTCCAATAGCGTCTGATAATGCAGGCCAATCAAGTACTGTTTCTCTGCTATTATTCTAGGAGGATAAAAGTGATGAAAGATATAAGCAGGGTTTCAAGAATGAAAAGGTGATTCATCAGATGTCTATCTCACTAGAGTTAAAAAATAGAGTAATAATTATGTGGTGTTAGCTAAAGATATAGGAGACAAAAGCTTTCTCTTACTTCCTTGCCTCCTCTTTTATTGTGAATAAAAGCAAGATTTCTTAGATATTGGGTATTGTTTTGTGTTGGGACATAAGGACCTATGTTTGCAATGGTGTTGACTTCCAGGAAAATAGAAACAGTGGAAATGTGTGTGATATCATATTCTTATTTTTTCTTTACCTTTCTTTTACCTTTTATACTGTCAGATTATTACTCATTCATTCACCAAATATGCTGTCTCAAGTCTTGTGCAGGTCCTGATAAGGGATCTAAGAAAATTTAAAATAAAAAACCACATATGAAAATAATAAATATGTGTTAACAATACAATACAGTAGCACCTGACATGTTTTGTTGGGGAAGAGGAAGAAGGGATAACGTCTTTTATTGAAATAGCATTTACAATTAACACAATTAAATTCTATACAGGTTTAAAGTGTTTAGTTCATTGAGCTCTTACATATATACATTTGTTAACTCCTCTTGAAATAATATACACATAGACATACCTCAAGATATTGTGGGTTCTGTTCCAGACCACCTCAATAAAGCAAGTGACACATTTTTTTTATTTCCCAGTGTATATATATATATGTTATGCTTATATTATACTGCAGTCTATTAAGTGTACAATAGCATTTTGCCTTAAAAATAATGCGTACCTTAATTTAAAAATACTTTATTGCTAAAAATGCTAACCATCACTGAACCTTTAACGAGTCATAATCTTTTTGCTGGTGGAGGGCCTTACCTTTAATTTGTAAAAACTGAAATATCTGTGAAGTGGACTATAGTGGAGTACAATAAAATGAGATATGCTTATATGGCACTTTTTCCATCACCCCAACATTTTTAGTACCCATTTCCAATCTTTTACCTCCTTTGGCAGCCATTGTTCTGATTTCTATCACATAGATTATATTTGTCTGTTCAAGAGCTTCAGATAAATTGAATCATTCAGTATAATTTTAAGTAAATGTCTGGCTTCTTTCATTCAGCATAATATCTTTTGAAATTTACCTATGCTATTACATGTATCAGTAGTTCATTCCTTTTTATTGCGGAACAGTAATCCATTGTAAGAATACACCACAGTTTGTTTATCCTTTTAGTTAGGCTGGTTCCAGATTGAGGTTATTACGAATAAAGCTGCTACGAATATTTTTGTACAAGTCTTTTTGTGGATTTATGTTTTCATTTCTCTTGGGTAAATATCAAGGAGTGAAATAGTCATAGGGTAAGTGTATATTTAGTTTCATAAGAAACTGGCAGAGATTCTTCCAAAACTGTTGTACCATTTTACACTCCCACCAGCAATGTTTTACAGTTCTTGGTACTCTGTATTTTCCCAAGCTCTGGTAGAGCAGTAGTCATTACAGTGGATATAAAATGGTATTTCATTGTGGTTTTAATTTGAACGTCTCTGATGACAAATAATGTTGAATACCTTGTCATGTGCTTATTAGACATTCATATAGCTTCTCTTGTGAAATGTCTAGTTAAGTATTTTCCTTATTTTTAACTGGGTTCTTTTTATGATTGTTTTGTAGGAGCAGTTTATATACTCTGAATGAAAATTCCTTATCAGATATATGAATTGCAAGTTTTTATTCCCAGTCTGTGCCTTGCTAATTTATTTTTAATGATGCTTTTTTAAAATAAACAGAACATTTTAAATTTTAACCAAGTCCATTCATCACTATTTTATTTATTGATTAGTCCTTTTTGAGCCTTGCCAGAGAAATCTGATTCCCTAAAGTTCATGAAAAAATTTACATGCATTTTCTTCTAGAGGTTTTATTGTTCTAACTTTTATATTTAGGTCTATGACCCTTCAATAATTACTTCTTATGTGGGGGTAAGGAGTGGGGTAGGGGTCAAAACTTATTTTTCTCCCATATGTATTATTCAGTTGTTTCAGAACAATTTGGGAAACAAACAAACAAATAAATAAGCAAAAAAGTTTTTCTTTTCCTGAGTTGAATTGATTTAACGCCTTTTTCAAAAAATCAATTGTATGTGTGTGAGTATTTCTGGACTCTTTGTTCTGATCCATTGATCTATATGTCCTCTTGTGCCAAAACCACGCTGTCTTGACCTCCACAGATTTATAGCAAGTCTTGAAATAAGGCAGTATAAATCCTCCAAATTTGTTCTTCTCTTTCAAGATTGTTTTAGCTATTCTAACATCTATGCATTTTCATATTCATTTTAGAAACAGCTTATCACTTTCTTTAAAAAATGCCAGATTTTTATTGGCCATTGATTTTAATTTATAGATTGATTTTGGAAGAATGGATATCTTTAGCTGTGTTTTGTCTTCCAATACTTGCATATATTATAGCTTTGGATCATATAGGCCTTTAATTTATTTTAGCAATGTTTTGCAGTTTTTAGTGACTCTCACATCTTTTGTTAGATTCATTCCTATGTATTTGATATTTTTATGACACTGTAAATGGCATTCTTTTTTATTTCATTTTCCAATTTTTACTAGTACATTAATATATGAATAATTAAATACAATTGTTTTTATATATTTACCTTCTATCTAGTGACTTTTCTAAACTCTTTTTAGCAGTTTTGGTAGATTTCATAGGGTGTTTAACCTACACAATCATATTGTCTGATAATGATAGTATTTACTACTTCCTTTCATCTTACTAGGGGCCCAGTGCACAAAATTCATGCACTTGGGTGAGTGTTCCCTCAGCCCCCTCTCAAATACTGGGAGCCCTCAAGGGATATCCTACTGATGGCTCACCTCCAGCCTGCCCAAGGCTGAAAGCCTCTGGCCAAGGCTTTCATCCTTGGGCAGGGGACCTTGGCCAGGGGACGCCAGCCAGCAGTTGCCCTGTGATCCAGCTATTGCTGGCTGGCTCGCCCCAGCCCTGGCCCAAACACGCCCCAAGGCTGTGGAAACCCAGCGGATCGCCCTGCCATGCAGCTGATCCACTGGCTGGCCCCACCCCCAACCCTGGCCCAAGCCCGGGGAAACCCAGGATCACCCTGCCATGGGCAGCAGCCATCTTGTTTGGGTGTTAATTTGCATATTGTTCCTGATTGGGTTGTGGGTGTGGCTTATTGGGTGTAGTGAAGGAACAGTTAATTTGCATATTACTCTTTTATTAGATAAGATTATACTGGTGAGAGTAGATGTTTGCTTTCTTTCCAATCTTAGGGGAAAGCAGTTAATGTTTCACCATTAAATACGATGTTAGCTAGAGATTTTTCAGAGGTGTCTTTCATCAAATTTTGATATTAAGGTTATACAGGCTTCCTACAATGAGTTGGCAAATGTTTTCTCCTTTATTTTATACAAGAATTTGTGTAAATTGGTATTATTTCTTCCTAAAATGTTTTACGGTATTTGCTGGTAAAGCTACATCGGCTTAGAGTTTTCTTGTAGAAAGGGTTTTGATTAAGAATTTTATTTCTTTAAGAAATATGGGAAAATTCATATTTTCTATTTCTTCTGTGTCCCTTGCTAGGTTCCTCCCCCCCCCCCCCGCCGCTGCAATGAATTGTTCGTTTTTATCTAAATTGTAGAATGATTAATACTGAAGAGAATGGACTTAAGCAGACAAGAAGGGGAGTGCTAGGGAAAGAATGGTGTGAGAAAAGACATGGGAATGGGATCTCCAATTGTGTACATTTTTGGACATAGGTTATGCCAATCTGGTTGAGGGGAAAACTATGAGTGAGGAGAAGTGGAAAATAATGTTTGAAAAACAGCTCACAACTGGATCAAGGCCAAATGAAGAGTTTGAACCTTTTGTAGGCAATGAAAACCCCGAGATGACTTTCAAACAGGGGCATGACCTGCAGAAATGATATTTCAAGAAAGATTGATTTGAAGCGATGTGCTAGTAGAAAGGAGAGAGTAGCAGTGAATGTGACTCTTTTAGAATGGTGCAGTATGCAGGGGTGAGCATTACCTAGACGAAAGTAGTCTGATAAAGAATAAAACTAGGAAGAGTCTAGTGCTTGAAGCTTTCTCAAGGTAAGGGCCTTTGAATATTTATTTCTCTGCACACAACATAATATTATGCACCTGGTACACACTTGGCACACTTTATTTTTAATTGCCTCTGCTCCCATATCTGCCTCCTCACCTAGACATCTAGCACCTCCAGGGGAAAACTCAAGGTTTATTGATGCTAAAGTACTGGTATATAGCCATGTAGTAGCCAATTAATACCAAGTGAATGAATGATACCTGAAAGCATGAATGAGTAAATAATTGAATAAATAGGAAGAATAAAGAAAAACTATTAATCAGTATAAGCTATGCTATGCTATGGTAACAGACAAACCAACGGAGCTTAGAGCCTTAATACAATAAAAGTTCTATTTCTTCCTCACATAAAGTGTGATGTGAGTCTAGAACACGTAGTCACCAAGCAGCAGAGGAAAAGAGAGAAGCAAATATCTTGGGAGATTTTATAAGGACCAAACATCAAAGTGGTATACATTACTTCTGCTCACATTCCACTGGCTAGTAGCCAATACTCTGTCATTTGGCCCTAATATAACTGCATAGAAAGAGGGAAAATGCAGATATGTACATGGACATTGGGTAAACATTAAGCAGAACATTTAGAAAGGAGTAAAAGTGAATCCTAATAACTATTTGTTATTGCTGACTGCCTGAGAAAAACCTAAGCCTCAGAGACACTAAGGGACTTACCGAGGACCACCCACACAGACCATAGACCAGTTCTGCCAATAGAACCGAGTCTCCCTGATCTGCCTTTTAGGCCTTAATAGTCCTCACCTTGGGGCTCGCTTGCAGCTAAACTAATTTTTAGATGCCAACTCCTCCAGAAGGAACTGTGAGCAGAACAAATCACTAATAGACGTTCCCGTCAGTTACCCAGTAGCTTTAGCCAAAAGCACAAACGGAGAAAGGTACGGTATGGGTCAGGGCTGGAAGTTTTGATGATGAACCTCCCAGGAGGCAGCAAAGCACTCCTGCTCCATGAGGCATCTGCGATATGCTCATGCCAGCTGCCTAAAGAGAACTCCACGTCCTTTGTGATCTGGAGTCTCCCATTCTGGATCAAAGTAGCTGCCTCGGCAGGTAGGACCCAGAATGCATGGCGAAGGCACTGTGGCCTCAGCAGTCACTGCTGGGGGTGAGTCAGAGGGCTTCATCTGCCACAGGAGGGTGAAAAAGGAGGAAATTTGGCTTCCTGGGCTGGGCTGTAGTTACTGTTTAGTTTCCAGAGCTGGTATGAGGGTCAGAGATGATGAAGGCTAAGCCAATGGCACAAAGTTTGGCACATAATGGGCTCTCAGGAGGTGTCATTGATGAAGATGATGATAGAAATGGATAGGAGAATATGAAAAGTCTCCTATCTCTTAAAAAAAATTGGGGGTTGGGTGCTACTGAAGAGAGCCTGCTGCTTTTCCCCTGAGGCTGCCTTCCTAAGTAGGACTGTGCACAGTCTCACAGAACCCCTGCACCAATCCAGTAGTAGAAGCATTTAAATAGAGTGAAATAAAAAAATGCAAATAAATGGTAGAACTCAGAAAATGAGCCATCAGAAAAATGAGAAGTAAACCAACTGGAAGAAATAGTGAAAGAAAGGATTAAAGAAAGTATTGTATCTATAAAATGATGAAAATAAAGTGATATATCTAACACCCTTTCCCTTACCCATTCTGTTCCTTTACTTTGGCTTTATTGTTCCTCAAATACTCAAACACGATCCCACCCAGGAGCCTTTGTGTTTTTTGTTCTCACTACTTGGAATCTTTTTATTTTGTATTTTTTTCAATTTTTTATTGTTTAAAGTATTACATATATTAGTATATATATATATATATATATATATATATATATATATATATATATATCATTACCCCCATTGACCTTCCCCCAGCCTCCCCTATCCCTTGTCGCATGCCCTCACTCCCCCCCCCCAATATCTTGTGTCCATTGGTGTGCTTATATGCATGCATACAAGTCCTTTGGTTGATCTAGTTCCCTCCCTCCCCAACACTCCCTAGCCTTCCTGCTGTAATCTGACAGTCTGTTCGGTGCTTTACTGCCTCTGTATCTATCTTTTTATTCATCAGGTTATAATGTTCTTTATTTCCCATAAATGAGTGAGATCATGTGGTATTTTTCTTTCATTGCCTGGCTTATTTCACTTAACAGGAATCTTTTTACTGCACAGTTTCACTTAGCTGCCCCCTTCATGGGATCAAATATCTGCTTAAATGTCACCTTGGCAGAGAAGCCTTCCCTAACTACCTTGGTTTGGGTTTCCCCAGAAGTAGACCTTGAAACAAGGATTGGAGTACTAGTGGTTTATATGAGTTGTAAGTCCATTATTACTTGCAGGGACATGAGGAGGAGAGATAGAGGAGGGAATGTATCTAATAAACATGTGCTATCAAGTAGTCACCATGCAGTCATTTGGAGCTCAGTCCTGCTGAGGAACTCTGGAAGAGGTGAAGACCACACTTCTGGTGCCTTCAGAAGAAGGTATCTGTCATTGGTGAGGGCTGGTCTCAGGGACATGCATTCTCATACTTATTGCTTGCCCTGCTTGTGGGCCAAGCATTCTTCCATTGCCAACAACAACAACAACAAAATCACTCCTGGGCATAGTGTCAGAGATTAATGGGGACTTCTCTTTGGAATGTGTAGGTGAATTCTAAGGGGCTGCTGTCAAGGAACTAAGCTTATCTGCTATACCATCCTCTCTAAAATAGTGCCCCTACCACTCTTTATCCCTTTTATCCGCTTGCTTACTTTCTCACCGAACTTATATCACCTGACATTTCTGTATGCTTATTTGTCATCTGTCTCCCCTACTAGCCAGCAAGCTCCAGGAGGACAGAGATCTCATATGTGTCTCAGTGCCTCAGGCAGGGATAGAATTCAGTAGATGCTCAGTAATTATTTGTTGAATAACGAATATCCAGAGAAAGATAGAAACATGTTGATGTCACTATTACCCTCAGCAGATGAAGGTATGGGAGAAGCAGAGCAGAATAAGTTGAAGGAACAAAGGTTAATGCTATACAATGAAGGGCCATGGCAGATGCCTGATTAATATTTATTGAGTGAACAGTGTCGCCATTTTTTTTAATGGACAAAGAATGAAGAACAGAGCATGACTAGTCAGTCTAGTTTCTTAGTCTGATTTTTCTGGATACTCAAGGATTTCATTCTTGTCATGGTCATGAGAGCTATTACTTTTGCCCCATATACCAAATGTAGAAAACCACCAATAACAGGAGTTTCTTTCTAGGCTGGAAAATATATCTAAAAGGGGCAGGCTAGTCATGGTCTGTTAGAGGGCCAGGCTCTCACCAAGGACTACAGGGAAAGGAGTGTTTAGGGGACAGAAAAAAAGAAGTGGAGAAAGACAGTGATTGAGAAAGTTCAGTCTAGGGAAGTAGCAAGCAAAGGAAAAGCCTAACAATCTGAGTTTTTACTAACAATTGAATGTTCAACAGGGATTTTCTTAATTCTGGAGATGGACCTTTTGGAATCTATCTCACTTCAAAGCCCTAAATCCATACTTGTTACGAAAAAGTCTCCGGTAGACTCAGAGTTCAGACTCTGGCTTGAATTCACCCCAGAAGGAGAGGATTTCTAATTTGTTACCCTTGAAAAAGCAGTTTGCTTAGACAGCTCTAGGCGAACTTGCTCTCTGTGGATTTCCTATCACAGAGGAAACTGGTATTCCTGCAATGGGTTTCAGCCAGTACCCAATATCTAAAAAAGCCCTGGGAGGACACAGTGGTAAGCTAACACAATGGCTAGAGAGATGGGAATCTAGCCATCTTTGTGTATCATTAGTCCCAGGTGGATTTTGTTCTAGAAAGCGCAAACCTTTACCTGGGTGGATAAAAGCAAATAAATGTGCTCACCAAAACTATTGTTTAGACAGCCTTTAAAAGAAAGTAAAAAATAGAGTCAGAACATTGGCTGAAAGTCATTCCCAGGTTGAGACCATTCCTTTCCTGTTCTTGCTCTTTTGCCAAGTTGTTCTGGCTTTGGTGTCTCTGATTGTTGAAGCTCTGCACTGTGACCCTCAAGGGAAGTTGATATATGGAGCAGAAGGACACTGTAAGACAAGAACCATATGGGGGTGGCCATTTTGGTCTGAGGGCACTGAGAAGGCATCTCAGCATAGGCTACCTGCAATCACTCCCTAGCACCCATGCACTGCCTGAGGACTGGCCCTGAAAAAATCCAACACAGTGTTTTGGCTAACTGGTTGCTTTCAGCTTCCACTGAATAGATGACTTACAGAGGTATGTCTCAAGACAGAATGATTCTGCCTGTAGACTTCTGGAGATAATTTGGAGTTGGTTTTGGAAGAAAGACCAAAGGAGGAGGAAAAGCCAGCACTTAGAGCAGCAGGAAAGCAGAGTCCTATTTAGCGTGCCCTCCACACAATCCTCATTTCTGTGGATGCCCTGAAGCGACTTGTAATTCAGCCTGATTTCCATGCATCTGGTTTTCAAGGGAAAGCTTTTGTTAATGCTGACTGTAAATTGAGGGGATGGCTTTAGAGATGTTTTCTGAAGAACAAAATCGTTTGCAGATTATTTCCAAAGCATGCCAGCATATTTAACAACATTAAATTACCTTATTCATTCATTCAACAAGCGTTTACCGAGTACCTACTGTGTACCTGATTCCATGCTTGGTGATGAGATATACAAAAGAAATACTCTTTGTCCTGAAAAGCATACACCCCAACAGGGAAATAAGCAACTACAGCAATGTATGGATTGTACTGTCATATTGACCCTATCCCCACTAATTCAGAAATGATCATAATTTTGGGAAGCATTGATATAAGGATTCTATTTGTGGTAGACTAGAAAACATGTCTTTAAAACAAACTATTCTCCCACATAAAAATACAAATGACTTCAAGGGCCACAAAAGCATCCATTGACAAGATACAGCAGTGAAACTAGAATCCCACTTTGGTGAACAGATAACATTTCAAAGCACTCCCCTAAGAAGAGCAACCCTGATTGCAGTGTGGCCATCTGAGTTGAGGGGACGGGACCCACAGAAAGGAAAAGTACTGAAAGTACAGAGGTAAACAGTAATTAGGAACCATGTCAGATGCCCAGAAGGGACCAAATGAGTAGCCATGGCAATGATACAGTAACTTAAGTGAATCAGTGTAATGTGAGCTGCTATAGCAAATAATCTCCACTATCTAAGTGACTGATAACATTCAGGTTTATTCCTAACTTGTATAATGTCCAAATGGTATTTTCTTCATTGGTGAGTAGCTCTTCTCCTAGATAAAGTTCAATGATCTAGGTTCCTTCTATCTCATGAATCTACTGTCTTCAGAATATTCTTCCTAAGGTATCAAGAACAGGAAGGAGAATGTGTGGGAGGGCTGTGCTGGAAGTGGCGCATTCTACTACTTACGCTCACATCCTACTACTAAACCTAAATACATGGCCATATCCAACTGCAAGGGAGGCTGGCAAATGTCATTCAGCTGTCTTCATAGAAAGAAGAGGAAATTACTTTAATAACCAGCTAAGCCAGAATGCCACACTGAATTTGAGGAAGAGGTCATTCCATTAGAGGTTAGCTCCATATGGATAGGGACCCTCTCTCTCTTCCTTTGAGGCCTAGTTGAGAATCTCATGCCTTCCTGGCCATTAGATCTCCACTGTCATTTATTCCATGCCATGCCTCCCACTAGCCTTGCACTCTGTCATATCCATCCCCCAAAGTGTTTATTACTACCTGATTATATCCTTCCTTATTAATCAGGTTGTTTCATGGCCTTATTCCTACCTGGATATAAGTTCCACGGGGCAAAGATTGTGTCTGTCATGTCCACCATTCCAGTGCCTTAGCACAGTGCCAGACATGTGGAGGTCCTTAATCACTCATTGCTCAATGAATGAATTAAACTATTGGACCCTGAGGATCTTAAAGGACTTTATAGAATAGGTACAGCTTACACTGGGTATTGAGTAGAATTTATCTGGGAGGAAAGATCAGGAGAAAACAGGAAATAGATTAAAAAAGAGATAGAAAGGGCCACTAGATGCATAGCTTGAGTCATTTATATAATTTAGCCATATCCATTCAACCCACTTACTTGAACTTCTGTAACATATAAGGCAGTGGTCTCAGACTGTTGCTTAGCTAAAGGGTGCAAAAGATACACAAGAAAGCCCACCTCTATTCTCAAACAACTTGTCTTGAGCTCTGCTTTGAGGGGCAACTAAGGCATTCTCCATTATATCGTAGGTTCCTCATCTTGGCCACTGTCATTTACTGTCATTTACATATAGGGCTCTCCAGTGAAAGATTTCAGCCTTCCTTTCCAGAATAACCATGTCTTCCCAAATGGACATCTGCTCTTAATGTAAGTTAGAAAGTGGGGTAGCAAGGCAGAGAGTGGTGAAAGGCTTTGAGATAAGATGTACTCACTTCAAGTCTTAGCTCTAGAATTTATAATCTTTGAGTAATTGGGCAAGTTTCTTAACCTCTCTGTGTCTATTCAGTAAATTGAAGATAATCAAATGTGCCTTCTTGGTTTATTGTGGGACCCAAATGAGATTGCCTCTATCAAGAGCCTAACCCAGTGTCTGGTTCATGTACATGCTAAGTGGTATTATATTTCTCCTTGGCAACATCTAAGCTCTGCTTCACACAACTCCTGTTCTAGCTGCAGTGGTCCTTCTGGGACCCACACTGAGACTTTTCAACCTTCATATTGGGTTGCCTTGTAGAAAATTGCAAGTATTCAAATCTTTCTGACCGCAAAATAAAAATTTCATATGGCTCTCTTCTAGTATTTTCCAACCTCCCTTTTAATTCTCTCTGTCACTCCCACCCCACTACCACTACTTCAAGGTTATCTCTTCTTGTACTACTTGCTGAAGCAGAGAGCATTTCTCTCGAATCTTTGGCATAGAAATTCTCTCAGGGTGCACACTTGATCCCACCTGGAATAATAATCTCATCTGTCTTATTTGGCTACTAGGTTATAAACCAATCAGGGCACTGATGACGTCTCTTTCTCTTTAAAGTACATCTGCGTAGTAACTTGAATTTAATGAGAGATGACATATTCTATTTCCTAGACCCAAGTATAATTAGACAGAGACTCCAGTATACTCAGAGATCTGTTGGTAGGCCTCTGAACCATGTTGGCCAGCACTGGGGCCTGAGGCCCTTGTTCTCTAATGAGACCTTCTAGACTAATTGCCTATATACATACATATCTTCTTTCCCCCGCCCCTCCTCCCCCGTCTTCTCTTCCCTCTGCCTGCCTCCTTAGCAAATCAAACTGAAAAGAGAAACTTGACAGATATGTCTTAAAGTTGGGAGAGGAAAATAGGGTGTCATTTATCCATTTTGAAAGATTGTTGACTTTTTGGATCATCATTTGCTTATTTAAGAGCTATAAGGTTGATCTATATGAAATCCACAGTAACCAACTATTTTGACCTACAAAAATATCAATTTCATATGTTTCAACCTCGTGTTTTGGTATTTGGGCTCATTTACATCTGAAGTGGTCTGATCCCTGTGTGTGGTTCATTCAGTCAGTCTTGGTAGAGACCTTACCCAGAGAGGCTTCTCATGACTTCTCAGGGCCCATAGCCTTCAGTAGATTCTGCCATTGCTTATGGAGTTTCCATCATAAGCTGTGGATTAAAAAAATGGCTTGTTCATTTCCCTTTTCCCTGCAGGTGCCAACATATGTGTTTTATCTCTGGGTAAATGCCAAGACCTCTAAGCTTAAGTTTTCAAGTCTTCTAGAGATCAAAATCTCTCTTTATCACAACATGGACTTTTCTGTGATGTTACTGAACAAACCCAGTCCAGCTTCTCTAAGGGCCAGCGGCTGAGTTCCCAAAAGACAAGGAGGAAATGGAAGGAACTTCTAGTTTTCTAAATATTGCAACACAGGAGTCATATGAGCATGAAGGGCAAAAATGCATTTACATTTTTCTCAAATAAAGTGTAAATTAAAAATGTAGAAACTTTAGGTGGATTTTAGTTATTTATAAACTAGATCCACCTAAATGGGGCAGTGGAGGTCCAGTGACCTGTTAAATGCCACACATGGGTCAGGACCCTGGGAACAGCCAGGGTGCCTGTACCATGCTACTCTAAAAGGCAGCCTTCCTTCAGCCAGTGCTCCAGGCCACGACCTTCTCAGCTATTATTCCAACCAGGATTCTGAGCTAACTGACCATGGTTCATCACTGCCACACTGGGATATTTTGACAACAAATTAATTTTAAGCCACTTTGGCATTAAACTTTTAAAATTAGCCACCTGCATAATCAAGATATCCCGAATTTGAAATACACATGCTTGTGCGCTGTGAAGGTTACATTCCTAAAACCCCTAAGATTATTGGTTCCCTGCACATATTCCCTCATCCTTATCACTTCAGTGCATAGAGACTTAACATCTCCCAGAACTTGCATTCTTTGCCTGAAGGCTTTCTCTGGCCAGTAGCCTATTTTTTTTTTTTTTTTAGAACTGCCAGGGAAATATTGCTCTGGTGCCTAGGTAGCCCTCAGCCAATAACTGACAGGAAGTAGTAGATAAATATCCCAACTTTCATGCTTCTAAGGTGTGTGTTCTACACTGGCTTCTGTTTGCAACCCAACCCCAGTTACCCACCATGATAGCATGCTTTGAAACACACCCTTTATTGGTTTCCTTCCCTTCCCCTTTTTACTTCCCCGCAACCTTTACCAGTAGCTTTCTAGCATTACCTCCCAAAT
Organism: Antrozous pallidus; assembly: GCA_027563665.1. Taxonomy (NCBI): domain Eukaryota; kingdom Metazoa; phylum Chordata; class Mammalia; order Chiroptera; family Vespertilionidae; genus Antrozous; species Antrozous pallidus. The sequence continues at coordinate 135,183,381 of CM050509.1, read as the reverse complement.
AAACTACTTCTACCTACCTGAACCTTTGTTTCAATTCCTGTCTTAGGGAAACCCAAACTATTATTTTCATTCTTGGAGCCTGTCTTCCACAGGCATGTAGAGGCATTGAGGCATTGACCATGGAAAGAGGACCTCCCTAGGTATTGCTGCAGATTCAGCTATAGTTAGGCTAATTGAGTCAGAAGACAACACATCTTTTCTGACTCCAGATTCAGTGCATTGTGTGTTAAGTACCCCCCACTCATATAGCTTATGCTGTATCTTTTTAAAGAGAGAACACAACTCATAATAAATGTCTAGGTTTTTGTTGTGGAAAGATCTTCAGAAAAGAATTCCTTTTGGCTTGCAGGATCATGTACTTATAGTTTCTTTGTTGGCCCAATAAACGGTATCCCTTCTCTTCCGCCTACGAAAATACTAATTAGCAAGTAATAATTCTAAGTAAGTGCAGTGGAGGTGGTATGTGGGACTTTTTGTAACTATTTTTAAATTTTTCATTGTTGCTGATGATATCTAAGTAAATTTTACAAGACGAATCTCTACCTAAGAGAAAATATTTTTAGTATATATAATTGGGTGTCACGTGCTAATTACCTTACTGCTTCACAATTTAACTAAGACAAGGACATCTATGCAGGAGGACCAGAGAGGTTCTGGGCACATATTGAAAGTAGAACCCTTTCCTCTTACATCCAGTGGTTGTGTGTAGTGTCTCCTGAATGAAAAGGTGAATTCACTTGTTTTTTTTTCTAAGCTGCCTTTCCAACTTCAGCTCTACTTTATTCCTTTAAATGTCAAAGGTGCCCATGTTCATGACATCACATCTGTAATTTGGGCTGGAGGGAAGGGACTTAAAAAACATATTAACCTTTGTGGGAAGTATGTCATCTTTCCTCTCTATTTCCCTTCTTCCAGGGAACTAAGAGTACCAAGGGATGATACTCATGGTTATCCCTGTAACCGACCTCATCTGGTTCTTTGCAAATAAAACATTTGTGACATTCAACCTTTTCTTAATCTTGGAAGTATTTCTTAATTATCCATTTGGCTCTCCTAAAAGATCAAATTCCTTATTTCTGCTCAATATTATCTTTTTTATACTTTAACTTGCAAACTTTTAAAACTGCCAGTGTCTCTTTAAGGGGCGTGGGGCTAATAAAGCAAGGGTTGAACCAAGCTCCTATCCCTCCCACTCTGATTTAAACTTAGGCATGAACGCCTTAAAAATTGGGACAAATGTGTTAGGCTTTGGTGATGGGCAGGTCATTTTCAGTCCAAGTTGCTAGAAAGCAAACACTTTATCACTATCATTATGGCCTCTCTGGTAAAGTTAACTTCATGGTTGATCTAATTATTAGATTGAACTATCAATGTAGTTTTTGTGGAGCAAACCAGCTGACTAGCACTAATTCATGACTGTTCAATCAAATACCTATCTTGTAGCCTTGCTCTCTCATTCTTTAAACTACTGCTACTCAATATGAGGTCTGCTAACTGGTGATGACATCAGCGTCCCTAGATAAATTGTTCCTTACTCCCTGGGCTGACATGCTTCTGGAATCCTAAAATAAAAATGGCTGGTTCCTTAGAGAACAGGTGAGAAAGTGTGGGATTTTTATTTTTCTGGTGGGAGGACAAACTGATAGATGTAATAGGTAGCAAATCATTACTGAGAGAGATGAAGGGCACAGCAGCCAGGCTGACTGTTGGCATGGGAGGAAGTGGTTGCCAAGGGAAATGCATAGACACAGGGTCGGAGACCTGACTTTCACTTCTGTCTCTGCTAATTATCAGCTCTGTAATCTTGGGTCAAATCTTTGAACTTCAATTTCCTCATCAATACATGAGAGTAGTGGCCTAAATAGTAGTTTTCAGTGTGCTGACTGCTATTAGAACAAGAAACACATTTTATATCTCAACCCTGCATATATACACATAAATGTATACATGCACACACACGTAACAGAAATAATAATTTTATAAAACAATACGTCATGTAGTGCACTTAGCTATTTTTCTATTTTCTTCTATTTATTAGTTATTTAAAAAATACCTTCATTACCTGCTGAATGGATTTAACAATCCATTAATGGGTCATGCCCTGCAGTTTAACAAAAGCACACAACTCTATAATTTTTGGGGTCCCTTCTAGTGGTAGAATCCAATGACTCTGCTAGCTGCGTAAAAGGAATTTTCTTAAAACAATAGATGTACTGTGACAGATGGCTACTTGCTTACATTCTGGATGAAGTGCATGGTGTATAACATGGCAGCAGAATGGCCTGAAGAAAAATAAGTAAATTATAAACTGCTTCCAAGGAGTTTATAGTTCTGCAGCTCTGACAGTGACTCAGAAAATTAGGATCTCCAAGTCATTACACTGAATGCTGCCCAAGTCAACAACGTCAGAGACTGAGGATATCCAAACTGTCAGAAAAGTCACAGGCTCTCTGGTAGTGGGCAGCCTTCTTTTCAGTTTTCAGATTGTCAGACACCCGCCCCCCTACCACCACCACCAGAGTGATTTCTAGTGGCCTCATCTTTGTTTATATATCACTTATCAAGAAGACAGGAAAATAAAGAAAAAAGAAAAAGAGAAACTTGGAGAGCTCCAGACTTTCCTCTTTTGAACTTGGACCCCATTCCTGGCCTCTTGGTCTTCTTTGTTTCCAGTCCAGGAAAGGGAACTAACATTTAATAAGCAGTAACATGGAAAGGACTTGATCATTTCATCAGATCCTCAGAACTGTTCTATAAAGGTTCCACGATTCCAATTTTACAGAGGAGGGTACAGAGACCCAAAGAGTTCATTAACTCATTCTGGACCCACTGCTGCTGTGATGAATTCCCAGCTTTCCATCCCAGAGCCCAGGGTCATTCCACAACTGCACCCTGCCATAGCTTGAATACAAAGTCTTTCAGAGTGGATGATGTAACTTCACTTAATTTTGGTGACTACTAGAAATAAGAGTCATAAAAAGAACACAAAAGGACTCAGGACTCAGAGAACAGAAGGTCCAAATCTTCATTTGTAAAGATGGGGACTGAAATATTGGAAATGTTTCATAACAAGCACAAGGGCAAAGAATAGCAAGTAGAACCCAGGTTTCTAGTGGTCTTCCCACAGAACGTTGGACATTAAAACAACAATAACAGTAATAATTAAGAAGTACTCCTGGTATTTTGTTTCAGAAGATGAAGAAATATTTCTGTGGGAAAAAATAAATAAATATACAGACATGTTTCATTCTTTGGGTGCTGTCATGTTTCAGTATAACCAAAAAAATTCGGGTTTGGCTGCCTGCTGTAAGGAAAGCCAAACTTGTGAGATAGGTGCTGGTGGAAAAAGAAAGAGGCTTAATTTGGGTGCCACCACCTAGGAGAATGGTGAATTCCTGTCTCAAAGATCATCTCCCCATTCCTGCTCAAGGCTGCTGCTGTTCTTATAGGGATAGGGAGAGGAGGGCTTTTTCACATCCAATCATCTTTCTAGCTTTCTAGCTTTGGCCCTGTCCAATCAATCATCTTCTAGCTTTTGGCATGCTGGGTGTAAGAACCGCCTCTTGCGCCATCTTGGCCAGTAGGAGAGTCTCCCTGAGGCTTCCTGCTGGTCTACATCACAGAGAGGAGGACTGCAGGACCCCCATCAGGAAGCCTGGAGTTGCCAGTGCCACCCCTCCCCCCATGCTGGACACAGTGCCTGCAATCCCGCACATCTAAGGGAGCCAGTTGGAGTCCGTAGGATACCTCTGGATCTTGGTGTGCTGGAGTGCCCTGCACAGCCCAACTGCAGCCCACCCCTCCAAAGTTGCCAGCCAGGACTGACAGTTGCCTATGGTAACATCAGGACACTGAAACTTGTCAGGAAGCTTAGAGTTTTCTAATACTGAGGGGTCCACATTGGATGCTATATCAATAGGGGTGGACAAGTCAATATTATGGTTCTATAGACTAGGAAATCCAGCAGTAGGGACAGATTGGGAACCGGGTTATGGCGTTTGGCTGCTCCACAGGTGGCAGATTGTGAAGCCGCATCCAGCGTGGCGAAGGTTCATTATCTGAAGAAGGGGTTGATGCACAAATGAAAACTCTAGTCAAGAAATATGAATTTAGGAATCATGGAGGAGCCAGGTGGAAACTTCCTCCTAGAGGAGAAGCTCCCCGAAGCCCTGGACCAGATAGCTTTTATTCAATTTTAGATACACATCTTGCCCGCAGTTAGGCATGGCAATCTGGTTGCAGACAGACTATCTCAAAGGTCAGTAAATATTAGTAAGTATTTACTTTGAGACTATTAGGTCAGGAAATTGCTTCAAGCCATCATTATATCTACAGATCAGTGCATAGCTTTAGCCATTGCTAAAGCTCAAGGTTCATCAGCCTTCCGAGGTCCTTGTTGCACTTACATGATAGTGTTTGACAATGGATGGCTTTCTGCAGCAAAGCCTTTTCTCCTCCACACTGCCAAGCAGAGTAAGCAAGGGGCTGGTTGTCATCAAAGGAAGAGGGGCAGGAATAGTTTCTCTTGGTGAAATTCCCTCCTTAGTTCCCTAACAAATCTGAGAACGCATACAGCAGCAACAGAGACCCTAAGTAGATTTTCATTTTGCTTACCAAGCTGATAACTTCTGAGGATTATCTTATGCATAGCAGGGATCTAGGGAACAAACCTGTGACATATCTATAACACTGACTATTTCATATGCTCATTAATATGTTAATGTTCTAACACACTCCCTGCTGCTTTCTGTCACAGAGCATCAGAGTGGATGGTTTGTGGAGAAGTGTCTTCCTGGCAAGAGAGCTGTATGATTGGGGGTAGGTGTGATAGACTGAAGGGCAAGAAGGTTAGCAAGGTGCATGTGGGTAGCTAATCCTGTAAAAACTCCAAGAACATTCTAAAATATATCTTCCCTTCTGCCCTGGCAGGTGTGACTCAGTTGGTTGGAGCAGCATCCTGTACACCAAAGGGTGGTGGGTTCTATCTTGGTCAGGGTCCATACCCAGGTTGCAGGTTCGATCCCTGATTGGAGTGCATGCAGGAGGCAGCCAAACATCTTTCTCTCTCACATCATTGTTTCTCTCCTTTATTCTTTTTAAAAATCAATAAAAAATAAAAATATCTTCCCTTTCTTGAAGGGGTAGAAATTCCATTTCTGAATAACTTTGCACCTTTTTTCTGAAATTTTCACCATAGTTACCATTCAAACTTTGATTTCAGCTGTCAACTTCCCCCTTTTTTGAAGTCCTAAGAGGCTGGGAGAAGGAAGACAATGTAGCATGGGTAGAGAGCCAGTAGCAGGGTGGAGGCTTGAAGTAGAGAAGCTTTCTAAGGAAGAGAGGCCAACAATACACAATTTTGTACTTCTTCCAGGGCTAATAAATGTTTAAGGAAGTAAGAGGCTCATGAAGCCAGGAAAGGCAGTGTAAAACAAGTACCAAACCTAGGAGGGCAGGGAGAGACTGGGGTCTTGAGAAGCTTGGGGCAAGATTATATCTGCCCCTGAATTTTACCCCTTCCTAACAGTTCCTAAACTCAAGTCTCCTCCTGCCCTTAAAAAAGGGCCTGGCCTTTCTAAGAGAGTGGCAGCCATTAGTTTTCCTCAACTTCCACGTCAGCTCATTTCAGATGAACCCAGTGACCCATGCTTTCAATACATCACTGTGAATCAAGGTCTAGACAATTCCATTATCCCCAGAGCTCGACAAGGGAAATGAATTAAGTCCAGTCTATAAAGACTTCACTGCTCTGTAGACATTTCCTACAATGTCATTCTCTTCTAGCAGTTTGGTGTTTGTGGTGCTGTTTGTGTTTCTATGATATGACGAGTCTGCTGGGCACATTTTGAAAGATTAACTGAGTTCTTGGTTGCATCTAATACTCTGGGTGACACAAAAAGTACCAGTTCTGAATTTTTTTTAATTTTTATTTTGAGAAGCACTAAATACTTTTAATGGCAGATAGCCCACTCCACCCCACCTCCCCAATCAGCCTTATCTTAGGCAAACTTATTTCAATACTAGAGGCCCAATGCACAAAATTCGTGTATGACAGGGGTGTCCCTCAGCTTTCCCAGTGCCCTCTCACAATCTGGAACCCATCTCTCCTAACCACCTGCCTGCTGGCTCTTTACCATCTGCTTGTTTACTTCTAACTGCCCGCCTTCACACTCCTTACTGCTTGGTTCACAGCTCCTTAGCACTGCCACAGAGGCTGGAGATTCTCCTGCCACGGTGCACCCACTATGGGAGTGCACTGACCATCAGGTGGCAGCTCCTGCCTTGAGCGTCTGCCCCCTGGTGATCAGTGTGCATCATAGCAACTGGTCGTTCTGCCATAACAGTTGCTGGGCTTTTCTATATATATGAGGGGCCCGATGCACGAAATTCATGCACTGGGGGTGAGTGGTTCCTCAACCCAACCTGCCCCCTCTCACATACTGGGAGCCCTCAGGGGATGTCCAGATGATGGCTCACCCTCACCAGAGGCTAACAGGCCTTGGGCACCCAGCCATCGCCCTGCTCAGCTCAGCCCCGGCTGCTTGCGACCACCCAGCCCCAGGGGCTGGGCGCTCACCACCACTTCTGCTCACGGTGCCTGGAGGCTGGGCGCTCCCTGCTGCCTCCACCACCACCACTGCTGTTGTTGCCGCTTCCCTGCACAGTGCCCGGGGCTGGGTGCTCGCCATCACCACCATTTCATCTCCACCCCTGGGGCTCAGCACTCATGCCACTTAGCCACGCCCCTGCTCCTGATTGGCTGGTAGCATAGCCAATCAGGAGTTAAGGTACAAATTTGCATGTTTCTCTTTTATTATATAGGAATAGAGGCCTGGTGCATGACAATTTGTGCACTTGGGGTGATGGGGGGTGTTCCCCCAGCCCAGCCTACATCCTGTTGCAGACCAGGAGCCCTCGGGGGATGTCCAACAGATGGCTTAGGCCCTTCCACCCATCACCCTGCCACTGCTGGTTGCCGCTACCCCCCACCCCCCAATTGCCATCCCCTCCCTCTGCCCACTGGCACCTACCTTGGCTGGCCTGGCACCAACCACTCGCCAGCCCCACCCCCCACCCTTTGGTCAATTTGTATATTAAGCTTTTATTATATAGGCTATATATATGTTTTAGAAAGCTACTTGTTTGGAAACCAGAGTTGGTTTTTAATTCCAGATGTTCCACTTGCCAGGTGTGTGACTTTGGAAATTTACTTACTTTTTCTGAGTTTCTGTTTCCTTGTTTGTAAAATGGGAGTAATATTTTAATCCTTGCATTATGTGACAATGTCATGAATATAATGGACTTGGCTTAGAGCTTAGCATATGGCTGGAGCTCTTTGCAGGAGCCTATAGTCTTGGACAGGAGAAATGATACTTACACATAAACTTTTTTCCTGCTATAGGAGATAAAAAAAAACACACATAGCCGTATTTCATATTGTAACCCATACCATTATCTGTCCCTTTCTTGGAGAACAGTAAAAATGGGAGGACAGAAGAACAACTAGGTAAGACAAGCGACTGGCTATAGGAAAATAGACAAAATGGTGGGAAGGTGTATTAGTTTTCTATTATCACATAACAAATTACCACATATTTAGCAGCTTAAAACAATGCCAATTTATGATCTCACAATTTCCGTGGGTCAGTATTCTGGGCACAGGTTAACTGGGTCTTCTGCTCTGAGTCCCACTGATCTGCAATCAGATTTTGGCTTGGGCTGATTTCTCATCTAAGGCCTGGTGATCTCTTCCAAGTTCATTGGTTCTTGTCAGAATTCAGTTCATTGAGGTTATAGGACTGAGATTCTTAGCTCTCAGAGGTTAACAACCATTACTTGTCATGTGGCTTTCTCTATATTGTGGCAGTTTGTTCTTCAAGGCCAGCAGGAGAATGTCTCTTCTGCTTGTTGTCTCTTTTTAAGGCATGGGCAGGAAACATCAGGCTCATGGGCTATATAAGGCCACAAAATCATTTGGTCTGGTCCTGCTAAGGCAACTGCAGAATGGACTCAAAACTCAATAAATCTAGAAGCTTTTTTCATGGCAACATAAATTTATATTCAGTGAATTATAATAAGGGAATGATATTATAAATGTCTAAATGGCCCTTGGCAGAAAAAAAAGTGTTTTCCACCCCTATTTTAGGGGCTCACCTGATTAGGCCAGATACATTCAGGATACTTATATCCCTTTTGATTAATTGGAAGTAAACTGAGTAGGTGTCTTAAAATACCTTTTGCTAGGTAATGCAACATAATTTACTGGTTCTATCTAAACTGAAGAGGAGGGAACTATACACTATATTTACACGAGAGGGAAGGAATCTTGGTTACTATACCAGGATTCTGCTGACCATAGAGGGATCCCTGAATGTATCCAAATAAGCAGAGGAGAAATCTTCTTGGTTCTCTTTGTATCATATTTATTAGAACAAACATTACTGTAATACAAAGCCAGCTGTATTGCATGGCTTAGCCATGGTGAAATTGTTAAACAGGGGGAAAATGGGACAGGGTGAACCTGAAGATACGGGACAGGCTTGCAATGGCAGCAGTACAGTGAGCTTATGAATGACTGGATTCAACTTTCGCTGGACTGTTACTTAGGAAAAGGAATAGATATTTTAAAGAATGAGAATGAGATAGTTTTCCCTGGAAGGGCTCTATTATTAGTGTCTGTCTGTCTGCCTCTGGTAGACACATAATACCAGTTCATGCTCTATAGCCAAAGGACAAAACTGAAAGCAAAGTGATTACAGAGTTTTCCTTCCCTTCCCTAAGAGATAAACATTATTGTAGCCACTGATGAGTGAAATGTTCACCCGTTAATGCATGACAGAAATCCGTTATTGCTTCTCAGCAGATAAAGAAAAATACCAGGGAAGAGGTGAGGATTCCTAGCCCTGAAGGCTCTATTGTGAGAGCTGGTTCTTCCCAGGAACTATGACTTGGCTGACCACTCTGGAACTCACATATTAGTCTTTGCATCTGCAGATCCACAGTCCTGAGCAGCAAGCGGTTTAGCAGCCCAGAAACTCAAAGCTGGCCTGCCCAGTAGGCACAGTAAGAATATGTTTAGAGCATCAAAAAACAGAGTTATAAAAAAACTGCTTTTTCAAATAACCTGGTATTTAATAAGAGAATTTTGCTGAACTTCATTACATTTATTTTACAGTATGCTAATTTATCCTTTGATTTGAGATTCCGTACTGCAAAAAGGTGGAGGTGGAGGTGGAGGAGTGGGGACTATAATCTTTTGGTGTTTATGGCCTTTAGAATCCAGTGGGCTTAAGCAATCCCCAGGGAAATGTATAATACTGAAACAGGGGGAATCTGCCAAAGGCGACATCCTCCAGCCTGTTGCTTCCAGGTAGAATCGTACCTAAATCATTTTCACACAGAACCAGGGAATGTGCACTCCATGTTTTGTTCTGGGCTATATCCCAGCACCTAGTACTGTGTCTTGGATATCATAGCTATTTAGAAAACATTCCATGAATGGATGGATGTTTCCATTTTCAGCAGTTTCTTTCTTTCCCCCATGTGGTCCATCTCACTTCACTTCCAAAAGATTCCAAGGAATCATCAGATAACATTTTGTGTTTCTCAAACTGCCTGTTGATAAAAAATAATCCAGGGGCACTTTTCAAATCCACAGTTTACTAGGCCTCTCTGTTGGAAACTGGTTTAGGAAGTCTAGGCTGGAGCCCAGGAATCTGTTTTTGAAATTAATTCTGATGAGTCTTCTCTTTAAATCAATTTTGAGATAAATAGCAGGAGCTCAGCTCTTACCACAAAAAGATTGAGGAGCCACAGCCATTGACCCAGTTCTGAGAGAACGAGAGGCTGTAAGGGTTTTCTGGTCTACTCCCAAGTCACATGGGCCCAGCTCGGAATCCTGATTCCTCCTTTCCTAAAGGAATGGATATGGAAGAGGAAGTACTTGGAAAATCCTCTATTTTTGGGACTGCCCACTGAACTTCTTGCCTCCTCTTTCCCCCAGGCAAGCTTTCTGTCCTGTTCCTTCTCCCAGCCACTACTAACACATTAATTCACAGCCACCTCTGTTGGGTGGGAGTTGACCTCTGTATCCAGAGAGAAGCTTACTTTTTAGTCAATCCTGGTCACTGAATCTGAGTGTCCCTCTGATGATGGCTAAATAAAGCCTCTGTTTTTAGTACTCCCCTTTACTTTTTACACTTGAGAAAAGGGAAGATCTGGTCCACATGTGGCCCACTCTTTCTATCCCAAGTCCTCCCATACCTCATCTTCAGCCTGAAAAGGCTAACTTCTCCCTCAGCAATTCCTCCTAGGCTTTCTTATCCCCAGGACCTAGTGACTCCTGACTGGTTCCCCAGACACTTATAGTTTCCAAGGAAAAGATTAAAGTTTTAGACTAGGTGAAGGAAAAAAATTGCTCCTTTTATTCTTTGCTCCATAAAACATTTTCCTAAAATACTATCTCCTTCCCAGGAAGATAATTCTGGGATCTCTAAACCTTGGGCTTGAATTCTTGGAGATTAAACACAAAGAAAAGATAAATCTAGGTCAAAAGGAGTAATCTGTTCTGTAGCTGAAGGTGAGAGAATATAACAGACTATTTATTATTATAGTTGGCTAATACAGTAGCCACTTATGGCTCTTGGAATTAATTTAATTTTTTAAATTAAAAATTTAAAAGTACTTAGTAGCCAATGTACCACATTGAATGGCACAATTATAGAGAGCATTTCCTCAACACTGTTTCAGGGGCATGGCATTGCCCTTTGAACCTGTCAATGTGGTGTTTCTTTAGCATCTTTGGAAATAGGTCTTTGTTTCTATTGGTTATCTTTGTGGGTATGATGCATTATTCTAGGAAAACACACTACTGATGACTGCATTAGAACACAAAAGCAAAACCAAAAGGAACTGCCATAAATACAGTAGTTGGAGGGAGGTACATTATGAAAAGGCTGCATTTCCCCCAGTTTTCTTTTTTCTATTCCCCTTCTGCAAGTGTTCTTCCTTCTTTTTCATTTACCTTTCCGTTCTATCTGTAGAGTATCTTGTTCTAGGTATGGCTTCTCAGACAAAGTGAAATGGTAGACTTGACCTCAAAAAGAAAAAGATCAGAGAAAAACCAAAAATCCGTTTGGGGCACAGGAATATGCATTTGGGCAGAATGCCCCCAAATCATATACCAGGGAAAAAAGAAAAGAAGTGGAAAGACACAATGAGACTGGGAGGAGCTGATGAGCCCAGGACAGGGGTCTAGTCTGGAAAGTAGGTCTGGAGGGTAACTCACCATTCCTGAGACTGGCAGGCTGCTCAGGTGCTCAGGAGTTTCTTTGTGCAAGAATTTCCTCAAGAATTTCCTCTTCAGAATCACCCCTCTTGGGAGCAGCTTCTTCCATAAGAATTTGCCTTCAACTCATGTGTGATTGCCATCCTAGACTCAGTGTGCACATGAGGAAGACATAATGGGTTAATTGCTGTGCTCTGGGGAAGGAGACCTCCATCTCTGATCTCTTAGATGAGTCGCAAGGACTGTGTTCCTCTCCTTACCAGCACTGCCTGTGGTTTTCCTCTCTTAATATCCATACCCATGTAATGGGGTCTTTAATGCTTGTCTTCTCCCCTGGGCGAAACTAAGGAGACTGAGTAATGCTGTGAAACATGGCAGGCAACGAGGTTGGGAGGTCAAAGGCAGGATAAGGTTAAATAGTGAGGGTAGGGGGCCAAGGATCACAGGAGACAGAAAGCAGGGCAAGCAAGGGGCAAATGCAGGTGAGCAGGGGTATAAAATTATATATAGTTCTGCAGCCCTGCAGCCAGGAGAATGGGGATGGGGCAACCTTCTGGACTCATCCCTGAGGCTTTTCCCTGCTTTCTTGGAAGGCAAGACGCCCCATCCCCACACCTAAGCATGGCTGGCCATGGGTTAGTCCAGGTTGATCCCAGTACAAAGTAAAGGTGTGGATAGAAAGTTAGTGGTTGGTGTTCAGGGGTTTCCCATCCCTTGGATAGGGGCAAATGTTCCTCTCTGTATTGCAAACTTCAAACCTTTCTTCAGTCTTGAGTGAGTTCCCAATGTGAATGCAGCAATCAGGACTTCCACTCTACCTGGACTCCACCCCTTCCCCCTCCCCACCCTAGTGTCTGTCAAATACACAGTTTAAAACTACTGACATATAATGCTTTATTTCCCTTTTTGTCTTGCAGCCGTCTCCAACCTGGACATTGAGAGTAAGCTGAGCGTGTACTACCGTGCACCATGGCACCAGCAGAGAAACATCTTCCTCCCAGCCACGAGGCCACCCTGCGTGGAGGAACTGCACCGCCATGCCCGGCAGAGCCTGCAAGCCCTGCGCAGAGGTGATTAATCCCGAGCTTGGAGGGCTTTTCAAGGAGAGAACTCATAGAATGTCCCAATCAGCTGTTCTCTCTCCCGTTGTTTGTAACACTTCCTTTTGTTATATCAAGTCCTTTGAAACACTCCCTTTTTTAACCTGAAATGAAGTCATACATAATATAAACTACCTATACATATAATTAAAAGTAGCATTATGGTCTAAATGTGATAATAAACAGAATTTAAAAGGAAACATATTTATTGTGATAATAATACTTGCAATATGCAAATGCCTGGGCATGACTACACTAGAACACACAATGAAGTGGTATTTGCACCTATCAAAGTAGCTTTGAATTAAGTAAGAACAATCACAAGTCATTCTGAAATTAAAAAATATGAAGGGGTTGAGGGTTAAGAGGACATACCATAAAAACTGGTTCATTGAGAGTACATGAAACATGAGCCAAAAAAAAAAACACTCTTGGATTATAACTAAAAGGGATTTAGGTTTGATTCAGTAGTAGGATACAGACTTTCCATTTACAAGAAGTTCTGGTGAGGTATTTGTGACTTGGGACACTGTTTCATTGTTTGGGACTGTCCTGTACATTGTAGAAAGGCTGTCATCCTTGGCTCCTGTCCAGTCATCAAACAACCAGACCTCTCCCATAGAGCTCTTCTGTTCCTGTTGCGGACTAGTCATCTGGTCCGTTCTACAGTGGAGCACGCGGAGGCCTTGAGATGTCAGGTAATTCGCTCAGGGTCACATATAGCAGGTTAGGTAGAGTGCCAGGACCAGACGTGGGCCTCCAGACCTCCAGCCAGGGCTCTTCCCCTCTTAACTATATACCGTGTTCTAGGGAAATAACGAGACATTTTTATCTTGGTTTCTCTGACAGTCTTGAGGAAGCTGGAGTTAGGCACATAGCAGTCAAGGAAGAAGATACAGCCCTTTCTTACACTGGTTACTTTTCAGTGTTTTAAAACCATTCCAATTAGGACAAGGAGATTACAAACTGGCACCATTCTCTTAGAGTCCCCTAACTTGGGTGTCAGGAGTTGGCATCTCAGCTTTTTTTTGGCCTTTATATTTTTGCTATGGAGAAGATAGTGCCTCTACATTCAATGTCTTTGTTCCAAATTCTTTATGCTTCATTAAGAAACTGTATCTTGCAAAAGTATTCACATTCAAGTAAAATATTTTAAAGTCACTCTCAATATGGGGAAATAAATTGACAAATGTTGGTTTCAGCTTATTTTTTCCACATATGCCTTCTCCCTTTTCTCCAATTCCTAGTCATTTTCCCTTTTATTAAAAGAGCTAACCTACTGATATCCCTAACACAATTGTTTCTCAAAATTCCCCTTGGTTATTAGTAGTGGGCACTATGATGCTTACAATGAAGAATGATGATCAGTATTCTAGAAAGAAGTATCTCTGGCATTTTTATTATTACTTTGATATCATACATGGCTTAAAAGGCATTCTTCACCAATTTTTTAATGCAGGCCACCTTCTAGAAATCTTCCCTAACACTCGCCATTCCTTTGCAGCTTAGATTAGAAACCCTTCCCATAATATCCTGTGCATCTTCCCATCATGTCACTTATAAGCTTATATTATAACTAAAAACTTATAGGCCTATCTTCCATCATTAATCCATGAATCACTCAAGGGCAAGGATATCTTATTAAATTTTTTATTCCAAGCATTTTGCATGAATGTGACATATAATAGGTCCTCAAATGAATGAAATTCTGCAGAAAACTGCTTGAGCATTGAGGGCACAGAATGATGACAGGGAAATGTGATCATTCTCACTAAATACTTTCTTTGATTCCATCGTTAGAAAGCTTGAGTAACGATAGCCCTGTAGCCATAATTATTTTTATCCTTTTATTATTATTATTCATAAGTCATTTTTGATTCAATTTTTCCAGATTCAACCAGATAACTTTAAGCTGTTTGTAGCTATCACATTTCACTGTATTGTCAGCTTTGGGCTTAATGGCATAACTGAGAAACAGCGAGTGCCAATATCAGTTTTCTGTGAACTTCCTCCTAGGGGCTGAGAGAGGGATGTGGGGGCTCGTGGGGTTTGGAAGGAAGACCCTGGAGCTGCATCTAGCCTCCACAGACTGGCTGGCTTTGTAGTTGTCTCGATAGCAAATCTTGGGTGTGGTGGTTTTAATAGCCCTGCAGAGAGCCATAAACAGGAATTATAGGCATCATAGAATTAAAAACATGCAGTGTAGAATTAAAATTAGAAAGTGACTTTTTTTTTTAACCTTGTCCAGAAAACACAGTGGCTTAGCAGTGTGATCAACAGAATAGTACTTCTGCCATCTGGTGGCCATGACTAATCCTGACTTATCAGACAATGGCCTTGCTCAGCAAATGCCGCAGTGAGTTTTCTTGTAGGTTATCTATTTAGACAGCTGAAATATCCTGGCTTTCACCAGGAAGGAGAGGATATTGAAGCTATAAGGAGGGAGCTGGGGTATTGAGATCAGAACCTATAAATTGGCTGCATTCAAGATCTGTTCAATAGCAAACCTTTCAACAATATCTATTGATGGTCCGACGTTGTATAAACCTGAGATTTAGACTGCAATAATGTTATTGTCCCTGCCCACAAAGAATTCCTGATCTAGTGAGGAAGATAAGTAACCAGGTAATTTCAACATTGTGATATAAGGCTCAGAGAAAAGGCAATAATTATGCCATGGAGCTACGGGGAAGGATCCCCGGAAGAAGTAGCACCTTAATGAATTTCAAATTATATGGAATCTGATTCCTCCTTTTCCTCCATTTCTTAACAATTCTTTTTACTCAGAGACAATAATGGCTTTAAGTGATGCCATTGTTTGTGTTTGTAAGATAGGGAGAGATTACTAGATGGCTAAGCAGATATTTATAATTTACACTTCCTTTCTTTTCAAGTTGCAAGGCTAAGGTCTAAGTTCTATTTACCCACGGTAATAAGAACCGAGAGTTGACTGCAATGTTAGGCTCTAGTAGACAAATGTTCTCCCCACCCCACCACCAGAGAAGAGTATTATCAGGGAGCAATTAATCTAGCCTGCTTATTCCCTGCCTAGGGTAAATGAAAGAGATCTATTTAAGAAGGTGCAGGAGGGAAGCAATTGAATGGGAAATTGAGTTGATGTCTCATTCCGGACTCCTCCCTTCCTTCCACCTTTTCCTAACCATTGACACCTGTATTCTATTCTTCGATATGAATTTAAGACTGCCAAAGCTTTCCCTGGCACTGCGTATTTAGTAAAAAAAAAAAAGCCCACTATTTGTTTGTAGAGAAAAGTGAGGGTGGTATTGGAGGTAGACACTTTAACTAAAGAAGACATTTAACTAAAAAATGTGGTTAATTCTGTTTCCTGATAAACATTGGCTGTGAAGGCAGTTTAGGGAAGACTACATACATGGTGATGAATACTTTTTCTGTTTGCTAACTGAAGTCAACATTTGACTAAAGAATCTCAAGAAAAGGAAGATGAGGAATACCACCATGTTTTCCGGCCACAAACAAAGTGGGTATTTTTGGCAGAGAAGCCCACAGATAGTTGAATCAGACATGGAAAGAAATTTGAAAGCTTGAGAGTGCACGGATACATTTAGTGTAGCACACTGACTACAACAAAGAGGAAATGGGACTGGCATAAACGAAGCCAGTGGAAACAGGCAACAGGACTTAGAGAAGGTCCTACCAACTGATGTATGGAGTACACTCTAACACTAAAAGACTATACTTTGATCAAAGCATTAATTCATTCTTCCTTTCAGTCACTCAACAAACATTTATTGAGACCACACTACATCTCAACCTAAATAAAATGTTGTCTCTCCTTTCCCCTTAGTGGTAGAGGCAGGCACGTAATGATATCTTGATTTTTATTAATACAGTGATAGAGATGAAATGGCACTGGGCATTATCAGGCCTTTGGGGAAAGGGCTTAGTTCTGATGTCAGCTGAGAGGATCAGTGTAGTTAGTTCTGTTTCCTAACATGGGTAAAAAATGAATAGTGTCTAATGAGCTGTCAACCATTCTATATTCTATTATCAATATTCAAAGAATTAGAATGTGATAAAATATCATTATAATCTTATATTGCTTAGGTTACTATCAAACCTAACCAATCTTGCTCTGATGAGTGAGCAAATATGTTGGGCCTTACAGTGCGGATAGGTCTAATAGTGGTAAAGTGCAGGGTCCTTGGGCCAAATGTGTGCCGCTGTTGCTCAGAAGCGACTTAGCCTCCCTGAGCCTGTTAAAGCATCTGCAGAAGAGGAGGGTGTCAGCACCTACTGTTGAGATGCATATAAGGGCTTTAGCAAAGTGTCTTTGGCATAGGGCAATTGCTCAGTAAACATTGGGCATTATAGTTATAATTATTGATCTGCTGAGAATGGTGATTTTCAATAATAGAAGAGATGATTACGAAATAGGCTGTACCAATTTGTGTCTTCGTCATGATGTAGTCATGAGATTTCAGGTCCTGAGCATGAGTATAGGCTAGTTTTTGGCAGCTGGAATGGCATTTGGTGTGGCCAGTGTGTTGGGCTGGGCATGCTTTGGGGATTTTTGAAACACCCAGAAAGCTAAATGGTTCTCTTAGTGTCTCAATGATTCTTGCTATGAAATCAGCACCACTTTATCCCACATAGGGGAATTTCTTGGCTTCTCCCAGTGGTAGCTTTATTCCTAAATCAGATAACTGTTGTCATTGAGAGTGCTTTACTTTCCCTAGGAGCCCAGGGTTTCAAAGCCCTCTGTTATGGGTGACAGGGCTCAGGTGACTGAAATTGTGTGCTGGTCACAGGCTCTCTAAACAAACAAACAAAAGTAATAAAGTAAATAACAACAACAAAAGCCCTGATACATAGTTCTCACCAATGTCTGTGATGTAAATTTTCATGCTATGGTCTATTTCAAGCTACCAACAGTTTAAAAATTAGCTTGTACAATTCCTGAACATACAGCACTCAGCACCCCTGAGCCTATATGAGCTGGTCCAGCACCTTTGGGATGGCTGTAAGCATTTATCCCTGCACTCCCTGGGTGGCTCTGGCATGTCTGTGCCACCACACCTTCCACCATTGTTCTGGGTATGTTTTACTCATGTCATTTTGAAATAAGGCACATTTAGAAATATGCTGCTTTTTTCCAAACTCAAGATTGAGCCATCTTGTATAAAGATTATGGGATGGATCCATTGAAATGTAAGTTTATAACTTCATTTTAATATGAAGTGAAAGTTTAGTTCGGAGCCATTCTGAAAATTGTATTTGGTATACAAATGAGCTAATTTAGCAACTCACCTTTCTCCAGCCCTTTGCTCAACTTCCCATCAAGACAAGAGACATTGAAAATGCCAAGCATGTTTATGCATAACTGCTTTTTCTGCCCCTAGAACATCGGAGCCGGAATGATCGCCGGGAGCAGAGAGCTGCTGTGCCCCTTTCTGTAGCTGCTCCTCCACTGCCAGCCTATCCCCCAGCTCACAGCCAGAGGAGGCGTGAAATTAAGGACCGTCACTTCTTAACGGTGAGCTTTATGGCCAGCTGGCAGCCCTGTCCTTGCTCATCAGGAAGCAGGAGTGGGTTTTAGGAATTAGTTTCCCTCCTAGTGAAGGAGGCTGGGCTGCCTGAGAGAGTGAATCATGTGCATTTGAAAACAACTTAATTTCCCCCCTTTCGTTCCTGAAGATAATGCCTCTTTTTTTTTGCATAGAGTGAGGATACAGATACATTTTTTTCAGTTACCTGGTTATATAATGGAGTAAAGCAGTAACAGTTAAGGAATCTAAAAATCAGAGGGAAATTTTACTTCAAATCTTCTACACACAAACTGAAAGATTTAGGGCAGGTTACTTACCGTCATTATTGCCTTCAGTTCCCTTGTCTGCAACATGAGGATGTTAAATATACCTAGATTATAGTGTTTGAGGGTTATGTGAGACAAGGCATGAAAATAACTTAGCACAGTGCCTGGCACAGAGTAAGACCTCAATAAACGTTAACTACTACAACCACCATTATTATTCCTAGTCAAGTGAGAGTTTGGCTGACTCAATGGGATGAGCTGAGAGAGAACTTAAATGGTTCCATTTGTGCACAGTTCATTTTATCATTTCATGCTTCCCCATTCTATAAAGGAGGCTAGTTCTTCAGGGTAGCTAATTACCAGAATGATGTCATCACCAATGGTGATTTCAGCCTTGCCTCAGTGGCTGTGGCTGTAACTTAGCCCAACCCCCAAGTATAGATAAAAGATGAAGCTGAGTACAGCTCAGAACATCTGCATTATTTTGCCGACTATCAGCACCACTGCACAAACCATCGGCCCAGATGTGGCTTCTGGAGCCTCAGTGGGGACAACTTTTACCTCTGAGTAGGGTAGGGCATCATTGCCATGAGGGGTTATGGTTTCTGTGACCAAATCAGCCCATTATGCCTGCCTGAATGGCTGGACCCCTGCTCTTTTGTCATTTTTGTTTGAAGCCCTAAGTCTAAAGAAGTTACAAGAGTGTGGTTACACAGTGAGATTTTTATTTGAATTAAATTTATGTGTATGACTATAAACCCTGCACCCTTATGGCTTTTACAATATGCAAAATAGATGAAAATTATTGGGGTCAGATGATGCCAAACATCCAGAAACACAGACTTCATCTGAATGAGTCTGCATGATATGACATATCCAGATAAAACAGAGTGATACTGGACAATACATAAACATATTTCCTACTTGTGCTGGACAGTAAGCTTCATGCCTTTCAGACTCATTGAATGTCTACTGAATGTCATGTCACCCTCACTACATTGCTGCAATGCAGCCCAGGAGTAAGAAAAGAAGGTAAGAGTCTCTTAGAATTCTCTAGGTCTTTTTATAGAGCAGTTACAAATTTGTCATAAAAGCCCCTACTCAACAAAAGCTCATACTAAGCTCAGCTCTGCTTACTGAAGTATTTGCTTTTAATGAGGCATTTTCTGCATAAAATGCTAAAAATATTTTCCCCATTCATTATATATGTTTTGTGGCTCATTAAGTTGGTTTTCTGGGTGGAGGTGAGAGAGGAATGTTGAGCATTTATAGAAGTGACCTAAAAATATTACCTTTAGTCATATTCTGCATAATTTTTAATAATGTCTAAATACAAAAGTAAGACTACAGGAAAGGCTTAAAATAATGAATAGCAATGAGGGTATTTACCTAACAAACATCAATAAGCCTGTAGATCAGACAGTTTACATTTCTATGTAAACTCTAGAAAATTTACCCATCTCAAATTATAATACTTAGTATTTAAGTAAGTTGGGGAAATTTAAAATGTTTCATTTGTTCAATTGAGTTTGGGTTACCAGGATCATTGGAAGATTTTCCATTTATGTTATATCCCTCATACTTGGAGCTGACTCAGAATAGCACATGGTTCTATGCAATTGGCTTACAGGACTACATATTACTATAATAAAAAAAGCTGCAGGTAGAAGGACAAGAAATTTGCAGCCAATTTGCTAGATACACATTTTCTTAGAGAACAAATTGCTTGCTAGATCTTTTCTTAGAAACTCTCCTTTCAACTATAAGATTTTTAGGTAATTCCTTTTTCATCTTAAAAAAAAGCATTCATAATGAGATTATGATACACAATATTCCACATCTCTGCCCTGGACTTAAATACTAGCTCTACCATTTACTAGCTGTGTGACCCTGGGCAAGTGACTCATTTCAGTGTCTCAGGGATAATGTAAATAATACCTCATAAGTTTGGAACAAGAATGTGTTTATACATGTCAACAGTACCTGATACATAATAAGCACTCAATATGTAGTAGACATCATCATTGTTATTATTATTAGGCAATCAAGTCTCTGACGTATCACTGATACAGTGATAATATTATAGGTCTAACTAGGTTTAAATCCTAGCTGTACAACTTTTTGATTATGTGATTTGGAAGATTTTATTACATCTTTCTGAGTCCCAGTTTCTTTATCTGCAAAATGGGGATAATAACTTCAATTTTACAAGGTTGTAAAGAAGGCTTAATACAATGTTATGTAAGTATGTTTAAATTGTGTGTGGGGGTGTGAAAGTACCAGCACAGTACCTAAAATACATGAACATCTGAATCTATATTCATAATCACAATAAAACTCTTACCATAAAATGAAAAGCCTATAATGTATACTCATATATAAGACTGGAGGAAGTAAAAGTTGTCTCATCTTTTCTACAGGGCAATTTCCTAATACTTATCAACACTATTATAGATTTATATCTTTTGATCCAGCAATTCTATGTCTAGGAATTTATCCCAATGCAATAACAAGAGTGATGCAAACATTTAATTACTAGGGTATTCATCAAAATACTGTCTACAATAAGAAAAATAATTACAAATATCCTAAAAATTCACCAGTAGAGCCTTACTTTAATGAATTCTGATATATGCATAGGTAAATATACAATATAAAAATGTATTATAGAAGAATATAATGACATTGAATATGTTTTATCATCAGGGATTTTTAAAAAGTGTGTAATATGAACTCAAAATATCTATGAGTATATATGTGAGTGTGTATACACACATGCAGAGCAAAAAAGTTGAAAAGCTATACACCATATACCGTGGTTTCCTAAATGTATGATGAGGTACTCCAGTGCACTATAGTAAAATCATAAGGGTGCCTTGGGTTATTTCAATTTTTCAAGGGACATGGTGTCATTTGTCTAGTGATATTTGGTGATGGCTCTAAAGTAGCCTCATAGCTCCTACAAGTGGAAAGAGGGGACACTTTGTTTCTTGACATTTGATTTCTATCAGAAGTTCTCCAAGAGGAATTCACAGGAAACTGACCATCCAATTTAGCTTAAAACCCTCTGTCAGTTGAAAATTCAAGGTGTGTCTTCTAATTAAAGCCCATCTTGTAGTCCTCCCTCATCAAGGATGGCAAAGGAGGTGATTTCAGGCTCACATGGATTCCCAGAGGAATTGTACTAAGCCTTCAAAGTCCAGATAATCCCAATGCTATATAAATTATTTCAGACCATTAAAAAAGTGTGGTACATTTATACCATAGAAATACTATGCAGCAGTAAAAAGAAGAATATCTTGCCATTTGAGACAGCATGAGGAGACCTGGAGAGTATTATTCTAAAATGAAATAAGCCAGTAAAAGAACGACAAGTATCACATGATCTCATTCATATGTGGAATCTAATGAACAGAATAGATCCAGAGACATAAAAGCACAGAACAGACTGTGGAATCTCAGAGTGGGGGTGGGTGGATGGATGGAAAGAGATCAACCCAAAAAAAAACTTGTATGCATAATGCATAAACCGTGGCAGAGAATAGGGTGGTGAAGGCCTGGGGTAAGAGGTGGGGGCAGGCCAGAAGGGGTTCATAGGGGTAAAAAGGGAACATATAGTATGTAATGCTTTCAACAATAAAGATTCAATCTAAAAAAGAAAATGAAGTAGAACATTCCCATTTCTTATTTAATGGGGAAACAGGTGTTTTCACTAAAATATAGAACAAGGCAAGAATACTCACTATCTCTACTACTAATTAGCATTGTGTTAATCAATGCAACTAGACAAAATAAATCAATTACATAAGAATTGGTAAAGAAGAAGTAAACCTATATCTAGTTGAGGATGATATGATACTATATCAGAAAAATCCTAGAGAATCAATGATAAAACTGACTCAACAAAATAATTCAGCAAGTTAGTAGTCTATAAACACACAAAAAGCAATACCCTACATTTACACAAATGATAGATAATTAGAAGACCTAGTGGTAAGGAAAACTCCATTTATAGCAATAACAGAGAAGATTAAATACTTAGGAATCAATTTACCAGAAATGTACAAAATCTATCTGGAAAAAAAACAACAAAACTTTAAAGCATTCTTAAAAGACATCCTATCTAATAAAAGATTAATATGCAAATTGACCACATCTTCACTACACTAACAAGTTACACCCACTGGCCAAACCCACCAGCCAATCAGGAGCAATATGCAAAATAACCCCCTACCAAGATGGGTGCCGGCCACAGAGAGCAGGAGGGAGGCTTGGGTTTCCCGGCATTGGAGGAAGCCAAGCTTTCCACCTGCCTTTGCTGGCCTAGGCCTCCACTCAATGATACAAAGTTTTAATTATAGAAGATACATATATCCCAACAGAAATGGCGGCAGCCACGGAGCTGAAGAGAGTATGGGGCTAGGGTTGCCCAGGTGATGGAGGAAGCCAAGCTTTCTGCAGCCCTGGCCTGCCGTGGCCTCTGCTTAAGGCTACAAAGTTTCAATTATAGAAGGTAAATATCCCAAGAGAAATGGCTGCGGCCATGGAGCGAGCAGCAGGCTTGGCTCCGCTCCACACTACAAAGTTTCAAGTGGAGAACATAAATAAATTCCAGATACTAGGACCTCCACTTGGGTCACTGGGGGGCATGGCTTGCCTGCAAACCACCACAGGCCCCTCACCCAGGCCGCCCCATGCCCCAAGGGAACCCCTACCCTGATGCAGGACACACTTCAGAACAAACCAGCTGGCCCCCACCTATGCACCAGGTTTCTATCCTATCTAATAAAAGAGTAATATGCAGATTGACCATCACTCCAACACATAAGATGGTTGTCCCCATGTGGTCAAAGATCCTTCCCCCATGTGGTCAAAGTTGGCCACCACAAGATGGCCAGCAGGGGAGAGCAGTTGGGATGGACCGGGCCTGCAAGGGAAACAGTTGGGGGCAATCAAGCCTGCAAGGGAGGGTAGTTAGGGGTGACCAGGCCTAAAAGGGAGGGCAGTTGGGGGTGATCAAGCCTGCAGGGGAGGGCAGTTAGGGGCAAACAGGCTGGCAGGACAGCAATTAGACATCAATCAGGCTGGAATGGGAGTGGTTAGGGGGTGACCAGGTTGGCAGGCAGAAGTGGTTAGGGGCAATCAGGAAGGCAGGCAGGTGAGCAGTTGGGAGCCAGTAGTCCTGGATTGTGAGAGGGATGTCTGACTGCCCGTTTAGGCTCAATCCTACTGGGATCAGGCCTAAACGGGCAGTCAGACATCCCTCGAGGGGTCCCAGATTGGACAGGTGCAGGCTGGACAGAGAGACACCACCTACCCTCCCTGTGCACCAATTTTGTGCACCGGGCCTCTAGTAAAATAAATTTTCTCAAATGGGAGGGTGGCCTTTGTTCTTGGATAGCATGATTCAGCATTATAAGCAAGTCAGTTCTCTGTAAGTTAATTTATAAATTTAACACACTCCCCATAAATTTACCAAAAAGCTTTTTTAAAAAATGGAGTTAGACCCACTGATATAAAAGGTTTTATGGAGAAACAAACATAAAGAATAGCCAAGAAAACACTGAAAACGTAAACCTACAAAGGACAACTAGAACTCCAGACATTAAAATATTTTTAAAGCCTTTATCATCACAGCAATGAATGTGGTAGGGAAGAAAATAGCTAACCTAAGTAACTTAGTAAATAATATTTTTGTTATATTTTAACACAAATATTTTTTATGGCTTGATGAATATAATTTTAACTAAAACAGCAAGATATAAGTCCAAAAGAGGAAACAGCCATAACTTAAGGAACTTTAAATATTCAAGTCAAAGAGCCTCTGAGAATCCAAATAGATAAGTATCAAATAATTTCCCTTTTATACAATTCCTATATTGCATCACTTGATCACAAAGCCAGAATAATACTTCATACAAAATTCCTCATTCATTTATACTTGAACTATCTCATCTGGGTACTTTTTAGTTCCCCAATCCTTTCTTTTCCTTTACAGTGGTGTTCTGTAGCCATTCCCTTTCTGAAGAAGTGTGCACACATCTTCCTTCCCAAGCAAGTAAGTCAGCAAGCAAGGAATGAGTCAGAGAATGTCAGTCACAGGCAGATATATGAATGAATAGACTTAGACAGACATTAGAATGGTAACAGCCTGATTCAGTGAGGTCTAAACTAAGCTGATTTTGGTAAAGAAGATGCTCTGGCTTGCTGAAATGTCTGTAATGCCACCTCAGGTTGTGCCAACACCTCTAAATTCTGTGCTTCTAAGAGATTAGCAGTGGTCTACACAGGAAGGTAGGAAGCCAAAGTAACCAGACAGCTAATGCTTTGGACCTCTATTGGGAGGTGACCATGGCTTCCAACATAATCATTTGTCAAAACCTTCAGGATACTGAACACAATCTTTTTTCTCTTTTTAAAGATATATTTTTATTTATTTCAGAGAGGAAGAGAGAGGGAGGGAGAGATAGAAACATCAATGATGAAAGAATCATTGCCCCCTGCACGCCCTTTACTGGGGACCGAGCCTACAACCCCAGCAGGTGCCCTTGACCAGAACTGAACCTGGGACCATTCAGTCCACATGCTGACACTCTACCCATTGAGCCAAACTAGCTAAGGCCATCATCTTTAAATCTCCTGGGAAAGATAAATGAAGTACCCCCATAACTCCAATCTTTTCTACTTGGACATCTGAAGTAAAAAACACCCAAGGACATGCAACACAGAGGCATAAACCATGTTGCAGAGGTGGAAATGTAGGAGGCTTATAAGGTGCCCAGCATTCTTGTTCAAACAGCCATGATAAAGTCCCTGAGTATATTAACTGAGCAGCCATTTTGATGGTGACACTCTGGCAACACTGAGAACATCTAGTACCCAGATCTTGTTTCTAAATACTGTCCTCTAATAAAAGAAACCAGGTTCCTTGGAGAAATTGTTTATATGGTGAAAAGGAAAATATAAGATAATCATGGGCTCTCTTGATGCCAGAAAGCAGCAAGTGCTCAGAAAATAATAGGGGTATGTCAAAAGGACATAAGAGCCAACATGGAGGGATCCCAATGGCCAAACCTGGGACACCTTGTGCAATAAAATAACGATTGTAATAGATTATAACACAGAAAGTAAAATAAATATATGTGAATGTGTACTGATATTAAGTAAATTGGGATATGTAAATAAATACATGAGGTTGGAGTAGCTCTTCCTTACAGGAGAATTTTAATTAATAAGTGTAGAAATAGTGATGGGAATTTTAAAAATCGGCATTACTCAAATATGACAGTAACAATTTTTGCAG
The DNA here is from genome assembly GCA_027563665.1 of Antrozous pallidus. NCBI lineage: Eukaryota > Metazoa > Chordata > Mammalia > Chiroptera > Vespertilionidae > Antrozous > Antrozous pallidus. The sequence continues at coordinate 135,157,897 of CM050509.1, read as the reverse complement.
GCAGTAATCATCAATAAGTGCTAAAATTAGTTGGGTGAAATTACTTTAAGGAACAGGATATTTGTATAAATCTCAAAGTTTCTCCCCACAAGATAACTTGTTGATTACAGAGAGAAAATAGTAACTTGGAAGCTGCTGCAAAAACTTGGCAGACATCATTCAAGTTAACATCATCAGTAGTAGGGCATGCGTATATATACCTCATAATATGATGAATTGAAATAACACTTACGTGGGATTCTTGCCCAAAACGTGTAACCTCAATATGATCATAAGAAAACATTAACAACCCCAAACTGAGGGACACTCTTGAAAATAATGGGTCAGTACTCTTCAAAAATGTCAAGGCCATGAAAGACAAAGATTGAGGGACAATCTGAAATTGAAGGAGATTAAGGAGATTTGACACCTAAATGCAATGTGGGATTCTGGATTGAATCCAGCACAAGGAAAAATGACATGAGTGGGAAACCTAGAAAACCCCAAATATAGTTAATAGATTAGTGAATAACATTTATCAATGTTCATTTCCTGGTTTCAATAAATGAACTATGGTTGTGTAAGATGGTAACATTAGGAAAAGTTAGATAAGGAGTATATAGGGACTCTCCTATTTTTGCAACTTCTCTAAAAGTATTATTAAAAACACACACACACACACTCACACACACACACACACACACACACACACACACACACACACACATTTAGGCATGAATATTTTACAGTTCCTGGGTTGGAGCTTATACCATAATACCTATGATAGATATTTGGCTTCAATAAAATATAAGTTCAATCAGGAAATGCTTAGTTGATCATTACTTTAAATAGCAAAATTTAGAAGACCACAGAGAATATAACATGATTACAAGTTTACATGGTCCCTAGTAACATCATCATGGCATAGGTTCCCATTTCAGAGTGTGGAGTCAGTTTGTCATAGCAATTCACCTCATCCCTTCCTGAATGGAATGTTTAGCTCATCTGTTTTCATCAGTCAGGTTCCTGGTCCAGACCCGAATCTGCAAATACTTGGGACATTCCCTTGTGAGAGCCTAATGCAGACATTTCCAATAGATTACAGCATTCTTTCCCATATAGTCTATACAACTGGATCGGAGTTGGCACTTGAACTGAAATATTTATTGCTATATTCAACCTGCAGTCAGGTCCATGAGGGCCCTTGAAATCAAAGTCTCTGCTTAGATGTTGATCTCTAGATGTATAGGCACAATGACATCTTTCCTCATTTGTGTTAAGAGACTCTATCAGTCTCACCAAGTGACTGGTTAAATACTATTGAAATACCCTTTCTGCCAACTCTTGTCTTTAATCCTCTTTTCTGACTCAGAAGTCCATTATCTCTAAGCCTTATAAGTGATGAAGTGGCAGAATGTCTAGGGGTATTGGAGGAAGATGTTTTACATAAGATTGAGCCCTATCCCAACAGTTGATAGATGAACACTGAATCCTAAATCCTTATCATCAGGATCAACAGTTAACTAATTATAATGTATTATATCCACAATTATATTCCTTGTCTGACTTGATAAAATTAGCTGGGAAAGAATATTAGGGATTCCTTGTTATTTTATATCCCGATAATGGTTTTCTAAAATACCACGGTGACATCCATGGATTTTAAAAGAAAAGTCTGCCAAATCATACTTTTCTTCTTACCAAAGAGGTGCATTTGGAGGACAAGAAACATTCCAACAACCTTCTTGGTATGTCAGTGGAGGAAATCACTCAAACTAAGACCCAGACATTCTTGGTCATATTACAGAACTATAAACAATGACTATGTTTAGTCTTCCACTTTATATCTAGAAGAAGAAAAAAAATGGTCTTAAGAGAAAGCAGCTTCTTAGAAAAACTGAACTAGTTTACAAAAGAATCAGAGGAGTGAAAATGGACTTCTGAGTCAGAAAAGAGGATTAAAGACAAGAGTTGGCAGAAAGGGTATTTCAATAGTATTTAACCTACTCTGGGATAAAGACCTTCTCACTGCCTCACTCTCTCTCCCATCGCCAGCTCTATCTTAGTCTTACTCAGCCCCTCCATTTCCCTTTCTCTATGGGTCCACATTTAGAGATGTATGATATTCTATTCATTTATAAGAACTGCAACTGAGAAATACTGACAAAGCCTTTCTTTTACTATAAAAGAATTATACACACCACAGTGTCCTAGACAGGTCTTGGTTTGCTTTTGCAAACTATATGGTCTTGCAATCTCTCTAAGTATTCTGTTGATTTATGACCTGTCTTAAAATGGTTGTGTCCATCCAGTATCTTACTTAAACTTAGGTGTTTCTTTTTGTCACATCTAATTTGCCACTTTAAACCAGTTAACAAAAATTCTAACCTTGGTAGGAGAACATTTGACATACAAATTCTTCTGTAACCCTATGCCTTCAATTGCTTCATTCTGCCTAAAGAAATGTTCAAATTCTTAGTCCCACTCTCTTGCCTCTGTACAATCTGGTTCTAACTTATCTTTCCAGATGGATTTCCCACAAATCCTTTGCACAGGCATTAGACCTCAGTCAAACCAAACTATATGTACTCATGTAGAAAATATCCTGCACTCTTTTTAAAAAAATTTCTTTATTGATTATGGTATTAGATATGTTTCCTTATTCCCCCATTACCCCCCAAACCCCCATTCATGCCCTTATCCCCCTGTTGTTTGTGTCCATTGATTAGCTTATATGCATGCATATAAGTTCTTTGGTTGATCTCCCCCCCTTACCTCTACCCTCCCCTACCTTCCCTGAGGTTTGAAATTCTGATCAATGTTTCTCTGTCTCTGGATCTGTTTTTGTTCATCGGTTTATATTGTTCATTATATTCCATAAATGAGTGAGATCATGTGATATTTATCTTTCTCTGCCTGGCTTATTTTACTTAGCATAATGCTCTCCAACTCCATCCATGTTGTTGCAAATGGTAAGAACTCCTTTTTTATGGCAGTGTAGTATTCCGTTGTGTAGATGTACCTCAATTTTTTAATCCATTCATTTACTGATGGACAGCTAGGCTGTTTCCAAATCTTAGCTATGGTGAATTGTGCTGCTATGAACATGGGGGTTGCATATATCCTTTCTGATTCATGTTTCTAGTTTCTTGGGAACTCGTACAACTTAATAAAAGGAAGTTAAACAACCGAATCAAAAAATGGGCAATTGACCTAAATAGATACTTTTCAAAAGAAGACAGAAGGAAGGCCAAGAGACCTATGAAAACATGCTCAAAGTCACTAATAATCAGAGAGATGCAAATCAAAACAACAATGTAGTACCATTTCACACCTGTCAGAATGGCTATCATCAACAAATCAACAAATGACAAGTGCTGGTGAGGATGCGGAGAAAAAGGAACCCTCGTGCACTGCTGGTGGGAATGCAGACTGGTGCAGCCACTGTGGAGAACAGTATGGAGTTTCCTCAAAAATGGAACTCCCACTTGTAGGAATATATCCCAAGAAACTGCCCTGCACTCTTAAAACAGTATCTCCATTTACTATGCTCCCTATCCCATTGTGGCCTCTTATTTATTTCTTCATTTTGAAAAACAAAACAAAACACCAACAACATTTGGGCAGCTACTATCAATAAGTACTAAAGGAATACAAAAATGAGTGAGACATAATCTGCATCATCTAAGGAAATTATATGGAACTGACTATAAGGTGTAACTGGTGTGTAGTGTTAGAATGGGGTTGGATTTTAGGATTGAACTTCATGGTAAAGGTAGCATTTGGGAAGACCTTGAAGGATGGGGTAGACTTTTGACATGCATGCTGGGAAGAAAAGGATTAAAGGCTGAGGAAACCAAGAGAGCAATCAGACAGAGGCGGGAGAAAGCACAGTGCTTATACATGGATTCAGATACTTTGTTTTGGCGGCAATGCTTTCATAGACCAGATCTTGAAGGATCTTGAATGCCAGATTAGAAAGCTTGAATTTATTCCATGGGCATAGGAAATTATTGAAGGGCACAGAAGTAACATGATCAGAAAGAGCCTTGCATGCACAGGGGTAATTTCTTCAATTTCTAGAAGCTTTTTCTTAGTATAGTAGGGAGAGAAGAATATGACATTAGTTTAAAACGTAAGATTGCAGGAATGGTGATGCCTGTCACACTCTCCATTTAACTTACCTGTTTGGTCTTTGCAGAAGGTAGATGGATCTTGGAGACTGGCTGTAAATAGCTTGTGACTTTCATTGTAGCTGCTGCTTCAATGTGGTATTTTTGGAGCAAATCAGCATAGCACCTAGCATGCGCAATGATACAGCTATTGAACCCAGCAAATACTTTCCCCCTCTATAACCATTTTCAAGGGTCACCAGAAACACTTTGCTTTTGAGACTATGTCAGCACACCTGCTCTCTGTCCTAAGCTGCAAAGATCATTATTGTCTTGACACCTTACAGAACATCACACTGCTTCATATTCTCTTCATTGGTCTAAGAAGCCAGAAGGAACAAGTACTTTAGATGCCTCTGATACAAGCAAACCAGCGGCGAAAGCCTGGTAGCACATGTTTTATCAATCAGGGTCTAGTCAGGAAAATAGAAACCACACTAATTATTTTAACAGAAATCATTTTAAAGGGAATTATTGTAACATTGACATGATAAATGGAAAACTGAGGTGACATAGAGATAGTAACTACAGAAAACAGTTTACACTTCTAGGGAAGAAGCTAACAGAATATAGCTAGCTGGTGAGGAATAAATGATGTTTGCAGAGTTCCAGCATAAAAATGTAGAACATGCAAGAACAGATTTAGAGCTGTCAGACATCTTAATAGCCAGCACAATAGCTACCTAAATTATTAGCCAATGAGTCTGGTTTATATAAAATATTCTGAGAAATAAAGAAAAATTTTTGTTCTAGATTTTAGTTTTGGAATTCTTTCTTTTTGAAACATTAGCCTGGCTGTAGAACAGCCAATAAAATTACTTCTCTGTACACATTATTACAGAACATTCTCAGATTGACATTCTCCTGCATGCCTGAGACATTTACTAGTAATTCATTGTTCAAATTATAAGCAGGCAATGGAATACTACTCACAATAAAAAAGAACAAATTACTGACACACACAACAACTAGAATGGATCTGAAAGGCATTATGCCAAATGAAAGAAGATAATCTCAAAAGGTATGATTCCATTTATATGACACTTTCAAAAGACAAAACTGTAGTGATGGAGAAGAGATTAGTGGGTCCTAGGGGCTGGGAATGGGAGGAGACTTTGACTATAAAGGGATAGTGTGGGTAATTGCAATATTCTGAATCCTGATTGTGGTAGGATTACATGAGTCTATTCCATAACCACAGAGCCATACTCAAAAAGTATTGATTCAAAACAGGGGGGGGGGGAATGAAACAGGGTAAGAGTTAAAACAGAATGTGCATGGCTTGTGTATGAGAAGGAATTATCTTTTTTTATTATTTGATGTGATAAGGTCAAGTATGACCCCACTGGGCTTTTGCCACATTTGAACTGAGTTGTGAAGGAAAAGTGAAAAGTGTCACTTAGAGTGAGACTAAATGTGCAACATCTCTTCAGTTTCCACACATCCTTGGAGCCCTTAGCTGAGAGCAAAACGTAGAGGGTGAGGGAGGAACTCTCCCTGAATTTCTGGGTTGTTCTGGGAATCATGCTGCCAGCTCCTGCGATCTGGGTGAGTATATTTGTGATGTTTGCAGCAGTTCAAAGTCTCCTTCCCTTCCCTGCACTTCAAAGCCTGACTTGCCTTTTCCCCACTTGTGGATTTTACTTGGTGCTAGCAATCTTTGAGGATTGACACTAAGTGGCCCTCGGTAGTGACCCCACTAATTAGCAAAGCTGGCCACAGGGGATGAATAAGATTCTTGCTGGCATCAACATTACAGTGACCATGGTCCAGTGTACCTTGTTTTGTGTTCTTCGTGACAGTCCACAGCAATTCCTGTGAGTAAACAACTGAGTGGCAGCAGGAAATGTTCTAGCCTCCTTGGAGCACTGTTTTCCATTCATGCAGGAACTACTTTCCATGCATGCTTCAAAATACAGTTTTGTTATGCTCTGCACATTTAAATTGCTTCATTAATAGAAGCCTATTAAACAAAGTATTCCTGGACATTAAAATACATAAATTCATTTTGTATTCCATCACCCTAATAATTTTTGCTCAGTTCTAGCTGAGATCAAAAGGAGAGAAATATTCTTTGCAGTTAACACACTGTATTTCAGAAAGCCTCCCTTTGAATGAAAACTGCACCAATGCCATTGCCCTTCAAGGTCTACTCGCTAGGGGGTTGATGTTATACTCAAAACATCTATCATCTATTATAGAAGGATTCTATAATGAAGGAGCGCTGCCCTAGCTGGTTTGGCTCAGTGGATAGTGCATCGGCCTGAGGACTGAAGGGTCCTGGGTTCAATTCTGGTCAAAGGCACATGCCTGGGTTGTGGGCTCGATCCCCAGTGTGGGGAGTGCAGAAAGCAGCTGATCAATGATATTCTCTCTCTCTCTCTCTCTCTCTCTCTCTCTCTCTCTCTCTCCCTTCCTTTCAAAAAATCAATAAAAATATTTTTAAAAAATAAAATGAAGGAGACCTTACTCTTTTGTATTTATTTCATTGATCCTTTCCATTGTTTTTTAGACTCAATTTTATTTTATTTTTTCCTTTTTTTTAGACTATTTTATTTCTGCTCTTAGTTTTTTAAATTTCCTTTGTTCTGTTCACTTTGGACTTTTTTGTTGTTCTTTTTTTCTAGTCCATTTAAAGGTAATGGCAGATTTTTATTTGAGATTTTTATTTTCTTGTTTCTTGAGATAGGTGTACAATGCTATGAGTTTCCCTCTTAGGCCTGCTTTGGTTGTTTCCTATAGATTATTTTTTGTTGTTATGTTCTTATTTTCATTTCTTTCAAGGTATCTTTTTATTTCTTCCTTGATATCATTGTTAACCCATTCATAGTTTAGAATCATGTTATTTAGTGTCCATGTCTTTGTTAGTTTTTCATTTTTTCTTGTGATTAATTTCTAGTTTCATACTATTATGGTCAGAGAAGATGCTTGATGTGATCTCAGTCTTCCTAAATGTATTGAGACACATTCTGTGTCCAAACATATGGTCTATCTCAAATATGTTACATTTATACTTGAAAAGAATGTATATTCTGCTGCTTTGAGGTGAAATGCTCTGAAGATATCAGTTCACTCTATGTGATCTGTGTCATTTAAGGCTGCTGTTTCCTTGTTGATTTTCTGTCTGGAAAATCTATCTATTGATGTCAATGGGTGTTAAAATCCCTTACTATGACCATATTTTGTGTGTGTGTGTATGGTTTTGTGTGTGTGTGTGTGTGTGTGTGTGTGTGTGTGTGTGTGTGGTTTTGTTTTGTTTTGTTTTGTTTGTTTTTTGCAAAGTACTTCGCTGGAGAGTTGAGGACTTTATGGTAACAATATCTGTTAGGGAAGAGAAAATAAAGCTGTGGTTTGGAAAAGCAGACTTATCAATAATAAGGTCATTTCCCCCAGTCTGATTAGTTATGCATTTTTATGTTTTAAATTGATATTAATGTATAATGTGGTTATAAGAAGAACATATCTATTCCCAACTAGCTCCCTCCTAGCCTACAACCATTGTCTAGAATTCAACTCGATTTGGGTTTATCACTAGTAGTTCTCAGCACTTTAATGTGAGTGCATCTTTGGGCTTCTATCTAGCCTCTCAGCTAGCTGGGAGTGGAGTGTGAAGGGTTTGAGCACTTGGAAGTTACTAAATCCAGGTCCTTTGGATAAGCATGAAGGCCCTGACTACCAAAGCAAAAACCAGGAAATGGAAGGAAGACTTGGGTCATAGAAAGTATAGGATATACCCTGAACTTTTATTTACCTCAAAGTCTCCCCCCTCCTCCCACAAGTTGCTCACTTTGGTAATGTTAGAGATGAGGAGAGAAGAAGGGAAGAATCACAATATGAGTTAAAATATTATAAATCTTGTTTGCAAGAAAAGAGTACAGTGCCAGCTAGTAGGAGACTTTGGGAAAGTTTCAAGGGAATAACAGCACTGCGCAATTGCAGCAGCAACAATGATAAGTGAAGAAGGTATTGCCAGACTCCTTTAAGCCTTCAGAAAGATCTAAGTACTTCATATTTATGTACAACTCATACAAACACTCCAGTGAAGAAAATATGAGGCAAACAAGGACCCTCTGTCTCACAGATGGGTCATAATATGTGCAGAAATATGGGGACTTAGTTTATGGACAAATGAGTCCCGGGATAGAATGAGAATAAGATCCCAAATCACCTCACTAGGAACCCAGTGTGCCTTGCAGTGATCATCTTCAAACTAATGTTTTATTCTTGCATTCAAACGTACCACAACATCCATTCTCTCTTTTTTTTAAAAATGGGAACTTTTGTATTTCAATAGAAATGATTTTAAATATAATAATGTTACATGCAGTAAATACCAATTATTAAAGAAAAACAATATTAAATATAATATTACATGAAATAAGCATTAATATTTAAAGAAAAAAAGAGTTTAAGTACAATAATATTACCAAAACTGTACTAACATAGTATGATATCACAAAAGTTATAGGAAATATTAAAAATCTGCAAATAACAAGATTACTTCTATTATATTCTAAAGTACTATTTTTCTCCCCGGCTCTATTTTTGTTCATCAGTTTTGTTGGTCATAATATTCTACAAATAGTGAGATCATGTGATATTTATCTTTCTCTGACTGGCTTATTTCACTTAGCATGATGTTCTCCAGGTCCATCCATGTTGTTGCAAAGAGTTCCTTCTTTTTTATAGCATTGTATAGATGTACCGCAGTTTTTTAATCCAGTCATCTGCTGGTCGACATTTAGGCTGTTTCTAAATCTTAGCTGTTGTAAATTGTGCTGCTATGAACACAGGGGTGCATATATTCTTTCTGATTTTTTTGGATATGTTCTTAGAAGTGAGATCACTGGGTCAAATGGGAGTTCCATTTTTAATTTTTTTAGGAAACACCATAATATTTTCCACAGTGGCTGCACCAGTCTCCATTCTCACCAGAAGTGTACTAGGGTTCCTTTTTCTTCACATCCTTACCAGCACTTGTCATTTGTTGATTTGTTGATGATAGCCATTTTGACAGGTGTGAGATGGTACCTCATTGTTTTGATTTGCATTTCTTAGATGATTAGTGACTTTTAGTATGTTTTCATATGTCTCTGCCTTTTGTATGTCCTCTTTCAAAAAGTGTCTATATATGTCCTTTGCCCATTTTTTATTGGAATGTTTATCTTCCTTTTGTTGTATGAGTTCCATGTAAAATTTGGAGTCTAAACCCTCATCAGAGAGAACATTGGCAAATATGTTCTCCCATGCAGTTGGCTTTCTTGCACAATATCCGTTCTCTAGTTAATAATTTTGATGTTTAAAACAGCATGGTAGTAATAAATCAGTTCTGAAAGTCAACTGCTATAAGTGCCTTGTGGTATCAGTTGGATCACGAGCCAAAGCGAATTTTTCAAAACATTTCCTGCTGAAATACCCACAACATTTTAACAGATGTCTTCTGGAAAGTTCTGAAACAAAATAAACCCCATTAGTATATAAAATAAAACCAAAACTAAAGTAAAATGTGGAGGGATGGTTTTTTATTTTGGCAGTAAGAGAAAAGACTGGGAACCACTTGAGATTTGGGAGAAATAGCCACAAAAGTGAAGAAATGAACTCTTCTTATACTCAACACTAGAATTATTGGGGTTTGGAAAATGTATCTTGTTATTCACCAAAGAAATGTCTTTGACTGCTTTTGAGTATAACGTCTATTATTTCTTGTTTTGAACACCCACCATAACTATAACTAGCTTTTGTTGAAGCAGATTTCTGAGAAGCTAGGGAAAAGATCTGAGAGTATAACTGATAGGCCAGCAGGGACAAGAATAGGATGAAAATATCAAAGAAGTGTCTTTTGTCAGGGACAAGATGGACATAACTGGTAGTGGCTGATTCTAAAATGGTGCAACTTGAAGTCTTAGGCTTCTCAAAATCAATGTTCGGAAGGTCAGAATGGGAGCCTGGAAAAGGAAAGAGAACTTTTTTCTCCAACATCTCATTATGAAAAATTTCAAAAGTACGGGAGGGAAAAGTCTAAATGATTATGCCGTGAATATTCATGTACTCATGAGGGAGATTTTATTTTTAATTTATTTGTTCCACTTGGGATGATTTTTACTCTCAACAAAGAAAGGCTCATGAATGAATGAATGAATGGTCTAACAATCTTTCCACACACTTATTCTGGCGAAGTCAAGGTAGTTCACTTCTACTCCTGCATAGAGTAGTAATTCCCAAAGCGGGAGTCCCTGTGAGTCTGCTTCTAGAATCTGTTGTTTGGTATGCTTCTTGCTCATGCTGTCTTGTCTCCTCCTTCCCTTGTTATCTTTCACTTTGACAATGCTTTGCTGAACAATCATATGTGGACATCATTTGATATTATTCTCTTAGAGAGTATTGTTTTGCTTGTGTATGCCAGGAACATGGGGGTGCTAGCAGTATAACAAATATTTATTGAGCATTACAGAGGCAATATAAATATAGTTATGAATAAGAAATGGTTCCTGCCCTTAAAAGTCTTACCCAGAATAAGCAATAAGATTCACTGAAAAGGGGCCTTTAAAGAATAATTTAGTGCATACAAGTATGATCAGCATGCAGCTTTTCCTAACCTGATCCATCTGCACCCATTAAGGAGTGGCATACTGAGCCATGCAGAGATGTTCTGTGATATCAGTTATTCTGCAGTTTTATTTCATAGATAATTTATTTTTAAAATATTTTTATTGATATTTTTTACAGAGAGGAAGGGAGAGGGATAGAAAGTCAGAAACATCGATGTGAGAGAAACATCGATCAGCTGCCTCTTGTACACCCCATACTGGGGATTTGCCCGCAACCAAGGTACATGCCCTTGACCAGAATCGAACCTGGGACCTTTCAGTTCGCAGGCCGACGCTCTATCCACTGAGCCAAACCAATTTCGGCTATTTCATAAATAATTAAAAAAATTCTACGAACTGTTTATTGAATTCATCACATAAAATTCTAATCAGAACAATTTTCCCTCCTTTGACCAAACACCTAGGAAAGATGATGCTTTAAAGCACTATATGAAGGCAGTTACTAATTCATGGCAGAAATAAAACCATAGCTTATAAATCAAAATACTCTGAATCAACTGACCATCTGCAGGGATTCAAGTGCTCATGTCTAGGTGGTAGAACCAAAGAACATAATCCTTTCACAGACAAGCTCAAGAGTACCTAATTTCATCCCTCACAAGCTGGAGGTTGGAATCACTATCAAGAGAATGATTAGTTAAAAAGGAATATTCTGTGCAGTGTTACCCATAGAGACCTGGATTTACTATTTATGACCCAAACTGATTAGTCTAAGCAGCCTTTTTCTGGACTTAACTATCCTTAGTCATTTCCAGGTGTTACCTCATGCTTGTTTAATGGGATTGGGGGTTTCTCAAACAGATTTAAAAAATCACTCCTCATCTCTCACTCCTGAAAAAAAAAAAAACTCAATAGGAGAAGTGACTTAGAATATTTAAGACAAGTTACCAAAGTTAATATGTTAATATCATTATTATGTTTTCTGCCTTGCAGTTTCCTGGTGTTTGACTTTTTGAAATCCTTTCATGAGACACCAAAGCCTTTGGTTTCTTGGAAACAAATTCCTTTACCATGTAGGTTTTGGTTTCAGGCTCCTTTTTTCTTACTTCCATGAGTTTTCTCCCTATTTTGTATACCCCAGTGTCTTACTTGATACCTGCACAACACTATCTCTTATGAGAGAGCCAGGTTAAGTGTCTGAACTCAGGCCACATATGCCATATCTATCAAAATGATCACTTTCAGTGAGGAAGCCATAGACCCTACAAAATCATTTGTCTTAAGTAATATAGAGATCAAAGTTAACTATACCTGAGGAGATGGCATTTGCTATGCTTAAAAATTAATGAACAACAATGCATACATGCCAATGGCTTAAGAATAACTAGAACCAGCATATGTCAGTACCATGCCACCAATGGAATCAAGGATTGCTTCTGGTTTTCTCTGTTGGTTTTCAGCTATTTGCACTAAGATGGTAAGTTCTCTTGGAATCTGTGGCACCTGCTTCCTCCTGAGATCTTGAGTATGAGCCTTACTTTATTTTGGTTTCCCATCACTGTTCAAAAGCGCAAGAGCTGGTATCATTCAAGTTTACAAATAGTTTGTTAGATTTCTTACAATGAGGAGGAATTTCGTTGGCATCATGAAAGACTGAAAGTAAAATTAAATATAGCTCCTGACCTCTAGGAATTTTTAACTTAATAAATGAAAAAAGACACACCAGGAATAATAATTACATTAAAGCCATGCTATGTGGAAAATGCTATAATAGAAGCCTAATTGAATCCAACGCTGACATGGTTTAGAATTTTAAAAGAGTTCTAACATATTAGTAGATACTGAAAAGTGGATTCTGGTTACCAGATTATTCTCCAGAGAAGACCGGCTACATAATTTGTGGGTCTCAGTGCAAAATGAAAATGCAAGCCCCTAACTCAAAAAATAAGAATTGCAAGACAGTGACAAGTGTGAAGTCCTTCTCAGTGCAGTGTCCTATGTTACTGCACAGGTCACATACCCATAAAACTGGCCCTGTCATCAAATACAGTCAATTAATATGAGGACAAGACAATTTCTGAACAGCCCAGAGGAGAACTTTTTACACAGTAAATTTTCTTCCAAGTAGTTCATAGGAAAATAAACTCACTCCCAGGAAAGAAAATAATTCATTATTTTCCCAATTAGCAAATGGGATTGGTATCTGAAAGATAGAAAGTTACAATTTGCAAAAAAAAACACAATTTCACAGATCTTTATAGCTACAAAGTAGGGATAATAATAACAGTGATAGTAGTCACTGACGCTAACATATAGAGATTATTATGTGCCAGGACTTTTTAAGTCTATTATGATATTTGCTCGTTTAATCCTCAAAACAGCCCTGGAGGGTAGAATCTATTATTATTCTACCCTACAGATAAGGAAACTGACCTTAGAAGAGTTGAGTGATTGTCCCACTTACATAGCGAATAAATGGCAGAGCCAGGATTTGAACTTGGTCTAGCTCCAGAGTCTGTGCTCTTAACCACTATTTACGCTACTGCTCATAAAATAAAGGGGAAGGAAGGAAGGAAGGAAGGAAGGAAGGAAGGAAGGAAGGAAGGAAGGAAGGAAGGAAGGGAGGGAGGGAGGGAGGGAGGGAGGGAGGGAGGAAGGAAGGAAGGAAGGAAGGAAAATGCCAACCCATTACATTCATTCATTAATATCATAGATTTGTCTTAATCAGGGTATACAGTGTGTTGTGTGCATGTTTTAATTTGTTTCTTTTTTTGCATTTCATGTTCATAGTTTAACAGCACCCGTTCGCCCTCCCCCACTGAGTGTTGCCACATGACCCCATGGAGTAGAAAGGTACTGGTTCTGAAAACACCCTACTTCACTTTCTTCAGACACTTCCACTTTCTTCTCTTTATGGCAAACTCTGTTGTTTCTAATTAACACAGATGTTCCTTTAAATCAATTTAAAGAATGGGTATTTTCCTAACTTGAATTAAAATATTTATTTATTTTTCAAAATACTATCAATATTTTAAAAAATATATTTTATTGATTTTTTACAGAGAGGAAAGGAGAGGGATAGAAAGAAATATCGATGAAAGAGAAACATTTATCAGCTGCCTCTTGCACACCCTTACTAGGGATGTGCCTGCAACCAAGGTACATGCCCTTGACCGGAATTGAACCCGAGACCTTTCGGTCCGCAGGCTGATGCTCTATCCACTGAGCCAAACGGGTTTCAGCTAAAATATAATTTAGACATCCATGCCATTCATTGGCTTTTCTTCCCCTTTACTTCCCTCTACACATACACACGCCTAAGTTGCAAATAAGGCTCTGTTCAACAAGAGCACCACCTAACACTACTCCTGGACTTTGTAGTTCGGAGGAAAGAAATTCCACTTGCCTTATATTTATCAAAACTATAAAGGTTCATCTTCTCAAAAAAAAAAAAGACAACAGGACAAAAGGATTCTCTAGCAGTCAATTGTCACTGTCACCATTAAATAAAAAGTGCTTTTTGTCTGCTGGCCAGAGCCTGTAGTCAGGTCAATATTCTTTCTTTGTTTCCCAGCCCATTGTTATTCAAGGAAGGAATCACCTGCAAAAGGTGGCCATTGGTGGTGGGGGTTTCTCCCCTGCTCTTGTGCTGTCTCTGTCTCTTTCTGTCTCTCTTTGTGCATGCACCAAACTTTTTCTTTTCTTTTTGGAAGTTACCTAGGAAACAGTCTTTTGTGCTCCAACTTTATTTGTGCTATTCGCTTCCCTGGGAACCTGCACAAAAGCTGAAGAGAGAAAGAAGGTTGCAATGTTTTTACTAAAACATTCATGGCAAACAAATTTTTCGCAAAGTGGGGGGATCATATCCTGTTGAGTATGTATTAGGGGACATTGGAGATACCTATGACAAGGTAAGCCAATGTTGGGAGGTTAATTTAAACAACTGGCTCTGGAATCTTCTCTTTAAGGGGACTTAAGAACAGTTCACTTGGCAATATGTGAAATCCTCTGAGTCAACAGGGCATAATGCTTCCAAATATGAAGATGAGAAAAAATTTTAATGGTCCTGACTTTAGCAAAGAATATTATTAAAATCAAACTGGAACAAAAGGAAAAATTATTTTTTTCTACAAATCCTGCCTTCCTCCAAATTATGAAAAGAAATAAAATTAGGTTCAATAGTGGAAACTAAGTCCTTTAATAATCTGAAATCAAAATTGGGATGGAGCCTTTTAAATAATCTGGGCTAGGAACCCAAACCTGAAATCAAAGTCAGACAATATTAATATAAATAAAGTTTTGAATGGAGAACTTTCAAATGTCCTATATAAGTCAAGGCCTTTAACTACACAGCTGGAAGTAAAGCTTGACACTGAAAAGCTGAAGATAATAAATAAGGACTGTTTTACTCTTCCAAATTTGAAAAAGAAATTCATTTAAATTCCCCCAACACCATTTATAGTTTTCACTATAGATTCTTCACTTTTGCTTTTCCATGTGCATATAATATTTTTAATGTAATTCACAAATTCCATGGTCCTGGAGTAAATTAATTCCTTATGTTTTAATCTGGTCTCTCAGATTAGGTTGGTTTGTCCTTCAGATGATGTGTTCTGGAATGTCTCCTGATTTCAGGTTTTCTGGCACATTTTCGAAAATGTTTAATAGGTATCTAAATCAAATCCTTCCTTTGACCCTAGGCATCTAGAGCTCTCAAAACTTTCAATAGGAATTTATGGCAAGGTGGATATTGAGAAAGTGGATATACCTCTTACTGCCTTAGAGACATTTTTCTTTAGATTGAAGTTTGGGGATTTCTGGCCAAATTCCATTTGACCTGAAAAGCATGTTTATTTAACTTATTTTTCCTCTTGTGTCACTTTATTATTAAAATTAAAACTTTCTATTAGTTGTGTTTACTATTTATAAGGAATTCTTTCTTAGACCTAAAGCTTATTTCTGACCAAATCTTTCTTAACTAAACTGTGAAATTCCTTATATGTGTGTTATATATAAACATTGATGGTTGAGTCCCAATGTACTACATTTGCAGTCCCATCCCCCAGAGGATGAAGATACAGATGTCATGTTAGGACAGAGGCCGAAAAACCCAGTACACAATATCCCCTCCACACTGGACAAGCAGACCAACTGGAGCAAAGCACTACCTCTCCCCACGCCAGAGGAGAAGATGAAACAAGATGCTCAAGTGATTTCTTCTTGCATTATCCCCATCAATGTCACTGGTATTGTTCTGTTCTTTTCTTAGGGGCAGTTGGGTCAGAATATTCTGGGTAGTAAATATGTTCAAAACCTGTGCTGCTGAGGGTACTAATGAAGAATACTGCTTTGTGACCAAGTAATACCTTTTTTATCAGAATACAACTCAGAGGATGTTCAATATGCTTTTGTCAGGCTTTGACCATCAATTTGCATATGTTTCACTGTGCCACTTGTTATGTAAATGATGGACAGTTTCTTTTTAGAAACAAAAAATCACCAAATAGCTCTTTGGCCATAGCTAACTGAAATAATGAAGAAAGCAGCAGTGATTAATCATATGATAATGATGCATGGCACAGCAAGAAAAGAACCCCAGCAAACCCTGGGTTGCTAAAACTGCAAGTAATGATCCAGCAGACCAAGTATAAAATCTGTTTGCATGCTTCCTTGGATGAAGATAGGTATGTTTAAAAGACTGTTTAGAATTCTAAAGCGATTTTAGGGATTTTTTGACCTAAAAATATATGGTTTCATAAACGAAAGCTGAATTCTACTCGAAAGCCAGAAAACCTGTCTTCTGTGCACTCTGCTTTCCTCATCCTGTGTATTGAGAGTGTGAATATTAGTCTAGATTGAATGCAAGCCTGTCCAGGCTTTTCTAGAAAAGTTTATTGGCAGCCATAGTAAATTCCGGAATTGGATCTGGTAATCTTTGTAAGTAAAATAGTGTTATAAAATATTCTAACTTTCAAAGATGGAAATTAAATGATCTATTTATTGGGCTTTCTTGACGCTTCTTTAATAGTTATATTTTAACTTATTTATATATTGAAAATTTCAAAATGGCCATATTATGACTGAGTTTTTCATCCTTACACCAAATGACTACAGATTGCATGTTATGTGAGATGCAATTTGGTCACAGCTATTATCAACCCCACTCAAATTTCTCTCACGTAAAGTGGGGATCAAATGATAACCTTGTATCTGGCATAGTTATTTCCTTATTGGGGGAAAAAAGGAGTTCTAGGTGGTCAGCTGGCTGTGAGCTGGTGGTTCATTTTCTTCATGACCTACTCAACTTATAGAAGAAATTATTCTCAGAATGTGTATCTTATCTGCTCCCCGTGATCTAAATGGGATGGATAAGGGGAGTTCAGCTGTCAAATGGATAACTTTGGCATCCTCAAAAACTAACTTTCAGTTCTGGGGACGTCTGATTATTAGCAGCACCTGCTTTCTTCATGGCACTGTAAGTAAAATCTTGTTTTCAAATTTAGTTATTCGATTATGGGTCTTGTGATTCAGGAAAGGGAAAGATCTTTCTTTCCTTCTGCTTTATTTCAGGAATGCTCAGACTAAAGCCTAGATTATCTGTTGATTTCAAGAACTCTAATGAGCAAGTTGTTGACTATGCCTATATAAGAAAAAGTGTCTGTATGCTATGTGTTCTATAATTATTATGATTAGAATGAAGGATTTTATCTTTGTTTGGAATTAAGAAATAAAAATTCCATTAGTACAAATTCTCCAATAATATTGTAATTATTCATCATGTGATTTTCAAAGTGAGTTATAGAAACTGTTGTCACAGTGATGTTAAGCAAAACTCAAACTGCTTCATTATATAGCTCAACAAGGTTTAACATGCCATCCTGCCCCATATTTAATAATCAGGATAAATGATGCGACAATCAAATTCCAAATAACTTTTGTTATCATGGCTTCTTGAGGCAAAGCTTACTCTGAAAAATCCATGGTGCATGCCTGTGCCAGAAGAGTTTACGTTTACCTCCTTCCTCAGCATTCTAGACTGCATAGGAATGCATATACTGTGTCAATAATGTGGTTATTGAGAGAGAAACCCATAGGTATCACGGTCTGCCCCCTGTATTTACTAATGCAAACAGACACATTGTATAAAGATTGGGAATTCCAGTTTTATTTACAGTTGAGCCACTTAAGTACGGAACTGGGGACTGCCTTCTATTTTTATTATATAGTGACAAGACATTGGTGCTAAACCAAAAAGTGTCCATTTTAGTCAGTAGAAGAAAGTAGACAGTTACTAGGTATACCAGTTAATAATATGGATTTTTTTCAGTAGCTGGAGATACACATATGTTTTATACTGGTATATGATGATTTAAAAAACAAATCTATAGGCTGTTGTTTCCTCCCAGCATGCGTGTATTTTGGGGGTGGCAATAGTAGGAACAGGGGAAAAATACAAAGATGCATTTAGTGAAGAGATGGGTCAGGATATGTTAGATGAACTAATTTGGGTTAACATCTTGGGTCTGGATCTACTATATATAGATATCAGCTTCAGAAAGCCTAGAAAAAGACCAGTAAATAGTAGTAGCTAAAGATTTAAGTCCTTAAGGCATCATTTCTATGTGAGGGTTATTCTTTGATGTTATTTTTATCTCCTCTTGCTTTTGATATTTTTTCTTTTATTATGAGTTTTGGCAGTTCAAGTTGTTGTGGAGAGCTGCATTCAGAAGTAAAGCTTAATGTACTGCAACATAATTTAAATAAGAGCTGAATAAGGGCTCCCTTATATTTGTTTATTCCTTTACTTCAATAAATATCACTGTATTCAAGCAAATGAAAATGTGTTTGCAATTTCAAAAGGCTAATGAGATTTATTTGTGGGTTGCAGGAGTCGGTTTTGACAGAGAAGCTAGTATACGCTGCTCTCTTGTTCATTCACAATCTGTACTACAGCGGAGACGAAAACTGAGGAGGAGGAAAACTATCTCTGGTATCCCCAGAAGAGTCCAACAAGAAATAGGTGTGGTATAAAACAATTAATGGTTAACATTCCGTTGGGTGCAGAAACCACCTAACATTTAATCAGCTTCCTTTGAAAAAGTCAATCCTGTAACTTGTAGAGGTTTTGAAAAGATATACATATATATATTTGTCCTTTGTTCAGCAACCCAGGTGGTATGGCATTTAAAGTTTCTGTTTTTGACTGAGAAGATTTGACCTTATAAATTTAGGCATATACATGCAGATCTTATGATTGAAATTATATTGCAGTCAGTTTTGCTAATTTTAAAATCTTTATTAAGGCAGAACTACACTAATAAAAGAGAAACATGCAAATTGACCATACCTCTGCTATGCCCACAAGCCACGCCCACAAGTCAATCAGGAGCGAGTACACAAATTAACCCAACCAAGATGGCTGTGGCCACAGAGTGAGCAGGAGGCTTGGGTTTCCCCAGCGATGAAGGAAGCCAAGCTTCCTGGCTGGCCCTGGCTTCCACTAAAGGCTACAAAGTTTCTATTGTATAAGATAAATAAATCCCAGATCCTAGGGCCTCTACTTGGGTCGCCAGAAAGTGTGGCTGGCCTGCAAACCACCACAGGCCCCTCACCCAGGCTGCCCCACACCCCAAGGAAACTCCCACCCTGATCCAGCACACCCTTCAGGGCAAACCTGTCAGCCCCCGCAAGTGCACCAGGCCTCTATCCTATCTAATAAATGAGTAATATGCAAATTGACTATCACTCCAACACACAAGATGGCTTCCTCCATGTGATCAAAGATGGCTGCCCTCATGTGGAAACAAGATGGCCACCACTAGATGGCCAGCAGGAGAGGGCAGTTGGGAGGGACCAGGCCTGCAAGGGAGGGCAGTTGTGGGCAATCAGGCCAGCAGGGGAGGGCAGTTAGGGGTGACCAGGCTGGCAGAGGAGGGAAGTTGGTGCAACTGGACCTGCAGGGAAGGGCCCACAGGGAAGAGCAGTTGGCAGACCAGGCCCAAGGGGAGAGCAGTTGGTAGGGACCAGGCCTGCAGGGGAAGGCAGTTAGGTGACCAGGCCTGCAGGGAAGGACAGTTAGAGGCAATCAGGCTGGCAAAGGAACAGTTAGGCATCAATCAGGCTGTTAGGAGAGTGGTTAGGGGGTGATCATGCTGGCAGGCCGAAGTGGTTATGGGAAATCAGGAAGGCAGGCAGGCAGGCAAGCAGTTGGGAGCTAGCAGTCCTGGATTGTGAGAGGGGTCTCAGTCTGGAGAGGGTGCAGGCTGGGCTGAGGGACACCCCCTCACCATGCATGAATTTTGTGCACTGGGCCTCAATTTATAAATAAAGTAACAAGGTTCAATGAAGATTCATTTTAAAAAGTATATCTTTATTTGATGAGACACTTTTATGACATTATTAAAAAGGTAAATTTCAAGGATACTCAATTAAATATTGAATAATGATAACATGATATTCTTGATGACATTTTTCCTATTGTTTTCTATTCAATGTGTTTAGGATATTTCTTCATATGTTTATTATTAGAAGCCTGGAGCACAGATTTGTGCAACAGTGGAGTCCCTCGGCCTGCCCTGAGGACATCCACTGAGGCGTTCCAGATTGCAAGAGGGCACAGGCCAGACTGAGGGACCCCACTGGTACATGATCAGAGCCTAGGAGGGACTGCAAGAGGGCTCCAGGGCATGTCCAGCCTGTCTCTCCCAGTCCCAGTTGGCCAGATCCCAGCAGCAAGCTACCCTACCATTGGAGCATCTGCCTCCTGGTGGTCAGTACACATCATAGCGACTGGTTGAACAAATGGTTGGACACTTAGCATATTAGGCTTTTATTATTGAGGCTTATTATATCATCTCTTGTAAATAAGACTTTTATTTCTTATAGTGAAGTCTATTATTCTTATTTCATTATGTTTATACTAGAGGCCTGGTGCACAAAATTCGTTGCACAGGGCAGGGGGGCGGGGGTGTCCCTCAGCCCAGCCTGCACCCTCTCCAATCTGGGACCCCTTAGGGGATGTCTGACAGCCCATTTAGGCCCGACCCCAGTAGGATCGGGCCTAAATGGGCAGTTGGACATCCTTCTCACAATCCAGGACTGCTGGCTCCAAACTGCTCACCTGCCTGCCTCCCTGATTGCCCCTAACCACTTCTGCCTGCAAGCCTGATCACCCCTAACCACTACCTTGCCAGCCTAATTGAAGTCTAACTGCTCCCCTGCCAGCCTGTTTGCCCCCAACTTCCCTCCTCTGCCGGCCTGGTCCCTCCCAACTACCCTTCCCTGCTGGCCATCTTGTGGTGGCCATCTTGTGTCCACATGGGAAGAAGGATCTTTGACCACATAGGGGCAGCCATCTTGTGTGTTAGAGTGATGGTCAATCTGCGTATTACTCTTTTATTAGATAGGATAGAGGCCTGGTGCATGGGTGGGGACCAGCTGGTTTGCCCTGAAGGGTGTCCTGGATCAGGGTGGGGGTTTCCTTGGGGTGTGAGGTGGCCTTATCGAGGGGCCTATGGTGGTTTGCAGGCCAGCCATGCCCCCCAGTGACCCAAGTGGAGACCCTGGTATCTGGAATTAATTTATGTTCAACAATTGAAACTTTGTAGCCTGGAGCAAAGCCAAGCCTTCTGCTCGCTCTGTAGCAACAGCCATTTCTGTTTGAAACTTTGTAGCCTAGAGTGGAGGCCTAGGCTAGGGCTGCAGAAGTTTGGCTTCCTCCATCACTCTGGCAACCCTAGCCTCTTCTCTTTCCAGCTCTGTGACTGCCGCCATTTCTGCTGGGATTATGTATCTTTTATAATTGAAACTTTGTAGCATTGAGTGGCGGCCTAGGCCAGCAACAGGAGACAGATAGTTTGGCCTCCTCCATTTCTGGGGAAACCCAAGCCTCCCTCCTGCTCTCAGTGGTGGCAGCCATCTTGGTTGGGGTTTATTTGCATATTTTGCTCCTGATTGGCTGGTGGGCGTGGTTGTGGGCATGGCTTGATCAGAGGTATGGTCAATTTGCATATCACTTTTTTATTAGATACGATTACAAAATAAAAAATGAATAGTGGCCAAGAAGATAAAATCAACTTTAATTTGAAAAAATAGTAGTCACTTATTGGGACCAAGTAATCTGATATTGAAAAAAGAGAATTAACAAAAGATCTAAAAGTATATCTTAGGAAAATATATACTATATACATTGTATAGTATTTCTATATCTATGTCTATGTCTATGTCTATATCTATATCTATATCTATATCTATATCATCTATATCTATCTAATCATCTACATCTATATCTAAAGATATAGACCCTTCCTTTGGCAGAGACAGAAGGAGATTCCCCAAAGCATTTTAACTTTCTATTTTTATTTTAATTCCCACCCAAGGATATGTTTTACTGATTTTAGAGAGAGGGGGAGGGAGAAAGAAAAAAAATTCATGTATGAGAGAAACATCAATGGTTGCCTCCCATACTCCTCCTCATTGGGAATTGAACCCATAATTTAAGTAAGTGCCCTGAGCTGCAATTGAACCAGCAACCTTTCAGTGCAGGGGATGATGCTCCAACCAATTGATTGGTACTGGCCATGCCTCCTAATTTTTTATGCTGATTTTTTTTCTGAAGGAAAAAGCTCCAACATGCACATGGCAGCACCCACATTTGTGGGTGTCTCTAGAATGTCTTTTTTAGTATGCTGTTGTATAAAATATCTCACTAGCTTTCCATGTGCCCTAGATTCTGATGAATCGCCCGTGGCCAGAGAAAGGAATGTGATTGTGCACACGAATCCAGACCCTTCCAACACTGTCAATAGGAGGTCTGGAACCAGGGACTCCGAGTGCCAAACTGAGGACATTTTGATTGCTGCTCCATCCAGAAGGAGAATCAGAGCTCAAAGGGGTCAAAGTATTGCAGCTTCACTTTCACATTCAGCTGGCAACATTTCTGCATTGGCAGACAAAGGTGATGCCATGTTTACGCCTCCAGTGAGTAGCCGCACAAGATCTCGGAGCCTTCCCCGAGAGGGCAATAGAGGCGGAGATGGTGATCCCAAAGTTGGTCTAAAACCCTCAGCATATGAAGAGGGAGAGCCTTTCGTGGGTGACCAAGAAAGAATCCCTAATGATTGCAGTGAGGCCCCCAGCAGCCCAAGTGCCCAGGAACACCAGCCTGCTTTGGATCTGGCCTGTTCGCAACATCTTCACAGCCCCCAGCACAAGTTAAGTGAGAGAGGGAGGTCACGTCTGTCCCGAATGGCTGCTGACTCTGGAAGTTGTGACATCTCTTCCAATTCAGACACCTTTGGGAGCCCCATCCACTGCATCTCCACCGCCGGTGTTCTCCTCAGCAGCCACATGGACCAGAAAGATGACCACCAGTCATCCAGTGGCAACTGGAGTGGGAGCAGCTCTACATGCCCCTCACAGACCTCAGAGACAATCCCTCCTGCAGCTTCTCCTCCCCTCACTGGCTCTTCACACTGTGATTCAGAGTTGTCACTAAACACAGCTCCTCATGCTAATGAGGATGCCAGTGTCTTCGTGACAGAGCAGTACAATGACCACTTGGATAAAGTGAGAGGCCATCGCGCAAACTCCTTTACCTCCACTGTGGCAGATCTCCTGGATGACCCCAATAATAGCAACACAAGTGACAGTGAGTGGAATTACCTGCACCACCATCATGATGCCTCCTGCCACCATGATTTTAGTCCTGAGCGCCCCAAGGCAGACAGCTTGGGCTGTCCAAGCTTCACAAGCATGGCCACATATGACAGCTTTCTGGAAAAGTCTCCATCAGACAAAGCTGACACTAGCTCTCACTTTTCAGTGGACACAGAAGGATACTACACCTCCATGCACTTTGACTGTGGTCTCAAAGGTAGTAAGAATTATGTCTGCCACTATGCAGCCCTGAGCCCAGAGAATGGCCAGAGCATTGGAGGTCCTCCTACTCTTCCAGACTGTGCCTGGCAGGACTATTTAGATCACAGGAGGCAGGGGAGACCAAGCATCTCTTTCAGAAAACCAAAGGCAAAGCCAACCCCACCTAAAAGGAGCTCATCATTGAGGAAATCGGATGGAAATGCAGACATTTCTGAGAAGAAAGAACCAAAGATTAGCAGTGGACAGCTCCTGCCTCACAGTTCCAGGGAAATGAAGTTGCCTCTTGATTTCTCCAACACGCCTTCTCAAATGGAAAATACCAGTATT
Organism: Antrozous pallidus; assembly: GCA_027563665.1. Classification (NCBI taxonomy): domain Eukaryota; kingdom Metazoa; phylum Chordata; class Mammalia; order Chiroptera; family Vespertilionidae; genus Antrozous; species Antrozous pallidus. Next base: position 135,133,992 of record CM050509.1, on the reverse strand, counting down.
TCCACCAAGCAGGAACCTTCCTGGATTAACCAGGATGAACATGTTAGTAAAGAACCTCAGTTAGACACTTCAGATATTCCACCACCATTCAAAGATGAAGGTGCTGAATCAACTCACTATGCAGACCTCTGGCTTCTAAATGACTTGAAAACAAATGATCCATACAGATCTTTATCTAATTCAAGCACTGCTACGGGTACCACAGTTATTGAATGCATCAAATCTCCAGAGAGCTCTGAGTCCCAAACATCCCAGTCAGAATCAAGAGCCACCACGCCATCCCTTCCTTCTGTTGACAATGAGTTTAAACTGGCTTCACCAGAAAAGCTGGCTGGCTTGGCATCTCCATCAAGTGGCTACTCAAGCCAGTCTGAAACACCAACATCCTCTTTCCCTACAGCTTTCTTTTCTGGTCCATTGTCTCCTGGAGGTAGCAAAAGAAAACCGAAAGTCCCAGAAAGGAAATCCTCACTACAGCAACCTTCTTTAAAAGATGGAGCTCTATCACTAAGTAAAGACCTTGAACTTCCAATTATACCTCCTACCCATCTTGACCTAAGTGCTCTTCATGTCTTGAATAAACCATTTCACCACCGTAACCCATTGCATGTTTTTAGTCACAATAAGCAGAACACAGTAGAGGAAACACTGAGGTCAAATCCTCCACCGTCCCTTGCAATTACACCAACAGTTCTGAGATCTGTTAACCTTAGGTCCATCAGTAAGTCTGAAGAAATTAAGCAAAAAGAAGGCAATAATATGGAACACCCCTACTCAGAGCAAAGCACTATCACAGTGGCTGCCCTATCTCCAGGCAAGATTAGGCCACATATAGCTAAGAAATCAGTATCACGTCAATACTCCACTGAAGACACCATATTATCCTTTTTAGACTCATCTGCAGTTGAGATGGGATCAGATAAACTACAGTTAGGAAAAAAACGTGCTTTTGATGTAAAGAATCATTGTGATCCAGAAAAAGTAACCTCAGCTGGTAGCAATCTTGTAGATTCAAGTGCCACAAAAGACCAAATACAGATGGAGAGTGAGCCTATTCCAGAAAACACACCAAGTAAAAACTGTGACTTTCCCAAAGAAGGATTTCAAAGGGTCTCTGCTGCCTGCTCAAATGACTTGGATGGTAAAATACTACAATATGGAACTGGTCCAGATGGAATCCTTGCACAGGTTCTAAAGGCATCCTCTGTAGAGCAGGAGGAAGTTGTACATTCTGAGTCTGTAGATGTGCTCACATCTCAATCAAATTCACCAACTAGAGCCACAGACATAAGCAATCAACTTAAGCATCAACTTGGGATGAGCCGCTACCATGACAAAGTGCCTGGGAATATCAGCTATGAAGCAGAGCTATCAACTGTCAATTCATGCCCTGAAAAATGTTCAGAGCAGGAAAATAATGCTTCAGGTATTTCAGCCAAAAGTGCCTCTGATAACAGCGGAGCAGAGGAGACCCAAGGAAGTATGGATGAGGTTTCATTGAAAGGTCAGTGTGTCCCTATGAAAAGGGGTCTCGTGGTACTTCCTGAATTTTTTCTTTCTTACATTCCCCATAATGTGGTACAGCCCTGTGTGTTGGGATCCCTCTATTATTTCTTTTCCCTAACTAAGACAATTGAGATGAAAGCTTTTACTACTGATGAATTAAGGAGTGATAGATATAGCTCTAATTTTTAAAATGTCAGTAAGGTTATTTGTTCCTTGAATCAGTGAAGCACAGCAGTATGCGGTAACTTCCTCCTAAAGATGCTTTTGTTCTTCATTTAAGAATCGTCACCAAATGATGACTCCATGATTTCACCACTTAGTGAGGACTCTCAGACTGAAGGTGAAGGTGTGTTTGTATCTCCAAACAAACCTCGAACAACTGAGGATTTATTTGCAGTCATTCACAGGTGAGACAACAATATCAAAGGTTTTGCTTTTTATGGTGCTTCTCATCAATTGCAAATAATGGAGAAACCTTGTATTACATTTAACAACAATAACAAAAACCCTCACAAAATCCAGCAAAGAAATATTTTCCCAAATCAAATTGATAGACTTATATTTAAGATGGGAAATATGAGTCTTTATATATAGTTAGACTGACCTCAATTGAGAGGCTTCAGTAAGAACTGCTGAGGAAAAGTGTTTTTGTGTTTTTGTTTTTCCACTAGGATATACATTCTGGAACAAATTTTTATTTGAAAACTATTTGTGGCTAAGTAACTTAGAGTGAAAGCTCAAACTCTAGTGCAATCTCTGGTTTTAAGTAATATCTTGTCTTAAAAACATGCTCAAAGCTGTAATTCTATATAAACAAATAAATGTAAGTTGGTTCACTAAACAGAGCCTCGAATTTGAGACGGCAGTGTCTCAAAACCTACCCATATCATAGCTCAGAACAACTAACCACTGCCCCCTTTTTCCCTCTCTTCCTAAAACTTAAATTTCTTTAATAACACTGGCCTTCTCTAAAACGAATGCTCCATATGCCCTGAACAGGGGATGTTCTCTAGGCTGCTTTTTAGAACAGTGTTGTGTCCATGCTGCCCGTTCACATTCTCTCATCCTTCCCCTGCATGCTTGTGGTCAGTGCCCATAGGCAAGAATACTTACAGCCTGTGACTGAAGAACAGAACAGGAACTAACTCTTGGAAACTGAACCGATATCAGACTGAGCTACCCAATCATAGTGTGCCTTTTATAACTGGGCACTGGCATACACAAGATAATAACCACAAAGGTTTCAGTGAACCCAAATAAGGCTGGTCTTTAATTGCAAAGCTGACATTTTCTCTACCCTATGGATTTTTAGAATACTTATCAATGAGCTGAGTCATGCTGAAGATGCACTGAATGTACACTGGTTTACTTATCAAGATAAATAATATGATGATGGGTACCTGGGTTTGGTAGATTTACTACGTTTTTAAATCTAGATTTGCATTTGTTTAGTACATACATATGTATGTATGTATGTATGTATGTATGTGCAGCGCAGTGACAAGAAAAATTTTGTGCGTTTTTTTTTTAAGGGAAAGTATTTTTGGAATCTTTCCTTGTTCTTCTTGCAAATACAACACAATTCAAACTTGAAGGAAATATTTAATATACATAATAGAAATCCAGTCATCCTATCTAATAAAAGAATAAAATGCAAATTGACCATGCCTCCACTACACCCACCAGCCACACCCACCAGCCAAGCAGAAGCAAATATGCAAATAAACCCAACCAAGATGGATGCAGCCACACAGAGCAGGAGGGAGGCTTGGGTTTTCCCAGAAATGGAGAAAGCTAAGCTTTCTACCTGCCCTTACTGCTCAGGCCTCCACACTAGGCTACAAAGTTTCAATTATAGAAGATAATGATGGCAACCATAGAGCTGGAGAGAGAGACATTAATTTATTGTTAGGGTTGCTCCTGGCCATGGAGAAAGCCACGCTTCTGCAGCCCTGGCTGGCTTAGGCCTCTGTTTAAGGCTACAAAGTTTCAATTATAGAAGATACATAAATTGCAACAGAAATGGCTGCCACCACAGAGGGAGCAGAAGGCTTGAGTCGCTCTATGCTATAAAGTTTCAATTGTAGAAGATAAATAAATTCCAGATACAAGGGCCTCCACTTGGTTCACTGGGGGGCATGGTTGGCCTGCACCACAGGCCCCTCACCGAGGCCACCCCACACCCCAAGGGAACCCCCACCCTGATCCAGGACACCCTTCAGGGCAAACCAGCTGGCCCCAACCAGTGCACCAGGCCTCTATCCTATCTAATAAAAGAGTAATATGTAGATTGACCATCACTCCAAAACACAAGATGGCTGCGCCCATGTGGTCAAAGATCCTGCCCCCATGTGGACACAAGGTGGTCACATGATAACCAGCAGAGAAGGGCAGTTGGGAGGGACCAGACCTGCAAAGGAGGGCAGTTGGAGGTGATCAAGCTTGCAGGGGAGGGAAGTTAGGGGTGACAGGGCCTGCAGGGAAGGGCAATTGAAGGGGACCCAGGCCTGCAGGGAAGAGGAGTTGGGGGGTACCAGGCTTGAAGGGGAGGGCAGTTAGGGGTTACCAGGCCTGCAGGGGAGGCAGTTAGGGGCAAACAGGCTGGCAGGGGAGCAGTTAGGCATCAATCAAATGGCAGGGGAGTGGTTACGGGGTGTTCAGGCTAGCAGGCAGAAGCAGGGACAATCAGGAAGGCAGGCAACAAGCACTTGGATTGTGAGAGGGATGTCCAACTGCCTGTGTAGGTCTGATCCTGGTTAGATCAGGCCTATAGGGGCAGTGGGACATCCCTTGAGGGGTCCCAGATAGAAGAGGGTACAGGCTGGGCTGAGGGACACCCACCCTCCGTGCACAAATTTTGTGCACCAGGCCTCTAGTCCTATCTAATAAAAGAGTAATATGCAAATTGACCACACCACCACTACACCCACAAGCCATGCCCACAAGCCATACCCACAAGCCAATCAGGAGCAAATATGCAAATAAATCCCAACCACGATGGCTGTGGCCACTGAGAGAAGGAGGGAGACTTGGGTTTCCCTGCCAATGGAGGAAGCCAAGCTTTCCACCTGCCCTTGCTGGCCTAGGCCTCCACTCAATGTTACAAAGTTTCAATTATAGAAGATAGATTAAACCGTACAGAAATGACAGTAGCCAGGGAGCTGGAGAGAGCAAGAGGCTAGGGTTGCCCCAGATGATGGAGGAAGCCAAGTTTCTGCAGCTCTGGTCAGCCTAGGCCTCTACTCTAGGCTACAAAATTTCAATTATAGAAGGTAAATGTGCCAACAGAAATGGCTGCTGCCACTGAGGGAGCAGAAGGCTTGGCTCTACTCCTGGCTACAAGTTTCAATTGTAAAACATGAATACATCCCAGATCCCAGGGCCTCCACTTGGGTCACTGGGGGGCGTGGCCAGCCTGCAAAACACCATAGACCCCTCGCCCAGGCCACCCCATGCCCCAAGGGAACCCCCACCCTGATCCACGACAACCTTCAGGGCAAACCACCTGGCCCCCGCCCATGCACCAGGCCTCTATCCTATCTAATAAAAGAGTAATACGAAGATTGACCATCACTCCAACACACAAGATGGCTGCCCTCATGTGGTCAAAGATCCTGCCCCCATGTGAACACAAGATGGCCAGCAGGCGAGGGCAGTTGGGAGGTTCTAGGCCTGCAAGGCAGGGCAGTTGGGGGCAATCAAGCCTGCAGGAGAGGGCAGTTAGGGGTGACCAGACCAGCAGAGGAGGGAAGTTGGGGGCAAACAGGTTGACAGTGGAGCAGTTTGACATCAATTAACCTGGCAGGGTAGTGGTTAGGGGTTGATAAGGCTGGCAGGCAGAAGGGTTTAGGGGCAATCAGGGAGGCTGGCAGGTGAGCAATTTGGAACCACCAGTCCTGGATTGTGAGAAGGATGTCCGACTGCCCATTTAGGCCTGATTAGAGAGGGTGCAGGCTGGGCTGAGGGACAACCCCACTCCCCATCCTCATGCATGAAATTTGTGCACTGGGCCTCTAGTTCTAAAATAACTGCCATTAAATTTGGAGCCTATTCCTGTTTATTTTCTCATGCATAATAAACACATGTTATATTCTAAATTGTGTATTTTATATTTTTTCTTTCTTATAAAATATACTTTTATTTATTTCAGAGAGAAAGGGAGAGGGAAAGAGAGATATAAGCATCAATGATGAAAGAGAATTATTGATTGGCTGTCTCCTGCACACCCCTCACTGGGGACGTTGAGCATCTTTTCATAAGTCTATTGGCCATCTTTATGTCCTCCTTGGATGAATATATGTTCAAGTCTTCTGCACATTTTTTTAAATTTAATTTTTATTGTTTTGGTACTAAATTGTATGAGTTCTTTGTAAATTTTGCATATTAACCCCTTATCAGATGTATCACTGGTGAATATCTTCTCCCATTTTGTAGTGTGTCTGCTTTGTTGATGGCTTCCTTTGAAGAGCAATGTCAGGGAGTTTGCTGTTTATGTTTTCTTTCAGGAGTTTAAATGGTTTGGGGTCTCATATTTTAAGTCTTTAATCCATTTTGAGTTTATTATTGTATATGGTGTAAGAAGGTAGTCTAGTTTCATTTTTTTGCATGTATCTGTCCAGTTTTCCCAACACCATTTATTGAAAAGACTACATTTACTCCACTGTTTGGTCTTGTCTTCTCTGCCATAGAGTAATTGACCATTTAGGTATGTGTTTGTTTCTGGGATGTCTATTATTTTCCATTGCTCTATGTTTCTGTTTATGCCAGTACCTGCTGTTTTGATTCCTATAGAGTTGTAGAATAGCTTGCTATTAAATAGTGTGATACCTCCAACTTAGTTCTTTTTCAAGATTGCTGTTTCCATTTGGAGATTTGTGATTCCATATAAAATTTTGGATTACTTGTTTTAGTTCTGTGAAAAATGCCACTGGTATTTTGATAGGGATTGGATTGCACTTATAGATTGCTTTGGGTAGTATGGACAACTTTTGTTGTCGTTAATCCTCACCTGAGGATATTTTTCCCATTGATTTTTTTTTCAGAGAGTGTGGAGGAGAGAGAGAGAGAGAGAGAGAGAGAGAGAGAGAGAGAGAGAGAGAGAGAGAGAGGAGATACATCAATTGGTTGCCTCCCACACACCCTGACCTGAGCTGGCAAAGGAACCTGCAACCCACATACTTGCCCGTAACCGGGAATCAAATTGGTGACCCTTCTGTGCACGGAGCCAATGCTCTAACCACTTATAAACACTGTCCAGGGTAAGGAAATTGTTAAGAAAAGGTATTTTATTGATTTCAGAGAGGATGGGAGAGAGAGAAAAACATCAATGATGAGAGAGAATCATTTATTGGCTGCCTCCTTCATTCCCCAAACGGGGGTTGAAACTGCAACTTGGGCATGTGTCCTGACTGAGAATGGAACCATTCCATTATGGTTGATAGGTTGACACTCAACCACTGAACCATGCTGGCTGGGTGAGGACATTTTAAATAAGTTAATTCTTCTTATCTATTAGCACCCATTTATTTGTATCTTCTTAAGAATGGTTTTGTTTACTTGATAATTTACAGTGTACAAAGCTTTAAAAGATCCAAATGTGGTCTAGGTTTTCAGCTACTCATAGAAAGTTGGTTTACTGATTAATACATTGTTGATGTTCCCAAGCAGCTATAATGTTATTTTTGAAGCTCCAAATGGATTAACTTACTTAAAAAGTCATATAAGAATTTTTAATTTAAAAAGCAGATCAAATAGTATAATTCACACAAGACCTTTCCCCAACCCCGACGCATACAGAAACACATATCCATCACCCAAGCCTGTAAACCAGCAACCTATAGCTAATCCTGTCTCATCCACAGTTTCATCTACTTTGCTCTTCTAGTATTCATTGGAATATCAAACATCAAAAGCATTTTATCCATATTGGAGAGAGAGATTTAATAAAAGAAAGATACAATTCTTCACTGTCTACATTCTAACCAGGAGTCAGACAGCAGTATTCTCTTATACTAAGACATCCCAATAAGTCCTCCTTTGGAACCTCTAGCCTCCACATTAGTCATTATTTGAAACTAGAGGCCCGGTGCACAAAATTTATGCAGGGGGTCGGGGGCGTCCCTCAGCACAGCCTGAACCCTCTCCAATCTGGGACCCCTTGAGGGATGTCCGACTGCCCGTTTAGGCCCGATCCTATGATTGGGCCTAAACGGGCAGTCGGACATCCTTCTCACAATCCAGGACTGCTGGCTCCAAACTGCTCACCTGCCTGCCTCCCTTATTGCCCCTAACTGCTTCTGCCTGCCAGCCTGATCACCCCCTAACCACTACCCTGCCATCCTAATTGATGTCAATCTGCTTCCCTGCCAGCCTGTTTGCCCCCAACTTCCCTCTTCTGCCAGTCTGGTCTCCCCTAACTGCCCTCCCTTGCAGGCTTGGTCCCTCCCAACTGCCCTCCCCTGCTGGCCTGGTGGCCCACAACTGCCTTCCCTTGCAGGCCTGGAACCTCGCACTGTCCTCCCCTGCTGGCCATCTTGTGGTGGCCATCTTGTGTCCACATGGGGGCAAGGATGTTTGACCACATGGGGGAAGCCCTCTTGTGTGTTAGAGTGATGGTCAATCTGCATATTACTCTTTTATTAGATAGAATAGAGGCCTGGTACTTGGGTGGGGGCCAGGTGGTTTGCCCTGAAGGGTGTCCTGGATCAGGGTGGGTGTTCCCTTCGGGTGTGGGGCAGCCTGGGCGAGGGGCCTGTAGTGGTTTTCAGGCTGGCCATGCCCCCACAGCGACCCAAGCAGAGGCCCTGGGATCTGGGATTAATTTATGTTCTACAATTGAAACTCTGTAGCCTAGAGTGGAGCCAAGCCTTCTGCTCGCTCTGTGGCAACAGCCATTTCTGTTTGAAACTTTGTAGCCTAGAGTGGAGGCCTAGGCTGACCAGAGCTGCAGAAGCTTGGCTTCTTCCATCATCTGGGGCAATGCTAGCTTCTTGCTCTCTCCAGCTCCCTGGCTGCTGCCATTTCTGTAGGGTTTAATGTATCTTCTATAATTAAAACTTTGTAGCAATCCGTGGAGCCGTAGGCTGGTAATGGCAGGTGCAAAGCTTGGATTCCTCCGTTGCCAGGGAAACCCAACCTCCCTTCTGCTCTCAGTGGCAGCAGCCATCTTGGTTGGGGTTTATTTGCATAATTTGCTCCTGATTGGCTGATGGGTGTGACTGTGGGCGTGGCTTGATAGGAGGTTATGGTTAATTTCCATATTACTCTTTTATTAGATAGGATGGTCATTTCCAAAATCTAATTTGTGTCCAATGGTTATCAGATAATTTCCCTCCAGATGTAAATGCTACGGGGGTAAAGACTGTATTTTATGCCTCATCTCCACAACCCTAATAAGTAGTATCAGATCAGATAGGGTGCACCAAAATGCTCTTTAAGGAGATGTCTGAACGTGACTTAACACTTTCTGTTTCATAAAATTGTAACTGGACTGAGATTCTTCCTTTTTCTTAAAAGGTCTAAAAGGAAAGTACTTGGAAGAAAAGATTCTGGGGACATGTCTGTTCGAAGCAAATCAAGAGCTTCTCCTGGCAGCACTAACAGTAGCAGCACTGGTTCCATCACTTCAGCCAACAGCAATGTGACCACCCCAAACAGCCAGAGGTCTCCTGGCCTTATCTACCGAAATGCTAAAAAGTCCAACACATCCAATGAAGAGTTTAAGCTCTTACTCCTCAAGAAAGGCAGTCGTTCAGATTCCAGTTATCGCATGTCTGCTACTGAGATTCTGAAGAGCCCCATCCTGCCTAAACCTCCTGGGGAGCTCACAGCTGAATCTCCCCAAAGCACCCATGAGGCCCATCAGGGGGCACTTGGGGCCGAGGCATTGTCCCCACTCTCTCCATGCTCCCCACGAGTTAATGCAGAAGGGTTTGCCTCAAAGAACTTTGCCACCTCAGCATCAGCAAGGGTTGGACGTTCTCGGGCCCCTCCTGTGGCCAGCAGCAGCCGCTACAGTGTCCGCTGCAGGCTGTACAATGCGCCCATGCAAGCCATCTCTGAGGGGGAGACAGAAAATTCCGATGGGAGCCCGCATGATGACCGATCTTCCCAGAGCTCAACATAGGTGGCCTGTGTCAGGCTGGCTATCAAAGGCCAAAACTCTTAGTCTATGAGGACGGGGGAACAGAACAGAAGGTTAGGGAGAAGTCAGCATGTCATGGGGTAACATCACTTACTACCAATAAATTCTTAAATATTTGCTGGGGAAGCAGAAGGTGGTTTGGTCTTTTGTGATTATTTTCCATGTTTTAAGTAGCTGCACTGTCTTTCATATTTTTCTTTAGCTTAGTTTGATTTACCCAATGCCATTCCTTTTGATAACATAGAATTTTAAAATGTCTGCTTTTCATGAAACCTAGAAAACAATTTTCCCAGAGCTGCCTATTCAGAAAAGAAAACCCTCACTGTCATAATTCTTAAGAAGATGAAATTACTCTGGAGGTTTGGTATTTTTTTACATTAAAATGAACTAAAGTAAAATTTAGAAGAAAGAACTACACACATGTAAATACCATATTTTTGATAAAAATGTGTAAATAGATTTATCAATGACGAGTGGACATGTGGCCAATTATCTACTGCACACCAACTGTTTATAGAACACAACAGATAAAGTGTAATAATTGTATTCTGTGAATACCATTTTCATATTAATTACCATATTTAAATGTCCACCAATATGATTTCTGAGTGATAAACCTCATATATGAATTTTAAACTGGTAAAATAAAGGAAATCTTGAGGTCATATACTGAAATGTGATTAATTTAAAATAAGGAATTCAGACCTAACTATTTCTGTGACAAATTGAAGCATCAAACAAGCTAATATTAATAATCACGTGGCTATGATTTGCCATCTGGTAATTTGGACAGAATGAAAAGCATGCTTTTGATTTTTTATTCAATGAAAGAAATCATCATTCTCAATACAAAGCCCCAAACAACAGCATTGGACAGTGTCCTTTAAACTTTAAGTTTTCAATGGATTGCTTTAAAGAGAATGAGCAGGGAAAACTGTTAATTTTAGGTTATGTTTTATATTAGGCTCCCGGAGACATAAAAAGTCATAATCTAATGACTATAATTTTAAAACTCCTTAAACAGTCTAGAAATTAGCTCCAGGTTCTTTAACAAAAATAAAACATAAGCATGCTACAGAGTTTTTGATTTATCAGAAATACCTGCAATGAGTTTTCAGTGAAGCTTCTCTCTGTGCTGATGAGATTTGTGCTACCTAAAAATTAACAGAAATGACACTGTGAACAATGTAGTTGGGAAATAGGTATGTGTATATGCATTATTTATATTCACTGTTAAGCTGGGAATGGGGGACAGCTCTGGTTCACAATGCTACATACACCTGAGTTTTTGTCTGATTTTACTATATCTGCTTGATGGCAAAGGGGAGGGGTGGTGGGTGGGAAAGGATATGTCAGAGCAAGTGCTCTGATAAAATGAAGGCAGGGAAACAAGCTGAATTACTTGAAATTACTTGAATTTTCTTGTCTTAAAATTGAAAAAAAATGTAGTTACAAGTTGAAATCTGCAAATAGTTTTTACACCTCTGATTTTAACAAGAACTGATGTTAATGTTTGAAATGTCAGAAATATAAGAAGTTATGTATTTAGAATATGTTTTGAATGGGAAAAGGTAGCAAGCAAGTGGAGGGAACTAAGGAGGGATGTGGCCTATAAAAGACTAGAATACATTTAGAATGATAGACCATACCAGAGTTACCAAGAAATTGATATGTGGCTGGCTTTAAGCTTATGCAAGTGGTATTTGGGAAAGTAGGATGTGTGAAAAAAGAGGGTGTGGTTTTGATTTCATTCATGCAATATGAAGGGAGAAACCTGGTCTAAGAAGATGCTGTATTTAAAAATAAATACTTTCTAAGATGTTACAGATTGAGAATTAGAGAATCTGATTGCTGTTGGGTTTTTCTGTTTGTCTGGAAAAAAAGAACAAGTCTGGCTTTTACTATTTGTTTTCACCTATCAAATTGTGTTATTTAATTTCTTGTCATCCTTGTATGTAAAATGGGTACAGGGGTGGCGGGGTAGAAGAGGGAGAATGTGTGTGTTTGTGTGTGTGCATGTGCACGTGCGTGCACACGCACGCTCTTGGGCTGGGATAGATAAGCTACCTGGTAAAGGGTACATTTGAAAATTTATGAAATGTTATACTTTTTATTAAAAGAAATATGTTTGTGGTTTGAAAAATATACCATCATTTCTCATTGGAACCCATGACTTAAGAAAACAAACATGGTTTGACACCACATGGGAACATGAATTTCTTTTTCTCATGCTTTGAAAAGTACACTTGGCAAAATTAAAAAAAAATAAAGTTTTTAGACAAATGTGGTAAGAAACAGTCATTTCCAATCACAATAGGCTATCTTTTGTAATTTTCATAAAAGCAGTTCGTTTGCAGTATGGCTTTGTGTAGTTAGGGGGGTTTTAAGTGTAAAGAAAGGTGTGTGGGCTTTAAAAGTGATTCTTGAATAGAAAACATTAATTGGCTTTAATAAATGTCACCTTTTTATTATTGACATTAATTTAAGTAATGGTACCATGTATATCTTAAAATACATATTGACTTGAATTGTGAGGCAATAAGATACCTTCTGTATGTAACGATCATAGAACTAACCCTTATAATATAGTTTTACTTATTTTGTTTACTCTAAAAATCTATAGTAGAGTTTCTCTATTTTATATTTCATAGATTTAAAAAACCCAAATAAAGATGGATTTTAAACTCACTATGGAAAATACTATTGAGTAAAAAACTTAGGGGAGGGAAAAGCAAGAAATTCCTTAGTAATCTGGAATATTCTACATGGCTTTATTAGATAGTACTTAAGACCAAGATTTAGAGGCTGTCTTCAACATCACTGCCATCTTGAAGCAGGGTACACACATTAGGTATTTCAAAAAAACATCAATCCCAGTTTTCTTCTGTTGTTTGCACTGATGCTAATTTTTTGTGCTTTTATGTTTATACAACATGTCTATGTTGTGTGGGGGAAATTTTTTCCTTAGTTTTTGATTTTTTAAAAATGTTTTGGCTAAGTAGAGGACATGGACTAGTTATAGCAAATAAAACACACTGTTTGCTCTTGCCAAAGGTCAGTGAGTGAGTACAGTTGCTGCAGTGGTTGCTGATTTAGAAAACTAGATCGTGACAAAGATTTAAAACTATGATGCGTCACTATTTTGGTACTAGAACCAATTCATGCTGGCCGAAAAAGACAATGGTTTATGGACTTGCATCCATTTTGTATTTTTGTAATATTTGTAAATATGAACTTTTTAAATTGTTGCAAAAAATTGTTTCTTTTGTAAGATGTTTTCAACGTTTACATTCAATTCAAGCCTTTGTATATTTTAGAGCTGTGCAACACTTTAAGTCTTGTATTTATTTTTAGTAAAAATGGTGACAGTTTCATTGTGAACCCCTTTAAAAAAAATGTACCAGGAAAGTTTGATTACCTAGAAAGTGTGTATTGAAACTGCAAATAAACGTGACTGCAATTAAACCGCGCTTTTTTTCTCTTCATCTATATTATAAAAGGCCTGTGGCCCTAATGCCTTAATGACCAAAGACCAGTGTGGTTGGGCAGGGCTGTGAGCACTGCGAGGTGCGGGCAGGTGGGCGGAGCTGCGCGATTTTGAGCATTGGCTTTTTAGTTACATAATTGCCTTCTTGGGGTTTCACAAACACAAGCATTTTATAGAGAACTGGGCATAATGAAGGGAGACTACTATGGTAAAAATATGAGCATAATAATAATAAATACTGTCTCTACAATGAGCTCTAATCTTGCTTTGTATTTGAGAGGAAAAAAAACACATTTCCAATGTTGGATATACTTTTCTGTAGCTCCTCTCTGGGCTAGGAAAAAATTTCTGGCTTTACTTCTGATAAGTACTCAGACTGTTCCACACTGTTTCTCTTCGATATATATATATATATATATATATATATATATATATATATATATATATATATATATATATGACAATTAAATAATGTCATTAAATAATGTCATGTAACCTTTATTACATAGCAAATTCATGTGCCAGATGAATTAAGTGCTTTGCTTACTCCAAGTCATGTTCTCCCCACATTGTGCCCATTTTACAGATAGCGAAACTAAAGCACAGAGCGTTGTTGGCCTTGCCCAAAGCCATAGAATAACGTTGGGGCTGAGGTTCCAACCCAGAAAATCTGGCTCCAAAGTCAATATTTGTACCAAACCATAATTACTAAGATTGATCGCTAAGGTCCTGTCCCTCTCCCCATAAAATTCCAATACTAATGACTTAGGATCCGGTCAACATGGACCTCTTAGAGGGAGGGGTCGGAGAGAAATTATGTTTCAAAGAAAGCTTTAAAGAACCCATCAGTGACAGTGGGGAGGTCACAAGCCTAAGTGCCACATCCCTGAAAGCTGCCTCCACAAATCATCCCGTGTGCATGTGCGAGCAGCTCCCAAAACTTATCCCAACAATGGACGTTCACACCTGTGGTCAGTACTGGTTTCTAATCCCACAAGCCACTGCGCAATGGGCGGTAAAGGCCTTTTCTGGGAGGTCTCCCTAGCAACGAACTGCTCTCCAACGTCTGGCTTTAGTTTTGACCGTTACTGGATGTCACGTGGCCCTGCTCTGCTTCCACGTGACTTCTAGTGGCTTCAAAGGGATGTTCGCACCTGTGGCCAGTGCAGGATTCCAATCCCACAAGCCACTGCGCAGTGGGCGGTAAAGACCTTTTCCGGGTGGTCTCCCTAGCAACGAACTGCTCTCCAACGTCTGGCTTTAGTTTTGACCGTTACTGGATGTCACGTGGCCCGGCTCTGCTTCCACGCGACTTCGAGAGGCTTCTAAACGGTCTTTGCCATTAAAGCCACGAGGGACGGGCCACGGCTACTCGGTTACTGTGTCTTCTGGAGGCTGGTATTACAGAATTTGTCGCCAGAACAGGTTTATCCAACGATATTTACCCTTTCCTTGAATTTTCTTGTCTTGGGTGTGTCCGAGAAAGCAGTTGAGTGATTTTAATGTCCGAAAAACTCCATGCTGGGAGGGGTCAGGTGTCAAGGGGGTGGATTTTTTATGGTACATTCGGGCTGCTTCCCACTGGTTCCCACTGCCTTCCCGGAATGCCGGGGCATGTGAGTTTTTGCGATTTGGCCATTTTTTGAATAGTTGGTGCTGATCTTCGAGGACGAGTTTTTCTTTCTTTCCATTCTTTTTCTTCCTTGGCATTTCAAGACATTGTTTTTGAGGCTTTTGTGGTAGTTGTGTTTGATCAAAGATCATTCGGCCTCGCTCTTTTATTGTAAATACATAAATGAGGAGAAAGAAAGGTCTTTTGAATACTTTGTTGCGGATCATTTCCCTCCTTCCCTACCTGACTCTCCTGGAATTCACGCTAGAGTTTTAAACTGCTTTAGTATTTATAAATCGTGATTGTTCAGTGTATTGACACAGTTTGTGTGTGTGTTTTAAATTCTCGCCCGAGGATATTCCCCCCCCACCTTTTTTTTTTTGAGAAAGAAACATTGATGTGAGAGAGACACATCCACTGGTTGCCTCCTACACTCACCCCACCTCTGGTAGGGTAGTACATGCCCTTACGGGGAATCAAAACCTGGACTCTCTGTTGCGCAGATGGACACTTTAACCACTGAGCAACACCTGCCAGGATGACATAGTTTTGTTTGAAAAAGTTTTTCGAGTGGCCTGGCTGTTGTAATCTGCCCTGTTTTGCTATGTCTTCCTTTTTGTTTTCCAGTGAAAGGCCACTTTCATCCCTCGACATTTTGAAAAGTTGATGGCAAGTGAATGCCTGGTAGCTTGGGAGCAGAATCTTCAAATGACTTTTGAAAAATGCCTCTGAAATGTCCTTAACACACACACACATATATATATCTATATCTATCTATATATCTATATCTATATATCTATATCTATATATCTATATATCTATATATATATAAACATACATACACACACACACACACACACACACACACACACACCGAGTGGCTTTTTGGTCTTATGTTGTCAAGAATTTAGATTTTTTTTTTCTATTGTAAAATATGGAAGAGCTTCATTTTTTAAGTAAACTCATTTTGCAGGATTTTGAATTTAACAGATTATAGTAACTGATTTTGCAAAATCTAATCATGGTTGAGCTCTAAGAAAATCGTGTGCAAACTTGATTTACCTTGTGGGAAAGAAGTAAAAGGAAAACGAAGTTCCTGCTGTGCCTGCTGTGGACCAGACATGATGCTGATTGCTTAACTGTCATTTGGTCTTCACAGCCCTGTGGAGTAGATATCATTCCAACTTTACAGGTTAAGAAATTAAGACACACAGAGATTAAATACCTGCCAAAAGCAAAATAGCAAAATTTGCAATTTGGTCTTGGGTTTCATTATTTCTTAAAGCCCAGTTATTTTTCCTGTGCTCTGGTACTTCAAATTTGTTTACGAAAAAAATGATTGCCATAGCTGCAGTGTCCAGATGCAAAGTAAATCAGGTTTATATGTTATGATCCTGGGGATTCATTGCATGTTGCTCATGTGCTTCATGATGAATAGTTGGGAGGATGCTGTGAACACCCAAATAATAAAATAATAGTAGCCAACAGTGGGTGCCTTTGCTATGCTAGTCATTGTACCAAGCACTTAATTATCATAACTCCGTGAAATTGGTACTATTTTCTGGCCTTAATGTTATGGTTGTGAGATTTGTCCTTGTTGTGCATAGCAATAGTTAATTTCTTCTCATTGCTATGTAACCTTTCTTTGTCCAAAACATCACAGTTTGGTTGTTCATAGCTTGTTATTACTCTTATCAGGAAAATTACACATAGTATAAAATAATAAAATTTGGTTGAAGTTATAGCTAACATTGGATATATTTTATAACTGCATGTTTCCCACAGTATTAGCCTACATTTAACTTGAGACTTAATTCTTCATTCTGACTGTCATTACTGGTCTGGCTCTGGGTGGATAAATAGAATTAGCACTCTCATGTATACCCCCATTCTAGTACCACGATGCCAGCCAGGGTTCAAATCCTTATTATAAGATATAATATGATTGCATTGCACTCCATGTTTTTTCCTATTTGCAGAGTTAAATGACCCAGAACCATAACTAAGCCTATATAATTCTGAAAGATCTTTAGCTGATATTTTATATACATTTATTTAGGTTTAATATGAAATTTAACTATAGAAGTAATCATAATCTTAGAGCTGAAGTGACCTTAGAGATAATATCAGCCAGTTTTCACTTGTCAGATGAGAAGGTTGTATCTCAGATGGTCTGCCCAGCCCACACCCTGGTGGAGACCCAAGCTGGAACAGACTCTTGACTCATATTTGAAGCCTGCTGGAGTTCCTTTACAAAAGCAACAGGGAATCTTAGAAATTATGTTGCCTTGTTTCCAGCATTTAATCTGTGACCTTTAAATTGTGAAGCATTCACTTCACAATTTGGAATTGTGTTTGATCTCGATTCTTATTCCTATGCATGGGCAATGTAGTCCTTCCAGCTCTAAAGGTTTATTCTAAATCATGAACAAGAAAACTCTAAAAATCAACCAGGACTCCAATTTGAGTTGGCTTGTAAGAATATATCTATACTGTTTATTGACATAGTATGCAAAGTAACGTTTTTATGCATTGTTTTTCAGGAATAGAAGGCTTATCAGTCCTAGGTGACACAGATTCACAAATAAACCCTGCAGCAAGTTTAAAAATAATTAGGCTCAACTCAGAGAAGTGAAGTTGCTCCTATTACCCAACGATGTCTAACTGCTCCAGTGAACTTGATGTGGTTTGTATTTCAAATTGAAAAAAAATAGTGTCCTTGTTTTTTTCATTGTGCTCTATTTCTTTTCTAAATTGAATTTAATTTCAAGCAGAGATCATAAGTGTTTAGTTCTTGACAGTGATCTAAAAGCTGCTGTGAATATCCATGTACAAGTTGTTTTGTGAACAGATACTAACAATTTCTTTTGGGTAAATGCACAGGAATTGAATTGCTTAGTCATATGGTTGATGTAATTATAACTTTATGAGAATCTGCCAAACAGTTTTTTAGAATGTTTGTGGTCTTGTACATTCAGTCACATTGTATGTTTCTTGATCCCTGAAGTTGAATAAAAATATATTTTAAGCTATATATAATTTGGCTTAACAGAAAATACATTAATTACATAAGGGTGTAGCTATTACTGCCACCTAACTGGGAGAGGCAATTTTTTAACTTAATATCAGTCCTAATAGTTTTTATCTTTGGAGATAATGTTAACTGCCTACAAAGACTCCATTTTTTTCTGACATAATTATGTGAAAGCACTTGGGAAAGCACACGGCACGATACAAGGGTTCTAATCTATAGTAATTCCATATTATTTTGGTTATGTCTTTTGAAACAGACATGCATAGCTTTAAAGTATGCTTATTTTAACATTATTCCTATAGTTCATTCTTAGAATAAAGTTATTAAATGAAATTTAATGGTTATTTAATGGTTATCTGTTTAAAACATTCCAAAAACATTTTAAGGTGCTTTAGATATTAATTAATCAAAAAAAATTGAAGAGATCCAGAAGTACAGATTGGTACTTACTAACTAGTCATAAGAAATATAGTCAATGTTACAACAACTATGTGTGGTGTCAGGTGGGTACTACAAATATAAGGGTGAATACTTTGTCAAGTATGTGATTGTCTAATCACTATACTGTATACCTGAAACTAATACAAAATAATATTAAATATAAACTGTAATTGAAAAAAAGTGTTTCTGGAAAGAAAAAAAAATCCTTGCTCAAAATTATGTAGAAATACCTAGAACTGAAGATGTTTTACTAGCAATAATTAACTTACATGCTATGGAATAAAACAAATAGTTTTTAATCAGGAAAATAAGGATTTAATAAGACATTTTTTAAAAAAGAAATAGGTACTTAAGTGTTTACTATTCTGTCCACAGAGTGGCACTGTTGGATGGTTTAAAAATCAAAAGCCATGCAACATGGTTCTTTGTGGTTAGAAATATTTGCTGTTATAGTAGTTCTGGTGCCAAATTACTAGAAGAGTAGTCTTTCTACCCTGAGGTAGAAATAATGTCTTAAGTGTAGTTGGGTTAATGAGAAAACAGTTTTGCAAGTACATATTTTCTTGTAGTCATAACATTGAGAGTTTCTTGAAAATGAAATTGAAGCCTTCAACTTTTTTTCATTTCCATCTTTCATGTTTACTTTTAATTTATTAATAAATCTTCCTTAGGTAAAAACTCGAATAACTACTTGTGATGATGATAATGGCATTCTTTATGCATATCAATCAAAGGCTGGATATTATGCCAATGTAAGTGATAATTGCCGTTTGTCAAATGTAACACAACCATTTTAAAGACAAATATTTAAATTCTCCATATAATGCAGGCCACCTCCAAACCATACTTAAGAAATACTACTCACTCCTAAATTTGTCTGCCTCCTTTCATTAGACAATGAGCATGAGCATGTAACCATTTTACTTCCCTCTTTTTCTTATATAGTAGGAAATTGAGAGCAATACTGATTTTCAGTAGAAAACTCTGAATATAGGTCCTTCTTATATAATAAATTATTTCCTTATTCCTTCTCTTAATTAATAGTAATCATTTCTATTATATTAATGTATGTTTTTCTTTTATTTCAATACTGCTTTATATTAAGAGTTCTGAAATTCTAGAAGTAAAAACAATTTAATTAAATAAAGTTTTTTATCCTTTATATTCAGTTTGACTCTTACAGAAGTAAATAATTAATACTTAACATTTAAAATCTTAGCAGCCAAGTGTTCAGTATGGCTCATCCTGTGAAGGGAATCAAAAAATAATTGTGGATATCCTGAATCGTTGCAAGGTACAAAAGTTCTGTCTATCAAAAGTAGTTTTTTAAAGTATTAAGCTGAAGTTTTCTTTATCTCCTATAAAGTATATGATTAGTTGAAATTTTATTAAATTGTGACTATCATCCCATTGTTATCATTTTTAACAATTTCTAGTTCAAATAGCATCTGTAGGTGAAAATTTGAAATACCAATATGTAGATTGTATAGCTTTTTCAAAAAGCCCTTAACTGATCAAATGTAGTTATGTCTCTTTCATCTAGATTATTAAATATTTAATTTCTCCAATATGCTCTTTCTAAGGAAATGGGCTGATTTGGATGAAGTTTAAAATATGTCTAAATGCATTTCAATTGAAACTAAACGGCAGCCTACTTATCTTACAAGAGTATATCTTACATAGTCTTAGGGGATTTTGTAAAAATTAGCATGTTGGCAGAGACTGATAGACATATGTAATTATCAAGGATTTTGTGAGCTGTATACCCTAGAGGTAATATACACATTTATAAAAAAATAAATGTTTCTTAACATACCAAGTGTCTTTAATAAAATGAGTTAACATACTTTGAAAAGTAAAGAATATTTATGTGAGTGTTATTTTTATTATTGAGAACAGAAGTGGAATGCTTATAGGGGACATAGGTTCTTATTTTGAGCAGGGCTATCCCTGGCCTGCCTTACATATGTATCTATGATGACCTAGGCGGACAGTGCTCTGCCAGGGTCTTCTGAGCAATTGTGCAGGATGTGGTGGGATGTAGCATCCAGGACAAAAAAAATGCTCAGGTCCCAGTCACAGGCCTGGAATGGGCCATAGGGATCCACTCTAATTTCATCTAGTGGGCCAGCTCTCTCCTTTCTTCAACTCCTTCCCTTCCCAGTCTAGACCATATGGTGCAGCACTTCCTTCCAGCTTTTCTTTTTTATCCTTGCCCAGCATCCTCTTCAGTAAACCCCCCAGCTCTGTGCTGGCTGGGAAGCAGAGAGGAGGGTCTCTATTGGGACCTGTTCACTGCCTGGTAATCCTTCAGCAGCTCTCTAATCAGCTCCTTCTTCCATCCCCCCCAAACACACACACACACACACACACACACACACACACACACACACACACACACAAGCTCCAGGCACCCTATCATTGCCTCTTGTGTAATGGAGAAAATGGAGGGCATGGAGCAGAAATCTCCAAGTTCTAATTCCTCTACCCACAGCCAATAAACTTGGCTGGGATCCATTCCTCTTCTGGTGTCTTCCTCTGTAAGGCTAACACCTCTTCTGGTTTCCTCTGACCCTCTTGCCCTGTGTTCAGACACCTGCCTTAGAGTGGGCCATTCATTTCTCTCCTGTATCTTCAGCCTCTGTGTCTATCACTCAGCATCTTCTCCCACAGTTTACAAAATGACTTCTTTTAGCCTCCCATCTTTCTTTTGCTGTCATCCTTCCCTTAATAACCCAGCTTTTTGAATGTTAGTTATGTTCACTAAACATCTGATTTCCTGTTTTCTCTCTGGGTATTTTTTAATACACTGTTCTTTCTGCTCTGTATGCCCTTCCATGCATCTCTACCAACCTGGGTTAGGTCATGCTCTTCTGTGTACACTTAGCCCCCTGTTCTTACCAGTGCCATAATAATCAAAATAGTAATATTAATATGAATAGATGATTAAGCATCATTGGACCAATCATCAGATAGCATTATTATCTTAGCATGAACATAATACCACAGAACCTTATTTTTCAAGAGAACTCAGAGATATTTTTATCCTGATTCTATACATGAGGAAAGTGAAGCACAGAGAAGTGAAGTAACTTCACCAAGGTCACAGAACTAATAAGTGTCAGAACTCTTGTATTTAGATTCAACCTTGTTCCCCTAGCCTGCAATGCTTACCCAGTGCTGTAGGTCCATCAGTGGGTCTCACACTTGGATGGGACATCAGAGTGACCTGGAGGGCTTGTGAGAACACACATTGCTGCCCCCACTCTGAGTTATTAGGTGTGGGGTAAGGCATTTTTCATTCCCAGTAAGAGAGTATTGATACTGCTGGTCCATGGTCCACACTTTGAGAACCTCTTCTCCAGGCTGCTACTCAGTTTCTCTTCTGAAAGCATCTCTTTGTTTTTCTCTCTCTCCAGCTAAAATGGGAGTTACTTAGGACATGAGTTGTTTGTTTTTTATTAATGACCATGTTTCTGGCATCTAGCAAAGTAGTTCTGACAGGTGGTAGGCCCTCGATAAATGTTTATTGGGATGAGTGAATGAGGAAATGGGTCTGGCCTATTAAGTATACTTTTTGCCTGAATGAAATTTCTGTGTATTCAAAATTTCTCAGTTTCTGTTTGTGACATGCTTGCTTGGCATATAGGGATGTGTATTCACAGATCATTAACTGTATGTTGTTAATTGTTGATTGCATGATTTAAAAATGCTTTGAAGGCAAAAGTCACATCTGGTATATTTGGCTCACTGTTCTTTCCAGTCTGGAATGTTCATTGCCTATTAGTTCACATCATCATATGGAAAGAGGGTCTTTGACTTTTCAGCAGATTTGAACATTTCTTTCCTAAAATAGTACCTTCCTTGATGTAAAATGAGTTGATCATAAATGTGTTATAGGAATTGTGCTACATTTAGTTCAGAAGTGATGCTTCTAAAAATGCCTATATGACATGAAGTAGTTGTGTCGGAGGTTGGCACTCCTTATGTCAGCCAGCTGGAAACTATGTCACCAACAACTAGGCATCAATTGGAAAGCAAGACATTTCTGGTGGCTTGTGAACTCTCTTTTATTGTAGCAGTCAAAATTTGGCTTAATAGTATTTTCTTATATGTTAACTTTTCTTTTAACATAGAACCTACTAATAAATTGTATTATTATAGATCATCCAAGATTCTATTCAAACCCTGGATAAGAAGTTTAAAACCATGCATGGAAAGGTTTCAAAAATTTACCGTTTTCGTACAAAATTAATCTGGCAAAATCGCGTAAGTGTCATAAAAATATTTTCAAAACCATAATAAACCTCTGGTTGCTGAAATTGCCTGATAGAAAATAAGTCTGTGAGATTTCAAGTCTGATCCACACTTGTAACAACAGATGGGAGGAGACTGAACTTCTAAGAAGAATGCTGAAGTTTAGGTTTGAGAAATGTATGAACAATGGGTATTTTTATGTTTGTAGCCAGAATGTACACACTACAATTCAAAGGTGGAGTTGTAGAGCAATAAAACTCATATCAACAAATAGAATATTACTTTTTAATAATAGAATGCAATGTTGCATGGATAATAAATATTAATGTCTTTACTAGTTATTTTATTTACTTTCTGCTCATTCACAATTGGTTTATTATGCTGAGTTTGTGTCATTTCAGAGGCCACTTGGATATGCATACAAACATTATACTTACCTGCTTTCTCGAAAGGTCAAATTGCAGAAAAAGAAGAAGGAAATGATGAGTCTTCCCGCTTCATACCCTTATGTACAAAGTTATAGCCCAACTGTACCAGTGAGAAGGCCCAGAGATGATTCCCAGAGCAACTTTGTAGCAACATATTGCCCATCACAAGATTCCCTGATCCATAACGACGATCAAGAGACGCGCCTTAGCCAGAGTCCAACATTCCCTCCCTACACACAGGAAGATAATTTATATAACAGTCCCGATAGCCGATTGGATCGCAGTTACATGACTTCCTATGGCAATCAAGGGTTTCTCAGCTCCACCGGTGTCTTCTCAGCTGCCCAAGCTTCCACATCTGTACCTGCAGCTGTGCTGGAGAAAGGTAAATGCAGTCTGGCATACAACGCTGAGATGATGCCTTACCCAACTTTGCTGGAAAAGGATAGCCAGTTAGTGTGAAAAGACACATATTACAAGTAGCACTATTTAGCCTATATTCCTCACCATACTTGGTGTAAGCTAGTGAAAGCTATTCATTTCCTATTTGAGAGATGGTTTTAATAACTAACATTAAGTATCTTTTTTGAATCAGACACCGCTAATCAACTGACATACCTCTTCACTAATACTCATAATGATCCCATTGTGAGTATTTTTATCTTTCATTTTATTTACATTTTTCCAGGGGAAATACTGAGAATGCTCTTGAAATGGCCAGAGCCAGGATGTTAGGAAAGAAAAGAAAAGATAGATCTTTGACTAATTCACATACAAGAAAGATCAAAATTGTATTGATGGTCTTTGGTTAGAGAAACAAATCTTTCTAGAGAATTACAAAACCCACTTCTGTTATCACACACTATAGTTTTGAGTGCTCTGGTTGAGAAAGTGAGTATTTGTAGACACAGAGAAATTTCACCACGACTTAGTGAACATCAGGGCTAAAACTTTTGGGGGTATGAGCTTTGAAGTTGTTTCATGTCTTTGTTATTCTTCAGCATATAAACCTTCAATCAAAATAGCAATTACAGTGTAGTTAAACTCAAAAGAAGTACTGAATATAGTATTGACGTTACTTCTGATGTAGCTAAGAATAAAATCATTTTGCTTTCTCTGAAATTCAGATAAGTAAGCCTTGAGAGGCAGGAATTTCAAGAGTAGAATGATGCTTAAAATATCTATAGTGAATATATAGGAGGGATTCAGTAAAGAACTAATTTGGTTCTCAAAGATAATGGGGTTTTTGAAATTCATTTATTAAAGTGAATAAATTTAAGACATTATAAAGCTTAATTTGGGGGATTTCCATTGTATTTGGCTAGTAAAAACTAGCTAAATTTAACCTAGACAGATCAATAAGAGATAATTTCATTGAAATACTTAAAGAATAATAAGCTAGCTTAAATTAACTTATTTAACCCAAGTAACATATATTTTGCTATATTTGCCTGTGGCCAAATAAACCTCAGTT
Source organism: Antrozous pallidus (assembly GCA_027563665.1). Classification (NCBI taxonomy): domain Eukaryota; kingdom Metazoa; phylum Chordata; class Mammalia; order Chiroptera; family Vespertilionidae; genus Antrozous; species Antrozous pallidus. Next base: position 135,109,610 of record CM050509.1, on the reverse strand, counting down.
TGTTCAGTCTGTTTTATGAGTTTTGAAGCTTTACAGTAACTTCGGAAGCTGCTGTTGTTGTTTGTGGGCAGTCAGACGGGATGCTCATGGGTACCCATCCTCACATCATCTTTATCTAAGCTTTCACTGGATTTTACACTTGGAGTCCTGGTCCTTGCCGGGGTACCTAACAGGTGGTTCCAGGAATAAAGCCATTACCCCCTACCTAACATCTCTTCTTTCAGGATAATCAACTTAAATATGATTTGTCTTCCCCCCTCCCATTGAAACTGCAGTTTCATCAGTTTTGCGAAAACAAGACTTCCCTAATGACCCTTCAACTTGGACAGTAGAGGAAGTGATCCTGTTTCTACAGTATATAAGTCCTGAGTCATTCGAACCCATTGCTGACACCTTCAGGCAACACGTAATGTATCTTTTGATCCAGTTTTCTTGCTTCTGAATGATCTCTGTGCAGGCTCTTCAGTTTGATACTGATTAGTGTGGATGGTAAGGGAACTGAATGTGTGAGAAAGGTTACTGTGCCCAAAGTTAGATCCTTAAGTGGTAGAAGCTGGATCTGTATTTTAAATGGATACATGAGTATCTAAAATATTACAAGTCTTTAAGTTCTCAAAATGATTCAGCATGGTCACTCTCAAGTATCTTCTCCTTTGTAATAATAGCTACAACACCACACAAAGGTGTCCTCCTTGTTATGATGCACATTTACAGTTTGCATTGATGTTGCCATACTCATATTCCCAGCCTTTCTTAAAAAGTTAATGATCATCTGAAATTTATTTCTGTCATTCATAGCTTTTATTACTTTTGTCATAGCTATGCAGTTTTTTTTATTCAACATACAGTATTTAAAATTAGGTAGTTTGACCCTTAGGATATTTTTAGGATATTGGGTTAAATATAATTATTCTTAAAATTTGAGGTAAATTTGTAAGGGATCAAATGATGTTTCAGCTATACAAATTATATCTTTAACTAGGGGCCTGGTGCATGAAATTCGTGCACTGGGGGGGGGTAGGGGTCCCCTCAGCCCAGCCTGCCCCGTCTCACATACTGGGAGTCCTCAGGGGATGTCCTACTGATGGATTAGGCCCATACCCCATGGGGAGCAGGCCTAAGCCACAGTCTGGCCTCCCTTTGTGGGAGGCGATCAGGCTGATCGAGGCACCAGCCCAATCACCCCACTGCTGCAGCCACTGTCAGTCACTGCAGCCAGCAAGGTATTTTCATCAACTCAAACTCTGGTCCCTTCACCATGAAAAAAACGACAACTTTCTTTAGGCATTTTCAAGATGTGTCTTTCATAGGATATGAAATTTCTTTATTTTTCTTTATTTTAGCCTCACCTGAGGATATGTTTCCTTGATTTTTAGAGAGTGTGGTAGAGAAAGGGAAAGACAAAGAGAAATATCAAACTGAGAGGAACATTTTGATTGGTTACCTCCTGCATGAGCCCTGATCTGGGCCCCAGCCAGGGAACAGCCTGCAACCTAGGTACATGCCCTTGATCAGAACCTAACCCAGACCTTGAGGTTGGCAAACCTAAGCTTTATCCACTGAGCCAAACCGCCCAGGGCAGGATATAACATTTCATAGCCCTCCAGCATCTTCATTTTTTTTTCTCCAGGAGTGACATAGAAAAACCTTAGATTACTTTTTTGGATATTTTATACCCAAGTTACTAAGAATATTACCAGTGGCATACAGGGAGCTTAGCCAATGAGCGGTCAGAAAAGGTGTTTCCTCTACAGTTCACACCTATCTCCTCTGATCTCCCGCTCGACCGCTGCCCAGGCCTAAAGTTCTGGTCCTAAAGTTAGCTGTGATTGCCCTGCTCTGCCCCCGGCAAAGGCCGCAAGCCTCTGGCTGAGGCTCGGGCCCTGGGCCGTTGACCCCCAGAGCATGCAATCACCCTGCTCTGCCCCCAGCTCAAGGCTGCAAGTCTCTGGCCAAGCATCTGAGGCTTGGGCCCTAGGTGGAGAACCCCCAGCACCAAGATTGCCCTGCTTCGCCCCCTTGGCTGCAAGCCTCTGGCTGAGGTTCGAGCCCTGGGTGGGGAACCCCACGCTTGCTCTGATCACCAGGCTCTGTCCTGGCCAAGGCCAGCAAGGGCAGGTGGAAAGCTTGGCTTCCTCCATTGCTGGGGAAACCCAAGCCTCCCTCCTGCTCTCAGTGGCCACAGCCATCTTGATTGGGGTTTATTTGCTCCTAATTGGCTTGTGGGTGTGACTTGATTGGAGGTATGGTCAATTTGCATATTACTCTTATTAGATAGGATAGTTTTCATAAAGCAGATGCATGTTCAGAGAATATACAACTGTAATGAGCTGCCCTCTAATTGATGTTATATATTCCTCTATGTAAAGAAACTAGAGGCCTGGTGCATGAAAATTCATGCACTGGAGAGTGTGTGTGTGGGGGGGGGGTCCCTCAGCCAGGCCTACCCCCTCTCATAGCCCTCAGGGGTGGGAGATGACCCAGCAATCAGGGAAATGTAATGTCCCCATCACACCTCTGCTGCTGCCTCTGCCAGCAGCACATGCCTGGGCCAGCCCTGGTTACCTGAGCCTTGGGTGGCCTTGGATGGCTGGGCAGCTAGCATCTAAGGCTTGCCTACACCTTGGGCATCAGCTGAGTAGCTGACATCTGAGGCTTGCCTGCACATTGGGCAGGCCCTAGGTGGCTGGGCAGCTGACATTTGAGGCTTGTCTATGACTCAGGCTAGTGCTAGGCAGCTGGGACGTTGACATCCAAGACTTTGCTGTGCCTTGGGCTGGCCCTGGGCGGCTGGGGGGCTGAAGGGGGGTGTCTGGCTGCACCATGCATCTGCCGCTCCCCCCCATCCCCAGTGGGGCTGAAAGGACTGGGGGACTCTGGTGGGGCAAAATAAACTAGGTGCCACCATCTTGTGACTATGGGTGCCACCACCTTTGTGACCATATGATGGTCAATTTGCATATTTGCTCTTTATTAGATAAGATGACTTTCCTGATAAAAAATGAAAGCATTATTAGTTATTCTTATTTCCTTTTTTTTTCTCTAGAACATTGATGGGGTAGCTCTGCTACTGCTCCAGAGTGAAGTTATGATAAAGCATATGGGAATTAACCTAGGGACAGCTCTGAAGTTGTGCCACTACATCGAAAAGCTTAAAGCAGAAAAAGGCATTAAAGTTTAAAAAAAGTTTGTGTAGATTTACATTAGATTTAATTCTTGAAGACCAACACCATATTGATGTAAAATCATTCCATTGCCCTTAGAAATTTTTGTATTGTAGAAGGTTCCTCTAAAATTTTGTTACATACAGAATTACAGAACTATATTGCAGTTCATTCTGTTTCTTTAGAAACCATTTAACAAATTACTATTAGTATATTCAAATTAGTAGTTGGTTCTTTACATCTTTTTATTGTTATTATATAGTTAAAAATATTCTTCATATGAGAAACACTTTTGATTTCAGTTAATGTTTCTATATAGAGCCAAAACAGCTAAATCCCAAAGAGGAAGTATCAGGGATTGCCAAGTTCTCTAATAAAACCCATGAGAAGTTCTTCTTAGAAGAGAAAAGATACACCTGAAGTTGTCACCTCTTTCTCAAATATTTTGTGCCTGTTATAGCAGTGTTCTGTTTGTGTTCTACCTGAAAGGGAATAGCCATGTAAATTATTTCCCTTTTTTTATTATTTCTCTGTATATTGTATTTGTTCATATTTAAACAAAAAAGTACTCTTACAGGATTTCATTAAGTGTTCTTATCATTTTTTTTTATAAATCATAAGATAGAATGACTGTTTTATGCAATAGCTCTTATACTACAAGGTAGTTTGGGTAAAAAATTGTTTTATTCTTCTCCATTAAATTTAAATGTTATTTAAAAACTTTAATATATTTTGCCTAATCTTAGATATTTAACTAGCCATTTATAACTCAAATTTCTCTCTATGAAGTTGCCTGTGTCCAAATTTTAAAAATGCATATTCATATGGATTCTGTTTTATATTTATATTATATTCTATATTTGAAGTGCGCACACAAGTGAATCTTTTTTATTTTAAAATAGCATTTTTCACTTCTATATATAATGAGATGTTTTTATTCTATAATGTAGTATATCTAGTTAATGTGCTTTCTTAGCCATTTATACTATTAAACTTTTAAGGTACATTAGGTTGGATTTGTCATTTTGAACTTTATTTTACAAATTAGAATTTTCAAGTAAGACATGCTGTTATGTTGTTATTATTGTTATTATTTTGTTATTTATTACATTTTTATATTGTATTAACTTGTAATATTTATAAGCTGTAAAAAAATTGGTGCTAACTGTGTTAGTCACTTGCTGTAAGTGCAATAAACATTTGCCAGGGGCCAGCATGTACATTTCTTTTATAGAAAACCTAGTGTACTTTACATTATAAACAAATGCAATGATTTATTGGGCATATGTGATCTAAAGAATGGCTTTGTCTTTGTTATTCCTTTTGTGTTATAAGATTCTAATTTACACTTTTAATCTCTCAAATTGTTTGAGTGAAGATGCTGTGTCCAGTTGAATACTCCTCAGGTGTTTATATCAATACTATGTCTAACAGGTCTCACTTTTATTATTTTTTATTTAACATTTTTATTCAAAAACAGTTTTCACTTTTAAAATATAATAAAGTTAAATAACTGCAAAATCTGGTGTCAGAGCCTCAGTTGTGATTTGCTTTCAGCTCATTACATTTATGTATGAACTAGAGGCCCAGTGCATGAAATTCGTGCAGGAGGGGGGCGTCCGTCAGGCAAAGGGACCCCACCAGGGCACAATAAGGGCCGGGGAGGGACGTGGGAGGTTGGCCAGCTGGGGAGGGGCCTCGGGAGGGCTCCCGGGCATGTCTGGCCCCTTCTCGCCAGGGATGACGCTCAACCAACTGAGCTGCTGGCTGGTGCTGCCAAAAAGGGCAGGGCCTGAGGGGCAGCAGCACCATCTGGCCTGTAGCCAAGCAGGGCTCCAGGCAAGGCCTGGTGTGGAAGCCGGGCCCCTCCCGCCCATGCAGCAGGCACGCCCATCACCCCACTAGGCAGCCCACAGGACCCACTTGTCATTTCATTGGGGATGAGTAGACAGTTTGGGACAACATGGGCCTAAGACTCAACCTTGTTATACCTGGTGGCCCCTCAGGTCCTAGGAGGTGAAGGCGACCCAGGAAGTCAGTGTCGGGACATGTGCCACTGCCTCTATAGGGGGAGAGCCTGGCACCTGGCTATGGTGCCACCTGGCTGCAGTGCCCTCTATGCCAGCCTGGCCTGGAGGAAGGGGGCAATGCTGAGGCAGTGCGATGAGGCCTACGGGCCCCTGTACCCATAGTGCAGCCATTGGGGAGCTGAGGGGCCCAGAGTGCATTGGACAGGGAGCTGAGGAGCCCAGAGTGCATTGGGCAGGGAGCTGAGGGGCCCACAGTGCAGCCAGCGGGGAGCTGGCTGGAGTGGCTGTAGGCAGGGCCTCTGGGGATGTGGACAGCCAGACGCAGGCTCAGGGCGGCTCCAGGGCACACCAAGACCCCCTCCACCACCAGTGCCCAACCTGGCTGTCCCAGTTCCAGGAAAAAGACTGCTCCAGGAATAGAACTGCTATTTCCCACAGTTCTACCTGACAGGGGCCATGTGGCTGGGATCTGGCCTCAGGGAGCACAGCCAGGTGCCCAGAGGCTCAGGAGCTGCTCTGCAGTCTATGTCCCTGATGAAGGGCCTGCAGCGCCACTGTGGCCCGGCTCCTCACACCTCTTGCATCCCTGTCCCTCTAGGGGCCCCACAGAGCAGCAGAATGGGCCCACCCCTCGTGCCCCTTGCATCCTCGTCCCTCTGTGGGCCCTGCAGAGCAGTGAAACAGGCACAAGGGTGGGGGGGGGGCTTGTGCTGCCACCCCACCTCGCGTGCACCTTGGCCTCACCCTCTGCTCCCGATTGGCTGGTAGCATAGTAAAGGTATCATCAAATTAGCATATTACTCTTTTATTAGATAGGATTAGGTATATTGAAATATATGCCCAAATATTTGATTTCAACATTTGACCTCATTCTATGGGTCAACAGATTCAGAGGGGCAAAGGCCTGGTCTCTCACAGGGGCTTGAAATGAGAACAGGGGAACAGTCAGAAGTTAAATCAGTGAGCTTTATCTGTGCTGAATATTATTGATGAGCCAGCATGCTAGAAAATGCCAGTTCCCCCAGATATTGCCTCACCTAAGTTCATCTGTCTGGTGATTCTGGCTGTTCCTTTACCAGTGGGGACAGATGCTGCACTGCCTCTCTGCCTTCAGCTCTCCCAGCTTACATGCTTAGAAGGCCCTAGAAGCTCAGGGTTGTGGTTTTCGCTTCCAGTATCTTGACTCAGCCCACTCACCTCAGGAGCTGCTGCTAGGTGCCTGGAAACCCATAAACTTCCTATTGTTGCATCTCAGCAGGCTGTTCTATAATTCACTGGAGGCCACATGGTCATAATAGGCTCCAGGGTGGTGCTCCAGAGACTGGAATAGGGCAGAGACTTGGGTGATTCAGAACTACTTGCTCTTCACTGTCTGGTTTGTAAATTATTAGTGCTGAGAAGGGCATGCTGTGTTAGCCTCCTGTGAACTTGCCAGGCTTTTAAAATAATGTTTCCTCTAGTTTCGCCTTCCAGTCCATCTTGGACACTCTGTAGCCAATAGAATTGAGCAGCTTGAGCTCTGAAGCTTTTGCTTTCATCTGTGTGATTTCTGATGGTTGGAGTATCTTATAGGACATATTTCAGAGAAGGATTTCCCAAACTTTTAAACCTGGCTGCCTCTGTAAGCATGAAGAAGCCATGCCCTTCTGTAATATTAGAAATTAAAAATTCAACATCACAACTGGAAAGAATGTAATTTGGAGGAAAAGTGATGCTTTTTCAAGCAGCAGAAGGGATTGTACTCACACTTGGCTGAGGGAAATGAAGTGTGTTTACATTTGGGGGGGGGGCCGTTTCTACTGTGTGATGCTGGGACTTGCTTGTATCCCTAAGTCCTCTGAGGCTGATCAGGTAATGACAGGCTCTGGGGGAGGGAAACAATGCGAGGTGGACAGTATTCTTCCACTCCCTCCTGATGCCCTCTTGTCCTGCAGCTTGATGGAATTGTACCTTGAATGCACCTCTCCCCAATGAGTGCAGACTCAGTTCAAGCTTGACCACACTCCTCACACACCAGAGGTGCCTCTCTCTTTTTAGAGTATCTCCTGGGTGCTAGAGCAACAGAGTCTTTCCAGATATGTGGCAAAGAGGTCTGAGATAGAAAGATGTAGCCAAGAGATCCCAGCTTAGACACATGCACTGCATAGGCCAGTTTCTGTCTTCTGATTGGTCCCATTGCTTTAGCTCTCAGGGTTGAGGATCACCCATTCCCCTAGCCGTATAAGAAGTCAGGGAGATTTGGCTAACAAAGCAGCTGGACAGGTCCAGAGATGAAGGTGTGTGCTCCTTTATGCCTGCTTTTCCTGCCCTTGCATCTCTGCTGCTCCCCTTTCCACACCCAGTTCACAGCTCACCCCATTATACTGAAACTCGGGAAGGCAGCTATGTGGCTTGATATTCAGATAAATGTCAGCATAGATTCTGGAGTTACTAGCAGTTCACTAGTTGTGCAGACTTGGTCCCTGCCAACTTTCTGTGGAAGATGACAACCATCACTATGGAGGCGAGGGAGAGAGAGGGAGAGAGAGGGAGAGGGAGAGTGAGAGGGAGAGAGAGAGAGAGAGAAACATTGATATGAGAAAGATACATCAATTGGTTGCCTCCTACGCATTCCCTGATCAGGGCCAGGAATCTGCAACTGAGGTATGTGTTATTGACTGAAAATGGAACCAAGACCCTTTAATACAGGGACTGACGTCTTAAGCACTGAACATAACAGCCAGGACAGGTCATTAATTTTTCCTTATTATTGGCCCCTGTCCCGATTTTATTCACTTTCTCCCTGAGGAAGTGGGGAAGTTTTCTAATCAGTGATTTTGGGGAGGAATAACTGGCTATTATTCTATCAGCTTTGTAATTTTCCTTTTGGGCCAAAGATTGCTGGAAGGGTGGTATTTCTAGTTAGATGAGTCCAATTAACACTAGAATTTACCTGCAGACCCATTGGCCTGTCACACTGAGCTCTGTCTTCCAACTTAGCTCTAGTAGAGGAAGATGTTATCTTCATTCTTTTATTTCTCAACATTTTATTTCTCAACAGGGGAAAGAGGGATGATATTTACTGGAATCCCTTTGATCATCTCAACATGCAGCAGAAAGTTAGTATCAAATGTCTCTCCCTGCCTCTCTCTAAACACACACACACACACACACACACACACACACACACACACACAACACCCTGACACACAGTTATCAGGTTATGTTGCTTCCTTCTCCATCACACAGCTGATTTTGCCAAACCCTTTTGACACCATCTCTTGCTACATCATTTTATAAACATTAGTTACCGGTGCTCTTGGTCAATAATGTATATTAGTTACCTGTGCTCTTAGTCAATAATGTATATCTTCCCTAAGATATTATACACCATGAATCTAAAATAAATTTTTATGTTGACTAAAACATATGATTCTCCCATACCTCGCTAGTCTAATTTCTTGCTATGTCTCGACCCACACTTCATACCAGCCAAGTCATATTTACTCAGGTCTTTTCTGTACTCAGGCCTTTCTCTCACCTCATTAAACTCACAAACCCCATTAGAAATATATGAAACCATCCCCATGATCCCTGTTCCCTGGCATCCATACCCATGTGTATTTAAGCTCCTTCCACTGAGTTTGGGATGGACTTGCTACCATCTAGTGAACAGAATACAGGAGAAGTGATGAGATGCCAATCCTGAGATCAGATTGGAAAGACTGTGGCTTCTGTCTCAGACACCCTCTCAGGAAGGCGGCTGCCATATCACATGGAAGCCCTGGAAAGATCTCATGTGTGAGGTCTCAGGGCTGCCAACAACTTTGTGAGTCACCTGGGGAGTGAATGTCCACTCCACTACCCATCGGGCCTTCAGTTGAGATCACAGCCCCACCTGACAGCTTGACTGCAACCTCACAAAAGGCCTTGAGAGAGAGGAAACCTGATAAGTCACCCCTAAATTCCTGACCCACAGAAAATGTGAGCTAACAAATGTTTGTTGTTATATATAGCAATTTGTAACTAAAGCAATGGTGTCTTCCCTGTTTTTAATTAAAGGCAATAAGTTCTGCCTGGTTATTATTCTGTTTTCTCAATCTCACAGCCAAACCATTCTCCTGGTGCCCTCTCTCCACTGACAACAACCACAAAATATGTCTGTGGCTGTAGGAAATGCTTGTTAACTCTTATTTGTTTTTTGTTGTTGTTTGTTTAAAGTCCTGCTCTCTCAAGTCTGAATTGTGAAAATCTGTGCACAAAGTCCCAGTGAAATTTTGAAGGAGTGAAGTTTCTTCCTTGAAAAAGGAAATATGCAAAGTTTCTTCTTAGTTGATGAAATATTTGACATGTGCAACCTGCTCTGGTGGTTATTTTTAGATCTTCTCTCTGATGGAGTGCCTGGGTCTTGTTTTCACTTGTCTTTCAGGGCTCCTGTATGACTGAATGAGGCCAGCTCCCAGGAAGCATAGGCATTCCTGCATAATCTTCATGGAAAAGTTCTATATGTACATGAAGATTTATTCTTTTTCTTGTTTACCTTTTATTATTTTAAAATATTTTCTTTTTGTTTGCTTTTCTTATATAGGAGTATAGATCTCATGTCTATATGGAAATATATCTGTAATGTATAATCAGCATGTGAGTCACCATCTATCCTAATAAAAGTAATATGCAAATTTGACTGTACCTGTGCTACACTGCCAGTCGATCAGGAGTGGGGGGCAGGGCCAGGTGGCAGCCCCACCTCTTGTGGTGCCGCCACCGCCACTGCTCTTCAGGGCCCCACGGAGGGATGGAACGGGTGCAGTGGGCTGGCCACGACTGCCAGCGCAGTGTCTGCTCCTCATCTGGGGCCCCACAGGCAGGCAGAGGTGGTTAGGGGCAATCACGCAGGCAGGCAGAGGGTTTAGGGGTGATCAGTCAGGCAGGCCAGTGAGCAGTTAAGAGCCAGTGTTCCTAGATTGCAAAAGGGATGTCCAACTGCCAACAGTCAGACATCTCTGACTCCCAACGGTAAGACATCCCTGAAGGGGTCTCTGATTGGAGAGGGTGCAGGCTGGGCTGAGGGAACCCCCCCTCTCCGTGCATGAATTTCATGCACGGGGCCACTAGTATATATAAAAGTCTAAACAACCAGTCGACAGGTCAACTGGCTGACTGGCAGGTGGGTATGAGGCACACTGACCACTAGGAGACAGATGCTCAACACAGGAGCTGCCAAACAATAGCAACTTTGCAGAGTACCCTCTTGCATTCCAGGACACCTTGGTGTATGTCAGACTGCCAGTTTTGGCCTGATCCCTGCAGACCAGGTCTAGGGACCCCACCTGTCAGAGAGACAATGCTCACTTTGCAGATGCCCTTTGAGCCATGGTGCCACCCCAGGTGTGGCCAGAAAGGAAGGGACCACAAGAGGTTGGCTCCATGGTGTGTCCAGCCTGTCCTGCCGAATCCCACTCCACTGGCCACCTACTAATTAATTTCCTGTCAATGTACACAAATCCATGCACCAGGACTCTAGTTTAGAAATAATCATTGAGTGAGGGTTACTGGCTTCTAGTATTGCATCTTGCTTATTAATTTAAGTATAAATATATTACAAAGTTACTTGGGTGCTGGGAAAATCAACAGCAATGCTCTGTTAGAAAAAGTGCAGGTACATAAGAAATGACTCTGGTTGGAAAACAGTACCTTGATAGAATCCCTTCCTGAAATGCTGAGTTAATCGTTGACATATGAGCCTCTATATAGGCTACTGTAGAGAAGCTCTGGCCATTGTGGGAAATGGTGGCAATCAGCACTGCATTCCACTCCAGACATTTTCAAATGTTTGTATTACCTGGTAAATGTATACACTTAAGACAATCATGTGAAGGACTTAAGCTTTATGATTATGTAATAAGTGAAGTGCCTGACTAGGATGTGGTTTTAGTCAGTGTGCTTGTATTGGTCAGGATAAACTATGCTATGCTGCATAACAAACAAACCATAGCCTTTGCTTTTCTCCCAGGTAAAATCTGATTGTCCATAGCTGCCGCTGCTTTTGTGAGGCCTTGCCCATGTAATACATGGCCTCCAAGACTCATTTTGTTGCCTCAGCTCAGAGGTGACCTGTGGCACTTCTACGTAGACCACTGGTAGAACTAGTCATACGGCTCTGCTTAAGTACAAAATAGTTAGGTAGAGTGGTTTTCCCAAGAAGAGGAAGAGGAGATGAAATATTTGGTGACTATATCACATTGATTCTACCACAATCATTATTTTTAAGCAAAAATGATTTCAACATTATTTTTAAGCAAAAATGATTTCAGACATGCCAAGTTGTTGGCCCAACTTAGAAGCTGGTTGGGTGTAGTGCATAGGTGTGCACAGGTGATTGGTGAAGGCTGCATCTGGCTGAAGCCCACCTGTTTCTCCTAAGGAAGGTAATAATCCTTGCATATATTGTCCTGTAAGATTTTGAATCATATGTTATGGATCTTCCTATTTTTCAGAAGTAAATAATAGTGTAGATTAAGAAATAAATTTATTTATTGATTTTTGAGAGAAAAAGGAACAGAAAGATTAACATCAACTTTTTATTCCACTTGTTTATGCATTTATTGGTTGCCTCTTGTATGTGCCTTTACTGGAGATCGAACCCACAACTTTGACATTTTTAGATGATGCTTTAACCTGGTCCCTGCAGACCAGATCTAGGGACCCCACCTGTCAGAGGGACCCTGCTCACTTTGCAGATGCCCTTTGAGCCATGGTGCCACCTGAGCTACCTGGGCAGGAATAGAAATGCATATTTTTTGGGGGGGAAACATATGTACTACTATTAAATATAAGTTATATTGTAAAAAAAAAAGAAATGCATATTTCAATGTAAAATATTTAAATTTTAAAATGTAGGCTTAAATATATGACAACATAATCCAAAATAATGATAATCCTATATAATAAGAGCATAATATGCAAATTGACTAAAGAGAGGAACAACCAGTGTGTATATGTGTGTGTGTGGGAGGGACCGGCGATCAGGCAAAACCAGGCCAGCCAAGGTGCATGCCAGCAGGCAGAGGAATGGGGGGGTGCTGCAGTGACCAGTGGTAGTGGAGGGGTGATGGGGGGGTGAAGGGTTGGCTGATCGCTAGCCAGCAGCATCTCCTGATTGACCCACCTGGTCGCCTCCTGGAAGGGATGCCAGACTGCGGTTTAGGCCCACTCCACACTTAAGCCATCAGTTGGACATCCCCTGAGGGCTTCCGAACTGTGAGAGGGTGGAGGCTGAGCTGAGGGGACTACTCCCTGGAGTGCACGAATTTTCATGCACTGGCCTCTAGTAATAATAATAAAATGCTTGCAGGCCTAATTTGACCATTGTCCTGCCAGTGTTAAGAGCTGACTTTGGATCTTGAGTGGCCCTTTATTTATCCATGTGTTAGGGCTAACCCCAGATTTCTAAGGAGAATCTTAGCTCTGTCCACCTTGGTTCAGGTTCAAGTCCTTCATCCTGGCACTACTCCATACTCCACTGACCACTGGAGTACTTGTGGCCACACTTCAAGGACAACAGATTCCCTGCATTCCAAGTCCCTGCCAGGCTGTGTGCCCTTGAGGCATTTGGGAAACCACAAAGTATTGAGAGTGCTTGAAACATGGGATGAGGGTTGGGCACTCTTGAACTTGGAGAGCAGAACAAGGCCTGGAACAGAAAGGGCTTGTCAGCTTTGGACGGGCACTCAAAAACTGTGGGAAGCAATGAAAGAATTATAAATCAGGTTGGAGTGTCCACACAGCAGACCCGCATCCTGCACAGATCATTCTGGAAGCTGCTAGGGGTGGTGGTGAGGGGGATGAGAGTTCTCTGCAAATAGCACCCCTTATCCTGCACAGTGCCCTTCATCTCCTCCCATTCAAGTTTTTCTCTTAGAAGCGATTCTAGAGATTTCATTCTATCTTTTTCTGGGCTTTTCTCAGAAGCGTAGGTGATCCTCTGAGGGTTACCCAGGTTGTTGGATAAATTATAGCCAGCAAAGTATAGTGTAACCATCTTTCTATTTTAAGTGGTAGAAGCAGCTATTTTAAAGATTGCTTGAGGTCCAGGAAGCCCAACTTTTTGCAGGGGGTTACATGAACTTTCTGGCAGAGTCCATTAACGACTATCTTTCTCATTTTCTTTCTCAATATTAAAATGTCATGGTAAGAACACGGGGAAACAACCAGAAGCCTGGGCCACATGCAACCTGGATTCCAGGCTGCAGACCCCCTGTGGCCCATGATCAGGGGCAGAAAGTTCTTGGTCCAGCGAGGTAGGCCTTGTGCCCTGAGAACAGTCCATCAGGTGTGAACAGTGATAGGGTGGAGATGGGTCCCCACACTCAACCCAGGCTCCCAGCAGCCAAGCACTACAGCCAGGAATTGACATGGGACTCACAACACCACTACAAAGAAGGTAAATGAGGAGAGGTCCCAAGTTCCGCTCCTGGTTAGCCATCATCGCCCAACAAGTTAGGAGAAGGTTACAGCCTGGGGCATACTCATTGCCACATGCTCCTAAACCTGGGCCATCTGCCCTCCTGGGTGCCTTGACTCCATAGGCTCAGACTTGACCCAGCAGACAGAATAGCCACCATCAGAGTCAGACGTACCTCTCTGAGGCCCCCTATTTATTGTAAGTCATCTAACAACGGGGAGGTGGTTGATTTTATTTACTCATTTCCTTCCTGTGCTGAGCACCATCATAGCCTCATGTTCCCCTCAGTCTCTGTCCCTCACACACATTCATTCTCTCTCTCTCTCTTCCTCTCTCTCTCTCTCTCTCTCTCTCTCTCTCTCTCTCTCTCTCACACACACACACACACACACACACACACACACACACACACACATAGAGACACATACACACAAGCACATCTCTCTGGGTGATAATGAGCCCATGGATCCAATCTTAACAACCCCTAGGAAGCTACCTCTTCTGGGCTTTCCTTGTCTTAAAAAGAAAACGTGTTCCTCAAACTTGCTCCTGCGTTCTAGGCCCCTCCCCTGAGAAGTGTTCTAAGGCATTGAGCCAAAAAGTTCATTGTGGTTTCTGGATGTGTGGGAGCAGCAAGAACACAGGTCTTAGTCAGGTGCAGGGCTCCACTCCTGGGTTCTGCAGACCCCAGCATTTTATATGGGCACTGGTGATTACCAGTGCCTTGTGAAATCCAGCCCCTGGGTTTAGGTACATTTAATGGAGTTGAACATGAACCATTAGAGTGTGCAACAGGCAGTAAGGGCCCATGTTGTTCTGTGAGACGGTTGTGCCTGTCCTGTGTCTGGTGGATGGTGAATGGCAGTGCCAAAGGTTGCATTAAAGTCACTTCACACGCTTTTCGTGCCTGCACCTTGGACTCTGCCTGCTCACTTCTGCTGCACATAAACCAGCTTGGTAACATGAATCTGCCCAGGTGATGTAAGAATGAAGAGTGATCATCCTGTGACAGACCCGACATGGCATATAGAGCAGTGCACCTCAGTCTGATGCCCATGAAACTTTTCAAATCAGCACCATGCCCCCTTCAAACCCCCACCCCATTCAGTGTCCAGTGACATGGGAGTCTTTGGGGGTCCATCCTGAGTACTAGGAGTTCTTGCAGCTTCCCCATGATTCCAGGTGCAGCCTGGGTGAAGAACAGGCACCTAGAAGAGTGACCAATGCTAGTGGTAACACAGCTGGGCCCCTTGCCTGCCCTCCCTCTAGAATCAGCAGCTGGAGTCTGTGTTCCCTAGCCCACCTGCCACTCATCTTCCAGCTCACTTGGAGACCCAATCTTTTGTCTTTCCCTCTAAACCCAGCCAATCTTTTCTTGCTCAATTTTTCTTGTCCCCTCTAAACTGAGGATGTGGCTTCAGCAACATGCACTGCAGCAGGTAGCATCCCCCCTCCCCCCAACTTTATGTTACCCTGTGAGGGAAGCTGGAAAGGCCTGGGCCCTGAGCCTCTCTTGCAGGCTTTGCTGGGACAGTTTTCTGTTACTAAAGGGCAGGAAGCTCCTTTCTGAAAACGTGAGGGATCTTCAATCTGGACTTTCCCAAAATGTACAATGCTCACAGTCTAGCTTTCAACGGAGAGCAAGGTCTCCAGTCAGATGCCAGGGTCAGGATCACATTGTGTGGGGATGCCCTGAGGTTGTCCCTGTGGCTGCCAGCAGAGGGCTCTGTCCTCTCAGCTCAAGGGGATTGGGTATAGGGTGGAGAGGTTAGCAGTTCTTAAGAGGGATGAACAAAGGATTCCTTTCCTATGCTAACCTCACAAACCTTTTTCTGTATTTATTTCAAATACAGTTTGCCCTGATTTATCTAGTAGGAGTGTTCCTGAGAGGTTGCTCACATTCTAGATCGTGTTTGAAGGGGACTTAAAAAGCTTTGTCATTGAAAGAAGAACCTGCTGCTCTTTCTGGAAAAGTGAATTTCTATTTCTAATTCAAATAAAGGCTTATCTGCCCTCAGACATCAGGTATTTAAAAGATGGATTTGAGCCAAGACCGGTTTGGCTCAGTGGGTAGAGTGTCGGACTGCGGACTGAAGGGTCCCCGGGTTTGATTCCGGCAAGGGCATGTACCTTGGCTGCGGGCACATCCCCAGTAGGGGGCGTGCAAGAGGCGGCTGATAGATGTCTCTCTCTCATCGATGTTTCTGACTTTCTATCCCTCTCCCTTCCGCTCTGTAAAAAATCAATAAAATATATTTTAAAAAATCAATAAAAGATGGATTTGATGAATTCAGCTCTATATGTTTATCTGTGAGGAAAGCCCACTTGCCCTGCTCACCAAGTTGCAAGCTTCTGGTGCTATAGATCCCCATGAGGTCACTGCAGAGCTGCCCCTGGGGCATGACCTTCAATGGACTATTTTCTGAGCAATGGCCTCTGGATAGGCCTGTCTCTGGTTCCCCCCAAGAGAGCCCCATACCTACCCTTGAAGCCTACCCACTGCAGGAGAGGAAGGAAATGGTGTCCTATGTGCACCCTGACATGTGCATTATGTCACCAGTCCTGATGAGAAAGGCGACTCAGTCATGGTCTCACAGATGGGCAATGCAAAGCAGAGTGAAGTTTAAGAACAGGCGCCACTTAGAGTCCATAGCCAATCTTGCCTTTGAGGATTTTTGAATCCCAGTCTGTTTTTTTCTCCTTTTCTAACTAGTCCATTTTATTGATGATGGGCAAGTGATGAACCCTACTTTCAGGCCAAAAGAAGGAACATGAGATGACATTTACATTGCTTCAACTATTAGTCAGTAGTCTGGAGGAAGGCATGAAAGTGCCTGGCTAGAAACCCACTTTTGTGGAACAAAATGGACTCTGAAAATATGCTAGCTGAAATTAAGGGGACAGAATTAGGGCTGGAGAGAGGGAGAGGAATCCTATCTAATTTGTAAAAATCGTGAGTTTCCAGGACTTTTTGTTAGCCTTGCTCTCTATTACTATTTGTAAACAACGCATAATGCAAACGAATTTATTGAGCACTCTATCCTTATTACCTCAAATGTGCTAACTCAGATATTTTATTATTCCCATTTTACAGATGAAGAAATGGGGGAAAAAAGGTTAAATGATGCCCAAAGTCACACAGCTAGGAAGGAGTGGAAGTATGAAGTGACCCAGACTCTGTAGTTCCAAAGCCAACAACTCCCTAACTTCTACCCAGGTTCCCTAGCCACTTAGGTGCTGTGACACACTCTGTTTCTAGTTCTGACAAAAAAATGTCTTGTGCTTAGGTATTTTCCACACTGCAAGACAGAAGGATACCTGGATCTATAGGAGAATTTAAAGGTTCATTCTATTGGTTGAAAGAGTTAGAATATCCTTGTTTCATTATAATCCAGTGGGATATATAAGATGATGAGGCACCGAAAGAAAATATTGAACCTCTTTATATTTGTTTCTTTCTTTTAAAATTTTGATTTTTACACACATTTTATCATTTATGTATTTATAATCTACACATGTAAGTTATAAATAAATCCACAAACTCTGAGGAGGTACATGCAAAAATATTTTCTCTGTATACCACTGATGAGATTTTGACTATTGCTTGCTTTATGTTCTAAGTATATTCATATGAATGTAGAAACCACTTTTGAAGAATCCATCTTGTTTTTGAAGTATAGTGAACCTATATAACTTAAATGAACCAATCAGTACATCTGTTTTTGCAAAATGAATTATAAATTTCAGTTTTTCTCTTTGTGTGTCTGGCTTTCCATGTGCTGTGCTGGTCTGGCTAAGAGGGCCACACTTGTACTTTCCCGGTGGGCTCAATTTAGTCCACACAAATTGATTCAGGGCCCTGAAAATGCCAGCCACTGTGCTAGGTGTGTGAAATATAATGGCTTTGACCATGGCCCTATAAGACTTGATGATAGAGTGGGGTGAACAGAAACATTCTTTTGAATGTTGGATGATACAAATATACACTCATCATCATTGGATGCAGGAGATGGCTTTTAGCTTATGCTTGAACAGTCATGGAGAAACTTTTGGAGCAGGTGTTGTTTTGAGCTAAATCATGAAGGATTACCCTGAGTAAGAAGGTGAAGAGGAGCACTCAAGGGTGGAACCACAAAGGTTTGTGTTGGCAACTATTAACCTTCTGTATTCTTAGAGCTTACTTGTGGAGGTAAAACAGGGTTACAGCCACAGGGTGATCTGGGGCCTGATCTCAGGGACCTGGTCTGGAAAGCCTCTGCAGCAAATGGGAAGGAAGAAAGAAAGGAGCTGCAGTAAAACATTAATTAAAACCTCATTAATTCAGAAATTTTCAATGGCTTAAATGGACTTTGCTGAATTTTGGCCTTCATGATAGCAATACGGAAAGGGTCTAAGAAGTAAATAAACAGGACGGGTGGGATATAAGTGAAATGTTTAAAATACTGTTCTGTCTTGGCCTGTGATCTCAGTGGTTAGAGCATCAGCCTGTGCACCAAAGGGTCTCAGGTTTGATTCCAGGTCAAGGGCATGTGCCTGGGTTGCAGGTTCACTCATTGTCCCCAGGCAGGGTGCATGCAGGAGGCAACCAGTCGATGTGTCTCTTTTGTATCACTGTATTTCTCTCTTTCTTCCTCCTTCCCTCTTTTCTTCAAGCAATGAAAAAAATATAGCCTCAGGTGAGAATTAACAACACAAAATAATATAAATATTGTTGAAAAAAACAAAAACAAAAACATTGTCCTGTCCATCTGGTTCTTACACAAATCACCCTTGACCAGTATCCAGAAGAGATTCAAGGCAGAAGGGCCTGACAGTGGCTGAGTCCAGGGCAGGGGCCAGTATAGCCAAGAGGTGATATATGAAAATAAAGAAAACACTTTGTGATTCAATTCAATAAGCAACTGTTGTCGCTTTCCCAGTTACTCTGCACTGTGGGCCAAAAGCTGAGGACTCAGCAATCACTTCTGCAGGGCCTGTCTCAGGCGCTTACAGCCAAAGCTCTGGAGACTCACTCAGTAAGTGGGAGAAGCCTTTCCTAGCAGCATCACTCCCCTGGAATGAGACACAGAGAAGCCTGTGGAGGAAAGGAGCTGTGGAGGATCTTCCCAGAGGTGGCACTGGAGCTGAGCCTTGCAGGTTAGTGAGGGAGCACTTGCCAGGGGAGTGGGTGCCACTTAATACTCTGGGTTAGGTTATGGATGACAGCCAGTTGGCCAGCCATGGCTGTCCAGGCATGTTCTGCTGTTAGGCAAACTGGGAAGGGACACAATTGGAAGATTTTCTTTAATGAAAAAGAAGAGAAGCACCAGTGTGGAGTGGGCACTGGAGACAGGAGAGCCAACACTAGCTAGAGACAAACAGCCCCCACTTCCCTTGACGGCTTGTAGGACATCATGTTATTCCAGCCCAGGGCAGCCACTAATGCTTTAGTAGTGACTGACTCAAGGAAAGGTTTACTCTGCTTAGAGGCTTAATGCATTTTGAAAACATCCCATTGAAAACAGTTGCAATCAAAGGTCTTAGAGCTTAAAGAATTACCTTGGTTCTCCCACTGCCTGCAAGTCACATTCCCTAATCATACAAACAAAATACCCAGTCTCAAGTACTTTTGGAGCACCCATTCACTTATATACAGTTGATAACCTCTTTACATGTTATCCCTGTATTACCATCATTTAGCCAAGGACTTCTGCCAGACAATACCTACCTTATTAGCTGGTTTCCATGAGTATACTTGAAATCATAAAGCTGCATTAAAAACATAATTTCTTAACCACAGCAACAAACCGTTAACACTTGCTTCCAGGAAGACTGAATTCCCCAAAGCATTTCAATAGTCTCCAATGCCATTGTGGCCACCTTGAGGACTGATACCTGCTGAGATCTTGTCATCGGGAGCCGAGTGTTTTACTGAGGCTAGTACTTTGATCCTTGACTGTTTCTTTATCCTGGGACACAGCTCCCATTCTGGAGGAGGGAATGATGTTTGGGAATCTGCTCACCTAATTCTGAGTTCAGAGGTTATTAGATAATATTTGTCCTGAATGCCTCTTCTATACCTGGATAAGATGTAAGATGAAACAGTTAAAGGCATGCCACCTTGATATCAGAGTCCTCATGGGGAAGGTGTTGAGTTGAACAGCAAAAGCTGCATTGCTAGGACATATGTGCTGGCACCATTGTGCATTACCTATGGACAACCATGGGTACAAGCCCTGTAGGACGAGTGGGAAGTCAGACCAGAGCAGTTGTTGTTCCGTGACTTTTTTATACACGGGCTGTTCATGTGATTTTGTTTGAATTAAGAGGCCTACCTATGGCCAACTATAGGTTAACCCTAGTAGAAAAATGGCGAGGACCAAACTGAGGGCCTGGGAAGGCCTGTTCAGGACAAACCACTGAGAGGAATAAATTCCAGATTCTAAGAAATGAGACATTTGCATTATATTCCAAGCAAAGTTTGGATCATAAAGAGAAACCTGGCAAAGTCAGATAGGTGGTGTCCAAAGGGAAGTGAGGATGTACTAATATTAAATACACAGAACTAATCAAAGATGGTGGGATGCAATGGGGAGTGGGGATATACTGACAAATATATAACTGATGAAAGATGGGAAGTAACTAGTTACAGCAGAATTTGCTGGAACCCACAATCAGTTCTCAATTTCTATCTGGGGTTTTTTTTTATTATTTTTACAAAGGTAACAGCTTTATTGAGATATAATTCACATATACAATTCACCCATGTAAAGTGTACAATTCAAATGTTTTTAGTATATTCACAGAGTTGTACAACCATCACCACAATCAATTTTAGAACATTATCATCACCTACCTGATGTTCTTGACTCTACAAAGTAAATGGAGAAATTGGAAAAAGATCAACCAAAATGACAAGAGGATTATAAAGTAGTAGCTCAGAGGGCACTAGAAGAGATGGGACTTCAGTCCTAGGAAGGAGGCTGCAGAAAGATCTGGTGTTTAAAAGAGGAAACTACTAAAAGGATGATATTTGACCTATGTTTCCATTAAGGACAAGAAAAAAAACTAGACTTGATTACAGCAAGAGGATTTAGGTAAAACATGAGGGGGAAAAACACACCCAACTTCCTGGCAATGTTTGCAAATTCCTGGCTTATGCCACCCTAGGAAATAAGACTCGCAAATGATCATCAAACGGTGAGTTTTGAATAACGGGTTCTTCCAGTTTCATGGTATTGGTACAATAATCATGCAGCCCTTCAGAACTGGCTGAGTGTCCACCCTTTCTGTGAAGTGTTGACCACCTGAACCCCGTTTACTAGGGAGAAGCTTCTAGAAAGCCCAAATGGTCGTCACTCATTGCTAGATGGGTGACGGCCATTTGGATCAATGAATGGAGGCTGTAAATAATATTTTTCTGCTCATATAAGCCTCATGGTAGTAAACCAGAAAATACGTCAGGGGCACTGGAGCTCACAAATACAGATCTCTCCCTGATTATTTGATAAATTCATTTTTCAAAGAATTTTGAGCTCCTGCTGTAGGCCAGGTATAAGAGAGATTCTAGAGATAAAGTAGTGGTTCTTAACCAGGGATGATTTTGCCCTCCAGGGGATTGTTGGCAAGGCCTGGAGATATTTTTGTTCACAATCAGGCAGGGGAAATGGTGTGACTGGCCAGAGATGCTGCTAAACATCTGACAGTGCATAGGACAGTACCCTTCAACAGAGAATCATTCAGTCCCGAATGTCAATAATGCAGAGGTGTAGAAACTTTGAGATAAAGAATTAAGATTCAGTTCTACTCTCAAAGAATTTTGTCTGTTCATTGCAGTGTTTCTTAATATGGCTTGAAATCTGTGCTAATTAAAATTTCTGCATTGCAAAAGAAACTCTTCGAGTTCCTTATTTGAAGCAATTATAAGTAAAACCAAATTTCCTAATTCTATTTGGGACTGACAGCATGGTGCTATTGATGTAAAGGGTTCATTACATTCTTACTAATAAACCTTATATTTAAGAAATATTTAGCAGAAGGAGGACAGTATCTTTTATCAATTTTATCAGAAGAATGAACCTATATTTTTATTTGAATGTATATGTAGATTATAGTTGGGTATAAAATTACCTACAAGTTGGGAATATATAGTAAACCTCAATGGTTCATTTCCTTTACCTTCAACTTGTTCATAATTTCAGCAGGGAATAATTAAAATCCCACTTTACTTAGAAATCCTCTGGTTTAATAATAGTTGCAGATGAATTGTTTGCAATATTTTGAAACTAGTTATTTCAAGCACTCATATATATTACTTGCTATAAAATCAACCAATATGTTAATTAAAATAAAATACCAATTTATTAAAGTGGCACCCTATGGACCTCAAATACTCCCTATTTTGTTTTGTTGATGTGGGAGGTCAGTTATTTAACCTGGTGATAGTGAGCTGCTCTGGAAAATTGCCTTTTATATTTAATGAGGAGCAAAGTTGGCCAGAATGACCTCTAATGCTTTTTTCCCTGCTGTTCAAGTTTTCAGCTTAGCAGCTTTTGAGTGTGGCTTTTAGAGGCTTGGCATCCTCACCCTTCAGCTCAAAATCTCCCTTTATCATTGTGCCAAGTGCTCTGGGCATTTCAGTTAACTGGGATGGTCTTGAAAATAATTGAAAAATATCTGTAATTCAGACTCTTCACTAATTTATACTGGTTTTTGCCGCGAAAGAATCCAAATTCCTGTGGGTTCACTGAGCTTCAAACCCAATATTTAAGATCACAAAGTACATACTTTTTGGGTTGCTGATGTTTAAAAACTGAAAGCAGAAAACTCTTCTGAGCCTCAATTTCCTCACTTGTAAAATGAACTCTAAACTTTTCTTATTTTTAAAAAGTAATTATGCTAATTATGATTATTCATTATTATATTGACATGCTCTGTCAGTAGCTGGCTACTTTTCTCTCTCCTCCCTCCCTCCCTCCCTCCCTCCCTCCCTCCCTCCCTTCCTTCCTTCCCTTCCTTCCCTTCCTTCCTTCCCTTTCTTCCCTTCCTTCCCTTTCCTTCCTTCCTTCCTTCCTTCCTTCCTTCCTTCCTTCCTTCCTTCCATTTGGAGTTTTCACCATTGGGAACATACTTTTTCATGCTTAAAGTATGAGAGTTTTGCCTTCAAATATAAACAAAATTTTTACCACAGTTTAGAATTTTCAACACACTGTCAAGGACTTCCCTGGTTAGGACATTAACTGTGTCCTCTCTAAATATTTCCTTTTCCCTCTAAATCAACTAGTTTTTACCTTATCAGCAAGATCAGTAGCCCAAATATGGATCTTTGTAACTTGTTCCATTTTTTAAAATAATTTCTGAACTGAAGCCAGCTGAAGCCATCTTGACAATTCTGAGCAAATATCAACATCCCTGTGGACTAATCCTCTTTTTATAAACAACTCTGAAAAGCTGTTCTTTAGGGTAATTGGCCCAAACATTGTGTGTTTGTGTGTGTGTGTGTGTGTGTGTGTGTGTGTGTGTGTGTTAGAGATGGGAAATTATTAGGTCATGAGATAAAGCTTGATGGAAATCCTATATGGCAGAAGCCTGTAAGTGGGTTAGCTGGAGACAGTTGTGAGGGGTGGGGACATAAAGGTCACCACAGCTGCCTGTCTCAAGCCAAAAACTGATGGGGCCTGAGAGTTTGTCAGTGGCCCACTCTGTAAGCCTTGTGGGGATCATGTGCCTCTGACCAAGCACCATGGTTGCAGACTGATGGTTCTTATCTGTTTGTGTGAAAGCTTGCAAACTTCTGACTGGAGTAGAAGTAAGGCATTGAACCATCAGGGAACTCTAGGCTCACTCTGGCCACAGCAAGACTTTGCTCTTCTCCTGATTTCCTGGCCTTCATGTAGCCAAGTGGACTCATTTCTGATGAAGGCTGGGAAGGGGAGCAGGCAGAAGATGGCACTGCCCTAGTAGCACAACACTGGTCCCAATGCAATACTCTGGGTGTAGCCTTCACAGATCTCAATGGGCAAGTAGCCCAATGTGAAAGCTGATCCCTACCACAACAACCTCTCGCCAGAAGCTCCCAGAGATAAATGGCAAGGCCCGCGAATGGGATCAGCTGGGGTTGGTGGGAAGGTCTGTTGCAGGTACTTGTCCTAGGGCTGGGGGATAGCTCACAGTGGCTCAACACCCAGAGTTGGCTGTGGAGCCCACATTTATCACCCAACTGGAGCTGACATCTAAAGAGAAAAGGGCATTGCCAGACACGACAAAGAGAAATCTGTGGCTTGAGGTTTTATAATGTAATTACAGCCTACCAATGCCTTCTTTTCCACCTGTATGTCACTCAGCATTAAGCACTTGCTTCTAAAGGGAAAATTGAGAATTCTGTTCCCTCAAAGATGGAGAAAAAGCAGCTCTTGCCAGTACTCTTTGAAGTTGGAGTACCCTGCTGGCTGGTATAAAACAATTGCCTGACACTGTGGAGGCAGCAGAAATAACCACAAACATGGTGAGAACAGATCTTGGGTGGATGGCAAATGCTAGTCCTTAGGCACATTTGTATCGGTGGTATTTGAAACTAGAATACACATGCCATGCTCAGGAAACCCACAATGGGAGTGGAAATGGAAAAAGACTGTACCATGTAGAAGCTGAAATATGGAGTCTGGCTGGGACAAAAGAATCGACTAGTTAGCCTGACAAAAACAGTGATTTCATTATTTACCATCATGTCACATTTGGAAAAAGAAAATTTAACAACACAGGAAAAGAGCAGGAAAAAGAAAAGCCATTTTTTTTGGGGGGGCGGGGGCGGTGTATGGTACGGGACCAGCTAAAGGTGTAATCCTACACACAGAGGGCCTTGTAATAAAAGAACAGCCTTGCAACTGCTTTTCCTCCTGTTTGTGTTCACAGTAACAGTTGGGTACATACTTATTACAAGAAGTGAAAGAAAGAACTTTAAGTTTAAAAGCAGACATTCCATGATCAGTCTCTTGCCAGCACGATTCCAGACACAAGTGTGAGGTGGCACCTAGCAAGTCTGTTTGAAATGCACACTCACAGTACTTCACTTACATGGTTGGCTTTAGGCTGTCCCAGGAGGGCAGCATGCTATTCCCTCCTTCCAGGTGCATCGCTTCTGCCTATCAAGAAATGGTATAAACAAGGGTTCTCGGCCATGGCACCAATGACATTTGGGTTGAATCGCTCTCTCTGGTGGGTGCTGTCTTGTCCATTGTGGGATGCTACCCACCAGATACCAGTAGCACCTTCCTCCCCAGCTGGGACAACCCAAAGTATCTTCAGGCATTGTCAGATGTTCCTTGGGAGCCATTACTACCCCCAGATGAGAACCACTTTGCTAAACTAACAAGAAATGACTTTCTCTTCCCTCTCAGACCCTGCTCCCAAATATCTACCTAGGGTCTGGAACACTGGTGAGACATCTCCACATCCACCAGCAACACACTGTCCTTTCTTTCTGAGTGGCCTTCAGTAGTATGTTTGATTTGCAAGGCTTTTGATCATTCAGAAAAATGCTTTTATTGCCTTTAAAAATAAGGTCATTTCCAGCTAAAAACCATCTTTTTTAGAGAAAGTTCAGACACAGAATTTTACACACCAGGGTCTCTGTGAACTGGAAGTGGCCTTGGGTACTTGAAACTCAACTCCTCCAACCCCACACCCTTTGTCACATTTTTACAAATGAAGAAACTAGACATAGAGGGGGAAGTGACTTGTTCAAGGTCATACATATTCATAATCCTCCTTGTGTGGAGGCCTAGGCCAAGAGAATTCTTCTTTGCCCAACATGCCTAAAGAGCTTAGGTCTCTAAACACAGAGAACTTGTAGTGTTTTACAAGCAACAGTTTGGGTTAAACAATGTCAGTTAAGGAAAGCAAAATTTAAAAATGATAGAATGCTGTAACCAATTAGTGCAAACAAACATTTATTGTGAAATATTCAGCCTACCCTTTATTAGGTATTACATCATCAAAGCACTTTGTGGCAATGAAAATAGCTTTTTTACCCTTCTGATTCACTCAATATTCCATTAAAGCTGCAAAAAATGTGCAATCTGCTTGAAAAATAGGTTGCTCTTATTTACTCATTTGTGAAAAGTCAAAAATAAAAAAAGAAAATGATGCTAGCTTACAGGGCCTCTAGAACCAATTCACCTTCCTGTTTCCTAATTACTCCCCAAAATAATTAACAAAGATAATTCGTTTTAAATGCCTTTTTATAAAACCAATGCACCTTTCTCCATATTATAATCATAAAGTTAAAAAAAAACATTATTTACTTTCTTGGAAAAAAGGTGGCCAGCCGTTGTTTTTTGATCGGGAGCATGTGTATTTCCTGGGAGTTCACTTTCTTGAACTTTAAGCTCCGGCTTTTGACAGGTTTTCTAAGGGGCTCTGTGCTTCCCATGGACTCTTCTCCTTGACTGTTGATGTCATAGCCCTGAAATACGGAATCTTCTCTTTTGAAGGAGAAGTTTTTGGTGGAAACGCCTGAGAGGCCTTTGATCTTGCCACAGAAGATAGTAGGCATGGCATCTTCCACCGAGACAATCACCTTGGCCGCCTGGGAATTGCTCACCATCTCAATGTTATTTTCAGCCTTGACCTCGCTGCTGGGCTGGCTGAATGGCTGGGTGGTGTCACTGCTGCCCAGGTGGCTATCTCTCACGGCTGAGGTTTCATGGGGTGTGGCAGGGGCAAAAGGCATCTCCATGCCTCTGGTCAGTTTCTCCTGCACCTTGTGACATGGGCTGTCCACTGACCTGCTGCTATTATACAGAGTCTCAGGGGGAGGCTCAGACTTCCGGTGGGCTGCCAGAGACAGGTCTAGGGCTGCATCCTCCTGGCAGATCGGGGGACTGACTGCACCAGCCTTGAGCCAGGGCACTGACTTCATGGAGAGATCCAGGGCCTCATTCTCACTCCCCATCTTGATGACTGTATGGCGATTGAGCTGGAAATACTCCCTGGGCTGGAGGATGTCAAAGGGCTTCAGTTCCTCCTTCTCCAGAGGGGTCTGAGTGCCTTTAAAGGGATGTAAGCCGAAGGAAGATGGCGGCTTGGATAAATTGGGGCTGAACTTGGACTCAGAACTCTGAGGCACTGGGATGGGGATGGGAATGGGGATGGGTACAGGCAAGGGGACGATCACAGGGTAGGGCACCAAGAGGGTGGCTGGTGGGACCAGGGGGGACAATGGGGAGTTAAAGGGCTGTGGGGGCACAGGAGCATATCCAGGAGGAGGCTGACAGGGTGGGGAGCCAAGAGTGCTCTGTGAGGGAAACAAATTCTGGAGCACAGCTTCAAATGGCAATGTGGGCTCCTGTGGCTGGTTGGGGATTCGCAAGTCCAGGAGCTGGGGCTGGGCCTCAGGGTCCTCTGCTGCCTGGAAGAGGTTGTTGTGGATGGCATTGGAGGAACATGGGGCCTCCTGTGGCAGGACTAGAGGAGAGTTGAGGTGCTGGAAGACATGCTGCTCCAGTACCACGGGCAGCTGCACAGGGCCCTGCGTGGTCATAACATAGGTGGCATTGCCATTAGGGTTGAGCTCCGGTGCAGTGCTTCCCTCCACCTGCATGTGAATGGGCATCACCACTGGGTTTTCCCCAAGGCACAGGGGCTGCAACACGGTGGCCGCCACTTTTAGAGCCATGCCGCTCTGGGACTCAGCTGGGGGGTTCAGAATGGATGGGGCCGGCACCGTCACCAGTGCCTTCTTTACCAGGTCTGTGGAGTTGATGTTCCAGGCCTCTGTGGTGATCAGCTGGGCCATACCATTCTCCAGTCTGTTATTGGCCAACGCAGGAGAGGAGTTGGTCATGTCCATGGAGAGGTTCTGTGAC
This sequence comes from Antrozous pallidus, assembly GCA_027563665.1. Classification (NCBI taxonomy): domain Eukaryota; kingdom Metazoa; phylum Chordata; class Mammalia; order Chiroptera; family Vespertilionidae; genus Antrozous; species Antrozous pallidus. The sequence goes on along the minus strand of CM050509.1, from coordinate 135,082,129 downwards.
TGCAGATCATCCATCACTCACCTTTGATGCCACTCGACCTGCAACATAAAACACACAAAATGAATTTTCATTCAGAGACAATTTATAATTGCCTTAAGAGCTATCTTCACATGTTTTAAAAGTTTCCATGTCTTCATTAACCAGAGAGCACAACCATCTCTCTATGTATACATACATGTTATAGGCATTTCCTAATATATACAAGCACACTTGTGTGATCAGCTGTGCGTGAAGAGCCCCAATTTAACAGAGGATTTTCATATAAACAAAGATGATGTAATGACTAAATTGCCAAGTGGGGTTAAACAGAGTATTTTAACCCTAATATTCAGGTTATATGTTTAGTCTTCAACAGATACAGAGAGTCGTTCCACTTTGCTATATCAGACAGCTAAGATATGCAGAGATATGACTTGTTCAAATTCAAATAGGCACTAGAGTCTGTCCTTTAAGAAAATAAAACCCATCACATTAGAATATTCTATGAAAATAGAAGAGGGCCATCCCAAAATTGTAATTGAAATTTTTTAAAAAAATTAAAAACCAACACTTTGTAGTAATAATTATTCCAAAAGAGGCTTGATAAGAGGAAGAGCAGTGCACTTAGATAAGGGAGTCATTACAGTCGTCTCAACGTTTCCCTCCTACCAACGACATCCCCTTTCTTCCCAATTTTCTACTAGTGAAGATGCAAAACTTGCATGAATGCTTATAGGATCCAATGTCCCCTTTGCAACCATCTATTTGATCTGTGACTTCTTCTAACATCTAGCTGTCAAGAGGAGGGGGTATTGATGAGTCTAGGGCTGGAGAAATGAAGTACTTGTTGGGAACAAGCATCCTCAGAGGTGAGATACACTCTCTTGATGTATATTGTACCTCTGGCCATTGGAGAGGCCAAAGAACCCAGCACAGGTGCTTTCTGGAGGAAGCAGGACTGCAACTGCCAATATGAATCTCCGTAAAACACCTCCATATGTAGCCTGGTTGCCATGGAGAAGGCAGGCATCATGTATAACTCCAAGGTCTGTGCAGCCCTGAAGGCTGATCAATAATAATTCAATAATCCTCAGTCTCACTGTGCACCTCTCATTATAGACCTCACCTCTCTGAAATGTATAGACTTTAGTCCTGTGATCATCTAGTCCAGTGGTTTTCAACCTTTTCAATGCCACGACCCTTTAATATAGTTCCTCATGTTGTGGTGACCCCCAACCATTAAATTATTTTTGTTGCTACTTCATAACTGTAATTTTGCTACTGTTATGAATCATAATGTAAATATCTGTGTTTTCTGATGGTGTTAGGTGACCCTGCTAGCGGAAAGCAGATATTTACATTATGATTCATAACAGTAGCAAAAATACAGTTATGAAGTAGCAACGAAAATAATTTTATGGTTGGGGGTCATCACAACATGAGGAACTGTATTAAAGGGTTGCAGCATTAGAAAGGTTGAAAACCACTGATTTAGTCCTTCATTGTTCACCACCAAGTTACCAACACAACCTCAAAAACAAGTAAGAGATGTGGCCCAGCACACCATGGGATTGGAAATAAGCAAACAAGACATTGCTACAGGAAGCAATGTTAACAAACGAACAACTCTGTGATGTTTCTAGATCATTTAAATGTACCAAATGCAGAGAACAAGGAGTTTCTGAGAAGCAGGAGGAGGGGAAGGCAAGAGAAAGGATGCTATGCAAAGCATCACTTTGTGCAGAAATATTGGTGAATGATGCCCTTTGCAGGTACACTGTGGTGCCTCTGAAGAAGGCTCCAAAGCCTGGCTCTTTAGGGGCAAAGTGCACTCTGGGAACCACAAAGTGACCCAGCATGCAGGCCAATAGTGCCCTTGGGACAAAGTAAGGAGGCAGCTTGACTCCAGGAAGATGCGGAACCTTGCCCCAGTTACAGGATCTGTTTTTCCTGAGAGGAATGCTCCCTGATTCAGTCCAGAAAGCACCATATTTCCAATACACCATCCATTCATTCCTGCATGCAGGCGTTCATTCATTCACTCATCTAATCAATTGATTTGCTGAATGCCTACTGCATACCAATACTTTCTGGGGGCTAGAAATGCTGTCATGGGCCAGACAGACAAGGTACCTACCTTCATGTAGATTACAGTCTAGTGTGGAAAAAATGCCTTTGATCAGACAGAGATTTGCTAGCATGAGAAGGCATCCACGTTATGCCAGAGGAGGCAGCAACATCAGCAGGACAGCTTTGTGGGCTACTCACTAGCAACCCTGCCAACTTAAGACATCCTTCAGTAGGGTCTGCCCTGTCCCTCTTACTGGCCAGAACTCTCAGGAAGTGGTGAAAAAATGCTGAAGAGAAGCTCGGGTGGGGCTGGTGAGGACAAGGACAGCAGTCAGAGAAGGCATCCATAACCACCCATCTGAGGTAGCTTCTAATGACCTGCAAGGCAAGTCACTGAGAGAACTCATGTTCTGTGTTTCCTGGGGGCTTAGAATTATCCAAGGAGTGAGACTGTTTTTGTCATAATGGGCTATATCTATCCACCTTTCCAAATGTGGTGGCCTCCCTCGCTCTCTGTTTCCCTTTACCACTCCTCCCATCAAGGGAGAGACAGCAACTTCCCAATGCCTCCTTATACTGCTCTTGGCACACACATCCAGCTTAGATGCCAGCTCTCATTTCTTCCTGCAGAATGTCACTCCTCTCCCTGCCTAGCACTGGTACTAGGCCTGTAATTTCCCTGGAACCTTCCTGCTCAGAGTGTGAGGAGGGAACTTGGCCAGGGCAGGACACCTCCCAAAGGCCCCTGCCCCTCCCAGAGATGGCCATAGCTCCAACTCACTGAGATTTGCCATGTGCCAGGTGCTCAGTTGAGAATGCTGAGAAATTTGCATGCATTGCCTCACTTAATCCTCAGAACAATCCTATAAGAGGAGTTCAATAATTATGCCCATTTTATTGACAAGAAAACTAATTCATCAAAAAGGTTAGATAACTAGCTTAAGGATATATTGAGGCTGGGATTAGAATTTAGCATCAATTCCAGGCTCCTTTTCCCTGGGGAAGCAGTTAGGGCCACAAACACCCCTCCATGCATTTTTTTTCTTGGCAAAGAGGCCCCTATTGTTCCTCATTCAACACCAAGTGCAGGTGCCTGCAGAAGTGTGTACGAAAGAGTGCTTCAGAATAACATTTCTTCAAAGTAGTGGCCAGGTTCCTTCCAGAAAGTCATTTAACTATTTGCTCATCTCTTTTTTTCTACCAGGGCCTCCTCAGTCCCTTTTATCAGGAAAGGAGCTGAATGATCCCCACAGTTCCTATCCATGGGCAGTGAGTGCAGCATAAAACGGCTATGGTTGTGTTACTGGATGGTTAGGCGGCCTCTATTTTCTCAGCCTGCTTCCAGTTACCCATCTACTGCATGCACCCTGCCTTCCTGAGACAGATGTCATGTGGGTGGGAGGGTAAGTCAGTACCCATGAGTTTCAGGGAAGCCACCAGACTTCCTTGCCAGGGCCTCAAGTCTCTGTGAACAGGGCTGAGGCCAGATGGATTGCAGGACAGGGCACAATGCAGTGGGGGTGAGCAGTGTGCACCTTAGGGACAAGGGGCCAAAATCTCACTTCCACCTCATTCCACATGATAGCTTTAGACCTCTCTGATGATTCAGCCAATGTAAGCCCTGAGAACACTTTAGCCCTTTACCTAGAAAGCCACCCCCTGCTGATATTTCCTCCAGCAGTGAGTCACAGCTCTCCACCAGGTACCAGGTACCTCTTTCTCTCTGGTCATCCTGCCCTATCATTCACCCTGCTAGCAGGCACCTTAACTGAGAAATTTGCATGCAAATTGAGTGCATTGAGTGCACCCAGTATGGGCAGAGCATGCCCTGAGAATAACAATCAGCTCAGGGATGCAGGTTCAAAGGGGAAGTCTCTCTCCCATAGGATGATAAGGACTAGAGAGAATGAGGAGGCCTGTCCTCCATGCTGATTAGGATGGGGTGTGGGGTATGCAGAGAAGTTAGTCAAATCAAGGAGTGTTTCAAGAGCCACCAACTAGTGCTCAAGCGAAAGGGGGCAGTGATATCTTCAGTAGCCACCAGGGACATTTTATTTGGATTTTTAAAACATTCTTGGCAAATGGATTTAAATGAAGTCACCTACCCATCCTCCTGAGCCCATTTTTACTAGGGGTGTGGGGCAAGTTGGTTAACAAGGCAGCCTGGCAGTGAGAAGTGGGCAATCTGGATCTGCAAGTTTCAGGAGACTCTTACCCTCTTGGCCCTTGGCTGGGAAGGGAGGGCTGGGGACCGGGGATTGGGGTGCAGCCCAGTGTAAGCCATGACTCCTGGATGAAGACTCTGGGGAAAAGCTTCAGGGCCCAGGGCAAATAGGTTGTTGGGGTGGGACTGTCTGGGGCAGCAGTTGTGCTCAGAGACCTGTGAGCTCACAGACTTGTTATCTGAACCCCTCATCTTACTATTACAAAGAACTAAGTGTGTCAGGGGTGGATTATCTCAGAATGTGCCCCTCAGCCTGGAGCCCTCTTTGGCCTTTGCCATCACCGGGAAAACTCCTGCTCACCTGTTAGACTTTGGGGTTCTCATCTTCTGACACGTCTCCCAGCTCATGGAGCTCCCGCAGAACCCTGGAATATCCTTGTCTAGTTCTGACCTCTTCATACTGGGATTGCCTATTTACTCGTGTATTCAGGAAGAAAGAACTGTCTCACCACCTCCTCTTTATATCTGTATCTGTGAATAGCAGATGCTCAGAATGAAGGAGAGCATGAATGAGTATCTAGTACACCCTTCTGAGCTTGCTCTTCTCATGCCCAGGCTCTTGTTATAGGCCCACCATTTATAGAATCAAGGCAGTTTAAGACCGGAAGGGGCATTAAAGCTTACATTTCTATCATCTTCCTGATTCTTTTTATAGATGAGGAAATTTTGATCCAGAAAGGCTAACTGAAACTTCCCTGAGGCCAATGAAAACAGATGTCACCACACTCATTGTGGAAAGAGCAGAGGGCCCCACAGGAGTCATAGAGGGTAACATGGCAGCCACCTATCTTCACCAGACAGTGGGAACCTCCAATGAGACAGTGGATGTCAAAGCACGTTGTGGACAGAAAGAAGTCTGATGGGAGTACTTATGTATTCATCCTGGGCTCCTGTGTTTCTCTGACAAACCCAGAAAAAGAATTAAGCAAAGCCACATGTGGTCTGCTTTCTTTATAAGGAGTTCTAGTCTGAAGAAGGTGACCTGGGGCCCAACTTCAGTCAGAGACCCACTCTGCTTTTGTGCCCCACCAGACATTTCTGCCAGCCATGCATACCTCTCAGGCCTGCTGCTTTCAGAGTATTGCACAAAGCACTCATTTCATTCTATGGGCCTCCATATAAGTGGACATTCTTATATGAGGATTCATCTATGGCTTAATTTAAAAAGTGAAAACACTTGACCACTCAGATAAATTAACTATGTTCCAGGTCCAAGGGTCCATCTATTTTCTCATTGTGGGCATTTGATATTTTCTAACACACACACACACACACACACACACACACACACACACACACAAAATACACACACACACATACACACACACACACAAAATACACACACACACACACACAAAATACACACACACACAAAAAAAATACACACACACACACACACACACACACACACACACACACACATCCTAATACCCTCCTTCTTAATGCCTTCAGCCACATCCTAAATGATCCCATAGCCCCTTTAGAATGTGACTGTTAACCCCCACTGACCCATGATAGGGTCCCTGAGACTATCTCAGGAAAAACCTGTTTTTGAGGTGGAAACTGGGATGACAGCACTGGGGCATGTTGAGAGTCCCTCTCAGAGATGGTATTCCTGAGAGGGGACTGATTTTATTTTGTGAATTGAATGCATTTGCACTACAGAAGCAGCTATCAAGATTACCACAGCAGAAAGCCCTCCTGCACAAATGTTTTAGGAATGGGTACTTGGTATGGTGGGCAGGGGCTAGTTACCACATAGCAACTCAAGGCAGAGACAATTGCCCTCTTGGGGGCCCTGTGAGGACCCCAGGACTACCGGAGTGAGGTCTCTGGGAAGGTGAACTCAGCCTCAAGGGAAGCCATCTTACTGATTTGGGCTACTATGGACAGATTCCACTCCGAGAAACCACAGGTCACGACCCACAGGTTGAGAACCGCTGCTGTAGAGTCTAAGACCATTGGAAAACATAGATATTTACATTACGATTCATTAACAGTAGCAAAATTACAGTTATGAAGTAGCAACGAAAATAATTTTATGGTTGGGGGTCACCACAACATGAGGAACTGTATTAAAGGGCTGCAGCATTAGAAAGGTTGAGAAGCACTGCTCTAAAGCATTCATTTCAATTTTATTGAATATTCTGTATATTCTGATAATTCTCTGAAGATAAGTATGTTCCACCCATAGAATCTCAACAGCTTTGCTTTCTGTGGAGCCTGTAGGCAGTTATCAGTCATTTCAGGTCAAAATTGGGTTGTCTGTATCCTTGTGGCTTAAAGTGAGTTCCTTGGAGCAGTAGCAGAATCTCCTTAGTCCTTGGCCCTGCCCAAACCTCCTAAATTAGAATCAGCATATCAGGAAGCACTGGGTGATTTGTGTGCACATTGAATTGTGACAAGTTCTGGCTTAGCACTGGTTCTCTGACTTGACTGCACATTAGAATCACCTGGGAACTTTAAAAAATACTGATACTTGGGTCCCACCACCAAGACTCTGATTTAATTGGTCTAGGGTATGGCTGGGGCATTGGAGTTTTTTAGGACACTGGGGATTTAAAAAATTCCCTGGGTAATTCTAATATGTAGTCAAGTCGGGAACCTTTCATTCAAAGGCCAGAGAACAAAGAAGCTGGTCAGCCAAACTTCTTCTTTGTGGCTGACCTTGCTTCTTGCTTCACAGAAAACACAAAAGCCATCAACCCCAAACTCCCTCAAGTTCCCCACAGGCTCATAGTGTCTCTTATGTCTCCTACCCCAAAGAGGAGATGAGATGTCTTTTCCTCTTCAAGGCTGACTTCCCTGGGACCCTCTGCTAATAATGCTACCCCCTTCCAACCACACCTTATTCTGAGTCTATTTTCTGCTTTCTATCTTGTACTTCAGCTATATCCTCAATGACTGACCCAATGCTATCTAATAAAAGAGTAATATGCAAATTGACTGCACCACCACTACACCCACAAGCCATGCCCACCAGCCATGCCATCAGCCAATCAGGAGCAAATATATAAATAAACCCATCCAAGATGGCTGCTACCCACAGAGAGCAGGAGGGAGGCTTGGGTTTCCCCGGCGATGAAGGAAGCCAAGCTTTCCACCTGCCCTTGCCAGCTCAGGCAACAAAGTTTCAATTATAGAATCCTAGCAGAAATAGCAGTAGCCATGGAGCAAGCAGAAGGCTTGGCTCTGCTCCAGGCTACAAAGTTTCTTTTTTTAAAAAAATATATTTTATTGATTTTTTACAGAGCGGAAGGGAGAGGGATAGAAAGTCAGCAACATCGATGAGAGAGAGACATCGATCAGCTGCCTCTTGCATGCCCCCTACTGGGGATGTGCCCGCAACCAAGGTACATGCCCTTGCCAGAATCGAACCCAGGACCCTTCAGTCCGCAGTCTGACGCTCTATCCACTGAGCCAAACTGGTCTCAGTTTCAATTGTAGAAGATACATGAATCCCAGATGCCAGGGCCTCCACTTGGGTCACCAGGGGTCATTACTGGCCTTCAAACCACCACAGAACTCTCGCCCAGGCTGCCCTATGCCCCAAGGGAACCCCCACCCTGATTTGGGACACCCTTCAGGGCAAACCAGCTGGCCCCAACCTATGCACCAGGCCTCTATCCTATCTAATAAAATAGTAATATGCAGACTGACCATCACTCCAACACACAAAAAGGTTGCCCCCATGTGGTCAAAGATCCTGTCCCCATGTGGACACAAGATGGCTACCACAAGATAGCCAGCAGAAGAGGGTAGTTGGGAGAGACCAGGCCTGCAAGGGAGGGCAGTTGATGGTGATTAAGCCTGCAGTGGAGTTTGCTGTTAGGGGTGAGCAAGCCAGCAGAGGAGGGAAGTTGGTGGTGTCCAGGCCTGAAGGGAAGGACAGTTTGGGGGGTGGGGACCCAGTCCTGCAGGGGAAAACAGTTGGGGAAGGGACCAGGCCTGCAGGGGAGGGCAGTTAGGGGTGACCAGACCTGCAGGGGAGAGCAGTTAGGGGGGACCAGGCCTGCAGGGGAGGGCAGTTAGGGGCAAACAGGATGGCAAGGGAACAGTTAGGCATCAGGCTGGCAGGGGAGTAGTTAGGGGGTGATCAGACTGGGAGGCAGAAGTGGTTAGGGGCAATCAAGAAGGCAGGCAGGCGAGCAGTTGGGAGCCAGCAGTCTTGGATTGTGAGAGGGATGTCCGACTGCCTGTTTAGGCCCAATGATCTCTCGAGCCTAAACAGGCAGTCGGACATCCCTGGAGGGGTATCAGGTTGGAAAGGGTACAGGCTGGGCTGAGGGACACCCCCCTGCTCCATGTACAAATTTTGTGCACTGAACCTCTAGTTCTATATAAAAATCACCAGCCACTTACTAGTAATTAAATAAGCAAAACCTAAGTTTCATCCTTTAATACAACATGGATATGGCTTCACCATTCAGCACCTGATATGCACTAAATATCTAACAGCTAATTCCAACTGGGTTTAAAATGCTTTAGCTCTCCCAATAAGGTATAATAATTGTCAATTACTTTCACCAGTGATTACATTTTCTGAACTTTAGACATCAGCACAGGACATTTATGGTTAAGCTGTGAACATAATTACCACATGAATGCCTTCCCAATTTGTTTGCAATACAAAGAATACACCAAATAGTCACCTACTTCTTTGGACAATTGTCTTTTACACCCAGAGATCTATACAGCTTTCCAAAAGGAATATGACTACCCAGGTTAGCTTTGAAAACGAGCTCCCAAACGTGTTACTTAATTTATTAAAATAGTGTTGGCCCCATGTGGTCAACTGAGTGTCACCTTCAAGAGGATTAATAAATAGTGGCTGTGGGGAAGTTTTATCAGAGAGAATATAGTGCAAATCTTAGCTTTTATGTAATACTGTTGAAAAATGGAAGAGGTGGGCAAGTCAGACAGGAAGTGGTGGGCATCATGAACTGGCCAATGACACTAGGGAACACCAAGACTTCCCCAGAGAGTGGGGTAAGATAATCCAGAGGCTTCTATAAACCTTAGTTATGTTCATTTTATGACTTTATCCTTTTTATTTCAATTTTCTATTTTATAGTATATGTAATAAATACAGAAAGACATATAATTTAATCATATGTTGAAGAAATGTGCAATTCTTTTTTCTGATAGGAGTGCAAAAGTGAAAAAGTTGCAACTCAGTCAGAGAGATGATGTTCTCAAGGCCCAGTGAGAGTTTCAGGGTCCCCCTGTCTGAAAAAGTCTTGGGGTCACTGGTCCAGTTTACCCCTCCCATTTTTCAGAGCAGAAAGCTAAGGTTCGGAGGTTACATGAGGTCCAGAGATTGTCGAGTTCACAGACTCCCAGACCTTGCTCCTTCAAAAGACTGGTTCCTCACCCATGGCTTTGGTTTCAAAATTTCACTTGAGCCTAAGAGTCCCTTTCTAAATTTCTATCTTTACCAGCACTGAACACCAAAGAATATGAGATGGTCTGATTCAGTTGTCAAAATGTCAAACAGACTGTTGGATGCTTCTTTTTCTCTGTATCTATTTCTGTTCATCAGTTTCTGGTGTTCATTATATTCCATAAATGAATGAGATTATGTGATATTTATCATTCTCTGACTGTCTTATTTCGCTTAGCATAATGCTCTCCAGTTCTATCCATGCTGTTACAAATGGTAAGAATATAAGGATAACCAATGGGCACAGACACTGGGGGGAGAGAGAAGGCATGTGCTGGGTGGTAGGGGAAGCTAGAGGGAATGGGGGGGGGGAAGGAGACATATGTACTATTATTTGTAATACTTTAAACAATAAAAATGTCAAACAGAGTTTTATGGGTGTTGTTCTTGATGAAAAAAATGAAATAATCCATTGAGTCTGTGATATCTAATAGATAAGAGATTGAGATGAAATAGATAATAGAAGAGATGAAATTCAAGACACATACTCGTATACACACAAGCTGTTTTTGACTGTGGGAAAGACATTTTATATCCCTGGGACTCAGTTTCTTCTTCTGTAACATGGGATACTGCCCTACTCTCATGGTGGGGTATAAAGTTAACTCAGGCCTCCCAAGAGCAGTGTCTACTGAGAAATCTACTGAGGAGTCAAACCTGGCCTTCTAGGAATTGCTGTGGGCCACGAAGGTTGGGTAAGTGTGGGCATTCTGGGAGAATTGAGAGAAGAAGGAAAGTACACATGGGGGTGGGGGAAAGGGAAAAACTGGGGTGGGTCTGGCTTGGCCACTCCCATGACCACTACGAAGACCCCTCCCTCACACTTGGAACTTTGAAGGCCAGGCCACAGGAGTATGAAGGGAGTAGCTTGCAGGAAGAGACCAGGAATACTGAAAACTGAGACATTGGAGAACTAACGCAGGCTCTTCTCAGAGTTCCAGTCTGTTTTTAAACAAGGTCAGTGAAGTGAAGCCTGAAAGAAGAGAAGACCTCTTCAGCTTCAGTTAGAGCATGGTCTGTCTCTCTTGGGACTAATCTTCCCATTGCAGGGCAGTCTCTGTGGGTTAAAGACATCCTACTACATGCCAAACGTACCTACTATGTCTCAGGTTAGGGCTGGGCCTCAGCAAGTAAATAGGTTTGTGCAAATCTGGTTGAAAAGAGAGATAGTAAAGCTAGACAAATAAAAAAAATACAGGAAAATTTCACAACTAGAATTAACTGCTCACAGGCCTGGTTTTCTGTTGTTGGCCTTGACTGGATTCCATCAGAGCACGAGAGGGACATAAGAGACTGCCCTCCCTCCTTTCTCACCCAGGTGGAGGAAAGTGTATGCTATCTTTGCATTTCTAAACTCATTTCATATTCCTGATGACCTCTAGCCTGCTCACAAAGAACCTATGATAACCCTGGGGCCTTGCAGGCCTGGGTGTAGGACTAGAATAGGGAACCAGGTTCACATCTATTCATTTACTTATCCTTTCAAAAATTATCTGAGTACCTACTGTGTGCCAAGCAGGCATTTCCTATTCCTCCACCTTGGTGCTGTTTTCTTTATAGGCTCATCACTCTCTCTCGGCTCAATTCCCAAATTGGTATTCTTCCAGGGTTATCTGCTCCTAACAGGGCTCCTTCAAGGCCCATTTTTCTTTCAGAGGTAAAGGAAGAATCTCTAAAGAAGAATGTTAGTCCCCAGGCAGCAGCGGAAAAACACTTTGATGCAGGGACCTCTCTAAGGTAGAGGACAATTGCTTATTCTTCAGAGAGCGCTGCCTCTGAAACTAAAGGAAAAGAAGTGCCCTTTTCAAATCCTGGCGAACTTCAGTGGAAGGTGAGAGGTGCATCTCAGAATCACAGGAGAAAATCATGAAGAACTGCTGTGTGGCCACGTACACTCACTTAGACAGTGGGCTGTGAGAGTCAGTCAGTGAGTATCTGTTCCTTGATCCAGCTAGGGCCTCAGAGCCTTTAGCAGAACCCCAAACACCCACGGGTGCTGCTGCCAGAGCAGCCATCTTGTGCGGAGGCACAGGTCACATTTAAGGTCTCAGGCCAACGTCTGTTGCCTTAAAAAGCTATGGTTTTTGGAGATTTCTCTGGCCAAAAAAAAAAAAATCCTCTTACACGTGGAACAAGAAAGCAGGGTGAAACCTGCCTCTGGAAGAAAAAAAATACTCTAATTAGATTGAGATTCAAAGGTTAAATTTTTTGTTCTGGGAAAAGGGCTGTTTATAATCCCGTGTCATTAGCAGGATATTTTCCAGAGACTAGTGTGCCAGAAATAGACCCTCTAAGGCGGTGGTTCTCAACCTTTCTAATGCCTCAAGCCCTTAATACAGTTTCTCATGTTGTGGTGACCCCCAACCATACAATTATTTTCGTTGCTACTTCATAACTGTCATTTTGCTACTGTTAATAAATCGTAATGTAAATTACTGTGTTTTCCAATGGTCTTAGGCTCTACAACAGCGGCTCTCAACCTGTGGGTTACAGGTTGACAACCACTAGCAGGGTCACCTAAGACCATTGGAAAACACAGATATTTATATTATAATTCATAACAGTAGCAAAATGACAGTTATGAAGTAGCAACGAAAATAATTTAATGGTTGGGCGTCACCACAACATGAGGAACTGTATTAAAGGGTCACAACATTAGAAAGGCTGAGAACCACTGCTCTAAGGGGTCATTAGAAAGAAAGGGTGTAGATTTGTGAAGTACAAAGGACTGTAATTCATATTTTCCCTTTTTTCTAGTGCATGTGAGCCCCTCACATCACTGGCATGGAACAGTGCCAGCCTCACCCTGAGCACTGTGTCCCCTGTGAGAGTGGCCAGAATTAAAAGCTTTAAACTCAGTCCTAGGTTCAAATTTCAGCCCTGCTTACCTTTTTGAGCTGTATGACCTTGGGCAAGTTAGTTCTAAGCCTCTGTTTCCCTCTTTGCAAAATAGAGATTAAAAAAGATCTGGGTGGTTGTAGGGAATAATCTATGTAAAGCACTTGGCACAGTGCCTAGAACATGGAAAGTGCTCAGTAAAATAGGGCTATCATCATCATCACCATCACCACTAGCACCACCATCATCATCATTATCATTGTTGTCATCTTATCACCAGAATCATTGTCATCATTATCAGATCCACTGCTCAAATTTCCTCTGAGCATATTAAGTAGCATAATGATCCCAATAGGTTTGTAAATTCAGTTCCAAATTTAAACCTTGTTTGTTCCAAGATTCATTTTTTAAAATAAGCTGCTAAGAACTGTGAAGACATTTACTAAAGAATTAATGTTACATATGATGGTAAGGTTTCTACAAAAACTCACTTATTCCCCAAGTAGCTGAAATATTGAACATTTGCATTGAAAATAGAGAGCCATGGTTTGCAGCATTGGAAACGAAAAGAAAAGAATTAAATATACTTTTTTAAAAAAACCTATTTCTCATTCAAACTGATAATCTGGGGAAACAATAAGAGGTGACCAGAACCTTTTGTATGTTGAATATGGAATCATGAACATGTTGGGGTGCAGAATGAGCCTCCCCAGAATGTGTCACCTTGGTATGCAGATTATTTCTCACTGAAAACAAAGTCCAACAATTTCAAGAAGATATTTTTGGTTTGTTTGCTTGTTTTTTACCTCTCACTTTACCTGCCTAAAGAAATGTAGGTAGTCCTATCTAGTTTGGCTCAGTGGATAGAGCATGGGCCTGCAGGATCAAAGGGTCCCAGGTTCGATTCTGGTCAAGGGCACATACCTCAGTTGCAAGCTCCGCCCCAGCCCGGGCCTTGGTAAGGGCTTGTGCAGGAGGCAAGCAATAGCTATGTTCCTTCAACATTGGTATTTCTCTCTGCTTTTCCCTCTCTCTTCTACACTCTCTACAAATCAATGGAAATATATCCTCTGGTGAGAATTAAAAAAAAAAAAGGAAAGGAAAAAGAAATTCAAATAGAAAAACCTGCTTCAGGAAGGGAACCTCAGCCTATTCACCTCAGCACATAGGGACTAATTGTGGCCAGTAGGGAGGCTCCAAGAAAGTCTGTTTGTTATATTCCCCTGTTTCCCATTGTTTCTGAATGGCCAGGGAAGATTTTGTTTACCAAATATTTACTTATTCTCATCTGCCTATAAATTTCCTGCTTTCCCTTTGAAGTCCCAGACCTCTGCCTCCTTCTTCTTAGTCTAGAATGATAGATAAGCCTGAATTGTCCAATGTATCCTGGGGTCCCATATTTTTAGGGAACCCACATATGCACATATGTAACAAATTTGGTCATTTTCTCCATAATATAACCTGTCTCGTGTTGATTTCATTACTAGACCAGCCAGAAGAGCTTCCAAGGGTGCTAGGAAAAGCATTTTTCTACCTCCACAAGCATTGTAAGTTTCCAAAGTTACTGCTGATCGGCTATGATATATAATTTCACTTAGATCCTATAGTTTTCCTTCTGGTTGCTGACAGAGGTGCCTAAGTAGCTCTCCTTTCCTGATCAGAAGTGAGATTAGGATAGTTTCTTCACTCACAAGAGAAACAAAAACAAGGGAGGGGTGGAAAAGGAGAGAAAGAGGGTAAGAACAAGAGTGAGACAGAAAACAGAGTTTCTAAGATAACTGGCCAAGAGTTGAAGGAAAAAGGGGGAGAAGATGAAAAAAGTATGTGTAAGTCCAAATGAGGAAGCAACTGCTCAACTGGAAGTGGTAAAACAGAAACAGGAAAGCCATATAGAAAACACCCAATGAGCGTTATTCATCTGGCCACAAGAGGACGCTGCTGAGCTACAAGAGTTAGTTACTGCGCAATGCTCTGGGGGGAGAGGTGGTAATGGAGCTAAGTCGTAGAATGAGAATGTGGGGAAAATATGAACTGATTCACCAGTACTAGCAGGCACATAAGGGAGTTGATCCAAATTCGAGGGAAGCTTCTCTCATGCTTTAAAGCCACCATGCACATTCACTTGTGACTTAGCTGAGCTGTCAGTCTTAGAAACAGGGCGGGGGGGGGGGGGAGAGAGAGAGAGAGAGAGAGAGAGAGAGAGAGAGAGAGAGAGAGAGAGAGAGAGAGAGAGAGAGAGATTGAGATTTATCTTCTTTTGGTGCCTAATCTTCATTTTTGTCTATCTCTTACCCCTCCTTGGGCAGTTAGAATTGGGTTTGCCCCACCAAAATTGGATTTTCTAGAAAGAAGCTAATAAACTCATTCTCACTGAGGTCTATGACTGATAGGTTCAAGAATTATTTTCTTTTATTGGCATAATAAACAATGCAATCAGTGATAAAGCTATGGACAAAAAAATGAAACTCTAATTGAGGGGTTTCAGATACAAATCATGGGGTGGGACCTTCCTAATTGTCTTGAACTCTCTCCATACAGGCAAGAGCCTACAACTATGACCAAGTTTGCTGGCTCCATTAAAAAGGCACTTGAGGTTTTAAAAGGGGATGTGATATAGCCTCAACCTGTAAGCACTCATAACTAAGAGAGGAAGTGAATGCAAGTAAGTTATTCATTCCCTTATACACTAAATCCACAAACACTGTTTACACACCAGGAACCTCATGAGTATGTGCTTGCAGGATCTAGAGATTTTAGCAGTATCTGTAATTGTTTTTACATCATGGTATTTCATGGTCCTTACTCTGTTACTGAACTGCCTACTTCCTGAAACTCTGGTTTCTGTCTTACCAGACTTCTATGCATAATTTAGGGGCCTTCAAAGGATTATTTCTGCCCCCTACACCTTCTACCCCATGCACAACATGCTAGTACAGTGCTACAGCTGCAATGGAAACTTATCAACCATCACCAATAATGATAGACATGGTGAGGGGGGTAAAGAAGGAAGCTTGGCTTTTGGTGAATCCAACTGGCTAGTTATCTTAGTAGGGTTCTTCCCACAGACTTATTTGACTGAAAGTAGTTTATTTGGGAGAATATGACATAAAACACCAGTAGAGGAATAAAGCAGCGAGACTGGTAAAGGGCTCGCCAGTTTCCCCCAGGAGATGCTGGGAGACAGTGGAGAACACATGCCTTGGAGTTGGCACGTTTATTTACCAACACCCATCCATTACTGATCAAAGGCTGCTCCTGGAATGTGTGTCAATTTATTGGCACTTCCAGCTAGGCCAGCATGCAGGCCTAGTATGCTTTTGAGATACACACAAAGGAAGTCCTCAGGGAGAGTCACATGTATTTGCAGTAAACAGGGATATAGCAGGGGTGAGGAACCTTTATTTCTGCCAAAGGCCATTTGGATATTGATAACATCATTTGAAGGCCATACAAAATTATCAACTTAAAAATCAGCCTTCTATACTTAGTCAAACATTTAACTCATACCTAATGCCTTGGCAGGGACAGGCCAAATGAATTCATGGGCCTTATACAGCCTGCGGGCCAGACATTCCCCACCCCTGGGACAGAGTCCGATGGGACATAAGGGCAAAGCACTTTATTTGCCTTACACCAGCCATGCCCTGGAAAGTTCCAGTAGTTATTATGTGAAGACACAAATGTCATCAATTCAGGCCACCATGACAAGGTGTTTCCCCAATTGCTGATAATTTCTACAACCCCTGTGAAGAAGACACTCTATTATGATAATTTCCAAGCCTGGTGAGACAGAAACCAGGGTTGCAGGAGGTAGCTATTTCAGTAACAGGGTAAGTAAAAACCATGAAGTACCATGATGTAAGGACAAGTCCAGTTACTGTTAAAATTTCTGGACCCTGGAGGTACATACTCATGAAGTTCCTGATGTGTGAACAGAGGCATCAGCTCACAAGAAGTGTGCCTCGAGATCCTATGAAGAGCCAGGCACCAAAGAAGGCCAAGGATGGCTGTCTTTCCAAAAGCAAAATGGTCCAGAGATGGATAGCTTGGTGAATGTGTTCCTTCGGGGCCCTCGAGAGAGTTCTTTTAATCATATTTGTGCTGGCTAGAATGTAAGATGTTCCTGAGATGAGTCACAGAGGGAGTGTTTTTTCTGGTGATCTTATGTTCCAACTCAGGGACCAACAAAAAAAAATCAATAAACATACACTACTTCATTTTATCAGCTGCACACCACCGAAAAATAACAATAACAATAACTGCATCCCAAGAAGTACGCAGACAATGCAGAAAGAAGAGGGTGGAGAGTGCTCATCTTTTAAACAGGGAGCCTGCTTTCTGTAATTCTTTTGTCAAAAGCACCCCTCTGGCAGGAGGTGAGCTCTCTCAAAAGCAGAACAATGCATTCTGAAGAATCTTAGGATTGGTCAATCTTTTGAAGTCTGATGAATTCATTCTATTTATTATTTTAAAGCAAATATGGTAGCTGCAGCTAATACAGCATAAACAGCTAGGGTGGGCTAGTAAAAGCTGCTGTGTAACAGCTAGCTAGTTGTCAATGAAGATTATAGATATTATTTCTTATTTTCTTTGGTGGCGTAGAGTTCTCCTGGAATGTATGCTTGTACTCCCATGGTGGATGAGTAGAAGGGGCTTAGTTATCATCCCTCTACTACTCAAGGCGGATTCCCAAAGCAAGATTCATGGTGGTTCTCCTTTATCCTCACCTGCTCCACATCTGAGTTCAGTCATTAAACCTTTATTCCTGGAGGTGACATGTGAGCTGAGCCTGGCCACATGGGTAAGATTTCAGCATAGGAGATGATGGCATGGGGGTGGGGCAGAAGCATAGGAGCAAAGGCACAAGAGGAAAAGTGCGGGGACTGGCCAGCAGGCGGGGCAGGGCTGGGGAGGGCTTGAAGGAGAGCCAGAGTGCTGTCAACGTTAGAAAGCTGTCTGCCTCATTCAAAGGGTGTTAAAAATTTCCCTTCGACAATTAACCTTGTGTCCCAAAGGATAACCAACTTAACCAACACAATGTTGATGTCTCCAGAGGGCCTGATGGAGGCCATGATGCAGTACTGAGGAAAGTTGAGAGGAAGAGAAAGGACATTAATTGACAAGGCTGCCCTAGCTCCTTCTTCTCTCCTCTCTTCTACACAGTCACAAGATTATGTAAATAAACTGTTTATTAAGATTTATTTATTATGTGCCAGGCACTCTGCGAGGTATTTTACATTCATTTTTTCATCTCAGTTTCTCAGCAACCCCAGCAGATCAGTACCACCTTGGTGTGAATTGGTTTGTAGATTGTTTTTATTTTTGTCTTCTTTTTTTCTTCCAGAACAGTGCCGTGAATCCCCAGGATATGGTTATTTTGATGGGAGGGAGGGAAAGAGTGTTCTAGAATGTGAACAACATTCAGTGCAGGGAAGGAAGGTCTGTGGAGAGGTAAGGAAAAGATAGGGCAAAGGTTCCTGGCTCCTTATGTGGGGGCAGGGAAGGCAGGAAGGAAGGAAGAAGGGGAAGTGTCTTCTTACCTCTGACCAGAGCCTAGAATTCCTTGATCTTCTGCACCTGGGGCAGGCCGAGCTCTGAACTTCTCCCTTCACCCTTATCACAGCAGCCAGCCATTACCCTCATTTCTTCTTAGAGCTTGACTTTCCCTTCCTATACCTCTGGACCATCTTGCATCCCAGTCAGAGCTTCACTCCTACCCTCCCCAGAAATACACCAGGTATAGGTTGGGGCAAAAGTAGGTTTACAGTTGTTCATATGGGAAATAATACAATAAATAATAAATAATCACACTATATAAGAATAACCTGTGTTTCACACACTTACAACTGTAAGCCTACTTTTGCCACACCTTTTATTTCATCTATGATTGTCTGGCTGGATGTTCACCATACCTACTTACTCTCCTGCCTGCAATACATTTCCCAGCCTCCCTTGCCATTAGGGATGGTCAGGTGCCTGAATTCTAGCCAATAGTATGTGATGTGCACCATTTTCAATAAACCTTCCTTACATGGTAGGTACCCTAATCTTTCTCCTCACCACAGCTTGATGCACAGGAACCTCTTGGAAGCCACCTGTTGGAAATAGTAGAGCCACAAGATGGAAGGACCTGCATAACTGAATCATGGTCTGAAGGAGAGCCACTGGCCATCAGGAACATTCATCTGGGGCTTTATGTGAATGAAGAATAAACTTCTATTGTGTCTGAACCCTGGTACACTTTCAATTTGTTTGCAACAGCAGCTAGCTTTACCTAAACTAACACACTGTGCACAGAGAGTGCTGGGGACACACTGACTTGCAGCCTCAGAGCATCTTGAACCCCACCAGTTGATAGCCAGACTGCCGTAGCAGCCCCAGTGCCCAGAGCCCAATTCTGAGCTTCCACGTGCTAACTTTTCTGCATCAAAAGCACTGACTCCTTGGCTTTTCTTCCTGACTTGAATGGATTCATTAATACGGGTTCAAGGCCATTCTTTTGCTTGGTTCCTGCATAAATATCCACTGAGTGTACTTCATTGTCATCCATAGAGCTAGTGGGGGTGGAGAGGGCAGGGGATGTGGAGCTGTCTTCACAGAGCAGAAGGAGGCAGGCCAGCCAGCAGCCTGCTTCCCTTCCCCCAACTCTGCAGGCAGCCCTGATCCATGTGAGTGGGTGGGAGTGGGGGAGGGAGAAGCAGCAGGGCCCTGGCACAACACAGGCAAACAGACCCCAGGGACCTGGCATGCCTGGCACCTGGCCAGAGGAAACTGCTAAGGCCACAACGCCCCTTTCTCTCTTTATACCCTTAGATGTTTTGTTGTTGTGCAGAACAGGGAGGCCTGGGATTTCTGCCCTTTCCCCAGCCACACTGAAGTCTTTCTAGGAAAGGTCCCTGTGGATTTTCCCTTGAGGGAGTCACCATCTATGGCTCAAGGATCTGGGCCAGCTTTCCCTTGGTGCCCTACATAATTGATTTTCTAGGCAAAAGACTTCCCATTAAATAGTAGCCTCCCCTTCCACCAACCACTGAAATGTCACCACTAGCCAACTATTGCCTGTGTTCAACATGATTGCCCTCTTTCTGGGTTCCTTTCCAAAACACTGATCTGTGTAAAGACTTTGGGTCATTGCCACATTGGAAAGAATTGATCAAATCAGTTTCTACATAGTAAGGGTGCCAAGCATCTACAGTGGGAACATTTCCTGTCTGTGCCTTAGGTGAAGCTCTAACCCAGTCAGCCAGCAGAGTTCCAGTTATGGCTTCGTTTCTATCAATGCTTGAGGCTTGGCTACAGAACACAGGGAATATCATAAATGTTCTTTTGGTGGTAGAAATGGGTGTCTTCCTAATTTGTGTGGTGACTGTGAGAAATGGGAAAAATTAGCAATGTTCAAGATATATGGATAGCTAAAATATTTTATAGGCATTCCCCATTTTGTGTGCATAGTGTTGGAGAATCCAGAAGAGCCCACAGCCAGCACTCCAAGGATGATTTTGATACTTGCCACCTAAGTGGTCCCATGCCTGGCAACTACCTGGTTTTGGAAGACTTCTGGTTGCCTGCATCAACTAGAAGGTAGCAAAATTCTGCCTTGGAAATGTAGTCATATCTGTGTTAAGTGGAAATTTCATACCATGTGTGGTCACAGCAGCTGAAAGGACAGCTGGCTGGGACTTCCTAGCACAGGCCTATGAACTGGTTTGTGCCTGCTGGCTACTTACATGTCAGATTTTCACTGTGTGTGTGCAGCACAATTTGCCCTGAGACTGGCTGTCAGTATGATTCTGAGCTCCCTGATAGGAGCCCTTCTCCTCTCCACTTTGACTCTCTGGCCTGACTCCTTCTCCTGCCCAGCTGGGCCTTCTGGGGCTCTGGCTCTGAGAGTGCCCTGAGGCAACCCACAGACAGCCCTCAAGGCTGGAAAGACACTGTTTCAGGGACAGGATGATGAGCAGAAACCTTCTGTCTGTAAAAATATAATACTTAGCTTTCCCTCCCATAGGACCTTTTCAGTGTCTGAGCTAGTAGTGGTCAACATGCTTGAAAATTCTTTAAGATGCCTTTAAAAATTAAAAAAGCGAGAAATCATATCACATCTATTAGAACGATTAAAATTAAAAAGCCCACAGTACTGCCTTAGCTGGTTTGGCTCAGTGGATAGAGCGTCAGACTGCGGACTGAAAGGTCCCGGGCTTGATTCTGATCAAGGGCACATGCCTGGGTTATGGGCTTAATTCCCATTAGGGGGCGTGCAGGAGGCAGCCGATCAATGATTCTCATCATTGATGTTTCTATCTCTCCCTCTCTCTTCTCTCTGAATTCAATAAAAATATATTTTAAAAAAATAAAAATAAAAAAAAAATAAAAAGCCCATAGCATCAAAAGTCACTGAGGATATGGAGAAACTGGAATCCTTGCTGGTACACTTCTGGTAAAAAGGTATAGCCACTGTGGGGACCTGTCTGGCCGTTTCCAATGAAGTTAAATAACTGCTACCCTCTAGGTAGCAGTTCCACTCCTAAGTATCTTCCCAAGAGAAATGAAAATATATTCACGAAAACTTGTACACAGATGTTCATAGCAGTCTGGTCATAAGAGTCACAAACTGGAAACAACCCAAATGTCTGTCAACAGGTGAATAAATAACATGCTGTGTGGCCCCCTCCAGTGGACTTCTACTCAGCAATAAAAAGCAGTGAACTCCTGCCACGTGCCATGACACAGATGAGCCTCGAAAACACTGTGTTGAGCGAAAGAAGCCAGATACCAAAGTGTGCATGTTATAATATTTCATTGAGGTAAGGTCCAAAAGCAAGCCAAAAAATGTATAATGATAGAAATCAGAAAGCGCTTGCTCTGGGGAGGGAGTTAGAGGGAGGGATTTTGGGGGGGGTAATGGGAATATTTTATAGCCTCTTTCAGGTGGTGCTTACACAGGTACACACAATTGTCAAAACGTATCCATCTGACCACTTAAGAATGATTGGATTTTATGTTAATTATCCTTTGACTTAAGAAAAGAGACATTGAAAATATTATCAAACCGAAAAAAAGAAAAAAATGAAACAAAACACCAGAAATGGTTCTGTGTGCCTGCATTGCTTTGCAAATTGTGACCAATTCTGTGTACAGAGGAGGGAGGGGAGATGGAACAGACGCTGCTGGTGGGGAGGGGTGTGGGCACTGCGTGGGCACCTGCCAGGGGCCCTTTACCTCAGGTACAAATAAAGGAGGCTGCACAGTCAGCCCCCAAACAAACAAGCTCACAATGAAATAAAAGAACAGAGGCCCCAAGGAAAGCTGGCTAAAGAGTGTGGGATAGCTATCAGGCTTTGAGCCAAAACCACTTTCCAGGAAATGGCAATATTTTTGTGTTTGGGAAAGGGGCGGGAGTATTAAGGCAAGCAAGAGCCAAAATGCGTTGGTCTTTGGACAATTGCTGCCCAACTAAGGGGCCCTGAGGAGGAAGCTTCAAAGTGCTGCTACTGAGACCGCCTCAGTGGGTCTCCGGGTGGGGGGGGGCACCCAGAAAAGCCCAGGCTGGAGCAGAAGTTAGAAGTTTCTTAAGGGCATAGATCTCCTATTTTTCAAGGTGAAGAGGAATCTTCTATTTTCCTAGTAAGAAACCTGGCAGTCCTGCCCATTCGCCTTGTTCAGCCTGAAAACAGCCCAGGGCGGCTTTATGAGGTCCTGGCACCAGTATGAGCTTGCAAGTCAGGCTGGCCACAGACCTTGGTTCTGCCCTTTCAGAAAAGAAAGGCAAGGGAGTAGATCCACAAGGCCGACTAACTTTCATTTTATGAAGACCATCTACTATAACCCGTTTTTCAGACAAGGAAACAAAGACTCAGAAAAGATGATTTGCCCCAGGCTAGCATCTAGTTAGGGGCAAGATTATGATTACAACTCTCCTCTGTTCAAAGCTGTGCGCATCTTCCAAGACAATGTGCTGCTCATGGGCCCTCAAATGTTTTGATTTCCACAAATGCCTCTAAGTCATGAGGTGACAAATAGTATATTGAAATGGTGTTCCTCCAAGCAGAAGTTCTTTACTGCAAAAAAAAAAAAGAGATTATTTAAAGAATAATTAGGATTCTGACATTCTTTAATGGCCTCAGGGCTATGTCAAAATCTATGTGAATATTTTCAAGTTATTTTCTTATCACAGGTGATATTTATTCTCAAGAGAAAAACCAAGGCTATGCTAATAACGTTCTTTGAAATTTAAGCTGGGTGCTATAATCATATAAGCAGAAACATTTTTCTTAATAACCTACAAATAATTGAGAAATATACAAGTACTAGATAAATAATTTTAATGCCATTCCTTCAGTTCAATAAATGACAAGAACTCCTTCTCCTAATAATGTGCATGGAAATATTACTGTTGGGGTTTAAAAGGGTCACTTATCCACTCGTTTCTTTTGAAACTCTTGAGTGGGGTACAAGATAAAACTGGGAGAGAGAATATGGAAAGATACTGGTGTAAATCTCACCTGCATTCCCTCTTAAGCCTTCAGGGTAAATGAATTTCTCAAATCTTCTTTTCTCTTAGACTGGCTAATCCCTTCCTTTCAGGAGATTTAAACCCTCTACTCTGCACCTGGTCTACAGCCACAGAGCCACTTGCTGTTTGCATCTTGTGTGCCCCCATTGAGCTCTTAAACAACTGCAGAAAAGATGCCTAGGGAAGTCACAATTGCTGAATTTTGAGAGCCCCCGACTCTCCCTGGAGAATAAGCAGATGAGAGAAGTTCTACAGATTTTCAAAGAGATCAAGTCAGACTGTTCCTGAACCGTGCCCACACTTTCCTTCATCTCTCATTTTTCTTGAGAAGAGAATTCCAAAAGTGTATAGATGTAGTGCCAATGGCAGAGAGGCTTACCTCTTAGTGCAGGTAAGAACCATCTTGTTTTTAGTTAATGAAACTGTCTCCACAAGAGCAAGACAACTTAGTTCAGTGGATGCAACCAGTGACTCAAACTGTTGGATGAGAAGCTGTTGACATGCTCTTACTAAGCTCTGTCTTAAGCCACTCTTTGCCATTGTGAAAGCAATGGGACACTGATGTACCCACACTCACTGCCCATATTTCTAACTCGAGGGGAAAAAATACAATGCAGAAGCAGAACAAATCCAAGATTAAATCCTCCTGACTTGTAGAGAAGAGCCCTACTTAAGTGTAATACATACCCAGCTCAGACTGGCTGTGGGAGCAGGAGCAAGTTCCTTAACCTCTCTATGCCTCAGTGTCTTTGATCTGTACAATGGGAGTAATATCAGTAAATATGCTGCAGGATTGTTAAGGGGAGTGAGTTAACATGCAAAACTCCTGGCACACAGTTAAGCACTCAATAGGGGTTAGCTATTATTATTATAATAAAGACAGGGAGCTAAAGACCCCCACTGTGAAACGCTAAATAAATAAGGTGAGAATTCCATTGTAAACTATAAATCAGCAATAAATAAGATGATGAAAAGAAGGTGCTCTTGCTACTTAGATTTCAGCCTGTCATGGTGTTGGCCTCCCATGGCCCATGGTGGGCAAGGCATGCAGGGGAACAGTAACTAGCATCAATCTGAAGTGTAAGGTTAAGAGCAAAGCCAGTGGGGACCTGATGGAGGGTTTTCATTAGGCCAGACTCCCTAGGATAAAGGGTGGGGAAGGACAATTAGCTCAGGCTGCACCAGAGACTCAGCTGGGGCACTTTGAAAGATTCGGATACCCAGGCCACATCCAGACAAATGAAATCAGAATCCTCCAAGGTCGCCCAGTCATCATGATTTGTTAGTGCTTCTTAGTTGATTCCAGTGTACAACCAGGGGTAAAAACCCCACCTGCAGGTCCGTACTCGCTTCCTCCTACATGAATGAGTGCTTATTCAAGTTGGTCCTCAAGAGGCCCAGACACACAGTTTCAATACTCTTCCCAGAGATGGAGAAACCCATGAATCCTCAACCAGGGCAGGGACTGATTAGGATTTGTGTATGAGTCCACAGTGCCTTCAAAATAGTCTTCATGCTGAATCAATAAATGAATGAATGGACACATGGATTAATGGATGGATGGATGGATGGATGAATGAATTAGTGAGTGAATATAGCACCATAGCAAATGTGTGCTAATATGGAAGTACAGTTGGATAAAAACTTTCTGGAGGACAACATAAAAGTATTCATACCCATTACCCAGAAAATGTACTTGAAATCATCCCAAGGCAATGCAGGCCCTGGCTGGATTTCCTCCCTAGTAACTATGGTTGTTATTAAAGAGAGATCTCATGGGGTTGTGGAACAGACTGACATACCTCGATATTTTGGAGGAATGAGAAGAGATAAACCAAACAACTTATATACTTACTAGAGGTCCGGTGCACAGAATTTGTGCACGGGGGGGTTGGGGGGTATCCTTTAGCCCAGCCTGCACCCTCTCCAATCTGGGACCCCTCTCAAAATCCAACTGCACACCTTCCTGATTGCCCCAACCGCTTCTGCCTACCAGCCTAATCACCCCGTAACCACTACTCTGCCAGCCTAATTGATGTCTAACTGCTCCCCTGCCAGCCTGTTTGCCATCAACTTCCCTCCTCTGCCGGCCTGGTCACCCCTAACTGCCCTCCCCTGCAGGCTTGATCACCCCCAACTGCCCTTCCTTACAGGCCTGGTCCCTCACAACTGCCCTCCCTTGCAGGCCTGGAACCTCCCAACTGTCCTCCCCTGCTGGCCATCTTGTGGTGGCCATCTTGTGTCCACATGGGGGCAGGATCTTTGACCACATGGGGGCAGCCCTCTTGTGTGTTGGAGTGATAGTCCTTCTGCAAATTACTCTTTTATTAGATAAGATATGCACAGCCCATGGACATGGGCAATAGGGTAGTAAAGATCTGGTTGGGGGTGTTTGGGGCTGGAAAGAAGGGGTAGAAGGGGTGAGGGAAATGGGAGATATGTATAATACTATCAACAATAAAATACATTGTAAAAAATAGAGATCTTGTGGGTAACAGGAGGGAAAGAGTGGATACTCCAGGACAACTGTGTTCTTGTAATTCCATTTCTGTGGGGAGGTGGAAGAAGAGCACCCTCAGATGAGGCCAATTTTTTTTTTATTTCTTTCATTAAGGTTTGAGATTTGCACAACATTTCAGATAAGAACTCAGCTTAGACCCAAGAGTTCAGCGGCTTAAGCACAGAAGAGACTTTTCTAGATAGGTAAAAGACTATAAGAGGGTCCAGGCAGCCATTAACCTAAGCCATCAAAAAAAAAAATACAGTAGTCCTGGCTGGGTGGCTCAGCTGGATGGAGCATCATTCTGTAAAAAAAGGTTGTGGGTATGATTCCCAGTCAGGGCATATGTAGATTATGAGTTTAATCCCTGGTCAAGGCCCATACAAGAGTCAATCAATGGATTTTTTTTCTCTCTCTCTCTCCCTTTCTCTCTCTAAAAATCAATAAACATAACCTCAGGTGAGGATAAAATTAATTAGTTAATTAATTAAATCCCAGTAAGGTGGGGCCCGATGTCTGGTTTTGAGCAAAGCAATCCTATTAACAGTCTCCCCACCAAGGACAAGTTAAACGCAAAATGTGCCTTCAGGTAGTGAATGAAGTGACTTAGTCCTGCCAGCTGCTGTGAACAAAGGTGTTGGCATTGTGCCAATACGTTAAAGATGGCTATTTAACGTGAGGAAGTTAACAACCATTTCTTTCTGAAAATGGGATAAATTTGCCCTTGAGTCCATTTTTAAGGCACTATATATCAGGGTGAATCCATTTGTCAAGGCCCAAGGCCTACAGATCTCTCCCATGCAGGCGATGAGAGGCCTTCACTGTATATGCAACAGCATTAAAATGATGGGGCTTTGAATAAGGAGCTGGAATCAAGAGGAACAATTTTTACAAATATGCCTTTAGAAAAATCAAACTATCCTAAGGGTTTTTTTTAATTTTATTTTCTTGTTTAAGGTATTACAAATAGTAGTACATATGTCTCCTTTCCCCGCGCCCCCCCTTGATCTCCTTCCCCGGCCTCCTCTAACCCCCAGCACTTGCCCTCACCTCACACCCCCAGTGTCTTGTGTCTGTTGGTTGTGCTTATATGCAAGCATACAAGTCCTTCAGTTGATCTCTTACCACCCCCCAACCCTCCCCTGCCTTCTTGCTGTAGTTTGACCATCTTAAGGTTTTAAATGTGTTTGCATGTGTATGTACTTCTTAAGAGAAAGTAGAATAATCTTTAAATTTAAAAACATTCCTTGGGTAAGAACACTTATAAGAAGTGTAGTCCAGAAAAAATATTATTCTTGTGTTACAAAATCAAAGCAGTGGAGAGAAAAAAAAAATCAAAGGGAACAATCCATCAGGAAAAATGTCAGGGATCCAAAATGCTGCGGGAGACCGCATAAAAAGCACGGTAATATTTAAGCTTGTGATAAACATGCTTTTTTTCTACAGTCACTTTTTACCAAGTGTGAGTTTATATGGGCTTCCTTAAGGATTTATTCTAAGGGATTTTCTATCATTCCTGGGCTTAAAAGTTCAGGCAAGCTTAAGGAGGTGGGTGGACTTTGGAACTGTGAGGGCACACAGAGGACAGCAATCAGAACATAGCACTGAGATCACTGAGGTCATGCCTCAGAGCCTTGCATGATTCACTTAGAAGGGATATGGGTAGTCCCCCTGTGTCTCAGGCAGCTCTATCCTCAGCCAGTCATTCTGCAATGAGCATGGGTCATGAATTGCACAGAGGCCTGGGGGCTGGGCCAGCACTGTCCTTCAAGTGGAAAATCACCAAATAGGTTGATGGTGGGCATGTAGTGATGTCTTACATACTAAGGGTGATGTTACCACCATCACCATCACAGTAACCATTGTAGTAAGCCTCTTACTAAAGAGAATATAGAGCCAATTGCCTGAAAACTGACCGAAGCAGTATTAAGAACTGTTATTGAATTATTGATGCCTTCAAATGCAAATGCCTATTTCTTGGTGAGACTGTATGTTCTAAAACCAAAAGTCAGGGAGCTTATCTGCTGTCCACTGCTCCACTGCAATCACTGTGGTTGATATCATGTTGACCTCTATATGGCCAGATCTACAGAGAGAGTCTCTTGGCCCTCATATTACTCATCTCAGCAGCATTCCACACAGTTGACCATTCCTTCATTCCCTTCAAACACAAATCAGATTGTTTTACTCAGCTGCATAAAACTCTCCAATTGTACTTTAAACTAAAAGTAAGTCCAATGGGTCCAGCCCTACTTTAACCCCTCATCTCCTATCACTTCACTCCTCCATCAGAATATTTTTTTTTCCTAGAAGCTGCCTTGCTTTTTCCTTCCTCAGGGCTTTTGCACTGGTTGTTTCTTCAGCTTAGAATGTCCTTTCTGAAGCTGGTTCCTTCTCAGCCTTTAAGTGTCAAATCAAAGTAGCCTCATTAGAGAAGATTATTCACTTGGATAAAGGAAGGGAGGACCTAAGGGAGAGAGAGGAGGAAAGGGAGAGGGAGTGGGAGAAGGAGACAGAGAGGGTCAGGGAGATGGAGCAAGAAAGAAAGAAGGGAAGACAGTATTCTCAACTAGTATGCCCAATGACTGACATAGCTCAAATTCCTCAGAGAAGTACCCCTAAATTTTGAATAATGATTCCATTTATTTCAGCTATAGCTGAGACCATATAGAGTTAAGTGGCTATCAATGAAATGTTGAGCTGATGCATGATGCAGGGTAAAGTAGCCTTCAGCTTCTGATGAATAAGAGGTATTGCATGGGCCCTAAGGCCTGAAGGCATGTCCACTGGGATACTGAGGACTTTTCTTGGGGATTAGATAGGACAGCATGGCCAGGGCAGTAGGCTCTGCTTCCACGGCACTGCCTAGGGCTGAGAGTAAGGAGGGGAGCCTGTAATACTTCCCACACCACCATGGACCCTTGCAGGCCAAACTTTGCAAGGAAGGTAGAGGTGGAGCCTTGTTCAGCATCCAGTAAGCATTTGTTGAATGGTTATATTTAACAGAGGTTCTTCATCCAGACAATTGATATTTTATTCACAAAACACCTATATAAAGTGCTTATTATGTGCTGGTACTCTTCTAAATGTTTACAAATATTCAGTCATCACAGACAACCATACAAGGGGGATGCTATTATCATCACCACTTTACAGATGAGGAAACTGAAGCATGAAAAGGATAGGGTACTTGCTACTTGGTGGTGGCAGAGCTGGGATTTGAACTTGGGCTACAGCACTGTGTACCAAGGACAGGCAGGAGGGAGGGCAGCATGGAAAAAGGGAAAAGAGGAAAGTTGGGAGCCAGGGGAACAGTGGGGGTCTTGCCAGCCTTTTCTGCTGTGCACCCCCCCCTACAACAGATCTCATTTCCTTTTTTTGTATCTGCTAGAGGTCTGGGCCAGTGGTTCTCAATCTGGTGCTATTCTGTCACTGCTGCAAAGGGACATTGAGTCATGTCTAGGAATATATTTTGTTGTCATAATTTGGGGGTAGGGGTCTATAGGATCCAGTGAGTGAAGACCATGAATGCTGCTAAACATCCTGCAATGCCCAGGACAATCCCCAAGATAAAGAATAATCTGGCCTCAAATGTCAATAATGCTAAGAGTGAGTAACCCTGCTGGTCCAGACACCACCCCCTTTCAAAAAATTAATGAAAATGGTAGTAAGGTCAGAAAAGGAAGGCCCATATGGGAACTCCTGAGAAATGTCAGCCTGGATCCTGTTTCACCTCTACTAAATCTGAAGGGCAAAAGCCTTCCTGTTTGTCTGCCTCTCTCTGCTGTCTCCTGGCACCACAGCCATTCCCTCCTACTGAGAAGCTAAGAGCAAGCAGCCCTTGGCCCAGATGGCACACAGCAGAGGCTGCTAATAACCACTTCTTTTGGCAGCTTCTTAATACTCTTGGTTTGGAATTTGGTATTCCTCGAGCCCTTTTTCTTAATTACATTGTAGAGGTGAAGGAAAAACCTATGTGTAATTTGGTATTCCTTGAGCCCTTTTTCTTAATTACATTCTAGAGATAAGGAAAACCTATGTGTATGTGATTCTGAAATGAATTATCCTACCTTTGATTGATCTCAAACATGTCAGATCAGAATAAAATAATGCTGTTCCTCCAAATAGATTATGAAGGTCTCTGTAGAAGTGGACTTTGATGAGCCAAGCTGTGGCTCAACCAGATCTTCAAGCTTGACCCCAAAGCAGAGCCCAAGAAAATTTAAAATGCCCTTTATAGATGCTAAGAAGACAAATCAGGATCAGACTTAGGGTAGAAGAGAGTGGAGCAAAACTAGGTGATGTGGTCACTTCTGAAGGTTTGTGCTCTGTGAGCTGAGATCAACACTTCATCTCTTCCACTTGTGAAATGAGATTCACAACATATCCATAAAGATGTTATTAGGGTCAGTTGTTAGGGTTGGCAGGTGAGGTTATAAAAGGGCCTCACGCTGCGTGGGGATAAGAGTAGAGCCTTGGCAAATTTTTGTTTGCCCACTCATTGATGTTCATCCTTTTATTCTCTTATTGTTCTTCATTCTTTTAATCATCTAACACCAGAATCCAAAAGGGACCCAAAATCTATTTATGTCTCTAGCCCACCAACCCAGAAACAGTCAGATGTCCTGAGCACTCAGTAAAACAAAAGTAAAACTTGTGAAGTACTGCATATGACCTGATTTGAAGGCCTTTGAAGGAATCATATAGTTGATGGGATTTTAAAACTGGGTTTCAGTTAATGAATAAAAGTATAATCTAGAGTCCATGGCAGTTGCTAAGATGCTATTTCATGGCAATCTGTGTGGCAAAATATTGTTTGGGATGGTATGAAGAAGAGACCCAGTCCAGAGAAATGGACCAGGCCAGCAGTTCTCAAACTTCATTAATCATCAAAATGCCCCTAGGAGAGTTCTCTGAGAGCACAGTCTCTGTCAGACCTCCAAAAGCCTGACCCAATACATTTGATGGGGTCCAGGACCCTGCAGGTTCCAAACTCCCTGCAAGTGAGTCTAAGGTCAGCCAGATTGGATTTAGGAACCTCTTGATGAGGTTTCTAAATTGTGTGGAGCAATTGACCAAGTACCAGGCACTAACCCATGATCCTTAAATCACTTCCAAAATCCTTCACCATGATGTTTCCCAAGCATTGTTTGAAGCTGCCTTTGCTTTTATATCTAAGAAAAGGTTTTTAGATACAGAATTTGTTTTACTCCCAGCAAGATGCTCTACATCCCTACTACCAATTAAGCAAATTAATTTAAAAGTTTCGAATCCATATTTGTAATAGCCCCCCTCTGCTCATCCAACTTTATGTCTAAACAGTGCAACAAATTGTTATACAGTTCCAATTGTGAATTCCACTCTTGTGAATGTATTTCCAAAATTGTTTCAGAATTTCTTTGTCTGGGAAAGCCAGGACTGCTGGTTTTAATAAGAACATGGTTTAAACAGTTATCCAGGTCACTGAGATTTCATGACTTCCCAGAACACAGGCAGCACACAGCACCCAACATACCTTCTCTTTTTTATTTTTTATAGAATCTATTGAGGTAACATTGGTTAATAAAGTTAAATAGGTTTCAGGTGTACAATCCTGTAATACATCATCTGTATATTAGACTGTGTGTTTACCACCCCAGGTCAAGTCTTCTTCTATCACCATTTATCCCCCCTATCCCCTCTTCTCCCTGGCTTACCCTCCCTTTCCCTCTGGTAATTAATTTACTATTGTCTGTGTCTATGAGGTGGTATTTGCTTGTTTGTTTGTTTGTTTGGCTTAATCCCTTCACATACCTTCTATTTTTAACATAAATACTGCCCCCACACAACTCCACCCTTTCCTCTTACAAAAGGACTCCATCCCCCACTTTCTTCTCCCAAAGTTTTCTTTAGAAAGTGTAACCAGATTTAAAAGAATAAAAACTGAGATTAGACCAAGTGAAAAGTAGATCCTGTCCTCAGGTTAAAACTCATCAACATCACAAAGTAATTCACAACAGTGGCTAGCCTCCAGTAGGTGCTTAATCACTAACTGAATAAATAAATTCAAACTATTTGAAAGAAGTCTGGCCTCTGCTTATGGAAACCCAAACAAGAATTCTCTGAACAATTGAGACATTCCATAGCATTCTATTAGGTAATCAACAAAGTAAAAAAAAAAACAACTTTATTTTTAGCTACTGAACTTCACAGGGAAGATCCCAGTCCTATTTAAACTTTGCATTCATCCCTAACCTTCAACTGACACTCACATGATTTGCTTTTTTAATTTGTATTTTGAAAGAAAAGACTCAAAGATGGCCTTGAGCACATTTAAAACAATACAAAACAATAAGAGAAATAAAGCAGATGGTAAAAAAAAATCATAAATCAGGATAAGCACGCTGAACAAGCTACAAAGGAAGGGATTGTCAAACAGTAAAAGAGAAAGGGCACTTGATTTCTCATGGCTAAGTCTCCATTATTGCTTCCTTGCAAAAGAAAGCTTAGAGGTCATCTAGGGGAGGGTATCAACATTGCTCCTCAAACTTTCACAATTATGGAAAGAACTGCATGATAATTGGGAACTCCCAAAGTTCAGTACTCAGAGCAGGTGGGTGGTATGTTGCTTTCCGTGTGATAGAAAAAGAATGGTTTGGCCCCAGCCAGTTTGGCTCAGTGGATAGAGCATTGGCCTGTGGACTGAAGGGTCCCAGGTTTGATTCCTGCCAAGGGCACATACCCAGGTTGTGGGCTCAATCCCCAGTGTGGGGCGTGCAGGAGGCAGCCAGTCAATGATTCTCTCTCATCATTGATGTTTGTTTCTATCTCTCCATCTCTCTTCCTCTCTGAAATCAATGAAAATATTTTAAAAAGAAAAGAAAAAGAATGGTTTGGAAGGATCTGTTTGTTTTTCAATTACAATTGACATACAAAATTATTATATATTAGTTTCAGGTGTACAACATAGTTGTTAGACAATCATATACTTTACAAAGTAACCCTCCTGAAGAATCTCCGTTTTAACTGTACGGTGGTACAGGTAGGGAAAGAAGATACAAAACAAATAAAGAAATAAAACTCTAACCTAATGTGTAGGTGCTGTTTTAACACGTGATGAAAACTCTTCTCTAGAAAAAACTTCCATTCCCATCTTTTCTATAGACATCAATAGAAGGACACCCTTTATAGAAACACCATTGACACCCTCGAGGCTGATGAGTACAGAAATGGTCACATAACAATATTTTGGACAATCATGGACTACCTATATAAGGAAGTCCCATCTATAATAATAAAATAGTAATATGCTAATTAGATTAGATAGCCAAACAACCTTCTGGACATCCTTCTGGTTGAAGCTGCAGAGGTGGGGGCCTAGGCAGAGTGATTAGGGGTGATCAGGCAGGCAGGAGAGCAGTTAGGAGCCAGCTGTTCCTGATTGCGAGAGAGATGTCTGACTGCCAGTTTCGGCCTGATTCCGCACTGGCAGCCAGACATCCCCTGAGGGGTCCCAGATTGTAAGAGGGTTCAGGCCAGGCTGAGGGACTCCCCCTCCCATGCACAAATTTTGTGCACTAAACCTCTAGTAAGATTATAATACAGCTGAAAAATTTATATCTCTTAGTGATATTATAGTGCAACACATGACACAAATACTTACCACTGTATTACTATTAATTACAGTATTTAGTAGAGTAACATGTGTACAGGTTTGTAGCCTAGGAGCAATAGGTTGTACCACATAGCCTAGGTATGTAGTGGGCTATACACCATCTACATTTGTGTAAATACACTCCATGATGTTCACACAATGATGAAATAACCTAATGACACATTTCTCATTACGTATCTCTGTCAATAAGCAGTGCATACAAGAAAGAAACTCTAAAATTCAAGACCCATACCAGTTGGCTGTCTTTAACACTGGACTAACATTTGGACCATCCCATGGAGATAAGGACTTCAGTTTGGGGGGATTGTTTTGTCTTGTTGAATCTACGTGATGGCTGAGTAGAATGTAAAATATTCAGGGGCATACACGCCAATAGCTCTCTGTGAAATGAATGAATGAATGAAACTGCATGGGCTAGCCTGTTAGATCTTACAACAGCTGCCATATATTTCCAATGCATTAAAAGGGTTTTTCTTTTTAACCAACAATAACTGGACCTCTTAGGCAAGAACACATGTCCATTTGTTTTACATAATTTGTGCTGTTGTAATACAACGGGGAATCTGGCACTAACTTCTTGCTCTTAGAGCAGTTTGCAAACATACTAGTGTATTATTTTCTGCCTCCCCACCACATTTTATCTACATGACCCAAAAAGTGGCAGAAGGTTTGCCAAGGCATGCTTACCAATGTTAATTCATGGGCACGAACAACTCCCAGATCTCCTGCTCATCTCACAACTGGATGTTTCACACCACCTAATGGGTGTCCTCTGAGTGGGAGGCAAGACAAGCAGGTCTAAGCAGCACAAAGGATTATATCAATAGACCTAAATTAGTCCACTTCCTTATCATCCCTTTGTCCACCCTCTTTGTTTCACAGCCAATCTGTAATGCATCAGAGTTTGCTGTAAGTTGCTTTTCTAAGCAGCTCTAGAACTCTATGGATATGCTAAGGATATAAGAATCAGTAGTGGATTGTCTTCACCACCTGCTTCATAGCCTCTGGTATTTTCCCAGTTAAAACACTCATTGTCTTATCTCTATCAAAGCAAGCATAGCACTGGATTGTAATCACTTCTTTAAACCCCACCTTTCTCTCTAGAGCAGTGGTTCTCAACCTTTCCAATGCCGCGACCCTTTAATACAATTTCTCATGTTGTGGTGACCCCCAACCATAAAATTATTTTCATTGCTACTTCATATCTATAATTTTGCTACTGTTATGAATCGTAATGTAAATATTTGTCTTTCCCGATGGTCGAGGCATTAGAAAGGTTGAGAACCACTGCTCTAGAGGAAGTAGTCTGGAACAAGAGAGGGATCACTTGTGCCTTGTTGAATACCACTCTATCCCCCAAACCTTGCAAGATACATGATGTGTAAATTCAATAATATTTGTTACCTGAATGAGAAAAGATATTCCTCTTTTAAGGTGGCCAACCACCCTGGATCAGGGGGCTTCAAGGACCTCAAACTTTCTGTGTCCAATTGGCAACAGTCCCAGGAAACCAGGATGATTAAATGGCTTACACTCTCCCTTCATTTCCAGCTTACAGACCTACCCTTTCCAGGAGTTCCCAGCCCTGGCAAGCCTATTTATATGGCTGCTTGCCTTACCCATCAGCTGAAGGAAGAGGGCAGCCTTCTAAGATGACAACACTTTGTGCCTCATTTCTGCCCAATGACAATCGTTTCTTTATTTTCCAGATTCAGAAAATGGGAAGGTGTCAGAAGGATCAGGAATGATGCCCCAATTTAAGGTATTTTCTTGAGTCTAGCCAGAGGCGGGCATGGTGCCAGGTACATGGGCACTCTAGGTGAGAAACAGCTCTTCTCCTAGCTGCCTTCATGCCCACCCTGAGGAATCATGTCTCAATATGTATGCTAAGCTATCTTGATATGACTAGCCAAAACTCAGCTCACTTCCCTTTCTTCTATCTCAGGGTTAAAGGAGATGAGGCAATGAAGCAACCTCTCTGCCCAACAATTCTGTGAGGGATGCAATAAGGGAACATGGAGCTAGCTTGATTTTTAGCGGAAATATAACCCAAGGCAATACTGGCCTTCAGGATAATAGCACATTTTCTTATGTGATGGTGAATGGATTTTATCACCAGTTTGGAACAAGTTCACCTATGGGCATACCATTCTTACTTATTTCTGAGATGCTCTTTTACAGACAACCTAGAAATATAAGTTAAAACTGAAGACAAGGGGGAAACTGGAAACAAATGTCCATCAATAATACATAAACTGTGCTATATTCTCATAATGGAATATTACAGAGCACTAACAGAGAATGAATTACTGAGACATGCAGTAAGTTGGGTTAATTTCATATTGAATGAAAGAAAACAGACATCAAAGGATTTAGATGAAGTTCAGAAACAGGTGATGATTTTCAAAAACTGTTAGAAGGCAAGGTAGTGATTACCTTGAGGGCAGGAGAGAGGTGTTAAGTTGATTGGAAAGTGAACTCTTTTCAAAGATGGAAGTGATCTATATCTGCATTTGGATGGTGGCTATATGAATCTACACAATGGGAAACATTTATTAAATTGTACATTTGCCCCCTCCCCCTTCTCAGGAGCACACCTGCACCTTTCCTTTCCCTCTCTTCTCCCTCCCCCAAACCTCAGCCAGGTGGGTTACCTTTGCCTTTCCCTCTCCTAAGCTCCAACAGCCTTTTTTTTTTTCTTGCTTCTGGAATTTGTTTTGTGAGCATATGCAGCTCAGCTAGCTCACTTCTATTACCTCTGTAACTTTCTAAATAAACTTTTTCTTAAGGTAGGCTCACTTTATGTGCTTTATATGTCTATTAAAAATTAAAACAAGACAACAAAATACAAAAGCTATGGAAGAAATACTCACTGCCACCTGATCCAGCAAGCCCTGTCATGTAACCCCTGGGAAGCCTTCTTACCTTCCTCCTCTGTAAGTGCATTCTTCTCCCTACCTGCTCTGGCTGTCAAATTAAATTAGATGAAATCAAGTGGGGTGGTTGTTCAATCTCATTTGTTAAATATATGCTCGACAAAAGCAACACTATCAGTCTCAATGAAATTAGGGTTTGTCAAACTAAGGATCTGACTTTTTCTCTTTTTAAAATAAAAAGGCAGTTTTCTGCATTTAGGACTCACTCTCAAATATCTTTATAGGCTGAAACCGGTTTGTCTCAGTGGATAGAGCATCAGCCTGTGGACTGAAAGGTCTCAGGTTCAATTCCGGTCAAGGGCATGTACCTTGGCTGCGGGCATGTACCTTGGCTGCGGGTACATCCCCAGTTGGAGGTGTGCAAGAGGCAACTGATCGATGTTTCTCTCCCATCGATGTTTCTGACGTTCTATCCCTCTCCCTTCCTCTCTGTGAAAAATCAATAAAATATATTTTAAAAAACAAACCAAAAAAACCACACAACCCCCCCCCCAAAAAAAAAACAAAAAACAAATATCTTTACAGCAGCTGTATCTCTCAGCCTATTAGTCAAGGGCAGGCACTCAGCCAGCTGTTTGCTGGATTTGATTTCCCTCCACATGATTATTTCAAAGGTCATGTATATGTTAATTTACTACCTGGTTGTTATTCAAGAGGATTTTATTACATCATTTTATGTTGATTTATTCTTTCTCCTCTTCTAGGAAATTCTGGGTTCTAAAGCAACCAATGGTGGGATAGTTCTGGGTGATTGTAAGACTTCAAAGAAATCACTGTTGTCATTTTTCAAATTTAAAACAATAAATACACGCTGGCAATATGCTTTGATTGTATAGGATTATGATTGCCAGTGTCTAGAGCTAGAAGAAGTGGTTTAAACAAAAATTGTTCATGTGAAAAACATAAAATAAGGACAGAAAGCAAGCAAGAGAGTTACCCACAGCATGCCCTGTATAAATTATTTGACAGTAGTAATGCCAAGTTGGTGAATTTCACAATGTCTAGGTCTTAATAATTTCATTTAAATTACATTTTTTCCCTGGGGGCAACCTGAAGGCTTAACTATTTTAATTCTCCACAGTTTCATTTTCTGTAGGTTCTGTGTGGTGACAGTACCCTAAAGCTAGAATAATATGGGAAGAGCTTGAAACACCAAGAAGAGAAAGAAGGAAGTTGATTGAAGGCCAAGTTAGAGAGGGGAGATGGCTTCACCAACACAGTTTGTAGAAGGGGAGGGAGGGTCCATGGAGTGGGATCCTATGCATAAGATCATCCCATAGGAGGAATTACATAAAAGGATTGGTGCTGCTGCTTCTGGGAAGAGAGTGGGGATGGGAAAGGGAAATGACAGACAACCACAAGCAGAGGAGACCTAGAGATAAGGCACGGATAAAAGCACTTCTTAGCTCTCAAAGGTATAGTTCAGTGCCTCCTTTACTTTTCAGCACCTGTATCTATGAAGCCTCTCACCCACATGTGCTCCTGGATGAGAAAAGAGTGACTCACAATCAAAATGATCAGAGAGTGATCATCACTATTCTGCTCAAACATCACATCCAGTCCACTGCCATTCAAAAATCTACTAGCTGCACAGTGGAGTCAGGAACTTCCCTGACTTACTTCTACCAGAGAGTGGAGACTTCTAATTCTGCAATCAGTGAAACAGCAAAATCATTAGAAAATACATGAGGTGTTGTGCCAGATCAACTCAGGCAAATAGAGCCCTGGGGCTAGGTTAATAGGATGTAACTTAAACAGCTTGTGTGCTTCTAAATATGCAGGGGTTGGCAAGAACCAGACAATAGGGAGTCCTTCAGAACCCAGAACACGTCTTCCCCCTCCTTCAGCCCGACCCTCATAGAGTGAGTTTATCTGTGCCCTCCAATCCCCTCCCCATACACCCTTGCTACTTCGACTGTGTCCTACTACAGCTGAAGTGTTATCGGTGTCTGCAGTGTGACACCCCGATCTGCCTAATGCCTCCAGATTGCGCAGCTCCACTGTGATAGGTTTGTGTGCTTATTCCTCCATAACTGCAAACTCAAATGCAAATCACCCAATGTTACATAGAATTCTAGCTATTGGCCCCAAACTCCACCTTCCTCCTCTGTTCCCTTTCCTAAGTTGTATGAAAAGAAAAGATTAGAAAGAAACTGGACAAACTGCTTTGTGTATTATGATTTTTCACCCCAAGAGAATTTATCTTAGAATTCTTTTAAATATGTTCACACCTACATTACAACTGCGTTTGGGGAAATAACAAACAAAAGAAAAAAAATTCATTCAGGTGTCAGGCTTTCAACAAATAAAAACTATTTTATTTTATTTTTTAAGAAAATGACTATTATAACAGAGATATTAATTTTTTCTTTTTTTCTTTTTTGCTTTGTATGTTCTAATAAGCCATTTTCCTGGGGGGTACAGAATGGCTTGGAAAACCCTTAAATAACAATGCCCACTCCCATTTTACTCCCCTATCCAAGTGGGTGTTTTAAATGATTCCATTTATGCACACTTTTCTGCAGTGTTACATCCATTGTGCACAGTACTGGGAATGGCGCTGCCAGAGAGGGAGCAATGGGACAAAGGCTGTCTGCATTCATTGCAGCTTGAATATTAAATACTGTTCATTACTGTGCCCCTTTAGGTGAGTCATTGATCTTAAACTTTTCCACAGCAAAGCTACCTGGCAGTGGCTTGGCTGAACCTCAATTGGGTGATGAAAATGATGCCATGGAATTTGCAAAATTCCCAGACAAAATTAATGTGTGTGCCGGAGAGCATTTTCTAAATTTTATTTTTCAGTAAGAGTTTATATTCAATACTAGAGGCCTGGTGGACAAAATTTGTGCAAGGGGGGGTTGTCCCTCAGCCCAGCCTGCACCCTCTCCAATCTGGGACCCCTTGAGGGATGTCCGACTGCCCGTTTAGGCCCAATCCTAGTAGGATCGGGCCTAAACAGGCAGTCGGACATCCCTCTCACAATCCAGGACTGCTGGCTCCCAACTGCTCATGTGCCTTCCAGCCTGATCACCCCCTAACCACTCCTCTGCCAGCCTGATTGATGCCTCACTGCTCCCCTGTCAGCCTGATTGCTCCTAACTGCCCTCCCCTGCAGGCCTAGTCCCCCCTCCCAACTTCTCTCCATGCAGGCCTGGATCCCCCTGCCCCCCACAACTGCCCTTCCCTGAAGGTCCGTTTTCCCCCAACTTCCCTCCACTGCTGGCCTGATCACTCCTAACTGCCCTCCCCTGCAGGTTTGATCACCCCCAACTGCCCTCCCTTGCAGACTTGGTCCCCCCTCCTAGCCATCTTGTAGCAGCCATCTTGTGTACACATGGGGGCAGGATCTTTGACCACATATAGGCAGCCATCTTGTGTGTTGGAGTGATGGTCAATTTGCATATTACTCTTTAATTAGATAGGATAGAGGCCTGGTGCACATCTTGAGGCCAGCTGGTTTGCCCTGAAGGGTGTCCTGGATCAGGGTGGGAGTTCCCTTAGGGTGTGGGGTGGCCTGGGCAAGGGGCCTGTGGTGGTTTGCAGGCTGGCCATGCCTCCTGGTGACCCAAGCGGTGGCCCTGGTATCTGGGATTTATTTATCTTAATAATTGAAACTTTGTAGCCTTGAGTAGAGTCCACGGTCAGCCAGGGTGTGTGGGAAGCTTGGGTTCCTCCATTGCTGGGAAACCCAAGCCTCCTGCTTGCTCCATGGCCACAGCCATCTTGGTTGGATTAATTTGCATACTCACTCCTGATTGACTCATGGGCATGGCTTGTGGGTGTAGCAGAGTTATGGTCAATTTGCATATTATTCTTTTATTAGGATTATTTTGTATTTGTTTTAACTGTACAGCATATTGGTTAGATAATCATATACTTCACAAAGTGTTCCCTCTGATATTTCAAGTACCCACCTGGCACCATACACTATTATTGACTGTACTAATGGCCTGGTGCATGAAATTCACCACAATAAAAGGATATTAATTAGAGGAAATAATTTTATATTGCTATTTGCTCTTTATAATAGAAGTATCAGAGACTAAAGAAAATTAGTAAAATGTTTATGAAAACCTTCCTCCTGTCAGAGTCTGGGGCGCACCACGGGGCACAGAGTCAAGTCCCCACTCACGTGAGACCCTGACCCAGCCACGCGCCCCCCCCCCCACATTGGGGTAGATCCAGACCCTGCCAGTCCCACTCTTGTCAAGCCACCCAGGGCACAGTGTGTCCTCAGGTCCCCTGGCCCAGCACCAGGATAGGGGGCATGGCCTGAGGTCCCCCATCAAGCCCCACCAGGTAGAAGAGCACAGCCTCAAGTCCTCCAGCCAATCACCTGGAGGGAGGCGCTGGCACAGGGGCACAGGCTCAGGTCCCCTGTGAAACTCCACTGGTTGGGGGGCACAGCCTGAGGTCCCCTGTCAAACCCAGCCAGGCAGGAGGGGCACAGCCTCAGGACCCCTGGCCTGGTGCTGGGGCAGAGGGTATCTATCGTCTGAGGGCCCCCAGCCTGGTGCTGGGTTGGGGGTGCGGCTTGAGGTCCCCTGTCAAACCCTGCCAGGTGGGGGCACAGCCTGAGATCCCCTATCAAGCCCTGGCAGGTGGAGAGAACAGTCTGAGGTCCCCTAACCCAGCAACAGGATGGGAAGCACAACTTGAAGTCCCCTGTCAAGCCCTGCTGTGTTGGGAGTGTGGCCTGCACTCCCCTGTCAAGCCGCACCAGGTGGGAGGCACGGCCTGAGGTCCCTCAGCCTGGAGCTGGGGTGGGGGGAGCAGCCTGAGGTACCCTAGCCCAGCACCAGGGCTGGAAGCACACCTTGAGGTTCTGTCAAGCCCTGCCAGGTGGGGGCGTGGCCTGTGGTCCCGTCAAGCCCCTCTGGATTGGGAGAGGGTGTAGGCCTCCCTTCCCTCCTGCTGTGGCCACGCCCCCCCGCCGGCCTCCCAGCAAGCCGCCAGGGCAGGTATGCATAGGGAAGGCTGGGCCAGGATAATTGGGAGGGGGTGATGGGAGCCAGCATCCTGGGTGAGCTGGGCCTCACAGCCTCTCTGCTTCAGCTCCCAGCACCCCGGACCTAAGGAGTAGTGCTTTCACAGGGGCCTGGCAGGCACTGGATATGGCGATGCCTTAAAAACAGAAGAAGCCCCCTTTAACTCTGGCTGGAAGTGTGTTGGGAACTTATGGTCGGGGGAAGCAGCCCAACATCAGGGCTGAAATAAGACCTCGGGTAGCCTCCGGAGGGGGCAAACCAACAGTAAAGGCATCTTTGAAACAAAGACATTTGAACGTACAGTGGATATTGGGTGATATTAAGGAATTACCTTAACTTTTCAAGGTGTGACAATGGCTGAATATTTACTTATTTTTTAAAGATACTCATCAGAGGATATTTAAGTGGGAAACAACTTTCTTTGAAAGTTTGGTGCTGTCCTGGCCAAGCCCTCCCCGCACCACGGACGCCTCAAGGACTGAGCCTCTCCCGCTGGCTCGCTAGGCCCTGGAAAACACCCTGTGCAGAGGCGTGGTCCCTGCTTCGTTCCCGCCTGCCCCGGTGTGAAGCGAAGTGTTCCCCGCAGGCGTGAGCACTTGAGGCACCGGCATGGTGAAGGGAAGTGTTTACTCGCATCCAGGCAAGCTGTGGCCACGCCCCAGTCACGCCCCCCGCTCCTGATTGGCTGGTAGCATAGACAATCAGGAGCCAAAGTACAGTCACATTTGCATGTTACTCTTTTATTAGATAGGATTCCCTATGCTATACTTTCAATACATCCCCATGACTATTTTGTAACCTCCAATCTGTACTTCTCAATACCTTTACCTTTTTCACCCAGTCTCCCAATGCCCCTCCCTTCTGGCAACCATTAGTCTGTTCTCTGTTATTTATGAGTCTGTTTTTATTTTGTTTGTTCTTTTTTTCTCTCTTTAAATTCCACATATAGGTGAAACCATATGGTATTTGTTTTCGGCTTATAGTAATATGCAAGTAGTAATATTTTTCTTTTTTATGGCTAATATTCCATTGTATTATGTATCACATCTTTTTAAATCTATTGATGGGCACTTAGGTCTCTTCTACATCTTGGCATTATTAACAGTGCTTCAATGAACCTAAAGGTGCATATATCCTTTTGAACTAGTGTTTTCAGTTACCCAGAGATTTTTTTTCTTAGAAAGGTGCCAAAGAAGACCTCAAGACAAAGACTCAAGTGTGGACATTTTTTTAGGAGGAGGTTTCAGATTGGTCTGGTTTGGGGGTGGAGGTGGGATGTGAACCTGGAATGGTAGGCAGACATCCTAAGGTGCTTTAAAGAACAGTTGGCTTCTGTGGGCAGTCAGAAATCACTTCCTCTTGGAGTTTACCTCTGAGCTATCCCAACTTGGGGTCGGATGGGGAAAAACACTGGGATCTATATTCTAATTATATTGTTGTATTGCCTGGGGGCTGCCCTGGGGACACTAACTCCAGCACTTCTTTATTAGATAGAAGATAAAATAGTGGTTAGGTAATCATATAGTTCACTAAGTGTCCCCTCTAATGTTTCAGGACTTAAATATTGCAGGCCTGGTCTTCCCAACTGCCCTAATTGGGATCTAATGCCAAGATTTTCTCATTGGAAGCCCCTATAGTACAGGGCATTATATATGCCAGTGATGGAGTAAGTTGGTCCAGTTTGCCCAACACTGATCTAAGCATTCTACCATGGCTAGCACAGAAGTCTTGTTATCAAGAGCTGCAGGGAGTAGCAGTGAGCTCACAGGTAGGTGGGGTGAGTTCCAGGGACATAGGGACTGGATTCTATAGAGAGGGCATCAAGGGTTTGGGTGCTGCAAACATCAAAATATCTGAAAACAACCACTGTGCAGGTACAGGCCTGGTCATTCCTCTTCATTGTCTGAAA
Source organism: Antrozous pallidus (assembly GCA_027563665.1). NCBI lineage: Eukaryota > Metazoa > Chordata > Mammalia > Chiroptera > Vespertilionidae > Antrozous > Antrozous pallidus. The sequence continues at coordinate 135,039,072 of CM050509.1, read as the reverse complement.
TCCCTCCTAGAGACTGGAGTCAGGTAATAGGCTGTGCTTCTTCAAAGTAAATTTGGCATCTATCAGAGTTGTTTGAAGCCAGCCCTATAGGGGCTTCCAATGATAAAATCTTGGCATTATATCCCAAATGACAGCCCACAGAGACTGCAGCAGCCAGTAGCCCTTCCCAGTAAGCCCCCAAGGAGTAATTGTTATACTGGGAACCCTGGTGCCATAAATATTGTAATCCTCATAGATGATGTCTATTTCACAGCAGAGCTCTGAGTCCCAGAGAGCTTGCTGCTATGCCACATGTGATAATCTCTTCTCTCAAAGGCAGAGATGTAGTCAGATTCAAGACAAACCACATGCAGGTCAATTGCTTCATCCTCCTTGGGAAACCAGATGGAGTAAGTTGGTGGTTTTGTTGTTATTTGATTTTTGTAAGCTCTATCTTTGTCAAATGCTATCACAGGCAACACTAAAACAGATATATTATATGGCCACCAAGATCCATGCTCAAGAATGTTCCTAGCAGCTATATTTGCAATAGCCCCAGACTGGAATCCACCCTGATGTCCCAGAGCAGGAGAACAGATAAACAAACTCAGATACATCCATACAAAAAATACTATACTGCAATAAAAAAACATGAACTGCTGATACATGGAGCAACATGGATGGATCTTTTAAAAAATATATATTTTATTGATTTCAGAGAGAAAGGGAGAGAGAGAGAGAGCTAGGAACATCAATGATGAGAGAGAATCATTGATCGATTGCCTCTTGCACACCACACAAGCCTGCAACCTGAGCATATGCCCTGACTGGGAATCAAACTGGTGACCTCCTGATTCCTAGGTCAACACTGAACTGCTGAGCCACACCTGGCTGAGAAACATGGGTGGATCTTAAAAGCACTGTGTAAGTGAAAGCAGCTATCTCTATGAAATTCTAGAAGGGACAAAATTAATCTATGGAGACAGCAGAATTTTAGTTGTCTGGGGGTTTGTTGACTGGAAAAGGGCTCAAGGGAGCTTTTGGGGGTGCTGGAAATTGATTCTATTTTGATATGAGGGGTGGTTACATGGGTGTGTATACATGTAAAAATCCATCATCACTTAAGAATTATGAACTCCATGCACTTAACTGCATATATGTATATGTGTGTGTATGTATGTATACACACACACACGCACACACACACAAATATATATACATATATATGTATATATATATACATATATATGTATATATATATACACATATGAGAGAGAGAGTAATATGCAAATTAGCTGGGATGCCTTAAGGCAGTGGTTCTCAACCTTTTTAATGCTGAAACCCTTTAATACAGTTCTTCACATTGTGGTGAGCCCCAACCATAAAATTATTTTCATTGCTACTCCATAACTGTAATTCTGTTATTATTATAATGTAAATATCTGTCTTAGGTGACCCTGCTAGCAGTTTTCAACCCACCGGTTGAGAACTGCTACTGTAGAGCTTAAGACCATCGGAAAACAGACATTTACATTACGATCATTAACAGTAGCAAAATTACAATTATGAAGTAGCCACGAAAATAATTTTATGGTTGGGGGCCACCACAACATGAGGAATTGTATTAATGGATTGAGGCATTAGAAAGGTTGAGAACCACTGCCTTAAGTCCTCACAACCGGCTCAGGAGGAGGCTAAATCACGACTGGCTCAGGACCACACCACTGGTTGGTGGCAGCAGCGGCAGCAGCGAAGTAGCCCAGGTCCTGGGTACCAGAGGGAACCCGGTGCCGGCAGCTAGGAGAAGGAAGGCCTATTTTTGCACATATCTTCATGCATTGGGCCTCTAGTTGTTATATATAACTCAACAAAAAGGTAAACCAGAATGATATTTTTAAAAGAATAATAAAACAAAATGAGACAGCTCTAGATAACACTGCTCCCCTCTCTCTATATCTGCGAGGTAATACTATGAAGAGCAGAGACATAAGTGCTTCCCTAAATCTAGGCTTCCTGAGAGAGAAAATTATCAAAATTATCCTGAGTGAGGCTGGCATTTTTTGCCGCAGGAAACAGGGAAGACAGGAGTAGCATGGGACCTTTGTTAGGCCACATGAGTATCTCGGTGGATTTAATTGGTGTTCCCTCAAACATATCCACACAGAGTACACTTACACTCTACCAGTATGACACAACACACATCCTCATACAGTCATACATACACACGGACCACTGCACGCATTCACTACATACTACACATAAGCATCACATTCACATACAAAACCACATCACACAGATACACACACAAACACAGGAGATGTTCATCACACACACATACACACACACACACACACACACACACACACACACACACACGGGGCAGCCCTTCATGCAGATTCAGCTCTTAGTGCTCCAGCACTGTCTGGGTTATTATCTTCCTCCTGCTGCTAACCACAGCCACTGTCATCATCATTATCATCATCGCCATCATTCCAGGAACGTCCCTCATGGATAGAATGTCTCACAGAGCACACAGCTGTGCCCACAGACATTGACATCTGCCTTAAGTTACTTGTTCACCCCGGAAGCTGCCCAGGCACATCAAATTTATGCCTGGTTCTGAGGAGTGAATGTCCTGCAACTTTCAGCTCAGTCCCAGCAAGAATCCTGCGGCAATGGCTGTACACCCTCCTTCTCACTTTCTTTATAGCCTACTGCCCACTTCCCCCTCCTCTGAAAGGAAGCCTTGCTGCACTTCTTAGTGAGGGACAACATCTTTCCTTGAGTTCAGATCAGCCCTGGTCTTCCAGACAAAACGAATCTCATTACCATAAGGCTGCAGAGAAACCAGCCAACAGCATGAAGGTGCCCTCTCATCCTGTTGGGATGCCAGTGCCTCCTCACTGTTAATCTTTGCCATGGATTTAGAGCATAAATGTGTCATTCCAATAACCTAGAAACCCTTTATTCCACTGTTCTTTGTCATCTTAACTTGAAGAACTAAGCCCATTCAGTCCGTTTCACTATATAATGGCTATCTGTATCTTCTATCATACTAATAAAAGGGTAATATGCAAATTGGTCAGGACACCCTCACAGTAATGACTGAGCAGCAGGCTGCATGGGGCGACCAGGCTGGAAGGGGGGTTAGTGAGGGATGACCAAACAACTGAACAGCACACTGCATGGAGTGACCAGGCCAGCAGGGGGGCCCGTTGGGGGCAAAAAGGCTGGCAGGGGGCAATTGGGGGCAACCAGACTGGCAGGGGGGGTACAGTTGAGGGTGACCAGGCTGTTGGGAGGGCTATTGGGGGGTGTTAAGGGGTGATCAGGTTGGTAGGGGTGTCAGTTAGGGGTGATCAGGAAGGTAGGCAGATGACCAGTTAGGATCCAGTGGTCCCAGATTGTAAGTGGGATGTCTGACTGCCGGTTTAGGCCCAATTCCTGGGATTAGGCCTAAACCAGCAGTTGTACATCCCCTGAGGAGTGTAGGCTAAGCTGAGGGGACTGCCCCATGCATAAATTTTGTGCACCAGGCCTCTAGTAATCTACAAAAATAGGTCTCCACATGTGGGAGACAGTGAAGTATGTCAGTGTCCTCATAATGTTCCTCTTAGGATTCTACCCTAAAAGGAGAGGCAGAAACACAGTTGTCACAGCTCTGTTGTGTTATAAAGTTTGAGAACAGTCAAAACGATAACCAAGGGGGGGGGCTGGTTAATTATTGCAGATCATTACATAGACTATTACTAGTAATTGCAAAGGATGACCCAGATTGGTATTTCCTGACATGGAAATTATGCCTTAGAAAATTATTTAAGGGGAAAATAACGGAAAAAATCATGTGTCAGGAGATAATACAGATTTTATATACACAAAATGAACTAATTTTGTTGAATGTGTGTATATATTAAGAGCTTGTATCAGTTTTCTCTAATAAGATTGCAGACAGTTGTTCCTTTCTTTGTTCTGGATGTTTATCATGTTTTTTATTTTTTAATGTGCTATTTTTTCCAGTAAGAAATACAAGATGAGAGACTAAAATATCTTTTTCTAAGGGTGCATCACTGATTCCCCATCCATTCTTTTTAAAGTCCTGGGTTACACATACTAAGAGGCAGCTGGACCTTGAAGCCAAGCAGACTTGGATGAATAGTGGGTCCAGCATTTTCTAGCTGTGACTTTACTTTGTTCAACCTTCTTTTCTTTCATTATCAACAAGACTCATTGAGAGACTACTCAATGCCACTCTCTGTGCCAATTCTGGAGGCCATGATGGCGGGCAAGACAGTCACCCCCTTCCCACTTGACGTAGTATCTACAGCTGTAAAATGAGATAACTTTGCAGGCTGACTGAAGGGATTATTATTAACATAAACAATTTCTGGCACATAAAAGGGCTTTGAAAATTTTCAGGTACTTTTGTGAACACCAGAGGATTATGATTTAGTTAAGGTAGGATAGGCTGCCTAAGAAATCATACTTATTTTTTTAATATAAATTACACTTGTAATGGCTCACTAATGGAAGCTTATTTCTTGTTTATGTAACAGTCTAGGGTGGGGGCTCCAGACCAGGTATTTTTTTTAATATTTTTTTTATTTATTTCAGAGAAGAAGGGACAGGGAGAGAGAGAATTATCAGTGACGAGAATCATCAATTGGCTGCCTTCTGCATGCCCCCTACTGGGGATCGAGCCCACAACCCAAGCATGTGCCCTTGACCAAAATTAAATCCAGGACCCTTCAGCCCACAGGCCAAACCAGCTAGGGCCAACCCAGGCACTTTCATGCAAAGATCCTCCTCAGGCACAGGAGGCTCTGTCACATTACACGGCTGCCCTGGGGCTTTGTCCCATCCCAGAAAGCCAGTGGATGAGAAAAAAAGCATGGAGGAAAACCTGGAAAGCTTTTTTGATTGGATCAGAGCTATACACTGCATTCCACTCACATTCTATTGGTCAGAATTCAGTCACAAGGACTGCAAGGGAGGCTGGTAAATGTAGGCTGGATGGTTCTTGGGAAGATGAACAAAACAGGTTTGAGGAACTAACAGCAATTACTGCCATAGTGAAGTAGAGGAAGAAACACACACCCCAGAGACTATGTTTGTGTATTTATTTGTGTCCAATTTGCAAAAAGCCAAAGCTCTGGGAAGTTCTAAAGCTCTTCTTTGCTGAACTTTCAGTTTTCTGCAAGAATGCAACCTCTCTCTCTCTCTCTCTCTTTTTTTTTATTAAGGCTGTCTTGCAACCCTCTGAGATACTACCAAAAAATACCAGCCCCCAGCTCTTTCACAAGATTTGAGATGCTGTCAAAAATAAATGCCAACTCATCAGATTCTGTGTGAAAGAATCTGTGCCAACACACATATAACTTATACTAAAAGTTGCAGACAGAAACTTTACTGTGCATACACTGTCACTCCTCCTCTTCTAAAGAGCCTTATATGCTAGCCAATAAATCCGTGAACTTAATCATATGAACTAAGAGGAAATATTACTTTTTTCCTTAAGCAGGTGCTTTGTAGAACCAACACTTGTATGTCTGTTAGAAGCTTACATTACAGAGTCAGAGTGTTAGAAATTAAATTCTATAGTCTAGTTTGCTTTTGTCATCTAGGAGATTGCAGGAAGCCCACAGATATGGTTGAGATAAGGCAAGATGTGTCCAACATGATGTTATTCATTCATCCCCTCATTCATTCATTCAATAAGTAGATATTGAGTGATTCCTCAATTACAGTGGTTCCCATGTTGAGAACTGCCTAAATGATAATCAAGAGGCAGCTGGACCTTAAAGCCAGGCAGACCTTGAGGATCTCAAGATGGGAGGCCCATTCACTGTCGAGTGAGGGAGTCAGCTACTGAACACACCATTACAATGCAGTGGAAGTGCAGATTATTAGAAAGGCCACTGATTGTTTCCATTTCTGATTTAATTGACACAGAAGCATAAAGTAACTCATCAGAAAGTCTCCTACACTCATTAGATCAATCAACTGGAAATGCAAAGAGAAAGGCTACACTCTGGATCCCAAGGGCCTTTACTTATGCTGCCATTGGAAAGAGAAGCGGGAATAAAACTAGTAGCTACAGATTTTGGATTTCTCCTGTGTAACAGGCATTGTACATACTTGTCATTCATCTTGCTAGGCAGGTATCACCACTGCCTATTTTACAGACGGCATTTCTGAGGTCCAGAGAAATTAAGATACTTGCCCCATTATGTAGTAATCTGCAGGCCTGGGAATCTGGTCTGTTTGCGTTCAAAGACTGGGCACATTTCACTGCCACTGCTCACTGCCTCCCCACATGGAAGATCAGAGGAAAGCAGATCCAGCAGACAGTGGTGAGACCTGCAGCTTACTCAGATTGCTCAGGAGCAGCAGCACCGGAAGGGAGAAAGAGGTTGGCCTCAGAAGTCAGTGCTTACTTCCTGGAAGCAATGTGAGTATGGACTATCACCACTTGCTCATCTATTCAACAGCAATGGCTAGGTTCCAGGCACTGGTCTAGGTGCTGGTGATATGGCAGTGAGCAAGATGGGGTAGGAGAGCAGAATGGGGAGTAAATATGCTCCCAGTTTTTGTCACACAAAGGAAGTAACAAAATATATATCTTTTCATTCTTTTAAAAAAATAAAAAAACGTCTTTTAAATATTCCTTTTATTGACTGTTTTACAGAAAGAAAGGAAGGGAGTGAAGATAGAAACACTGATGATGGAGAAACACATATCAGCTACCTCATGTACACCCCCCACTGGGTATCAAACCCATAACCATGCTCTGACCTGGAATTGAACCAGCAACCTCTACGTTGCATGAGGTGATGCTCAATACACTGAGCCATGCCAGCTAGGCCCTTTTCATTCTTGATATGTTGATAATTAGAGAAATGTATGTTAGAAATTTAGGGGGTGTTCAATTTAAGCACAATACATTCCATTGTAGAATATACTTTCCAAATCTGGAGAAGATAAAGGATCTATGTATAGAAAAAAAAACTCTTAAGGACATCCGATAGTGGTGATCTTTGGGTGGTAAGCCTGCAAATAATATTTATTTCCTTATTATTGCTTTGCTATATTTGTAAATTTCTAAAATAAGTATGTATTGCTTTTATAATCAGAGAAACAAAATTTACTAAAATGTTAAAGATACCAAAGCTCCAAAGAACCAAGATCTTCCCCTCCTGACATTTAGGCATTAACTGACAAGTCCGCCAGACAGAGTGATGGCTAGTTCCTCTAGTCATGCCGAGTGATATCTTATTTCAGCACAGTGCCTGATTATTTCAGAATTCACTCACAAGAGTAGCCACAGGAGGAAATATACACTCATCACTGGGATATTAGGGACTGAATCCTGAAGCTTAATTTTTCATTAGGGCATTGTGCCATTTTTCAATTAAGACAGGTTCATCTTTTTTTCTTTTTTAAGTGCTGATGTGTAAAACCTCATTTCCTTCCTTAGCACACTGGCCCAAGGATTTTATTTTTAATTGATTTCCACGTGATCCTAAGAGTGACAGAGAAACTAGGCTGGTAAACTGTGTTGCCACAGTGTTCCTGGTGCTGGAAAGGAAACACAGCAATGTGAGAACAATGCTTTGGAAAATCTGTAAAACCCAGTGGAACACGCCTAACGCTTGTATGAAAGGGCAGGCATTACTCACAGCAGCCTCGACAGTGAGAATGGAGACTAAAAAGCACGTCCAGCCCTTCAGCTATGAATGTGCCTAGATGAGTTGGCCAGGTCTCGTTTAGAAGCCAAGGGAAAAATGGTCTAATAACATTATTGATATAGTGGATGTAGTGCATTATATTTTTATGAAAATTATTTTATGTATTTTTTAATAAAAGAAGATTGCCACTTCCCCCTCCCCACCAAATATAAACCTAGAAATACCCTCACTCAGATGAACAGGGTCTGTGAGGGGTTTAGGGTTCTTAGCATAAGATTCTGTTTCCTGCTGGAAATATTCTTTCAGAAAAGTAGAAGTGACAGAAGGACCACAGGAAACAGCTGTGTGTACAAACAGGCCATCTTACTAGAAATAAAAATGCATTATGCATCATAAAGTTCTAAATATTTTTATTAACACAGCTTGTTCACCAAGATCTGAGAAATAAGGTTCTCTAAGAATCCCCTGTCAAATGCTTTCTTCAATATTTTATTTTATTCTCAGGTAGCTCTGAAATCTTATCTTAGATTTTAGCAATGAGTTTTCTATTAAAAGTTATTTCTTTTCCATCTCAGGCTGAGCAAAGCTCTGAGCCAAGGGGGTTAGAGAATTTGTTTCATAAAACTGACAGCTTGGCGAGCATTCAATCACTCGGCACTACACAGCTCAGGAGAACAAATAAGCCTTTTTCTGATGCTGCTCCAGACACATTACGATGTATGTTCCATAGCTTTATTCCCGCATTCGTCCTGTGTGCCTCCTGCAGCAACATGGAAAAGGGGCAGAAAGCACATCAAAAATTACGATAAAACAGCGGAGAAAGTGATATTAATCAATAATGCTCTCATTTGGAAGTTCTGGGGAAATGAGCACGTTGGATATTGTTTTAGGTGGTGGTATCCAGCCTTCCTTTCCAGAAGGCCAATACTTTCAGGGGACTCTCTGCCATTGTGTTGCTCTGTCTTCAATGCTTCCAGACGCGTGTGTTTGCAAGATCCAGCAAATGCTTTAATAGAGCAGATAAGGCCACCCTGGTGGCTGCTTTTGGCAGGGGTGGTGCCTAGGGCAGGCTACTGGCTCACAGTCTGGGCATCCTTCTGGGCAGCAGAGACCAGCTTTCTCCAAACCCTGCACCAGCAGAAATGTCCTGTTTAACAGGCCTAACTCAGAGCAGCCAGAGAAAGGAAACCATTACAAAATAAATCTCTGCCTAACTCCCTAAAAAAATTACAAGTCCTTTTAATTACAGGGGGGGCGAGGGGGACTACTCATACACAAAGCTACCACTGAAACATTCTTGTGCGAGGCGCAACGAATCCATGCTATTGGAAGATAGTGGTTACTGTTGGTGAGGGGTGAGAAAGAGGGTATGAGCAGGGGGACTGGTGTGTCCCCTGTCTCCATCAGGTGACATGAGTGTGCTGTTTGTGATTTTTTTCTCAAACTGTACACTTAATAATACGTGCACTTTTCTGTATGTGTGTTAGGAATTTAGATGAAAATCCGAAAATAAAAATCTGTGATGAGTAATTTTTAGGATTTCTCCCATCTATATAGCTGGCTTCAAAAAATCAAACATTATCAAGAAAAGAATAAAACCATATCTGCCCACTGCTTAAAACTTCTGACCTACCTATTGAAAGTGTATGTGAAATACAAAGCCTTTTTAAAATGATAGTATTATTACTTAGGCTTTTACCCACCATGCCCTTTATGCTTGGGAAAGAATCTATTATAGGCAATTTTGCTATAACTAATAACTATTCCTCATAACATGATGCAGATGGGCGCGGAGAACTGACAAAGATAATTTTCACTCTCGGACTCATGGTAGGAGTCGAAGGCTCTTTCCAATGTCCCAAGTCCTAATTTGGGGTCTTTCTTGCTCTTTCACTATCTGAGCCATATGGCCAGAGGAATTTCATTGTTCCTTTTTTCACATCTTCCTCTATTTTTCCGTTTCATTTTTTTTTATTTCCCTGCACAGAACTCCTCCTTATTCCTGCTGCCGCACAAGAATATAGTCTGACGCTGTTTCCTGTCACTGGTGTCAGTGGTATTTGATCAGTGTGTCAACTCACCCTCCATTTGTCTTTGCATTTCTGAAGGTTTGTGCCAGGCCAGGCCTTCACAGGAAAAATCTGTTTAGTTTACTTGCTATTCCAGGGCTCCTCTGTCCTACCATTTACAACATGCTGCCTGATTACTTACTGAGGTTTATTTTGAAAGAGAAATAGTTGAGGCAGGGGTGGGGAAGGGAAGCTTTTGACGACAAAAAGTTGTCATTTGGTCTCAAAGAATTATGAATAATGGAGGATTAGGGTTGCTTTGCAAGTTAAGATCTGAATGGACGACTGCTACAAATGATTCTGCATTTTGCTACTCTAACCATGGTTTCCAGGATGTAGGAACACATCGTGTAAAGAAACTGTTTTGCTTACCTAAGACCCAGTTTAAAATATTCCCATGCCTCATTAAGGGCTTGCAGGTTCCAGATGCCAGCAGGTGACTCCCCCAGATGAGCAGGGGGAAAGCAGAATGGAGTCCTCAGGTCCTTATTTTAAGAAAAGCAGGTCATTCAGACCCAGAGAAGCTGTCTGAAAGGGCTTGGGTATGTTCTTTCTCTTTCCATTCCAAAGCTCCCTTTCTGCTTTGCAGTAGTATCACTGTACTGAGTTCCCAGGGTGAACTGAGTGAGGCTCCACTGTTTTGGCCCCGACCAGCTTAGCTGTCCATGTTGTGACACTTCTCATGACAGTGGGGTGACATTTCTCATCCCAGTTTGCCCATGACTGCTTGGGTTTTAAAGCTGAAAGTCCCATGTCCCAGGGTAACACATCCCCAATCCCAGGCAAACCAGGACAATTGGTTACTCTAGTGCCATGGTCAGCAAACTGTGGCTCGCGAGCCACATGCGGCTCTTTGGCCCCTTGAGTGTTGCTCTTCTACAAAATACCATGGCCTAAGAGAGTCTATTTTGAAGAAGTGGCATTAGAAGAAGGTTAAATTTTAAAAAATTGTCTCTTTCTCTTGCCGAGACCGGTTTGGCTCAGTGGATAGAGCGTCGGACTGCGGACTGAAGGGTCCCGGGTTCGATTCCGGCAAGGGCATGTACCTTGGCTGCGGGCACATCTCCGGTAGGGGGCGTGCAAGAGGCAGCTGATCGATGTCTCTCATCAATGTTTCTGACTTTCTATCCCTCTCCCTTCCGCTCTGTAAAACATCAATAAAATATATTTAAAAAAATTTGTCTCTCAAAAGAAATTTCAATCATTGTGCTGTTGATAGTTGGCTCTGTTGACTAATGAGTTTGCCGACCACTGCCCTAGTGGCAGGCCACCAGCGAAACCTCTTTCATCCAGCTGGGCCGAGTTAAGGCTTGAAGCAATAGTATTACTCTATGCACCTGCTGCTTACAAATTCAGACCTATTTAAAGCATATGAATTTGGAAAATGTATTTAAAGCTGCTGACTGAAGGTGCTCCTGGCTATTGACTATGTCTGTCAGGACCCTCCCACTCCCCATTTTCGGGCCCATTCATTGTTTTCATCACACTCTCTTCATAAATTGGAGCTCAGATGATTACATGGGCAGCGTCAAGATTTTCTGACCACTCACCTAGTTTGGGTCTGCCCCAACCCTGGCTGCAAAGGGAAATTGGGGCGCAGGTATCCAAAACACCCGCCCCATCCTTAGAGTGTTGTCATAATTTACTCAACCAGCCATTATCAAGTCCTACAGAATCAGTTTCCTCAATACTTCCAGAATTCAATCACTCGCCTCCCTATCCACAGCCACTATACTGCTTCAGTTCAAGTTCATTGCTCTTGCTGAATTATTGCAACAAAGCCTGTTTTAGTCTTCCTTCCTTCCTACCCCAGTTCATTCTCCACTAGGGGGGAAAACAAACACATAAAGCAGATAATGGCACTGGCCTCAGGATAAAGTCCAAGTTCTTTATCAAGGCTTAATAGCTATTTCTAAACATTACTGTAGGTTTAAGTGAGAGCACATATATTAAATTCCTGGCCAGGTGATTTAGCTCTATTATGAATTTGGAAAACTTGCAGTGCTTCATCCCATCCACAGAAGTTATAAAAAGGGTAGAGCATTTGCCATTGACAACTACAGAGAGAGATGGCAAGTGACAGATTTGAAGAAAGAGAAGAAGTATCCCACACAGATGAAGGATGAAGAGCTTAGTGTCCAAATATCTGAGATTGAGCTGAACGTGCATCAGGTTGATTATAGGAAAGGTGGTCTCATTCCCTGATAACTGGTGGTGACAGAGACAAGAGGGACAGGGCTGGGGCTCCACTGGTGTACTCAAGATTTGCTGAGCTCTATTGTGGATGGCTGACACAGAGATAAGTAGAAAGATGGAAGTACTCAAAGCATTTCATTGCTGATTAATTGGGAGAGAACCCAGTAAAAACAGGAATGAGGCCTGAAGTTAATGCTTTTGAAGACTTGCTTTTAGAAACAGACAAACTGGGGAAATTTTGTGTTTTTGTACATTTTTATTAAACATATTATATTATAAGCATCTAAGTGCTACAGAACACACTGCCAGGGGCCCAGGAGGGCTAGGTTGCTATAGACGATCAAAATGAACCTTAGAAAGTGTTGTCTGGCTCAGGCGAATGAATGCTGATGTGACACCAAGCCACACACACACACACAAAAAGACACATAATTCCCACTCTCAAAAAACAAAAGAAAAGTAACAAAGAGAGAGAGAAAACAAAACGGCATGGGTTCTGTGGGAGAAAACAGGTTTGTGTACACTTAAGAAAAAAAATGATTCCACATTAATCTTTTTATTTTACAAATATTCATAAAACAACCTAATAGCTGCTTTCATGAGTAACCTCAGCTACTTGTTAACACCTGCATTAAAAAAACAAACAAAAAAGCAATAACAACATTTTCATCATTGATGAAAGCTAGATCAAAAGTCAATGTAGCCAACAGGACAATTCCCTTTCCAAATCCTTCCCCCCTTGATATTCACACCCCTTTGCCTCTAATCCTGTCTCAGGACATCTGGCCCTTGCTCTCCAAATGGACAAAGGCTTTAATTAGGGTGAAGACACACGGTTGCGGGGGGTTGGGGGGGAAGACCCGCCTTCCTTATCTGTCTGCCTCATCAGCTTCACTTTTTTCCCCCCTTTCTTAGTTAATTTTTCTGCCATAATTTAATTGCAGAGAACAGCAGATCAGACAACAAATGGGCCTCTCTGTCTTGGCTTGTCCTACGTGACCAGGGTGGTCAGGCCATTCTTAGAGATCATGCCTCCTCCTTCACCCTGCCCAGCTCTCTAGCCCCTCTCAAGGCAACCCAAATTAAAATGAAGTAATTCCAGAACAATTGTCAAGGGAGTGATCAAACCTAACTGAGGCCCAAATAAAAGTGGAACTATCCAGGTCCTCAGGACAGTAGCAGAAAGGAAGCTTCTCCCAGCTTTTGTAAGCCAGTGATCACTGCTCTATGTACCAGGAGGTAAAAGCTGAACCCCAGACCACACTACTTGAATATGAAGGAATTAGTCCTTAAGCCCTGGTAGATTAGCAGTTAAGCAAAGATCCTAGTACCAGCAACACCAGCAGCACCTGGGAATTGTTAAAATGCCAATTCTTGGGCCCCACTCTAGACCTGCTCTGGAGGTGGGTTGCAGGAATCTGTATTTTAAAGTGCACACTGAAAGCTTGAGAACCACGGGTTTACAGGCCTTTGAGAAGTGGAGAAGCTGCTTGGGCTCGGAGAGAGGATGAGAGATGCCAAAGCTGATAGGTGTTATAGGAGAGGTGCATATAAAGCAAGGATCAGAGGGACAGAATGGCACAGGGAAACAAGCATGTTCTAGAGCTGTGTTCTTTAATATGGTACTAGTAACATGTGGTAATTTACATTTAAAACTTAAAAACAAATGTTGCATAATCTCACTTAAATGTGAAATTTTTAAAAAAGCCAAACTCATAGTAACAGAAAGTGGAAGGGGGATTACCAGAGACTTGGATGTGGGAAAAGGGGGAATTTTTTAAAAAAGAAAGAGCCGAAACCAGTTTGGCTCAGTGGATAGAGTGTCGGCCTGTGGACTGAAGGGTCCCAAGTTCGATTCCAGTCAAGAGAATGTACCTTGGTTGCAGGCACATCCCCAGTAGGGGGTGTGCAGGAGTCAGCTGATCGATGTTTCTAACTGTCTATCCCTCTCCCTTCCTCTCTGTAAAAAATCAATAATATATATTTTTTTTTAAAAAGAAAAAAATAAAGTAATGGTGGTTGCCTGGGACTGAGGGGAGGGGGGTCATAGTTATTGTTCAATATGGACAGAGCATCAGTTTACAAGATGAGGAGTTCAGAGCTAGATGGTGATAATGCTTGCACAACAATTTAAATGAACTTCATGCCACTGTACACATAAAATGACTAAGACAAATTTTAAATAAAATTAATTAAAATAAAACGTTAAAGTCAAGCCTCAGTCACACTAGTCACATTTCTAATGCTCAACAGAGACTTATAGGTAGTGGCTACCATATTGGACAGCATAGGGCATTTCTATCATTGCAGAAAGTTCTATTGAACTTGGCTGTATAGAATCTCTATTCTACATCCTATGATCAGTATGACCTGGTGTAATTTACTAACCCTCTCTGAGCCCACCTATCTCGTATGATTGTTGGAGCTGGAAATAAAATGAGAAAGGTCAATTCTTGGGTACAACTGTCCAGCCTATAGCAGGAGCTTGATAAACAAGAGTTAATATTACTGCTGTTATGATGTTGTGAGCAGCCATTGGAGACATTTCCTAATGAAATAGATAGTTTGCATTGGCTAGGATGGATTACTATAACCCAATTGTACATTTTAGAACTTATGTAGGTGGCTTTATTTTGTTTTTAAAAAATATATTTTGTTGATTGTTACAGAGAGGAAGGGAGAGGAATAGAGTGTTAGAAACATCGATGAGAGAAAAAACATTGACCAGCTGCTTTCTGCACACACTCCTTACTAAGGATGTGCCCGCAACCAAGGTACATGTCCTTGACCGGAATCGAACCTGGGATCCTTCAGTCCTTCAGTCCACAGGCTGACGCTCTATCCACTGAGCCAAACTGGTTAGGGCGGTAACTTTATTTTCAACAGGACAAGTCAGCAATACCCGAAGCAATACCCATTTGCCAGCAGACCAGAGAGGTGGCATCCAAATCCAGAAGCAATATTGTAAGAGACTCGTAGTAAGGCTATGATTCATGAAGCCAGAGCCTCATGTGGGAGGGTGGTATTTCTCTCTCTCTTTTTTTTTTAACACCACTAATGTTATAATCCCTGGGATAGTCCATTACATTAGAGTCAACACGTCAGTGTTCCTCATCTAGAAAGATGCTAAAGAGATCTTGCAACTTCCTTGCAAACCTCCCCCCATATAACAAACAAAACCCAGCCCAGAACAATGGCACAATCCAAAGACATCTTCCCTGCTGAAGGCCAGTCATGAAAGGGATAATGAGAAGAGGGTTTTCTGTGTGTGGTGTTTTATTCTAACTAACTAGGAAATAGGGAGTCACTGAATGTTTTTGAGCTAGGGTTACTGCTTTAGCATAATAGCAACAGGAATAGCAGGGGAGAAGGGGAGCAAGGATAGGAGTCAGGCAAGAAGACTGGAGCCAGGCCCAGTGAGCCATGCTCACCACAGTGGTGGTGGGCAGAGCTGAAGATAGGAAGAAGGTGGGGTGGGGGCATTGAGCCTATGCACACTGTCAGCAGAGTTGACATCAGAAGCCAGGAATATAGTAGCCAGACTCCCAGCACTGAGGCTGTATGCTCAGGCATTATGTCCAAGAGGCCAATTTTCCTCTTCAAAATCCATTGTTGAAGCAATTCCATCCTTCACATGCACTTTGGATAAAGCCAGCTCTCTGTGGGTGATGGGTCAGAAGAGTTGGGTTAGGGACTTGGAACAAGAGCTCTCAGTTTGGTTTTTCAGGCTTAGGAATCATAACAAAGGCTTTTCTTTCTAATCCACTCAGGCCTCCTAGGTGAATCACAGATTTTCTAATGTTCAAAATGAGTAACATTTTTTAATGGAGGCTACAACGGGAGGTAGACAACTTATGACTGTCAACAAAAGATGTTAAACTACAAATGCCATGTACTAAATTATTCACAAAAGAGACTTTAACACTAATAAAATTAGGAAAGACCATTTTAGAATAAAGGGCATTTCTGTAAAACAGAAAAGGTTTAGTTTTAAAAAAAATAAACTAACTACATTTTCACCTTTCTTACATTTCACTGTGAATTGGGTAGAAATTTTGTCTCATGCAGGTAATAGTCTGCAAGCCTGGCCTATAAGACCAATGGCTTATGTGACATTCCAAAAATGGTCCACTGTGTGGTTTAGACTGTCAAAATTAGCCCTGATGATCCCAAATCCAACTGCCCAGCTCGTAAGAGCAAAAACAAAGCTGAGATTTCTGGTGTGTGTGTGTCCAACATGAAAAGGCAGGGCAGAATCAGTTTTTATTAGCCTTCTTAAGATACAAGTGATAAGCTACAAAGGATCCTAGAACAAATGGTCTCATATTGATATATTCAAATTCAATAATTTCATATTTAGTCTAGTAGGTTAGTGAAATTTTTTTCTCATAAAAAGAAACTGCAGCCAGAGCTAATTACTCAATCTGAAATGTATCTGGACATTGTTTAGATGTTGGAAAGGAAATGGTAACATTATAGAATTTTTGCAAAGAGGAAGGGATTATTTTTTTAAATATAAATGTAAAATTAATAGAAAATGTGTCCCAATATAGTTTTCAAGCTGGGACCTATATGGTCGAAGAAAGAGCACCTCTATTTTGAGTTTTCCTTGACATCTTTCTTATTTTTAAAATGCGAAAGGAAATTCATTAGCTCAGGCTCAATCTATTCCCATTCATTCATTTAAAGCCAATCAATGGCCATTGTAATCTGAAAAAAAAAATAACACCCATTTTTATGAACCTTTCCAAGTAAGGGCAAGTTCAGCTAAGCTTAATAAAGAGAAAAACAGCAAGGGCCATCTGGAAAACACTTCCAGAGTCACAAAAGATAGTGGCAGCCTTTGCCCAACCTGCTATAAATAAGTGTCTCAGAAAAAAAAAAAAACACCCAATTTTCAAATCTGTTTCTACTTAATACAGCTGCAATAGAGTTTATTTAGCTTTTCCCTATAGCAGGAAGATTGTTTGCCTTTTTATGACAAGGGTCTAAATGTTATTCACAGCCATTTCCATTGTCATTATTTTGAGGAAGAACATACCACAAGGACCTGTCTGTTTGTTTCTGTAGCACACAGCAGTGGCCCCAGTGGCTTCTGCACCACCAAACTGGCCTCCAAAGCCCAAATTTATGATTCCCTTTCCTCTTCCAGTGTTGCAAACATCATCCAAATCCTGGCCTGCAAGGGGCTGGCACTTAGAATGACCAAGTGTTACATGCAGCAAATCAATTATTTATCTGCCTGGACCCAGCACACTGTGGATGTCTGCTAGCTCATTGCCTTTTCCTTCCCCATGACAAGCAAGGGTCGAATTACTCTTCAAGTGAAGCTAGTCCTTGCCAATGACGGCTTGGCAACCCCTGGACACTCACCTTCCCATATTTTCTCACTGGCTAAGCTTGCAAAGGAATTCCTCTACACATAACACTCCAAATTCTTTGAGACACTCTGGGAAAAAGCCTCACCTAACTTGAATGGCTTCAAAATGAAGTGGCCCCCATTGATGTCTGTGCTGAGTATCTCCCCATACCCTCAAATGCCCCTAAATACCCATCCTGCTCTGAAGACTGGCAGGGCAGGGTTGACACCAGGACACTGTTCTGCGTAATGAGTGATCCACCTCTGTTCTCCCTCTGTCCCCTCAAGTGCCCATCCCATTTCCATACACAGGTAGGACAGGGTTCATCCCCCATGACACCTTCCATGTGAATGCATGCCCCTCCTTTCTAGACTTTCAAGAGACCATGTGAAAGATGATGGCTGAGGGCTTATCCAATGACAACATTTCATCTGTTGTTGCTAACTGCAGGCATTATCAGGTTTGAGGTACCTGAGGGAGCCCTGCTGACATTCTCTTTCCCAAGGAGAACTGCTGCGAGGAAATAAATGTAAGAGGGACAAAAATCGGGAGGGGTGGTGGAGACCACCTGAATTTTAATTTCCAGTCATTTTGAAAACTGCTCCATTAGGCCACCATTGACTTTCTTTCTCAAAATTACTAAAATTAGTACTGGGTAGAGGGCTTCCACATTCTGAACTGAATTTATTTCAGTGTTATAAGTAGAGTACTCCCAAGTACACTAAGGGGCTAAATTAATTGGTTTAGGTTTAAGATACTACAGGAGAAAAGATAGCAGGGAAGAGGGAGGGGTAAAGGAAGATGCCTGGTGGCTTTGAAAGTATGACTGGACACAAGTGCATATGAAAAAGAAATCAGAGAGCAATAAACCTGTTCTCTTTATGAAAAACTAGAGAAGCCATTAAATATTACAATATGCCCCTCAATTACTTCTGACTTATTCAATGCCTGTCTTAAAAACAAAACAACAACAAACACCTCTGTGTTCTTACAAACTTACTAGAGGCCTGGTGCATTATAATTCACGTACTGGAGGGGGGTCCCTCAGCCTGGTATGCCCCCTCTCAGAGTCTGGGAGCCCTCAGGGGCAGGAGGTGACCCGGCAATCAGGGGAAGATGACACCCCATCACACCTCTGCGGCTGCCACTGCTGGCAGTGCAAGCCTCAGCCGGCCCTGATTACTTGAACCTTGGGCGGCCCTGGGTGGCTGGGAAGCCACCATCTGAGGCTTGCCTGTGCCTTGGACTGCCCTGAGCAGCTGGGTGGCTGAGGGAACTCTGGAGGCAGGTGTGTGGAGCAGCTGGGCCTACCTGGGGGTGGGCCCAGTCTTGCAGCATGCCTGCCACCCCTAGCGGAGCCAAGAGGACTGGGCACTGCCATCTTGTGGCTGTGGGTGCCACCATCTTTGAGGGTGTGGCAGTCAATTAGCATGCTCCCTCCTTATTGGCTATGGGTGCCACCATCTTTGTGACAGTATGAGGGTCAATTAGCATATTCCCTGTATCTTAGATAGGATAGATCTTTCTACCAACTTTAGAATTAAATCAGGCATATGACTCACTTCCAAATGTTAATTAATCATCTCCATGAATTGTATATTGTATATATAAAAGTCAGAGAGGGAAACTGTGTCTTTTATTATTTCAAATTGAATTTTCCAAAAAACACAACTTACTTATTAAATCTTTGTCTAGATTATTGCTTCTCAACTGGGTATGATTTTGTCCCAGAAGGGACATTTGGTATGGTCTGGAGACATTTCTGGTTGTCACGACTAGGCTGGGGGTAGGAGGGTAATGTTACTGGCATCCAGTAGGTACAGGCCAAGGATGCTGGTAAACATCCTATAATGAATGTACAGGATGGCGCCCACCACACTAAAGATGTGCAACAAAGTCAAGGTAGAAAAAAATGTGCTCTAGCTAAAGTGCAGTATGCTTGGCATTTAATATTCTTATCAGTATGCCCCTCAGTTATCAAAGGCAGAAGACCCCATTGTCTCTGAAAGCTAAGATTGGCTTACATATATGTCAACTAAGGACATATTTACTCCTTTCAGAATAAAGCAAACAGGGTTTCAGTCTGAATCTAGGGATATTAAAAAAACACTCTAATCATGGTGGGGAAAGGTAGGGTACATATTTCATAGGTCTAAATGGATGGAAATTAATATAGCATAAAATGAAATGATTATCTAGTTATGTTCCATACAAAACCAAAATCAATACACTGCATCTTACTTAACCTGCAATTAAAGTTTAAAGAAAAAACAACTAAAACAAGGAAATGCCATTCTTTCCCATTTCTTGCTAGCTGCGTACACGTTTCTGAGCACAAAGCATTAAAACAAAAACAAGCAGACAAAAACCTTTATTTTTAAAGCAAATTTTTTCCAGAGCATAAAAAGCTTCCTGAACCATTCTATTTTATTTACTGTAGATTCAATCAGTCTGTAGTGAGCAAAACATGCAGCCCATTCTCTTGGTTATGCTTGCCTGCCTTTCCAAATGCCCTCAAAACTGGGATGATGAATCACATACCTTGGCCCCACTGTACCAATTAATAGTAAGCAAAGAATTCCACAGAGCTAAGACAAGACGTTTTGCCGTGTGTGTGTGTGTGTGTGTGTGTGTGTGTGTGTGTGTGTGTGTGTGTGTGTTTAGGGGGGAAGTGTCTGTTTTGGGGGAGGGGCCTTCAGCCAGCTGTTTTCAGATAGTCTTAAGAGCAGGTGTTGAGATTCTCTGAAATTTATTTAGAATATTCTGTGTGGCTCTGCAGTACCCCCAGCATGGGGATGGGCTTTGGTCAGGGAAAATATATGTACCTAGAATCAGCCTAGAGCTTCCAGACTTAACATATGTAGGAAAGAATGGCTAACAGCTACGCCATTTCAACCTTTCAGGCCACTGTTTCTTTCTCTGAATTATACAGCCAAAGTGGCCATATACACAGAGACAAAAATAACAACAACAAAAACGCCCAAACACACCCAGTCTTGGCTGCCAGCGAGGCCTGATTCTGCTGCTGAAAAAGAACAGTTGCTACGGTGCAGCTGGAGGAGATTTTCCAGGAAACTGGTAATACCCTGGCTGTTAATGAATTATTTTTCGCCAGAATGTCGGATTCTTCCTGTGCTCCAGTAAACAGTCTGCCATGGGAAACAAAACTGGCTCCTTCCGAGGATCTCAAGAAGGTCAGCCAAGGGTCCTCTGTGGGGGCAGCTCCCATAGGAGCCTGAGCCACGGACGCCTGACCTATAAATCACCACAGCTCCAAGTTCATTCTTCTAGCTCTTTTTGTCTACTTGGGCTATACCCAGGGCCCAGGGAAGGGCCCAAGAAGACCACAGTGCCACTGCCATCCCCCGCTGCACTATCTGTTGGTCAGATTTCCTCATCTTCACCACCACAATACGTGAAATTGGGCTTCCTTGCATATATTCTGTCTCTCTAGTGGAAACTGTATTTATTTTCATGCTCTTGTTTTCATCAAGCTGTCAGGAGATGACTATGTGTGTCCCCTTTTCTCTTTTCTCTTTTCTCTTTTCTCTTTTTTAAGATTGGCCTCAGCCGCAAATAACCCACTCTCAGTGTTAAAGTGTCTACTTGGGACACTATTCTCCAAGCACTAATCCTCAGGAAGGATATTACTAGATTAGGTGTCAAGGAAATTAGTTGCTCAAGCAGAAGACAGCTCTCCAATAGACAAGGACACAGGCTGGGGAGAAGGAAAGGGGCCACTTTTTTTCCAGTCAGCCCTGTCCCCACCCCCACCTTGCTCCCTCATCTCCATTAAGTTTCAGGAGCCCACATTCCTAAAAGAACTTGACTGAGCAAACATGCTCATAGGTAGACTTGATGGGGACCTTGTCATTTGATGACAGGCTGTTGTGGCTACTGGGTCAACCCCATGTCTCCCATCTGCCATGGAGATGGAGAGGGTTTATGCTCCCCTTAAAACATCTGCAGGTACCATGAAGCTGCAGGCACTGTAGTTAGTGTGCTCTGGAGCAGTGCTGTGTAGTAGAAATGTACACTAAGTGGCCAGATTATTATGATCTCTGAACACATAATAATCTGGCCACTCAGAGTGTGTGTGTGCATGTGTGCACGTGTGTGTATTAGAGGCCCGGTGCATGAATTCATGCATGGGTGGGGTCCAGCCAGCCTGGCCAGGGGGACAGGACATGGGCAGTTGGCTGGCCTGCCTGCTGGTCAAACTCCTGGTCAAGGGGAAAATTTGCTTATTAGCCTTTTATTATACAGGATATACAGAATCTGGCCACTCAGTGCATATGTAATTTTAAAGTTTCTAGCAGGCATATTTAAAAAATTTAAAAGATACAAATGACATTAAGTTTAATACTATGGCTTATTTAAACAATATATCCAAAGTATCATTTCACCATATAATCAACATAATAATCTATAGTAACAAAAGCATAATATGTTAATTAGACCAGATGTCCTTCTGGACCTCCTTCCTTCCAGACAAAGCCACAGTGGGTGGGGACTGAGGCACAGGGGGGCAGAGGCCCCTGGCTGTGGTAGTGGTAGGCAAAGGACATAGCAGAGGCGCCAGGCTGGTGGGGGCCAAGGTAGAGGTAGCAGGTGGGTGGGGGCTGCAGCAGAGGTGGCCAAGGCAGAGGTGGCTGCTGTGGTGGAGGGGGCCAAGGCCCTTGCATGAATTTCATGCATCGGGCCTCTAGTTATTAATAAGTTACTCTGAATTGCTTTTTTATACTAAACTAGAGGTCCTATGCACAGATGTGTGCACCAGTGGAGTCTCTCAGCCTGGCATGCCCCCTCTCACAATCTGGGACCCCTCAGGGGATGTCAGGGAACCAATTTTGGCTCATTCCCTGCAGGTCAGGCTGAGGGACCCCACTGGTGCACGAATGCACCAGGCCTCTAGTATGCATATAAGATCTTTGGTTAATCTCTTCCTGCCCTCCCTCCTCCTCCCTCCCCTCTGAGATTCATCAGTCTGTTCCATGTTTCCATGCCTGTGCATTGAGCATCTCTGCCCCCTGGTGGTCAGTATGTATCATAGCTACTGGTTGAATAGTTGAACGGTCACTTAGGCATATATATATATAGCCCGTACATATATTACCCTTATAGCTCATCTTACTTTGTACTAGCCACCTTTCAACTGCTCAATAGCCACATGTGACTAGTGGCTACTGTATGGGACAATGCAGACATAGGACATTTCCATCACCACAGAAAGTTTAGATAGTGCTGTGCTGAAAGACCAAACCAGCTGTGGGAAGAAGAGTGACAGGGGAGAACAGGATGAACTATAGAGTTATTGGAGCTAAGAATTATAGCAGAGCCCTGGTTGGTGTGACTCAGTTGGTTGGGCATCATGTCCTATGCACCAAAAGTTTGCTGGTTCGATTCCAGTTAAGGGCACATGCCTACATTTCAGGCTCGATCCCTGGTAGGGGGCATGCAAAAGGCAGCTGATTGATGTTTCACTCTTGTGTTGATATTTCTCTCCCTGTTCCCTTTCTCTCTCTAAAACTCAATTTTTAAAAATCTTTAAAAAGAAAATAATTACAACAGAAATAGAAACTGCAAGGATTTTGATGTTTAGGAGACCCCAGCCCTATCTCTACGTGAAGATTAAAGTGGGATTGATTTTAAGAAAGGCCCAGGGCCCACACTTGCATAGTAAGTATAGTAATTATTCAAGGCATCTGCTGGTTGAGCTGCCTCCATCTTAGCTCTTCTGATCTGTTTAAGGCAGAGGATGGGACAGAAGATCAAGCATGTTCTTTCAATAATAATTCTGGGTTTGCAATATAATTTGGTGAAACAGATACAGAAACATGATCAAATTATGTGTGTCTGTGTCTGAGCATGCATGTGTGTTTGTATCTGTGTGTTCATGGCTAGAATGAGAAGGAGGGTCATGTGAGAAATACAGAAGTACTAACATGGAAACCAAAATCACCTCCTGTCAGTGGCCATTAGAACAGAAGAGTTACCCTGGCCAGCATTGCTCAGTGGTTAGAGCATAAGCCTGCAGACCAAGGAGTTTTAGGATCGATATTGGTCAAGGGCACATTCCTGGATTTTGGGTTTGTTCCCAGCCCTGGTTGGGGCATTTGTGGGTGTATGTGGGAGGCAACTAACGGATATATATATCTCTCACAATGATGTTTCTCGATGTTTCGCTCTCTCTCTCCCCTTCCCACTCTTCCACTCCCTCTAAAAAAAAAATCAATGGAAAAAGTATCCTTGGGAGAGGACTAACAACAAGAACAACAACAACAAAAAAAAACCACCCCTCACAATGGAGCTGTAGAATCAAGGGGCTCATAAAAAATTGTGAGTCAGGCCACATGGCTCAGTGGTTGAGCATCAATCTATGAACCAGGAGGTCACATGATTCCTGGGTTGCAGGCTCAATATCCTGTAGAGGGCGTGCTGGAGGCAGCCAATCCATGATTATCTCTCATCATTGATGTTTCTATCTCACCCTCTCCATTCCTCTCTGAAGTCAATAAAAATACATTTTAAAAAAATTGTGAGTCATAAAGGAAACACCTTGAATCTGGAAAGAATGAGATGATGGGTGTCTGGGCAGACAATTAGGTAGGAGAGAGAAGTGATAATCAGAGGCATTTTCCAAAGACAAGAGCTGCCAACTCTACAGTGAAGATGCCACCCTAATTCCTAAATCAAGCTTAGTTCAGAATCCCACACAGGCTTTTGTGCAAGGGAGAGTACAATTAGCCTCTCCTCCTCCTCCTCCTCCTCCTCCTCCTCCTCCTCCTCCTCCTCCTCTTCCTCCTCCTCCTCCTCCTCCTCCTTCTCTTTAGAGCCTCATTCTCTGAGGTCTTCCTCAGATTCTGATAAGGGAGACAGCAGAGTCAAAAGCATCTCATATATGGACTCAAATCCCTGCTCTCCCAGTGACTCCAAAATTTATAGGGGGTTAAGATTGCCATCTGGTTGGAATGGGGATAAGGGACTAGCTTTGACAATGCATTTACATAGCAAGACCCCAACTCATTTTTATTTTGAGTTTATTTAATGAGATGGTTAAAAGTCAAAAATACCTGCTCCCCATCTGGTCCCACTATGGACCTCAGTTTCAGTCTCGGTTTCCTCATCCGCAAGGTGGGAATGCCTGTCTCATGTGGACTTGTCAGCTTATAACAACTGGGGACATAACATCAGGAACTCAGAGTCCCCAACCAAATGTTCATAGCTCAAGATTTCTCCCTGCTGGGTTTCCCTTGAGAATGACTTACAGCTCCCTCCCCAATACCATTCACTCTACCAGCTCCATCATTTAGTCACTCAACTCTCACCTATTAAGCAACAGCTGGATATTAGGTATTCTAAGATAAAAAGGCACAGCCTTTCCACCTTAATTAGTTAGGGACTATTTGGGGTCCATCTATTTGGCACATATGCCCTGGGTGACTGGGCTTCGTATTTGGTGGGCTCCCCTTGCCCCTAGGTACCATATATTGTGAATGGGTAGGGGCTGAGGACTCTGGCCTTTGGGATAAATACAGTAAATAAGAGATTTGGGGGAGGGGTAGAAGTACATGTTGCCCATTTAAATCATAACCACTAAAGCCTGGAATCAGACATTTGACAGGAAATTTCTCTGAACCTCGGGGTCCTTATCTGTAAAATAATGCCTCTGTCACATCATGGATTCCCACATGTGAAGTATTTGGCAGACTGTGCAACAACAAATGTCAATTCCTTTCCCAATTTGTTTCCCTCCACTACCCTCTTCCCCCAAATCTAAGATTAGACAAGGAGCTAGAGAATAGGAACTTGGTATTTTCTGACTGGAGAGTCACAGCACACTGTATGTGAATATCTCCCCATTCAGAATTCCTCCATTCTGAGTCCAATGGATTGGGGGAGGCTAGTCTTAGCCAGTTTGCAGGTCATTGTAACTAGTGCTGTATCTGTTTCTAGGTGCTAGGGAACTCCTAGCAGCACCTGGTCACATACCTCCTATCCTTGTCTTTCTTTCTTGCCTTTCAGAGGTCCTGTCTCAGAGGCGGTTTTTTTGTTTGTCTGTCTGTCTGTTTGTTTGTTTGTTTTGCTATAAGACTTTTTATTTTACAGTTAATACCCAGCTGCCAATCAATCAAGTTTTCACATTGGCAGTGGCATCACCTGGAAAGCTGTTCTTTCTTTGAATGCTGAGAAGGGCAGGTTTTCCTGGACTGAGCATCAATGCTGGAAGTCCAGAGTTTCTTTGCATTGTAAAGGACTCCCGCCGTGGATAGCTGATTGGTGGTGGTGCCAAAGCAGCCAGTATCATGAATGCCAGTCTGAATTGGCTCATAGTGCCTGGCACCTTGTGGTTGCCTCTAGTGGGCACCTGTCAGGATGAGGCACACGGGCCAATTCAGAGTAGAGTGTGTGTGTGTGTGTGTGTGTGTGTGTGTGTGTGTGTGTGTGTGTGTGAGGTGGGGGGGTCTGGTAGTGGGTAGGTGGCCTCTTTGGGCTTCTAAGGAGAAGAGGAATTGGGATGCCACCAGGCTTATGTATCTGTGCCTTCCAGCCCAGCGCCAGCTTCTGAAGGTGGCACAGCTCCCCCTCCCCATTTTCCCCTTTGAAAATAAAACGCTAAGGACAAAACTGGGTGGGAGCATAATGCTGCTCTAGTGAGTGGCTCCCACCCACTAGCCTCCCCACTATCTTCCTCCAACACTGCCACCCCTCCACCGCAACAAAGACACATCACTACACATTTTCAAAGTTATCAGAAGTCTCTTGGTCAATCAACACACGATTCTGATGACTCAAAAGGAGGACGAGAGGCATCCAGAAAATGGTGAGAAAGATTCTCTGGGAAAAAAGCACACAGCAAACCTCGCCCTAGGCATGCAAGGCTAAAAATTGTTTTCTTCCTGCTGGCCGCTTTTCTTTCTGTTGGAAAGAGAAGCTTCCAAGAATCAGCTAAATAAAGGGATCACACCAGAGGATGAGAGAGAACGCTAAACCAACAAAAACAAAGACCCTAATGAAACAGAGCGAGCCATGAAAATCCGCGGTTATCAAAACTTTGGCCGTATCTATTTATCATCGCTGCACACCCGGGCTCTGCGGAATATCATTCTGTTGATGTCACTTATCCTCAGCAAAATATTTACACATCCTTAAAAACGCCAGATGAGGGGGGCCAGCCTGCGCACCGCAGCAAGCCGCAGCTCACGCCCAGCGGCTGAGTTCTGGGGCAAACTGTGGGGTGGAGGCACGAAGCAGGGTGGCTCCTGTGGGCACAGGTAGGAGCTTTGGGCAGTTCCCAGGACGAGGCCGCCTCGCGCTGCGCCCTGCCCTGCCTACCTCTCTCCCACCTGACTCTGCAAGAAGCAGCCACATCCCTGATATGGTGTCAGCGCCGCCCCCCACCTCCCCCTGCCTTTCTCATTGATTAAGTTCTCAAACCATTGTTAAAGCCCGGTTGCCTTTCCCAGGAAAACTGGGCTGCATTCACGAAGCTTCCCCGTGCCACAGAAAGGAATATTCATAAAAGTTTGGCAGGCAGGAAAGGCGGCTTGACTGCATGCCACGGGGTGGGTGACCATTCCCTCCTCCAAAAGCCACCTTCTTTCTCCACGCCCCATCCCCTCTCTCCATCCATCCCTCGTGCCCCAAACCCACTCCAGGGACTTCCGATAGCGAAACACAAAGCAGCAGCTGTTTGGCAACATTTCTACCCCTCGCCGGCAACAACCGTGGTGGGGATGCCATTTCCCCACCCAGGCAGAGCTTATCCGGAACAATAGTCGGGCTTGAAACAGCAAACAAGCAAACACACAGCGCGCAAACGTGACCCTGAAAAAGCCAACGCGGCAAGAAGCCACAACTCCCTCCGCAGCCCCCCGGCACCACGGAAACGCACGCAAAAAAAAAAAAAAATGCAGCATGAAACGCTGCCCGATGCCTAACATGGCAGAAAGCCGGAGCCGGTGTGGGCCACCCCGACTGAGCGCTGGGGGGGACAAGAGGGCTCCCGGGGCGCCTATGCACACTCACCGGGCTCCGGGAGGATGCGGGGCTGGCCAAGCTTCACAAAGGCAAGCCCAGCGCGATCTGGCAAAAGCCAACTTTCCACCCTGCTCGCCAGGGCAGCCAGATACGTCAACAGAATCCATCTTTCGAAGGGCCTGGAAGGGGCTGGTTTTCTGGGCTGGGGCAGAGCGGCAGAGCCAGGCGCAGCCCGGTGCGGTGCCCGGGCGCGGAGTTCACCGTGCGCCACGCTCTGCGCCGGTACCAGCGCTGGTGGCAGCCTGAAATCCACTTTGGGGGGGGCCCCCCTCCCCGCTGGCCTGTGCCGCCTCCCTGGCCCCGTTGGCAAGTGCGCGGCGCCGGGGCACGGGAGCGGGGCCCAGATACACCGCAGGGATAGCGGCCTCCGCCAGCGTCCCCGCCTCCGCCCCCCTGCACCCCTCCCCGCCGGGCCCTTCCCGCTGGCCCGGGCTTTAGGGTGCCGTCCTGCCCCCGAGAGCAGGCCCCTCCCCAGGCATGGGGCCCCGCCAGGCGCTCCCGGTCCGGCGCGCCCCCTGCTTCCCAAGACAGGTCCACAATTGGGAGGGCGCCGGGGGACCCCAGCCCGCACGGGGGCGCCGCGGCCGCTACCTTTTGCTATTGCAGCCGCCGCCTCCAGGAAGCCGCGGGGTGGTCACGGATGCGGGAACTCTCTGGTCTGGCTTCGCCGCCCGCCTCCTGAAGGGGGTGCGTAGCGGTGGGAGCCGCCGTCGCTGCTGTCACTGAGCTGCTGTGGCTGCCACCGCTGCCGATTGTGCGTGAATGTGTGTGCGCCTCTGTCCGGGCGAGTGTGTGACTGCGTGCAGCGCCGGGGCTTTACTATATACACCAAGGGGTGGGAGGAGGCGGGGAAGGGGAGGGTTTGGGGGAGGTGGCGGAGGAGGGGGAGCAGGAGGGGGGGCAAAAGGGTACCCAAAGAGGCTGTGGCGGAGGAGGGACAGGTGATCTAGCCCATGGGGAGGGCGTGGCTGTAGGTGGCGTGGATTGGTAGCAGGAAGAGGCTCCGGGGCGCGGGTTGGGAGTGGGGGGTGGGACGCTAGGGAAAGACGGTGGAGCGCGGACCCTTCCACCTCCCAACAGGCTAGGGACCATTCCAGACCCCAGGATGGAGAGGAGAGAGAACGGAGCCCAGGAGGGAGGAAATGTCTGGCTGATGAAGGTGGGAGAAGTGGGAAGGGCCCAGCGATCACACTCTAAAATGCCAATTGTGATACATGTCGAAGATCCTCCTCACAAGGTGGGAGATTATTAAAGACAACATTAGCCCACGGACATAATTTCATCTCCACATAATTGCTTGAGAGGCGATTCATTTATTAAGCTAACATTTATTAAGCACCTAGTATTGGCAGACACGGAGCTAAGAACTGGAGTTACAGAGATGATGAATATATGGCTCCTAATCAGTATATAAATAATAAGTATCATTACTGCTATTGATCATTTTAAAACAAAATAGAAAACCAAATAGTATAAATGTTTTGACTGTGCAAAGGAAGCAACTACATTGGTTTAATTAATCCATAAAGATTATTTTTTCTACTCATCAAAACAGGATGGAGATCTTTGAGAGCGAATGGCAGAGCCGAAATGACTTGAATCAGAGCAGAGAGCTATCCCAACACTGTGAGTAGTAACCATGACTTACCTCTTGTAGAAATGTGATGGCCAAACAGAAATACATAGAGGGCAGCCTGGCAAATTTATAATTAATATGAGAACCTGAACTTGTGTTTCAAAGGTTCTATTCTAGCCTTGTGTTATGAGCATAATGTGGTAGAAAGCAGGGCCTCACTGTGACTTCCGTGGACATTTTGCCTTTGTGGACGCCTTCTTCCATAAAAAAAGTAAAAATTATATGTTTTTTCAATTGCATTGTAAAGATAAATATGTTAATATTATATATTAAAACATTTTCTTGAACCTAAAATATAACTTTTTCTTCTGATTTTAAATGAAATTAAAACATTTCCAAGGGCCGCTCAAAGCTTTGTGGGCCCCAGGCACTGTACCTACTGCCCCTAACAGGGAAATCAGCCCTGTTAATACCATTTCTTAATATTAAATTTTCTTCTATGTAAAAAGAAGAATTAAATTAAGAATTCCCCAATCAATAAAGGACACAAAGACACACAGTGCAAGTTTAAGAACTTATAATAATGAACATCAGCAGAAAGGACCAGTTCCTACTTTTTTAATCAAGCTTTTGGGTTTTAATTATTTATTTTTTTAAAAATGTGTTTTTATTGATTTCAGAGAGGAAGGGCGAGGGAGAGAGATAGAACATTAATGATGAGAGAGAATCATTGGTTGGCTGCCTGCTGCACACCTGGGAATGAGCCCACAATCCAGGCAGATACCCTAACTGAGAATCCAACAGTGACCTCCTGGTTCATGGGTCAATGTTTAATCACTGAGCAACACAGGCCTAGCCAGGCTCCCGGGTTTTAAATGAGCTGTGAATAACTAATGACACCTATGGAGATATTTGTCTGTGAATGTCTTCAACCATTTCAATAACCACAGACTTCCCCTATAGATCTCATAACTGTTCTGATCAGGTATGTGAGGGCTCAGTTACCAGATTGTAGCCAGGATACAACTAAAGACAGCCAGGCAATTATAATAGGGCAAGTTCATGGATGAGAGTTCCATAAAGATTTTGTGCGTGTTGAGGGGCATGTGTGTAAAAGGTAGGGGTTGACATCCTGGAAGGCAATTACTAGCTTATTTATTTTGATGGCCGCATCACAGCCCTGGGTTCATGTTTGAACATCACTGGCAATTGTGATTCATATTTGCTGCCCTTTGAAGTGCTTATGTTTTTAGGAAACACTGTATTGATTCAGATTAATGCATAATAAATAGGTATCATTGCCCCTATTTTCAAAGAAATGTACAGTGGCACCCTTCTGTATTTTCATCATGGCTGCCCTTGCAGAGAAAAGAGAAAAAGAGGAATCGGGAAAGAGAGGATCTAGATTGGGGTGAAGGAGATGTTTTGGGACAGAATAAAGACATTAATATGGGAGAATTGTGTTCATACAGTTAAAGAGATGACTAAGAAAATGGAAGTAAGAAAGGATAAACCCAACAGAAGAAAACAACAACAAAATTTCGAGTTGCTCAGGGTGATTTTTGAGATATGTAATTCTAATATTTTGTGATTTTTAAATTAAGACTGAAGAAATTTTCTATCTCAGATCTGATTCTTTAATCTCTATCCTGCTTGTCTAATATAGCATCTTCTCATAATCTAGTTTTCAACATACTTGCCATATAGATGGGTCATTCACTCATTTGTCCAATGACCATATTTTAAGCACCTGCTGTATGGCAGTCACTGAGCTAAGGACTGTGATTAGAGAGATGGTTACTGAAGGGTTGCTGATCCCAAGGAACTAACAGGCCAGTAAATAAAGTGTTAATATACAAAGTAACCCTATGTGGTACATGAGGAGTTAAAAATGGGCCAGATGAACACCAAAGGAGGGGCCTATCCCTGTACTTGGAAGGGGTAGGGAATGGCATGAAGAAAGCAGAAAAGATTGCACATGGAGAGTGACAAGAGCTGAGCATTGGGAGATGAACAGGAGTTTTTCAAAGTGAGGGAAAGCCATTACAAGTGAAGGGAATGGCAGATACCAATGCTTATATACAAAGGAGGCTGCAAATATTTTGGGAGGCTGCTAGAGTAGTCTGGGAAGAATAGTGGTGGGAGTTGTTTAAGATTTCCTGGTCTGTCCTATAAAGGAGCTTTTTGTAGTCAGTGGGGAGTCATTGAAGGACTTGAAGGAAAGGTGTGAGTAACCAGGAAAGATTTGGGTTGAGGAATGATCACTCTGATGGTGGGTGTGAAGTGCTGATTGGAGAGAGGTAAGGTTGGCAGCATGGAAACCAGGTGAGAGAGACTGTGGCAATGATCCCAGTTTGCATCAAGGTAGTGTCAACAGAGATGAAGGGTTGGAACTTGAGTCAAGTGGTACTCAGGACATAGAATCAAAGGGAATAATTATGGAGGAAATAGGGTGACTTACACCTGGCTTTCTGAATCATATGACAAAGTGGATGGGGCTGTGGTCAGCGAAATACAAGTCCCTGGGAAGAGAATTAGATTTGTAGCTGGAAATGATAAATGTCATAGGTCAATGCTGAAATGAAGATTTAGGTGCAGAAAGTTGATTTCCAAGGTTAATAAAACACTGAGGGGTATGGGAAAAGGAAGCAGAGGGATGACAGCCAATAGAGGGTATGTAATCAAGGCCAATTACTACCATGGGCAAGTGGAGGTTAATCTTGCAGACAAACTCTTGGACATCATACAAAACTCCCACTTCAGAATTGTTCCACTCATAGGATGATGATTTTCTGGCAATTTCAACCTGCCACCCAATATTTGCAGAGTCTTTTTAAAAATTTCTTTATTGATTAAGGAGTTACATATGTGTCCTTATTCCCCCATTCCCCCACTTATCCCCCCCACACACACTCATTCCCTCACTCCCCCTGTTTTCTGTGTCCATTGGTTAGGTTTATATGCATGCATATAAGTCCTTTGGTTGATCTCTCCCCCTTACCCTCACCCTCCCCTACCTTCCCTCTGAGGTTTGATTGTCTGATTAATATTTCTCTGTCTCTGGATCTGTCCCTATTCATCAGTTTATGTTGTTCATTATATACCATAAATGAGGGAAATCATGTGATATTTATCTTTCTCTGACTGGCTTATTTCACTTAGCATAATGCTCTCCAGTTCCATCCATGCAGAGAGTCTTTATCAAGTATAGGGTAAGGATACTGGTTGGCAGCTTCGATGTCTATGGAGCATGTTGAAATGGTAGCATCCAAAGGATGTGGGTAATGCACCACCAGTGTGTGCTCCAGAGAGTCCTGGTTAGTACATCTTGAATTGGAAGTATATCTTGGGTAGCCACAGAGAGAAGTCCAGTAGGCATTTGCAAGAACAGGCTTGGAGTTCAAAATCTAAGCTGGAGACCTAGATTTGGAAGCCATTAAGCCCTGGGTGTTAGTTGAACCAGTGGGTATTGATGAGCTCTGCAGAAGACATATGTGACTTAAGTTGATGACTGAGCCCATCATCCTTGGCCATGCTAACATGATCTTATCTGATCTGATCTGCATGAGCACCATTGTGAATTTCTCTAGGAGTTCCTAGAAGCATTGAAGATGCAATGCCAATTTAGCGCTCATGGGTGTATATTTCTTTGGGGAAAAGGGTCCATTGCTTTCACAAAATTCTTAAGGCATCTGTATTTTACTGAAGTTGAATAATGTACTTAAAATAAAAATTCTTTAAAAAAGTTTAATGGTCAAGCATATTTACTAGATGATTGAGTGACTGAATGCAGGTGGGCAGTTAAATACATAATCACAATGAAAAAGTGTTAATACTGAAAAAAATGCAAAGGGTAATTAAAGCACAGAAAACTGAAATTAAACCTAGACTCAGGGAAAGAGAATGGAAAACATTTAGAGGAACAGTCCAGCAAGAACGACAGCATTTTTAGCTAAGGAATATTCAGAGCCTGTGGGGTAAGAGAAAGGTTTTAACCATTTTGATAGAATAGAGACTTCTAATGTTGGCATGGAGGGCTTCAGTATTCTTTATTTAGAGATTTCATGTGAACTGTATTATGCCCTGATTTTATATATGAACTGGCCCTGCTCTGCACTGGTTTCTTTTAGTCCAGTTGTAATTCTGTCTAATCTCACAGTCAGGACAGCATTTGATTTCATAGGATTGTGAGAAATTGTCAAAGTGTCAAAGGCTCATTATGAAGGGCCCTGCTTGTGGCTGCCCCATTCTGCACCCCCCATTCCTCTTTCCTAACAGAACCTCAATGTTGTTCAGGTATCCATCCCTTTCCTGCAAAGCGTTAGAATTTAATCCTAGCGTTAGCATAGGGTCTATTTGATCTGCAGCAGATGGAATCCCTCCTGCTATAATTTGGACCAAATAGATGGGAAAAGAGATTTGCTAGGAGTATTATGGGTAAGTTCTTTATAGGAGAGCCACCCGCCCCCTCCCAATGAATAAGAAGATAATGAAACCCCATTTGGAACTGTCAGTAAAAACATGATGCAGGTGTCCATATACTTGATTATACAATCTGGTGCACTACTGAGGGTAAAAGGGGTTGATATTACTAATTATGTAAGGGCCTAAGGCATAAACTGGGTATTCAAAGCAAACCGGATGGATGATAACTATGATGGCAGAAGCAGGCCAAAGAGAGACCTGATGGTCTCAAAGCAGCTCAACAAAAATAGACAAAGAATCTGGAACTCTGATGATGTTATTGAACTGCTAGAATAAGCAACCATTTCTGAAGCCACCTGAACTTGTACTTCCTGTTACATAAACTATTACACTGCTTTCTAAATTAAGTTTCTTAGAGCCAGGTCTCTATTGCTTGCAGTTGAAAGCATCCTAAAACATACATGAAGTTGCAGGATTGCTCTTGTTTTGGTTTAGTCCCAGATGGGGGTGAGGACTCTATGGATTCAAAAGCTCTAACAAAAACAAGTGAATGGAGGAAGTAGGTCAGAAATTAATATCCTAACCTAACTTTAAAGACAAGTGAAGGAAATAATCTAAACTACCACGTGGCTGCACTTAATCTGGAAGGTACTGCACTGTAACAAAGGCCGACTCCTGTGCCCAAGGTCAGGAGCATTTATCCCTATTTCCTGCTCTCTCGCTGGTCTGTCTGAGTGACTTTGAACCAGCTGCTTCTCTCTGTGGCTTTGGATCCTTCCTACCAGGAGCAGTGGTCTCCCCCCTGATGTCATGTCTGGTTTTTCTGACTTGACTTGTAAGTAAGTCCTTGACATACATCCCCTACAGAACCTACCTCAATTCTCTCTGCAGGGGGCCCTCAATAAGTAATGGTTAAATTCACAATGATCTTCCCTCACATCTATGGTCTCTTGCTCCTAAGGAACTTCAATATACTTTATCTGGTTCAAGTCTTATAACCCTCAAATGTACCTTCATTTTCTGTGGGGAGGGAGGATGTGGACAGAGAGGGTTTTGGGGTGGAAGCCATGTGACTGTCACCTGATGCTATCCGGGTTGTCCAATCAATGGAGAGCCCTGCACAAGCCAAGTGAGAAGCCAGGTTGCATGAGACAGAGTAGAATCCATATAGGTGACCAAGAAAGGACCAGAAACAAAAATTATAGCCTAGAAGAGATTTGGAGTCAGGGACATGAAAGAGGATTTTGGTTAAATGGAAAATAGACCCAGATTTGGTTTGGAAGAGCTGAATTATTTTGCCAGATGGGATAACAATGCCACCTATAGCATGATTGCGGTTGAAATATGGGCACATCAAGGACCAAGGATAGTCTAGCTCAGAAATGACCCCTCTCAAAGGAGGGCAGGCAGGAGAACTGGAGACACACACACACACACACACACACACACACACACACACCTTTACACATGTCAAATCCTGTTCTCTTTCCAGGCGTCAGGGTTACTTTTCCTCTTTTTAAAAATTCATCTCCCAGTAAGAAAGCAAAAATTGGCAAAGTTGTCCTGGAGTAATGCCCTAGAGTGACAATGAGAATATTATCCAAAACCATCATTAAAAATAGCTGCTGAAACACTCTATGTAAAGGGGACAGCAAGCAGTGGCCCTAAATATCCCCCAATCACTAAAACTACAGCCCCTTGTGCCAGGCACTGTGATGAAGGCAAGAGTCCATCTCTACAGTTGTCTCTTAGACGAGCTGCTGAGGACTTTCTCAGCCATCAAGCCCATCGGCTGCTGGAAATGATTAACTCTCCCATAGATACACCCTATCTGATCTAGCTAGCACACAGTGTATAAACAAAGGAGAATGTGGTTGTTAATTTCACAAATGGTCCCTGTCACAAAATGTACTGCTTGTTCCCGAAACCTTCAGTGTGTGGGTGATGGGCAAGTTTTGTCCTGATTCATGCATGGCAGGTTTCTCCAATGTTATTGACAAGGTTTTGCTTACTACAATGGTAAGAAGTGAAAGGAGTTGCAAGGTCCCTTGTTTTGTAATAAGGACATCAATGTATAACACAGATAAGTCTTAAATCATGTCATTTCTCTGCAGTTATGAGTTCTCAAGTTATAAAATTTTATTTTACTTTTTCATTTAAAATCATTTAAATTTTTCAATTACAGTTTACATTTAATATCATTTTGTATTAATTTCAGGTATACAGCATAGTGGTTACACAATCATATACTTCACATAATCATATATTGATATTTCCAGTACCCACCTGGCACCATACATAGTTACTACAATATTATTGACTGTATTTCTTATGCTGTACTTTATATCCCCATGATTATTCTGTAACAAATAATTTGTATTTCTTAATCCCTTCACCTTTTCAACCCATCCCTTAACCCCTCTCCCATCTGGCAATCGTCAAAATGTTCTCTGTATCTATGAGTCTGTTTGGAAATTTATGATTGGAAAAATTTTATAGGAGAAAAAGAGAGCATGAGAAAAACCTCTCTTGCTAGGATGGCTAGCAGTTTTTATTGCTGTCCTTTGCATTTGTGGTCCCCCTGTGCCAGGACAACATCCAAGTGCTCTCATGAGACTGCTCCCTGTCAGCCCCTGCTACTTCAGCTCCTCCCAGGGAAATCCTGATGCTCTTCACCCCTTGGATGATTCCTGCCCAATTTCCGAACCAGACCACCCATATGTTGGATCTGAGATGAAGCTGGCCTCTCCCATTACAGCTCATCCTGTTCCTGAGGCATCACTCAACCACCAAGCTATAGCGTTTTCCAGTTGTCCTCTTCATGACCTTCTCCCACATTGGCCCAGCCCTAGGAGTAAGGTTTTGGGTCTGTTTCTCTTCATAGCTCTCACATATTCCTTTGGAAATGTAGTTCCATCACCTAAACCCACTCACCAAAATATCCCCATCAATCTCTGAAGCTCGCATTACAGTCTGCATGGATAGAGTTGGTTTCTCATTCACTGATGGTCTGCCTTGAAGGAACTGCCCCCAACCTTGATAGGCATGGTGCATAAATGCTGACCACTATCATCCTGGATTATCTCTTTTACCCCTTCTATTAAACTAGTGGCCCGATGCACGAAATTCGTGCATGGAGGGGGGGGGTTGTCCCTTAGCCTGGCCTGCATTCTCTCTAATCTGGGACCCCTGTGGGATTGGGCCTAAACTGGCAGTCAGACAAGCCCTTGGCAATCCAGGACTACTGGCTCTTAACTGCTCACCTGCCTGCCTGCTTGATTTCCTCTAACCACTCTGCCTGCTGGCCTGCTCTCCCCTAACCACTCTGCCTGCTGGCCTGCTTGCCCCCAACTGCACCACCCTGCCAACCTGATCATCCCTAACTGCCCTCCCCTCCTGGCCTGGTCACCCATAACCACCTCTGCCTTGGCCCCACCACCATGGCTTTGTCCGGAAGGACATCTGGAATGTCTCATGATCTAATTAGCATATTACCCTCTTATGAATATAGATAGGATTTGACATACTGCCATAACTATAACATATCTACCAATATTACCTGTGAGAATATGTACTTCATGAGATAGGAAGGCATCTAATACATTATATTGTATATGTTGTAAGTAGTAGGAAATACAGTATTTGTAGCAATAATATACACCTTGTGACTTCCTTTCCTGATCTGGGAGTGGTTCCCAGGTCTTTGAACATTTCCTGGCCCCTAATGTATTTTTTTTTGCCATTAAGTATAACTTTATTTACTGTTTATTGCACATAATTTGAGGTCTTTAATTTCTAACCACCAAAGATTCAAAGGACTATTTTTCCATAAATTTTAACATTAACATTAGTGAATTCCTGTATCCATGTGTTTTTATTGTAAACATCTGAATTATTCACATTATCATAGATCCTGAACTCATAAGCATGGACCATGCACAGGTGGCAGCAAGCCTGGAAGCCACTCTGCAAGCAAACTGATACTCTGAATAAGGAGAAAAGTCATAGCCTAACATTTAATGTCCGACTTTAATTCATATACTATCAGGGACTCAACTGCTTGGTTGGTGATGGGGTTGATTATTGGGACAATTATTCTTGAAATAATTAAGGAAAGGGAGGCTCAATCTTTCTTCTTGGTTGCTTGCTCCTCCTCAGCACCTCCATCACTTTGGACAGCTTTTCCTTCACCTTCTTCTCAGCTTCTTCTGCCCACGACCCCCAGGGCTGCCTGGTACAGGTGGTCCCTCGAGTCCCCGCCCCTCTGCTCCATGGACCCCACGGAGCAGAGCAGCACAATGCACATGAGAGGTGGTTCCTTGGGTCCCCACCTCTCCACTCCATGGACTGCAGAGCAGCAAAATGCACACACCCCTCCACTCCACGCCGGTGCAGCGGCTGAACGGCCAGCTGGGACCACCCTCCACTCCGCAGGCCCCCATGCAGCCGGCCAGAGATGCCAGGGGCCACTAGGGATGCCAGGAACCAGCGCACAAGGGACCGCCCCTCCACCCCGCGAAGCGGCAGAAAGGCCTGCCACCAGCAGCCAGCCTCATTGTGGGCTCTGGGCTCGGGGGCATGCAGGGACCCCTGGGTCTCACACAGCTGCGGCCACCAAGGTATCTGCAGGGCGCTGGGCTGGGGCATGGACCCAAACTGCCCCTTGGCTCAGAGCTCTGCCCCACACCTGGCCTCATTACCTAAGGTGCCCTGGGCATTCATTTGCATGTGACTAAGTCACAGTTTACTGTATGGAAGGCCGGCCCTTAAGTACCATGCGGGCAGAGCTTTCACGTGGTTGCTTTCACGGCACTGTGGCCATGCCCCTGCCTCATTACCTAAGGTGTCCTGGGTGCTCATTTGCATGTGACTAAGTCACCGTAACTCTAAGGAGGGCCAGCCCTTAAGTACCCTGAGGGGAGAGCTTACAGCATAGTGGTTGCTTTCACAGCATTATGGCCATGCTCCTGGCAGCCTCGCCTCCTGTCTGCTGGCCATGCCTGCTGACCATGCCCCCTGCCCCAATTGCCTGGTAGTGTAGCAGAGGTATGGTCAATTTGCATGTTACTCTTTTATTAGATAGGATGATTCCTCATTAGAGATTTATATTGATTTCTTTTCTTTTAAGGACAAATATTTTACTTTCAAATAGAGGTGACCTTTTGAAAATTACAACATTATTGCTTTATAATTTATTCACGGTTAAAATGGAAATACTGTAGAGTGTATATGATTTATTCTTTTAAAAGGGATTTTTCATTATGACTAAATTTCATTAAAAATTAAATATAAGTATAAAAAGCTATTTTATCTTTATGATAAACAGTTATAACCATTCCAAATGATTTGTATGTTTCCTTCAAATTTTTCTCTTTATAGCACTTACCCAAGTAAAACAGTATTACCTATGATTTTAGTCCTGCTTTTATCTCATAACTAGAAGCCCAATGCACGAAATTTGTGCAAGGTGTTCAGCCCTCACAGCTCCAGCTGCCTCAGCCCTTGCAGCCCCAGCTTTGTCCAGAAGGGTGTCCGGATTATCATCCTGTTCTTTGGTCTAATTAGCATATTAGCTCTTTATTATATAGGATAACTTCCATTGATAAACATTTTCCATAGCATTCTAATAATTCTACCTAATAAAAGAGTAATATGCAAATTTGACTGTACCTTTGCCACACCCACAGCCATGCCCACCAGCCAATCAGGACCAGGTTATGCAAATAAACCCCAACCAAGATGGCTGCTGCCTCTAAGAGCAGGAGGAAGGCTTGGGTTTCTCCGGCAACAGAGGAAGTCAAGCTTTCTGTCTACCATTGCTGGCCCAGGCCTCCACTCTAGGCTACAAAGTTTCAATTATAAAAGATACAGAAATGGCGGCAGCCACAGAGATGGAGAGAACAGAGACTTGGTTTTCCCTGGCAACAGAGGAAGCCAAGCTTTCAGCCTGCCGTTGCTGGCCTAGGCCTCCACTCTAGGCTACAAAGTTTCAAACAGAAATGGCTGCTGCCACAGAGTGAGCAGAAGGCTTGGCTCCACTCCAGGCTACAAAGTTTCAATTGTAGACATAGATTAATCCCAGATCTCAGGGCCTCTGCTTGGGTTGCTGGTGGCATGGCCAGCCTGTAAACCTCCACAGGCTCCTCAACCTGGCTGCCCCTCACCCCAAGGGAACCCCTACCCTGATCTGGGACACTCTTTAGGGCAAACCAGCTAGCCCCCACCCATGCACCAGGCCTCTATCCTATCTAATAAAAGAGTAATTTGCAGATTAACCATCACTCCAACACACAAGAGGGCTGCCCTCATGTGGTCAAAGATTCTGCCCCCATGTGGACACAAGATGGCCACCACAAGATGGCCAGCAGGAGAGGGCCGTTGGGAGGTTCCAGACCCTGTAAGGGAGGGCAGTTATGGGCAATCAGGCCAGCAAGGGATGGCAGTTGGGAGAGAGCAAGCCTGCAGGGGAGGGCAGTTAGGAGTGACCAGGCCAGTAGAGAAGGGAAGTTGGGGGCAAACAGGCCAGCAGGGGAGCAGTTAGATATCAATTAGGCTGGTAGGGGAGTGGTTAGTGGGTGATCAGGCTGGCAGGCAGAAGCAGTTAGGGGCAATCAGGGAGGCAGGCAGGTGAGCAGTTTGGAGCCAACAGTCCTGAATTGTGAGATGGATGTCCAACTGCCTATTTGGGCCCAATCCTACCGGGATCAGGCCTAAAGGGTCAGTCGGACATCCCTCGAGTGGTCCCAGATCGAAGAGGGTGCAGGCTGAGCTAAGGGACATCCCCCGCCCCCCTGCAGGAATTTCATGCACCAGGCCTCTAGTATTACATAATCAGCATAAACATTTTCAATGGTTCAATTAACAATTCCATTAAGTTGATGCATCACCATAAAACTTAGCTTTTCCTATACTGTCTGAAGTGTGGGCTATTTCCAAATTCTGCTGTTGTAAAGAG
The DNA here is from genome assembly GCA_027563665.1 of Antrozous pallidus. Taxonomy (NCBI): domain Eukaryota; kingdom Metazoa; phylum Chordata; class Mammalia; order Chiroptera; family Vespertilionidae; genus Antrozous; species Antrozous pallidus. Next base: position 134,998,786 of record CM050509.1, on the reverse strand, counting down.
CTCTACAATTGTGTATATTGATGTTCCCAATTAATAATATCTCAAAATAAAGATACAGCTGTAATATTTCTGGGGCAGATGCAGAAACATTTGCATGTTGCCAATCTGATTTTAAAAAAGATGTTCCACTTATAACTCCAAATATGAGTTCTGGCAGTACTTGCCTTATGAATACTCACCAGCTTAGGCCAAAATATTTCTCATTTTGTAGTAAACTATATTTCACTGATTACTGTGGAGGCAGGCCATTTTTATGTTTATGTTTTTTATTTACATACATAAAGGAATTATAGGTTTATTACTTTGACTCACTTATTAAATCATAGTGTTTGCATTTTTATGTGTCTATTATTTAAAACAAAATAAATGTATGTCAAATTAAAAACAAATAAATTCCAGAAGTGAGATTACTGGATCACATGGTAGTTCCATTTTTAATTATTTTAAGAACCTCCATTCTGTTTTCATAATCTTTGTACCAATTTACATTCTCACCAACAACATACAGGGTTCCCTTTTCTCTATAACATGCCCAATATCTGTTATCTCTTGTCTTTTTTTATAATTGCTGTCTTAAGAGGTGTAAGGTGCTATCCCATTGTCGTTTTGATTTGCATACATCTGATGACTAGTGATGTTGTGCATCTTTCATATACCTATTGGCTACTTGTATGTATTTTTTTGATATCTATTCAGGTCTTTTGAACCATTTTAAAATTGGGTTATTTGTGTGGGGTTTCTTTTCGCTATTGACTTGTATGAGTTCCTTATATAATTTGGATGGTAACTTCTTATCTATACACTAGAGGCCTGATGCACAAAATTTGTGCACAGGGTATATGTCCCTTAGCCCAGCCTGAATCCTCTCTAATCTGGGACCCCTAGAGCAGTGGTTCTCAACCTTTCTAATGCCATGACCCTTTAATATAGTTCCTCATGTTGTGGTGACCCCCAACCATAAAATTATTTTTGTTGCTACTTCATAACTGTAATTTTGCTACTGTTATGAATCATAAGGTTTTCAAGTGGTCTTAGGTGACCCTGATAGCGGTTCTCAACCCGTAGGTCATGACCCATGGGTTGAGAACTGCTGCTGTATAGCCTAAGACCATTGGAAAACACAGATATTTATATTATGATTCATTAACAGTAGCAAAATCAGTTACGAAGTAGCAACAAAAATAATTTTAAGGTTAGGAGTCACCACAACACGAGGATCTATATTAAAGGGTCATGATATCAGAAAGGTTGAGAACCACTGCCGTAGAGGGATGTCTGACTGCTCATTTACCAGGATCGGGCCTAAACGGGCAGTTGGAGATCCCTCTCACAGTCCAGGACTGCTGGTTCCCAACTGCTCGCCTGCCTGCCTGATTGCCTCTAACTGCTTCTGCCTGCCAGCCTGATCACCCCCTAACCACTCCCGTGCCAGCCTTATTGATGCATAACTGGTCCCCTGCCAGTCTCATTGCCCTTAACTGTCCTCCCCTGCCAGCAAGGTTGCCCCTAACTGCCCTCTCCTCCTGGCCTGGTCACCCCCAACTGCCCTCCCCTATAAGCCTGACCCTCACCAACTGCCCTCCCCTACAGGCCTGGTCACCCCCCAACTGCTCTCCTCTGCAGGCATTGTCTCCCCACTTTCCTCCCCTGCAGCCCTTGTCCCTCTCAACTGCCCTCCCCTGCAGGCCTTGTCCCCTCCAACTGCCCTCCCCTGCAGGCCTGGTTGCTGCCAATTATCCTCCCTGCAGGCCCAGTCACCCTTAATTGTCCTCCCCTGCAGAACTGATCACCCCCAACTACCCTCCCCTGCTGAACATCTTGTGGTGGCCATTTTGTGTCCACATGGAGATGGCCATCTTTGACCACATGGGGATCTTGTGTGTTGGAGTGGTGGTCAATTTGCATATCAGTTATTTATTGTATAGCATATATAAAAGGCTAAGCGACCGGCTGACTGGGGGACTGGCTGACTGGCCGATTGGCCAACTGTCCAACCAGCTGGTAGGTATGAGGCACACTGACTACCAGAGGGAAGATGCTCAACGTAGGAGCTGCCTAGCAACAGCAACTTTACAGTGTTCTCTTGCATTCTAGGACATCTTGGAGGATGTTGAACTGCCAGTTTTGGCCTGCTCCTTGAAGGCCAGGCTGAGGGGCCCCACCTTCAAGAGGGACCCTGGTTCACTCCACAGATGCCCTTCGAGCCACGGTGCCATCCCAGGTGTGGCTGGATAGGGAGGGACTATGTGAGGTTGGCTCTAGGGCATGTCTGGCCCATCTTGCCCAATTCCACCTTGTCAGCCATGTTCTAATTAATTTCTTTTCAATATACATGAATCTATGCACCGGGCCTCTAGAATTTTATAACCATCTTAAATAGATGGTTTGACAATATTTTTTGTCCATTCCATAGGTTACTTTTTCATTTTGTTGATTTTTCTTTTGCTGTCTAGAAGTTTTTTAGTTTAATGTAGTCCCATTTGTTTATTTTCATTTTGTTGTATATCTAAAATATAATTACCAAAACCAATGTCAAGGAGCTTCTTCCCTATGTTTTCTTGTAAAAATTTTATGGTTTCAGATCTTGCATTTAAGTCTTTAATCTGTTTTGAGTTAATTTGTGTGTATGGTATACGACTTTATCTTTTTACATATCCAGTTTTCCCAGTACCATTTTTAAAGAGACTATCCTTTCCCATGTGTATTCTTGGCTCCCCAGTCAAAGATTAGTTGTGTGTATATGTGTGGATTTATTTCTGGGCTCTCTATTAGGTTACATTGGTCTTTGTGTTTTTATGCCAGTACCATACTGTTTTTATTTATGCCAGTACCATACTGTTTTGATTACTGTAGCTCTGAAATACAGTTTGAAATCAGGAAGTATCATGCTTCCAGATTTCTCTTCTTGCTCAAGATTGCTTTGGATATTTGGAGTCTTTTTGCTATTTGGGTTTCATTTATCTCTGGGATGCGAGGATGGTTCAACATATTGAAATGAATAATTGTAATATACTACATTAACATAATAAATGATAAAAACCATATGATCATGTCAATAGTTATAGAAAAAGTTTTTGACAAAATTCAACATCCTTTCATGATAAAATCTCTCAACAAATTAGGTATAGAAAAAATGTACTTCAACTTAGTAAATGCCATATATGACAAGTACAAAGCTAGTATCATAAAAAACAGTGCATGATTAGGAAAAACATGAGTGTGCCCTCACCACTTCTATTCAGCACAGTACAAGTACTACCTAGAGAAATTAGGCTAGAAAAAGAAATAAAATATATCCAAATCTTAAATGAAGTAATTGTCTGTAGGTAACATGGTAGTCTATATAGAAAACCCTGAAGACTCCACCAAAAACCCCCCAAGAAACAACAAAACACCTACCACAATACAACTGTTAGAATTATTAAACAAATTTAGTAAAGTTTCAAGATACAAACTCAACATACAAAAATCAGTTGTGTTTTTATTCACTAATAATGAACTAACTGAAAACATAAGAAAACAATCCCAGTTTCAATAGCTTAAAAAAAAATAAAACACTTAGGAATAAATTTAACTAAAGAGATGAATGATCTGTACTGGTATACTGAAAACTATAAGACAATGATGAAAAGAAATTGAAGATACAAGTAAGTGGAAAGCTATCTTATGTTCTTTTTTTAAAAATATATATTTTATTGATTTTTTACAGAGCAGAAGGGGGAGGGATAGAAAGTCAGAAACATCTATGAGAGAGACATCGATCAGCTGCCTCTTGCACGCCCCATCCTGGGTATTTGCCCACAGCCAAGGTACATGCCCTTGCCGGAATCGAACCCGGGACCCCTCAGTCCACAGTCCGACGCTCTATCCACTGAGCCAAACCGGTCTCGGCTATCTTATGTTCTTGAATTGGCAGAATGGATATTGTTAAAATGATGATACAACCTAAAATAATCTATAAATCCAATGAAATCCCTATCACAGTGCCAACGTCATTTTTCACAGAAATAGAAAAAAACAATTCTCAAAGTCATATGAAATTACAAAAGACGAAAAATAGCCAAACGTATTGTGAGAATGAATAATATATCTGAGAGTTTTTAAAATCGTGAATTAGTGTTGAATTTTATGAAATGTATTTTCTGAATCAATTAACATAGATTATTTAAATTTTCTTCTTTACTCTGTTGATATACATAGTGCACTTATTTATTTTTTAAAGACTTTATTTTTTAGAGCAGTTTTAGGTTCAGTTGAGAGAAAGGTACAGAGATTTCCCATTTACCCTTTGCCCCTACACATGCATAGTTTTCACCATGACCAGCATCACCAAAGTGTCACATTTGCTATAGTTGATGTGTCTGGTACGTTAACACATCATAATTACCCAAAGCCTGTGGTTTACCTTAGGTTTCACTCTTGGTGTTGGATATTCTACAAATTTTGACAAATGTGTAATGACATGTATCCATTATACATGTCAGAGTATTCGCACTGTCCTAAAAATCATCTGTGCTTCACCTACTCATCCCTCCTCTGCCCTCCACCTTTTGTCAACCACTGATCTTTTTACTATCTCCATAGTTTTGCCTTTTCCAGGATATTTTATAATTGGAATCATGAAGTTATTGGCTTCTTTCACTTAGTAATACGCACTTAAGTTTGTTCTATATATTTTTTCATGCCCTGAGGGGTCACTTCTTTGTAGTGCGAAATAATACTCCATTGTCTGGATGTACCGTTACTTATGCATTCAGTTACTGAAGGGCATGTTGGTTGCTTGCAAGTTTTTGGCAATTATGAATGAAGCTGCTATTAACATCCATATGCAGGTAAATACCAAGGACTATGATTGCTGGATTGTAGGGAACCATTATAGGGTTAAGCTTCGGATTGACTTGACTTGCTGGCAAAGTCGCACACAAGTCCCAGCTTAGAGGGCACAGTTCTCTAAGCATAATTAAGCTTGATCTTGTGACTGCTCCTTAGATCTTTCCTGGGGAGCTAATGGGCTGTGGGAGGAGTAGCAAGTGCTGCCAAAACAAGTGTAACTTATGAGGACATTGTAAATTAGCTTGTTTTCCCCTGACTATAAAATAAACCATCAGCTTGCAGTTTGGATCTATCTGTGGCTTCAGCAAGGCAAGAAGATCCACCTAGATCCAGCTTTTTCTCTTTGTCTATCATTTCTTCATCCTTCGCCGAACCCTTGGCTGTGCTGCCACAGCACACTGGATCTTATGGTAAAAGTATGTTTACCTTTATAAGAACCTACCAAATAATGTTCCAAAGTAACTGCCATTTGCATGTCCACCAGCAATGAATGAGAGTTCCTGTTGCACCACATCCTCCCCAGTGCTTATTGATGTTCCAGATTCAAGCCATTCTTCTGTCTTGATGCTTCTAGATTCCGTTTTTTAATAACTTACTTTCTTCTTGAAGAACTTCGTTTAGCCAACATTTAAGAGTATGTCTGGTAGCAACAAATTCTCATAATTTTTCTTCACCTACAAATGTCTTGATTCCCCTTTACATCTAAAGGATACTCTGGCCGAAACCAGTTTGGCTCAGTGGATAGAGCATCAGCCTGCAGACTGAAAGGTCCCAGGTTCAATTCCGGGCAAGGGCATGTACCTTGGTTTCGGGCACATCTCCAGTAGGGCATGTGCAGGAGGCAGCTGATCAATATTTCTAACTTTCTTTCCCTCTCCTTTCCTGTCTGTAAAAAATCAATAAAAATATTTTAAAAAATAAAAAATAAAGAATACTCTGGATTGGCAGTTCTTTCAGGACATGCAAAATATTGTTCTACTTGCTTTTGTGCTCTGTAGTTTCAGATGAGAAATCCACTGTCATTAGACTTGATGTTCCCTGATAGTTAATGCATCATTTCTTTCTGGCTGCTTTCAATATTTTATCTTTGCCTTTAGTTTCCAGAGGTTTAAATATAATGTGCTGGTATGAATTACTGTGAATTTATCCTGTTTGGGTCTTGCTCAGGTTCATGAATCTGTGTGTTTTCTTTTGCTAGTTTGGGGATATTTTACATCATTATTTCTTGTAATACTTTTTCAGCCCTAATCTTTTTCTCTTCTTCTGTGACACTAATGATATGATTTTTTTCTTATTGTTCCACAGGACCCCAAGAGTCTGTTCATTTTTTTTCTAATATATTTTCTATCTCTTTCAGATTGGATATATTTTATTTATATGTCCACAGTTCAATAATTCTATCTACTGATTAAGTTATTCAACTATTGAGTTCATCAAGCAGGTTGAAAATTTGAGGTGTTAGCCTGGCCTGTGTTGCTCAGTGGTTGAGCATGAACCTATGACCCAGGAGGTCACAGTTCCATTCCAGGTAAGGTCACGTGCCTTGGTTGTGGGTTCAATCCCCAGTAGGGGACGTGTGGGAGGCAGCTGATCAATGATTCTCTCTCATCATTGATATTTCTTTTTCTCCTTCTCCATTCCTCTCTAAAATCAATAAAAATAATTAAAAGTTGGGATATTATATTTTTCAGTTAGAAGATTTCCATTTCATCCTTCTCATAGCTCATTTTCTTTTCTGAGATTTTCTATATTTTCATTTATTTCAAGAGAATTTGCTATTGCTCATTGAAGTTTTTTGTTATGGTTACTTTAAACTCCTTGTCATATAACTCCAACATCTGATTTGTCACTGTGTTGACATTAGTTAATTGTCTTTTTTTCATTGAAGTTGTGATTTTCCTGGCTCTTGATTTTGCAATTTTATCCTGGAAATTTGTACTATTATGCTGTGAGACTCTGGGTCCTATTTAAGTATTTTGTTTCATCATGTAGTCACTTGTTTAGATTTAGCATGCAGGACCTAACCTACTCTTTGGAGTATGGTTTGAATGATAACTTAGTTTTCAGAGCATTTGTAGTATTTTGGGGTGTGCTTGGTTTATCTGGTGCTGTTGGGACTTTCACTGGTCCCTATTGGGGTTGCCCTAGGAAGGGCCAGTTGATGTGATGTCTCTGGCCCATAGAGATGAAAATTGTTTCCTAGGCAAGATAGCTTCTTGTGTGTTGCAGAATCTCTCCTGCCAGTGCCAATATGCCAGGTGTCTCCCAGAAAGGGAGTCTTAGGTCTGGCAAGGGAGGAAAGTACTTCCTTTAGCTGATCCAGTCCCCTTGCCAGTGCAGTCAGACTCACCTGGTGTTATCAGAGGGCCTACTGCTTGAACTGGTGAGACTGCCTGAACATACCTGTGTTGTTAGGTTGGGGGTCTAGGATTGGAAGGGCTGGGTTGCCTTCTTTGTTGGATGGGGGCATATAAAACATACTGCTGCTGTGTATTCTTTCTGTCTTGGGATCCCGAAACAGCTTTCCTTTCTCTTCCTAACTTTCAGAGTACTCCCTTGGTGGCCTCTTAAGTTCTTTCCAGAATTTATAGTTGTACTTCGCAGTGGGGAGCAGGAAAAATGGGTCTAAACTATCTTGTCCAGACAAACATTTTATTAAAATTGTTAATTCTTTATTTTAAAACTAAATAATAATTGAAAAAAATGATCATTGCAATTATTATATGATTGATAGGAAAATAATTTTGGTACAAAAATAAAGGGCGTTTTAATAAATGATCTGCTTCAGGTGCAAATATACTGCCTATGTCACTGAGAGTGAACCAAGTGGAAGAAGAGATAAGAAAGATTGTTAAAGAAGGGCCTTGAAGCCAAGGGTAGGAAAAGTATTAAGAAGCTGAGAGAGGTTATTATTACATTTGTTTTATAATGAGATTATAAACCACAGGATCTGAAGCATTAGGTTGCTTGCCCAAAATTCCTTTGACATTTGGCTTCAGGACGATTGCACAATTAAGGACTATGACATTCCAAGACCATGGTAACAGCTCACTGTTTCCCAGCATGCTGGTTTCAAACGCCAAACACAATATTTTCTAGAAGATATACTACAAAAACATTTCCCCTAAGAAAAGAACAAGATGGGGATGCCCACTCTCACCACCCCTGTTCAACATAGTTCTGGAAGTATTAGCCATTGCAGTTAGACAAGAAGAAGAAATAAAAGGCATCTAAATTGGAAAAGAATAAGTAAAGCTGTTCTTATTTCCAGATGACATGATATTGTACATAAAAAACCTGAAAGACTCCATCAAAAAACTAATAGACTTACTAAATGAATTAGGCAATATAGCAGGATACAAAATTAACACCAAGAAATCTATGGCATTTCTATACACCAATACTGAACTTACAGAAAGAGAGACTTAAAAAGCAATCTCATTTCCATTACACCAAAAAAATTAAGATGCTTATGAATAAACTTAACTAAGGAGGTAAAAGACCTATACGTGGAAAACTACAGGACACTGAAAAAGACATAGAGAAAGACGAAAACAGATGGAAGACCATACCATGTTCATGGGTTGGTACAATCAATATCATTAAAATGCCCATACTACCCAAAGCAATCTATAGATTCAATGCACTCCCCATTAAAATACCAGCAGCATATTTCACAGACCTAGAAAGAACTCTCCAAAAATTCATCTGGAATAAAAAAAAAGACCCCAAAAAGCCATAGCAATCCTGAGAAAGAAGCACAAAGTCGGTGGAATCTCAATACCAGATTTCAAGTTGTACTACAAAGCCACGGTTCTCAAAACAGTCTGGTACTGGCACAAGAACAGATATATAGACCAATGGAATAGAAATGAGAATCTAGATATCGACCCAAACCACTATGCTCAATTAATATTTGACAAAGGAGGCATGACATACAATGGAATCAAGACAGTCTCTTCAGCCGAGACCGGTTTGGCTCAGTGGATAGAGCGTCGGACTGCGGACTGAAGGGTCCCGGGTTCGATTCCGGCAAGGGCATGTACCTTGGCTGCGGGCACATCCCCAGTAGGGGGCGTGCAAGAGGCAGCTGATCAATGTCTCTCTCTCATCGATGTTTCTGACTTTCTATCCCTCTCCCTTCCGCTCTGTAAAAAATCAATAAAAATATATTTTTAAAAAAAAGACAGTCTCTTCAATAAATGGTGTTGGGAAAATTGGACAGATACATGCAAAAAAAAAAATGAAACTGGACCACCAAATTGCACCATACACAAAAATAAACTCAAAATGGATATAGGACTTAAACATAAAATGGGAAACCATAAAAATACTAGAGTAATCCACAGGCAGAGAAATCTCAGACATATGCCAAAGCAATTTCTTCACTGATACCGCTCCTAGGGCAATGGAAGTTAAAGGGAAAATAAAGAAATGGGGTACATCAAAATAAAAGCTTTTGCATAGAAAAAGAAACCATCAACAAAACAACAAGAAAGCCCACTGTACAGGAGAACGTATTTGTAAATATTATCACTGATAAAGGTTTAATCTACAACATCTATAGGGAACTTACACAACTTAATAAAAGGAAGACAAATGATCCAATAAAAAAAATGGGCAAAGGGCCTAAATAGAATCTTTTCTAAAGAAGACAGAAGGAGGGCCAAGAGACATATGAAAATATGCTCAAAAGTCACTAATTACCCAAAAGATGCTAATCAAAACTACAATGCGGTACCATCTTACACCTGTCAGAATGGCAACTATCAACAGATCAACAAACGACAAGTGCTGGCAAGGATGCAGAGAAAAAGAAACCCATGTGCACTGCTGGTGGGAGTGCAGACTGGTGCAGCCACTATGGAGAACAGTATGGATTTAACTCAAAAAACTAAATATGGAACTCCCATTTGACCCAGTAATTGCCTTTCTAGGATTGTATCCAAAGAAACTAGAAACACCAATCAGAAAGGATATATGCACCCCTATGTTCAGAGCAACACAATTCACCATAGCTAAGATTAGGAAACAGCCTAAATGCCCATCAGCAGATGAGTGGATTAGAAAATTATGGTAGATCTACACAATGGAATACTATGCTGCTATAAAAAGGAGTTCTTACCATTTTCAGCAGCATGGATGGACTTGAAGAGCATCATGTTAAGTGAAATAAGCTAGTCAATGAAAGAAAAGTACCACATGATCTCATTTATTTATGGAAAATAAAGAACATTATAACCTGATGAATAAAAAGAAAGATACAGAGGCAGTAAAACACTGAACAGACTCTCAAATTACAGCGGGAAGGCTGGGGAGTGTTGGGAAGGGAGGGCAATAGATAAACCAAAGGCCTTGTATGCATACATATAAGCACACCAATGGACACAAGACACTGGGGGGGTGGTGATGAGGGCAGGTGGCAGAAGGTAGGGGAAGCTGGGAGAAGGTCAATGGGAAAAAAAGAGATATGTGCTAATATATGTAATATTTTAAACAATCCTATCTGATAAAAGAGTAATATGCAAATTGACTGTACCACTGATCAGTCCACGCCGACAGCTATGTCCATCAGCCAATCAGGAGCAAATTATGCAAATAAATCCCAACCAAGATGGTTGCAGCCATTGAGAGCAGGAGGGAGGCTTGGGTTTTTCTGGTAATGGAGCAGAAGCCAAGCTTTCTGCTTTCCCTTGCTGGCCTAAGCCTCCACTCAATGCTACAAAGTTTCAATTATGGAAGATAGATAATCTCAACAGAAATGGTGGCAGCCATGGAGCTAGAGAGAGCAAAGGCTAGGGTTGCTGGGGTGATGGAGGAAGCCAGGCTTCTACAGCCCTAGCGCCTAGGCCTCCACTCTAGGCTACAAAGCTTCAAACAGAAATGGCTGCCACCTCGGAGGGAGTGGAAGGCTTGCCTCTGCAACCAGACTACAAAGTTTCAATTGCAGAACATAAATTAGTCTCAGATCCCAGGGCCTCTGTTTGGGTCGCTGGGGGGCATGGCCAGCCTGCAAACTATCACAGGCCCCTCTCCCAGGCCGGCCCATGCCCCAAGGGAACCCCCACCCTGATCTAGGACACCCTTCAGGGCAAACCATCTGACCCCCCACCTATGCACCAGGCCTCTATCCTATCTAATAAAAGAGTAATTTGCAGATTGACCATCACTCCAACACACAAGAGAGCTGCCCTCATGTGGTCAAAGATCCTGCCCCCATGTAGACACAAGATGGCCACCACAAGATGGCCAGCAGGGGAAGGCCATTGGGAGGTTCTAGGCATGCAAGGGAGGGCAGTTGTGAGCCATCAGGCCAACAGGAGAGGGCAGTTGGGAGGGACCAGACCTGCAAGGGAAGGCAGTTAGGGGCAATCAAGCCTGAAGGGGAGGGCAGTTAGGGGTGACCAAGCTGGCAGAGGAGGGAAGTTGGGGGCAAACAGGCTGGCAGGGGAGCAGTTAGACATCAATTAGGCTGGCAGGGTAGTGGTTAGGGGGTGATCAGGCTGCCAGGCAGAAGTGGTTAGGGGCAATTAGGGAGGCAGGTAGGTGAGCAGTTTGGAGCCAGCAGTCCTGGATTGTGAGAAGGATGTCTGACTGCCCCTTTAGGCCTGATTCTACTGGAATGGGGCCTAAACGGGCAGTCAGACATCCCTCAAGGGGTCCCAGATTGGAGAGGGTGCAGGCTGGGCTGAGGGACACTCCCCTACCCCCCGTGCACAATTTTGTGTACCGGGCCTCTAGTTAAAAAATAAAAAAAATGTCAAGTAGCTTTTGAGTATCTAAACAAAAAGTTTCAAAGCATCAAATGTTTACTAAATTTGACTAGTATTAAATGTCTACTATTAATTGTCTCCTAATCATCATGTTTGGAGGGGGCTTAATTAATGTTCATGAATTCATTTCAAAGTAAAATCCAAGAAAGTACTTATTCCTAGAGGGAGAGTATTAAATTATAATTGGCATTTGGATAAATTTGTAAAATCGTTTTCTATGTCTTTAAGCTGCTGACTTCTATAATTTATTCATTCATACAATTTATTTTTTTACATAATCAACAACATATATCTAAATTGCTATTTTTTATTTAAACGTTAAAGAAGTTTGTAGTCTAGAAATAGCTTTGAGATAAGAGAATGAGGAAGTTATGGGAGTACAGGATTGGCTTTGAACACCAAAACCAGTGAAAGGTAGCAGTTGCTTAAATCATTCCTACATATTGCAAATCAAAAAGCACATATAACAATGAATATTTGATGCTGGAGAAAGAAAGCAAAATGAATCACAGAGATCATTCAAAGCTCCAATTTATGTTAAAAAAAATACTCAAAAGTGTGGGGGTAGAATATGAAGACGCAAAAGCATGCTAAAGCCTACATTTTATACATCTGAAGAAGCATAGTCAAAAGACATATTTTCTTCTTTTGTTTAATCTGTTCTTTCACTTTTAAAATTTTTCTTTCCTTTTATTCTTTTGTGGCATAACAATTTCTTATATGTCACTTTTCTTTGATTTTCATTTGTCTATGGTCACTCCCATATAAGTTAAAACTTTGTTCCTAAAAGTATATACAGGATTTCAGATAAAAGTTGACCACTTTCTCATTAAATGTGTTTCAGTCTTTTATTAGATCTCTCCATATAATTATATCTCTATCACTGGCTTTTTCAGAGCCAATTTTAATTTTATTTTTTTAGAGAGAGGGAAAGGGATCGAGAGAGACACACAGAGAGAAACATCAGGGTGAGAGAGACACATCGATTGGTTGTGTCCCACACACGCTCCGATAACTGGCAATCCAGGTACATGCCCTTGACCAGAATTGAACCCCTAACTCTTCAGTCCACATGTTTGTCCACTGAGCCAATCAGGTTAGGGCCAGAGTCAATTTTTAGAAATCTTGCCTTTTATTTTCTTTTTCTCATTTCCAATTTATTCACCCTTCTCTACCTGCAGACTTCATGTATATAACTTCTTTCTTCCTTCAGACACACAACTCAAGAACTCAAGGACTCATGGATATCAATTCAGAGAAATATTGCCCACCCTACCACACCCCCTCTGCCCCAGTAGGAAGTGATTCTCTGTGAGATAGTGTATTCTTTATTGGTTCCAATCCTCCACTTGGCTTTGACTGTTTATACATGGATTAGATTTTGTAGAGCAGTGGTTTTCAAAATACGTTGATCATACCCAGGGGTGAGTGAGATAATACATTGAGATGTACGGATCAAATTTTAAAAGGAACAGATAGATATGTTCCGTTTTATTTCTATTTAATAGATAGATTGCCGTCAATGCCTTCCCCCAATCTGTATGAGAAGTTCATACAGATTCAGTTCATATGTTTTTTGAGATATCCTGGAGCAGTGAATGTTTCATACTAGGATTAGTTGACATCAGAGCCCTCATGTGATCATTCCCTTCAGCACATTGTAAAGTATTACAGTTTACATATTCCTAACTAGATGACATTATAAGTTATGTTATGCAGTTTTAATTAATAACTTTCAAAATTGGCAAGTAACTTTAAAAATCTCTACAAAGAAAACATAGATCAAGATTCTACCATTAACTCAAGCTCACAAAAGTATAGGAAAAAATGGCAAGAGCTTACGGTCTTCCCACACTAGTAGTAGCTTAGTATCAGCCATATGGCATAAAATAATGAATTCTAATCAGATTAATTAAAATAGAAATTATAAATGAGAGCATTTAAAATATGTTATATATCTTTTTGAGTCCCCCCAAAGTAGACCCACCTTTTGTCCTGGGTAGCTAAAATTGGGCCAACGAGTTTTCTGGGTCCATTTTAGCCATTGGTAGTTAACACATGGTCTGCATCAATCATTTATGTTTTTTAAATATATTTTTATTGATTTCAGAGGAAGGAAGATGCGGGAGAGAAAGAGAGAGGAACATCCATGATGAGAGAGAATCATGGATCAGCTGCCTCATGCAAGTCCCCCACTGGGGATCAAGCCCACAACCCAGGCATGTGCTCTTGACTGGAATCGAACCTGGGACCTTTCAGTTCACAGGCTGACGCTCTATCCACTGAGCTAAACTGTCTAGGGCTGCATCAGTCATTTAGATCTTCTCCAGATTATTAATATGCAAGAAGTGCTAGAAGAGTCAGGGTCATGAGACATCTGACCTAGTATTCTGTTCATGCCAGGGGAACTAAAGGACAAGTTTTGGAAGTTTAGGTCTTTCTTACAGACTTCAAAGCTAGAAAGGTATTACCAAAACTTATGAACTATGCTCAGCCATCTAACCTCAATTAACAATTGCTGACTGTCTGTGCTAGGGCTTGTATTAGATTAGGATGAGAGGGAGGGAAGAAGGAAGGGAGGTAAATCATCCCTGGCTTCCTTAAAAGGTAGCCAACCCTAGACAAAGCTGCACATGGCAATTGCCAAATGAAGCAGACAAAGATGGAGAGCTGAAATCAAAGCCATGATGATCAGGTAAGTATCTGGAAAGAGGTGAGATCTAAACAAAAAAGTATTCTTAAACTTCAATGTACACAAGAACTAGACTGTTAAAATGAGATTGCAGGGTCCCCCAGAGATTCAGATTCAGTAAGTCCGTGGTACAACCTGAGCATTTGCATTTCTAACAAGTTCCCAGGTGATGCTGATGCTGCTGGTCCAGGGATCACACTTTTGAGAACCACCGCTCTAAAGGATTTTAGACATATAGAATGGAAAGCATTGTCAAGGGCTAAGATGAGGAATTGTTAAGAGGAATAAGGTTGGGAAAGTGGAAGACATGTTTAGGAGGATTCTGAAGTTAGGGAATTATATAACAGAAGAATGGGAGAAAAGAATCTAAAAATCTGTCTGAAATTTTTGGAATTTATCCTGGGATTTTAACTGGGAGTCATTGTATTTAGAACAAATTAGGTTTAACTGGGAGTCATTGAATGTGTTTGAGTAGTGACATGACATAATGAAAACCTTATTTTAGGACTTTAATATGTCTGCAGTATATTCTGTGTTGTGGAGTAGGGGAAGGAAAGAGATGAACACAAAAAAGACATATACAAGCATATTAATTTAAATTGCTGAAAAGTCTATTTTATATACTATTTTCCCCAAAATAAAGGTAAGAAAAAAAGTGGTTCTCAGGGGATAAATTTTGATGATGAGCTTCGGCCAGCATTCCACTTGGAAAAGAAGACAGAGGCAAACAAATGGAATTTGGAATCTGGTCTTCCATTATTCAGGTTTTCCTAAAAGGTGACAGCATGAAAATCCTTAATCCTCAAGTCTTGGAATCTGTGTCAATTTGATGGGAGAATATGCAGATTTTTAACCATTAAGTTGATCTATGGTTATGGTGGCCTTCAATCTAGGAAGAGGAATTTTTTATTTATAGTCTTGACTAAAAAAATAAAAATCCAAATTTGCCCCACCCTGGAAGTGCATCACTAAGGGGGGATTTTCAATGTTTAAAGATGGTTTGTAATAAGATCACATTGAAACTTTCTTCCTTTTTGGCCTCTATGAAGATAAATGCAATGTGACACTGATTCTACATCAGGCAAGAGAATTGTACTCTGAGAACACACACACACACAGAAACACACACACACACACAGAAACACACACACACACACACACACACACACACACACACACACACACACACACACCACTAGCATCAGGCAGGAACTCTGCTCTAAGATGCTCTGGAACATTTCTGCATGAAACCAAATCAATATGAGCCAACCTTAAAACCATCTGTTGGGAACTCTTGAAAAGGTAGATGAAAAGAGAGGAGAGACAAGGGTGAAGACTTGGAAAATAGTCCAAGGAAGCTCTTTTGATGACTCAAGTCATTATTTAACATTGATGTATCCATCTGTGAGGCCCCCAAATGAGCCAACATGAGGGTGGGAACAGGTCAAAACAAACCTCTGCCTTCTCAAAATGTCCATGCACCTTTGTTCTCTCCTAGGTCTCACCTCACCAGGCAACCCTTCTTTTCCTCTGGTATTTCTCCCATGTCCTGCTTTTCTCCTTCTTTAGCTAACCCCCAGCTCCCTGTGGGTTGAATAATAATTTAGTACAAATTCATTTATTGAAAATGTTTTGCAATAAAATCTTATTACTTTTGTTGTCTGTAGCTAGAGGGGTGGTTTCCTGGTATGAATGCCCTAATTTTAAAGGAAAAAAATAGGGATAATGGATCAAGTGATTTGCCAGGGATGAAACAAATGAGATTAGTATCCATTATTTTTTATCCCAACAAATGTCATAAATACAAGAGCTGTATTGTAGCAATTATCTAGGAAAGCACTGGAAAACATTCTTTGTGAGTCTCATATAATGAATGTGGTAACAGAGAAGATAACTATGCCAGTTTTTAATTCAATAGAGGTTTTGAACATATTTCTAAGTCCTTTGCCACGTCCCTAGTTTGCTCATGCATAAAATGGAGCTAATACAATAATTAGTATCTACCTTATACAGTACTTGTGAGGATTAAATGATATAACATGGCAAGCACTTAGAACAGTGCATGGCATCTAATAAGCCCTCAATAAATTTATTATTGTTGTTGTTGTTGCAGGAGCAACAACAATTTATTTTAAAGTGACAACCTCAATATTCAAATCTTCCAAAATTTATACCAGACAATGCCTAGACACAAAGGACTAATGCTGATTTACTGGAGAACCCTAAAAAGAACGAGAAACTATGGGATGGGGACTGAGTTAGTGAGTGGTCCACCACTCTCCCAGAATATTTTGGAAATTAAGCCTTTTATTTTAGACTAGTGGCCAAGTGCATGAAATTCATGCATGGGGGGTGGGGTGGGGGATGTCCCTCAACCCAGCCTGCACCCTCTCCAATCTGGGACCACTCGAGGGATGTCCAACTGTCCGTTTGGGCCTGATCCCGGTAGGATCGGACTTAAAGGGGCAGTCAGACATCCTTCGCACAATGTCCAGGACTGCTGGCTCCAAACTGCTCACCTGCTTCCCTCTTTGATTGCCCCTAACTGCTTCTGCCTGCCAGCCTGATCACCCCCTAACCACTACCCTGCCAGCCTAATTGGTGTCTAACTGCTCCCCTGTCAGCCTGCTTGCCCCCAACTTCCTTCCTCTGCTGGCCTGGCCACCCCTAACTGCCTTCCCCTGCAGGCTTGATAGTCCTCAACTGCCCTTCCTTGCAGGCTTTCTCCCTCCCAACTGCCATCCCTTGCTGGCCTGATCACTCACAACTTCCCTCCCACGCAGGCCTGTAACCTCCCAACAGCCCTCCCCTGCTGGCCATCTTGTGATGGTCATCTTGTGTCCAAATGGGGACAGAATCTTTGACCACATGGGGGCAGCCCTCTTGTGTGTTGTAGTGATGGTCAATCTGTGAATTACTCTTTTATTAGATAGAATTATTAGAAACTATAGAGGCCACACTAAAGTAGAACACCATTTTTCAAGTGCTGAAAATAAAACTGTCAAACCAGAATTTTATATGCAGTGAAAATATTCTTTAAGAATGAAGAAATGGCCCTAACTGGTTTTGCTCAGTGGATAGAGCATCCACCTGCGGACTCAAGGGTCCCAGGTTCAATTCTGGTCAAGGGCATGTACCTTGGTTGCAGGCACATACCCGATAGGGAGTATGCAAGAAGCAGCTGATCAATGTTTCTCTTTCATCAGTGTTTCTAACTCTCTATCCCTCTCCCTAAATCTCAATAAAATATATTTTAAAATAGAATGAAGAAATGAAGACATTATCAGATGAAGAAACAATAAGAGAATTAGTCACTAGCGGACATACCTTAAAATAATGGTCAAAGGAAGCTTTTTAAATAGAAAGGAAATTAAAAAGAGTCTTTGAATATCAGGGAGGAAGAAAGAACAACAGAAAAAGTAAAATATGAGGAAATACACTTTCCTTCTCTTAAGTCTTCTAAATTATGTTTCATGATTGTAGCAAACATTTAACACTGATCAACATGCAGAGAAAATATTTAAGTTAATGAGCGTTAAAGGAAGGTAAGGTTTCTGAACTTCAATAGGATTGGTAAAATGTTTAGTACACTATAATAATTTGTCTATATATCTCTATTTATATCTATATATCTATGTCTATATCTCATCTATATTTGCTAGTATATCTATATCTATATGTATATATATGTATAACTATATCTATATCTATATCTATATCTATATATATATATATATATATATATATATATATATCCATAGTAATACCTAGAGTAACTACTATACCTAGAGTCACTAATATAATAGCTACACAGTGATGCACTAAAAAAGACTACTGATAACTCAAAATTGAATTCTAAAAAATTGTTCAAGTAACGCATAGGAAAGCAGGAAAAATAAAACAAAAATGATAAACATAGAGAACATATAATAGAAAACAAAATTATAAAATGTTAAACCTGATTATTTATATACTGGTAATTACATTAAATGTAACTGGTCTAAACACACTAATTTAAAAAAAGCAATTTGCACAGTGGATTAAAAATCAAGACATAACTGTATGGTGTCAATAGGAAACTAAATATAATGAAAAATATATGTCATTAAAACAGTCAAAATAGAGAAGTGACTATATTAATACATTAGACTTCAGAGCAAATAAAATTACCAGAAACAGAGTGGGTATTAGATAACAATAAAAGAGTCAACTCCCCAAGCACCATAAAAATCTTAAATGTGTATGCACCTAATGACATAGCTGCAAAATCTGTGAAGCAATAAAATGGCAAAACTGAAAAGAGAAATAGAAAAATCCACAATAATAATGAGGGACTATAATGCTCTTCTCTCAACAATTGATAGAACATCCAGACAGGAAATCAGAAAGGATATAGGACTCAACATCACTACCAGCCAATAGGATCTAATACACTTTTATACAACATCCTACACAATAACAGAAGAATACATATTTTTCAAGTTTACATGAATCATATTTCAAGATAGATCATATCCATAAACCAAAACTAAATTAACTCACAAGAAATAAAATGACACAGAGTATGTTCTCCAATCATAAAGTATCCAAACTAGAAATCAATAACCATAAGATAACAGTAAAATTTCCAAACATATTATCTAATGAGTAGTATGCAAATTATCCATCACTCCATCACACCCACAAGTGATGCTTATAAGCCACACCCACCAGCCAATCAGGAGCAAGTATGCAAATTAATCCCAACCAAGATGGCTGCAGCCACCAGCAAGCAGGAGGGAGGCTTGGAGTTCCCTGGCAATGGAGGAAGCCAAGCTTTCCACACACCCTGGCTAGCCCAAGCCTCCACTCAAGGCTACAAAGTTTCAATTATAGAAGATGCATAAATCCCAACAAAAATGGTGGCATCCATGGAGCTGGAAAGAGTAGGAGGCTAAGGTTGCCCCTGGCAATAGAGGAAGCCAAGCTTTCCACACACCCTGGCCGGCCAAGGCTTCTGCTTAAGGCTACAAAATTTCAATTATTAAAGATAAATAAATCTCAACAGAAATGGCTACCACCATGGAGCAAGCCTCCCAGCCTACAAAGTTTGAATTGTAGAAGATAAATAAATCCCAGATATCAGGGCCTCTGCTTGGGTCACCAGAGGGCATGGCTGGACTGCAAACAACTGTAGGCCCCTCACCTAGGCTACCCCATTCCCCAAGGGAACTCCCACCTTGATTGGGACACCCTTCAGGGCAAACCAGCCAGCCCCCACCCATGCACCAGGACTTTATCCTATCTAATAAAAGAGTAACATGCAGATTGACCATCACTTCAATATACAATATGGCTGTCCCCATGTGATCAAAGATCCTGCCCTCATGTAGACATAAGATGGCCACCACAACAATGGCCAGCAGGGGAGGACAGTTGGGAGGGACCAGGCCTACAAGTGAGGGCAGTTGTAGGTGATCAGGCCTGCAGGGGAGGGCAGTTAGGGGCAAACAGGCTGGCCAGGGAGTAGTTAGGCATCAATCAGGCTGGCAAGGGAGTGGTTACAGGGTGATCAGGCTGTCAGGCAGAAGCAGATAGGGGCAATCAGGAAGGCAGGCAGGTGAGCAATTGGGAGCCAGCAGTCCTGGATTGTGAGAGGGGTGTCCGACTGCCCAGGATCGGGCCTAACTGGGCAGTCAGACACCCCTTGAGGGGTCCCAGATTGGAGAGGGTGCAGGCTGCGCTGAGGGACACCTCCCCCATGCACGAATTTCATGCACCAGGCCTCTAGTTTGTAAATAAAATACACTTCTAAATAATCTATGTGTTAAAGAGGAACTCGCAAGGGAAATTAACAAAATACATTGAACTGATTAAAAATTAAAATATACATATCAAAATATGTGAGACCCAGATAAAACTGAGACATGCTACAAAAGAAAAAAATCTCAAGTCAATAATATAAACACCTAGCTTAAGAACCTAGGGAAAAAAGAGCACAAAGCAAGAAGAAATAAGAAAATAATAACAAAAATCAATGAAATTGCCAACAGAAAAATAACAAAGAAAAATCAATGAAACAGAAATCTGCTTTCTTTTTAACAAATCAGTAAAATTGATAACCCTTAGCAAGACTGACAAGTGAAAAAGAGTGAAGACACAAATGACCAATATCAGGAATTAAACAGGGACTAACTATCACAACGCCCTCTGCAGACCAAAAGGATATGAAGAAAATGCTATGAAAACTCTACACACATTAACTTGACAACTTATATGAAGTGACCCAAGTCCTCAAAAAGTACAAACTGATACAACTCACTCAATAAGAAAGAAATAATTTGAATAGTTCCATAACCATTAAAGAAATTCAATCTACAATTTAAAAACTCCATAAAAAGAAATCTCTAGGTCCAGATAGTTTCATTGGAAAATCCTACCAAATGTTTAAAAAACAGGTAACACCAATACTATATAATCTCTTCCAGAAAATAGAAGAGGAACATTTATGAGTTCATTTTATTAAACTATTATTACTCCGGGATCAAGTCAGACAAAGACAGTACCAAAAGGTTATATTTATCATAAACATAGATACAAAAGTCTTTAACAATATCTTAGAAAATAACATTTCCAATATACAAAAAGAATTATACACTGTGACTAAGTAGGGCTTATTCTGTGGATGCAAGGCTTGTTCAAATGCAAAAAAATTAATCAATGTAATCCACATAATAACAGGCTAAAATTAAAAAAATCATATGATCATATCAATTGATGCAGAAAAAGCCTTTGGCAAAATTCAATTTCCATTCATAGTTAAAAGATAAATCTCATAACTAGGAATACTTCCTCAACTTGATAAAAGGCATCCAGCAAAAAACTACAGCTAACATTATATTAATGATGAAAACCTGACTGCTTTTGCCTTAAAATCAGGTAGAAAGTAAGAATGTTTACTCTTACTATTCTTATTCAACATAGTATGGAAGTTCCAGCCAGTGTAATAAGAAAAGTAAATGATATAAAAGGCATAGACTTTGAAAAGAAAAAATAAACTCTCTCTATTTGCAGATGACATGATTGTCTATGTAAAAAAATCCTACAGAATACTCTTAGAATGAATAAGTGAGTTCAGCAAGGTGGCAGGATGCAAAATAAGCAGGCAAGCCGTTCACATTTCTGTATATTAGCAATGCAGATATGAACACTGAAATTAAAATTAAAATACCATTCATAATTTCTAAAATGCTTATCTGTAAATCCAACCAAACATTTGTGGGGTTTGCATGCTGAAAATGATACACCGATAAAAGAAGTCAAACAAAATACATGTAAATGGAGAGACATACTATGCCCATGGATTGAAAAATTCAACATAGATAAAATGTCAGTGTTCTCCAATTGATATACAGATTTAATGCAATTCTTATTAAAATTCCAGGAAAATGTTTTTGTCGATATAGTATATATGAAAAAGTAAAATGAACTAGAAGAGCTAAAACATTCTGGGAAAAGAAGAAGAAAGTTGGAGGAAGAACTCTACCTAAATTAATGCTTACTACATAATTAACATAATCAGAACAGTGTGGTTAGCAGAAATGTAGACACATAGATCAATGGAACATAATAGAACCCAGAAATTGATCCACAAATATGCCCAAATTATTTTTTAGAAAGGTCCAAAAACAATTTAAAAGAAGGATAGTCCTTTAAAGAACTGGTACTGGATCACAAACTTAAATGCAGAATGCAAAATTATAAAATAGTATTAAAAACATACTACTAGATATTTGCTACAGCTAGGCAAGCAATTCTTAGACTTAATATCAGAACCATGCCCCATGAAAAGAAAAGCAGATAAATCAGACTTTAACAAAATTAAGAACTTTTGCCCTGTGGAAATTCTGTAGGAGGATGCACAGGAAAGTTACAGACTGGGAGGAAATATTTGCAAACCACATATTTACAAAGGACAACTAACTAGAATATAGTATAAGGAACTATCAAAACTAAATAGTAAAATATAAACAATCCAATTATAATATGGGCAAAAACATGAACAGACATTTTGCTGAAGAGGATGTATAGGTAGCAAATAAGCACAGGAAAATGTACTCAATATCACAAACCATTGGGAAAATGCAAATTAAAACCCCAATGAGATATTACTACACCTTCAGAACAGCTAATATAAAAAATACCGACAACATCAAATGCGGACAAGGATGTATAGAAACTGGATGAATTAATAAATGATTGATGGGGATGTAAAATGGCACCAGTGCGTTGGAAAATAATTTGACAATAATTTTTTTATCTTTATTGTTCAGTTTATTAATTACATTGTTTCCCCTTTTTATCCCCCTATAGCTCCTCTCCACCCTGTACCTATCCCACCCTCCACCCTCACCTCCCCCTCCCCACTGTCCTCTCCCATTGTTGCTAGATTTTTGTCCAGTCTCTTGCTGCACTTCCCACAACCCTTTTCTCCCCAAGAATTGTCAGTCCATTCCCTCTCTATGTCCATGTCTCTGTTATATTCACCAGTCTATCCTGTTCAACAGCCTATCAATTCACTTGATTTTTATGTTCATTTGTTGATAGATGTGTATTTGTTGTTCCTAATTTTCATCGTTACCTTTTTCTTCTTCCTCTTCTTAAAGAATATCTTTCAGGATTTCATATAATGTTCATTTGGTGGTGATGAACTCCTTTAGCTTTTTCTTATCTGCGAAGCACTTCATCTGACTGACCTTCAATTCTGAATGATATCTTTGCTGGATAGAGTAATCTTGGTTGTAGATTCTTGCTGTTCATCACTTTGAATATTTCTTGCCACTCCCGTCTGGCCTGCATTGTTTCTGTTGAGAAATCCGCTGACAATCGTATGGGTGCTCCCTTATAGGTAACCAACTGTTTTTCTCTTGCTGCTATTAATGTTCTCTCTTTGTCTTTTGCTCTTGGCATTTTAATTATGATGTGCCTTGGTGTGGTCCTCTTAGGGTTCCTATATATTGGGGTTCGGTGCACTTCTTGGACTCCTAAGTCAATTTCTTTCACCAGGTGTGGGAAGTTTTCAGTCACTATTTCTTCAAATAGGTTTTCATTGTCTTGGCCTCTCGCTTTTTCTGGCACCCCTATAATTCGGATGTTGGTATGCTTGAGGTTGTCCCAGAGGCCCCTTACACTATCTTCAATTTTTTGGATTCTTTTGGTTTATTGCTTTTTCAGCTGAGTGGATTTTACCTCTTTGTATTTCAAATCTTTAACTTGGTTCTTGGGGTGCTCCAGGGCACTTTTAGGTCTTTGTATAATATTTTTTGTTTCAGTCAGTGTTTGCTTAATTTCTGGTTGGTCCTTTTTCATATCCTTGAGAGTCTGCTTTATATCCTTGAGGGTTTCTTTCATTTCCTTGTAGGACTCATTCATTTCCACATTGGTCTTGATCATTTCCACGTTGGTCTTTATCATTTCTTTGCAGCTCTTGTTTATATCCTTGAGGGTGTTGTTCATTTTGTTGTAGGACTCATTCATTTCCTTTGTGGTCTTGCTTATTTCCTTATAGGCCTCGATCTTTTGTTGGAGCCTCTTAAAAAACCCTATAACCGTGGTTCTGAATTCCATGTCCAGTCGTTTTTTTTCCTCCATTTCTTTCACATCTGATTTCTTTCCATGTTGCTGCATGGTGGCTGCTTCCCTGAGTTGGTCAATTAGCTTTGTGTGGTAGACTTCCTACTAGGGACAGTGGCTCAGCCTCCCCGGTTACCTGAGGTGGATATGGGCTGCACAGTCTTGCTGAAGTTAAGCTCAGTTAATCATTGTTAGCACTTGGAGGGTTGACCTCCAGGCCAATTGTCTGTGAAGCTCAGCTGTGCTCAGGTTGGGTGGGCGGAGTCTCTGGGCCAAGCAGAGAGTGTTAGCTCCGCCCTATGCTGCCCCCGGGGACTCTGTGCCAGGGGCAATGGCCACCAGCACCTCTGAGAGAGAGCCGCTGTGGAGCTCCACCGGCCGCCGGTTGCCGGGAATTCAGACTTTCCCAAAATGAGTCTGCATGCGCAATGTCTCACCCAGGGTCGTAAAACAAAGCAGTCTGACGGTTTTCCGAATGAGAGGCAAGTCGCGATGCGCTCTCTGCGCAGTCAGGCAGCCTAGCTGTTCGAGCAAGCTGCCTTCTCCACAAGCCGGGAGACCCGGCAGCACCCGAGCTTCGGCATGCCCTCCCACTGTCCAGTTTTCAACCCGTGTGATAGTGGGTTCTCTGGACTTCGCCTAGAGCTGGAGAATCAGTCCAGTGGGATGCCTTTGTCTCCCCGTACGAGAAAACTGGCTGGTTTTCAGCCGCCCACCCTCTCCGCGGCGCGCACTCCAAACCTCTCTCCGTGGGAATCTTTCAACGCTGTTCGCCGCCGCTCCTCCGAGTCACAGTGTCTTATCTTCACTTTTATTTGTGGAATTTTCACTCGGCGAGCTTTCTGGTGATTCTGGAAGGTGTTTGTTCTTTCGTTAAGTTGTAGTATTAAAATCGCTGATTATGACGGCAAGATAGGTGTTCTACCTTTGCCGCCATCTTAGTTCTCCTGACAATAATTTTTAAAAGTGAAACACACAACTATCACATAATTCAACAATTGCGCTTCTAGGTATTTGTCCCAGAAAAATAAAAATGTATATTCACACAAAAACCTGTACATGAATGTCCATAGATGCTTTATTCAAAATAGCCCCAGTATGAAAACAACCCAGATGTCCTACACTGATGAGTGGTTAAACAAGCTCTGGTACTACTCAGCAACAAAAAGGAATAGACTATTCACACACACACACACACACACACACACACACACACACACACACACAGAAGAAAACCAAACAAAAAAACTTTGGGTGAATCTTCAGGGTATTATGCCAAGGGAAAGAAAAGCCAATCTCCCCAAATCACAAGCTGCATGATATGATTTCCATAACATTTTTGAAATGACAAAATTTTAGAAATGGAAAACAGAGTAATGGTTGCCAATGGGTAGGAATGGGATAGAAAAAAAAGGTGAATGTGGTTATAAAAGGGATCCTTGTGGGGATGGAAAAGTTCTACATCTTGACAGTATGTATCAATAGCTATATCCTTGCTGTGATATATTGTACTAGAGTTTTGCAAGGTGTTACTATTGGGGGAAACACTATCACTCTATTATTTTTAACTGTATGAGAATCTATAATTATCTTAAGTAAAAGTTTATTTTAATAAAAACATTAACAAACCTCATGATTTGAAGTATTATCTTCTGGCTGTACCACTCACTATCTCTCTTCATCACTGCCATCTACCAGATGGGAGTCAATGGGTGACTGACTAGAAAGGAGGTGGTGGGAATAGTGAGAAGGTGGCTGTTTCTGTGTTTATTTTGAACATAGTACCAAAAGGATGTGCTTATGGAGCAAACTTGTAAAATAAATGAGGGATCCAAACATGATACTAAATTTGTCCTGAACCATCTGAATGATAGATTAATTATCTAGAGAAATGGAGAAGACTGAAAGAAGAGCATTCTTGGAGGGAAATTGGGAGTTTGGTATTGGATATGTTGAGTTTGAGATTCCTAGTAAGCCTGCAAATGGATATGTAGAGTAGGCAAGTGGATACATGTGGTTAGGAAGACAGATTACAACTGGAGAATCAAAGTGAGGAGATATTAATACCTGGATAGTATTTCATCATGAGTTTGTCTAGGTGATATGTATAGGAGAGAAGCAGCTGGGTCTGAGCTCTGGGATTCCACCCACAGTTTACAGGCCAGAGAAATGAGGAGAAAGCAGCAAAGGCATAGAAGCAATGCCCAATAAGAGAGAGAAGAGAGATGAAAAAGTGGGGTTGGGAAAACCAAAGCTTAACTCTCTGATGATTCCTCTTTGACTCTTTTCATTGATGTGTTGAGCTCTAGTTTCATTCTTAGCCCATTTAACCACCATGTATATCCAGATTCTCCCCAAACTATTGTCTTCAGCATTGAGCTCTCTCTTGAAGTTCCAACTCATAAAAGCCATTGATTATTGTATATTCTGTTGAGACAGCCCATGGGTACCTGTGTAGTTATTCATTAATGCTAGCAAATCACCCATAAACTTGGTAGCTTCAAACAATAACAATAATTTATTATCTCTCACAATTTCTATGGCTCAGGAACTTGAGATGGGCTTGGTTGGACAGGTTTTGGCCTGGGATCTTTCAGATGGATGCAAATGGCTGGGGTTGAAGTCATCTGAAAGCTCACTCATTCACATAGTCTGGCACCTGGCCTGGGAAGATTCAAACCATTGGTGCAGGTATACCTCATCAATCTTTGAGTTATACAATACACAATACAAGTGCAGGGTATGACATTTTTAAACATAAACAAAGTAGTATCCATCACCCTCCAATTATTAGAGCTGGCACAGTCTATGTACATACCAGAACTCAGTGGTTTGGAACCAGAACCAGATGCTGCTTTTCCATATATGACACAGAATCTTACTTAAAGGATAGGATCATCCCTGTGTGTCTATCATTGATAGTCGATCCTTCTGGAATGCTATTGCACCAGAGCCAAAATGGTTTATCTCAATCCCTAAAATCACTGCACCCCCCATTTATAATAATAAAAGTTTACTATGCTAATTAGACCAGACATCCTTCTGGACATCCTTCTGAACAACCTTCTGAATGAAGCCGGGGCTGCAAGGGAAGCCCTAGTTCTGGGTGCCAGAGGGAAGCTGGTACTGGAAGCCAGGGGAAGTAAGGCCTACTCTCACATGTATTTCATGCATTGGGTCTCTGGTAAGACATATAATAGACAAAATTTACCATGTTGACAACCCCATCGAGCCTTTATGTGAGCTTTGGGGATTTCTATTGCCCTAGCATCTATGTATTAGGGTTATTGGATGTTCTACTTAATCAAGACCAACGTCTCAGTTTTTATACCTGTTGTTCCATTCTAATTTATACTAATAAAAGGATAATGTGCTAATTACACCACACATCTTCCCGACATTTTTCAGATGTCCTTCCAGACAAAGACATGGTGGCAGGAGCCGAGGCAGAGGTTGTTAGGGGTTATCAGGTTGGCAGAGGGGAACAGTTAGGGGGCAATCAGGTCAGTAGAGGGGAGTAGTTAGGGGGTGATCAGACTGGCAGGCAGAGGTGGTTAGGTATGATCAGGCAGGCAGGCAGAGATAATTAGAAGTGATCAGGCAGGCAGGCAAGTGGTTAGGAGCCAATGGTCCCAAACAAACAGTCAGACATCTTCTGAGGGGGCCTAAGTTGGAGAGGGTGCAGGCCAGGCTAAGGGACACCCCCTTCATGAACAAATTTTGTGCATCAGGTCTCTAGTTTTTAATAAGTGCCTTCTTTATCACTCTCAAAATTGTCCTGGTTACCTGACAAATTATATATACATATATATATATATATATATATATATATATATATATATATATATATGTATGTATATATGTATGTGTGTATATATATATGTGTGTATATATATATGTATATATATATAAATTATATATATAATTTCCTCCTTATTTCAGAATTGGGCTGGAAGTGCAAATTATTTCTCCAGGAAACAACAAAAGTATGTATAATCAAAGGGTTCTGAAGAGAAAAGAACCATCTTTTCCCTGAGTATGGTGGCATAAGAGCCCAATGTGTTCAATGTCAAAATGAAGTAGACATACACTAACTGCAAAGTCATCAACACAATAATAATAATAATAATAATAATAATAATAATAAGTAAAGCATACAGAAGCCCCCATAAACCATCTCAGCCTAATTGACTCACTTGATTAACTAGTGTTCTCCACTGGACATGGTACTGACTCCCAGGGCCTGAAATTGTTCAGGGCTAGAGGGCTACTCACTAAGATGCCAGAGTACTTCTGTTTCCAGTAATTGAATTGTGTATTTAGCAAACAGTGAGCCAAATTTTCCCCAAACCTGTTTATACTTGTTGTCATTAGAATTCTGTAATATAATGAAAAAAGACAATAAAGATCCTGAGAGTTAATGGATAGATTCAACAAAGACAAGTTGCTGGGAGGTTAAAAAATATTATTGGTTTGGAAGTATTAGATTCAGGTGTAAAATATTAGGTGAACATTAGAAAACTCTACAGTCTATAATCGCATTTCCTCTCAAAATATGAGGAAATTGTAAGCTGTGACTGTTGAACATCTTTTGAACATCATTTGTAGATTTAGAGAATTTTCCTTCTCAAGTTAAAAATTAGAATTCATTTTCCCAGCCTCCTTTGCAGCTGGGGAACAGACACACATGACCTAAGCTGTGTCAATCAGGATTGAAGGAAGAAGTGGGTGGTCTCGTGGGGAGTTGGTTTGAAAGGTGAGTAGTGGGAAACGATCAATCTTTTTGAGAGGCAGAAGTGGCAGAGCTTTTGGTGTTGACTGAGAGAAAGAAGTCTGCAGTGCAGAAGGTTTGTGAGCAATGTCATAGTTTCATTTTATACATGTTAAGTTGAGACGTGTGTTAGACCTCTTGATTAAGATGTCCAGTAGACAGGTGGATATACCAGTATGGGTTTAGAAGACAGGTCAGAATTAGAGATATAAATTTGAAGTGGCATTTTAGGCCATGGGCTTGGATAAACTCTCCTAGGGAATGAGAGGGACTGAGAAGAGACACGAAGACCAAGTCTGGGGGTTCTTTAACCATTTGCCTGCCATAAGCATCTATAAACTTTAAAATATTTTTTCGTGAGAATTTTCAACTGAAAATATTCAAGAACACTCAAATTGTAATATATTTATTTTTATAATATTCATTGCAAATTTATTTTTTAAATTAAATTCAAAATATCGTGGTGTGTGGGGATGGTTTCCATTTTGGACATGTGGCAGTTAACTGGTTAAAGCTTAAAGTTCTGGAAAATAAGGAAGTACAGGGAAGGAGAGTGAGGAGGAGCAACCAGTAAGGAAAAAGGCAAACCACGAGAGGGTGGTGTTTCAGAAACCAAATAAAGAGTTTAAGGAGGAAATGGTAGTTAACTATATAACTATTGCTGATGGGTCAAGTAGGATGAAGGCTAAGAACTGACCATGGAATCTTGCAACAAGGAGGCCATTAATATATGGACAAGAGCAGTTACCTAAAATTCAGACTGTCATGTGTTCCCATTCTGGGACTGGTAGGAACTGTTGGAACAGCTCAATCAGCTCCCACCTTATTTGGGTTGGCCTGTTTTTGGAACTCTTCCTTCAGACTGAACAACTGTTGTAAAAGTAGGCTTCAGCAACCTGTTTGGGTAGAATGGAAATTCTTCCTAGTCATTTGATCTCCTCAGATCTTCTAAATGTATTATCTTTTGAGGGTCCTTTGAATCAACCCAGGTGTTGGGAAGGACCCAGTCAGCCCACCATCACAGGCTGTTTCATACTTTATCTTGTTTCTTCAAGCAACAAACATCCTCTCCCTCTTAATCAATTTTTCTTCCACTGGAAAGATAAAAGCAGTCAGAGAGAAGTCTATCAGGTTCCCACCACCATATCCACCAACTTACCTGTGATCCTGCCTTCCCCTCTTTCACTATGGACAAACTGTCTATTCTTTGTCAAGGCCAACCCTTCACTTGTGTATTGGTTCCCATCCCCACTTGCGGGACCAGCTATACAATTTAGGAGGCCCAGTGCAGGATGAAAATATGGGGTCTTTTTATTTAAAAATTATTAAGGACTTTCAGATATCAACAGCAGAACATTAAACCAAGCATAGTGCCTTTCTGAAGCCAATCCCTGCATGATTGCACAGGTCACCTGTCTGTGAAACTGGCTGCTGGCCCTGACTCAAGAAAGGATGCCTATTCATTTGGCCACCCTTTCCTACAGACAGAATTCTAGCAGTGGTGAGCAGGGCTCTCTCCTGATTTGTCATGGGTCTTTTATTTGCTATTGAATGTTATTATGGGCAAATGAAAAAAACAAAGGTTTAAATTATGAGCATAAATTTTAGTGCACACACTTGTACCTGATGGCTGCTGGGCTACCCCTCCTACCAATTGCCATGCTGACTCAATGCACTGAGTAAGGGTGAAATCTGAAAAAGTGAGTCTGGCTTGCCATGGTGTCTCCCCAATCCATGGCAGATGGTCAACCCTCAAAGACCTTTAAGCTTTTGCACCAGGGCATACTAGGTACCTGGACTAGGATTCAGTGAGAGCCTTGTCCTCTCTAAGATGCAGCCTTTGTTAAGCTGCCTGGACATATTGTAGCAATGTCAACTTTGGGGCAAGATGGCTACCACCACAGTCTGCTCCCAAAATTCTCACGGTGCATGTGCTTATATCCAGGCCCCACCCTGGGATTGGCGATGACAGCAGAACTTGGGACTGTCCTCCTTATCTCCCCACAAATAGGACCCAGCCACCATCCTGAGAAGAGGACTGTGAACTTGTGAGGAAAAACTGTGGGAAGCCAGGTAGGACTTGGGGCACCAGGGGTCTGTGAAGTAGGTATCCAAGAACCTGTCCCAGAGAGGTGGGTGAGAAGCAGTACTATGTGTGATCTGTGGCTCCAAGCTCTGGCACAAGCTCCTGTGTTCCATTGGACTTTACTTAACAGGAAAAATTGTTAAGAATTTCAAGATTGTGACAAGCAAACATGAAACTGAGCACATGGCCTTTCTGAGTGGGCCCTGGGAACCCGTACAAGTCACAGGCCCATGATTCTAGTCCCACCTACCTCCCTGCTGTAGCACTTATTTCAGCAATTCTCTCATCACTTCCCTCCTCTGTACTGGATAGAGCTATACCAGCTTACAAGCATACTGAAAAAGCTTGAAAACTTTAAAAGCACACTCTCTTCCCTCAACTCTACATCTACTCCTACTTATTGCACTAATTCTCTACTACCTTTACCCCCAAACTCCTATAATGAATTGTCTATACTTGCCACTTCACTTGCTCTCCTTTATTGAGTCCACCCCAGTCAGGTTTTGTCCATCAGTCCATTGGAAATGCCATTACCATTCTGTCTCTGGATTTTCCTTGACCTTTCCTCTTACTCACAGATAGACGTGGTTCAAGCAGCCTGCTGAGCCCTTCAAGTGCTCTCTAGCATAGCAGTCTTCAGAGGTGTTATCATTTCTTTCTAGGGTTGAGAACAGAACTTGAAACTATCTCTTCAGTACCTGTCCCACCCAAGAGCTCTCTTCTTGGAGAACAGCTTGGCCACCACAAAGGTTCAAGGGAAGAATCAAGCTGCCTTCCCCTAGAGTGGCTGATTTCTTTGCCTTTCCTTTTTATTTCCCAGTGAAGAGAATGCCTGTGCAGATGCTGCATGAAAGTGTTCAAACTTGCTGAATTCAGAACATTCTCAAGTTATCATTGCTGAAAGATATTTATCTAGAGACAGTAGTTTGGGTTCTACATTTTTTATTGCTATTTTCTACTTTAAACATACCCCCAAATTTCAAATGAGGGCCAAGAGAGTGTTATTGTTAGTTATGAAACACCTGGCTTTTGGATACTTAGATAGCTATCCTCTAATAATGCCACTGTTTAATATATTTTACAACTAGCAATACGTCTTCATTAAAAGTGTTCTTTTTGAGATCATATCATCATCCTGTTTTTTAAGAGAGGAGCCGGTCGGCAAATTTGCTACATAGATCAGCAGCTGGTCTCATATTCAGAAAGTGTAGGGTTTGGAAAGCCCACTTGATTTGAAGTTCTGAAGCCTCAGCCATATATAGTGCACCACAGCTCTGTTTGCATTAAACTTCCATGTGGAAATATAGAAATAAAATTATCTTACTTATTTTTCTGTATTTGTTTTCCTTTTCAGTTTAAAAAGAGTTTCATTTTAAATTCAGTTTAAAAAGGCTATTCTCCCTCACATATATAAAAAACTTCTAAAGATCAAGAAGAAAAAGACCAAAAGCCAAATTAAAAAAAATGGAAAAAATAAACAGAGTCCACAGAAAAATATGAGCAAATGATTCTTAAATATAAGATACACTCAACTTTATTCATATTAAGTGAAAACTACACTGAGGCTACATTTCTCATCCATTCACTGGGCAAAAATTTAAAAACTTGACAAAGCATTCTGCAGGTAAGATTGTGGGGAAGCAGGCACTATCCTACATTGCTAGGAGAGTGAAAAATGATAGTGCTACAATGGCAATATATATTTACTGTCTTTACTATTGAAAATAGAGTCATTAGCATCTTTAAATCTTATCAGAATAGAGAGCCAATTACAGAAACCCCAGAAACAATTCAGAACACTCATCCTTAAAATTCTATTCCTCTAGAACCACTCTAAGTACCAAATTCCATATTAGTCAAGATTGTCCAGAGAAACCACTCTGAGCACCAAAATCCCTATTAGTCAAGATTGTTCAGGATAGATAGATGATACATAGATAGAACATCCTATCTATTAAAATATGCAAATTGACTGTTACTCCAACACACAAGATGGCTGCCCCATGTGGACACAAGATGGCTGCCACAAGATGGCCAGCAGGGGATGGCAGTTGGGAGAGACAGGCCTGCAAGAGAGGGCAGTTGGGGGTGATCAAGTTTGCAGGGGAGGGCAGTTAAGGGTGACAAGGCCAGCAGAGAAGGAAAGTTGGAGGCAACCAGGCCTGCAGGGATGGGCACTTTGGGGGGACCAGGCCTGCAGGGGAGGGAAGTTGGGGGCAAACAGGCTGGCAGGGGAGCAGTTAGGCATCAATTAGGCTGGTAGGGGAGTGGTTAGGGTGTGATCAGGCTGGCAGGCAGAAGCGGCTAAGGGCAATCAGGAAGGCAGGCAGGCAAGCAGTTGGGAGCCAGCAGTCCTGGATTGTGAGAGGGGTGTCCCAGATTAGAGAGGATACAGGTTGGACTGAGGGACACACCCCCATGCACGAATTTTGTGCACTGGGCCTCTAGTTTATTATAAGAATTGGTTCATGCAGTTATAGAGGCCAAGAAGCTCCACCCTCTTCCTGCTCCAAATTGGAGAACCAGGAGGAAAGCTGGTGGTGTAATTCAGTTGGAGTTTGAAGGCCCAAGAACCTGATGGTTTAAGTCCTGGTCTGAGTCCAAAAGCCTGAAATCAGAAGCACCAATGTCTGAGGATAGGAGAACATGGATGTCTCAACTCACGCAGAGAAAGCAAATTGTTCTTCCATCTTTTTGTTTTATTCAGGCTCACAAGGGATTGGACAATGCCCACCTACATTGGTCAGGGCAGATCTTACAGATTTAAACACCTACAGAAATAAGGTTTGCCAGTAAAATCTAGGCATCTCTTAGCCACTCAAGATGGCACATAAAATTAATCATCACAGCCCTGGCTGGTGTTGCTCGGTGATTAGAGCATTGGCATGTGCACTGAAGGGTCACGGGTTTGATTCCTGGTCAAGGGCATGTACCTGGGTTGTGGATTCACTCCCTACCCCTGATTAGGGGCATGTGCAGGAGGCAACCAGTTGATGTGTCTCTCTCACATTGATGTTACTCTCTACCCCACCTCCTACTTCGTGGTGCATTTGGAGTAATTATATATATATATATATATATATATATATATATATATATATATATATATATACACACTATCTAGTTCACTGATTTTCTCTTCACCTTTGTCTAGACTTTTTATTTTTTTAAATAGTTTATTATTTTATTTTTATTTTTAAGTATATTTCTTTATTGATTTCAGAGAGGAAGGAATGAAGAAGAGAGAGATAGAAACATTAATAATGAGAGAGAATCATTGATTGGCTGCCTCCGACACCCTCCCCTCCCCCCCGCCAGGGGATCGAATTTGCAACCCAGGCATGTGCCCTTGGCTGGAATTGAACCTGAGATCCTTCAGTCCCCAGGCTAGTTCCCTATCCACTGAGCCAAGCTGGCTAGGGCTAGACTGCTTTTTAACCTGTGTACTAATTTCTTTCTATGACTCTATTTTTCAATTTTTAAAAATTCTCCCCTGAGGATATTTATTCTATTGATTTTTAGGCAGAGTGAAAGGGCAGAAGGAAGAGAGAGAGAGAGAGAGGGAGAGAGAGAGAGAGAGAGAGAGAGAGAGAGAGAGAGAGAGAGAGAGAGAGAGAGAGGCATTAAAGAAAGAGAGACACATTGATTTATCATCTCCTGCTCATGCCCCAGACTGGGGCCAGGGATTGAACCTGCAACCGAGGTATGTGCTCTTGTCTAGGAATCGAACCCCTGACCCTTTGGTACATGGGGCAATTCTAACCACTGAGAAAACTGGCCAGGGCTATGACTGTATTTTTCATTACGAGAAACTCTGTTTGGTTCTCATTTAAATCTTTCTGGTCTTTTTTTTTCATATTATTGGGCCTTTCATTTTGGTTTCTCAACTCCCTTTTATGTCTTCAACTATTTAAAAAAGAATTATTTATAGTGTCTTTAAGATGATTCTATTGTATCCAATTTATGATGCTGATTTTCTCATTTTCTGAGTTTTCTAAATGTCCCTCACAATGGATGCATTATTTTATACGTTCAGAATCCTTCAATGTGAATTTCTGTTAGGCAGTTCTCACCACCCCCTGGAGTCCTGTGAGCTACTAGTTGTGAACATTGATCTGAAGAGTGCTTTTGCACTTGTTGCAGCTGGGAATTCTGGAGGTTTCCAAAGTTCTAGATGCGTTTTTATTTCAGCTGTTTGGCTTGGGTTTTCTGTGCCATACAGGCAATGTGAATTTGAATTCTATATTGAACAAAGAAAAATCCCGGGTTTCCATTTCCTACAGACAACGTTTTTCCACCCACGTGCCAAGACACTAGCTTCTTCATAATTTTCCAGGGCCAGAGTTTCTCCCTTACCAAGCTTTTCAGTCCCATTTTCAGAATCTGGATGGGACAGCTGTCTGAGGTGCCTGCTCCCCTCCATCGTCAGAGTCTAGAGTCTCTTTTCCTGTACCACCCAAATATTATAACCCTGGGTGTGAAATCTTCATGGTTAGTTGTACTGCTCTGACTTTAATTCCTTTTTTCCTGTCTGGCATTGGGTATTCCCTTCTTATCATTGTCTGAGCCCATTTATGTATTTAAGTTCTGCAGATAATCCCCCCCCCAGCATTTCTGTGTCTTAGTAATAAGAGAGAGGTCTTACTCATGAGCTCAGTCTGTCTTATTGCTGGAAAGTGGATTGTTGTTGATTCTTTTAAGAATATTTCAGAAGATCTCTTCAATCTCTCTTTACTCTGATTTACTTCCAGCATTTTTGTGATGGGGGAATGGCTTATGGGGGTGGGGAGATGAACTATGTGATAGTCCTAAAATAAATGAATATACTATCATGCAAACAAATCATAGAGACACATAATTAATGTAAAATTAGTTCCCAAAAGATGATATATGTGTGTATGCTCTTAATGATATACAATGTAAATGTCAGACAGTAGCTTGAAAATTAGGGTCAGAAAACAGTACTCTTTGCATTCTGCCAAATTTTTCCTTGGGATAAATTGCATTTTTATTGCATTGTATTGTACTACATCACTGCAATTATATGAGACTTGTTGGAAGTTTGAATGCTTCTCTTTATCATTTTAAATATGTATGTATATTATATATGGAAAGTGTTCTATAAACAAATTTTCTTGTATAAAAGTAAAATTGAAAACACAATAGTTCAAAGATGCCTACAAATACATTGCAAAAATTAGTTAGACTACAAAAGAAATCACATGGCTTCTAAGAGTAAATATCTAAAGCAAATCAGACCACTATATTGGGCCTTGGACAAAGGACCACTTTTACTACTACTTAATATATCGATATTCCAAGAGAAAAATAAAAAATTCTCAAAAGCAAAGATGATTTTTGATAGTTTTCAGATTTCTACCAAGCAATTTTAGTAATGCATAGAAATCATGGCTGGAA
Source organism: Antrozous pallidus (assembly GCA_027563665.1). NCBI lineage: Eukaryota > Metazoa > Chordata > Mammalia > Chiroptera > Vespertilionidae > Antrozous > Antrozous pallidus. Next base: position 134,962,601 of record CM050509.1, on the reverse strand, counting down.
ACTACTCATAGTTTTTTTTGCAAACAATGATTAAGGTGTTACAGAAGGTTGTATTTTTCATGTTGTATAGTTCTGAAAAAATGGTAAAAAGGATCCTTTTGACTTTGCTTAGTTCCACTGAGAAAAACTCTGATAAGAAAGAAGGGGAGAAAAAAACGCTAGAATTCTATAACACAAACAAAACACACAAGCCATTTTTCTTGAAAGAAAGGGAGAATAAAACGCTAGAATTCTATAACACAAACAAGACACACACAAGCCATTTTTCTTAACTTCACACTGTTCAGGAAAGTGACAAAAATACCAATTTCCATAAGATGGTCTGTCTTACAAATATAAAACACTTCCCATTCAAATAGGTATCTGGGGCATTCTGGGTAAGCCAGCCAAATGGGTTGCAATAGCATGCAAATTAAAATAGCAACCTTCTCAGTCCTGATTGCACTGCAACACTGCAGAAAGGATGCCAGACCTTCCACTGACATGCATCTCACATCTGTAGCCTGCTGTGAGATCTCCAAAAAGCATCACTTCCAGCATGTAGGTTTCCTTTGTTGGTGACATGCAGTTGAAAGGAGGAAATAACATACCATTTGGTGGCCTGTGGGCAGGACTATGAACAGACTGTGCTGCAGCATACAAGTGGCATATAAAAAAACTGTGTTGATTTCAGGAAAAAGCAATTACCATTTTAGGAGAATCATCACATTTGTCTCAATCCAAATGATGTGCAAATTTCAGCTTGTCATCTTGATCCCCAGAAGTACAGACACATCTTCAAAGGAGACCTGGGCTATTGTAACAGACACTGTCAGGGTTTTACTGTTTCCCCTTGTCCTTACCACTTTAGTGCCTTCCAGTCTGACTACTAGTTGCTAGAGCCTACATGTTTTTTCCTTTTCCGGTCCCTGCAGTCTTCTCTACCCTCTCATGTGGCAGGTTAGAGGTATCGGGGAATGAACGCCAGTTGCCCACAATGATAATTGGCTTGACATCACACTCTTCACTGGACACCTTCCCTTCCTTGCTTTACTTTCCTGCTGCCTTGCAGTGTTTCCTTGAACCAACTCTTAAATCAGCCACATGTTCTTAAGTCCTTATTTCTGAGTAGGGCTCAGGAGGAACCCAGACTAAGACAATTATCTTCTCGCAGAGGTCCTGGCAATGTAGCATTTTGGCAGGCTTCAAGATGTCAGGGTTTCAGTTGAGGAAGACATATATTAGAATACTGTATTAACTGAGCACACATTTTCCAGTTTACAACTTCTCTTAAAATTATTTTGGCATTCCAAACTCACATCTATATACCCTAGTATGTCTTCCAAACTCACATCTATATACCCTAGTATGTCTTCCTTCTTTACTGCTTGATTCCTATGCCTCTAGTTCAATTCAAGTTCTCTCGTTCCTATACTATCCACCTGTTGCCTTCATATGATGGTGAAGCCACTAATAGTCATGATGCTAGACAATCAACTATTTCAGAGAAGAGTCCTAAGGGAGGACACAGGACTGAGTTTGGAAGCAGTTATGAGTGCAGAGTAGTATTAATATCGATCCACATACTTTGGAATAAAAAAACACAGTTAAAACAATGAGACTCTTTTGTTTGAAGGTAACAGAGAGTCACTCTGGTTGCTTTGGGTCTTGTAGGCCTAAAACACATGTGAAAATAACCATTTCTTTACCATCAATTTGACAAATATTTATTAAAAAGTTAGTACGTCAGAGGCACTATTCTAAGTATTTTACATGCATTTACATTTAATCTCCACAAAACACTGAGAAGTAGGCATTATTATTACCCTGCTTTATGGATGGGAAAACTGAACTATTAAATAAAAGTGAGGATAATATTGATCTTGTTATTATACCTAGAAGAATGGCAGCATGGGGAGAAGCCCTCAGGGGTGATTTGGTCTAGCAGCCGCTGCTTGTACCCACTGATGGCGCTGAGTAATTGGAGCTGGCGCTGGGTGCCAGCAGTGGGTGTGAGCAGTAGCTCTGGTGCTGGCAGAGGTTGTGAGTGCTGGGCAGGGCCTGGGCATGCGAGAGCAAAGAATTTTCAGTAACCACCAGAGGCTTGCCCCAGTGACAGTGACTGGCACCTCCCCTTGGTCTGGCACCCCCACTCACCTGCTCCACCATCCTGCCATGGCCTACACCCACCATGTTTTGCGCACACCCCCTGGTGGTCAGCACATATCATAGAAAATGGTTGTTCAGTTGTTCTGCCATTTGGTCTATTTGCCTATTAGGGTTTTATATACATAGATAAGCATGTCTCATGAAATATTGGGAACATATACTAAAAAGTACTTGTTTATCTGAAATGCACATTTAACTGGTGTCCTGAATTTAATCTGGCAACTTCCTCTTGTAAGGCCTTTGAGGAAAGTACCTTTTCACTGATTTCTCCCAGGCACTTAGACACTTAGGCACTTATCTTTCTGTACTTCTTCCTCCAAGGAAGAGCCTAACCAAGTGAGTCATTCAGCAACTCCACAATAAACAAGGAAATCTCCAGACTTGCTTTCCCATCTGCAGGCTGTCTTGGTTGCCAATGTTATCTTTCTTATCAGCCAACTTACTCGGGAATCAAGCCACAACTCTCAACAGTCCCTCCCATCTTTTATAATCAATGTAATTTGGGCAAGATGCCAGCTTTAAAAAAAATGCACAGAACCAACTCTTGTAACTATGGAGATAAGAGGGAAGGAAAACCCCAGGGAAATAGACAAGATTACAGGATTACCTTTTCTTTACAGAAGCTCTTCTTAATGTAACAGGTGACGATTGGTACATACAGGGACAGGCAAAAATAGGTTTACAGTTGTGAGAACAGAAAATACAGAGTTTATGCTTATATTATGGTTTATTAATTATTATATTACTTATTTGTATTACAACTGTAAATCTACTTTTTCCCACCCCTGTACATCCCAGCCATTTACTTGTCCTGTATACATATCAAAGAGAGCAAGGCAAGAGTTAATTTTATTTGACATTTCATGATTTTGCTTTTCCTTCATTCCCATTATTCTGTGGCATTATAAGGGACAAGTTATGGAAATGTCTATCCAAAAGTGCAGCCAAAATGGGGTAATAAGGGGTTGGTTGCCTATAGAGAATTTATAAATAATAATAAAACTGGCAAGAAACCATCAACCAAACAACAAGAGAGCCCACTGCATGAGAGAAATATTTGCCAATGTTACATCCAAAAAGGGTCTAATTGCCAAAATTTATAGGGAACTCATATAACTTAACTAAGGGAAGATAAATAATCTAATAAAAAAATGGGCTAAGGACCTAAATAGAAACTTTTCCAAAGTGGACATATAGAAGGCCAAGGGACATATGAACACATGCTCAAAACCACTAATAATCTGAGAGATGCAAATCAGAACAACACCCTCTCATACCTGTCAGAATGGCTATGATCAACAAATCAACAAGCGACAAGTGCTGGCGAGGATGAGGAGAAAAAGGGCCGGCCGGTTCCAGACACTTCTGTAGTGGACGTCATGGTTGGCCGGCGAGATGCTGAGGACCTAGAGTGATTATTACAATGGAAGAAATCAATAATTTTAAGACACCAAGTAAATTATCTGAAAAAAGGAAATTGTTGTTATGTTCAGCTCCATGTGTAAACATCCCTGCCTCTCCATTTATGTGGAAGCTTGGCTATGGCACAGGGGTAAAGGTCTACCTTCTGAAAAGATCTCCAAGAGGCTTGTCTCATTCTCCTTGGGCTGTGAAAATCAAAGTATGTATCAAAAGCGATTAACCGATGAAGCTAAGATTTTGAAAAACCTTCATCATCCAAATATTATAGGTTATCGTGCTTTCACTGAAGCCAGTGATGGTAGTCTATGTCTTGCTATGGAATACAGGGGTGAAAAGTCTCTAAATGACTTAATCGAAGAATGAAATAAAGACAGCCACAGTCCTTTTCCAGCAGCCACAATTTTAAAAGTTGCTTTGAACATGGCAAGAGGGTTAAAGTATCTGCACCAAGATAAGAAGTTGCTTCATGGAGACATAAAGTCTTCAAATGTGGTAATTAAAGGTGATTTTGAAACAAGTAAAATCTGTGATGTAGGAGTCTCTCTACCACTGGATGAAAATATGACAGTAACTGACCCTGAGGCCTGTTACATTGGCACTGAGCCTTGGAAACCCAAAGAAGCTTTGGAGGAAAAATGGTATTATTACTGACAAAGCAGACATATTTGCCTTTGGCCTTACTCTGTGGGAAATGATGACTTTATGTATCCCACACATTACTCTTTCAGATGATGATGGCGATCATGATGAGGATAAAACTTTTGATGAAAGTGACTTCGATGATGAAGCATACTATGCAGCTTTGGGAACAAGGCCACCTCTTAATATGGAAGAACTGGATGAGACATACCAGAAAGTAATCGAGCTCTTCTCTGTGTGCACAAATGAAGATCCTAAAGACCGTCCTTCTGCTGCACACATTGTTGAGGCTTTGGAAACATTTGTCCAGTGATCTCATATTCATAACTACCTGAGCTTCAAGTATGGCTCATGCATATAACTGTTCTCTTTACTGTAATACATTTATGTAGTTACTGTGAAAATCAATAATTATTAGACTATTTGAATTTTAGAACCATAGCACCTTGTTAACATTTGAAAAACTATTTCTATTGTAAAGGTATTTCATGTATACTTACCAGCATTTAATATCATAGTGGGTTTTCTATAAAACTTAAATATTTAGGCTTGAGGAACAAATATTGAAATTTGTTCATAGAGATTTAAAACACTAGCAAAATGCCATCAACTCTTTTGTCTAACATTATTTTGGGTAGGGGGACCAATACTTTTATTAATGACCTTTCTTGCATATTCTCTACTTAAATGGAACTGTTTAAATTAGCACCTTGAAGTACAAAAGAAGTCTACATTTGATTATCTTTCAAACAAACTTTGCTTGTCTTTCTTGGCTGTTGTGCTTATTCAATATGGCCATTGGAAGCTGAGATAACATGGCTCAGAGGAGCTCCTTGGGTATTTCCAAACTTTCAGTTAAGGCTTGTTTTGTCCTCTTGGTTCTCCTCAGATCTTTGGTTTTTGCTTTCATTTATCTAATGTATTTCTGTACTGAAATCCCTTTTTTATTTTTTAATTACTAATGTAGCTTTTAAGGATTTTACAGTTCTGATATAAAAATAATAAAACTAATAGGATGATATAGAATAAGGAACACTTTAGTTACCAAAAAAAAAAAAAAAAAAAGAAAAAAAAGAAAAGAAAAGAAAAAGAAAAAGAAAAAGAAAAAGAAACCCTCAGAGGACAGAGCCTCAGAGGAAGGTAGGGGAGGCTGTGGTGGAGCGGGGTGGGGGAAAGTAAGAGATCAACCAAAGGACTTGTATGCATGCACATAACCAAAGGACACAGAGAATAGAAGGGCCAGGACATATGCTGGGAGGGGGGAGGAGGTGGGCACAAGTGGCCAGGGAGAGGTTAATGGGAGAAAAAAGGAGACATGTTTAATATTTTCAACAATAAAGAATTTAAATTAAAAATAAAATAAAATTGGCTAAAAGTAGTACTGCTTTTTATTACCTCATGTGTTGATAATTCTATAAATGTGATGTTGATAAAATACTCCTCCCACAGCAACTCCCCTCTCCCTGCCACACGCATACACACACACACTTGGAAGTTCAGATATTAAGCAAGGCTATCAACTATTTAAAAAAAAACTTACTTAATGGAGCCTTGCAGTTTTTCTCTTTTGGTGGAAAGTCTGTAAGAGGTGCAAAGGATAGAAGAGCTGTGGATAAGGATGCTTAAGCCATCATCAAAATAGCAAGAATTTTGCTTGCTGGAGTAGCTCAGTGGTTGAACGTCGAATTGTGAACCAGGAGGTCATGGTTTGATTTCCAGTCAGGGTGAATGCCTGGCTTGCAGCTTGATCCCCAGTGTGGGGCATGCAGGAGGCAGCTGATTGATGAGTCTCTCTCATCATTGATGTTTCTATTTCTCTCTCCTCCCTTCTTTGAAATCAATAAAAATATATTTTATTTATTTTATTTTTTATTTTTGGGAGGATGCTGCAAGACATATAGAAATACTTTAAAACAAACTTACATAAGTGTCCCAGAATTTATATTATAGTGCAAAGTATTGTAATTTAGATACTTTTTACTTAATACATTGAAAGCATCCAAATCATTAATCAAGCTTTATGAGTTTTGTGTGTCTCGAATTACATGTACATTTTAATATTATAATTACTGTTTTATTTTGCCTTTACTAACAGTGATAGGAAATAGTGAAATTAATTAAATTAATTAAACCAAGTTTAAAAAAAACTTAAAAGATCATCATAATAAAAACTTGGTTACTTTATCTTGGAAAAATATATTTTAAAAATAGCAAGAGTTTTGATGAATGGAGACTTCCCTCTGGTGCACATATAGCTCCATGTCTTGAGGTTTCCAAAAATTAATAGGCAAGATTACAGTAAAAGGAGCACCAGAATGCAAGATGTAGTTCCATGTTTGCATAGGTATGTGACTCAGAACAAAATATATGGCCTCTCTGAGCCTCAGTTTCCTCCCCTGTTCAGTAGATGCTTTAACTACACCCTGACTTGTCTACTTCACTTGCTTGTCTTGTGCAGCTACAAGATAAAGCAATATAAAAGACATTGTTTTTTCAAACCGGAAAAGTGCTTTACTGATGTGAACCACTGCATTTTAACAGATACCAAAGTAACAGTGGCTTAAACAAAATAGAAGATGGAGTTCTCTGTAAAAGTCCAAATTTGTAAGCAGTGGACAGAGGTAGAGTGACTTGTTTCCCAAGATCATGTAGGGACCCAGGTTCTTTCTTATTGCTCCATTATCCCAATGGTGTCTTCCTTTTCTTCAAGACTGAAACTGAACCACCACCATTACAATCCAAAGGAATGGGGAAAGAATAAGTAGAGGACGAATAATTTCCTTTTAGAGACGGACCCAGAAACTACACACACCACTTCTGTTTCTTTCTTAGTAGTTAAAACTCAGTTGCATGGTCTCACAATGCTGCCACGGATGCTGAGAAAAGTAGTCTCCACAGAGGCTGAGAAATATTTTCTCCCTCATCCGGGCAGCCATGTGTCCAGCTAAAACCTAAAGTTTCTGTTGCTAAAAGTTGATAATAGAAATTGTGTCATAATATGCCGTCCAGGAACAGTTACTGTCATTATTTTTCAAGCTAATAGATAAAGGATAGTTTGTTGTTCTATTGCTCTGAGGAATGACACCAGGTGAAAAGTCCCATATTTCCACTGTGGTTGCTAAGTTTTAGATACATATCAATATAAATTATTCTGCTATACATGGGGGATGAATTCCTAGAACAGTGGATTTAAAAGCACTTTAATCTGGGGCCTGTGTGTGGCTGCTCTCCTAAGAGACCTTGTCAAAGTGGATTTAGACACATCTTTTTTTAATAGTTTATCATATATTATTTATATTTAGTTAAATTTTATTGGGGTTACATTAGTCAACATGAACATATAGGTTTCATGTGTGAATTACTAAGTTACAAAATGTGTATATAGTACCATATGCCCACCACCCAAAGTAAAATCTCTTTCTCCTCCCAACCCCCTCCCCTTGGCAACCACCACACTGCTGTTTGTGTGCATAAGTTTCAGTTTTATATTCCACACATGAGTGAAATCATATAGGTCTTAGCTTTTTCTATTTGACTTATTTCACTTTGCATAATGTTCTCAAGGACACATCTTAAATAGAGCCCTATGCCTCTTGGAGATAAAGCTCATGTTCTAGATTAGTGGTTGGCAAACTCATTAGTCAACAGAGCCAAATATCAACAATAACAACGACTGACATTTATTTTGAGAGCCAAATTTTTTAAACTTAACTTTCTTCTAATGCCATTTCTTCAAAATAGACTCGCCCAGGCCGTGGTATTTTGTGGAAGAGCCACACTCAAGGGGCCGAAGAGTTGCATGTGGCTCGTGAGCTGCAGTTTGCCGACCACTGTTCTAGGAGAAACATGGAATTTAGACCACCTGGTTACTGTATTGACCCTATCCAGTGAGCTCATCAGTGAGACAGTGCTACATCATCTGCTTAGTAAGTTATCACTCTGGAAGCCTGTGTCACTGCCTCCATAATTAAACACACACCATTAGCTATAACCCATCGCACCCACATCAATTATACCGGTTAGGATATCTGCCCCAGAAACCCTCCTTTCCTGTCTTCTGCCTCTTTAGTCATAATCCTGGTTGGATCACACAGGTGTAATTAGAGCTGCCTTGGCTTTTATAAGATGTCAAATTAGCAAGGCGGCTATGCCATGGTGGAGTAGAAGCTTTGTTCTTCCATGCACTTATTAAAAGATAATTTAACCTCTTCCAAAGGTGGCCTAACCAATACCCAGCAGTATTAATGCTGTGTTAATGAAAAATGGCTCTGCAGAGTGATAAATTAGCCCCCTGAGACTAGCATGCAAACCCATCTACACTGAATGGGCCCATCTTAAAGAACCAACTTGGTGTTTTCATCACCCTTTGCCCCTTCATTGAAATATTCAGGGACTCAGGGACCTTCTATGGCATCCAAAACTGTTGTAGCCTCCTCAGCAATGCAAGCTGCCCCAGTTCGCTGGTTTTCTCCCATGTGCTAGGCTAGCTGCCAGTAGCTCAGCAGTGATAGGGTTAGGGTTGCTTAACCTCATTTCTTAGAAAGAAAAAAGTTTTCCTTTGAGAGAGAGAGAGAGAGAGAGAGAGAGAGAGAGAGAGAGAGAGAGAGAGAGAGAGAGAGAGAACCAAGCTAATGGATGCACGAATGTGGGAGGAGCGTGAGCAGTCACTTAATCTAATGCTTTCACTTTACATAAGAGGAAACAGAGGCCCAGGGAGATGGAATATATTGACCAAAGTTGCAGAAAGCTGAATCAGCAGAGATGGACTAGCATCCAATACTCTGACAATAAGTTCACCATTTTTTACCCTTATCTAGGCATCCTACCAAACTGACTACTACCTATATACCAGTTGTCACATCACTTGAAGCTCCTCATTCTACCACATTGGTTATTTTCACAAGGGAAGAAAGCTTTCGAATATCAACCTGACTTCCCTGAGTACAGTAGCATAAATCTCAATGCAGAAACTCAGGTGAGAAAGAAACATTGCTTTTGTCTTTATCTTCCATAAAGCAATAATCCACTTTCTGCTAATCTGGTGGGAATTTCAACCCCCGATATTCTTGGGTCCTCTCCCCCATTCTTTGAGTATGCCAAGGTTCTGGATCTCAGGCACTGCTAAGACTTCAGGGTGAGCCTCACAGCCCCAGACCAAAACATCCCTTCAGCTTCCTAGACTGCTGGTGTTTGGCTGTGCTAGGGTCTGTGGAAACTCCAGCTGGATGTGAGCTTAGGCCTCCTTGGTCCAAATTTTCTTCCTCAGCTCTACTGTCTGAAATCAGCCTCCTCTTTTGGTTCTGCCAGGATAAAGGACGTAGGGACCCATGGCACTCCGGGCTCTTAGACATTTCTCCTGTCCCAAGCCAGAGGAATATTTTTTTTTGTCTTAGGAAAATCCTTCTTTTCCTCAAAAGTATTCTCTTTTTCTTGACACACACACTCTAGGACACTATTACAATTCCCTGAAGGGATTGAGGTTTTTGGAAATAAAGCCAAGAAGGGAAATGTTTCTACTCTTTGTCCAACCTCTAGCCTTCACCACGTGGAAGAAAAAAGCAGAGTAGCAAAAGAAAAGGGAAAATGCAGGGAGAAGGAATGGAAATTACCTCTCAAAATTATACTATAAAGAGTAACTGAAAGTTCCATGAAAGGAGGAGCACCCAAATTCTAGTCCATTTTCTTTGGGAGTAAGAATACTAGGGAAAATTGTCTTAGCTTCACCTTGAAAGGAGCATGAAGAACAGGGAGAATTCCCCACAATGAGAGGCCACTAAGTGATCCCAAAATGCAGCAAAGTCTGCACCAGTTATTTTGCCTTTCTCACTACTTGATTGATCCTTAACTCTTTCCTACCTGACTATGGATGTCACTGCTCTCCAAAATAGCTCTGTGGAAGGTCTCCACTGACGTATTTGTCTAGTCCAGTGGCTGCCTCTTTGGTTTTATCCCCTTTGATTTCTTCCAAAACTCTCAGCTGGGGCATGATTGGTAACACTGAAGCTTACTGGCTCATCCTCTACCTTTTTGACCATGCCCCCTTTTACTCATTGACTCATTTCCTTTCCACTAATCAATAGCATTCTCTAGAGAGCTGATCTTGGCTACCTTCTCTTCTATCTCTATTGCATATTCTACCTTGATTAAGCCAATGTTACAACTTTTATTGTAATTAAATTAGCAACTCCAATTTCATTCAACTTCTTGAATTCTAGACTCAACTGCCTTTTGTTTGTTTCCTGCTGGATATGCCGTCAGGACTATCTCAACTTGCCATGTTCAAAAGCAACTCATCATTCTTCCCTACATCATTATCATTGTCATCTCTTTGCTGCATTAATGTATCACCATTCTTCTAAATTATGGATCTTTTTTGATCCCTCCTCTCCATTGTCCTTACATCCAATACTGTTTTAATATAAAGAGATTTTTACCTCTTCCAATGGAATATTCAGGTATTATACGACAAGTAGAGAATAAAGGGGAACTATCCATCTGTATACCATCTTTCTATATAATATTTCCATATAACATTAAAGTGTGGCTATCATTTTGGCCTTTATCCTTTCATAATTTCTTATACATAAATATGTATTTTTATATAGAAAGAATCATCCTAATTTTGAATTTGTTTTGTCACTTATTATATCATAAACACTTTCCTATGCCATTAAATGTTCTTTTATACAGCAATTATCAAAATTTAAGTTTCTTTCAGAATTATCTGAGGTTGCTTGTTAAAAATATTTCCTTGGACCCTTCCCAGAGATGCTCACTCAGTATTCTAGAGAGAGCCTAGAACCTGTATGCTTAACCAGCACTCCAGAAAATTCTATTGCATCAAGTTTTCACATCCCAGTTTGAGAAACACTCAATTGGTACAGCACAACTTTTAAATCATTTTTATTGATTTTAGAGAGAGGAAGGGAGAGAAAAATATCTATTGGTTGTACCCCCCATACAAGCCCTGACTGAAGATTGAAACCATAACTGTGTATGTGCATCAAAACTACCACCTTTTGGTGTACAGGACAAACCTCCAACCAACTGAGCCACAGAAACCAGGGTCAGCACAGGTTTAAATGAGGTTTGCCTCATTTTCTTTTGTTTACATTTACCATGATTTAGTTATCAACTTCCACTGACATATATGTAGGGTGCTCTCAAATTTTCTAATATTATTATTAATTCTGTACTGACTTTATTTCTAGGCTCCTTCTTTACCATTTCTCTCTCTCTCTCTCTCTCTCTCTCTCTCTCTCTCTCTCTCTCTCTCTCTCTCTCACACACACACACACACACACACACACACATTTAAGGTAAATTCCCAGAATTAGAATTTTGGGGTCCATAATATATGCAAAATTGTAAGTTATATACACTCAGTGGCCAAATTATTATGACCATCTGACATTTGTAGGAAAGTTAGCTGTACACTGCATTGTATGAGATATGGAAGCCAAAGACCTATTTGAACACCTTTGCTGTCTGCAGTTGCCAAGATAAAATGTCTCCAGTTCGTACAGGAGCACAAGGATTGGACAGCTGAACATTGGAAAAAAGTCATGTGGTCTGATGAATCATGTTTCCAGTTGCATCATGCAGATGGCAGAGTGAGAATTTCTCGGAAACAGCATGAAAGCATGCACCCCACATGCATGAATACAACCCTTCAAGCTGGTGAGAGCAGTGTTATGGTTTGGGGCATGTTTTCCTGGCATAATTTGAGCCCTTTAATTCATGTGGAACAACGTCTGAATAGCACAACATACCTAAGTATCGTTGCTGATCAAGTTCATCCTATCATGGTTGATTGTGTATCCCAATGGAGATGGCTTCTCCCAACAAGACAATGCGCCATGCCATGGTGCTCGTATTGTGCAGGAGTGGTTTCCAGAACATGAGGGAGACTTTATTTGCTTAGGTGGCTCCCACAATCCCCAGATCCCAATTCAATTGAGCATTTGTGGGACGAAGTCAAAAGAGCCAACAGGCAGCTGGTTCCACAACCATCAAACTTCATAGAACTGGACAGTGCTATTCATCACACATGGTGTCAGTTTGCTCACATCACCTTTCAACATCTTGTGGAGTCAATGTCAAGAAGAATCGGCACAGTATTGAAGGCAAAAGGTGGCCCAACGAAGTACTGATGGGGTGATCATAATAATCTGGCCACTCAGTGTATATAGTAACGTATTATATTACATTATATTATTCACTGAATAATGAATATATATAATGAATACCTAATATAATATCCAAATAATATTATATAATATCTAATGAATAATATATACTAATTAATATGTTAATTGTGTGAGATATAATATAATAATGAGAATATATTAATTTATGAATGTTCAAGTGGAGTTTTGAACCCTTGCATAAGATTTACTTTTATCCATGTTAATTTCATTTGGTAATATTTCACCCATTGCTTCAAGGGTTGTGATAATTTTTTAGCCCTACTGTTCATAAAAGTATTTGTTATTTTTCTAAACTCCTGATATGTGGATTCTATACTTTAAGTTAAATCATGGGTGAGAAATAGTGAGTAGAAAAAGACTGAGATATGCCTTACTGCTCCATCAGAAACCTGTATTACTTAGTACTCTGACTCATTCTCCAAACATTAGTAACTTAATTTTAATAGTGATTGGCTTATGCTTCTATATCTCATCTTCAAGATTATAGGAACAGAATTTATCACATGTTTCTAACATTCACCTCCACTGCTATTTCCCACTTGGTTCTGATCCACCAATCAAAAGGAAAAAATGGATGCATTGATTGTCTACGGTCACACTAATGCTGTTTAACACAGATGCACAATGTTGTAGTGACATGTAACACAAGGCATGCATTTGGTTGGTGTGTCTAAGGATGGAGTGGGGGCTCTGTCCATCTCAGCAGGGTAAATTGTTGATGGCTCCTCTGATAAGGAGGGAGAGAGCATGGAGGGTAAACAAAAGGCAGGGTGCAAAGGACTCATAACAAAGGCAAGATGCTGGGAGGTGAGGAGGGGAGCAAAATATAAGAAGAATGAAGATTGTCTGGTAGCTTTAATAGTGATAGCAATAACAATCTCTAATATCAATCAAATTTATTGTGTGTCCAGAACTCTGCTAAATGCTTCACATACATGAACATGTCTATTCTCCTAACAATCTTGAAAGGTAAGTACTGTTGCCAAAGCCGGTTTGGCTCAGTGGATAGGGCATCGGTTTGCGGAATGAAAGGTCCCGGGTTCCATTCCTGTCAAGGGCATGTACCATGGCTGCGGGCACATCACCAGCAGGGGGTGTGCAAGAGGCAGCTGATTGATGTTTCTCTCTCATCAATATTTCTGACTTTCTATCCCTCTCTCTTCCTCTCTGTGAAAAATCAATAAAATATGTGTGTGTTTTTAAAAGAAAGGAAGGTAAGTACTGTTACTATCTTCATTTTGTAGATGGATAAACTGAGGCACTGGGAGACTAAGAAATATACCCAACATCATAAAGTTATTAGATGGCATAACGAGGATTTGACCCAGTCCATCCAATGCTTCCACTTATGTATTCAAACTGCTCACCACAAGTGCATACATTTCAGCTACAACTATTATTTCAGCACATGCACACACATGCACATACCCCATGGCCAGGAAGTGAAGCACTATTGCCTTTGTTATCTGCACGTAAATAAGTTGGCCTTGGGAGTCTCTTCTTGAGCTTATTTGGAAACAGTATTTGAGGAAATGGACATTTGAGCTATGCTCATATTTAGGGTGACCAACTTGTCCTAGATTTCTTGGGACTTCACCAGTTTTAGCACCATAAGCACAATGTTTAGAGAAACTCCCCTTTCCTGGGTGAATGGGGACATTTGTTCACACTACCCATAGAGTATGGAGAACTGACTTTGGTTTGTTATTTCATTCCACTGAATACACAAGGGGGCAATGTAACCATTCACTCATGCATCCCTCAAACATTTATTGAGCGCCTACTCAGAGGTATGATTGCTGCCTAAGAACCTAGCACCGAGGACAGGGTAGAACAGGAAATTGAGAAACCTTCAATGACCCCCATTAGAAAGAGTTAAACATATATTGAATGACCAAACACATAGCACTGTGTGCCAAGTACTGTAATGAGCACTTTACAGTTTAACTCACTTAATCCTCATTAACGCCCTATGGCAGAGTTGTTGTTGTTGTTGTTGTTATTATTATTCCCATTGTAAAGAAACAGAGGCAAAGAGGTTAAGTACCTTACCCATCACATACCTGGCAAGTGGCACACAACATGATTTGAATCCAGGCATGCTCACATTTCTAACCAGCTTCCAGGGGTGTTTATGCTGCTGGTTTATGGACCACATTTAGAGTAGTAAGGATTTTGATCTGAATATGGTCCTTAGACCAGAAGTCTCTGCATATCCTGCTAGTTAGAAATACAGACTTTAGGGCCCTACCCCAGACCTATTAAGTCAAAATTTGCATTTTAATGCATATTCATGTTTCAGAAGTGCTGCTCAAATCCTGAGCTTCCCACAGGTGTTGGGAATGGGTTCCAGGTGTTGGGAATGGGTTCCAGTGGCCATCAGGGTCCAGCTGTAAGTAACCTCATTGACCCCATGTGTATGCAAATATTACAAGTTTCACTGCTGACTGTCATGGAGAACAGGGCAGGAAGTCCTGCTCTAATAAAGTCTTGCTGCCCCCTCCCATTGCACCCTCCAGCAAGCTTTTGCTCAAACTGTTTCTCTGAGTGGCCTTTTGACTGGCCTTACCCAATTTCTGAGAGTCAAGCTCATGTCCTAATTCCTCCCCTATAGGACAATTTCTATTTTCATGTGGCAATTTCAAATTGACAGATTTTTTTTCATGTAAAACACATAAGAGCATTTTCTAAGCTCTTAATCTTATTAATCCCCATTTTATAGATCAGGAAAACTGAGGCAGAGAGCCCTGGATTACCTTGTTCAAGGTCACACAGCTAAGAAGCGGTAGTGTCAAGACTGAAACCCAACTGATCGGGTTTCAGAATCACTCCAATGAACCACAACGCTAAGCTTCTTCTCGCTGCTGTGGAACTTACAGTAGAGAGAATTTGTAAATAATTAGGAGTTTGAACAATGAAAGAACATGTGTGTTTTTCATGGTTACCACAAAAATACTACAAGCTGGGTGGCTGGAAAGAATAGAAATTTATTTCTTCACACTTCTGGAGGCCCTGCACACGAACTAACATTGTCCTTATAAAGAAAGGCCTCTCCCTGGCTTCTGACAGTAGACAGAAAACTGTGGTGATCCATGGCTTGTAGATGCGTCACCCTAATCCAGTGGTGGGCAAACCCATTAGCCAACAGAGCCAAATACCGATAGTACAACGATTGAAATTTCTTTGAGAGCCAAAATTTTTAAACTTCAACTTCGAATGACACTTCTTCACAATAGACTCGCCCAGACAACGGGATGGGAATATTATTCATGGAAGAGCAGGCAGCCCTGTCACTTGTTTCCCCTGCACCAGAAGATTAAAGAAGCCTGTGGCTTCATGCCCTCTGCAAGAAGATTCAGCTGGTTATTAAGGTTTTTATGGCCTAGCTGAATCGGCAAGTTGCAGAGAAATGATGACTGGGGCCAGGTCAGGGAGAAAATTGTCAGAACTGAGCATCTTCACTCAGTGTAACCCACCGTGTCCCTTCAGTGATTCATGTAAACATCTGTGGGCCAGAGCAGCTTCCCTTCTAAATTCATGTGGGATTTCAGAGCAATTCTTTAAAACTAGATGATCAATTTGGGGACACCGTTTGCATGAAAAGCTACTGTAATCACTACTGTGGTTATATTTCTTAAAAATATGTCTTTATTGATGAGAGAGAGGGGGGGAGAGAGAAAAACATCAATAAGCTGTCTTCTGTACACACCCCCAACTGTGGATCAAGTCCAACTGGGCATATGCCCTGACTCAGAATGGAACTGGTGACCTTTTAGTGCACAGGAGGATGCCCAACCAACTGAGCCAATCCAGCCAGGGCCCATATCTGACTTTATGAATCTGGATAATTCATTAGTCCACCTAGCAAACTACAATTCAGACAGGAATTCGGATACAAAAACAGGATGATGGAGGGAGTGCTGGCCAAGATGTATATGCCCCATTGATTACAACTACAAACTCTAGACAGGATAGAAAAACTATGATGACAATGACTGATAACTCTAAAAAGTAAATTCTGGCAGGCAAATCGGAAAGAGAAATCAAAATTTGACGAAGTCAGTATGGTGAGGAATGTCCTGTTTGTTTTGTTTCTCTTTTTTCCCCCAGTGTTGACCCCACGTGGCCCAAGTTGCAGAATTGTACAGTGGCTCCATCTACCTCAAAGCTCCTCAATTCCATAGATAGTTGGTCCTCTCTTCTCAGATGAGGGGAAAGATAAGGAGGGTCATATGTGAGAGGCTTTAATGGGAAATACCTGACAGTGGTTCATATCACTTCCATCCACATTTCATTAGTCAGGTTTCAGTCTCACAGCTACCTCTGTAAAAAAATAGAGAAAGATGTCCAGATCAGTAGGAGGAGATCCTGAAGCTAGTGATGTCTCAGAAATCAATTCAGTGAATTTCAAAAAGGATTGAATCAATAGGCACAGAGGAGCCAATGAAAACGAGGACAACAGGAATGTTACCCAATATCCCGACCATCAAAGGCCATGAGGTAAAACTAGGCAGTGCCTCTTGGAGGATAGAGGATGGCATTTTTTAAATTCTTTATTGTTGAAAGTGTTACATGTGTCCCCTTTTTCCCTCCATTGACCTCTCCAAGACAGCCCCCACTCCCCAACCCAGGCCTTCACCTTCCTATTGTCTGTGTCCATTGGTTATGCTTATATGAATACATATAAGTCCTTTGGTTGATCTCTTATCCCATCCTTCCACCCTCCCCTACCTTCCCTCTGAGGTTTGATGGTCTGATCAATGTTTCTATGTCTCTGGATCTATTTTAGTTCATCAGTTTATGTTGATCATTATATTTCACAAATGAGTGAGATCATGTGATATTTATCTTTCTCTGACTGGCTTATTC
This sequence comes from Antrozous pallidus, assembly GCA_027563665.1. Classification (NCBI taxonomy): domain Eukaryota; kingdom Metazoa; phylum Chordata; class Mammalia; order Chiroptera; family Vespertilionidae; genus Antrozous; species Antrozous pallidus. Next base: position 134,945,313 of record CM050509.1, on the reverse strand, counting down.
CAACCCACATAATGCTCTCCAAGTCTATCCATGCTGCTGCAAATGGTAAGAGTTATTTCTTTTTTTTTTTTTACCACATCATAGTATTCCATTGTGTAGATGTATCACAGTTTTTTAATCCACTCATCTGCTGATGGGCATTTAGGCTGTTTCCAAATCTTAGCTTAGCTATGGTAAATTGTGCTGCTATGAACATAGGGGTACATATATTCTTTCTGATTGGTGTTTCTGATTTATTGGGATATATTCTTAGAAGTGGAATTACTAAATCAAAAGGCAGTTCCATGCCAAAACCGATTTGGCTCAGTGGATAGAGCGTCAGCCTGAGGACTGAAGGGTCCCAGGTTCGATTCCAGTCAAGGGCATGCACCTTGGCTGGGGGACACATCCACAGCAGGGGGTGTGCAGGAGGCAGCTGATCAATGTTTCTCTCTCATCGATGTTTCTGACTTTTTATCCCTCTTCCTCCCTTTCTGTAAAAAATCAATAAAATACATTTTTTTTAAAAAGGCAGTTCCATTTTTAATTTTTTGAGGAAACTCCATTCTGTTCCCACAGCAGCTGCACCAGTCTGCATTTCCAGCAGCAGTGCATGGCGTTCTTTTTCTCTACATCCTCACCAGCACTTGTTATTTGTTGATTTGTTGATGATAGCTACTTTGACAGGTGTGAGATGGTTTCTCATTGTCATTTTATTTTGCATCTCTCAGATGATTTGTGACTTTGAGCAATTTTTCATATGCATCTTGGCCTTCTGTATGTCTGCTTTGGAAAACTGTCTATTTAGGTCCTTTGCCCACTTTTTTGATTGGATTTTTATCTTCCTATTGTAAGTTTATGATTTCCCTGTATTGGAGATTAAACCCCTATTAGATGTAACATTGGCAAATATGTTCTCCCATGCAGTGGGCTCTCTTGTTGTTTTGTTGAGTGTTTCTTTTACTGTGCAAAGCTTTTTATTTTGATGCAGTCCCATTTGTTTATTTTCTCCTTAGTTTACATTTTCCTAGGAGTTGTATCGGTAAACATATTGCTATGAGATATCTGACATTTTGCTGCCTATGGATTTTTCCAAAATTTTTATTGGTTCCCTTCTTACTTTAAGTCTAATTTATTTTAAGTTTATTTTTGTGTATGGTGTAAGTTGGTGATCTAGTTTCATAGTTTTGCCTGTATCTGTCTAATTTTGCCAACACTATTTATTTATTTATTTATTTATTTATTTATTTATTTATTTATTATCAGCACAGAAGTCTTTTATTCCCACTTATCATGCCATGAATACATAGGGAATGGGTTCTAGCAGCTCAGGCTCCTTTCCATTGGTTCTCACAAAGTGTGCTTCTCGGGGTGTAGCAGGCTGACGCTTCAATTGAACCCAGGTACCTTTCTCTTTGGCTTCCTTCTTTCTCTGATCATTTTCCTTCACTCGTTTCAGGAAACTATCTCGGCTCTTAGAGTGCTTAATATGCTCAATACGTACATTACTTCTCTTGGCAAGAATCTTGCCCTTAACTTGCTTGTTCACAATAATGCCCACTGCATGCTGGGTGACACTGTAGACTCTTCCAGTTTTGCCATGGTAACATTTGTGGGGCGTTCCTTTTTGAACAGTGCCCGTTCCCTTGATATCCACAATATCACCTTTCTTATAGATTCACATGTATGTGGCCACGCGTAGGGTCGACCTGGAAGATGGCGGTTCTGGCCGAAAGGACCCCAACACTATTTATTGAAGAGACTGTCTTGACTCCATTGTATGTTCTTACCTTCTTTGTCAAATATTAATTAAGCATAATGCTTAGGTCGATTTCTGGGTCCTCTGTTCTATTCCATTGGTCTATATATATGTTCTTGTGCCAGTACCAAGCTATTTTGAGAACAGTGGCTTTGTAATATAACTTTATATCTGGTATTGTGATCCCTCCAACTTTGTTCTTCTTTCTCAGGATTGCTGTGGCTATTCGGGGTCTTTTTTTACTCCATATAATTTTTGGAGAGGTTTCTCTAGGTCTAAAATATGTCATTGGTATTTTAATGGGGATTGCATTGAATCTATAGATTGCTTTGGATAGGATGGACATTTTAATGATGTTGCTTCTGCCAATCCATGAACACAGTATATTCTTCCACTTGTTTATATCTTGCTCTATCTCATTTTTCAATGTCCTATAGTTTTCCGAGTACAAGTCTTTTACCTCCTTAGTTAAGTTTATTCATAGGCATGTTAAATTTTTGTTGCAATGGTAGAGGATGATATTAAGAAGCTGGCAGAAAGTACACCAGATTATGTGGGAGGAGCATCTGGGGAATTCACTGAATCAAACAGCTCTAAATGTCTCAGCTTCTCAAACTGAGGATCCTGATGATCAGAAAACCCTGAGCTAAACACAAAGCATCTCTCTTGAGCCTCAAATCTATGCAAGAGAAACTATCAGGTGGGTCCAATTATTTCTATAATAAAACACACATAGTTATATATGTTGCAGGATGAAAAATCTGTTGGACTTTTAAGTGTAAATATTGAACTGTCAAGGGATTTGTACTTGCAAGAGGACCCCTTCAGACTTTGCTCCCAGAGTTCCTTGCAATGAGCATTCCTTCCCCTCTCGTTAGGGGTCTTTGAATGGAGAAAAATGGGAAGCATGACTGTTTGTTATCTGCACATTTGCCCACAGCTGTATTTCAAAGATGTTTTAGGACAAACCCTCTTACAATGGTAACAATGCCTCTTTTTTGGCGCACTTTTTTGAAGCACTGTTCTAAAGGCTTGACCTTGGTTACACCTCACAATAACCCCATGAGATGGAGTATTATTGTGATCACTCCTGTTTTAAAGATGAAGAAGCTACTGCACAGAGAGGTTAAATAACTTAGCTAAGGTTACATTGTTCTGGATTTAAACCCAGAGATTCTGGCTTTTGAGCCAGTGTCCCTAACCATAGCACATACTACTCTCTCGTTCAGCTGCATGTTTTCCATATGTGCTCTTCTCAGACCATAGGTTCTAATACTGGTTCAGAAAAGGTTAGTGCTGATATGATGGTCTGTAAATTTCTAGAAGAGATAGGGTTGAAGAAGTACGATGTGGAAGCTGTGTTTCACCCCTGCCCTATCCAGTCCAACATTTGACAGGATAGACATGCCACAGAATCCATACACCCCAGGCAGTTTTGCATTGCAACCTTGGAACCATGGGAATTTGTTATTCCATTGGGTGATATTTACCTGAACACAATTACTGTTTTTTTTGTACTTACACTTTTATTTTTTATTGCTTTTAATGTGTTCCCCAAATGTGAAAGAATAATTTCAGAGGTGCTTTATACAAATGCTGGTTTTATAAAAACATTTCAGTTTAAGATTTTCATAAGCTAAGGATGAAAAGAAGTCCAATCTGCAATTGCATAATACTTATATTTTTTCTTTAAATGTATATACATAGATTATTTTTTACTTTATTTCTGAATATACACAAAGGTGGCTCAAGCAGTATATGAAGCTATACAGCCCCACCATTCAGAAACAACCATTTACCCATGACTAATCCCTCCCTTTTCCTAAGTAGAAACCAGATATCATATCATTTCACCCATAATTATTTCAGGACATATCTCTAAAGTATAAGAATTATTTTATAAATAAAATCACAATGCTATGATCTAATTTCTTAATATAAGCAAATAGCAGTCCATTTCTTCTTTCTATAAATTATTTTAAAAATTGTGCTTGTTATACAGTTCCATATCCCTTAACCATTATTAACCTGTTTTTTTGTTATTGTTCAGATGACTTTTACATTTTTTATTAGGAACAATGTCAAATCCATGAATGTAAAAAAAAATAGAATAATATACCCCTGCACCCATCACTCAGCTTCAACAATGATCTATATTTAGACAATCTTGTTTCATCTACATTCCCTTTTCCATATCCCCCTCTCACTGGCTGTTTATAAAGCAATCCCGGACAACATTTCCTGTCATCGAGTGTGCATTCTTAGCTTGGTTAGGGGCAAGAAAATGTAGAGGTGTACATTAGTAGGCATTTTTATATTTATTTTGTTTATAAATCCCTGGAAGTAATTAGATTATATGAGACATTTTAAATGGATAGGCTAAGCTGCCACTTGACATTTTGCTGTTTCTTTCTCTCTCTCTCTCTTTTTTAGCAATGTCTAAAATAAAAACAAATTCTAAACAAATGGCACTAATAGCCTCTGACATGAATACCAAGCAGAATTTTTGTGCCATACTCATCCTGTCAGCTTGTACCCAAATCTTTAAGAGTACCCATTTTCCCAAGACTAATTGAATAAAAGCGAAAAAGAAAGAAAAATTATAAGCTTAATTATCATTTCGGAAAAAAATGTAAAGAGATACCATCAGCTGGTTTAGATTTGAAATAGGGCCTGAATGATGATACTCCCATTGGCAAAGCTCCCAGGCTCCACTCACACTCTTTCTAGGTTAAAAAACCCACTCTTTCCTGCTGGGTGGCTCAGTTGTTGGAGTGTCCTCCCTATATTGAAAGATGGAGGGTTCAATTGCAGGTCAGGGGACATACCTAGGTTGTGGATTTGATCCCTGGGTGGGGCGCATATGGGAGGCAACCAATCTCTCTCTCTCTCTCTCCCTCTCCCTCTCCATCTCCATCTCCCTCTCCCTCTCCCTCTCCCTCTCCCTCTCCCTCTCCCTCTCCCTCTCTCTCTCCCTCTCCCTCTCCCTCTCCCTCTCCCTCTCTCTCCCCCCTCCCTCTATCTCTTATATCAATTTAAAAATCTTAAATGAATAAAAATGTATCCTCTGGTGAGGATTTTAAAAAGTTGCTGTTTTCCTAAAAGCTCTTGGGAGACCTTTGAGAATGACGCATCTCATTGCCTGGGAGAGAGAAGTAGTTCATACTTTCATACTTTTGGGTCTCATAAAGTAACAACATAGGCCATGATTTGTTGAGATTTACTATTGCGATGACCTTGTTTTGTCTTGTGGAGACTTCCCATGAAATCCACAGTAACACCCTAATCACTGTGAAATCAGAGTGTGTCGCCATATTGCTCACTCTGTGGCTGTCCACCACAGGCAAATGACAAATGACAGCCACACTGGCTTGTATACCATTAAAAATCTAAGCGGTAATGAAAACATGCCCTTGGTTAGGTCAATTAAATAGCAAGAGAAAAGGTGTCGAGTATTTTCAGTGCCAAAAGAAGAAATTCTGGGCAAATGAGATGTGATTGGTTAGGATTGTCAATTGGTTCAATACTTTTCCAAAAGGTTTGGCAGTACCTATTAAAGCCAAGCATGCATATACCCTAGGAGCCAGCAATTCCGCTTTATGGCACTAGAGGTCAGAATCGTGCTTACCCTGGGGTACTGACTGAGGGGTCATGAGTGAGCCCTCTGGGACTCTGGAAATGTTCTATATCCTGATCTGGTGTAGGATCCATTGGTATAGACACATGTAAATATTCATTAAACTGTATATTCCATAGTTGTGCACTCTCCTTAAGGTATACCTCAAGAAAGAACAGTAATTCATAAAAATTCCAAATAAAGAGGCTTTTGCAAAGTGCTGGCAATTTTAGAGGACCTCTGTCTCTGGCTTAAGACAAAATACTCGGTTCACCAGGAATTCATTATAGCTCCCCAGTTTAAGAACCCCCAACCAAAAGGTCCCTCTTGTCTCTTTCTGGGTCCCACTGAAATAAACACCCACCTCTCCTGGAAGGACACTGCTATATCTATAGGCACTGATATAGACTTTACCTCTGGCACTTCTTTACTATTCAGATGGTTTTTCTTTTGATGAACTAATTCCAATGGTTGATTGGTCGGGTTGCTTTTGACTCACCCTTTCTTGGCAAAGCCAAAATTGTCACATCATATCCCAAATTACTTTTAAAAATTAAATCAAATGGCAGGCTCTGTTGGTATTGCTTAATATTTGTTCATAATGTATGGTAGCCTTTGCCATTTAACATTGCCTTTGAGAATCCTTTAGTTATTCATTTTGTGTTCAGTTATAAAGGTGCATATATTTGGTAGTAAATCATTGAAAACTACCACAGCTAAGTGTCTATGTTGCTTTGCTACTAGCAGAATACCTGGTAAACATTGCTTGCAGCGAGTTCCTCTCTGTTCACAGATTAGAGAGAAATTGTGTTTTGTAAAGGGATGTAGATCTGCACTTCAGGTTCTCTCCCTAAGAAACTCTAGTGGGTGAGTCCAGCATTGCCTTCATCAAGAAACATATCCTCTTAAATTGCAAGCCCTTTATCAAGGAGAGAGACCTGATGTAAGAGCATTATATCATCAGCTGATGTGGTTTCTAGTTTATGATGGAAAAATGGGAGAAAAAATAAAACACAACAAAACAAAAATCCCAAAGTTTTGAGAGCACAAATAAGCCTGAAATCAAATACGGATAAATCCAAGTGCATTTGTCTAGGTTAAAGTGGCTTTATGTTTGTTTATATGTGGGCTTAGTAAATATGATGGTATTAATGTGAGACTATGGTTATAATTTAGAAGGAACTAATGCTAAATTGGGAAACACAATGATGTTACATGTACCAAAAATGAACACTATTTTATCACTCATCACAACCTTTGGCATTTTTAAATATGAAAAAAAACTATGAAGATACAATGAATTAAAGCTGTTGAAGTTTTCTGGAGATAAAAATGCTCTACATTTCAAGGAATTACATCGTCTGTATATTTTTATTTGATTTTAATTCAAGGGTCAAATTTTTACAGTTGGGTAAACAGTCGAGAAATATTCCATCAACTGCTTTTGAATTATTATAATAGGGGGAAATATAGTACACATTTGCTATTTTAAAAATATTTTTAAAAATCAGAACATGTGTTCCACTGCATAGTATCAAACACAGCAAAATGGTTCTAACTGAGAACATAACTTGGGGAAATGGGTAGATCAGAACAACTGAGAGCTATAACTGTCTGAAATGTCCATTTCACGCACAAGTAGGGGAAATAGCACCAATGTCTAGGGTGTGCACATAATGATTAAATTAGCCCACAGAGATGAAGAGTATTTTAGTATGTTCCCTGGAGAAAAAAAATCATATGATTAAGAAATGAGCCAATAAATTCTTTAATTGGTGTCAATCACCATGAGGAAGGCCTCCACTAATTTCTTCTACTCTCCATCACATATCACTCAGCTAGCCCATTTTCCCAGAATACTATTACCCAGCTCTGTGGTATCCACGAAACTAAATAAAACACAATCTTCAACTCTGTTCTTTAGCCAATTGCTCTTTTTGGTCATTTTAGATCCTCTTAAAAGAGTCTTAGTAGATGAACCATATTTATGTTGGTAAAATGGGAAAAAAGCCAACTTAACCTTTGACTTTTGACTTAACCTCTGACCCAGTGGACACCAACATGTGTATCGTCTCCTCAGCCTCAGATTGCTTCTGGAATAAGTGGGTATACTCTAAGAAAAGAGATGTATAAAAAGACACAGATATGCACACATCTAGTCTCTGTGCACACATGTCTTTTTTTGCTGAACTTTCTCTCTTAGATGTTGACTATTGGGCCCAAAAAGTGAGACAAGGGCATCATCCCTCCCTTGTTTCAGTGAGTGAGTGTGTGTGTGTGTGTGTGTGTGTGTGTGTGTGTGTGTGTGTGTGTGTGTTGGAGAATATTCTAAGATGTGAGGAAACAGTCTGAGTGGCAGCAAGTTTAGGGAATGGATACTGGAATAAAAGAACAAACACTGTTGGTGGGGACTCTGTCCATAACCCCTTTCCACTCTATGTTGACAGTGTCCTACTCAAGCAATGTCTGTGATTTTATGCCTGAAGTTTTCTCTTGGCCTCAGAATAACATAGAGGGGCCATGACATAAGCACCTTGTGAGAGTGCCTCCACTTGCTATTGAATGGACTAAGAGGTAATACACCAGCTGCATTGTCCTTGGTTGGGTATATCTCCAAGGCATGCTCCAAACTACCTCCCAGTGTTTTCCAGTGAGAGGAAGCCCAGGTGCCCCCAGAGGAAAAATTCTATATAATAAAAGCTAATATGCTAAGTGTCCAGTTGGCCAGTTGGCCGTTCAACCAGTCAAAGCATAATGTGCTAATGATAAGCTAAACCACTCAACCGCTTGCTATGATGTGCACTGACCACCAGGGAGCAGACATTCTAACTGGTAGGTCAGCTTGCTGCTGGCATCTGGCCAGTTGGGACTGAACTAAATGGGCTGGACACACCCTAGAGTCCTCCTAAGGTCCCTCTCTGGCTGGCCAATCTCTTGCATCTCTCCCCAGCCCCAATTGTGCACTGGTAGGCTCCCTCGGCCTGGCCTATACCCTCTCACAATCCAGAACTCCTCAGGGGATGTTGGAGAGCCAGTTTCAGCCCAATCCCACAGGCCAGGCCAAGGGACCCCACAGTGCATGAATTCATGCACTGGGCCTCTAGTACTACATAATGTACTCTTTCCTGCCATTCTTTTTTTTTTAATTCTTTATTGATAAAGGTATTACATATTTGTCCTCGTCTCCCCATTACTTTCCCAAACCTGCCATTCTTCCTTGTTCCCCCACTGGCCTTCAAACTACCTTCTAAATAAATGTCTTGCCCTCAAATCCTTGTTTCAGGGTCTGTGTCTTTGGGAGCCAAACTGGGCCAGATGGGTTTGGACTCAAGGAATCATGCATGGCATTTAGAACTTGAAAACATGAATTTTAAACTTGTCTTTGCAATTTGTTTTCTGTGACCATAGGTGAATTACTTTATCTCTCTGAGCCTCAGTTTTTGTTTATATAAAATGGGGATAAAATATACCTTTGGCAGCTAACAGTGTTGTTGGGAGATACAAATGAAATAACTTATGTGAAAGCATTAAAACTGTAAAGAGCCACACAAATATTCATTATAGTTCATCAGGATTATTCTCCCCCGACCCCTAGACAGGACTTTTAAAAAAAATTTTATTTGAAATAATTACAGGTTCATAGGAAGTGTTAACAATAGCACAGAGTCCCATATACCCTTCCCCCTATTTTCCCAATAGTGACATCTAATATGATGGTAGTGGGATATTAAGACCAGGAAACTGATGTTGCTACAATCCGGTTAACTAGATTATTGACCTTACTCAGCTTTATTCCTTTTAAGTACTTAACAATCTGCCATTCTATTTCACTACAGCCCCTGACCTCCACTCTCCCTATTTCTAGTGATCTTTGAGAGGTCTAAATAGCCACTTGGATCACTAACTCTTAGTGTCAACCACATGAGAGCAGATTCTGACTTAACAGCTTCAACCACTGTCCTAGACATACTTCAAAACTAGGACAAAATTCTCCTTTTAATCTAAATCCTTCTAATACTACCTCTTGGCTAATGACAAGTAGGTTTCGCAGACCAAATCCCAAGATCCTGGATCTTGCTAAGCAACTTCCTACAATGGGGAATGCAGCAGTTACCAAAAGAGCTTTTTCCAATGATGAATTTGATAACAATATTTTCATTTAGAAAATTAATACATTTTCTTTAGTTGCTTTAGAAGCCTTAGATAATGCTTTCTTGTTTGGTTTATTCATATCCTTCTTAATTTTTCAACTTGTCTGTCATCCTTTTCTTAGTATTCCTGGGACATTACCTTTAGTACCCAGAGAAAAAGTGGGGGGAATCATTTCTCCATCAATCCTCCTCAGTGAAGAGAATGATCGTGGGGTTGTTTGCAGTAGTATCTCAGTACTCTCCTATACTCTCTTTGAATGCAACCATTATTCCTCATTGAACAGATAAATTATCTCTTCCCTTACTGGCTTCTTGGTTAAAGGTTAACAAAAGTGGAACCCCCTCAAGTTCAAACCCTTGGAATGCACAGACTGTTTCTGTCAACAAAGTCTTTTAAACCAAGACAACAAAATGTACCAGAACCATGTTTCTAAAACTGCTATCATTTCCCTTTCTTCTGAATGCCTATGCTGATCATTCTCATCTTCTGAAAACACTTTAAAACATGCATTTTCAAGGACCCAAGCTTGTTCCTCTTGGGTCATTTTCCAAGTGCTGGAGATCTTCCTCTTAGAGCCAACCCTACATTATTTTATCACTAGTGGCTTAGTGCATGAAATTAGTGCACAGGGTGGGTTCCCCTCAGCCAGGCATGCACCCTCTCCAATCTGGGATCCCTTAGCAGATGTCCGACAGCCGATTTAGGCCTCATCCCTTCTTGCAATCCAGGACCACTGGCTCCTAAATGTTTGCTTGCCAGCAAACTCTGCCTGTCAGCCTGCTCTCCCCCAACTGCCCACCCCACCAACTTGATCGCCTCTAACTGCCCCCCCACCCGCTGGGTTGATCACACCTAACTGCCCCCCCCTGCCAGCCTGATCACCCCCAACTGCCTCCCCACCAGCCTACTCCCTCACCCCCAACTAGACCCTCCCGCTGACCTGATTGCCCCCAACTGCCCTCCCCTCCTGTCCTGATCACCCCCTAACTGCCTCTGCCTTGGTCCTGCCACCCTGGCTTTGTCCAGAAGGACATCCAGAAGGTCTCCTGTTCTAATTAGCATATTACCTTTTTATTAGCATAGATAAGTTGTCTCTTGGAGTTCTTCCCTTTATTCCTGGCTTCAAGATGTTAGCTCTACAGACATTATTCCAAAACTAAATCTCATTCCCAACCTCATTCAAGAAATGTTAACCCATATTTCACTTGCCTTAAAGCCCCATCTCAATTGATGGAATCCGATTCTCACAATTGCCTGGACTCAAATCTCTCAGGCTTCTTTGATTCCTTAATAAGAAGTTCCTGGAACTGATTTAGAGTTTGAGTCCAGGCAACTGGACAAACTCAACAATGATTTAGAAAAACATCACGGACCAATGCAAAGGGACAACAGTCTGGCTCTGCTGATCCCAACCCACAAATCAAACACTCAAACACTCCATGCCAGTTCCAGATCACTGGTTTTTGCTTCAGTTATTCTTGATCAAAGCTACTCTACTGATTCTTTTCCATCTGTGAAATTCCACACAAACTTCAAGGATCTGGACTTTTCTAGCCTTGCTTGTATCATTTGTCGACACTAATGCTTTATCACCTGGTATTGTTTACTAATTTTCTATATCCTTTAGAGTCTTCAACTATATTTCAAGCTCCTTAGGGACAAAGATAGTAACTTCTACTTTTCTTCAACCTCCATGGCATCTAGGGACCTTCCTCATCTAGAGAAATGGCATCATATATTTATCACTAGAGGCTCGGTGCATGAAATTCATGCACGGGGGGCGGGGGATGACCCTTAGCCCAGCCTGCACCCTCTCCAACCAGGGACCCCTCGAGGGATGTCTGATTGTCCTGATTGCCCGTTTAGGCCTGATCCTGGTAGGATCAGGCCTAAACGGGCAATCGGACATCCTTTTCACAATCCAGGATTGCTGGCTCCAAACTGCTCACCTGCCTGCCTTCCTGATTGCCCCTAACCACTTCTGCCTGCCAGCCTGATTACCCACTAACCACTACCCTGCCAGGCTAATTGATGTCTAACTGCTCCCCTGCCAACCTGTTTGCCCCCAACTTCCCTCCTCTGCCGGCCTGGTCACCCCTAACTGCCCTCCCCTGAAGGCTTGATCGCCCCCAACTACCCTCCCCTGCTGGCCTGATCACCCCCAACTGCCCTCCCTTGCAGAGCCTGGAACCTCCCAAGGGCCCTCCCCTGCTGGCCCTCTTGTGATGGTCATCTTGTGTCCACATGGGGCAGGATCTTTGACCACATGGGGGCAGCCCTCCTGTGTGTTGGAGTGATGGTCAATCTGCAAATTACTCTTTTATTAGATAGGATAGAGGCCTGGTGCATGGGTGGGAGCCAGCTGGTTTGCCCTGAAGAGTGTCCCAGATCAGGGTGGAGGTTCCCTTGGGGTGAGGGGCAGCCTGGGTGAGGGGCTTGTGGGAGTTTGCAGGCTGACCACGCCCCCCAGCGACCCAAGCAGAGACCCTGGGATCTGGGATTAATCTATGTCTACAATTGAAAGTTTGTAACCTGGACCAGAGCCAAGCCTTCTGTTTGCTCTGAGGCAGCAGCCATTTCTGTTTGAAATTTTGTATCCTAGAGTGGAGATCTAGGCTGCAATGGCAGGCTGAAAGCTTGACATCTTCCATTGCCAGGGAAACCCAAGCCTCTGTTCTCTGCAGCTCAGTGGCTGCCGCTTTTTCTGTATCTTTTATAATTAAAACTTTGTAACATTGCATGGAGGCCTAGGCAGGCAATGGCAGGCAGAATGCTTGGCTTCCTCTGTTGCCGGGGAAACCCAAGCCTTCCTCCTGCTCTCAGTGGTGGCAGCCATCTTGGCTGGGGTTTATTTGCATAACCTGGTCCTTATTGGCTGGTGGGTGTGGCTTGTGGGTATGGCGAAGGAATGGTCAAATTTGCATATTAATTTTTTATTAGATAGGATGATGGGTTGATATCCATATTTCACTAATTTCATTAAAATAAAAGATAATGAAACCAATCCCATCAGCTCTGATGTGCCACAGCCTTCTCTAATCACCTAACCTAATCTATCTATCACATTACCCAGTTTTTTCATCTTCCATAGCACCTATTGCTACATGAAATTATCAAGCTCCTTAGGGACAAAGATAATAACTTCTACTTTTCTTCAACCTCTATGGCATCAGTTATTCTTGATCAAAGCTACTCTACTGATTCTTTTCCGTCTGTGAAATTCCACACAGTTCAGATGTTTCATTATATCCACAATACCCTTCTTGCAGGACTATGATTCTTGTTCTTCCAAGTATTGGGAGTTATGGCTGCTGAATGTCCCTCTGAGAATTGTCCTTGGAAGGGACCACATAACTTTTGATCACACTCCTTGCCTGGGGAAGCCTAGATTTAATGACTGGTCCAAGTGGGGGTATAATGACCCACATGCTTGCCTTGTGATCACTGCAGACTAGAGACTATTGTCCTGGGCATGTACCCCAACTGGGAATTGAACTGGTGACCTTTTGGTGCACAGGATGATGCCCAAACAACTGAGCCACACTGGCCAGGGCACCTCCTTACAATGGTTGTTGTTGTTAATCCTCACCAGAGTATATTTTGTTTCCATTAATTTTTAGCCAGAGAAGAAGGGAGGGGGAGGGACAGAGAGACACACATGGATTGGTTGCCTCCTGAACGCCCCTGACTGGGGCCTGGGATGGAGCCTGCAACCGAAGTACATGCCCTTAACTGGATCTGAAACTCTTCCGTCCTTGGGCTAATACTTGAGTGGCCTGAGCAAAACTGGCTAGGGGAACTCCTTCCATTTTCTGAGGGTACATTCCTAATCTCCTACCAGAGTAACTGGCATATAGCAGATATTTATTAAATGTTTATCAAAATATCTTTCTGAGTTAAAGGAGCATTGCATTTGGCTCTGGAAAAACATTAATATCACTGGAACTTTATACTAGTATTCATAGAAATGGGCTAAGTGTTCTTTTTTAGTTTCCTATAACTGCAGACAAATGAAGTTATTTAGTAGGCAATTACTAGACTTTAAATATCCAAATCACCTTAAAGAAATACCTGTCAACCCCTTCTGCTTTATCTTTCATGGCCATTTTAACCTAGACTTCTCATGCTCACATTTTAAATATTCCCATCATTTAAAACACAATTAGGTTCAATGATATGCAATCACAACCCACTTGAAAACTTTAACAGATTATTCATTTTATGCTGTTTTTTAATGAAAAGGTAAGTCCTTTTAGGAAACCAAAAAGCACATAGCAAAGCTAAAATCCAGTAAACATTTTGATAACGCAAAACAGGAAAACTTCAGAGCTGGGAGCCCCATGTCCTGAAGGATTTTTCCAAGTAAAAGCCTTTGAGATTAACTGCCTCATTTGGTTTGCTGCCTAGCATTTTTCATTGGCGCTGCTATTGCACAATATTGCAATAATAGCTTGATCTTTGTCTTGATCTCAGTTATTTTCGGCCCCAATAGGTCGGGGATTATTTTCAATAACTGCACTGGAAACAGTGCTGTCAAGTCTCACCTTTGTTTAGGCCACCAATCTTGACTGAAATTAATACAATGGTTTCATTAAGAACTATAAAAGGCTCATACCAGGAATCCTTGGGAAGCCACAATAGAAATATACCAAATGAAATAGGATGGATGAAATAGGAACAGCTATCTACCACTGTGTTAATTAAACACGCCAGCCCTCCTTTACTGGAACAAACAGTTGCCTGAGCCTCACCATTTGGGGTCTACTTCTTGCAATAGCTTCATTGACCCCCAAAAGCACCAAGCAGGAGTGGCTGGAGCTTGATTCTGGGTCATCAGACTTGGTGCTTTCATTTAAGCCACACTGGGAAATGAGTACCACTGTTAGGTTCCCTTGAAGAAAAATGCTAAATCGAAACCAACCTACTGCCAGTGTTTCTCAGTATAAAAGGAGCCTGCTCAGTGAGACAACTGTAAAGTATCATCTCATTCACTCTGCTTTTGCCAGAATATTCTATTAACTTAACAACATTCAGAACCTTGTTAGAATCCCCTATTACAGTCCACACACTTAATTGGGACCATACAGAGAGAACGGCAAGCTTGAGCTAAGTTTCCCAGGGGCTTAGAATTATTGCAAAGTCACACAATATAGACTGCAATTAAGGGGGCACTGCAGGGGGAACACAAGGGTTCAGATCTACTGCAGTCTAGCATATCTTGGTCTGCTTGACTTTTCTTGATATGTTAGAATACAAAAAAAAGAATCTTAAGCCAGAAAGAAGTATATTATCTAATAAAAGAGTAATATGCAGATTGACCATCACTCCAACACACAGACGGCTGCCCCCATGTGGTCAAAGATCCTTCCCCCATGTGAACACAAAATGGCCACTGCAAGATGGCCTGCAGGAGAGGACAGTTGGGGGTGATCAAACCTACAGGGAAGGGTAGTTAGGGGTGACCAGGTCTGCAGAGGAGGGAAATTGGGGGTGACTGGGCCTGCAGGGAAGGGCAGTTGGGGGGACCCAGGCCTGCAGGGGAGGGCTGTTGGGGGGAACCAGGCCTACAGGGGGAGGCAGTTAGGAAGGACCACGCCTGCAAGGGAGGGCAGTTGGAGGCAATCAAGCCTGCAGGGGAGGGAAGTTAGGGGTGACCAGGCCATCAGAGGAGGGAAGTTGGGGGCAAACAGGCTGACAGGGGAGCAGTTAGACATCAATCAGGCTGGCAGGGGAGTGGTTAGGGGGTGATCAGGCTGGCAGGCAGAAGCAGTTAGGGCAATCAGGGAGGAAGGCAGGCAGGCAGGTGAGGAGTTGTGAGCCAGCAGTCCTGGGAAAGGGCCTAAACAGACAGTCAGGCATCCCTCGAAGGGTCCCAAATTGGAGAGGGTGTAGGCTGGACTGAGGGACACCCCCAACCCATGCATGAATTTTATGCACCGGGCCTCTAGTTTAATATAATCCTCTTGATTTTTTAAATAAAATGCCTGAGACCCAGTGAAATATACCAACTAAGTTGAAACTGAAGTTAACGCAACTTGGTTGAAGTTGACTTTTGCCTATTTGTTCATGCTCAATTATTAGAATGCATCTGTAGCTAATGATAGACACTGAAAATATTTGAGTGAATGAGGGTTAGCTACTTCAATGCAATCTCAGGACAAGATTGAGTGGAAAGCAAATCTCCAACCATATTCTGTTTTCTTGTGTGAAAAGTTCCCTTGAAAGCAGGCACAACAACATAGCATGATAGGATTATGTTATCATTATAGAAAGTGTTGGGCAATAAGAAATCCTCTGAAACCAATATGTTGGACAAGGACCCATTTAGAGTTTGATACTTGGGCATCATCCCTAAGGGTATAAGCTATGTTCTTATACCTGGTTCATGCAAGAGTAGGCAGTATTGCAAACAAATAATGTGGGCAGATCCACATATTTTAAGTTCATGTGATTTCAATAATGACAGTTCATTTCAACATTTGCCGTGCTAATAAACAAGTCATTCACTTCACCAATAATACCTCTTTCTCACATTTGCTATGCTCAGTGATCTGAATAGCAGAAATGGATATAGCTAGTAGTCTCTGCTTTGAATGGCCGCAGACTAGTCCCGAGGTGTGCATGCTTGATTTGCACCTGGATTATTACTTAATCTAAATTTGACATACAAAATGGCATCTTAAAACTGGTGAGGAATTTTAAATTAAATTTCAGACATTATAACAAACTGCTTGGTGGTCTTCTGACTTCCATTTCAAAATCTTTTCCAAAGGACCACCTGCCTTTCTTCTAATAAAAAAAAAATAGTTACTGGAAAGTTTGTTAACCATATACTAGAAAAGATGTCAAAAAACTAAATTATGCATGCACATGACATTAGGATTCTCTGATACTGGTCATGAGGAACTCAAATGGGTGGATGTGTCATGCAACTTCTATAAAGGGGTGTGTTTCAGAGCTGTCTCAGAACCCACCTTCTCAGGCTCTGATGGAGCTATTAGAAAAAGCACAAAGTGACCTTTCATAATTGTGGTGCAAAGGACTCTGCAGGAAACTCTGTCTTGCACACAAATGATTTTGCCTTCTGGCTTGTCTGAATGGCCTATGGCAGTGGTCGGCAAACTCATTAGTCAACAGAGCCAAATATCAACAGTACAACAATTGAAATTTCTCTTGAGAGCCAAATTTTTTAAACAACTTTTTCAAAATAGACTCACCCAGGCCGTGGTATTTTGTGGAAGAGCTGCACTCAAGGGGGCAAAGGGTCACATGTGGCTCTCGAGCCACAGTTTGCCGACCACTGGCCTATGGGGTGTGGTAAGATGGACCCATAAAAGGCACTGAATAAATACATGTCAAGATAAATTGTGCTGAAAACTTTACATATTCTGAGGGAGTCTGGGGGGGCAGCGTGGAATGGGAATGGAGATTTGGAAATGTCCGTGGAGCACTAATTTAGGCTTAGAACTGTTTGTTTTAAATCCTTCTCTAAGATTTTGTATAGTCTCATGATCCTTGCCCTTGGCTACATGTTAGATAACTGGAGCAGGTTGTGAAAGCTCTCAATTCTCAGTTCTATGCTAGAGCAATTAGATCAGGATCTCTGGGGGTGGGGTCCAGACATTAATGTTCTTTTTAAAATGTTTTCTGAAAACTCGAATGTGCAGCCAGGGTTGAGACCCAATTGTCTATTCTGTGCTTCTCAAATTGTGATGTGCAAGCCACCTGGGATCTCCTTCGAATGCATATTCAGAGATTCTGCACTGCTGACAACCTCATGGGTGATAATGATATTGATGCCCCATGGACCACACTTTGGGTAGCACAAAGATTTTGAGAGCAAAATCACAAAATCTGAGATGGGCCAAAATAATCCAACTCAACCCCATAACATATCCTTCTGGAGAACGTGAGGTAGACAGTTCCAGTGTAAATGTGAAGCAAATAAACTGATTAAATACCTAAATATTTTGTGAAAACTGAAATTGCTTCCCCATAGACTTGCCTTAAACATAGACTATTTCCCAAATCACAAAATTATCATGGCTCTCATTCCCCAAAGCTAGCTATTTATGTACCAACAAAAGACAAAACCTCAATGCCCCATTCCTTATTTATTATCCTTTTCATATTTATTTATTGTCTTGGGTCTCACTCCTCTGTACTTAGCTTGCGGAAGCATGATATGTGTGTTTGCCCTTCCTTTTCACAGCTCTAATTTAAGCCCATTCATCGCAGGACCCAGAGAGTGTGTGGAGGAAGCTTAATCACAAATAGTGGAAGGGGGTGGAAAGAAAGGGGCAATCATTAAATGTAAACAAAAGAATAGGCTGGGGCTCACCAAATGGCCTTCTCACATCACCTGCAGAAGCAGATAGTGACTGACATCAGCTGCTACAGCATGAATCTGAAAGATGAGCTAGAGAATTTTGCAAACTCAGAAAGAGCAGAAAGCCCTAGCCACTCCCCACAGAGCTTGAGGTGCAAGCCCATGAATTACGTTATCAGCTGCACAGCAGGACTGCGGAAAGCACTATGAACAATATATAAATTACAAGGGTCATTTAATGAGCAGATCAAGTGCAATTAAAATGCAAAACACTTGTCTTTTTACCTGACTCAGACAAAAATTTCTGCAACACAACAGCGCCTCAAATTGTCCAGTAAAGCTGGGGTGAGAGGAAGGAGAGGTGTGTGTGAGGAAACCTGATTACTGGACTCAAAAAGGCTAACGTGCAATTTTGTGTTCTTTTTATGTAGATTGAATGCAATGGCTGAAGCTTGTATCGCTTAGATACACAGCAGGGAGTCAAAGCTTGGGTATCAGTCAAACACAGCCAGCAGCAAAGCACTGGGCCAAATCTGTTATTGTGCCTTAGATGAGACACTTAATCTAATCTAATGGGAGCAAACCCCCCTGGACAAATAAACGGGCATTACCAGCAGCAATAGTAGCTGTAATGTTAAGAAAAAGAACCAAATAATTTCTGTGATAACATAATTAATGACTTCTCTGGTCTCCTGTTTGCTCCTTAAAAACCCTGCCTTCCATCCCACAGTGGCTTGTCTAACACCCCAATGGAGAGTCTCAGGATGTAAATAATAAGAGGCAGCAATTGCTTCTCACCCTCTCAGGAAACTGTGTCCCACGTATACCACAATCAGAAAAAAATGTGTGTTTTCTCCCTGGAGCAATAGCTACACCCTTAGGTAGCATGAAAACATCAATGGGATTTGATGAATTTGTCTTATTAAATTAAGCAAGAGTGAGGCAATAGGTGGAAAGAAAATAGATACTGAAACTCAAAATTTGGGCTCCTGGGACAGGTACTTTAGACATCTAAGGAAGGATGAAATTGGAGACGAGGATCACAGAACAGACAGTCAGCATGGTAACACCGGAGTTAATGTTAGAGGACAGGAATCCTACCTCCCCTAATTCAGAAATTGATTCTAGAAGCAATCCCTCCAAAAAATAGTCCTCTTAATTTTCAAGTGACCACACAAATAATCCTTTAGTTAAGTGCTCTGAGACTTCAAAGTGTATATGAATACCCCAGAGTCTCATGAAAATATATTCTAATTCACTAAGTCTGAATTGGAGGATGAGATGCACATTTCTAGCCAGCTCCCAAGTGAGGTCAATGCTATTGGCCCATGAACTACACTTTGTTATTTTGGGGGTTTTTTGTGGGTTTTTAAAATATATTGTATTGATTTTTTACAGACAGGAAGGGAGAAGGATAGAGAGTTAGAAACATCAATGAGAGAGAAACATTGATCAGCTGCCTCCTGCACACCCCCTGCTGTGGATGTGCCCGAAACCAAGGTACATGCCCTTGACCGGAATCGAACCTGGGACCCTTCAGTCCGCAGGTCAACACTCTATCCACTGAACTACACTTTGAATAAAAAGGCTTTGGTTATCTGACCATACCCTGAATCAAGCCTAAACGTGTTAGATGTGTTGCATCTGGTGCTAAGAAGGCCAAGATTTCTAGATTAATCCCACATGGTTTATTCTTCTTCATGATCACAGCTATATTTCTGATCAACCATCTCACACATGATCCGTGGCCACCATTACAAAAGTCAAATGCAGGTAGGGCAGTTTCCTGCACACTGAACAGTCCATTTTGCAGAAGCTTCTCTAAATGACATATGCCTGGTAGGTAACAATTTTACCAAATGCATTAGTTGTCTATTGCTGTGTAACAAATGATTCTAAAACTTGGTGGCTTAAAATAGCAAGTACTCATTATCTTCCACTCAAAAACTTTTTTGGATCAGAAATCCAAAAGAAGGTTGGCCAGATGGTTCTATTTTGGGATCTCTCATTAAGAGTAGAATAAATATTGGCTGAGACTCCAATTATAGGTAGACTGAGGCTGGCCAATCTGCTTCCATGGTGGTCAATAGGTACCCTCTGTTGGTGGAAGAGCTCAGATCCTTTCCGTGTAGGTTTCTCTACAGGGTTGCTAGAAGTCCTCGTAATGAGAATGGCGAAGGACATGTAATAAGAATAGAGTCATAGTTGTCTAATAATCATTCACCTCACTAACTACAGATGAGAAGTTTTCTTACAGGGAAGCTGGAGGATGAAACAAGGCTTTAAAAAGATAAGATGCCTTGATGGGTCCATTACTCAGAAACGAAATACATTTTGAGAACAGATCAAGGACAGGACATGATTTGATTTGGTTGTTGCACCTAGACCCTGATCCCCTCCTGGAGTTTTCTCAGGAAGGCTGACCACTCTCCGGTCCCAGGAAGGGGCTGAGCTGTTTGTAACATCATAGATTAGCCACCTTGTTATCAGACTTTGAACTCCTGAAGGCCAGACTGCAGACTCTACCCTCCCCTGTCCATGTTATACTTGTAACTCACAGCTGCACGTAGCTACCTTCTTCCTAGTGTGTATATAACTAGCCAACTGGCAAGGGAGTCAGAGCAGATTTTTGTGGATAACCAACTGCTCTCCCATACTTCCGGCATTATTGGAATAAACATTCATATACGATTCAACCCTGTGTCTGCTTCATTGGCTCAAGTGGTGACAGGCAGACCAGACCCCTTTGTTGTCCAATTATAGTAGCATGAGGACTGCATCTCCAAAAACAAGACATATAAGATACCAAAGTAGAAGTCCCAACATGCTTTGTGACCTGCCCTCCAAAGTCACACAATTAATACTTCTGCCATATTCACTGGTCACACATCAGCCATAAATTCACTATGGGAAGAGACTATACAGGGGTGTGAATACCAAAAGGCAAGGATCATTATGGGTCATCTTGGATGTTGGCAACCACACCAAATAAGCCAAGGGTTCTTATTAACCTCCGCAAAACACACTAAAATGCATGGCCCACTGAGTGCTCAGAGCCACATTCTTTGTACAGAATACACTTCTGTTCCCACTGATTGGGTTCTACCCTTACCAAGAGTTGATTGTGGAGTTGTTGCTAGGTATTGGTCTCCCATATAGGGGCTACATACTCCAGCCTCATTTCCATCAAATGTGTCCCTCTAATAACCAGTTATTATAAATGAAATATGACCAGAAGCAACATGCAGCACTTCCACTTTTGTTGGATGCACAGGACTCTGAGGCTCTGGAAAATGGTTGAACGACAAAATGGAAGAAACACGAGTCCCTGAATCACTCATTTGCTGCTGTACAGTCATTTACTTGCCCACCAGAAACACCCACAAGGGACTTTTATGTGTCAAGACACTTACACTTGAAGAGTTGTTTGTTATAGCTGTCAGTGTTATGGCACTTTAACTAACACAAGACAGGGGCTGCTCACTCTGAGATGTGACCTTCTTCCATACTCAGCCCCTTTCCCTCTCTCACCCTAGCCCCTTCTATTTCATTGGAATTATTCTTCTTTGGCATAAGCTGTGAAATACTAATGTGAGGTTTATAGGTGCATTTTTCCAGGAAGAAGGTCCACTGTTTTTGTGGACTTCTTATAGGGGCTTGAAAGCCCCTCAAATTATTATGAAGAGCTGCTCTAAGAGATTCACCTTCAACATCTTATTCCTAACTTAATCCATAAGGTGACCTTAACTCACTCTATTATTTAGAGATCTGAATATATGTGGGCAATCCATACATACAGATTAAATTGAAAGCAAAAGTAAAGAGCTTGAGTTGGATTGTGAATGCAAATGTAGAGTCCCATTATTTTATGAATATAATCATGCACTGAGGCAGTTGAATGAAAGCCCCCTCTGGGATTTATTAAGTGGCTGCCTTTCTCCTGTAGTATAAGTACAGCTCTTAAGTGTGTCCTGGTGACTTCAAAGAGCTACCATGTTCCTTTCTAACAGCCTAATTAATGACCTAGACTAAGGAGACTCTGTTTTTATATATTCTGAGAAGTAATTCTTCTTTAGCTCAACTAATATTTCCTGAGAAGTTTATGTCCAGCAAAATTGCATTAACGTGAAGGAGGCTTAATTTTTTGCCTTCAGGATTCTGCAAAGGAACTGGAAATATGAGATGGTGGATAATACCTTTTCCAAGTGTTGAAAATTACTGGGTGGAACTAAGGGTTTCCAGAGAGTTCATTATTCATATGAAGGTATACAGTCTCAGAAACCAGGAATGGCTCGAATTCTAATCCAAGGGTTAACATAGAGCTTTCCATTTTGCTTATGTCCTTTAATAGAACAGATGTGTACATATCACCTTCATCTTGAAGAAGTGTGGAGGACTATAGAGCCATCATGTATGCAAACAAACATGGTAGAAATAGAGATAGAAATGCTTCTCCAAGATAAGGGGATATTAATATTTCAGACTCCCCCCTGCCATGTTTTTGACTATGGTCTGCTTATAACTTTCTGGTTTTTAGACAAGGATTCTTAGCCTTTTTTCCTTGGACATTCGGGACCTTGTCTAGACCTTAAAATTTGGTCTAAACCAATAGTTCTTAAAGTATGATCCTGATACTATCAGCAAATACTGGGGCCCAACACAAAGCCTATTGAATCAGTTAAACTGGATATGGGGCTTCACAATGTGTTTGTAACAAGACCTCCTGGTCATTCTGATGCACGCCCAAGTGTGAGAACCACTGGACCAATTTCTACCAGAAGTTTGTCCTTCACTGCCTAAACTCGACTCATGTGGTCTCTGAGTAGATCCACATTAATTTTCTTCCAACTCTGAAGTGGTGTGAGCAGCTCTAAAGGCAATTCAGTTTGGTTTGTTTGGGTTTTGATTTTTTATTTTTTATTTTTTGTGTCATCAGAATAATATTGTCTTTAGCTCACCTAAGCACCATACAGTGGAATGAAATTTGTCTTTTGAAAAATTGATGCTTTTGTATACAATAAAATGCATTCAGTTCAGTAGGGCATTTCTGTGTCTTCTTTTCCCCCAGGTATTTCTGAGGTGTTAGTTCCCTCTAAGATGTAATGTGTGGAAAGTCCTTTGGGTACACATAACCTGTCATATCCTGAACTAGCACTGCAGAGATTTGATTTCTGCCCAGCTGAAAGATTGCCTGAAAAGCTCTCTTACTTAAATATCCCTTAGATCCCAGAGCTTCAGATGCTCCTTTGCCTTCAGAGTTTATTAGAGGGAAGGTTGCTTCTTAACACTCTGGGATTTAAAGCAATTATTTGATTGAAAACTCACTGCCCACCTCATTTGAAGTTTTCTCATTAGCCCTATCTATTTACCTATCTTTTCATTTTCTGCCTCTATTTTTCCTTTATCTATGCCCAATACCTTCTAAGACTGTACATCTCATTACTTTGGATCATCTGAGAGTCTGGTCTGAAACATTCCTAGGTCTCCTTCCAGATCTCCCAAGTCAGCATCTCAGGAAAACAGTCCAGGAGTGTAGCCTGCATTTGAAGCATGTGACTTAGGTGATTTTAAGTCTCACTGGTTTACCTAGCACTGGTTCGGGGTTTCTGAGGAGTGCCACTCTGGAATGTCTTAGGTCATGGGATGGCACTCTGTTCTATGTGGTCTGAGGAGGGCTATGTGACTTGTCTGGCTGCAGCAGCTAATAGTCACCTGGCTTCTCTGTGGTCTATATGTTTATTTAAAGTATCTTTGGAGGAAGGCTGATGGAAATTATGGGGATTCTAAAGCCTGTCTCTTTCAACCATGCCCTGTAATATTATTACCCTCCTGTCTACCACCCTACAGGCTAGAAAAGATGGCAAAGCCTAAGTGATCATCTGATTGGGCTTTGCATGAGGTGCAAAGATAATTTTTTTAAAAATGTAGGCTCCTGACCTCAATACTCTATATGAAAAGAGCAATACATTTCTATTAAGCCTCAGTGTTTATCATGCTCACTTTCCTGCCTGAAGGAGGGAATGAAGACTCTCCTTAGGGTGGACCTAGATGCCCTTTCTGTGGTTGTAAGCTCCTGTAACAGATCCTATTGGCACCTTACACAGTTTAAATCAAATTTAAAGTCAGACTCTGTTAAGTTTAATTCTAATGGAAGAGACTCAGAGCAGAGATCCTAATAGACTTCAAGGATGGCCCTTTGCAGGAATTATTAACTTAGAGAGAGCAAGAAACCTGGCAATGTGGTTCAATGATTTTAAGACTCAGACTTGAAGCCAGTATCCCAAGGTTTGAAACTAGCTCTGTTTCTTCCTGAGTTAATCTCTCTATGCCTCAGTGTCCTTGTCTGTGAAGTGGGAGGGAGTAAGTCATCTGTCTGACAAGGTAGATGTGAAAGACAAATAAGATTAAACAGCATAAGTTTCTTAGAACAGTGTGTGGCAAATAGAATGCTCTTCATAAGGATTTGTTCTGTTATTGTTCAGTGCTGTATCTCCTAACATAGTTCTTAGCACATGGAAATGGTTCAATAAATATTTTTTTACTAAATGAAGAGAAATACACTGAGTGGTCAGATTATTATGATCTCTGAATGCATAATCATCTGGCCACTCAGTTTATATTCTATATAATAAAAGGCTTATATGCAAATTGTCCCCTTGACCAGGAGTTCAACCAGCAGTCAGGCTGGCCAACCACCCATGTCCCCTCCCCTGGCCAGGCTGGTCAGACTCCACTCATGCATGAATTCATGCACTGGGCCTCTAACACATACACACACACACACACACACACACACACACACACACACACAGGCTGAGTGGCCAGATTATTATGCATTCAGAGGTCATAATCTGGCACTCAGAGTATATTAATAGTTTATAATGGTACTCAACTGGTCTCCATCCTGTCAAAATAGAAAACAAGAAAAAGTAGGTTCCTCTTCATTTTATCTTACAGATTTTCCATTTGTTGAAGTCTGATTTTTCAGTGATTGAAACTACTTCTCCTTGGAAAATCCTGGAGGAGCCTGAGGACCAGCTGTTTTCTACTTTAATCCTTTTCTGAGATTCATTTTTATCAAGGAAGTGTCATCTTAAAGATATGGAAGACGATAGCCTCAGGACTCTCAGTAACAACTGTCAAAACTACAACCCAATCTGGAAGAAGCCAAGAGCTAAATTTATAAACTCAGCTGAAAGCTACAGGGATGATTTCAGATGTGGCTAGATCCAAGGGTTCAAATGATGTCACTGGTACTTGTTCAATCTCCATCTCTGCTTTATTTAATGATGTTTCCAGTATCTGGCAAGTTCTTCTCTATAATGGCAAGATGGCCACCAACAGTTTCAGATTTATATCTCCAAGGGAAACAAAATAATTATTTGTATGATCACTCTAGCCAAAGTGCCAGTTTTAGCTCTGATCAGATCAACCTGAGCCATGCATTCATCCCTGAACCAAACACTGTGGCTATACGAATAGAACACTTCTATTGTGCAGTGTTCACCTTGACTTCAAGAGGTAAAGCAATCCCCAAAGTATAACACTAAGACTGGCATGCTATTCCCAATGGAAGAGAAGGTGGACTGGGCAGGCATTAAGGTAGAGGTACTTAGCAAGTTGATAGCACAGTACTTTAAAGAGTAGCACATGTTGCAATTTCCATGTTATCTAAGGCTTTTTCTTGAACCACACCTCCTTTCCCAAACCCCCTTCCAGCTCTAAGGAGTGATCTTCAAAACTTTTCAACTCTTCCTCCAGCAATACACACACACACACACACACACACACACACACACACACACAGAGAGAGAGAGAGAGAGAGAGAGAGAGAGAGAGAGAGAGAGAGAGAGTGATAAAGTAGATAGACATAGATATATTGAGAAGTAGTATACATATAAACTGAAACAAATGTTTCACCAATTTTACTTTTTACTACTTTCAATGCACTCTGATAGTTTCTGTTATATTCTAATTTATTTGTTATATTTTTTCCTTTCTATGCCATTCCACTTTATTCTGTTATTTTCATTAGTCAGGGCAATGCTTTCTAGGTGCTGAAAAAAAGCCCCTAAATCTTGGTGGCTTACAAAAATAAAAGTGTGTTTTCTGGTTTATGTTCTAGTCCCGTGAGTTGCAAAATGTGGCTCAAGAGCCACATGTGGCTCTTTGGCCCCTTGAGTGTGGCTCTTCCACAAAATACCACGGCCTGAGCAAGTCTATTTTGAAGAATGATGTTAAAAGAAGTTTAAGTTTTAAAAGTTTGGCTCTCAAAAGGAATTTCCATCGTTCTACTGTTGATATTTGGCTCTGCTGACTAATGAGTTTGCCGACCACTGGATGAGCCCAATGCAAATCAGGACTAGCCCAATGCAGATCAGGGTTCCAGGCTCCTTCCATGTTGTGATGCCACCATCTTCAACACAACGTCATGGCAGAAAGGGAGAGAGAGAGAGAGAGAGAGAGAGAGAGAGAGAGAGAGAGAGAGAGAACAGGGAATCATAGTCTTAACACCCAGAACAAGGAAATGGGATCTATGAGTATCTAGGCAGTCTATACCACACTATTGTATTCTAGTTTGTTAAGAAAAATAAAATTCTGGTTCTGATCCACTCCATGGAATTCAGGGCTCTGCAATGGTTGTAGCACATTAGGTGAGGAGACCTGCCTCTAGCAGCCTGACTTGATGTTTTTCGCTCTGTGGACTGTCTTTCTTTGCTTCTGCCTTTCTATTCTCATTTGCCATGGCACCTGACTGCTTAGTCTCAGGTGAGGAGGCCCTGGTTACCTTCCTAACCCCTTCTTCTCAACCCTATCCCCAAGCTTTGCCTGAAAACTTGCTACCTCAAATCTCAAACTCCTTGAAGTAGTCTGTGGTTCCTGTGACAGCATGGCTCTTGTCCCTTGCCTCATGCTGTCCTTCTCCATCTCTCTTTTCCTGCTTGTCTCCCTTCTTATGCGGCCCAGCCCTGGGGACTGTGGTGAGCAGGCTTTGCTTCCATTTCCTGTCCTCAGATCAGTTAATGAGACCAGATTCTATAGGGCAGCTAATGGTCCCTCCAACTCTGAAGCTCTGCTCTGGGCTGGCTCCGGTGTCTGCCTGTGTCAGGACTGAAGTAATTGAGCCAGCCAGGCATGTAATAAGATAGCTCTCTTTCCTCTTGCTATGGTGAGTGGCAATGGAATCTAATTCAAGCAGCTTCTTTATCTAGGCAACAGTCCTCAGGGTTCATTATCTAAAAAGCATTGGCTGTTGGCACAGTAGCAAATCTGTTATCATAGAGAGGAGCTGTCTCTTTAAAACCAAGTGTTGGGGTTGGAGGCCAAGATTTTGGGATCCCCATTTAAAAGGTCTTTTGGTTCTGGAAGAATTACAGTCTTACTGTTGTTCAAATTGTTAATCAAGTTTAGTCAATACTTAAATGGTCCTTACTCTGTGCCAGACACTATTGAGTGGTTTACAGTGTTAATTTATTTAAACCTCACAGAAAATCTACAGATGAGGGAACTGAGGTTCAGAGAGGGCTAGGATCTACCCAAGGTCACACAGCTAAAAAAGAGTAAAGCCAGGATTCAAACCTATTCAGTCTGGCTCCAGACACTGCTGTGAGAATACTTTTTATCTATATATATATAAAGATACAGGGCCATAACATCAACAATGACCAAAGGCTTGACCAAATGCCAGGTTGCAAGTGCAGCAGGCGAGTGAGCTGAACTGTTGACCGCTCCGAGAGAGAGAGAGAGGTGGAGCTAATCACCAGTGGCAGTGGCTGTTGGCAAGGCTGGGAGAGAGAAGCAGTGAACCAAGCCCAAGCCCCCCCCCCCTTTCTCTCTCTCTCTCCCCAGAGGTCAGAAGTTCAGCCAACTCACCAGCAGCTTGGGGTGGTTGCTGATCATCTCTGCCTCTATGAACAGGCTCAGAGATAGGCCCAGAGATGCTAAAAACTAACCAATCAGAACCAAATCTAGATGAACTGCAAGGAGCCAATAGCTGCCTAGGAGGTGGGGCTTTTGATGCTGACTGGCATAGAAATCGAGCAATCAGAACCAAATCTGGGTGAACTGCGAAGACAGAACCTAAGGTCAGGGCTGAGGAGAGGTTTTAAGGGCAACAAATGTTTGGTGTAAGGTATAAGAAAGTGATTTATTTTTTAAAGACTGGTTTGGCAGTATAGTGCATATGGCTGGCTATCAGTCCAGATATGTGTTTTTGTCTGCCAAGAGCATCTCCTCCTGCTGAAAAAGTCCCCCCCCCATTTAAGCAATCATATCCTGTATAATCTATCTATACAAATAAAAGGGTAATATGATAATTAGATCAGTCGATGGTCATCTTCCAGACATTTGACTTCCTTCCAGACAAAGCCATGATGGTGGGGGCTGAGGCAGAGGCAATTAGGGGCAATCAGGCCAGTAGGGGAGGGCAGTTGGGGACGAGATCAAGCCGGTAGGGGAGAGCAGTTGGGGCAATTAGGCAAGCAAGCAGAGAGGTTAGGGGCAATCAGGCAGGTAGGGGGGCAAAGTAGGGGCAATCAGGCCAGCAGGGAGGGCAAGGTAGGGGTGATCAGGCCAGCAGGGGGCAAGGTAGGGCCAATCAGGTAGGCAAGCAGAGGGGTTAGAAATGATCAGGCAGGCAGAGAGGTGAGTGATTAGGAGCCAGTCATCCCGGATTTCGAGAGGGATGTCTGCCTGCCAGTTTAGGCCTGATCCTGAGGGTTCCC
Source organism: Antrozous pallidus (assembly GCA_027563665.1). Classification (NCBI taxonomy): domain Eukaryota; kingdom Metazoa; phylum Chordata; class Mammalia; order Chiroptera; family Vespertilionidae; genus Antrozous; species Antrozous pallidus. Next base: position 134,916,754 of record CM050509.1, on the reverse strand, counting down.
AGATTGGAGAGGGTGCAGGCCAGGCTGAGAAATCCCCCTCCATGCATGAACTTTGTGCACTGAGCCTCTAGTTTGTATATATAACATTTATAAGCTTCTTACAGATCTTGAAATGCATCCACATACTTTTCTGACTTCACAAGAATCCTGTGATCTAGATATTATGAGGAAGAGGAGGCTTCTATTTTACCAGTGAGAAAATTAATACTGCTTTGGAGCCAGTTTTAACCAGATTACCAGGGCTAATTGTTACATTTTCAAGAACTTTGCAAGCCAGTTGTAAACAATGGTTATCATTTAAAATGGAATTAGAAAAAAATTATAATTAAAAATTATATTCAAACAAAAGTAAAAAGTACTGAAAAGTCATCACTTCCTAATTTTTTACTGCATTTTACTATTGTCCAGGCACTTGAGCTTATCTGTACTATATCTAATATCTCTATGCAGTGGAATTAATATATAACAGGGATCCACTGAGCAACTCTTCCCAATTCTGTATTTAGTGACATCACATTGGTAGCTTGAAGTCTGCCACAGGGGTAGTATTTACACTAGGGAAATAAGCAAATTCTATGAAAGGATCCCCTCCCCTATTTCTCCCCTCAAGAGGCTGTTAAATATATACTAGAATGTCCCTGTTTGCCTACATTCCATTGGCCAGAACCTAGTCACATGGCAGGAGTGTGCTTAATGTGATTTATTTTCCTGCCCTTCTCCATACAGTATCTCCAAAGCTTAATTATGGGTCTTCTTCTTCTCAAAATCTTCAAGACCCCATCCCAGTATACTGCATTACTCTGCCTCTCTCTCTTTGACTCCCATTTCCCAGAAGGACCTTCCTAAAGCAGCCCACAGCTGCCTTCACTTGACCTGATTACACTGACATCCAGACAACCCATGGCCCTCATTCCTGCCAGGCCCTCAGTTTTGTAACTTCTGAGCATAAAGACCCATCCATCCTCCTGTTTTCCCTCTCAGATGTGGGAGTACTAAGGCCCCAAAATGTTCCTGTTCCAGACTTTTCTCCCATGGTCTGATCTAGTCGGGCAGGCAAGGGAATAGTAAGCTTATCTGTGTGTGCTCCCTGGGAGCCAGTTTCAGATCAAAGAATGATCCTTCCCTAGTCTTAATGCAGATCAACCCTAACTATGCCAAAAGCTCCTGTTTGGCAGCCTGTCCCTGACTTATGGGTGTCCAAGGATGTTAGTGAACCAGCAGATGACTAATAAGCACAGAATACATCTTCATTCTATCTGAAATGCAATTTAATTCTTTAAAATTAAGGATTTCCTTTCATTTACTAGTTTCCTTTACAGCCCATATGGACTTGTGAGAATTCTAGAACATTATAATAATATATGAATATACATAGGGATCATTACATACCAGGCACTGTCCTAATTGCTCAAATAATCCAAAGAAGTAGTAGTTACTATTATCACCTCCATTTGAAAGATGAGAAATTGAGGCAGAAAGGTTAAGTAACTCATTCAAGGCCACACAGTTAGTAAAAGTAAAGCCAGGTTTTGAATCCAAGCAGTCTGGCTTCAAAGCTATGCTCTTAATAGTTATGTGAAGTGACTTTAAATCTAGCTGGTTCTCCCTCTGGGATTCAACAGCATTGTTTATACCTGGGATAAGAGGTTACCATATGAGGTTATAATTGTCTATGAGTTAATTGTCTATACCCCTCCTGGTTCTTAAACTTGAACTCCTCAAGGAAAGAAATCATGACTTTTATTTTTTAATTAATTGTGTTTAGGGCAGAGTCCTAAGTACGTGCTAAGTATGTGCTAAGTGCTTGCCAAATGTCAGTTAAAATGAATGGCCCATCTTGCTTTCAAGATGAGAAAACTCATCACTTTTACCTGAGGCCTAGAGAGAACATGACAGAGACCAGGCAAGAACCCAAGTCTCATGGCCCCCACCTTGGGACTTGTTTCACTATTCTTCTTGTTAGTTTAGAGGGTTGGGGGCCAGGTTATGGGAACCTAGTATAGGCTAGCATTGCCACCAATCATATAGGAATGCTGGTTCACAGCTTTTCCCAGTAAAAGCATGCATGTCCCAAACCCACCCATAGGAGAGACTGAGAAATGACGAATGGCCATGACTGTGCTGATCTATCAATGCTTGGGCAGTTGGACACAGCTACAGTAGGAAGCTAGCCTCCAGCCTCATCCGATATAACAAAAGCCTAATGTGCAAATCAACCAAACAGTGTAATGACTAGTGGAACAACCAGTCACTATGATGCACACTGACCACCAGGCGACAGGCACTCAATGTAGGAGCTGTCCCCAGCCCATAGGCCGTAGGCCAGCTAAGGCAGGTGCCAGTGGGGGCCCCTGATCTCCCCTCTGGTTACCCCCAGACAGGCCCTGATCACCAGCCAGGCCTAGACACCCTACCCATGCACAAATTCCATGCACCAGGCCTCTAGTCTGATATGTCTTAAGATGTACAGCTGCCTAGAGCACTGAGCACTTAAGAATGAAACCCAGACACTCCTCATCACTTTTTATGTGCATCAGGGTTATTCTGATCCAAATCCTATCAAGAAAAAGGCAGAAAGATCCTAAACCATGACTCCCCTGCATCACATATACATCTAGCATGAGTAGGGATTACCTGAATCTTATCCACCTTTTCTTTACGCCTTAGGTTTCAACCGGCTGTTTGCATCCTTACATTTAAGGGTAGGGAGAAAAACAAACCTGTTTCACCAAAATGCAAATAGCCAGAAAAAGAAAAAGGTGGCTGGGTTCTGCATTATTTTGTAAAGAATAAACAAATAACAAGTAAACAAGAGAATATCGGGAATTTAAAAAATGCAATTAACCTCTAGGATATCATCAGGTCTGTGAAATTCATAGGAACTATAGAATGCACTGTTGACAGTGTCACTAAGGTCCTGGCACAGCTTAAAGCACCTTTGACAGATCAAAGAAAAGAATAAAATATTATTCCATTAGGTGCAGTTTTATGGATAACTTAGCATTATAGTTCTTTGGAAATGATTAACTCCGTGTGGTATTGATGGTAATGATCCATTTTCTGGCATAATGAATTAGGCATTCCTCCATTGTCCAGTATCTTGGCTTCATTCTCTGTGTATATATCAATGGCAACGTTTTATTTTTTTATATATCTTTCAGTTTCAGACGTACAAAATAAAAACAAGCCCCATAGGCTGCCACCAGAGGAGAGAACAGGAGCCTGGAAACTGATTTATTTGTATCACAGGGAGTAGCCTATTTCCTGCCTGAGACATGAAACCACATCAAGTGGGGGCTGTTTTTGCTTCTATGAACTGGGAGAGAAATTGCTACTATTCAAGCTGGGAACTCAGAAACCTTTGCTGGAAAGTGTTATTTATATATTTACTTTTTAAGTTTTATTTTTTTTAATTCTTCCTTTTTCATTTTTTTTTAATTTTGAAAGTGTCCATTTTTATCTAACACTTTCTCCTTCTAAAAGGTCCTGGTTTTTAAGGAATAATCTTCCAACAAACACCTGCCCATCAGGCATCCCACTCATGGTTAATCTGTGAAAGTAAGAAACAACCTTTAAGTGACTGATATGCTTTAGCAGCAAGAGAGAATTACAGTCTCTAATTTATGAATCTCATGATTGTCTTGTGACTGTGGGATTATTTTTTATACACAAGCATTTAAAATATTTTTTTGTTTTTTAATGCATTTATTGGGGTGACATTGGTTAATAAAATTATATAGGTTTCAGGTGTACAATTCTATAGTACATCATCTATATATTGTGTTGTGTATTCACCATCTCAAGTCAATTCCCCTTTCATCACCATTTATACCCCTTTTACTCTTTTCTATTTCCCCACCCCCTTTTCTTTCTGATAATCACCATACATGTTTGTGTCTATGAGGTGTTTTTTTCTTAATTTCTTCACATTTCCACCCAGCCCCCAAGTCCCTTCCCTCTGACAACTGTAAATCTTTATCTGTATCTGTGAGTCTGTTTTCTGTTTTGTATGTTTATTTTGTTCATTAGATTCCACATATTAGTGAGATCACATGGTATTTGTCTTTCTCTGACTGGGCTTATTTCACTTAGCATAATGTTCTCCAGGTACATCCATGATATCACAAAAGTTAAGAATTCCTTCTTTTTACAGCTGAGTAGTACTCCATTGTATAAATGCACCATAGCTTTTTTTCATCTACTCATCTACTGATGGGCACTTGGGCTGCTTCCAAATCTTGGCTATATGCAGAACCTTCTTTTCACACAATCAAATCTTGGTCTATTTGGGCCTGGTAGACTCTGTTGGCCTCATGCTGATGACTCCCTGAGACCCTGCCCCCCCCCCCAAAGGTGTATCGGTATCCAGCACATGGAAGCTAGACTTAATGTTCTCCGGAACATTTGCTGAGTAGCTTCAGACACAGCACTGACACCAAGTTTGAACCTGTGCCAATCCAGTGAACACCACTGACCCCTACCTGGTGACTCACTGAGAACCTACCTCATGCAACTCAAGTGGAACTGTGGGATTTTCCAACTGCAGAAACACCAATACCATAGAAAAGATGGGGGAAAGCTGGAAAAGTCAGCTAGTGTAATATTTGAATTAGATTCTATAATAGAGCCCCTCTCTTCAGTTTGTTTTGTTTGTTTTTAATGAGGAGCTGCCTCTGAACATGCTAATCTGTCTTTAACATCATGGCATTTCCTTACATGTCACTGAACCAACTCCATGACATTTAAAAGTGAAATATTTGCTTCAGAAATAAAAAAGATAGGCAATAAAATGTAGCTGTAAACAGTCTTCATGGCTTTATATTTCATAGATAAATACACAATAAATTCAAATTAGAATTGAATTCCTAAAGCAATACTCCACTAATCTGTATTCGGGGGGTCTCAAATGTATTATCTGTAATTTACAACCAATTTAAATGGCATTAACAGTCTTCCCCTTCTGGGAATTTAAATTTGCATCCTACCATTGAATTAAACAGTGATTGCATATTTCTATAGGGTACAGAATGCTCTTTGATGCTTGTTTTGAATAATGAAGCATCTATTCATGCACAGGGCGCAATGTGCTCCTTTGTCCTCAATGTAACTGAAGCAAAATATGAGTTAAAGAGATTTCTCCCCCTTAGTCAAAGGTTTGTTTATTTTCATCTATTCAAAATTAAGAAAAGTCATCTTTCACTGAACTGGAAAATCATTTACTCAAAAAGACCCTGCATGAAAGGAGGTCACGTTTTGCCTTATTTGCTTTTTCAAAGATGAAGCAGGATGTCAAAAATGTTGCAAACTAACCTTTGGGGAATAATATTGTGAAATAATTTTCAGTTCTTCTCCAGAACCAAGAAAATTAGAAATAGAGGATAGGGGAACAGAGAATATAGCCTGTTTCCAAAGTAAGAAACTCTCCTACACCAAACTGTACTGAGGTGGGAAGGAAGATTTCTTGCAAATATAGAATTTGAATCTTTATATTCAGATTGCAAATTCATGTGGGGTGCAATCAGATTACTACAGTGTGCCCATATCAGACATCAATAATCAATTATAGCACTCTTTGCAAATGCTCTGGACAGTCAAAGGCAGTTGAAGTCAGTTGGCACAAAAGGTAAAACCTATTTGCTATTTCAGTTAATCTAGTTATCTCATTTGATAGATGGTTCTAGAAAGATGGAGTGACCATCCAACGTTCTCAGAGGTGGCCATTGGTAGAACCAGAACTGAGAACTTTCCACTACTGATTGCTCAATAGTGCCCTTTCTATCTAACACCACCAGTATGCTCCCTGGGCCTGTCAGGTGCAATTATTTATCCTCAGGGAACAGCACCTAGTAGGCGCTCAATAATTACTTTTTAAAAAATAAATTAATAAGATAGATACACATTGTTAAAACCTTCATCATTATGGAAAAGAAGATCTTCCTTTGGAAAAAAATCCCTTTCCACCAGCTGATATAATTACACAATCTCCAAACAAAATTTTGGCATCTATTTACCAGTGCTTTTAAATTCAGAGATAGGGAAAATCACATGTATAAAAAATATCAAAAAGAGCAAAGCATTTAAGAGAAGAAATTGTTTTCAAAGACCTTAAAGCCCTTTGACAATGTCTGTTAATGTATAACTAATACACGATTGCAAATCATTATTCAGCAGAGAAATTACTGCAGACCTCACTCTGCTGAATTTGAAATAAAGTCACATTTTAAAAATTGGACAATTCAGACTTTTCAAGACTCAAAATGGGGTTTTCTATTTTTTAAACTCTGCATTAGCATTCTAGTGTATTTCCCTTAAAGAAGGAAAAGACTAAGTGTTCCTGACACTGGTCTAGAGTCTATCAAAATTCTTTGATGTTAAATGTCAGCCCTTTTGCTTTACAATAGGTCCCATCTTCAGGATCTAAAATGATGAAAAATAGAAAAGCCCCACTGTCTTACAGTCTTAATATATGTTAAATGGTTCATCCAGGGACAATTTTGCCCTTCAAGGGACATTTGGCAATGTCTGGAGCTATTCTGGGCTGTCAAAACTGGCGGGAAGGGGTGCTGTTGACATCTACGGGCAGGGATGCTGCTCAACATCCAACATTGCACAGGATAGCCCTGACAAGAGAGAGTTATCCAGCCCAAAATGTCACCAGCCCAGGCTGAAAAACTCTAGTTCATCCCTTCCATTCACAGCTGTTTATATCATTTCAGCCCTCTGTTGAATTTAGTATGTATCCATCTGTGGCAAATAAGACATTTAATTGTAGTTATGAGAATAGTTTTTCTCTCTTTTTTTGTTAAGATATCCAGTTTCTTTATGTCAAGAGAAAAGTAGCTACTAGTTCCCCTTGTTTGCCTTCTCCCAGAGCCAAATTAAGGCTTAGGTTAGGTAGCTCAATTCTGGGATTTTTCAAGAGCACTAAGAAGAGTTTCAGGAGCTACCCAGGGTCTCAGATACATTCTACCAATGAAAGCAACTGGGACATGAAATGCCCACTACTGCATAAACCTGAGGATGTTTCCTTTGAACATTTATGACATAGTTGTATAGAGGGAAGAGTAAAATTGGTTGTTTTTAATTTTTTATTTGTTCTTGTTGCTTAACTCGTTCTAGTTCTGTTTCTGACTTATTTTGTGATTCTGGAAATTATGAGCACATTACTTACATTTTCTGCTTCTGAATTTTTCTATCAGTTAAGTGACACTCATATTATTCTACTGGAATGTGAAAGGGAACAGTGAAAGCCAAAATGTTTTAAGTGCTCTCTAGTGGGAGCAGCACTCCTAACTCTGAGGTAAGAACTGTTCTGTTTACCCTATAGCTCCAAACCCAGCTAGTTCTGTTGCTTGATTTAAAACAAGTTAACAATTAAGTATTGGTGATGAAACTATTTGGCAGTAACTACTGATGTGGAACACTGATCTAGTAATTGCATTCCAAAGTGTGTTCCCACAAAGGACAAGTACAAAATATTTCATAGCAGCTCTGTTAAAAATAGCAAAATATACAAAGAACTCACGTGTCCATCAATAGAAGAGATATATTCATGGTGTTAAGACAATGGAATGATAAAGTGCAATAAGAATTCAACTATTGTACATAAAGCACAGAGAGGTAAAGTAAAATTCTGTTGAGCTAGTCTGAAATATAGATACATTCTGACCTTTCTTTTTTAAAGTACCATATCTAAAACAATACCGTGGAAATTAAAAGGCAATGATCTGCCTTTAGTTAGTATGGACATATCTTTTATCCCCTGTGTTTTAGTGCTTTGTTTTAGACCTTCCAATTGTTTACCTTTTGGTTAATATTATTTGCCAAAATCCAAAGCTCATGCAGATGCTTCTCTTGTGATTAAGGGCTATTATTTAAAATGCTCCAGTTAATGGAAATGTGAGGAAGCATTTTGCCTTTGATTTACTTTGCCTGCCCAGTGACAAGGTTGCCTCTGGTCTCTTGGATGGTGGTCAGTCAACGAAAATCTGAGGGTGAATTTTTGAGGCCAGAGGGAGGCTTGGGGATCTCAGCTCCCATGCTTCAGATAATGAAGGCCACACCCACAGGGGCCCAGGGCAGCAAAGCAGTGATGGAAAGGGCTACTCCTCCCACCAAGCAGTTTCAAGACCTCCACAGTTAATCTGGTGTCTACGCTTTACAGTGGGTCCATGGAAACATTGTTCAGGCTGTTATATGCTTTGTGGTGCTCCAAGTTTTGAAGAAATTGGAGTGGGGAGGAGAGTCGTCAGAGCAATGAGCACAAATTTTTGAGGGGGGGCTAAAGGACAGAGAGGGGAGAGAGAGAGAGAGAGAGAGAGAGAGAGAGAGAGAGAGAGAGAGAGAGAGAGAATAGAAAGTTGCAATCACATCCTAGTTGCAAGTTTATTTATGGTTTGCTCAAGGTTTATTCCCCACCCCCATCCCTGCATCCCCAATGGCAGAGTTCTGAGTGGGCAGAGATGAGAGGCTATTAAATCCCCCCGTCTGTAGCTCATCTCAGCTCTCCACAGCAGCTGGTGCCTCCCCTCTGCAGAGCCAGCCCTGGCAGATGTCATTACTGACAGAGCAGAAGTTCTATCCCTGGTAATAGATAGTGTGAGCCCTGCTATCTTGAGGCCTATTCTGAACACCAGTCTAGAGTAGCTAAAAAATTCAGTAGGTTCAGTGCTTTTCACTAGATTTAACTGACTATTTTGTGGGGTACAAAATAAAAAATTGCCTGAAAAATATTTTTAAAAAATCAATTTGAGAACAGGAGGTAGTGACTTGCTTTTGGTATTCTCAGGACATTGAATAAAAATTGCCTTTCTTAAAGTGAAGCTTCTAGGACATTTAAAATTTTTAAATATGTTATATAAGCATGAATTATTTTTTATTAATTGACTTACAAGTAATGGAGGATCATTGTAAAATGCGTCACTGCAGGCAGCCCAGGTCCAAACCAGAGAGGGTGGAACTTGCATTGCCCCCATATGTCCACCATCCAGATACCATTGCGGACATGTGCACATAAGGAACTATTTGACACTGAAACTGAGACTCAGAACTGTTGGACATTGAAACTGAGACTCAAACATTTTTTGTTCTTATATATTTATTTCCAGTATGAAGATGCAAGATTTTTTTAAAGAAAAGAAACAGGGGGAAAAGATTGATACAGAGGCAAAGAAGCATTGAACAGACTGTCAAACTACAGTGGGAAGACAGGGGAGGTTTGGGGGCAGAGGCTGTAAGAGATCAACCAAAGGACTTGTATGCATGCATATAAGCATAACCAATGGATATAAGACACTGGGGTAGGGGGCAGGTGAGGGAATGTGCTGGGGTGTAGGGAAGGCTGGGGGGAGGTCAATGGGAGGAAACATATGAACTACTATTTGTAATATTTTAAGAATAAAAAAATTTAAAAAATTAAATCCTAATAAAATAGTAACATGCAAATTAACCATCACTTTGCTACACCCAAGCCACGCCCACCAGCCAATCAGGAGGAAATATGCAAATTAAACCAACCAAGATGGCTACAGTCACAGAGTGAGCAGGAGGCTTAGGTTTTCCCCGGCAATGGAGGAACCCAAGCTTTCTGCACACCCTGGATGGCTGAGGCCTCCACTCAAGGCTACAAAGTTTCAATTATAGAAGATAAATAAATCACAACAGAAATGTCTGTGGCCATGGAGCAAGCAGGAGGATTAGCTCCGTTCAAGGCTACAAAGTTTCAATTATAGAAGATAAACAAATCCCAGATACCAGATCCTCTGCTTGGATAGCTGGGGGGCATGGCCTACCTGCAGACCACCATAGGCCCCTCGCCCAGGCCGCCCTATGCTCCAAGGGAACCCGCACCCTGATCCAGGACACCCTTCAGGGCAAACCAGCTGACCCCCACCCATCCACTAGGCCTCTATCCTATTTAATAAAAGAGCAATATGCAGATTGACCATCACTCCAACACACAAGATGGCTTCCCTCATGTGGTCAAAGATGGCTTCCCCCATGTGGACAAAAGATGGCCAGCAGGGGAGGGCAGTTAGAGGCAAACAGGCTGGCAGGGGAGCAATTAGGCACCAATCAGGCTGGCAGGAGAGTGGTTAGGGGGAGATCAGGCTGGCAGGCAGAAGCAGTTAGTGGCAATCAGGAAGGCAGGCAGGTGAGCAGTTGGGAGCCAGCAGTCCTGGATTGTGAGAGGCATGTCCAACTGCCCGTTTAGGCACAATCCTGGTAAGATCAGGCCTGAAGGGGCAGTCGGACATCCCTTGAGGGGTCCCAGATTGGAGAGGTTGCAGGCTGGGCTGAAGAACACCGCCCCCACCGCACAAATTTTGTGCACCAGACCTGTAGTTGAAAAATAAAAAGGAAGAAATTAAAATAACACTCAATCAAAATTTGGCATATAACCTTCCACTTTCCCCCTATGTATATATGTTTCTATAATTATTTTTAGTGGAATTCTAATGCACTTAGTGATTTGTAACCTGATTTTTCTCCATTAAATAGTATCTCTTGAACACCTTGTAGGTTAATAAATATGCTTCTACATTATTATTTAGTACAGTTCCCTAGTAGTCCATTGTGTTATGCACTAGAATTAATCTCAGCAATCCTCTTTCAGGGACATGTTTCTGAAACATTGTATCCAGATTTATACTATCATAAATAAAACCATGATGAAAATTCCTGTAGGCAAGTCTTTGTTTACATATGTATTTTCTCTAGGAAAAAATTTCTAGAATTGTCATTGACATAGCAAGGGTCATTTTAAAGGCTTTTGATATGTATTACCAAATTGCATTCATTCACCAGAAATGTATGCAAGTGGCCAAACCTCCAAACATGGTGGGGTTTGTTTAAACAACATTTTAAAAGCCTGTGATTAACTTCCTTTTGATTTCTTTTTGTCTCATCCTCTAATGTCCTTGGCTTCTCTCTATTCTCTACCCACTGCTTTGGTACTGTCAGAAAGCCAAGAGAGAGAGGAGAACCCCCAAGCAGAACCCATTAAACGAACTGGTTTTGGCACTCACAAGAGATCCCAGTTTCATGCTGGAACAAGACAACACAAAGGGCAACCCATTCATTTTGTGCAAGAGGATATTTACATTACATTTTTATAGCAGTCATAAATGAAAATGGCATTAATCTGCCAAGTTTTTTTTTAAAGGAGAAAAGGGGAGGAGGTGATTGACCTATCAGAGAAAGCCCTGTGTCTGCCAGAGCTTTGCTGTGAGGAGGATTTTAAATTGCAGGGCAAAGGTGATGAAGCCGACTCAACATCTCTGTCTCCATGGCAACAGCATCTTGGCTCTGAGGCTGTCTGACACAACGGCAGGGACCAAAATATACTCCTCAAGCACAATTACACTACAAGTTAGGCGTTTATTTTTATTACTTGTAGATGCACACTTTAAAAATATGCATAAGGACAGAGAAAGAACAAATCAGGCATAACTAGAGGAAAGTCTTTAAAAATGACTAAGCAGAAAAAAATGAAATGCAAAGGGCTTGATGAAGTCTGTAGCCATACTTACTATGTACAGGGAAATTGAAAATCTTTCCCATGTGAGTAGGAAAAAAATCTCAATGTGTGCATGTGAGTGTGAGCATTAACTTTTTAAAAATACATTTTTATTGATTTATTTTACAGAGAGGAAGGGAGAAGGATAGAGAGAAACATCGATGAAGAGAAATACCAATCTGTTGCCTCCTGCACACCCACTACTGGGGATCCCACCTGCAACCAAGGTGTAAGCTCTTGACTGGAATCAAACCTGGGACCCTTCAGTTCATGGGCCAACACTGTATCCACTGAGCCAAACTGGTTAGGACAGCATTAACTTTTTAAAATTTCATTTCCTAAGTTTTTAATACAGGTCAATCTTGCTTTCAGCATTTCACTTAGCTCAGGTTATGATTTAATCTATTAAAGCAATCATTCAATTTACAGAGCTGCAAGTTCCTCATATGATAAACGTAACAAATTGCAAAGAAACTACATTAGCACTGAGTTGTAGGGGGCGTAAGTAGCCCCCTTTGAGGTCAGTTAAAACCTACAAGTGGCCATGAATGCATCCTTGAATCCTGTTGCGATCTACCTTTCTATTTATTTTTAAAGGAGCTTGCAAATAAAAAGTACAGAATTGTGATTACTAACTGTTGGTTCCTTTCTGAGCTGGCACTTCTGCTAACAAGTGAGTAATGCTCAAGAAACCTGGAATGATGCTATAGCTATTAAAGCTACTTAACACTTAGTTCTTATAGAATATACCTCAATAAATGTCAAACAAATAAACAAATGAATGAAAATTACCAAGGGAATGTGAAATAAGCATGTGATAGATAGGTTCCCTATTATGTGTACTTCTAACGAATGTGCCAAGCCCATTTAGTTCAGTAGAACTCAACCAGGGATGATTTTGCCTCTCGGGGGACATAGGGCAATGTCTAAAGGCATTTTCATTTGTCAAACATGAGAAAAGGGAATTACTGGCACCTAATGGGTAGAGGTCAGGAATGTTACGCTGCTGAACATCCTACAACACATAAGACAGCCCTCAGAACAAAGAATGATGCAGCACAAATTGCCAAGGTTGAGAACCTCTGTTCTAGTCTGATTGTCCATGTGGCTACTTTTAGTTTAGGAGGTTCCATGGGTAGATTAAATGGCTTTACATTCTGTGTTCTATATAAAGGCAAAATTATCTTTGAGAGTATTAGTATTATATTCATTTTATTAACACATGATTGTCCCCTTACTTATACACTATGTCATAGTTTATTTTAGCCAAATATTCTGATAGTAAAAAAATAATAAACTGAAAATGAGAGGTGACGCATTAAAAATAAAAGCACAGGATTCATTCCTTCAAAGATAACATCTGCAAAGTGGCTGGCATGAGGGGGGGCTCAATAAACATTAGCTATGATTATTTTCCCCACATTTTTAGCACACACAAAAAGCATATATACAAAATAATATATTGTGTATTCACTGCTGAAATAATAATAAAGAAAACCAATTAGGTACACATTATTCAAGACCTTTGAAACCTCTATGTGTCTCCCTGACAGTATTCTATCCCTCACCTCAGAATGCCATTATTCTAGTTTTGTTAATTACTTACTTGATAGAGATTTAGACATATACATTATTTGACTTCCCTTGTCCTTGTACTTTATATAACTGGAATCATACTATGTTTATATTTCTGTGGATTGCCTATTTCATTCAATATTTTGCTTTTTTGTCCCTCCATGTTCATGTATATAGCTATAGCTTATCCATTTTCACTGTTGTATAGTACTCCACTGTATGATTATATCACAATTTATCCATTTTACTGGTGTTGGCCATTTGCTTTTTTAGTTTTTGCCTGTTATAAATAAGGCTGCCTTGTACACTCCTGGGGCACATGTACAAGGTGGGTTGTTTTTCTAGTAAAATAAGCAGATTTAAGGTTTCTGCATGTGTAGTTTTAATAAGTAATGCCAAATTGGTACAAAATTTTGTTATCACACTTACCAATACTGTATAAGAATTGCTATTGCTCCAAGATATAGTAACAATCAACAACTACTATAGTCACTCTTTTGTGTTAATCCTCACCAAAGGGTATTTTTTCCATGGGTTTTTAGAGAGAGTGGAAGGGGGGATAGACACAGAGAAACATTAATGTGAGAGAGACACATCAATTGGGTTCCTCCAGCATGTGCCCCAACCGGGACCAGGGATTGAGCATGCAACTGAGGTATGTGCCCTGGAGCAGAATCAAATCTGAGACCCTTCAGTTTATGGGCCAATGCTCTAACCACTGAGAAAATCCAGCTAGGGCTCACTTTTTAATTTTGGTGTCTATGAAATAGTATCTCATTGTGGTACTAATAATTAACTGAGTCATCTAGGGGAACTAAAGACACCAGGGTGAGGAAAGTTGAAAACCACGAGGGAGTTCTAAGGCCAAGAAGCTGATAATAAAGACCAAAAAGAAGGTAATTAAAACCAGAGGTGCCCATCTTAGGTCTCAGAATTAGGGAAGCAGGCTAGAGTTGCATGAGTGGAGGAGCAAGCCAGGTGTTTGTGAGACAGAACAGGAACATGCAGTAAACCCTCTCTTTTGCATGGCTGCTAGAGAGGTCACAGTCCTATTGACCAAATACCCAAAGGTATCCAGTGAGCTGAGAAGCAGCCTGGGAGTTGGATGCATAAAAAGAGGCCTGGCCACTCAATTCTTGGGCCCAGACTCCCCTATCTTTATCAGTCCACCTGTGTCTGACCTTGCCCCTGGTGTGCAGCACTGGACTAGGTCTATTCTCTGAGTTTCCAGTGCTGACTGTTCATTAGCACTTTTTGCTCCTTAGTCTGATGGACTGAGGTGTTATGGTTTCTTTCTCCTTGTCCATATATGGTTTCCTTAGATCTAGTCTCTATTCCTTCTAGGGAATTTCCTACTCTCCATAATAGTTAAGGAAAGCTAAGATATTATAACAAAGGGGCCCCAGGCAATTCTACCTCTTGAAATCATTCTGGCACCAGAATGTATTTGTATTTCCTCAAATCTTTATGGTAACAGTTTTAACTTAGAGCTCATTAGAATTCAGGAGGTTCATGAAAACACAGCATGATTCTAACATTGCACTAGTTTTCTATTGTTGCTGAATACCAGGCCTGCGTAGCTCAAGAGAGAATTCAGAATGCCACAGTACTGTCATGAATATAGGAAACTTCAGTAATGAGCTAGTGTAAAACACCAGTAAAGATGAATAATCACAGGCCACCAATGAGACAATGTAACATAACAGAGTTGTTACATGTTATAGTGAGAAGGGTTCCACCATGCCCAAGAGAAGCTCTGACCTGGAGTTATTTCGTAAATAAATAACTTTTGATAGGTTTCATAGTCAAGTTGGAGCTTCTCTGAAGTAGTCCCTACAGTGCCCAGGCAACACTTTGATTTAGCCACACCATCTCTCTTGAGTCACTTGAGTGGCTTGGTGTTAGGGAACATATGAGACTGGGTTGGAAAGTTTGTAAGGAGGATATTCTGAGAAAAGAGTAGTGTGTGGAAGGCTGCCTTCCCTGTTTATCAGACTTCTGATTTAGGGGAGATTTAGGGGAGTGTCAAAAACAGCGCCTCTAACCATTCCTTGACTTTTCCAAAGAAGTCTGTGCAAGTGCAGACCCCCGGGTGTTTACTAGAATCCTTATGGTTAATCCCTGGCCCTTGCCTAGAGGACAATACAAACACATGTGTCCTCCCATGATTATTCACTGTACTGATTGCATCTAAATATAAAAACTGCAATAAAAGGCGAACAAGGCAGGTAATTGAGGCTACCTGGTCACTTTGGCCAGGCCGTCCCTTAGCCTCTCTTTCACAGCAAATGTTGTATTGGAGTAATCCATTCATCCATCATTCAGGGTCTGCTGGTCAGCCCTGGCAGCTTGGTACAGAAAAAAAACGTTTCCAGGAACATCAACCCTTCAAGGACTACTGTGGGAGTTAGAGAAAGTGGAAAGCATTGTTAGCCTTTACATTGCCATCTACAAAATGGAGATTATATCATCTGTGTGGCAAGAGGCAGTTTGGTATATCAGAAAAAAACATGGGACAATACCTCACTTTTTCCTCCAACTTGGGCCCAGCATAATGGTTCCCTCAAAGAAAAGTGGTAAGAAGAAGAGCTATTCTGCCATCAACAAGGTAGTGACCAGAGAATGCACCATCAACATTCACAAGCACAACCATGAAGTGAGTTCCAAGAAGTGTGCCCCTCAGGCACTAAAGGAGACTCAGACATTTGCCATAAAGGAGATGGGATCTCCAGATGTGTGCATTGATATCAAGTTTAATGAAGCTGTCTGGGCCAAAGGAATAAGGGATGTTGTTCAGAAAATGTACTAAAGATGAAGATTCACCAAACAAGCTCTATGAGTTAGTCACCTACATACCTGTCACCAATTAAAAAAAAAAAAAAAAAAAAAAAAAAAAAAAAACAAGAGCATGGCTCTGAGGTCAGACAACTTGGATTCAAACTGTAGAAACTTGGGAGAATGGCAGAATCTCCCAATGGAGCCTCTCAGTTTCTTCATTTTGACACAGGCATAATTATACTAGCCTTACAGCAGATAAGCAAAAGCTTATATCATACTGGTGAAGATGTCCAACCCAGTGCCTGATTAATTGTAGATATGCAATTAAATCATTGGTGCCTTACCCCTTGTTCCTATGAATGTCTTTCTTGGGGAGAGTTTGGGTATATCATTGCTATGATTGAACCAGCATAAGAAGTTATTGAAATCTGGAGGAACCAAGATGGCGGCATAGGTAAACACCTATCTTGCTGCCCACACAACAATTCCAAAACTACAACTTAACAACAGAACAAATGTCATCCAGAATCACTAGAAAGCTAGCTGAGTGAAAATACCACAAATAAAAGTAAAGAAAGGACACTCTGAATCACAGGAGCAGCAGAGCGCAGCCTTGATGATACCTGCGGAGTTAGAGGGTTGGAGCCGTGTACGCACGCCAAACCTGGCCGGTTTTCTCCAAAGTGGAGGGCAAAGGCATCCCATTACACTGATTCCCCAGTTCCAGGTGAGGTCTAGGGAAGGCACGCTGAAACCTGGGTGCAGCAGAGGTCTGTGAGCCTGTGGAGAGGGCAAGCTAGTGGAGAGTGTGCATAAACATGGAAAGAGCAGTTTGCAAGTAAACTTGGGAACAAGTGCACAACCACGCAGAGAGGACTTGTGACTTGCTCCCTCGTTTGGGAGACTACCAGACTGCTTTGTTTTACAACCCTGGGAGAGACTTTGGGTGTGAAGACTCATTTGAGGAGAGGCAGAGTTGTCTGGCAGCGGGTGGAGACTGGCGGCGGCTTTCTCTTGGAGGCGCGTGCAGCCATTACCACCCAGCACAGCCCGGAGACTCTGCCCATCCAATCTGAAAACAGCTTACTCTCACAGTCAATTGGCCTGGAGGTCAAACCCTCCTAGTCTAACAATAATAATGTGGGCTTAACTTCAACAATACTGTACAACCCATAAAAGGCTGCAGCAAGCATATCCACCTAAGGTAACTGGGGAGGCTGAGTCACTGTCCCTTAGAGGACATCTACCACACAAAGCTAATGGACCAACTCAGGAAAGCAGCCACAATGCAGAAAATGGAAAGAAATCGGGTGTGAAAGAAATGGAGGAAAAAAGACGACTAGACATAGAGTTCAAAACCACGGTTATAAGGTTTTTCAAGAGGCTCGTAGAAAAGGCCGATGAACTTAATGAGAACTACAAGGAAATGAACAAGACCTACAAGGAAATGAATGAGACCTACGAGGATATGAAAAAGGACTAACTCAAAATTAAGCATACACTGACTGAAATAAAAAATATTACAGAAAGACCTAAAAGCAGTCCAGAGGTCTGCAAGAACCAAGTCAAAGATTTGAAATACAAAAAAGCAAAATCCACTCAGCCGGAAAAGCAAGAAGCCAAAAGAATCCAAATAATTGAAGATAGTGTAAAGGGCCTCTGGGACAACCTCAAGCATACCATCATCCGAATTATAGGGGTGCCAGAAAAAGAGAGAGAGCAAGATAATGAAAACCTATTTGAAGAAATAGTGACTGAAAACTTCTCCCACCTGGTGAAAGAAATTGACTTAAAAGCCCAAGAAGTGCACAGAACTCCAAAATATAGGAATCTAAAGAGGACCACACCAAGACACATCATAATTAAAATGCCAAGAGCAAAAGATAAAGAGAGAATATTAAAAGCAGCAAGAGAAAAACAGTTAGTTACCTATAAGGGAGCACCCATACGATTGTCAGCAGATTTCTCAACAGAAACGATGCAGGCCAGACAGGAGTGGCAAGAAATATTCAAAGTGATGAATAGGAAGAATCTACAACCAAGATTACTCTATCCAAAAAAGCTATCATTCAGAATTGAAGGTCAGATAAAGTGCTTCGCAGATAAGAAAAAGCTAAAGGAGTTTATCACCACCAAACCAATATTATATGAATTGCTGAAAGATATTCTTTAAGAAGAGGAAGAAGAAAAAGGGAAAAATATATATTATGAGCAACAAATACACATCTATCAACAAATGAATCTAAAAATCAAGTGAATTAATAATCTGATGAACAGGATAAATTAATAATCTGATAACAGAATCATGGACATAGAGAGGGAATGGACTGACAATTCTTGGGGAGAAAAGGGATCTGGGAAGTGCTGCAAGAGACTGGACAAAAATCATGCACCTATGGGAGAGGACAGTGGGGGGGGGAGGTGAGGGCAGAGGGTAGGATGGTTACTGGGTGGAGGGGAGCTATAGGGGGAAAAAAGGGGGAACAATGTAATTAATAAACTGAACAATAAATATAAATATAATTTTAAAAAGAAAGAAAAAAGTTATTGAAATCTACATCTTAATAAAAGATGTATTTAGAACAGTAATGGATTAGCTATGACAATAATAGCCTGCATATAGGAATTAAGCCCAAAATGATAGGGAAAAAAGAGGGAATTTGGGTAAAATTTTAAGCCTGGTCAGCATGGCTCAGTGAATGAGCATCAACCTATGTACCAGGAGGTCATGGTTCGATTCCCGGTCAGGGAGTACGCTCAGGTTGTGGGATCGATCCCCAGTCGGGGTATGCAGGAGGCAGGCAATCAGTGATTCTTCCTCATCATTGATGTTTATATATCTCTCTCCCTCTCCCTTCCTCTCTGACATAAATAAAAATATATTTTAAAATATTTAAAAAGACATTCTTACTAAGGAGAAAAATACATTTTGAAACCCTCCAATGCATGCTATTTTCCTCAAGGACTTAAACAAGGAAGGTAGATCTGAGGTTCTTTGAAATAAAAGCTGGAGCTCTCCCTGATCCTTTTCTTAAACCAAGTCGAATAGTTAGGTTTTGTCTGAGAAACTTTGTGTGCTATAATTGTAATTTCAAGAATAACTATACGAATAACCCTTGAAACCACAAATGAAGAGAAATTTGGGTCTTTTCACACATCCTGCAATTTTCTTTCAGATTATTAAAGTTCCTAATAGGAATGGCAAACAGTTGTATGTGTGTGTGTTCTTTTTTATTCTGGTTGGAATGCTTCTGGACCAAAGACTAGACACCACTTCTGTGTATGCAGCCTGGCCAGAAATACTAGGTCATAAGAGAAAGGAATTTCCCCCCACAAGCTCTTTAAGCTGCATATGCTGGACCTGGTTAATTCAGGAGAGCAGAGTCCAGGAAAATGCTTTTCATTCCAGTTAAGCTCTTTCTGGCTCTGTCTGTTTTCCTTCCTCAATTGAAGGAGTCTGAGGTGTTCTTTTTAAAGCATCCAAGTCTCTCTTATACAGAAGAATGTTTAGTCCCACAAAAGGAATACAGAAATGATTCCATTGAGATGGCATTTGACTCCAGAGGTTTCTGTTGTTCAGTGTCTTCAGAAGGTGAAGACAATTCTGATTTCTATGGCATTGGAAAAAGAGTGGCAGACAGCAGTTAGAGTGGGAAAATGGAATAACAACCATGACAGCAACAATGGCAAGAAACATGTCTGAGGAAATGCCATTTTCAGTGTGTGTATTTCTCCTGGACTATTCTCCCCCTTAGTCACTCAGTTTGAGTAATAATATATCCTTGGTGCTGAGCAAAGCAGGTTAATTTTATCTAGTCTGCTCTGGTGGGGAGGGCAAGACTGTAAAATGATGGCGGGGATAGTAATTTTTTGTTATTTATTGGCAGAATTCTATGCCCTTTGCTAAAAGCTCTCATTGGGAGAAGCCTGCAGCAAGGATGAAAGTATTTATTTAGCATAGTTGTCATTTTTTAGTGAATGAAATGTAGTTAAAAAGGTCATAAATGCTGCCTCTATCTATTCTCATGGTAGTATTGCCACAAGTGCCAATATTTCATATTGAAATCAAAATCAATTAATTCCTTAAAATGTCCTGTTTTTGAATAAGTGGCTACCTTTCAGGGTTCTATTCATGTAGCATCTGCAATCATTAAGGGCTCATTTCAAAATTAGCCCCCTGAGGAACACAAGTGGTGGCACATACTTCCCAAATTATAAAAATCTGGTTTCATATCTGGCTGTAAAAATACAAATCGGCCTCTTTTACTCTGTGTTGGCTCAGAGAGTAGCTGCTTATATTAAAAATATCACAGCTGGCTGGTTTATGGAATCCACTATAGATACAGGGGTATTTTATTCATCCAAAGAAAAGCATGAATTGGATCAAGATAAATTAGAAGAAAAAGCAGGAGTTTAGACTTCAGTGAGTATCACAAAATACATCCCAGGTGGAGGATTTGAGCCCTGGGCTGCTTTTTTGGAAGAAGCGCCTCTTCTCTTCCTCTTCAAAAATCCCTGACATAAAGGAATCTGTAGAATCACCATCTCCCATAGACAATTCATCTGCTCCAATAGATATTGGGGCTGGTGGAAAAAGGAGGAGCTGTTATTCTTGACAAAAGAATTGAAATCACAGAAATTTGTATACAATTCAATTATTGAAAGGCACCTGAGGTGTTATCTAGTACAAATACCTTTGATATAATGAGGTACCATGTCAAAATTCTCCAAACAACATGAACTGCCAATATCAGTGTCAGAAAAGTCGCTATATTAGATGAGCCATTTCACGTACGGACATTAGACTATTTGTATCTGAGAATAAGCATTGATTCCCTATAACTTGACTGCATTGGCTCTGGTCCCAATTTCTCCAGCCCCACATTTAATGAGTTATTTATATACCATCCCATTTCATAAAGGGTTTTAGATAGCTTACAACATAGAAAATTCACATAATATCCGAAGAGGAAAAAAAATTGAGAAAATTCGGTAAAGAGAAGATGAGGGTTAGAAAATCAGATATCCAGCAGCCTGATTCAGACTCAAAACATCTTTCATCAGGTCTTTTGGAGCTGTTGGGAGTGGCCTCCAATGTGGCTCTGAATATCCTAAAGTCCTAACAATCAGAGAGAAGAGGCGTGGGAATAGAAATTCTATGAGAGTAGCTAAGACCAGTTTGGCTTAGTGGATAGAGAGTCGGACTGCGGACTGGAGGGTCCTGGGTTCGATTCCAGTCCAGGGCATGTGCCTTGGCTGCGGGCACATCCCCAGTAGGGGGTGTGCAAGAGGCGGCTGATCGATGTCTCTCTCTCATCGATGTTTCTGACTTTCTATCCCTCTCCCTTCTGCTCTGTAAAAAATCAATAAAATATATTTTTAAAAAATTCTATGAGAGTAGGGATATGTGACCATTTTGTTCCCTGTTGTGTCCCCATGATCTAGACTGGTACCTGGAGCCCTGCAGGTTCTCAATCAGTATGTGTTGAATGAATGTTGAGCGAAAGCTGAAAACACATTCATAATGGCACAAATCTTATTTTAAAAAGACAACGAGCTCCAAATAGAGTTGCTTATGCTAAGCCCCATGTCACCAAATGAAGACTTAAGTTACTTATAGTTTCAGCCTCCCCCAAGAAGAGAATCTTGAACCACTCAATTTGAAATTACCTAGTTAGCACTAGTGAGCTTATTTGCCTGATACACCTCGATTGTTCCCTAAAGGAAAGTGGCCTTTCCACAACTAATCTGCTCTTTGCTACTATAATATCCTAGTTCCCACTCTCTTCTGCCTATAAGAGGCTTTCATTTTGTACAGCTTCTCAAAGTTCTTTTCTATCTGCTAGATGGGATACTTTCTGATTCATGAATTATTGAATAAAGTAAATAAGGTCTTTAAAGTTTACTCAAATGAATTTAGGTTTTTAACAACCTGAATTCTCAGAGGGCTAATCTAATACCTATGACTTATAGTCCCAAAGAAATAGTATGTTAAGATGAGAAATCCTATATTCAACATATGCCTAATGTAATAGGACTGAGGCTTTGGGTTTATTATCAACATTATGGATATGAAATCAAGATGCTTTCCCCATGACTCTTAAGATAATAAATGTATTTTCCTTAATTTACCTTAAGCCTATTGCCAAAATTTGTTATACCCAAACCTTGTTAAATAAGGTAGGACTATATTATAAAGAAATAATATTTTCAAGAAGATAAAAGTAAAAAGCATATACATATACACATGCACACACACAAACTTTTTACCATAAAAAACTAGGCATTAAAAACATTCTCCAATGAACTTATAAGTTTCTATTGAATCACCAGCTTGACAACCAAAATTTATGAATCTAAATGTGTAACAGACATTACATACTATTTTGGAATATTTTCACCCCTGCAGCTATGAATGATGAGTGTGCAGGGAGAAATAACACTGTAACAACCAGTAATATATAAGTTTGAGTCATAAAAGAAAATATCAAAACAATTTCTTGGTTTCCCCAAATAGAAGGCATTTTGTCTTTGCTTCTGGTTTGGGGGTGAAAGTTAAAATAGAAAAATGAGTAGAAATAAAAAGCAACAGCCATGAAGACCATTTTTTTTCAACTTGAAAATGTTACTTTGAGGAGCCTATGGTCTTGCACATAAAATAAAATAGTTACACTCTTTTAATTGACATGGACTTGGCAAAGGTTGTCCTGCTTTCTGGGATTCAGGTTCAATAAAGCCTTCCTGAGGAGCTGCAGTCCTCTGAACATTAGCCATATAAAATGTCAACCATGCCCTCCAACTCACAGGGCTCAATACACAGAGGTTCCATTTGCTAGAGGTCAGAGCACACGTATCAGATCAGTGGGTGCCCCGGGTCCTGTTTATCCTTGAGAACTGTTTGCCTTGCATTATTTGCATGGTTGGCTATCTTTGTCATAAAACCCATTTTGTTTGCTTTGTAAAATCACTTCATCACCAATGACAAATATTACAAAGCATTTTATATAGGTAGGATATTAACCTAGGAATTGGGGTTATAAAGAGAAAGGAGACAATCTCAGCTTTCAAGAAGCTTATAGTTGGAGAGAGAATCAATTGAGGGCAAAAATATATATAAATAGTAATATAAGTGTGGTGGGAGGCCAGACGTGTGTCTCAGTGGGATTCAGATGTGCAGGGGCTTGAACATCAGCCAGTTGGGTGGGCTCACCAGCAGCTTATTTGCGTGAATATAGAACAGTGGCTTTTAAAAAATCCCTCCCAAACAGGATGAAAAATCACTAGGAATAACATGCTTTTACCAGTAACAAAGCATAAGGCAATAGTATTCTGGGTAAAACCCAATAGCTATACTATCTCTAACACAATGCCAAATAAAAACATTGCTTAGATTTTTAGGAATAACAAAAGCTAGAAGTAAACATGTACTTTCACTAAAACTCTGCGGAACATTAGAGAAAGAGCTTGCTTTGAGACTCTTCTGACAGAGTATAACAGATGGCGACTGTGGTAGTCATTACCACTATTCTCCAAATATTTGCTGCTCTCCGTTTTCTGAATATATAAATTAGAATATACTTCTTGGCCCCCTTCGTGTGTTTGGGTGTACCTGGTGAGTAATTCTGTCATAGTGGGTGAACATATGGAAGTGGGTACAAAATGTGAAGATTAATGATTCTTATGTTAACACCCATCAGGAAGGCACTGAGCAAGCAAAGCAGACAAAATTACCTGGCCAATTGATGTTATCCAGCCTTTGTCATTGGCCACCATAGTATTTGTAGGATGAAGCTAATGGAGTAACTGTGGTGGCAGAGATGAAGGTGACAAATGGGTCCAACTTAGAAATCTATTACTGCCACCTCAGGGTACTTAACCTATTAGCATCACAGACCAATGTTTAGCTTCCAATGTGCTACTTTTCTTTGAGGAAATTGATTGGATACTTGTAGCAGTTGACTTTCTGTGGGTCCCTTCCATCCTGAAAAATCTAGCTGTTCATTCCCACAGAAATAGTTATTCCAGATATGGGTTTGCCTTTTCTCCCTGCAGCGCTTCAGCCAGTGCCACTATCTGGGGGCTTAAAAATGCCTTATCCACAAGGACACAATACCATGTAACAGCATCTGATCAGGATGCTTTATTTCATAGTACAAGAGATAGGGAAGGAGGCCCATAATAATAGGGTCTACTGACTGTATACATACCAAACCATTCACAATGCAACTGGCCTTTATATGGAGCAGGAGTAGTGAACATTTTTTTTCCTGCAAGGACCATTTAGATGTTTATAACATCATTCACAAGTTATATATAATTATCAACTTAAAAATTATCCTACTATATTTAATCAAACATTGCATTAACTCATTTCTAATGCCTTGGCAGGGTCAGAACAAATGATTTTGTAGGTCTTATATAGTACACAGGTCAGACTTCCATACCCCCGATATAGAGCAATGGAATTGCCTGCTAAAGGTACAACTGAAGTGTCAGCTCAGAGGAAAGACTTGAGGATGGAGTGCCATCTTCAAGAATTGAGTATACATACTGAATCAGATACTTTTATATTGTGCTGTGTCCCCCACAGGAAAAACATGTGGATCTGGTAACCAAGAAATGGAAATATGAGTGATCCCACTCATCATCATCCCAGTGACCCATCATGGGAGTTTGTGCCTCCATCCCCCTCAACTTTGGGCTCTGCACAATTAGGATATCTCAAAGGGGCCACACTCTTGCCACCCAAATTCCCCTTCAGAGGACACAGAAAGCTGTAGCCGCCACCTGGACATTGTGTTTTCTATGTCACTCAGGCAGACAGTGAAGTCATCATCTTACAGGGGTAATTGACCTTGATCAGGAGGAGAAGGCAAGGCTGCTTTCATGCAGCAGTGGCATGGAGGAACATTCATGGAATCCAGGTGATATGCTTGGGTACCTGGTGATACTCCCTTGCTCGACCGTGACTATGAATAAATACCTGCAGCAACCTCAATCTCAGAAGGGAATAGTTACTGGGGCTTAGGATACTCAGGAATGAGGGTTTTGGTTATATTACTAGGCAAGCCACTGAGACCAGAAGACACGGTAGCCTAGGGTGGATGACATTTTTAAAAGTTTGTGCAAGAGGAAGTTTGTACAATTACCATTTGCAGCCCCAAGTCAAACTGCAGCAACAGGTGACATAAGATATCACATTAATCTCACTCCTCCAAGTTTCCCCTCAGGAAGAAAGACCCACTGGCACCCCGACTAACTCACTGATCCTTGAACCTGTAAGGAGAAGTGACTCTGTATATCAACCCTGGAGGGAAAATCCTTCACTTACCCAGAACCATTCCTGTCTCCCACCTGTGATATGTTCCTTCGATGACAATGACAGAGATTTGACTCTGACTGTGGTCAAGGACATCATGAAACTGGCTACAACACATCTTCACTCCTGCCCTCTAATTGGCTTTGCCTCAGTCTTCTTAATGTCGCCCTAGGCAGTGTGTCACTCTTTTGCCATCTACCTTAGCTCCCTTATCTTTCTTTTCTAATTATTCTTTTTAGCCCTGACTCATAATTTCTGCATAGTTTATCAAAAATTATTCTGACTGTGGAAAACATATATGGAAGTAAAGCTGCCTGTATAGCATTTAATGTCAAGACCACTAACTATTTAGCAGGCATTGATGTTCAGAGTCATGTAGAACAGTGAGAAACTGAGAAGTATTATAAACTCTCCCGATCTCATATTTTTAAATTCTAAACATTTACATTCTTTCTCTCACTGTTCACAAGTCTACAATATCATAGCTAGGATCCACCTTTACTCCCGTTTCAATGAACAGTCACTCAGAGCACTTGAAATAACCATGTGGCTGCTGCCATGTGTAGTCCATCTTGCATATGTGGCAGCAATGCATGAACTTGAAGCCCAGATTTCCCAAGCCCATTCACTCCATAGCCATTGGTGACACTTTCCACCTGTCACCAGACAGAAACTGTATGTACTAGTATGTGTGTATTTTTTATTGGGGTGGGGTATATTTATTTGGATCACCGTCTATCAGTGCATATTAGCAGCTGTGTGCTCAGTCAGATGGGTGGCTGGCCAAAGACCATGTGCTAAGGTGTGAATAGGAGATCAACACTAGCAGGGAATCAGCCCCTGTGTTGAACAACCATATCATTGTAGGAGCAGAATATGAGAGGGTGTTTGTAGGAGATTCCTACCTCATCTATGTTTGAGAAATGTTTTACACCCAGCATTGGAAGAAAACAATCTTATTGACTTCATGGGTACTAATCATGTTTATGTTCTCCATGTATGGCATGGGTAGAACTGCTGCCCTTTCACTTTCCTCCACAATATTAGAGGTGACATGTATACCTCCCAAACAGTGGATGTCCAAGTATTTAACAAGAAAAGATCACGTGATATTCATGTTTAGACTACATAAGCACACTGTGGTCATGTTCTTGAGTTTCATGTAGACACAATAGGAAACAAAAACTTCAGGAAGTCATAGTCTAAATCAAAGAACATAGGCTGTAAAAAGATAATTCACTTTATTCCTTCACATCTTTATATTAGTCAGGATGCATTGGGTTGCAAGTAACAGAAAATCAGTCTCAAATTGATTTAAACAATGAGAAAATATACTAACTTAATGACAATTTGTGCAGAAGGCAGACTCTGGGCACATTATGTTGCATCTATAACTCCACTTGGCTCTGTACCATTTTGTGGGATGGCCATAATAGCTCCATGCCAACATAACATGCAAACATAACATGCAAACAACATGCAAACATAACACAGTTCAGAACAAAAGGGGCTTCTCTCTCCATGTCTCCTTTCTAGTAAGCACCCTTGGCAAAATGTCTTCTTATGTCTCTCTGGCCCAGATTGGGACATATATCCTTTAGAAAATTAAATATTGACATGCGATTGCCAAGACTGATTCAGACCAATTTTAAAAAGCATTTTATTAAAAAATAATGTGCCTCAAAATATGTGTATGGCTTGATGTAATTTTACCAATTGGATCTGCCTCTATAACTACAACCTTGTTTTTAACCTCCCCTGTGTGTTCCAGGGCATACTTTAGCAGTGTGGTAAAGCCTAGAAACTCCATCTAAGAATTTTTTAAAATGTATAAATTAAAATATGTAGGATTACAAAGGAAACCAATTATCTAAAATTGATAGTATTAGAATTTTAATGCATTTATTCAGGTTAATTAATTTGGCCATTCAATGCATTTATGAAATAGTAATATGTGTGCTTCTTTGTTAACACATGAAATATCAAAATCTGGTGGCAGGTATAATTACTATGATAATTCTGAATTGTTGATGAGTATAAATGATTCTCCTACTGACAAAATCACAGGCCCTGCTAATATACTACTATGGCTTGTTGCCTACATTTTGATGGAAGGAAACCTGTTTCAGTTAAAGGTTAGTGAAAATAAAGAAGACTTTTTTTTTCATACACAATCATAGACCCCTTAAATTCTATTCATGGACCAATTAAGGGTCTATGGGTCCAAAGTTAAGAACACTTGAAACATTAGATTCATCAATTGTAGTGAACTGTTTGTTGGATTTGAACACCAAAGTATATGAAGGAAATTGGAGCTGTAGGTCCTACAGATTAATTTATTCATGCATTCATTTAACAATTATTTGTCACACACCAACTATGTGTTAGGCACCCCTGGTGAGCCCCTTCCTGGAGTAGCCCTGCCTGTCTTCAGTAAAGGCTAGCCTTCAGTGTGGTGGCTGGTCCCATTTAATTTTATATCATTCAGTAAAGACCCCTATGACTTTCCTTGCCATAGGAGAGTCAAAGCTCTCTGCTAAAACCAGGAATTTATCTTTCAGTGGTTTTCCTTAAAGTGCTGTCTCCAAAACAAGTTTTTGCTCCAATTTGTAACAGCCAATGTCAATAAAAAGCATTTCAGGAAACATCTTGATGTCCTAAGAAAAGAGAGATTTCTTTCTTCTTTCCCTCTATTAAAAAAGATGTATTGAGCACCTGCTGTATAATAAGCATGATTCTGGGAGCAAGTAACACAGGGATTAATAAGACATGGCCCTATCCTCAACCCACACTCTAACAAAATTAGACAGGCGTGTAAACCTGTAAATTCCAGCTGGTGTCCCAGCTGCTGGAGGAAAGTCTGTATGGGCTGCAATAGGGATACAAAGATTGAAGGAGACACTTCTACCAGGTCTGAGGGTGAGAGGATACAGAGAAAGAGTCACATATGAAGTCAATTCTTGGGCTTCATTTTGGAAGAGAGGTAAGTAGATGTTGCTATATTGTTGAAGAAGGGACTTTCTCAGCTACGTATTCACTACCTATCATGGCCTTCTTCCACCCAGAGGAGCTATATTCTTAATCAAAGTCCAAATGATGTGGCCTAAAATTAGGAGTGACCATCATACAACCTTGCTTTCCTTGATTTTCTTCAATGGTGTCTGGACACATATGAGCCAAAAAGACACTCAGATGGGGGAAGGGCATGAAATGAGAGCTAGGCAAGCAGACAAGAATCAGAAACAGCTTGATTAGAGCAAAGGAAGGAAATGAGGTTAGTAGTATATCCATGTTACATAAGGGAGCAAATATTTTTTAGGTCCCCATATCATCAAGAATGAATACTTTTACATCTACTTACACTGGGCTATGTGGTTCTGAATCTTGGTGCAAAGGATAATTATCTGAAGATATTTTTAAATGGCCAATTTCTAGGGTATACCTCAAAACAAGTAAACAGTATGTTTAGGACACATGCATCTGTATTTTTAAAGCTCCCCAAGATGTACCCTAAGTTCGGAACCAGTACCCTATGACCAAGGGCCAGGTTTGTCTGTATAGCAGCAGAGGATCAATATTTTGGGCTTTGCAGTCCATGCCGTCTGTTTTAACTGCACAAATCTGCCATTGTAGCATGAAAGCATCCAAAGACAATAGATAAATGAATAGGATCACTGTGTGCAAAAAACACTTGATTTATGGACACTGAAATTGACTTTTATGTCATTTTAGGTATCAAAAATCATTTTCAATCATTAAAAAATGTAAAAACTATTCTTAGCTTACTGGCTATACAAAAATAAGAGGTGAGCAGATTTGACCTACTATCTCTGGCAAAATGGAAAGCTTCAATTGCCTTCTTGGTGAAATGTCAATTTGCAAATAAAGCACAGGCTGAGTGTTTCTGTTTTTATCCTGAATTCTCACTCTAAGAAAAACAACAAGCTTAATACTACACAGACAGTACTAAAATTATATCTCATTACTCTTTAAAAACACTCAGGTAAGTTGAACAAGATATAACTCTACGCAATACCCATTTTCAAATTGCCAATATTGCAACCTGCCTTGCAATTTCATCAAACTGGCAGAAACAATTGGATGGGTTTAGAAAGCGATGACTTGCCAAATGTCACTTGAGCTAGCAGGGGCTGGAAACAGCCTTGCTGACGAAGCTCCAGCTTGGTGAATACACACACAGCTATAACCAACCTGTTCTCAACCAAGTAATTACCTTCTCCTAGGGAGAGAGTGGTATGAAAAAAAAATCACAGAAAAACAGCACACTGTAGGGGTGAGGAGGAATGGGACAGAGAAGGAGAAATAAAAGAGGGCTGCAGAGGAAATAAATTCCTGCAAGATAAAAGAGAAGATGAATGTGGACAGAATTACTAAAATTCCATCCGGGAAAATCATCCAAAAGATGGAAAAAGAAATTAAAGTGCTGGCAGATGAACAAGCCTGGCTTTTAATGGCTTAATAATTGGGATGTTTGGTAACGAATGAGGTTAATGCACAAGTGACATAAACCAGCAGGGGTTCTTGCAGGAGACCCACAGCATATACTAACTAATTGGAGAACATTTAACACAGAAAAGTGGCAGAAAAATAAGTCTGCGACTGAATCTACTTCCCTTCATTCACAAAGGATGAGCTGGCAGAATTTAATAGCTTGGCACTGTCATTTGAAAGAAGCAGCAGTATTGATTTGAAAAAGCTTTCTCTTCAAATGTGGGAAGCAGCTAAAGGGAAAAAAATAAGAGAGGAAGGAAAATGGGAAAGGAAAAAAGGAAGAGAAGGAAGGAAGTTAAACAAACGAAGTTAAAGAGAGACCCTGTGGTTGTTATTGGAGGGTTAGGGAGCTATTATCCGTCATTCATAGAAAATACATTCTCAATGTGATTGATCATTAGGTTGGCTTCTAAAACTTTGATGTGCAAACAAATTACCCAAGGAACTCTTTGAAGGGCAGGCATGTTTGTTTTTTTTTTAATTTGGAAGCAGCCATTTGTTATTTAAGAATATCCAAGTTTTGATTTTCAGTAAGACTGGGGGAGTGCCTGAGAGTCCACCTTTCTAGGAAATTTCTTGCTATGATGTTGCTGGTCCAAGGACCACACTTTGAGTAAAAAGGCTCTAAGCTTTCACTGTTCCATTGTAGTAGCCAGTAGCCACATGTAGCTATAGAGTACTTGAAATGTGACTCATCTGAGTTAAGATGTGTTGTAGATTCTGAAGACATAGTAAACAAGAATCTAAAATAAGAATCAATAATTCTTATATTAATCACATCTTGAAATGATACTGCTCTGGATACATTGAATTAAATAAAATATATAATTTCAATTAATTTCACCTGTTTTTCTTTCACTTTTTAAAATGTGGCTTCTGGAAAATTTAAAATTACACATGTGCCTCATGTTCTATTTTTATTGGACAGCACAGCTCTATACTCTTCCTCCTCACTCTCCCCTCTGGTTTAAGAATTAAAAACTATTCTGGCCAGTTTTCATGATTAACCAGCAAGTGATAGGTTTCACATCCTCTCCATTTTCCCTTTCTTTTTCTCCTCCCTATCTCCTT
Organism: Antrozous pallidus; assembly: GCA_027563665.1. Taxonomy (NCBI): domain Eukaryota; kingdom Metazoa; phylum Chordata; class Mammalia; order Chiroptera; family Vespertilionidae; genus Antrozous; species Antrozous pallidus. The sequence goes on along the minus strand of CM050509.1, from coordinate 134,885,981 downwards.
GCTCCTCCAGTTTTTACAGGAAAATATAAGCAAATCAGGCACTATAAGAAAAGGTGCTTATGAGCTCATTACCCCAAACTAACTCATTCATCACAACCATTTACTTCAGCAAAGTCCCCAGGATGTTCAATGAACCTACCCTGATAAAAAATAAGACACAGATCCTGTTTTCAAGTTCATAGTCTACAAGAGCAAAAAGAAAGATAAAGGGCTATACAATAGTGTTCTGGGTGATGTAATGGAAGTTATACAAGGGGCACAGTAGAAACATGATCTAAACCAGTTCCATTGGTCAGAACTTTATTGTTTTCTGGATATTACCTGTGTGACTTTAAGCAAGTGACAACCAATCCATGCTTAAGTTTTGGCATCCATTTAATGGGAATAAAAATAGTAATCTACCTCAAAGTATTGATTGGTATGAAAGTTAAATGAGTTCCTATTTATAAAGTACTTATGTCAGTGTTTGACATATGCTAAGCTCATATACATGCTTCCTAAATAAATAGATTTGATTGGCCATAGTCCATCTGCTGATAAATAATTTTAGGTATAAATATCTAAATATAATTATGATTCCATCCCATCCCAATGATCTTCTGAAGTTGAATACTAAGATGCTTCATGGAAAGATAACTTGTAGCTTCCCTAGCACATTTGGCTCGGTGGATAGAGTATCAGACTACAGACTGAAGTGTCCTAGGTAAAATTCTGGTCAAGGGCATGTACCTCAGTTGCAGGCTCAATCCCCAAACCTGGTCAGGGCAAGTGTGGGAAGCAACCAATCAATGTGTCTCTCTCACATAGATGTTTCTGTGCGTCTCTCCCACTCCATTCCATTTTCTCTAAAAATAAATGTGGAAAAACCTGAAGTAAGGATTAATAACAAAAGAAAGATAGATTGTAGTTAATTCATTCAATCGAATACTATACAGCAATAAAAGAGACATAAATTACTGCTACTTACAGTAATGAATGAGTCTCACAGACTTAACCTTGAAAAAAAAAAAACAGAAACAAAAATGTACATGCTGTGTGATTCCATCCTATCTAATAAAAGAGTAATATACAAATTGACCATACCTTCACTATACCCACAAGCCACGCCCACCAGCCAATCAAGAGTGATATGCAAATTAACCCCAACCAAGATGGATGCTGCCCAAGGCCAGAGAGCCTTGGCTAGAGGCTTTCTGGCCTTGGGGAGGCCGGGGCTGGGGCAGAGCCAACCATTGGCCCAATCAAATGGCGATCACTGGGTGCCCAAGGCCAGAAAGCCTTGGCCAGAGGCTTTTGGCCTTGGGCAGGCTCAGGGTGAGCCATCAGTAGGACATCCCCTGAGGGCTCCCAGTATGTGAGAGGAGGCAGTTTGGGCTGAGGGACCACCCACCCCCAGTGCACGAATTTCGTGCACCGGCCCCTAGTATTTATATAAAGTTCAAAAATAGGCAAAGCAAATCTATGGTGAAAGATTATCTTTACTTTTGAGGTGTTGGTAATGATTGGGGATATGGAGCAGGCCTCTGGTGCTGGTATTGCACATCTTAACCGGGATAGTGGTTACATCGTGTGCTCACTTTTTTAAAAATTCATTAAGCCATACATCTTAAAATTCTGCACAAAAAAAAAATATATATGTAGAACACTTACCCATGAGCATGTGGGTAAAAAGTTATCAAATTCTGCTTAAGAGTCAGAAGTCAATCTGAACACTTTTTATAAAATTATACGACTCATTTTGCTTCTGCCCCATTTATTTTGAACTCTGGCCCTGAATTAAGTTCTTCCTAAAGTAAGAGAAATGGACGAGTGGGGTGAAAAGATTAGAGAAAAGGAAAAAAGTCAGAATGGAGCAGAGAACCTGATGAGCCTAAGGGGCCCCCAGAAGTGTGTGAACAGCAGACTTTGAAGCTCAGAGAGTAGAGCATCTGGAGAGAAATACTGGCCAAATGTTCCATTTGGGACCTCCTTGTGAAGTAGAGCCTTCTTCTTTCCTAAGATTTTCCTAAACACTCTCATATCTTAGAGCTCCACCTGCAGGGTTTCTTTGTTCCCTGTAGGACATAAGATTTTACAAATTTTTGGGAAGAGATCAACCTCAATGTACTTTTAAAAAGCATTAGGAGTGTTCCAAGAGGATGGTGCTAGCTACAAAAAGTGGTGTCTTATATTTAATAGTCAAATGGACAGAGTTTAAGCTGAAGACCTCAGAGACTATTCAAAGGGCATAGCAGAAGGATCCAGAACTGAGAACAGTCTTGCTCACAGCTGTGGGAAGTTCATCTAAGGTTGAAGAGGTGTATGTGCAGAGAAAAAAGTATTTGTAATTATTTTTACTTTGTACCATAACCATTTCATTAGTTTTAACAATTATATTCTCTTAATGTGCATATAACTCTAATAACACAAAGAAAAATATTTTCTAAATTTCATTACAATTCAACCTAGCAATAATTTTTTATTATTTTAAATATCCCCCTGATATGTGAATAACATGGCAGGGATGGAAGAGTCTAAGATGAAAAGGTGAGAGAAGTGGGTGGTCATTGCAGTCCAGCCACTCACTGCCTAGGTGAAATTTCTCCTATTTGGGACACAGTTACTTTGGTTATAAAATTGGTAAGAGGAAGAACAGAGTGCTCTGGACATTATGACATTTAAGGTTTCTCTAAGATGTAACCTTTTGTCCTAAGAAACGTAAATCTCCTTATCCTCACCACTTCAGAATGTCAGCACCTACATTTCCTTGTCTGAATGCTGTTTCTCAACTCTGAAACCAGATTTGTCTCCCTGTGTGGTAGGACAGCAACATCAGGGAATTAACACCATTTAGAATGAGCTATCCTCCAATAATAGTGGAGAGTTGTATATAAATACATCAGCTCTCTCCCTCTACATACAAGAACCCTGAAACATGCATTTTACATGAACTCCCCACAATTTCCCAGCTATAAAGTTCGACTCAACCAAAATGGTAATTGACTTGATAACACACCCTTTGCTTGTTGCCTTCCCTTCCCTGTCTCACTTCCCCACTCCCTGACAGTGTTTCCATAATCACCCAAGGAAACTATTTGTAGCAGATTCCTGTGTCACTATCATCTTCTGCGTGAACTAAAACTAACACAAAACTCCACAAACCAAACACTATGGTGATAAGCTTCTTGAAAACTGCAGAAAAATGCTTTCCTCCCCAGACATGAATTCTAAGGAGTTTAGTAGATAATGTGAACACGGGCAGGATCATTGCCATCCAGACAGAAAGCTGAGGGTAGGACCACTTAACCAACTGCTTTTCTCCTCCTGCCAGAATGGTATTCCCTTTAGGCATTTTAACTGCTACAATGCATGAGAATTAGCAGTAGGTTGGGAAACTTGCACCATCTGGCTAAATCTAGCCTGGTGTCTGGGAGACACACTATACTTGATGTATACTCCATTAAGAAAGATAATGAAATGGCCATTTTTCAAAGACTCAACTCATTCCTCCAATTTGATGGGAGAGACTTTCAAATCTGTAACTCCAAATAGGTTTTCTTTTCATTCACCACCAAAAGCCAAATTTTTATTTTTTGTCATTTTGACATATGGATATAATGATATCCCTTTATGTTTTTTTCCAAATAGTTTTTTGCTATGAGCTATATTCTACATCTTTTTCTGAAGGGATCAGTAAGAGGCCTTTTCCTGATCTAAAGAAAAGTAGTAATTGACTACAATTGATCTCAGTCCCTTCACTTCTGTGCCTTTTTACCTCCCTCAATGTGGAAGTGTTGTTATACAGGGACTGTGTAGCAGACACTGTTCAGAGATACCCAATATTCATTCTAACCCCTTCTCCCTTCTCCATCACAGACCACAGAGGCTGGAAAAGTCTGACACTTCTCCAGTTTCTCTTATATGAATGTGGCCATTTCACCCAATTCTGATAAGAGACTATCTGTGGGGAGGCTTTGCACAAGGAGAGAAGTATGTGAGATATCCTTTACAGTCAATCATTTCCTATGCAGATGTGGTGGTTGGAGACATAGTTGCCATCTTGTGACCATGATGAAATACTCCATCAGACACTGAAAATGGGCAAGAAGGAGCCTGGATTATTGGGATGCCACTGAGCTGCAAAATCAACTCTGAGACCACTATCTCCTTGTTAAAGAAATAATAAATACCCCTCTGATTTAAGTCGCTGTTCACGATATTTTTCTTGCTGCTGCCAAAACTATTCCCAACTGATACAGTAGATTTTAAATATTTTAATTGTAATTTTTAAATTGAAGTATAATGTACTAGTACATACAGAAATATGCACAGATCAAAAGTGTACAACTGGAAGAATTTTCACAGAATGAGTTTTGTTTCTAAATTTCCATTACCCAAGTACCTTAGAAACAGGCATGGTGGTTAAGAGCACAGACTCTGAAGCTGGATTGATGAGTCTAAAACCCAGATTCATCACTCATATTGGGAAAATTATTTAATCCCTCTATGCCTCAGTTTTATTGCTTATAATATGGGGACTGCAATATTTTCTATTCCTAGGGTTTTTGTAAGAATTAAATACATTAATATTTAAACTTTATGTGTCTGATCCATAGTATATGTTAATAAGTAATTTTTAGTTATGTTAACCAGTGTGAAACTCAGGAGGAAGGTAGAGCAGGAAAGACCTGGGAGCAAGAGTGAGTATGTAATGAGGGCTGCCCCTCAACTCTGGTCTGAAATCTTGAAAGCTAAAGTGCTTAATGAACTAATAAATGCTAAAACTACTTTGCAGCCTGGAGTTGTATAATGGAGCTACAGATGTCTACAACTTGGGTGAGGCTTGGAAATCTGTCTGTCATTTCTGAACTGGAAACTGGAAACCCAGCATACAAAGTGAGTACAAATAGGCATACATGTTTTCCTGAGGAGAGCATTCAAAGTTTTTATCAGACTCAGAGGAACCTGTGATCCACAAAAACTACTGACTAGTTCATCCCTTGACATCATAGATGTGGCCCCAGACAGTAATCTAATACTTCAACTGAATTGTCACATTTAACTTTATTTACATCTCCCTAAAAGAAAAAGTAGGTTAAAAATGTTATTCTACCTCAAAATCATAGAATATTCCAATGGAAGAGATTAAGCAGTTCTTTAAATGTAATCTTACTGATGCCACAGATGAGATATCCAAGTTCTCTCAACCTTACTATGACCTACTCAGCATCTCAAAGAGAAAACAGCTATGGCTGACTATCTGTCCTGCCTCAGCATTGAATTTTCCCCTATAATAATACTTAGATGGCAAAAAAATACTACCAGGTCACTTCATGGGCTGGCCCTGGTCATAGTTGTTAAATGCTCCATACAGGAGCCCTTTAAGTGTGATTACTAAAGGCAGAGAGGGCCAACGGGTTGTAAACATTATATCCTTTCACTGTTGTAAGCTTTAGAGTGGGTAGAATTAGTCACACATCTCATGTGTAGCATAAGGTAAAAATTGAACAATAAAGCTAAGACTCTTCTACTAACCCGATTTATCATTTCATGAAAAGCTGCTTCACCATTTTCTTTTTTGCCTCTTCCTATCCTTTGATAAATCTTCAGGAACTCCTTACTGAGTGCCGTGTGTGTGTTCAATTATGAGTACAAGAGGCACAGGACCAGCAAACACAAATATATGAATTGGAAGCTGTATATAATCTGTATAAACTAAATAGTTTCTAAATACAAATTGCTCTAGATACAAATTGAGGTGGGAGCCAGTAAATGACACAAGTTAATACATTTATCCATGAGGATTACACTTGGTCTGGTATTATGTTTTGATTAAACAAGTTTTTTTTCTTTGTTTTGTTTGCATGTAAGTTTCGTGCAATCTTGAATGCCTTGGCTCACAGCTCTAAGATTTGCCTGATGCTGGTATGACTTTCTCATTTCAACTTGGTTTGTGGTTACTGTCATACCTAAATTGTTGGGAGATGTGGACTACTTTATTTTTGTAGGAAGGAAAGGAAGTGGGGACAAGAAGAAATGGAGAATAGGCTTGTACTGCAGGGGCATGTTAGCCTGGCTACAATTTAAAATTCAAAGATCACTCAGCCAGCAATGATTGACAATCACATTTTTATTACTGGAGGAAGAAGGTTTTAACTGTGGTTTCAACATAAAAATAACAGTCTGATTATGGTCTTCATTCCATAGTATTTTTATTTTGCTGTTGTATCCTTTTGCTCTCTAAAGCTTCATTCCACCCTTGCAGTATATCCTTTCATCCTAAAAGGACAGAACACACAACTTCCTTACCCAGTCCTAGGCTATCAATGATGCCTTTGCTTGATAAAATGCTAGACCAGTGGGAGCCAGACAACCCATCTCAAATGATGAACAGCCAAGGGCCCACTCTGAGGGAGACCTCTCAGGGAGGCCCTGTCTAATTTTTCTTTATGTCACAGAAAGCTGAGTGGATGACCTTTCTGCCTGAGCCACAAAGAACACAGGATATGACTGAATTGAAAGTAGGTTACTCTCAGGCGGGGAAGGCCAGAGGAAGGGACACTTAGCACTGAGAAATTTACTGTCTTCTTGGAGCTTTCTGGGTCCTTAAGGATGACAGTTTCTTCTCCACACTGCCTGTCTCACCAACCGCTCATTGACCTGCCTTTTGTTTTCATTTACGTGTTGTACCAGTCCATTTCCAATCAATTTAGTTAAGTCAGAAGCGATAGGAGGAGAGGAAAAAGAAGAGAAAAGTGAGGAAAAGAGATGAAAAATATGCTTAATTTTTTTTTCTCTAGGAAAAAGAATTATATATTTTGGGCATTCCCTAAAGAGCAGTATAGGTAGTTAGACCCTGGCTACTATCACCCTCCCTCATCCAAGTTGGCCAGGGAGGCAATTGTACGTTATTTCCACATAAATCTTTGCTTCAACTCATAAGAGTTTTTGTAGGTGTAGATTATATTAAAGGCAGTTGAAACTCCAAATATGTAATTAAATTAATTAAACACTGAAATTTATTCCAACTGCAGTCAAGCCTGATTCCCAGGGGGTCTACTGGCTCTCTCAAAATGAGAGACAGCTTAGGAGCTGGCACTGACAGTTACGGAAGGAAGCAATTGGTGACTGGGCCCCATGAGCCATGAAAAGGGTACCACAGAGGCCCATCTCCAATAAGATCTAGTGAGCCTTCTCGCACTACTGATTCTCTCCTTTAGATATGCTCATTTCTCGGGGTCTGAGCACCGGTAGCAGCTTTAAAAATACACAAGTGCAGGAAGATGTCAACTCTCCAAAGCTGGCAGAAGCCTCTTTGCACCTCCCTTAAATATCCTTCCTCATCTGGCCACTCCGAGTCCACAGGTCTTCAATCCAAAGACTATTTATTGGACGCTTCTATGAAGGGCCATTTTTCTCTCCCAACATGTTTCCAGATCCTTGGAATGAGGTCTTAGGGATACTGAGCCTGTTTTCTCCCTGACTGTCATCAGCAGACCTAATACCCCTTTGAAGAAGGTTTCCAGAGCCCATTAGTGCTGAATCAGGTGAACAGGCAGAGAGTGCAAATGCAAGGTCAGGAGATCTGGGGCCAGGGGAGAAATGCCCTCAACATTAATGTGGCAAGCATGTCCTGGCCTCTGAAGAGGACAGCTTGCTCATTAAGCTTCCACACTGGCCCAGAACAAATGATTTATTTTATTCCCCCTACCTTTCCGCCAATGGTACAAGTTTAAGTTGTGACCAAAACGTGACCTCTAAGCAAGGACTCTAGATTCCCTGCCCTGCCTTTCTGCTTTTTACACCAAAGGCATAGTGGAACAAAAGACATTTTTCTTCTATTTTTAGCACAGTGTATATTAGCAATAAATTAACACTCTCCTTCCAGCACCTTTTAAGTACCAGCAGGGGCCAGTTCTTTTTACTATATCATCTTCCAAAGAGCAGCCAATGGATCATACTGTCACAGAATGCAATACAGTAAAAAAAAAAGCCCTTGCAACCCCACTCAGCACATCTTCTGGAAGCTGTTTTATGGTGGAAAGTGGCCATAGTGGCTGGTGTGATCCTAGGGTGATGGAGAATGGATATCACTGCACCCCTCATTTAGGAAAGAGGGAGGAAGTGAGATGAATGCAAACAATGGTGACTTGTATGGGAAAATTGCTACCTTTGTCTTGATTTTTTTAGCATGTATTTTTAAATTAAATTTATTGGGTTACATTGGTTAATGATATTGTATATGTTTCAAGTATAAATTCTTGACACATGATCTGTACATTGTATTATGTGCCCACCACCCAAAGTCAAGTCTTCTTCATAACCATATATTTGGCTTACTTTATACCCTTTACTACCCCCCACCCTACTTCCCTCTGATAACCACAATACTGGTGTCTGTGTCTATGAGTTTTAGTTTTATATCCCACATATGAGTGAAATCACATGGTTCTTAACTGTTTATAACTGACTTATTTCACTTAGCATAATATTCTCAAGGTCCATCCATGTTGTCACAAATGACAGCATTTAATCTCTCCTTATGGCTGAGAAGTATTCCATGGTATATATGTACCACATCTTCTTTATCCAGTCATCTGAAAGACTCTTTGGTTGGATCTATATCTTGGCCATTGTGAATAATGCTTCAAATGAACATAGGAGTACATATATCATTGCAAATAAATGTTTTCAAGTTTTTCAGATACATATCCAAAAGTTAGATTGCTTGGTAATATCCTAACTCTATGCTTAATTTTTTGAGGAACCACCATACTGTTTTCCATAGTAGTTGTACCAGTCTCATTCAATAGCAGTAAATAAGGGTTCCGTTTTTCTCCACAACTTCTTCAGCACTTGTTTTCATTTGTCTTGCTGATAATAGCCATTGTAACAGGTGTGAGGTGATACCTTATTGTAGTTTTGATTTGCATTTCCCTAATAGCCTAATAGCTTGAGCATCTTTTCTTTTATCTGTTGGCCATTATATAGCTTTTTGGGAGAAGTGTCTGTTTAGGTCCTCTGCCCGTTATTCATTCATTCATTCATTCATTCATTTGTTTGTTTATTTATAAAAGGTCTCACACATTTATTACTGAACCATCCTACTATTGCAGGAAGAAAAAATCAACAGAGCAAAATCACAAGTTCATTAATTCTCCTATTAAAATGCCCCAACTGTCCAGAAAGTAGCATCTTTTCAATCATTTAAATGTGTAGGCAACCTTGATACAGCATAAATATGTGAGTCATCTCTCATGTAATTTCTCATAGGCCCACTTTGGTTCTTCTTCAATGTCTCCTCTTCGAGTTGTACCTAATTTTATTACCAGTTTTCATCCGAATCCATTGGGGAATGGGCCGATTCTGCTTTTGTTTCTTGGCCAGGAACCTCTTGATCCTGAAAGTCTTGTGGGAAGACATGGTGAAGGAGAAGCGAATGCACGCACCTCGATGGCGGAGAAAGAGCCCTCTGCCCATTTTTTAATTGGATTTTTTGTTTGGTGTTGAGTTCTATGAGTTCTTTATATATTTTGGATATTAATCCCTTGTCAGAGCTGTTGCTTGCAAATATCATCTCCCATTTGGTTGGTTGCCTTTTCTTCTATTGGTGGGTTCTTTTGCTGTACAGAAGGTTTTTAGTTTGATATAGTCCCATTCATTTATTTTTGCCGTCACTTCTTTTGCCTTTGGGGTCAAATTCATAAAATGTTCTCTCTGACTTAGGCCAATGGGGGAGTGGTCTAAAATCTTAGGGCACTTCAAATTAATTTCTATGAGTATGTACCTTTAGGTGAGGCTTTTGTTTTGTTTTGTTTGTTTGGTCTACCATCATAAATGCACCTGCATTTTGAGCATGTGGAGTAGGGAAAATATCTGCATCAGGGTGTGTTGGGGAAGGATCACTACTTGCTAATTTGAAAGAAAAGTCTGCATTGTGAATATTGGGGCTTCTTCTCCCAAAGGAATGGGGAAGATCATTTTACTTTACAGTTTACTTAAGTGTAAATTATACCATTATAGCAGGTTTTGCTCAGTGGATAGAGTGCCGGCCTATGATTGAAGAGTCCCAGGTTTGATACTGGACAAGGGCACATGTCCGGGTTTCGGGCTCGATCTCCACTAGGCGGTGTGCAGGAGGCAGCCAATCAATGATTCTTTCTCATCATTGATGTTTCTATCTTTATCTCCCTCTCCTTTCTTCTCTGAAATCAATAAAAATATATTTTAAAAGTAAATTATACCATTATCCAGGAAACCCCCTTTTGCCTTTAAACATGGAGAGAAAAGGAACTCCTCTCTCTCTTCCTTTGTGCCAAATTGCATCCTGTCAGCTTGTTTAGCAAGTGGCACAGGTAATTGAAGGGTTTGAGAGGAGAGTAAGTAATAGGAAAGGATTACCAGGGCTATTGAAATAAAGAGAGCCTTTCTTTACTGACCCTTGTTGTCAATGGGGAGCTCTCACCCTCTATTCTCCACAGGCCTCTTTCCCCATAGTGCAGTGAGCTCTTCAGACAGGAAAACAGCTCAGAATATTTATGAGGTTGTCCCAGCCAGCCAGGAGAGTAGGAACAAGAGAAAATGGCCAATAGAGGAATGGCAGAAAAGCAAACAAACAAAGTAACAAACAAAACAGAAAACACCTAGAACTCTGCCTTGTGGGACAGTAGAATTAGATGGAGAAGGAAATCTGGATTATAATGGAGTGAGGCTCCACAGCCCTCTATTAACCCTGCTACTGATCAGATAGCCTTGCCACATGTAAATGGCATTAGATCACAAGTGATACAGTTAAAATAATATTACAGGTCTGGTTAAACCTCCAGGGGTCAGAGAATTTAGAGTTAAGGTTACAAAACTAGGTGACTGTCTCAAGCTCATTTGCATTTGTGACTGGGGCAAGAATTTCAATAAGAGGACAGCTTATGAATTGCAATCTAGGCCTAGACTGGCAAGCTGTTTTTTTTTTTTTTCTGGCTCACCTGTTTCCTAGTCAACAACTACATTGATCTTCATTGGAAAATATGTTCCTTTTTTCAGCGGGATTATTGGTTGAATTGTGTCTCTCCAAAAGATCTGTTGAAATCTTAACCCCCAACACCTCAGAATATGACCGTTTTTGGAAGCAGGGTCATTGCATATATAATTGGTAAAGGTAGCATGAGACTCTAATCCAATATGACCTGTGTCTTTATAAGAAAAGGAAATTCCGGACACAGACAGAGGGAAGACAACCATATAAATATGGAGGCAGAAGCTGCAGTTATGTGGCCACAAGCCAAGGAACATATGAGGCTACCAAATGCTATAAAAGGCAAGGAAGCATCCTCCAAGCTACCCAGTCTGTGGCGGTTTGTTATGGCAGTCTGAGCAAATGAATACAACTAGCTTTAACTTTTGACTGGGATTACTCCCCTCCTGCCTCCATTGCCAGTGACTCTCAAACCATTAGAAGTACTGAGCCAAAGGAGAAGAACCCCAGAGAGCAAGCTTAACCTGTAAACACTGAGCACAAGAGAGGGGATAGTATACTTTCCTCCTTCCTGACACCAAGTCTGACCAAAGCAAGTCAGTCTATCTCCCTGGTAAAAGTCCCTAGTGACTGAAGCAATGCCTCTGCTGGTCAACCTTACTGCATAATGAGAAAGCAGGACCATATCTCCCTCTGTCTCCATCAGGGCCTTCCTCAGCCAACCCAGGATTTTAAGGGAGCACTTGATCCTACAAGGCATAACAGCCCAACCTTGCAACTGAGGCCCATAAGTCCAAGAATGGGAAGGGGATCCAGGAGGAGGATAGTTGGGGCTCAGGGTTCCTGTTTTCTCTCATGCTACTACAGGGCCACTATGAGGAGAGATTAAAACAAAGATTGCTGCACTTGGGTGAATAAATACTACAAAATGTTTAAACAACCCAATCAAACCTCATAATTGTGTGGCAAAGGCTGTAAAATATAAAGTTAGGAGACTTGGCTCAAATGAAAGGCTCTCTCTGAATAACAATTTATTTTAATGTGAGATTTCTCATACTGACCATATGGTGGGGCTTCATGGAAAAGCAACTGCCTCACAGTTGATGGGGACATCTGAAATATGCTTTCATGGCATTCAGAAGGATTCCCCCCTCCACACACTTAAATCAGTGGTTGAAGAGAGTTTGAAAACATTTCCCTCATGTTTTAGCTTTTTTACTCCTGGAGATCTATTATCTACCCTTGGAAGTTACAAACTGAACCCATTTCTCAACTAAATTGCCACTCTTTTAAGCCAACATCAGTTTGTGGACTTCTGTGGTCATTCATTTGAAAATAGAATATCCTATATACATGCATTTAAAAACAATAGTAACAACAATCCAGAAAACATGTGAAGAATGTTACAACCTGAAGTAGGACTGCTATTCCAAGTTTCCCAGTTCACGGTGAAGAGTGACTCTTATAATAATACTAGAGGCCCGGTGCAAGAATTTCATGCATGGGAGGGCAGGGGATGTCCCTTAGCCCAGCCTGCACCCTCTCCAATCTGGGACCCCTCAAGGATGTCCGACTTCCTGTTTAGGTCTGATCCCGGTAGGATCGGGCCTAAACAGCAGTCGGACATCCTTCTCACAATCCAGGACTACCGGCTTCAAACTGCTCACCTGCCTGCCTCCCTGATTGCCCCTAACCACTTGTGTCTGTCACCTGATCACCCCTAACCACTACCCTGCCAGCCTAATTGATATCTAACTGCTCCCCTGCCAGCCGATTTGCCCCCAACTTCCCTCCTCTGCTGGCCTGATCGCCCACAACTGCCCTCCCTTGCAGGGCCTGGAACCTCCCAACGACCCTCCCCTGCTTGCCATCTTGTGGTGGCCATCTTGTGTCCACAGGGGGTCAGGATCTTTGACCACATGGGGGCAGCCCTCTTGTGTATTGGAGTAATGGACAGTCTGCATATTACTCTTTTATTAGAGAGGATAGAGGCCTGGTGCATGGGTGGGGGCCAGCTGGTTTGCCCTGAAGAGTGTCCCAGATCAGGGTGGGGGTTCCCTTGGGCGAGGGGCAGCCTGGGTAAGGGGCCTGTGGAGGTTTTCAGGCTGGCCACAACCCCCAGCGACCCAAGTGGAGGCCCTGGGATCTGGGATTAATTTATGTGTATAATTGAAACTTTGTAATCTGGAGCGGAGCCAAGCCTTCTGCTTGCTCCATGGCAGCAGCCATTTCTGTTTTAAACTTTGTAGACTAGAGTGGAGACCTAGGCCGGAAATGGCAGACTGAAAGCTTGGCTTCCTCCATTGCCAGGGAAACCCAAGCCTCTGTTCTCTCTAGCTCAGTGGCCGCCATCATTTCTGTATCTTTTATAATTGAAACTTTGTAGCGTTGAGTGGAGGCCTAGGCCGGCAACAGCAGGCAGAAAGCTTGGCTTCCTCTATTGCTGGAGAAACCCAAGCCTTCCTTCTGTTCTCAATGGTGGCAGCCATCTTATTTGGGGTTTATTTTCTTAATACACTTCTGATTGGCTGGTGGGTGTGACTGTGGGCATGGCTTGTGGGTGTAGTGAAGATACAGTCAAATTTGCATATTACTCTTTTCTTAGATAGGACTAGGAGTCTGGTGCATGAAATTCGTGCACTGGTGGTGGGTGGTCCGTTAGCCCAATCTGCCCACTCTCACATATTGGGAGCCCTCAGGGGCTGTCCTACTGATGGCTCACCTCCAGCCTTCCCAAGTCTGAAAGCCTCTGGCCAAGGCTTTCATCCTTGGGCAGGGGATCTCGGCCGAGGGACCCCAGCCAGCGATCACCCTGTGATCAGGTTGTTTGCTGGATGGCTCCACCCTGGCCTGCCAAATGCCGGAAAAAGCCTCTTGGCAAGGCTTTTTCAGGCCTTGGGAACCCAGCAATCGCCCTGCCATGGGGCTGATCATTGGCTGGCTCCACCCAGGCCCTGGGCCCCAGCCCACCCAAAGGCCTGAAAAAGCCTTTTGGCAAGGCTTTTTTGGCCTTGGGCAGCAGCCATCTTGGCTGAGGGTTAATTTGCATATTGCTCCTGATTGGCTTATGGGTGTGGCTTATTGGGTGTAGTGAAGGTATGGTCAATTTGCATATTACTCTTTTATTAGATAGGATCTTATATATTCCTGGGAGAGAGGCAAGATTTGTAGGCAGCTTTGGGTAAGGACCCTGGTCCCCCACAGATATGGTGGCAGTCTTTACTCTTACAGAGCTTTCCAGTCACATGTTAGATCCCAAGGGTGTGATGTGAGGAAAGGAGCTTGTGTGTTCTCTCTTTTCAATTTTCTTCTCTGGGATGTCTCACCAAGCTTCTCTGCTGAGGTAGAGAAATAAGACCTAACAGAATCTCTAGTTTACCCGTATTTATAGCTCTACAAGGAAAAAAGGAAATGGGTGAGGTATTAGGAAGTCACCAAACATACTAATAAACAGTCACATCTTTCTACAGAAACTTCACTATTCAAATGTCACATCCCCAGAAGATATTTTCTGGCTGCAACATAAAAAATAATATCCCCACCTACTCCATTCTTCTAAATCAGCTTTGTATTTTCTTTAAAGCACTGTGAATATTATCTCTCCCTATCTCTATGTTCAATGACCTCACATTTGTAGCTTAAAATCATCTATCGTCAAAGTGTTTATACTACCAAAATTGGAAAACACTATAAATCTGGGTTCTCCCCACCCTAAAGTCAGCTTATTAGAATAACACTGCTTATCACTATCTGGTATTACATTATAAATGTGGTATGGACATTATATAAACTGTATGTAGTATGTTTATATATACAGCTTGCATAGATAACACAGTATTATATCATTAGTTGATTAATAATATATCCTCGCCCTCACCAGAATCATATCAGCCTCCATATACTGTTTTACCATGCCAACACCTAGAAGATGCTTTGTAAGTATTTGCTGAATGAACAAATGATGAATGACATCTTCAGAGGCTCTTTTTATCTACCTCTTCTATCATTAACTCCTTGACTGGTTTCAAAATCCCCTTCCACTTTGCCTTCATCCTCTTCCTCATGTCTTCTTGCCTTTTACCACCATCTTTGTCATTACCCTCAATAGCTGGAAAATTCTATGGACTTTCTTTACGAGTGATTCCTGATTTTTTTGTTTAAGCAGCTTCTCTTGCCATCTGCAGCATTTTGGACTTCTCCTTCTCACATTCTTCCCAAAAGCATTTTCTATATATTTAGCCAAGGTTAGATGCTTATAAGGTACCCAAAACAAGTATACTCATAAAACATTCTCTCTTTACATGAAACACTTACAATATAGTTAAGAAGCTAAGATTAATCTGGGCTTGAAACATTATAAGCAAGTAAAACAATTACTCAATTAACACTAAATTGGGGAGTGAAAAATATATGATCTCAGAGAAAAGAGAGCTGGTGGAGTCCAGAAAAAGAGCAACAGTGGGCCTTTAGTTGGCCCTAATTGATAGGTAGGATTATCTAGATCAGGATTTCTCACCTCAGCCCTATTGATATTTGGGTTCAGACCATTTTCCATTGTGGGGCTGTCCTGTGCACTGTAGAATGTTCAACAGCAACCTTGGCCTTGGCCTACTAGATGTCAGTATCAGCCCTCCATAGCTAGTACAACCAAAATGTCCTGAGTTCTTGCCAAATGTCCCTGGGAAGCAAAATCACCACTAATTAGGAACCACTGAGCTAGATGGAAAAGAAATAGGACTGAGGAAACTGACTTACTTAGCTCAGAATCCAAATGTGATCCACAACTACACCAAGTCACATACCTAACTTCTTTGGGGCATATACATTAGCTTCTTATGCATTAAATTTGGATTAACTATTGATTTCATTTCCAAATGCTTTAGTTGTAGAACCATTTGTTCCAACAAAATCTTAGGCAAAAACACAAACAGATACTAAGGACATAAGCAGCCTGGTTTTTGTTGAAGCTTCAATAGAGAACCATCATCTCCCTACATGCACCCCAGTCTGCCCAATAGCCCAATAGTACAGTAATTCCTGGTGTTTCACTACACCATAAACACAATGAAGGCAACAGTGACATCAAAACCTACAATAATAGCTATAATGTATTAGGAGTTGCAATGGATTAGGTGTAGCAAATCCTGACTTATCTGGAAATTTTTACTAACCACCCTTGTAATTCTGGGCATGTGATTTGACTGCTCTGAACTTGTATTTCATCATTATAATATCTAAGGCCCTTTTCAGCTATACTCTGTTATGAATATACTAGAGGCTCAATGCACAAAATTCATGCAAGGGCCTTGGCCCTCCCCCCACCACCTTGGCTGCCTCAGCCTTAGCCCCTGCCTGCTGTGGCTTTGCCAATGGTCGCCAAACTCATTAATCAACAGAGCCAAATATCAACAGTACAATTATTGAAATTTCTTTTGAGAGCCTAATTTTTTAAACTTAAACTTCTTCTAACGCCACTTCTTTAAAATAGACTTGCCCAGGGCACGGTATTTTGTGAAATAGCCACACTCAAGGGGCCAAAGAGCCACATGTGGCTTGTGAGATGCAGTTTGCCATCCACTGGTCCAGTCTAATTAGCATAATATACTTTTATTATTATAGATAAGTACAACCATGTCACATAATCCACAAGCACAGACTAATGATGTTGATGATTATTAGAGAAACTGGTTATTTATAGTGTCCCCCCAAATTCTACCTCATAGGTCATAGAGAATGAGGAAGTGAATCTAAGCTCTAAGATTCTCTTTGAATAGCAGAATTTTGCTTGAAATTTTTGTTTGACCTTCATTTATGCTTGAAATTCTTTAGTGCTCAGGCTGGCTGGCATTTATTCAAAATATCATGTTAAATGGTGTCATAAATGGAGGTGCAAATGGATATATAAAAATTAAGAATCATGCACCTATAACATGTATAATTTTGTTAGCGTTGCCTAAATAAATTCAACAAAAAAGAAAAAAGGTAAGCAAATAAAAATAAACATTTTATTTAAAAAAAAACAAAGTGAAAAATCTGGAACACTTGCTGCTAAATCTATAAAGTTAAAACAAGACTTTAATAAATGAAATGCAATACATTCTGTTATAGACAAACAAAGGCTCAGAATAAAAGTCTAAACATTGTAATAACAACATGTACATGTGCTGTGGAATCATTTTTTTCCTGCTCTAGTGGTTCCATTAGCCCACTATCAGGATGAGAGGGTCTCACATAGCAAGCAGAGAAAGAACAGACAGAACATTTCTGTCCCCCTCCTTGGAATGACTTTATGGCTTTCCTCATCACTGCACATGAGATGGGTGGGAATCTGTGCCTTTACATTCTGCTTTTGCTCCTTCTTTGTCAAAGAAAATTGAACCTCCTTGCAACCATCTAATACCACAGAGAAATAGCACAAAACCACAGCTACCAAACAATTTTGTTGTAAGCCACAGCTATGTATCTATCAAGATACAATCCTGTGTTTATAAATTCCTGATTTGGTGGAGTCATTCTGTTCTTCAATTTTAAACATAAGTGAGATGTTGTGCTGGTTACAGATAAATTATGATTTTTTTCCCTATGATGATTTTTAATTTGAATGGAAAAATGTTTTTCCAATATCCAGTAACTTGAATCTTAACGATAACATGACAAACACATGAACTACTTTGGTGATTTAAAAAAACAGTTGTGTGTGTGTGTGTGTGTGTGTGTGTGTGTGTGTGTGTGTGTGTGTCTGTTGGTAGGACCTCTGGTTAGTGATGACAACTCAATGTTATCAGAACCTATTCAGTATTGATAACTGGTGAGAAAGTGAAATATTAATTTCATAAAATTGATTTTTTCAGGAATTATTTATCCTTATGCTAAGAACTGCTGAAACATTCATTAATATTACTGCTAATTCTTTACATTTTTATTCATTTTGAATAAATAAAATATGGACATGGTGAAAAGATTTCAAACAATGCAGTTCACGTACAGTGAAAATTAAGTCAACCTCTCAGCTTAATCTCCTAGTCTTTCACTATTACCTGTTTATGTATCTATCTAAAGATAAATTTATTATATGCAGTACAGACATATACATTCATATTTACATATGTATATGTTACACACAAATATTGTTTTAGACATGTTTTATGTCTGTTATTATACACTTGTATCCAGGTGCATGAAATTTGTGCATGGAGGGCGGTTCCCTCAGCCCACCCTGCACCCTCTCCATAGGATATCCCTCTCACAATCTAGGACCACTGGCTCCTAACCACTGACCTGCCTGCCTGCCTGCTTGCCCCAAACCCTCTGCCTGCCTGCCTGATCACCCCTAACCTCTCTGCCTGTCTGCCTAATTGCCCTTCACTGCATCTGCCTCCCTGCCTGATCACCCCTAACTGCCCTCCACTGCTGGCCTGATCTTGCCCCCAACGGGCCACCCCTGCCAGTCTGACCTCATCCTCAACTGCCCTCCCCTGCTGTCCTGATCTCTCCCCCAACTTCCCTTCCCTGCTGGCCTAATCTGGCCCCCAGCTTCCCTCCCCTGTCAGCGTGGTTGTCCCAAATTGCACTCCCCTGCTGCCCTGATCTTGCTCCCCAACTGCCCTCCCCTGCCAGCCTGGTTGCCCCCAACTGCCCTTCTCTGCCAGCCTAATTGCCCCTAACTGCCTCTGCCTGTCTGATCACCCCTAACTGCCCTCCCTTGCTGGCCTGATTTCATCTCCAACTGCCCTCCTCTGCTGACCAATTTGGTTCTGATTGGTCAGTTTCTATGCCAGTCAGCATCTCTGAGCCTATCAACAGGGCCTGATCAGAAAGACAGAGCTAATCAGCATCCCAAGTGGAGGACTAGAGAGAAATGGAGGCACGGCTGCTGGCAAGGCTGTGAGAGAGAGAGGCAAGTGCTGATCAACAGCTGCCACAGAGGCTACAGATCAGACTCTGCTTCTCTCTTCAGGCCTCTCACCGGGCTTGATTCACAGCTCTGTCATCAGTCAGTGCTGGATCACTGAGCCTGTAACTGCAATAGTCAGTGCTGGGTCAGCACAGCAACCCAGTACTGATTGCAGGAATGACTTCCAGTTGGTCAAGCCTTCAGTTGTAGTGGATGTGACGGACCCAGGATTTTTATATATCAGGATGCAGTGTACACATATACATATAAAAGCTTCCTTGTTATAAAAATGGTAACTGCACATTTTCCCCCCTCTACTTAACAATATGTTATGGATAAAAGATGCCTATAAAATCTTTGCCATTCCTCTCATTGAGAGTTGGAGTTTTTTCCTTCTCACTTTGAACCTGGCCCTGCATGTGACATACTTGACTGATAAAATGTGGCAAAAGTGAATGAATAACTTCCAAGGCTGGATTTTAACATGCTTTGCAGTTTCTTCCTTACACATTTGGGACACTCCCTTTTGGAACAAGATGTCACCCTCTAAGAATCCTAAGACATATGGTGTTCTGGACAGTAACCCCACCCAGCACCAACAGCCAAGCACATGAGTGAGTCATTTTGGATGTCCCAGCCCCAGATAAGCCCTCAGATGACTGCAGCACCAGATGACAATACATGGAGCAGAATAGCTGAGCTGAGCTCAACCAACACTTAGAATCATGAGAGGCAAAAAATCACTGTGGTCATTTTAAATCACTAAGATTTGAGGTACTTATTCAATTTTAATGGAATATATAAATCTATTTTATTCTTTTAAATGATATTAAAATAATAACGAATACACACACACACACACACACACACACACACACGCATGCGCACACACGCACACACACACTCACACACACTAGAACCCAGTTCAGAAAATTCGTGCATGGGGGGGGGTGACCCTAAGCCCAGCCTATACCCTCTCCAATTTGGAACCCCTCAAGGGATGTCCGACTGCCCATTTAGGCCTGATCCTACCCTAACAGGCAGTTGGACATCCCTCTCACAATCCAGGACTGCTGGCTCCCTGATTGCCTGCCTTCCTGATTGCCCCTAACCACTTCTGCCTGCCAGCATGATCACCCCTAACCACTTCCCTGCCAGCTTGATTGATGCCTAACCACTCCTGTGCCAGCCTGATTGCCCATAACTCCCCTCCCCTGCAGGCCTAATTGCCCCTAACTGCCCTCCCTTGATGGCCAGATTGCCCCTAACTGCCCTCCCCTGCAGGCCTGGTGCCCCTCAACTGCCCTCCCCTACAGGTCTGGTCCTCCCCAACTGCACTCCCCTGCAGGCCTGGGTCCTGCCTAACTGCCATTCCATGCAGACCTGGTTGCCCCAATTTCCCTCTTCTGCTGGCCTGGGCACCCCTAACTGCCCTTCCCTGCAGGCTTGATCACCCCCAACTGCCCTCCACTGCAGGCCTGTGCCCCCCAACTGCCCTTCCCTAAAGACCTGGTTGTCCCAACTTCCCTCCCCTGCTGGGCATCTTGTGCGAGCCATCTTGTGTCCAAATGGGGGCAGCCATCTTGTGTGTTGGAGTGATGGTCAATTTGCATATTACATTTTTATTAGATAGGATACATACTTAATATGTGCCAGTGCCTGCACACACACACACACACACACACACACACACACACACATACACACACACACACTAATAAAAAAAGATGCAAATTGACTGTATCTTTGCAACGCCCACCAGCTAATCAGGAGTGAGTATTCAAATTAACCTAACAAAGATGGTGGGTTAATTTGCATACACAGGTGCCCTGCAGACAGGGGCTGGCAGTTGCATCATCATCATGGCAACAATGCAAGCGTTTTGCACTGCTCCGGCCCCTCCGGGCCTCTGGGCAGCATGAGAAGGCAGAAAGGTATCTTTGGGCCAGAGCAAAGGCTATGCCAGGAGCCAGGTTAAGAAGGCCCATTTTGAATGAACCTTCTTGCATTGGGTGTCTAGTGCATATATATGTATCCTAAGTGGCCAGATTATTATGATCTCTGAATGCATAATAATCTGGCCACTCAGTATATATCCTATCTTACCTAATAATAAACATGTAAATTGACTGTATCTCCACTACACCATCAGCCAATTAGGAGTGATATGCAAATTAAGCCAACAATGATGGAGATTAATTTGCATACACAGGTGGGGGCAGGATGATTGTGTTTTCACCATGGTGATGATGCAGGTGTTCTGCCCCAACCCTGCTCTCTGAGGGCCTCAGGGCAGCTTGGAAAGTCAGGGCCTGAGCAGTAGGGAGTTGGGCCAGAGTTGAAAGGCAGTGCCAGCATCCAGGAAAGGAAAGCTCATTTTAACGAATCTTTATGTATTGGGCTTCTAGTCCTATCTAATAAAAGAGTAACATGCAAATGTGACTGTACCTTGGCTCCTGATTGGCTATTCTACCAGCCAATCAGGAGCGGGGGGCAGGCCCAAGTGGCACAAGTGCCCTGCCCTGGGGGTGGAGACAAAGCTGTGGCAGCAGTGGTGGTGAGTGCCTGGCCCCCGGGCTTGAAGATGAGGCAGCAGTGAGCACCCGCCCTCGAAGGCAGAGACGAGGCAGCGGCAGCGTGGCACTCCAGCCAGAGCAGAGAAGACTGAAGGCTCCAGCTGGAGTGAAGCCTCCAGCCGGCCAAAGCAAAAACGGAAGCCAACAGCCAGAGGGAAGGCCTGGGTCCCAGGTTCCAGAGGAAAACTGGTCTTGGCAGCCAGGGGAAGGAAAGCCTATTGCATGAATCTTCATGCAATGGGCCTCTAGTATATAATAAAAGGCTAATATGCAAATTGTCCCCTCTACCAGGAGTTTGACCAGCAGGCAGGCCAGCCAACTGCCCATGTCCCCTCCCCTTGGTCAGGCTGGCAGGACCTCACCCATGCATAAATTCATGCACTGGGCCTCTAATTATCCTATCTAATAAAAGAGTAATATGCAAATTGACCATACCTCTGCTATACCACAAGCCACACCCACCAGCCAATCAGAGTGACTATGCAAATTAACCCAACTAAGATGGTGGTTAGTTTGCATATCCAGATGCAAAATACAGCATAGAAAGAAGCCAAGCACTGCAGAAGGGAGCAAAGCTGCGGAGAAGTAAGCAAGCAGGTCTGTGTAGAAGAGAGAGAAGCAGGCGGGGCAGGCGAGAAGGGAGGGAGCAAGGCAGAGGAGACAGGAATAAGGCAGCAGAGGAGGAAGCGAGACAGTGGAGACAGGAGGGAATGAGGCAGCAGAGAAAGAAGGGAGCTTTGCAGGTCACAGGAAGCCCTATTCTTGCAGGAATCTTCCTGCAATGGGTCTCTAGTACACACACACACACACACATACACACTGAGTGGCCATTAGCCAGATTATATGCCCATTTCATTCCTATCCACCCTAAACGTATTTTACAGAGCTATCCCATACCCCTATTACAAATGAGCAACTGACCTATAGATGATTTACATGATTTGCCCAGTACCCCAAGTGGGATTTGAATTCAGGTCTTTGACCTCAGAGACTTTGTTTGATATTGAGCACTACCCTTGATCACTTCAGTGGTTGTTTTATTCAACTAGTCCTTTCTCTATTGGTGGATACTTTAGGCATTTCTAATCTTTTTGCTTGTAAAAAAACAATACAATCTCCTTGTATGTACTTTTACTTGTGTGTGCAAAAAGAAAACATTCTTTTTCATAAGGTGGGAAGATGGCTAGATTGCATTTATTTTGCCATATCTGTAAAAGAAATATGTTAGATACAAAATGTCAGGTGCATCCACTACAGTAAGAATAGAGTTCTAGCCCACCCACCCCTTGGCAATTGGTGCCAGATACTTAATCAGGAAACATGAGGACCTAGAAATCCCAATGAGCATATTTATCTTATTTTAATTTGGCCTCAAGTGAAGCAAGTAATAAACTTACTTTCCTCAGTGTATGCTGTATCATAACATATATTTTATAGGAATTATCAACTATCTGAAAAGGATATTTTAAAAGTAACCTGGTTTATCTTGCACTTAATTGTCTGAGAGAAGGCTTGAAGGTCTGTCCTCCTCTTCTTGAATCCCATGACAACTTTTTGACACTTGAAGAATGTTTTCCTGCACTCCTAGGTTTGGAGTTCTAGACAATTGAGGCTATTAACAGTCTGATCACTGACAGGAGACTCAAAAGTGTCTCTCCTTCCTAAAGCATCTTTTGGCCTGAACAGCACATCCTAACTGGCAAGTACTGGTATATGTGTGTAGAGCTGGTAGGATGTGTACCTCACATCCAATGGCTCAGACACCCACAGTTCAATCACAAAGCTGTAAGAGGCAAGCCCTACTGCCTGTTAGCCACAAACCCACAGGGTAAAGTGTGACAGGAATAAGCATAGGCTGGGGACAGCATCAAACTCACATCTGTTAAGTGCCAAACTTCCCTGGATGGATACTATTGATCAGAGGAAAGAGGAAGAAGGTGGCCTATCAAAATATTGCATTTCAGTAAATGTAAGATGCCGTCGATTGTAAGATATACCATTATTTTATGTACCACCAAGACATAAAAAGACTGTCAACCACACAATACTTTCTGACCACTTATAGTTTTTATTTTATGTTTATTGAATAACCCAATTTTAATTTCATTGATGTGGATATTTTTTTCATATACTACTCTGGATCGTACATTAAAAGCTTTCTGAACCTGACACTTCTGAATCAAATTTCCAATTTGATATCACAGATACACATGTGTGGAAAGGCATGAGTATCTTTGATATCAAGTTGAAACACACAACATCATCAACTGTGCCATGAAGAGTTGATGACACAGCATTTCATAGACATATGCTTCACTGTCGTCTATGATGCTTTCTTCCAATCCACTGATACCCATTCTGCCTGTTTCAATGGTCGTGTTTTTTCTTGATTTTGACCTGGAGGAAGCACAGAAGGTTTCCAGTCCAAGTTTTCATGGGCGCAGAAAATGTTCATTGCCTGGTTGACAACCATAAGGCACCATTGACTAGATGCATTCTGATTTCAGAAATGTTAAAATGTGAACAAAGTCTCTCCTAGAATTGATGAAGTCAGTGAGTCTGGAATACTTATATTTCTATAGGTTTGTGTCAATCTCATGAGAGGTAATTTTGCCTTTTGAAAGTGATAATTAGGTAAAAGTACATGTGTTCTTATATCTTAAGTTGTTTTGTTTTGTTTTGACCTCATTGAAAGCATACTGAAGGGAGCTTGAAAAACATTTATCTTTTGAGAGGAATGAGAAACATAGCTATAAGTTACCCACTAATTAAACCCCCTCTGTGATCTACATCACATAGCATTTTGTTCTAATTTTCTTCTTGTCAACAAATTTTGCTCTCCCTTTTTGCCAGAATTCAGCAGCATTCCCCACACTTCCGAGATGTGGTGAAAGAAGAAACATAATTTAAAATAGCCTGCTTTGTTTTGTATTTTTTTAAAAACAGCATTTTCACGAGGTGTTTTCTAAAAACCCCAAACTTTGAGGTTTCAATATAAAGCCACAGTAACAATGGAAGATTCAGAGGGGAAGGCTCTGAACACAAAGGAAATTTTTTTTCAGCTGAAATTCCATAAACTTTATGGCACCCTTTCACAGTGTGTTTGGCACCCAACTTTAGCCAAGAACAAACTATTTTAAAGTATCAGGAACCAGGCACCCCGTAAATATCAAACTTAGTTTTGAGTTATCATTAAACTTGACAATTATCAGGTTTCCTCTCGTGGATATGCATGCTTCATCATCTGGGGAGAAGAAATCAGAAGCCTGAGATGTGTAAGACACAAGAAAACTAAAGAGTCAAATAGGAATCAAAACTGTGGCCTCTACCTACTAAAAAAGGAGTCTATGTTAGTGGGCTGTCAAATTGAACAGCTGATCTGAACAAATATTAAACATTTAAACTCAGAGCAGATTCTAAAGCACACATGGTTAATCTTCACCTAAGGATGGAAACCTGGGTAAGGAGACAGGAGCAGCTGCTGGGCCTTTGAAGTGTAGTAGAGGCCAGTATATTACAGTCAGAAGCAAGCACTCCTTCCTTCAGGTGCTGATTGGAGTTTATTAGCTGTGATTTTTATGAGATACCAAGAGAAGCTGAAATACTACTGCGTAGCCACAGAAATGTGTAGTGTGAGAGCCAACAGTCATTACCAGTTGTTGAGAAGTTGACAATGAGGCCTTCCTGAAAGATTCCTACAGTATGTGTAGAACAGAAAACACAAGCCATTTCTCTCTTTAAAGCTAAAAAGCTTTGCCTTTATAAGTCATGAATTATTGCCCCAAATATGGCACATTATCCCTACCTAGCAGGTCCATGGCTTCCAAAATACCCTTAGGACCTCTTGGGGAAAGGTATAATAAAGAGGTTAGTTTTCTAGAGGTATATTTTGTTCCCGCTGTGAAAAGAAGGAAGTGGGCCCTGGCCTGTGTTGCCCAGTTGGTTGGAGAATTGTCCCATGCACCAAAACGCTGCTGATTCAATTCCTGATCAGGGCACATGCCCCGGTTGTGGGCTCAATTCCTGGCAGGGGGTATGCAGAAGGCAGCTTATCAATGTTTCATTCTCACTTAGATGTTTCTCTCTTTCCCTCTCCTTTCCTCTCTCACAAAAATCAATAAAAATATTTTTTAAAGAGAAGGAAATAGTAACATGCAAAGAACCTAAAGCAGTCATATTTTTGTGCAAAAATTAAAATTTAAAGTTATCAAGACTGCAATATAAAATTTCCAAAAGCCCCCATTAATAAAAAAGGGGGGATATAGTGTAGTAATATCATGTAAGGAAAAATATCCTGTAAATAAATTATATCTAGAAAATTCTTACTCCACAAAATTTCCATTTGTAATGCTAACAGCAGGACACCCATGAAAAACACACATGGTGTCAAAATAATCCAAAGGAAAATCAATTTGGGCAAAAATAGAAAGAATCCCAAGTCTAATTTACAGAAAAGATCCCTTTATTAACTTTTGGTCAAGAATATCTTTTGTATATTTTCAGAAAACAACTTCAAGACCATAAGGATTCCTGCAACAAAGAGAAACTGACAGGTCTGTTCCAACTGCGAAGACAGTCCAGAGATGGAAGACACTGAAGACTCCTTGCCATTCTAGCAGTCAGCAGCTGTGCGTCGCTGCAGGTGGCCCAGGTCCAAACCAGAGAGGGTGGAACTTGCATTGCCACCATATGTCCACCATCCAGATACTGCTGACATGTACACATAAGGAACTATTTGACATTGAAACTGGGACTCAGAACTGTTGGATGTTGAAACTGAGACTCAAACATTTTTTTATATATTTATTTCCAGTATGCAGATGCAAGATTTTTTTAAAGAAAAGAAACGGGGGAGGGGGATATCAATACAGAGGCAAAGAAAGAAGCATTGAACAGACTGTCAAACTACAGTGGGAAGACAGGGGAGGGTGGGGGCGGGGGCTGTAAGAGATCAACCGAAGGACTTGTATGCATGCATATAAGCATAACCAATGGAGACAAGACCCTGGGGTTGAGTGGGGACAGGTGAGGGCATGTGCTGGGGGGTAAGGGAGGCTGGGGGGAGGTCAATGGGAGAGAAAAAAGGAAACATATGTACTATTATTGGTAATACTTTAAAGAATAAAAAAATTAAAAAGAGAAGGAAGTGGGAGTTTCATGACAAAAAAAAAGTTTGATTTTGTCCCATGCACTGGACTGAATTACTAATAAACCATTCATGGTCTTGGAAGGTTTGGAGCATATGGATTGAAAAGAAAGAGAGAGAGAGAGAGAGAGAGAGAGAGAGAGAGAGAGAGAGAGAGAGAGAGAGAGAGAGAGAGAGAGAGGAAGGGAAAGGGAAAGAGAAAGAGAAAGAGAAAGAGAAAGAGAAAGAGAAAGAGAAAGAGAAAGAGAAAGAGAAAGAGAAAGAGAAAGAAAGAGACCACAACATGCAGGAGGTATTAAACAATTGCTGAAAACATGGCACAGTAACTGGATCCAAATATCATTCAGGCATTCAGCAACAGGGTTTTTCTTTTTCTTGAAAAAGAGATTTATACCTTACAAGCCTCGTAAAAGAAATCTAGACTCTTTCAGATATCAGATAGTATGGAAAGGAAATGTATTTGCAGTGAAGTATGTTGATTAGGTTTCTGCCAAAGGTTTGCCATCTTTTCAAAATTCATTTGACTTAGGTTAATTCTTTTCCTGTCCAAAAATTTCACATAAAACCAAATATCCACATGCATATTACAGACTTGCTCATTTAATAACAAAGTGGTCTTACAATTTTTCCAAATAGTTGAACATCTTAAATAGTGTGATTTGCTCCATAGAGACTAACAGAGCACATGGGTACAATCACAGGGGTATGATCAAACACCATAAGTAGAGGTTTGGGTGGAAGCAATCAAGGGGGCTTCACTGCAGCTTTCCTTGAGTTGCCTAGTTAGTAAATATGCAACTGAAAAACCTGTTGTATAACTCACATGCCCCTTCCTGTCCCATCTCCACCATACCTTCTTCTCTGTCTGTGTCTACATAAAGGAAACCAGGCCAGCAGTCTAACCGGCTGCCAAACAGATAAACCATTTACAAGAATAGTTGATTTTTGGTTTTCAAGGTTGGCCAGACATCTAGGAATCATGCTGGTACTGCTTATCTCTAAATCAGTACTGTCTTATATATATATATATATATATATATATATATATATATATATATATATATATATATATATATAATGTGAGCCACATAAATAATTTAAAATTTTCTGGCAACTACATTTTAAAAGGTGAAAATGAACAGATAAAAATAATCTTAATGACATTTAACCAAGCTCTAGCTGGTTTGGCTCAGTGGATAGAGTGACGGCCTGCAGACTGAAGAGTCCCAGATTCAATTCTGGTTAAGGTCAACATGCCTGGGTTGTGGGCTCAATCCACAGTAGGGGGCGTGCAGGAGGCAGCCAATCAATGATTATTTCTCATCTTTTATGTTTCTATCTCTCTCCCTCTCCCTTCCTCTCTGAAATCAATAAAAATATATTTTAAAAATAACATTTAACCCAATATATCTAAAATATCATTTTAATGTGAAATCAATATTAATAAGTTAGTAATGAGATACTTCAAACTTTTTTTTTTCATACTGAGTTTCAAAATCCAGTGTGTGTTTTTATAGCACCTCTCAATTTGGACTAGGCACATTTCAAGTGCTCAACAGCCACATGTGGGTATGGCTACCACATTTGACAGAACCCCACTAAATGGATTGTTGCTGTAGGGAGCAAGGTAGCCCATATCATTCCTCCAGCATCCAAATTCTATACCCAGGTAAACAGAGGTGCAGAACTTCAGCTAACTCTCTGGTACACGGAACTACCATTTTTGTTTGCTTCAACAGAGGGTATTGGCAACTAGCTCTGTCAAATTAAAAGTATGCTATTCCAAAGTATTTTAGGGGTTTTCATCCTTTCCCTGTATTTACCCCCTCTCAATTGGAAAAATTTGAAAAAGAAATTAGCAGACAGAATGAGTATAATACACCTACACATTTTCAACCTACTTAGGTACCCTCATATGCCTAAAAAATCCCAACTATTTCCATGACAACAGGCATTATAATGACATCTATTTCTTGAAAGAAAGTGCAGCATAGGAAAAATAGTCAATAATATTGTGATAACTTTGTATGCTGACAGATGGGTACTAGATTTATTGTGGAGATTATTTTGTAATATATACATATATAAATATGGAATCACTATGATGTAGACCTGAAACTAATAGGATATTTATGTCAATTACACATCAATGAAAGGAGAGAGAGAAAGAGAGAGAGAGAGAGAGAGAGAGAGAGAGAGAGAGAGAGAGAGAGAGAGAGAGAGAGAGATAAGACCCCAACATGCAGAAAGAATTTATATACTCTGGGTTTATTATCTATGTATCATATTTTTATAAATGCATCAAAATGAGACAGGCATATCACACTTTTGTGAAATAATTCACATAGTTGCTGTCAGTAGAACCAGGAACTTTTTAAAATACCATGCTTTATTAGTCATAACACTGTCATCCCACTAACTGTTCCTCATACATAGTTGGATTTTGATAAATGAATAGCAGATATCTGTCCCAAATCACATGCCATTTCTCACCCTTACATTTTAGTGGTTTTACTGAATTACTTGTGTTTGGTGGAAGGTAACATAAAGTTTCACAGAATTAAAATAGTCCAAAAAGCACCATGCTATAGAGATAGTTTACTACACAAGATTGAGGGGGAAAGAAGATCTGAAACTTAATTCCGTAGTCTGCAAACCAGGCCATGTACCCTGATCCAGGCAGGCTGTTTTGACCAGAGTAAGGTATGTATTTCTCTAATTCACAGGGATGGCATATGTGCCAGGAACAGTCCTGGTCACCCACCCATGAGTATTCTGTTTGGCAAATATTAGGGTGAAGGTACAGAGAACTGAGAAAAATTCAGGTCACTTTCTGCAAAAAAAAAAAAAATGCTTTTGTATAAATAAGGACTTGGCATTGGTTCAAATGAAGGCAAAAACAAGATAAAAATAATAACCCTTTAAAATGGACATCCAGAAAGCATAACTATTCCTCACAGCATCTTGGTAGCCTTTTTCATACAGACTGATTCATCTAGAGCCAATCTTGGACGTTCCGGGGAAGAAGGCCCCATCTCCCATTTCTGACTGTTGCCTCTTCCCAGAATGTCATCTCCTTGAACCTTGTCTGTAAAATTCACTCAGCCACAGCTGGCACATAATAGGGGCTCAGTAAATTTTTTTCAACTAACAAGGCTCTTGCTTCTTTCCGAAGCAGCCTGTGCTTTCACGGACAACTCTAAGCATTTGTATTGTTAAGACTTTAAGGTGTTATAATAGTACAGTGGTTATTTTTTTAAAGAATTTTATCTCTTAAAGATAAATACTGAAACATTTATTTTTTTTGTAAATGAAGTGATATGATTACTTCAAAATAATCCAGGAAGGGACTGGCTTAGGATAGAAATAAAGTAAGATTGGCATGAGTTAGAAACTTGGCAATGGGGCTGTCAAGAGTTAATTCTACTATTCTCTTTACTCTGGCACATACTCAAAAAAAGGAGCCATAAAAGAATTTGTTACTTATTCAGCAACCTCTACTGAGCACTTAATATATATAAGTGCTAGTATTTAGTGGTGAACATGATAGGTAAGTTGTCTGCCCACAGGTAAATATATAGGTAAAGGTGTCAGATGGTAGATAGATAAAGTAATTAGTGATTATGATTAGTGCTAAGACTAAAATACTAGTATGTGGGTATCACGAGATAAAATAAGTGACAAGAGGTGCCTGTTAATTTAGAGTGAATGGTGAAGGAAGGCATCCATCTGGAGGGGACCATGAAGCTGAGCTCCGAAGTATGGGAAGCAGGTAACTATATGAAATGTAAATAAAGGGCCTTCCAACAAAATGGGCCAAAGATGCAAATTCCCCATAGCAAAAAAACAAACAAAAAACAAACAAACAAACAAAAACACAGAGAGAGAAATAGAAATAGACAAATGTGAGTATGGAAAGGAGGTCATGTTTTGATTCTCAGTCAGGGCGCATGCCTCAGTTTGGGGATCAGTCCTCTCAGTAAGAGGCATGCAGGAGGCAGCCAATCAATGATTCTCTCTCATTATTGATGTTCCCTCCCTCCATGAAATCAATAAAAATATTTTTTTTTAAAAAAAGAAATGTATGTAGGGGAGAAGAACCAAGATGACAGTGGAGTAGATGGATGTTACACTCACCTCCTCCCAGGACCAAACTGGAATTACAAGTAAAATAGAGAGCAAGAAACCTGAATAACCAACTAAATACCAACTGAAGATACATTTTATAACCAAAACTTTACAGAAGAAGCCACATCAAGACTGATAGGAAGGGCAGATATGTGAAAAGGGATGGCCCACTCCCATGGGTGGCAGCTGAGATTCTGAGGGGCTATCTCAGCTGCAGAGGTTCACCCTGAGAATTGTGGAGTCTCAGTCCCAGGCAGGGCTCTCCAGCCCAGAGCACCAGAGCCGCAGAGAGATGCCCACATAACATCTGGATGTGAAAATCAGCGGGGATTCTGTCCAGCAGGGAGAGCTGAGCAACTACTAGAGACACAGGTGCTGTCTTAAAGGACCAAAACACAAAATCTCATTCTTGGCCACTCATCCTGGGCTCCAGTGGAAGAGAACAAGGCAGACTAAGGTCATGTGAAGAGAGACTGAGATTTGTGGCTCTGAGGAGAGATTTATGGGGATAGCCATCAGGATCCCTATGCTGAGTCCCTCTCCTACACCACAAACACCATCTTTCTTGGGTGGAGCACTCCCCTCCATATGGTATCAGCCTGGAAGAAAGCAATAGCCCTACCCTCTGGAATCCCTCTCATCCCACCATGCAGAGCTCATGACGTGCTGAGGAGTCAGCTATCCGGGCTGGGGTGTTGAGGTCTGGAAAGATACAGCAGGTGTCTGTGACTGAGTTGTGTGGCTTTGGGATAGGGGCCATTCCTCCCACTTTTCCCTGAACTTGACCAGTGTCTCTCCCTCACAGGAGGCTAGCTCCACTCTCTGGGCTGACTGGTGCAGCTATTGTGGAAAACTGTGGAGATAACTCCAAAAATTAAAAACAGAACTGCCTTAGAAAATCACAATTCCACTTCTGGGAATATATCCAAAAAAGCACTAAATTTGAAAGAATATATGCACCCCATATCCTCATTGCAGCATTATTTACCATAGTCAAGATTTGGAAACAGACCTAGTGCCCATCAATAGATAAATAAGTGGATAAAAGAGCTGTGGTACATTTACACAATGGAATATTACTCAGCCATTACAAAAACTAAGGAAATCTTAGCTTTTGCAACACATAGATGAACTTCAAGAGCATTATGCTAAGTGAAAAAAGCCAGTCAGAGAAAGACAAGTATCATATTATTTCACATATATGTGGAATCTAATGGGCAAAATAAATAAACAAAATATAAACAGACTCATAGATACACAAAGCTGTTAGAGGGGAGGGTGTGGAGTCTGATGAAAAGGGTGAAGAGATTAAGAAAAAAATAAACATTCATAGACACTGATAACAGTATGGTGATTACCAGATGGAAAGGGGGGCACAAAACAGGGTAAAGGGAATAAATGGTGACAGAAGACTTTACTTGGGGTGATGAACATACAATACAATATACGCAGGACATATTATAGAATTGTATACCTGAAGCCTATATAATTTTATTAACCAATGTCACCCCAATAAATTCAATAAAAAAAGAAATGTGAGCATGCCTAGAACTGAGCAAGGTAGGAAAGAATGGCATGAGATTTGATTGGAGTGGCAAATAGGAGCCAGTTCTAATAGGATCTTGTTGCCATGGTCATGAGAGGGGATTTATTCAATTTTTAAGAAAAAATGTCTATATCTAGTTTAAAGTTGTATTCTAGTAATGTGTGGCCATGTGACTTGACTTGGCTGATAGAACCTAAACATAAGGTGTAAAAGTTTTTAAGGGCAAGTGCATACTTTTTCATATACTTTTTTCTCTCTGCTACAGTATGACTTGCAATATTATGCATGGTGACTACACATCCAACCTGAGTCCAATCATGATAAAAACAGAAACTTAATTGACACTTAGTGGATATACAGCATAAATTAAATATATACTTTTGTTACTTTAAGCTGACATTTGAAGAATGTCCTATCCTGATTGATACACTGGATTATCTAAAACTAATCAATATTTTTTCATGAAAGAACTCTGAAGCTTTAACCAACTAAAAACATTGTAAATATCCCAAGTAATTTGACCACAAACACCTTTTTAAAAATCTTTATTGTTGAAAATATTACATATGTCCCCCTTTTTTCCCATTGACTCCTTATAACACACCACCTCTCTATGCCCTAGGCCTCCACCAACTTATTATCTGTGCCCATGGGTTATGCATATATGCATACAAGTTCTTTGTTTGATTTCTTCCCACCCACCCTCCCACCCTCGCCTTCCCTCTGAGATTCTACAGTCTGTTCCATGCTTCTAGGACTCTGGGATCTATTTTGTTCAACAGTTTATTTGGTTCATTAGATTCTACATATGAGTGAGATCATGTGATACTTGTCTTTCTCTAACTGGATTATTTCACTCAGCATAATAGTGTCCAGGTTCCTCCATGCTGTCTCAAGGGGAAAAAATCCTTCTTTTTTATAGCTGCATAGTATTTGATGCTGTAAAGGTACCATAGCTTTTTTATCCACTTATTTACTAACTAGAGGCCTGGTGCACAAAATTCGTGCATGGGAGGGTGGTGTCCCTCAGCCCAGCCTGCACCCTCTCCAATCTGGGACCCCTCAAGAGATGTCTGACTGCCTGTTTAGGTCCAATCCCAGTAGGATCGGGCCTGAATGGGTGGTCGGACATCCTTCTCACAATCCAGGACTGCTAGCTCCAAACTGCTCACCTGCCTGTATCCCTGATTGCCCCTAACTGCTTCTACAGGCTAGCCTGATCACCTGATAACCACTACCCTGCCAACCTAATTGATATCTAACTGCTCCCCTACCTGCCTGTTTGCCCTCAACTTCCCTCCTCTGCTGGCCTGGTCAACCCAACTGCCCTTCCTGCTGGCCTGATGGCTCACAACCACCCTCCCTTGCAGGCGTGGAACCTCCCACTGTCCTCCCATGCTGGCCATCTTGTGGTAGCCATCTTGTGTCCACATGGGGGCAGGATCTTTAACCACATGGGAGCAGCCCTCTTGTGTGTTGGAGTGATGGTCAATCGGCAAATTACTCTTTTATTAGATAGGATAGAGGCCTGGTGCATGGGTGGGGACCAGCTGGTTTGCCCTTAAGGGAGTCCTGGATCAGGGTGGGTGTTCCCTTGGGGTGAGGGGCAGCCTGGGCGAGGGGCCTGTGGTGGTTTGCAGGCCAGCCACGCCCCCCAGTGACCCAAGCAGGAGGCCCTGGTATCTGGGATTAATTTATGTTCTACAATTGAAACTTTGTAGCCTGAAGCGGAGCCAAGCCTTCTGCTCCCTCCGTGGTGACAGCCATTTCTGTTTGAATATTTGTAGCCTAGAGTGGAAGCCTAGACTAGGGCTGCAGAAGTTTGGCTTCCTCCATCGCCCCAGCAACCCTAGCCTCTTCTCTCTCCAGCTCCGTGGCTGCCGCCATTTTTGTTGGGATTATGTATCTTCTATAATTGAAACTTTGTAGCATTGAGTGGAGGCCTACACTCAAGGGTAGGCAGAAAGCTTGTTTCCTCTGTTGCTGGGGAAACTCAAGCCTCTCTCCTGCTCTCAGTGGTGGCAGCCATCTTGGTTGGGGTTTATTTGCATAATTTGCTCCTGATTGGCTGGTGGGCGTGGCTGTGGGTGTGGTTTTATCAGAGGTATGGTCAATTTGCATATTACTCTTTTATTAGATAGGATTGG
Organism: Antrozous pallidus; assembly: GCA_027563665.1. Classification (NCBI taxonomy): domain Eukaryota; kingdom Metazoa; phylum Chordata; class Mammalia; order Chiroptera; family Vespertilionidae; genus Antrozous; species Antrozous pallidus. Next base: position 134,851,593 of record CM050509.1, on the reverse strand, counting down.
CTCTTGGGTTGTTTCCATATCTTAACTATTGTAAATTGTGGTTCTATGAACATAGGGGTGTATACATCCTTTCTGATTGGTATTTCAGATTTCTTATGATATATTCCTAGAAGTGGGATCACTGGGTCAATGGCAGTTCCACATTTCCTTTTTCGAGGAAACTCCATATTGTTTTCCATAATGGCTGCACCAGTCTGCATTCCCACCAGCAGTGAACTAGTGTTACCTTTTCTCCACATCCTCACCAGCACTTGTCATTTGATGGTGGTAACCATTCTAACAGCTGTCAGGTCATACCTCATTGTTGTTTTAATTTGCATCTCCCTAATGATGAGTGAGTGACTGAGCATTTTTTAATGTATCTTTGGCCATCTGTATGTCTACTTTGTAGAAGTGTCTATTTAGGTCCTTTGCTCATTTTTTAATTGGATTGTTTGTCTTCCTTTTGCTGTTTTAGTCCCTTGTATATTTTGGATATTAACACTTTATCAGATGTATCATTAGCAAATATGTTCTTCTATACACTGGGATCCCTGTTCATTTTGGTGATGGTTTCTTTTGCTGTGCAGAAGCTTTTTATTTTGATGTAGTCCCATTTGTTTATTTTCTCCTTAGTTTCCTTTGCCCTAGGAGATGTACCCACAAATATATTGCTATGAGAGATGTGAGATTTTGCTGCCTATGGTTTCATGTCTTACATTTAAGTCTTTTATCCATTTAAAGTTTATTCTTGTGTGTGGTATAAGCTGGTGATATAGTTTCATTTTTTTTGCATGTACCTGTTCAATTTTCCCAGCACCATTTATTGAAGAGACTATCTTGACTCCATTGTGTGCTCTTGCTACCTTTGTCAAATATTAATTGAGTATATGGTTTGGGTCGATTTATGGGTTCTCTGATCTGTCCCATTGATCTACATGCCGGTTCTTGTACCAGTACTAGGCTGTTTTGATTACAGTTGCTTTGTAGTATAATTTGATATTTGGTATTGTGATCCCTCCCATTTTGTTCTTCTTTCTCAAGATTCTGCAGCTATTCTGGATTGTTTTTAGTTTCTTATAAATTTTTGGAGTATTTGTTTTAGATCTGTGAAATATGCTGTTAGTAATTTATTAGGGATTCAATTGAATCTATAGATTGCTTTGGGTAGTATGGGAATTTTAATGTCAATTCCACCAATCCATGAACCTGGTATATTCTTCCACTTGTTTATATCTTCTTCTATCTCTTTTTTCAATGTGCTGTAGTTTTCTGAGTACAAGTCCTTTACCTCCTTGTATAAGTTTATTCCTAGGTATCTTAATTATTTTATTGCTATGGAAAATGAGATTCTTGTTTAGTTTCTTTTTCTGTGAATTCAATGTTGTATAAAATTCCATTGATTTCTGGGTGCTAATTTTGTATCCTGCTATGTTGTTAAATTCATTTGTTAAATCTAATTATTTTTATGAAGTCTGAATTGGTGTCCCTCAGTGCCGGTTCTGCCACCCTCCCTGTTTTATTCAGATCTTCTCCTGGATTCTATAGCAAGCTTCTGCCCAACACCTCCTGTCCTCCTGAAGGATACTTTCAGCAAAGCCCTTGCCATTCAGGACTTTTGGTAGACAATTCAGTAGCTTTTCGCTACCCCTAACCATGGCTTTGTAGTTGCAGTTATAGTTTTCCCAGCTGATAATTCAACCTAAATTATAGGTTGAACTTATAACTCCTGGATACCTGGGATCCCTCTCAGTCTCAGGTCAAGTACAGAACTGATTTGCATGCTTTTTAAATTTTCCACCAAAATATTAAAGCAGAGGAGGCCCCAGTGGCCAGTCCTTCGGCTCCACACTAGTGACTTCCTAAGGGGTTGATATTTATTGGACTTTCGTATAGGGTTACAAGGATTTATTCTACCTAGTATGAAATTATGAAATTTTTATTCAGAAACATTTGTATTATGCACATTTAAATAGGTAAAATTTAAGATATACTCATTTAATTACACATAATAATAGGAAAGAACTTTGAATTTATTTTTACAGGTTTGATTGAAAAATTCACTTAAAGATTTTAAAAAACATACAAAAACCATGAAATTCTGTTTTAGTCTTTCATAAAATTGATCTAAAATGTATTGTATAACCCCATTGAATATATAAACAACAGATGGCTAAAATATTGGCATCATTTCATTTTCCTTTATGATTTATAAATAAAACTTTTCCCCTTAGGAGAAAAATTAAAGAATTTGATATATTAAGAGTGAGTTGACAAGTCATTCAAAACATGCTGACTGAAAAAATGAGTAAAAAATGAAAGCTATAGAAAAAATATACTGTGAGATTTGAAGGAATTCTCAGCTTAAAGTGAAGCTTAAAGAAAGTAGGACAAAATGACATTTTGAGATCTGATAATGAGGGAATTACAGTTAGGAACAAATACAATGTTAAGGTATATTATCTTGGAATTCAGAAGGAAATAAGATGGCTATAATACAGGATTCCTGAAAATCAAGAGTGAAAGGAGAGGCAAATATTTCTTCCTATTTGTTTCCTAAGGAAATGCCCTAGGAAGAGAGAAACAGGCTGACAGGCTATTAATATGTTCAGTAAATATGGGACAGTTAGCCCTTGATTGCTTTATATTGCCAATCGTGCTTAATAGAGCTTTCCAATGTGATCTCAGGGAGGTTATTTTCGGCTGAGTTGGAGAATGCTAATGCTTGTCAGAATACTAAAAGATGAATAAGGATTTGTTGGCCTCTTGGGAGAGATTGTAAGTTGAATTTGATGCTGAAAAACATATTTAAGTCCATTGGGAAAGTCAGACAAGGCAGAGATAATTTTGCAAGAGAAAGGCATCAAGGGATTGTCAGTATTTTAATTCCTCCATAGTATGCAAGTGTCAACAATGTAGCCCTGTCACTTGTCTCATTTGTTAGGATGACTAGGTGGATTGGGAGAGAAATTAGGGATATGGAAATGGCAGGGTTTTTTTTAATAGAAGCTATACTAGTATTCCTTTTATTTTTAGGTTTTTGTATTTGAGTTTCCACTCTGATTTTATTTTATTTTTTAATAAATCTTTATTGTTCAGATTATTACAATTGTTCTCCTTCCCCCCCCCATAGTTACCCTCCACCCGGTTCCCACCCCACCCTCTGCCTTTACCTCCCCCCACTGTCCTCATCCATAGGTATACATTTTTTGTCCAGTCTTTTCTGCACCCCTTTCCCCACCCCCAAAAATTGTCAGTCCACTCCCTTTCTATGCCCCTGATTCTATTCTATTCACCAGTTTATTTTGTTCATCAGATTTTTTTATTCACTTGATTTTTAGATTCACTTGTTGTTCATAATGTGTTTGTTGTTCATAATTTTTATCTTTACCTCTTTCTTCTTCTTCCTCTTCTTAAAGAATACCTTTCAGCATTTCATATAATACTGGCTTGGTATTGATGAACTCCTTTAGCTTTTTCTTATCTGTGAAGCTCTTTATCTGACCTTCAATTCTGAATGATAACTTTACTGGGTAGAGTAATCTTGGTTGTAAGTTCTTGCTATTCATCACTTTGAATATTTCTTGCCACTCCCATCTGGCCTGCTTAGTTTCTGTTGAGAAATCAGCTGACAATCGTATGGGTGCTCCCTTGTAGGTAATTAACTGTTTTTTTTCTTGCTGCTTTTAATATTCTTTCTTTGTCTTTTGCTCTTGGCATTTTAATTATAATGTGTCTTGATGTGGTCCTCTTTGGATTTCTTTTGTTTGGGATTCTGTGTGCTTCCTGGACTTGTAAGTCTATTTCTTTCACCAGGTAGGGGAAGTTTTTGATCATTATTTCTTCAAATAGGTTTTAAGTATTTTGCTCTCTTCTTCTGGAACCCCCATAATTTGGATATTGGTACGCTTGAGGTTGTCCCAAGGCTCCTTACACTATCTTCAAATTTTTGGATTATTTTTTCTTTTTAGATAACATTATATTTCAACTAAAAATTCCTCAGCCTTTTGTTTTTTTTATTAGGAGTTGGCAAACTCTTTCTGTAAAGGGCTAGCTAGTGTGCTAGGCAGAATAATGGCCCACAAAGATGTACAAATCCTAGCCCCAGAAATCTATGGCTATGTTACCCTACATGATCAAAGGGATTTCACAAATGTGATTAAATTACGATTATTGAGAAGAGGAACTTATCCTGGACTATCTGAGTAAGCCCAATATAATAACATATAACATGGGTCCTTAAAATCAGAAAATATTTCTCAGCCATGGTCAAAGGGAGATGTGACTATGAAAGAAAGGCACAGGGAGATGCAGCATTGTTAACTTTGAAGATGGAGAGAAGGGGACCATGAGCTAATAAATACAAGCAGCCCATAGAATCTGTGTTATTTTAAGCTACTATATTGGTGACAATTTGATGAGGCAGCAATAGCCAGATAGTACCTATTTTGGGCTTGGTGGGCCATACAATCTCTGCCACAATCATTCAACTCTGCCATCGAGGCACAAAAGCATCTGTAGAAAACATGTAAATGAATGGGTGTGGCTATATGCCAATGAAACTTTATTTATAAAAACAGGTGTGGGGCTATAGTTTGCTATTTCCTGTTCTATGTGTCTAGGAGACATTAGCAGTCATATTTCTGTGTCCTATGGATCATAGCACAGAAATATTGCTTCCAAAAGGTTGGGTGTGCCTCTATGCAACAGCAGAATAAAAGTTTCATACATGACCTAAACATGAAGTGATCTTTTATAAGGATTCTTATAATAAAATTTAAAAATAATACTTGTATAATTTATACATTTTCCCATTTTTTCATTGTAACACAATCCAAGTTAACTAAGGCTGATGTTATACATCCTTATAAGTCAGTAATTTCAATCCTAGGTGTTTGTGTACCAAGTAACAACATGTGAAGCAAAAGCATGTATCCATAGAAGCTCTGTTTTTCATAGACTCAAATCATAAACAACTCAGAGACCTATTAAGTGTAGAATGGATAAATTGTAGCATATTCATACAATGGAATAATAAATCCCCAAAATAAATTAACTATAGCTACATGCATCAACATGGATCCTCCTCACCAATAAAATTTAACCCAAACAAGTTAAACACAAAAGAATACAGACTATATATTTTATTTATATTAAACACTAGAGGCCCGGTGCATGAAATTCATGCAGTGGGGGGGGGGGGCTGTCCCTCAGCCCAGCCTGAACCCTCTCCAATCTGGGATCCCTCCAGGAATATCTGACTGCCCATTTAGGCCTGATCCCGGTGAAATCAGGTCTAAATGGGCAGTCGGACATCCCTCTCACAATCCAGGACTGCTGGTTCACAACTGCTCACCTGCTTGCCTGCCTGATTGCCCCTAACTGCTTCTGCCTGCCAGCCTGATAACCCCCAACCACTTCCTTGGTAGCCTGATTGATGCCTAACTGCTCCCCTGCCAGCCCAATTGCCCCTAACTGCCCTTCCCTGCTGACCTAGTCAACCCTAACTGTCCCCCTCTGCAGGCCTAGTCACCCCTAATTGCCTTCCCCTGTTGGCCTGGTCACTCTTAACTACACTCCCTTGCCAATCTGTTCATCCCTAACTGCCCTCTCCTACAGGCCTGGTCCCCCCAACTGTTCACCCCTGCTGGCTTAGTCACCCCTAACTTCTCTTCCTTGCCAGCCTGGTTGCCCTTAACTGTCCTCCCCTGAGGCCTTGTCTCTCCCAACTACCCTCCCCTGCCAGCCCAATTGCTCCTAACTGCCCTCCCCTGCCAGTCTAGTCATCCTTAACTGTCCTCCCTTGCAAGCCTAGCTGCCCCCAACTGGCCTTCCCTATAGGCCTGGTCTCCCCAAACTGCCCTCCCCTACTGGCCTGGTTGGCCCCAGCTGCCCTCCTCTTCTGGCCCAGTCACCCCTAACTGCCCTCCCCTGCAGGCCTGATTGACCCCCAACTGCCTTCCCCTGCCAGCCATCTTGTAGTAGCCATGTTTGATCACATAGGGGCAGCCGTCTTGTGTGTTGGAGTGATGGTTAATTTGCATATTACCTCTTTATTATATAGGATATGACCTAGCAATTCCACTTCTGAATATATGCTCAAAAGAATTGAAATCAAGGTCTCAAAGATATATTTGTACCTCCACATTCATAGCATCATTACTCACAGTAGATAAAATAAGAAGCAACCCAAGTGTTTATCAATAGATGAATGGATTACCAAAGTGTAATATATCTATACAAGGAATATTATTTAGCCTTTAAAAGGAAGAAAATTCTGCAGTATGTTACAATACTAATGAACCTTGAAGACATCATGCTAAAATAAATAATCCAGTCACAAAAAGCCAAATACTGTATGATTCCAGTTATATGAGATGCTTACTAGTAGAGTAGTTAGAATCATATAGATAGCAAACAGGATGGTGGTTGCCAGGGACTGGGGAAAAGGAAGAATGCAAAGTTAGTGTTTAATGGGTATAGAGTTTCAATTGTACAAGATGAAAAGAGTTATGGAGATGAGTGGTATAATGGTTGCACAACAATGAAAATGTATTTAAGTCACTGAACTGTACACTTAAAAATGATTAATATGGTAAATTTTAGGTTGTGTGTATAATTTCACCTCAGTAAAAAGTACAGGCTGCATTACTCTAGTCATATAAGGTTCAAAGCCAGACAAAAATAAGATAAAATGTTCAAGTTTGAATATATAGAAAGTCAAAGTATAAAGAACATAAGAAACTAAAAAACCAGGATAGTTACTGTGGGAAGAGAAGGGGTTTACTGAGAGCTGTTATAGTGTTGTAAATGCTCTTTTTGGCCTATGTTGTCGTTCATGTGTATTTGCTTCACAATAATTTATTAAGTTATGCATTCTTATTTTATGCCCTTTTCTATGTGTATGTATGTGTGTGTTATATTTCACAATTAAAAAGATTTAAAAGAAAAAGATTAAGTTGTACTCACCAGAAAACTTAGCCAATGATACTTAAAGTTATATACCATTATAGAAGATGGTCAGAGCAAGATGTGTTACTCAGTTTGAGTACTGAACACTTAAAGTACCAACTCAGGTTTCTAAGTACAGTAAACACTTAAACAACTCAGGGATTAGGGGTGCTGACCCCCCATGCAGTTGAAAATCTGCATATAACTTTTGACTAACCCAAAACCTTACTACAAATAGATACTTTTGACCAGAAACCTTATAGATAATATATATTTTATATTATCCTATATAATAAAAGAGAAACATGCAAATGCAACCGTACCTTCACTACGCTACCAGCCAATGAGGAGCCAGGGCTGAGCGGCATGAGCCATGGGCCAAGGGTGGAGAGGGAAACCAACTATTGTACTTTCACAGTGTCGGAGCCCCAAGCTGTCACTGCTCCACGAGAGTGGCTTTAAGCGCTTCGAGGTCCAAGTGGGCGGTGGCTGTGGTGGCAGCAGCAGCCCCCTTGGGGCTCAGAGGCTGTGGAGGCGGAGTCAAAAGTCCTGGAGTGTGTGGCGGTGGCAGAGGCCTCGGGGCTCAGAGGATTCAGAAGTCCCAGGAATGCCAGGGAGTGAGCGGCAGCGGCCATGGCCATGGCCAAGAGATGCTGGAGAGATCCCGAGCTGCTTCTGCCTTTCAGGAACAGGAGCCACTCCAGTGGGGCTGGGCTGCCAGGAGAACCCCCGAGGGGAGAGGGGAGGGGAGAGGGAGGAGGAATGGAAAGACTGGGCGAGGGAAGGGGAGGAGCATGGCTGTGGGAGGTGGGGAGAGCTGGGGGCAGGGGAAGGAAACTGCTGGAGCAACAACCCTGAGCAACCTTAGTAACTTTCTATTTCAAGGGGGAAAGAGGGAGCTGTAGAAGTATAGGCGCTGCACTTTGGCAGAAGCACAGGAAGAGGCACCTAAGGGGTCCCGGGTCCGGGTCTGTGATGGACCATCCCTGGGCACATCAGGGAAGGCGGGAAAATGGGAGCCGGGGAGTTGGGGAGGCGCTGCATGTGTAGCAGGGCCCTACAAAAGGCAGCCTTCACAGGGAGAGGCAGACACTCAGCCCAAAGGTCCAGAAGGCGAGACACCCTGATGCCCTCCTGTGTCCCCTCTATCTCTGCAGTCAAGGTTGGGACTGGCAGGGTAAGATCTGCATTTTAGAAAGTTCATGTGGGGCAGCCACAGTGCTGAGCACAGGCCATCAACAGGTCAGAGAAAAAGGGGAAGTGTAGTCTGTGCCCTGGTAAAGCCTGACATCCTGGCACACTCCCTGGCATATAGCCTGGCACAGAGGGGCCTCACGGGAGGAGGGACAACAACAGAGGATGCTCGAGCTGTCCTGAGGAGGACTGTGGAGCACGCCGCTCTGCAGGGAAAGATGCTTCCACAGTTTGGCTGTTTCCAACTTCTAACTCAGTCCGCCAGAAACAAATAACAGCCACCCCTTGGCCGGACCCTGAACACCTGGAAGCCCTCCCAGCTGCAGTCTCTGGCTCCCAGGCAGGGGGTCCCTCCCTCAGTCTTGCCTTCCCTCCCTCTCTCTAGGAGCCCCAAAGCCACGCAGGCTTCCTGGCTGTCCAGAAACAGCCCTGGAAGTGCCTCCAGGCACTTCGCCCCCTGCACCACTCCATCCCCAACTGGGTCCCCACTTGGGTCCCCGCTTATGAGTTCAGGATCTATGACAATGTGAATAATTCAGATGTTTACAATAAAAACACATGAATACATGAATTCACTAATGTTAATGTTAAAATTCATGGAAAACATAGTCCTTTGAATCTTTGGTGGTTAGAAATTAAAAACCTCAAATTATGTGCAATAAACAGTAAATAAAGTTACACTGAATGGCAAAAAAAAAAATACATTAGGGGCCAGGAAATGTTCAAAGACCTGGGAACCATTCCCAGATCAGGAAGAGAAGTCACAGGGTATATATTATTGCTACAAATACTGTATTTCCTACTACTTACAACATATACAATATAATGTATTAGATGCCTTCCTATCTCATGAAGTATGTATTCTCATAGGTAATATTGGTAGATATGTTGTAGTTATGGCAGTATGTCATATCCTATCTATATTAATAAAAGGGTAACATGCTAATTAGATCATGAGACATTCCAGATGTCCTTCTGGACAAAGCCATGGTGGTGGGGCCAAGGTAGAGACAGTTATGGGTGATCAGGCCAGGAGGGGAGGGCAGTTGGGAGTGATCAGGTTGACAGGGGGCGTGCAGTTGGGGGCAAGCAGGCCAGCAGGCAGAGTGGTTATGGGAGATCAAGCAGGCAGGCAGGTGATCAGTTAGAAGCCAGTAGTTCTGGATTGCGAGGGGGTTGTCCAACTGCTAGTTTAGGCACGATCCCACAGGGGTCCCAGATTAGAGAGGATACAGGCCAGGCTAAGGGACACACACCCCTCGAATTTTGTGCACCGAGCCACTAGTATATTTATATTTACTTTGCAAATTGAGATCTTGCCATTCTTTCTATACTTCTCACTTCAACACACAAGTTCAAGAGTTCAAAAGCGCAGTTAGTTTAAGAACAAGGGAAGAAACTTAGATAAAAATAGGTTTAGGGGCATGTGAATGTAGCATTCCCCTTCATTTGTTTTTACTTTTTCTGTTAACCCTCACCTAAGGATATTTTCTCATTAATTTTTAGAGACTGGAGGGGGTGAGACAGAGAGAGGAACATTGATAGGAATTGAACATGGGACCCTTCACTCCACAGGCTGACACTGTATCCACTGAGCTAAACCAGCTATGGCCCCCTTCTTTTGCTTTTAAATGGTTACTATTACTTTTCAATATTGGATCCATTAACAGTAATTCCATTACTATGAAATCCGTTACTCACTAGCCCTAATTCACTGAAGAGTATATCTTTAAAATTAAGAAAAGAGCTATTATCTTTAAAACAGATGAATCACATAACCTCTAAGTGAACAATAAAGCATATTGCTAATTACATTAATGTGCTCGTCCAATTCTATTTTGGTGGTTTTTTCGTAAAATTTAAGTATTGGGCTTACTAATTTAAATTATAAAGATTTTTCTGTTGTTGATGGTTTGGGGTCTTGTTTTCTAAAGAATTAGGTCATCAGGGAGAGCTGTCTACTCAGATTGGATACTTCCTATAACTTTCCACTAGAAATATTCATGCTGTAGAATAGGTTTTCCCCTCTCAAAATTACAAACCCTACTTCTGGCAGAAAATTTTTGTTGCTGTAAATTTAATCACAGACCAAGACAAAATGATCAGAACACATAATCTAAATTGTACTGATTTTGTGGTCAGTGGATTTAAAATATGCTGAAGACCTCCTATTGTCAAAAGCAGGTTGATTTCTCATTATACTTCATTTAACTTATTTCAATGACAAGCACCTCAGATAGACTCTGGCGGTGGTAAGTCCCAGGCATCTGTCACAAGAGAATTGTAGTCTAGTCTTTATTCTATAGGTGTTTTCTCAAGTTGCTCTAATTCACCTAATGCCATTTCTAGACCCCTCCCACTTCCCTTATCCCTAAATTCCTTATCTTGTAAAACCAATTCACTAAATCCCCCTATAAAATATTTTTAGTTACTTAGGAGATAATTCCCATAATGGGCTGAATTGTGTCCTCCTAAAATTCATATGCTGAATTTATAAGCTATTTGCAATAGCGCCATTCCCCAGCAGCTCAGAATGACTCTTTATTTGGAAATAAGACATTTAAAGGGGTATTCAATTAAAATGAGGCCATGAGAGTGAGTTCTAATCCAATAGGATTTTTGTCCTTATAAGAAGAGGACATTAGAATACACAGTGACACCAGGAATGAACACATAGAGAGACTAAATGATGTGATGATATAACAAGAAGGTGGCTGTGGGAACCCCTTTTCACATCCCACATGGTCCATGGTTCCAGTTCATGGTTTGGGTTCTGGAGAAGGCCACACCCAAGTGAAAAGAGACTAGAAAAGTATTAATTTAGGAAATGGCCAGGCAGTAGCCCAACTCTAGTGAGAGTACTTTGCCTTACTTTGGCCTTGCCATTTTTTTAATTTAGGTTTGGGATACACCCATTGCCCTTAGGCAGGAAATAAGCAGATTGTCTTATCAATAAGGGTTTATATGATTAGTTGGTGGGGAAATTGCTTCAGCTACCCTTGTCTCAATTATATAGGGAGTGGTTGGCTCTGACCTTTCAGAGCTTCAAGGTTGACTAGCCTTTCCAGTTCCTTGTCCACACATTTTCTATTAGTGAGTCAATGATCGGTTTCTGCCAGGTGGCCATCTGTAAGCCTCAGAATAAACCAACCTGCTGACACCTTGATCTTGTTTTTCTAGCCTACAGAACTGAGAGAAAATAAATTTCTGTTGTTTAAGCCACCCAGTCTGCAGTATTTTATTATGGCAGCCCAAGCAAACTAATATAATTCCTTCTTGTATTCTCTACACAAAAGCTCTCCACCCTGCTTCCAGTTCCAGCAGATTGCTTTAATGCTTGGACTCCTTCACTTCTCCATGCCCCTATGCCCTTTGCCATTTATGTGACTTTGTGGATCCACTAAAGTATATGTTCCCTCCCCACTTATGTTGGTCTTGGCCATTAAATCTGTTTTGCCAATAGAATGCAGGCAAAAGGGATGGTGTGACAGTACTGAGCCTAAGCCTTAAAGTATAATATATGCTTATGCTTTCCCCTTTTGTAATCCTGTCAACAAAAATTGAAAAAACATTTCTCTGGTAGTCCACTGGTCTAAGGAGGATGAGAGACACAGTGACCAGTACTGAAGTCAAACTGTATCAAGGGAAAAGCCTGTGTTGATATGCACTCTGAAATAGAATTGTCAAACTGAGCCTAAGCTAGATCAGACAATCCTCACTCAATTTATACATCTGTGAGAATGAGCATAAACAACATTGTTATAAGCACCTAAGTGTTGGAAGAGTGAGTTATATAGCACAAGAGAACATACAAGAAGATATTATTGAAGCAATAGGTAATTGATACATACTCCAAAGTCTTAATAGGAATACACAAACCCAAGATGTAATAATTATACATACACAAAACAATAGGAATATTATTTATATGTCATAAACCCCCTTCACCTAGCAAACAGCATTTTCCATTTATAATACTATTTGATTTTTATATTGTATAAGGTTGTATTTCTGAAAATTATTTTTCATATATATGCAGAAGCACTAATAGGATTAGTTTTGTTTTGGGTTAGTCCCAGATGGGGGTGAAGACTTTATGGATTCAAAAGATCTAACAAAAACAAGTGAACAGAGGAAGTAGGTCAGAAATTGATATTCTAACCTAACTTTAAAGACAAGTGAAGGAAAGAATCTAAACTACCACGTGGCTGCACTTAATCTGGAAGGTACTGCACTTGGCAGTTTTCATTGGAGCAGCAACTTAGAGGCACACTCCTGCCTCTGACAAAGGCCGACTCCTGTGCCCAAGGTCAGGAGCATTTATCTCTATTTCCTATTCTCTCACTGGTCTGTCTGAGTGGCTTTGAAACAGCTACTTCTCTCTGGGGACTTGGATCCCTCATACCAGGAGAAGTCTTCGTCCCCCTGATGTCATGTCTAGTCTTTCTGACTTGACTTGTAAATAAGTCCTTGACATACATCCCCTACAGAACCGACCTCAGTTCTCCCTGCAGGAGGCCCTCAGTAAATAATGGTTAAATTCACAATGATCTTCCCTCACATTTGTGGTCTCTTGCTCCTAAGGAGTTTCAATATACCTTATCTGGTTAATGTCATATAACCCCTCAAATGTACCTTCATTTCTGTGGGGAGGGAGGATGTGGACAGAGAGGGTTTGGGGTGGAAGCTATGTGACTGTCACCTGAGGTTATCTGGGCTGTCCAATCAATGGAGAGCCCTGCACAAGCCAAGTGAGAAGCCAGGTTGCATGAGACAGAGTAGAATCCATATAGGTCACCAAGAAAGGACTAGAAACAAAAACTATAGCCTGGAAAATATTTGGAGTCAAGGACATGAAATAATAAAGCAGAGGATTTTGGTTAAGTGGAAAACAGACCCAGATTTGGTTTGGAAGAGCTGAATTATTTTGGAGATGGGATAACAATGCCACCTATGGCATGAGTGCAGTTGAAATACAGGCACATCAAGGACCAAAGACAGGCTAACTCAGAGACAACCCCGAACTACCTAGGCTTCTGACAGGAGAAATGATGCTGAAAGGAGGAGGCCGGGCAGGAGAACTGGACACACACACACACACACACACACACACACACACACACACACACACACACCTTTATACATGTCAAGTCCTGTTCTCTTTCCAGGCGTGAGGGTTACTTTTCTTCTTACTTAAAAATTCATTCACAGCCCTAACTAGTTTGTCTCAGTGGATAGAGCATCGGCCTGCAGACCGAAGGGTCCCAGATTTGATTCCAGTCAAGGGCCTGTACTTTGGTTGCGGGCACATCCCCAGTGAGAGGTGTACAGGAGGCAGCTGAACAATGTTTCTCTCTCATCGGTGTTTCTAACTCTCTATTCCTCTCCCTTCCTCTCTAAAATAAATCAATAAAATATATTTCAAAAAGATTCATTAAAAAAGAAGCAGACTGATCTCCCAGTAACAAAGCAAAAATTGGAAAAGTTGCCCTGGAGTAATGCCCTGGAGTGACAATCAGAATATTATGCAAAACAATCATTAAGAAAAGCTAATGAGACAGTCAAAGGCAGGAGTGTTCATGTAAAGGGGACAGCAAGCAGTGGCCCTAAATATCCCCAATCACTGAAACTACAGCCCCTTGTGCCAGGCACTGTGATGAAGGCAAGAGTCCATCTCTACAGTTGTCTCTTAGACGAGCTGCTGAGGACTTTCTCAGCCATCAAGCCCATCAGCTGCTGGAAATGATTAACTCTCCCATAGATACACCCTATCTGATCTAGCTAGCACACAGTGTATAAACAAAGGAGAATGTGGTTGTTAATTTCACAAATGGTCCCTGGAACAAAATGGTAACTGACAAGATTTCTGTTGGTATAACTCCAAGAGGTGAAAAGAGTTGCATGGTCATTCATTTATTTTAATAATTTTTTTTGTTTTTCTTTAAAATAGTGTTAGAGGTTAGAGTGGCCATTATCAACAAGACAAGCATTGGAGAGACTGTGGAAAAAAGGGAACCTTCATTCGCTGCTGGTGGGAATTTAAACTGGTACAACCACTATGGAAAGCAGTCTGCCAGTTCCTCAAAAAGTTAAGAATAGAGCAATCCCCCTCCTGAGTATATACCTGAAAAATTTAAAATCATGTTTTTATAAAGATATGTGTGCCCATGGTGTAGCATTATTTATGTTGGCCAAGACATGGAAACAACCAAAGTGTGCTGCAATAGAGGACTGGGTAAAGATGATGTGGTACATATACACAGTGGAATACTACTCGGCCATAAGAGAGGATGAAATAGTACCATTTGCAACAACATGGTTAGCCCTTGAGAACATTATGCTAAGTGAAATAAGTCAGTCAGAAAAAGCTAAGAACTATATGATTTCATTCAGATGTGGGATATAAAATTGAAACTTGTGAACACAAACCACAGTGTGGTGATTGCCAGAGGGAAGGGGGTGGAAGGAAGAGAGGGTCCTAATATACAGGTATTGTAACACAGAAACTGACACCTGAAACCTATATCTTCATGTCAACCAAGTCACCCCAATACACTTAATAAATAAAATTTGAAAAATAAAATAGTGTCATATTTGCAGATAGTACAGTGAATTCCTTTTTACCTCACATGCAGTTTCCCCCATTGTAAACCTTTTATATTACTACTAGAGGCCCAGTGGCGACATTTGTGCATGGGAGGCTGTGTCCCTCAGCCCAGCCTGCACCCTCTCCAATTTGGGACCCCTCAAGGGATGCCTGACTGCCCATTTAGGCCTGATTCCAGTAGGATCTGGCCTAAACGGGCAATGGGGCTTCCCTCTCACAATCCAGGACTGCTGGCTGCCAACTACTCACCTGCCTGCCTTCCTGATTTCCCCTAACAGCTTCTGCCTGCCACCCTGATCACCCCCTAACCACTCCCCTCCCAGCCTGATTGCCCCTAACTGAACCTCCCCTGAATGCCTGGTTTTCCCTAACTACCCTCCCCTGCAGGCCTGCCCCTTCCCAACTGTCATTCCCTGCAGGCCCATTCACCCCCAACTTCTTTCCTCTGCTGGGCTGGTCACCCCCAACTGCCTTCCCTTGCAGGCCTGGTCCCTCCCAACTGCCCTCCCCTGCCAGCCTGATCGCTCACAACTGCCCTCCCTTGTAGGCCTGTTCCCTTTCAACTTCCCTCTCCTGCTGACCATCTTGTGGTGGCCATCCTGTGCTCACATGAGGCAGCCATCTTGTGTGTTGGAATGATGGTCAATTTGCATATCACTCTTTTATTAGATAGGATAGAGGCCTAGTGCATGGGTGAGGGCCAGGTGGTTTGCACTGAAGGGTGTCACAGATCAGGTTGGGGGTTCCCTTGGAGGGTGGGGCGGCCTGTGCAAGGGGTCTGTGATGGTTTGCAAGCCAGTCCTACCATCTGGTGACCCAAGCAGAGGCCCTGGTATCTGGGATTTATTTATCTTCTATAATTGAAACTTTGTAGCCTTCAGCAGAGGCCTGGGATGGCCAGGGTGTGCAGGAAGCTTGGCTTCCCCCATTGCCGGGGAAACCCAAGCTTCCTACTCACTCTGAGGCTACAGCCATCTTGGTTGAATTAATTTGCATACCTACTCCTGATTGTCTGGTGGGCATGGCTTGTAGGTGTAGTGTAAGTACAAGAAATTTGCATATTACTCTTTTATTAGATAGGATGGTACATTTGTCAAAACTAACTAACCAATATTGATATACTGTTATTAGTTAAAGACCATACTTTACTTAAATTTTACCTAATGTCCTTTGGGTAAAATCACATTTAGTCACCATGTCTCCATAGTGTCCTCTGGACTGTAACAGTTTCTCAGACCTTCCTTGTTTTTTGATAACTTTGACAGAAGTTAGGATTTGGGATTATTGGTCAGGTATTTTATACAATGTCCCTCAATTTGGTTTTATCTAATATCTTCTTCTCATAATTAAGAATGATGGGTTTGGAGCAAGAAGACAATAGATTAAATGTGCTGTTCTTATGACACAATACCAAAAGTAGGCTGCTATCAATGTAAAATTTTACTTTTTAAAAATTATTATTTATCTTTTTGTTTTTCAACATCATTTTTAATTTTTTTCATTATTGATTAAGGTATTTCATATTAAAGTATTTCTCCCCCTTACTCTTTAGTGTCTATGTCCATTGGTTATGCTTATATGTATGCATACAAGTCCTTTCGTTGATCTCTCCCCCTTCCCCCAACCCTCCCCTGCTTTCCTTCTGAGGTTTGATTTTTAGAGAGAGGAAGGGAGAGGGAGAAACATCAATGTAATAGTGAAACATGGATTAGCTGCCTCCTGTATGCCCCCTAACAGGGATAGAGGCCACCACCTGAGCATGTTCCCTGACCAGGAATCAAACCCAACCAACTTTCATTGCACAGGACGATGCCCAATCAACTGAGCCACACTGACTGGCCAGGGCCCTTTATATCTTCTCTTAATCACTACACTTCAAAGATAACTAAGGTGCCTCTTTTTAACACATAGATTAGTTTTACCTATTTTATGTGAATAGAATCAGTATGTATCCTTCGTGACCAGCTTTTTTCACTTAACATTATACTTAATGAGATTTATCCATGTTTTCCATACAGCAATAGCTATTCATTTTCATGGCTATAGTTCAAAATCTCTCTGAAGAATAAGTCTTGTCAAATGTATCTTCAAGAACTAAATTGGAGATGCCCAGCTGGAATGTTTTATCACGTTCCATTTTCACTTGACTTTTCATGATTCAGTGAGGACAGTTTCTGCCTCTTCTCTTGGAACACTATTTCACAAGTCCTGACATGCAGAAAATGTTCCTTAGAATGAATTTTCCTTCCCAAGAATCCTTTTTTATGTTATCTAATTACTCTCCCTGGGACCATTATATTCTTCCAATGACAGAGAACTATTACTGTTCCCTCTTAGTCATTCTTTGGCTGTATTGCCTTTCGTCTTGCTATTATAGAACAACTTCTAAATGTTTTCCTATCTTCTAACATCATTATGAAATTCAAGGTCCAAACCCATCAGCAACATTCCCAGGATCATAGCTCAGCCAATTGACACACAATGGTGTGTACAAAAACTTCACTAAGAAAAGAGTTTGTTCTTTTCTAAGGTCTCTTCTCTGGTGTCCCTAGATTAGAACAACATTGTCTTGTCTAAGAACATAAGGCTGTCTTTGGGAACAGGATGATAAGAGGGGGAAAAACAACTAATCCTTTGTGAGTATCTTGGTACTTGAAATCACTTGAATCTACTCTTCAGGTTTTTAGCAATCCTTACGTTTTCTGATAACCCTTCATATGGGCTATAGAACAACTGTGTTATGGATTACTTTTTTTTACATTAAAGATGCAATGTCTCCCAGGAAGTTTTCTAAAGGAATTTTTTTCTGAACTTTTTTTAGCCACTTCATCTTCAGTCAGATTATTTCTGATAACAACTTTCAGTTTGGGGTCAGGACACAGTTCTTTATACTAACATCTAACAACGACTACCTTAACTAAGGATCTACCCTGTGCAGAGCACTTTATCAACCTTACCTATAATCTACAAACTTTTTAAAAACTTGCAATATAGATATTATTATTTTTATTTATTGACAGGGAAACCGAGGTCCTGAGAGGCCAACTATCCTGAATAAAGCAATAATTAGCAAATGGCAGAGCTTGAGTTCACAGTTAAGTGTTTGGCTCTGAAATTCATTCTTGTTTCACTATTCCATCATGTCCTTCTTCCTTCAGGCTCAGCCATCTACCAGTTCTCCATCTGCTCCCCACATTGCTAACACCCATGTGTGTAAGCACGCACAGGCACACACATACACACTATGC
The DNA here is from genome assembly GCA_027563665.1 of Antrozous pallidus. Classification (NCBI taxonomy): domain Eukaryota; kingdom Metazoa; phylum Chordata; class Mammalia; order Chiroptera; family Vespertilionidae; genus Antrozous; species Antrozous pallidus. The sequence goes on along the minus strand of CM050509.1, from coordinate 134,833,614 downwards.
CTCATTCTTTTCTGATGTAGTTACTTCCCTCCTACACTTGCCACATCCTAGGGCCAAAACTATCTAAGAGCATTCTTGGTGTCCCAGTGCATTGTGGCCTACTAAATAAGAACCAATACTCATAAATCAAACCAGTTGTGTATGAATCCTGGTTCCTCCACTTATTAGCTGTGAAATCTTAAGCGAGTAACTTTATTTCTCAGATCTTCAGTTTCCTCATTTTTAAAATGGGAATAATAGTACTTTGTCATAGGGCTATTGTAAGGACTAAATTAGATTATGCATGTAAAGTTCTTAGTGCTCTACATATAGTAAATGCTTGATAACATCAAGTTATTAATCTAATTACTTATTCATAGTATACTATACAATCAGGGAATAATGATCAGTTAGTGGTTCAAGAGCACTGATTCCCAAACCTGGATCTTGGTCTGAGCTACCTGCTGGTTTTTCAACAAAGATTTTTTCTTGGCCTGACCTCTAGAAGTTCTTCTTCAATAAATCAGGGTAGAGCCCCAGAATCTGTATTTCTAAAAGCTTCTCCTGGTAACTCAGATGTTCGGCCAGACTTGGAACTCTCTGACCTCTAGCAAAAGTCTTCAAAGGCTAGAGTTTCAGAAGTTGCAATTGGATAATCTTACTGGGATGTCTGGCATCACTTAATCTCTCCTCTCAGGCTCTGTCCTCTCGTGCCAAATAACACACTACCCTCACTCACAAACACACTGGAAACACATACCCTACACTCACACCACAGCTTGGGCTGAGCCATGCCCAGGATTGGATTCATAAAGGGAAGATTACTTTCTTATTGATGTCCATTAGAGTGTGGCCCCAGGAAAGCCCTGTGTGGTTGTTATGGAGTTGGAGGCAGCTGGCCAGAAGGTTAATTATGACCAGCAGCTATTATGTTATTTCTGAACCTCCTTTATGGCCAAAGGCATGCCTATCATGCCTGTTCCTCCATCTGTAAGACAGGTCTCAAAACTGGCACCGCCTTTATATTCAACAGGCTGGAAATTGGAGAAAGTGTTGAAATCATGGAATTCTAGGGAATTGTCATTTCCACGAATGTTCAAATACGTTTGTCCTTTCCCCACAAGAAGAATCTCCTTTCCTGGTGTCTTGGTGAGAGTCAATCTCCATCTATACACAGGTGATTCTGAACTGTAGTTCCATGAACTGTAGTTCCAAAAACCGGGGACAAGTCTGCGAGTTCTGAAATGATATAGTGAGAAGACGGATCTAGCGCCTCTATATTTTCAAGGACCCCCAAACGCTCACTTATTTGAGACTTTGGTCTCAAGGTAGTACTTGGAAATGGAAAAATTAACTTTCATTCAAAAATGGCACAATTCATTTCAATCAATCTGAGGAGCAACCAAGACTGGAAGGATAGCTGTTGGATCCCAGCTGGTCCAGAGCCCTAGGTTCTTTGATTCAGACTACAACTTGGATTTGTTTTCTTATGAAGAGGCTGTAGCAACTGCTTTTATCATCTACTGTAAGTACAAAAAACAGCAGGAAATCAGGCAGTGCAGGCAAAATGAAGCTCTGTGACAAATGATTTAGTTTCTTTCCACTAACAATCATGATTTGACCTGAATTTCCTCAATTAGGGGGTGGGGAAGGTGCCCTTGGTTCATTTGTTCTACATGCAAGACAGAGAGATAGAAACTAAGTGAGACAGAGAAATAGAGACAAGAAAGAGAGATGAAACAGAAAAGATGATAGGGTGTTAATTCAGCGTGGTATACGTAACTGTTTTTGACTAAGTAGATGGGGTACCGTGCAATTTCACTTTTTCCACCCCCATTCCTCACTCCATTAATTGAGAAAGATCACAAACACTGTATTTATGAGAGATCATTATGCCAATGTGTCCATTTGATGAATGGTGTCACTAATTCACGAAGACTTGAAACAATTGGATTCTGACTCCAAAGAAATACACAGCTTTTAAGAAAAAAAATCAAATAATTGGCAGTCCTCCTGCCTTGAATTCTCTTTTCCATGTTTCAATGGAAATATAAATATATATCATTGATATTTCCCTGTTCACAGAAATATTTCTGACAAGTAATAAACCTTGTGAAATCAAGTTGGAGAGACTTCTCGATTTTACTTTTAGTCTTGAAATATTAAATATAATTTTCCTAGGCTACCCACAGGATATAGATGAACTGCATAAGTTACAACTTACACAAATTAAACACAGACTGTGGAGGAAGATAATTATGCACCCCCATCTGGTTCACTGAGGCACTGAGGCACTTGGTAGTGCAATAGTATGCTACATGGTTGGCTCTCCCCTAGCCCCAGGAAATTTATTTTTAACTTTTTATTTTGAAATAAGTTTAGGCTTACAGAAAAGTTGCAAAATTGTACAGAGAATTCATGTATACCCTCAATCTAGCTTTCCCTAATGGTAGCAACTTCTATAATTGTAGTAGAATCATCAAAAATAGAAAATTAACAGAGCACAGTACTATTATATAAATACAGACCTTATTCATTGTTTACTAGTGTTTCTACTGATATCCTTTTCCAGAATCTACTGCTCCATTGACATTTTTTATCTGTGACATCTCTCCAGTATGTCCTTGCCTTTTTTGACCTTGACACTTTGAAAAATTACTAGTCAATTATCTTGCAGAATGTCCCTTAATTTGGATTTGTCTGATATTTTCTCATAATTCAATTGAAGATATGCATTCTGGCAAGAATATCATAAAAGCCCAATCAAGATGGCTGCAGCCACTGAGAGCAGGAGGGAGGCTTGGGTTTCCCCAGCAATGGAGGAAGCAAAGCTTCCACCTGCCCTTGCTGGCCTAGGTCTCTACTCAATGCTACAAAGTTTCAATTATAGAAGATACATAATCCCATAGAAATGGCAGCAGCCACGGAGCTAGAGAGAACAGAAGCTAGGGTTTCCAGGGCAATGGAGGAAGCCATGCTTCTGCAGCCCTAATGCTTAGGCCTCCACTCCAGGCTACAATGTTTCAATTACAGAAGGCAAATGTCTCAATAGAAATGGCTGTCAGCATGGAGCGAGCAGAAGGCTTGGCTCCACTACAGGCTACAACATTTCAATTGTAGAACATAAATTAATTCCAGATCCCAAGGCCTCCGCTTGGGTCACTGGGGGGAGGGGGCGCAGGGCTGGCCTTCAAACCACCACAGGCCCCTCACTCAGGCTGCCCCATGCCCCAAGGGAACCCCCACCCTGATCCGGGACACCCTTCAGGGCAAACCAGCTGAACCCCACCCATGCACCAGGCCTCTATCCTATCTAATAAAAGAGTAATTTGCTGATTGACCATCACTCCAATACACAAGAGGGCTGCCCCCATGTGGTAAAGATCCTGCCCCCATGTGGACACAAGATGGCCACCACAAGATGGCCAGTAGGGGAGAACAGTTGGGAGGGACCAGGCCTGCAAAGGAGGGCAGTTGTGGGCAATCAAGGCCAGCAGGGGAGGGCAGTTGGGAGGGACCAGGCCTACAAGGGAGGGCAATTGGGGGCAATTAAGCCTGCAGGGGAGGGCAGTTAGGAGTGACAAGGCTGCCCTCCCCTGCTGGCCATCTTGTGGTAGCCAACTTTGACCACATGGGGGCAGCCACCTTGTGTGTTGGAATGATGGTTAATCTGCATATTACTCTTTTATTAGATAGGATAGAGGCCTGATGCATGGGTAGGGGCCAGCTTGTTTATCCTGAAGGGTGTCCTGGATCAGGGTAGGGGTTCCCTTGGGGCATGGGGCAGCCTGGGTGAGTGGCCCGTGGTGGTTTGTAGGCCTGCCACGCCCCCCCCCCCCCGCCCCAGTGACCCAAGCAGAGGCCCTGGTATCTGGAATTAATTTATGTTCTACAATTGAAACTTTGTAGCCTGGAGTGGAGTCAAGGCTCCTGCTCGCTCCATTACTGCAGCCATTTCTACTGGGATATTTAACTTCTATAATTGAAACTTTGTAGCCTTAAGCAGAGGCCAAGGCAGGCCAGGGCTGCAGAAAGCCTGGCTTCCTCCATCACCAGGGACAAACCTACCCTCTGTTCTCTCCAGCTCCATGGCTTCCACCATTTCTGTTGGAATATATCTTCTATAATTGAAACTTTGTAGCACTTAGTGGGGGCCTAGGCCGACAAGGGCAGGCAGAAAGCTTGGCTTCCTCCATTGCCGGGGAAACCCAAGCCTCCCTCCTGCTCTCTGTGCCCGCAGCCATCTTGGTTTGGGGTTAATTTGCATATTGCTCCTAATTGGCTGGAGGGCGTGGCTTGTCAGTGTAGCAGAGGCACAGCCAATTTGCATATTACTCTTGTATTAAATAGGACTAGTGCTCTGGTGCACAGATTCATGCACATTGAAAGGAAATTAATTAGAAGGTGGCCATGGGATAGGACTGGGAGAGGCAAGCAGGACATGCCCTCTAGCCAGCAGCACCTGGGGTGGTGCAGTGGCTTGAAGGCTTCTATGGACTGAACAGGGTCTCTCTGGCAAGTAGAGTTCCTCAGACTGGCCTGCAGGGTTTGGGCTGAAACCAGTTCTCTAACATCCCCCAAGGGGTCTTGGATTGCAAGAAGGTAGTTCTCTGGGTGATGCACCTCAAAATCAGGCTCCCTCCTTTCTGGTTCCGGGGTGCATCACCCAAAAACCACAGCTGCCAAAACACCACAACTTGGTAGCTCCTGCACTGAGAGCATCTGCCCACTGGTGGTCAGTGTGCATCATACCTACCAGCCAGTTGGATGGTTGGATGATCACTTAGCCTTTTATATACATATAAATTGGTTTTAGAGAGGGGAGGAAGGAGAGAGAGAGATCAGTTTGTTATTCTGCTTAGTTATGCATTAATTAGATGATTTTTTATCCTCACCCAAGGATATGCTTATTGATTTCTAGAGATAAGGGAAGGGACAGAGACTGAGAGACAGAGACACACATTGATGCAAGAGAGAACATTGATTGGTTGCCTTTTTTATGTGCCCTGACCAGGGATCGAACCCACAACCTGCATACGTGTCCTGACTGGGAATTGAACCTACAACCTTTTGGTATATAGGACAACACTCCAACCAACCAATCCACACCAGTCAGAGCCATTGGTTTATTCTTGTATGTACCCTCACTAAGGATGGAACTCACAACCTTGGCATATCCAGATGATACTCTAACCAACTGGGCTACTCAGTCAGGGCCAGCAAATTTTTTCTGATATATCTCCTTGAGCAAGAAAAACAAAAGAACAAATGCACATATTAGACTACTAAAAAGTATTTGCACAACAAAGGAAACCATCAACAAAACAAAAAAGACAGCCTATTGAATGAAAGAAGATATTTGCCAATGATATCTCTGATAAGGAGTTAGTAACTAAAATTTATAAAGAACTCAAACAGCTCAACACCAAAAAAATAAAATAAAAATAAACAATCCAACTGAAAAATGAGCAGAGAACCTGAATAAACATTTCTCCAAAGAGGACATACAGATGGCCAATAGACATGCAAATTTAAATCACAATGAGATATCACCTCACAACTGTCAGAAAGGCTATCATCAATAAATCAACAAACAAGTGTTGGTGAGGATGTGGGAAAAGGAAACACTCTACACTGTTTTTAAAAATATATTTTACTGATTTTATACAGAGAGGAAGGGAGAGCTATAGAAAAGTCAAAAACATCCATGAGAGAGAAACATCAATCAGCTGCCTCTTGCACACACCCTACTGGGGATGTGCCCGCAGTCAAGGTACATGCCCTTGACCGGAATTGAATCTGGGACCTTTCAGTCTGCAGGCCGATGCTCTATCCACTGAGAAAAACCAGTTTCGGCAACCTCTACACTGTTGATGGGAATGCAGATTGGTATAACCACTGTGGAAAGCAGTATGGAGTTATCTCAAAAAATTAAAAATGAACTGATTTATGACCCAACAATTTGAATTTATTCAAAGAAACACTAAACATAATTAATTTGAAAGAATACATGCACCCCTATACTAATTGCAGTGTTATAGCCAAGATTTCTAAGCATCCTTAATACCCATCAGCAGAAAAACAAAAGGTAGTGCCCTAGCCAGTTTGGCTCAGCAAATAAAGCCTGCAGACCAAAGGGTTCTGGGTTCCATTCTGGTTAAGGGCATGCACCTTGGTTGCAGGTTCCCTCCCTGGACCAGGCCCTAGTCAGGATTTATGCAGGAGGCAACTAATCAATGTGTTTCTCTCACATAGTGTTTCTCTCTGTCTTTACCTCTCTCTTCCATTCGCCCTAAAAATCAATGGGAAAAATATATGTGGGTAGGATTAACAGCAACAAAACACACACACACACACACACACACACACACACACACACACACACACACACACACACAAATGGTGGTACATTTACACAATGGAATACAACTCAGCCCTAAAAGAGTGATATTTTACCATTTGTAACAGCATAGCTGAACCTAGAGTATATTATGCTTAGTTAAATAAGTCATTCAGAAAACGACAAATACTGTATAATTTCACTTCTGTATGGAATCTAAAGAACAGAATGAGTGAATAAACAAAATTAAAAAGATTCATAGGCACAGAGAACAAACTGATGGCTGCCAGAGAGGAGGATGATTGGGAGACTGGATGAAAAGGTAAAGGGATTAAGAACTACAAAATGGTAATTACAAAACAGTCATAGGAATGTACAGTACAGCATAGGGAATATAGTCACTAATATTATAACTTTGGCCGAAACCAGTTTGGCTCAGTGGTAGAGCGTCGGCCTTAGGACTGAAAGGTCCCGGGTTCAATTCTGGTTAAAGGCATGTACCTTGGCTGCGGGCACATCCCCAGTAGGAGGTGTGCAGGAGGCAGCTGATTGATGTTTATCTCTCATCGATGTTTCTGACTTTCTATCCCTCTCTCTTCCTCTCTGTAAAAAGTCAATAAAATATATTTTAAAAATATTATAACTTTGTATGGGTTCCATGTGGGAAATGCTTTGTAAAGTATATGATTGTCTAACCGCTGTGCCGTAAACCCAAAAGCAATACAAAATAATATTAAATGTAAACTATAATTGAAAAATAAAATTTAATGTTCTTTTAAAAATAAAATGAAAATAAAAAGGTAGAGAAAACAAACAGAAGAAAGTCTGGTGTTGGAAAAGATAAAGAAAAATAAAGCTTGTAAAAGAAAAATGAAAGTAATTTTCTTTTTAATTCTTAGGAGAGAATGGAGCTAATTTAAGTTTTTTTTCTAGTTGTTCCCATTTGTTCATCACTTAGAAGATACTTCTTGATAGCTGAGAAGAAAGAAGAGTTAAAAAAAAAAGAGAAAATACTGAGGTATAGTGATTTGACAGTTTCATGAAGGCATTACTGAAGATGCACATTTTCCAACAATAGTCAGTATAATATTTATGTATGTTTGCAATGAGAAGGAAAATTATCACACATTGTTTGATGGGTGATCAAAGTGTGATTACCAGAAAATATCAAACACTAATTCATTTTCCTCTTGAGAATCTGTAATTTTAGTATCAAAATTGGAAGATTTGGATGAGTTTGAATGTATATAATCTTTTCAAAATTAAGTCAATAGAAACCCATTATTATAGATAACTGTTTTGCTTCACAATCAATACTAAAGATCATCATAGATTTAACTCTATTTTCATAGCTAAAATAATATAATCTAATATTGAATTATCATATAACTTTGCTTTTCAAATGTGCAAATTGATCTTTAAAGTAATTATCACAGGATAATTTTGCAGGTTAAAGAAATGGCTTTGTGGGTTAAAGTAAAATATGTTTTTATTCAGATTACATGATCTTGAACAAAATCATCTCAGAGAGCTATCTATACTTTCATGAATAAAAAAAAAGAAAGAAAAGCAAACAAACCAGATGTGCTTGAAGCAGTTATTTTTAAGAATGATGATAGAGAACAACCAAGATGGTGGCATAGGTAAAGATCTGTACTTGCTGCTTCTCACAACCACATCAAAACTAGAACTAAAAGACAAAATAAATATCATCTGAAACTACGGGAAAACTGGCTGAGTAGAAGTTCTACAACTAGAAGGAAAGAAAAAAAGCTCATTGAGACTGGCAGGAGGTGTGGAAGTACAGAGGTACAGAGACACACATGAAGTGGGCTGATAACTGGGTGCACTGTTGTTGTTTTTCTATCAGAAGGGAGATACAACCTCCTGATTGCTCTGAACTCTAGTTCTGGGTGAGACTCTGGGGACCCAGACTCAGAAGGGGAAAAACTGGACTGTCTGGCATCAGACCAGAACACGTGGGCAGATTTCTCTCAGAGGTGCTTGCAGCAATCATTGTTCCTTCACAGGGCCACCAGACACAGAGATCTGGGGTACTCTCCAGGGCAGGGCTGACTGGCAGCCACTGCTGTTTGCTCTGCCCTGATTATTAGCTGAGACCCTGCCCCACCCAATTTACAACCGCACTCAAGCTGTGCACAGCTGCTTTTGCATATGAATAGCCTGTCTTCTTGCAATCTAAAACCTAAACAACTGCAGCTGGGTCAGAGAGCTCCAAAGCTTCCAAAAGAAGGCCTAAGGCCTGGCAGCAGAAGCCTGCACTGTTTCACAACTGGGCTTCATCTGGTCACTTCCAATCCCAAACAAAGAGGAAGAATCTGCAAGTTAAATATTTCTGGACCTTTTTATGAATAAGAACTGAAACTCAGAGAGGTTGAGAAATCTGGGCTAGATAAGGGAAATTTAAACCCATATTGGTTTGACTCCACAGTTTATTTTTTTGGGGTTACCACATCCAGCCTTTACGGAGTACCATAACATCTACCCCATGATTTCAACAATGTGGACCAAAAGTGGGCTTAGAAACAATCCTTTTGGTACATGTTGACCCCGCTGAGGTGTTCTTGTGAACCACGGCTCTGGTTGAAGGATCCACTGTTGGAAACTGCATCTAATCCCTATGGGATCCTCCCTCTGCTTCAAGCATAAGTAAAATGGACTTTCTGCTTATGTTCACACATTCTCTGAATGGTAAAATGATCTGTCCAGCCGCCCTTTTGGCCTTCTGTGTATCTCCCAACAGACTTAGGTGAAGCTGAACACTCCATGAATTTTTCTGAGAGCTGATACATTAAATCAACACTCAGAGAATTTTCTAGCAATGACTGGGAACTTAGCAGACCCAAACCACTTAAAATCCCATTGAAAAGCTGGGAATTTGTGTTTTTCCTTCTCTAATTTTTACTCCTAATTTTCCTCCTCTCAAGTAGATAAACAAAATCTTTTATTTTCTCATCAAAACACACATCATTAACTGCTAATCAACTCAAGGCTCAGAAATCCCTGAGCAACCTCTCAGTTTTCAGAAATGCCAGCAAGAAATTAAGTACCATTGATCGAGCCTTACTAATGGGACCAAGTCAGTCTCAGATGGTTCCAGATGCCAGGGATAGGGCAATAAAGTTAGGTCAACAAGTAGGCCCTCTGTCTGTAGGTCATGAAAGAAAGAAAGAACTCCCTAGATCTTAGGTGTTAATGCCTCCCACTTGCCAGGGTCATGAAGGTTGGGATTGCCAAGAAAACACAGTGGGGAGACCAAAGCCCCCAAGCCAAGGTCGGTTGGAGGTCAGTGAGTCTGAGGAAGAAGATTCAGGTGGTCTGGGAAAGACAAAAAAGGCCCCTGAAATGAGCCAGAGGAGGCTGGCTGACTGACTGCCTGACAACGGGTCTAAAAGCTTCAGGTCTAGTTCTGGCCTAGAAAGGACTGGATCCTCAAAACAGAGCACTGTGTTTTTCCTACGATTGGGGAAAGCATCAGCCCTGGGGGCTGTTATGTAGACAGTTTGAAGACCTTCTCTATGGCTGGGAGAAGGTGTGGTAGGTTTATGGAGGAAGGTTCCATGTAATGGACAAGGAGAATGTAGGAGGGAAATGGGGAAATGCCAAGGCCATCCAACAAATTTGGAATTAAGTGGAGGGCAAGACAGGAGGACCTGTCCAAACTATCCATAAAATGTTCAAAGATCTTAGCAATTCCATTTAATTTAACAAATGTTGGTTGGATCATGCTATGTAAAAATTGGGGGACACAAAAATGAGGGACACAAGGGACCCTTAGCACTCCAAGATTTATCATTCGTAGTTTGCATACTATCAAGGGCCCTACCATTGTGCTGAGTGCTGAAATGGAATTATGGCCATTTGAGGCTTGTGTGGAGAATGAAAAATTTTTAAATATGTTTTTATTGATTTTTAGAGAGAGAGGAATGGAGGAGAGAGAGAGAGAGAGAGAGAGAGAGAGAGAGAGAGAGAGAGAACTATGATGAGAGAGAAACATTGATCGGCTGCCTCCTGCATACCCCGCCTCCCTCCCTTCCCCCGGGAATCATGCGTACAACTGAGGCATGTGTCCTGACTCAGAATTGAGCCAGCAACCTCTTGGTTTCTGGGTCAATGCTCAACTGATGAGCCACACCAGGGTGGGGGCAAGAATATTTAACAAGTAGAGTCTAGCTGTCCTTCAGGCATGGCACATATCTGCTTTCTCCTAGTGACTGCCAAGAGGTAATGTAGCATAGTGACTAAGAGTGTGAACACTGGAATGACACTGCTTGGGTTTATATACCTAGTTTTGCCTGTTAATAGCTATATAACATTGGGCAAATTATTTAACCTCTCAGTACCTTTCTTTTATTATCTGTGAAATGGGGTGAATAATACCACCTATGTGTTAAGGTTGCATGATGATTAAAGGAGTTAATACAGGATGACCTGAAAGTGAGTGCCATTTTAAGCTGTACTAACTTCAGAAATATAAATACTATAAACTCACAAAATATTAAATTACTTACATTTATTTTCTACTAGCTTTTTGAACTCATTTTGTGTATATGAAAAACACATGGGACAGCACTGAAAACATAGTAAATGTCTGTTGTTATCCTCACATGCATTAGTGCTTAAGAAGCTATATTTTACTTTTTTCTATGGGAAAAAATGAAAGTCCTGGAAATGCCTCCTTGGCAAATGTTAAATATTTGCTGTTTTTACCATAGGAGTCCCTTCAATGGGAATTGAATCAGCAAGAGAAACATTTCTACAAGGCAACATCTATGATTGACATTCACGAAATAGTTCAAAGAAGGGGCAGAGAGATGTGACTCTGAACAAAACTTTCTTGGAACTAGGACAGCTCTAATACTTCCCAACCATTTAAACCCTAAAATAAAGGCCTTAGGCAAAATGTCATTTCATGAAATCCTTTTATACCAGCTCCTTTAAAAAACCTACAAGTGGTATGACTTGAGTGGCATCAAAACACACCAAAAATTATATCCCCACCAGCCTGTCTCACCACTTGAAATTCCACCATTATAGCCTCGGGGTCTCACCTGCAGACACCCCAGGGAGCATTAAGTGCTTTTAGTCATCAACACTGAAGTGTGACTTTATTTAATCAGCTGCTTTCCCCAACAGCTAGCTGAGTGGCTGGGAGGGAAAGTAGAGTGGCTCTGACTGTAGCAGAGAAAACGTGAATTTCAAAACCCAAGACATTGCCCTGGAGAAGACAAAGGTCCCAATATGAGAAGGCACTCCAAGGAGGGCTCCTGGAAGACTGAACCCAAGTGAGAGGAGAGGAAATACTTCAGAGATAAAGTAGAAAGAGGATAAGAGCCTCAAAACCATATAAGTTGTTTGTTTTTTGCTTTGTATCTCGTGAAATTACAGCAAAAAATGCTTCATAAATGAATAAATTATCAATTGCCACATTCTTGTATAAAGCCTTTTCAAGAGTTACAACAAGAAAGAAATTTTAAACTTTACTGTTGAATGCTGCTGAATTCTAATTTGGTTGTTTGCCTCCCAAAAGATTGCTAGTCCTACAACATAAAGTTTATATCTTCACAATTAGATTCTCTTAAGAAGAATCACTAAGTAATGTAATTAAGAATTAAAGGCTTAAATCCTGATCTTTAAAATGCAATAGTAATGTTTCCTGGGTAGGATATAACATTTCATGCTTCTTTTCAATTTTGTCTTATGCATAAGATCGTGTTTTACTGGTAGGCATTAACTGCACTAACTGATGATGCAAAACCACTAGAAACTTGCTCAGATCAATGCTGGGATTATAATTAAGAATGCATGGTTGTCTCTGGAATAAACCTCCATATTAGGACATGTAAAATAAGATTTAAGATCATTGTTTTCATTCCGCTCTACCCTTAATCAAAGGAAAATGTAAGGAGAAAGATTTTGTGGGAACTAAGGTTATGGTAACATGTCCTTAACTATAAGTCATTTATCTGGTCATGCTAACTTGGGTAAAACTGTAGGAAGGTGTGATTCCCCACCAGAAAAAAAATGGATTCCCGACTGGAAGATGTACTTCCCAGACAGGAAGAAGGGTTCCCCCATGGAAAGGAGTGGTTCCCCAAAAGGAAGATGTATTCCCCAGAGGAAGTGGTTCCCCCACAAGAAGGTATGTTTCCCCCAAAGGAAGAAGAGTTCCCCCACAGTAAGGAGGGTTCCCTTCTTCAATTTTATGCTTAGGAACAAAGTACCCCCAAAGAAAGAAGGGTTACTCCACATGAAGATGAGGGAACTCACAGGAAGAAGGGTTCACTGCAGGAAGGTGTGATTCTCCCACAGGAAGAAAGGTTCATGCAGGAAGGTTTGGTTTCCCCAGGGGAAGAAGTATTTACCCACAGGAAGGAGTGGTTCCTGCACAGGAAGAAATGTTGCTCACAGGAAGTTATACTGCCCCACAGGAAGAAAGGTTAAGCACAGGAAGGTGCGTTTCCCACACAAGAAGTTGTGTTTCCCCTACAGGAAAAGGTTTGATGCAGAAAGGTGTCTTTCCCCACAGGAAGTTATGTTACCCCCACAGGAAGAAAGGTTCCTGGCAGGCAGGAAGGTTTGCTTCCCCCAGGGGAAGAAGTATTCACCCACAGGAAGGAGTGGTTCCTGAACAGGAAGAAATGTTGCCCATAGGAAGTTATATTGCCCCCACAGGAAGAAAGGTTCACCACAGGAAGGTGTGTTTCCCACAAGGAAGTTGTGTTTCCCACACAGGAAAAAGGTTCAGCTCAGGAAGATATGTTTTACCCACAGGTAGGTGTGTTTCACAAACAGAGAGATGGGTTCCCCACAGGAAGTTGCACTCCACCAAACGGAATAAATGTTCCTCCACATGAAGGTGTGTGTCTCCCACATGAAGAAGTGGTTCTACCACAGGAAGAAATGTTTCCCACAGGAAGTTGTGATCCCCTCACAGGAAGTAATGTTGCCCACAGGAAGTTATGTTGCCCCCACAGGAAGTTATGTTTCTTCCACAGGAAAAAGGTTCACCGTAGGAAGGTGCATTTCCCCACAGGGAGGTATGTTGCCCCCACAGGAAAAAAGGTTCAAGACAGAAAGGTTTGGTTCCCACATGGGAAGAAGTGTTCACCCACAGGAAGGAGTGGTTCCCCCACAGGAAGAAAGGTTGCCCACAGAAAGTTATGTTGCCCCCACAGGAAGAAAGGTTCACCACAGAAAGGTGGGTTTCCCCACAGTAAGTTATGGTTATCCCACAGAAAAAGGTTCACAGCAGGAAGGTGCATTTCCCCACAGGAAGGTACATTGCCCCCACTGGAAGAAAGGTTCTTTGCAGTAAGTTGTGGTTCCCCACAGGAAGAAGTATTCACCCACAGGAAGATGGATTCCCCCCAAGATGTTGCAGTACTCAGACAGGAAGAAAGGTTCCTGCACATAGAGTTGAGTGTCCCCATAGGAAAAAGAGTTCTCCAACAGGAAAAAGAGTACCCCCTCAAGAAGGAGTGATTCAACCACACGAAGGTGAGTGACCCCAAAAGGAAAAAGTGATTCCCCCACAGGAAGTTAAATGTACCCCACAGAAATAAGTGGTTCCACCATAGGAAGAAATGTTCCCCAAAGGAAGTTATATTGCCCCCACAGGAAGAAAGGTTCACCATAAGAAGGTGCGATTCCCTGACAGGAAGTTATGTTTCCCCGATGGGAAAAGGTTTGATGCAGGAAGGTGTGTTTCCCCACAGGAAGTTATGTTTTCCCCACAGTAAGAAAGGTTCACCACAGGTAGTTGCATTTCCCCACAGGAAGGTACGTTCCCCCCACTGGAAAAAAGGTTCAAGGCAGAAAGGATTGGTTCCCACAGGGGAAGAAGTATTCACCCACAGGAAGGAGTAGTTCTCCACAGGAAGAAATGTTGCCCACAGGAAGTTATGTTGCCCCCACAGGAAGAAAGGTTCACCACAGGAATGTGGGTTTCCCCACAGGAAGTTATGGTTCCCGCACAGAAAAAGGTTCACAGCAGGAAGGTGCATTTCCCCACAGGAAGGTACATTGCCCCCACTGGAAGAAAGGTTCAGCACAGGAAGGTGCGTTTCCCACACAGGAAGTTGTGTTCCCCCAATGGGAAAAGGTTTGATGCAGGAAGGTATGTTTCCTCACAGGAAGATGTGGTTTCCCCACAGGAAGGTGAATGTCCCCCACAGGAATAAGTGGTTCCAACACAGGAAGAAATGTTCCTCAAAGGAAGTTACATTGCCCCCTCAGGAAGAAAGGTTCTCCACAGGAACATTCCCCCACAGGAAGTTATGTTTCCCCTAGAGGAAAAGGTTTGATGCAGGAAGGTGTGTTTCCCCACAGGAAGTTATGTTTCCCCCAGAGTAAGAAAGGTTCACCACAGGAAGGTGCATTTCCCCACAAGAAGATACATTTCCCCCACTGGAAAAAAGGTTTAAGGCAGGAAGGATTGGTTCCCCCAGGGGAAGAAGTATTCACCGATAGGATGGAGTAGTTCTCCCACAGGAAGAAATGTTGCCCACAGGAAGTTATGTTGCACCCACAGGAAGAAAGGTTCACCACAGGAAGGTGTGTTTCCCCACAGGAAGTTATGGTTCCCCCACAGAAAAAGGTTCACAGCAGGAAGGTGCATTTCCCCACAGGAAGGTACGTTGGCCACACTGGAAAAAAGGTTCTTTGCAGTAAGTTGTGGTTCCCCACAGGAAAAAGTATTCACCCACTGGAAGGAGTGGTTCCTGCACAGGAAGAAATGTTGCCCACAGGAAGTTATATTGCCCCCACAGGAAGAAAGGTTCAGCACAGGAAGGTGCGTTTCCCACACAGGAAGAAGGGGTTTCCCTACAAGAAGGTGAATGTTCCCCACAGGAATAAGTGGTTCCACCACAGGAGGAATGTTCCCCAAAGGAAGTTACATTGCCCCCACAGGAAGAAAGGTTCACCACAGGAAGGTGGGTTTCCCCACAGGAAGTTATGGTTCCCCCACAGAAAAAGGTTCACAGCAGGAAGGTGCATTTCCCCACAGGAAGGTATGTTGCCCCCACTGGAAAAAAGGTTCTTTGCAGTAAGTTGTGGTTTCCCACAGGAAGAAATATTCACCCACAGGAAGGAGTGGTTCCTGCACAGGAAGAAATGTTGCCCACAGGAAGTTATATTGCCCCCACAGGAAGAAAGGTTCAGCACAGGAAGGTGCGTTTCCCACACAGTAAGAAGTGGTTTCCCTACAAGAAGGTGAATGTTCCCCACAGGAATAAGTGGTTCCACCACAGGAAGAAATGTTCCCCAAAGGAAGTTACATAACCCCCACAGGAAGAAAGGTTCACCACAGGAACATGCAATTTCCCCACAGGAAGTTATGTTTCCCCTACAGGAAAAGGTTTGATGCAGGAAGGTGTCTTTCCCCACAGGAAGTTATGTTTCCCTCACAGGAAGAAAGGTTCACCACAGGAAGTTGCATGTCCAGACAGGAAGGTACGTTGCCCCCACTGGAAAAAAGGTTCACAGCAGGAAGGATTGGTTCCCCCAGGGGAACAAGAATTCACCCACAGGAAGCAGTAGTTCTCCCACAGGAAGAAATGTTTCCCACAGGAAGTTATGTTGCCCCCACAGGAAGAAAGGTTCACCAGAGGAAGGTGGGTTTCCCCACAGGAAGTTGTGGTTCCCCCACAGAAAAAGGTTCACAGCAGGAAGGTGCATTTCCCCACAGAAAAGTACATTGCCCCCACTGGAAGAAAGGTTCAGCACAGGAAGGTGCGTTTCCCACACAGGAAGTTCTGTTTCTCCTACGGGAAAAGGTTTGATGCAGGAAGGTATGTTTCCTCACAGGAAGATGTGGTTTCCCCACAGGAAGTTGAATGTCCCCAACAGGAATAAGCGGTTTCACCACAGGAAGAAATGTTTCCCAAAGGAAGTTACATTGCCCCCACAGGAAGAAAGGTTCACCACAGGAACATTCCCCCACAGGAAGTTATGTTTCCCCTAGAGGAAAAGGTTTGATGCAGGAAGGTGTGTTTCCCCACAGGAAATTATGTTTCCCCCACAGTAAGAAAGGTTCACCACAGGAAGGTGCATTTCCCCACAAGAAGATACATTTCCCCCACTGGAAAAAAGGTTTAAGGCAGGAAGGATTGGTTCCCCCAGGGGAAGAAGTATTCACCCACAGGATGGAGTAGTTCTCCCACAGGAAGAAATGTTGCCCACAGGAAGTTATGTTGCCCTCACAGGAAGAAAGGTTCACCACAGGAAGGTGCATTTCCCCACAGGAAGGTACGTTGCCCACACTGGAAAAAAGGTTCTTTGCAGTAAGTTGTGGTTCCCCACAGGAAGAAGTATTCACCCACAGGAAGGAGTGGTTCCTGCACAGGAAGAAATGTTGCCCACAGGAAGTTATATTGCCCCCACAGGAAGAAAGGTTCAGCACAGGAAGGTGCGTTTCCCACACAGTAAGAAGTGGTTTCCCTACAAGAAGGTGAATGTTCCCCACAGGTATAAGTGGTTCCACCACAGGAAGAAATGTTCCCCAAAGGAAGTTACATAACCCCCACAGGAAGAAAGGTTCACCACAGGAACATGCAATTTCCCCACAGGAAATTATGTTTCCCCTACAGGAAAAGGTTTGATGCAGGAAGGTGTGTTTTCCCACAGGAAGTAATGTTTCCCTCACAGGAAGAAAGGTTCACCACAGGAAGTTGCATGTCCCCACAGGAAGGTACGTTGCCCCCACTGGAAAAAAGGTTCACAGCAGGAAGGATTGGTTCCCCCAGGGGAAGAAGAATTCACCCACAGGAAGCAGTAGTTCTCCCACAGGAAGAAATGTTTCCCACAGGAAGTTATGTTGCCCCCACAGGAAGAAAGGTTCACCACAGGAAGGTGGGTTTCCCCACAGGAAGTTGTGGTTCCCCCACAGAAAAAGGTTCACAGCAGGAAGGTGCATTTCGCCACAGGAAAGTACATTGCCCCCACAGGAAGAAAGGTTCAGCACAAGAAGGTGCGTTTCCCACACAGGAAGTTGTGTTTCGCCTATGGGAAAAGGTTTGATGCAGGAAGGTATGTTTCCTCACAGGAAGACGTGGTTTCCCCACAGGAAGGTGAATGTCCCCCACAGGAATAAGTGGTTCCAACACAGGAAGAAATGTTCCCCACAGGAAGTTACATTGCCCCCTCAGGAAGAAAGGTTCTCCACAGGAACATTCCCCCACAGGAAGTTATGTTTCCCCTAGAGGAAAAGGTTTGATGCAGGAAGGTGTGTTTCCCCACAGGAAGTTATGTTTCCCCCACAGTAAGAAAGGTTCACCACAGGAATGTGCATTTCCCCACAAGAAGATACATTTCCCCCACTGGAAAAAAGGTTCAAGGCAGGAAGGATTGGTTCCCTCAGGGGAAGAAGTATTCAACCACAGGATGGAGTAGTTCTCCCACAGGAAGAAATGTTTCCCACAGGAAGTTATGTTGCCCCCACAGGAAGAAAGGTTCACCACAGGAAGGTGGGTTTCCCCACAGGAAGTTGTGGTTCCCCAAAAGAAAAAGGTTCACAGCAGGAAGGTGCATTTCCCCACAGGAAAGTACATTGCGCCCACTGGAAGAAAGGTTCACCACAGGAAGGTGTGTTTCCCCACAGGAAGTTATGGTTCCCCCACAGAAAAAGGTTCACAGCAAGAAGGTGCATTTCCCCACAGGAAGGTACGTTGCCCCCACTGGAAAAAAGGTTCTTTGCAGTAAGTTGTGGTTCCCCACAGGAAGAAGTATTCACCCACAGGAAGGAGTGGTTCCTGCACAGGAAGAAATGTTGCCCACAGGAAGTTATATTGCCCCCACAGGAAGAAAGGTTCAGCACAGGAAGGTGCGTTTCCCACACAGGAAGAAGTGGTTTCCCTACAAGAAGGTGAATGTTCCCCACAGGAATAAGTGGTTCCACCACAGGAAGAAATGTTCCCCAAAGGAAGTTACATTGCCCCCACAGGAAGAAAGGTTCACCACAGGAAGGTGGGTTTCCCCACAGGAAGTTATGGTTCCCCCACAGAAAAAGGTTCACAGCAGGAAGGTGCATTTCCCCACAGGAAGGTATGTTGCCCCCACTGGAAAAAAGGTTCTTTGCAGTAAGTTGTGGTTCCCCACAGGAAGAAGTATTCACCCACAGGAAGGAGTGGTTCCTGCACAGGAAGAAATGTTGCCCACAGGAAGTTATATTGCCCCCACAGGAAGAAAGGTTCAGCACAGGAAGGTGCGTTTCCCACACAGGAAGAAGTGGTTTCCCTACAAGAAGGTGAATGTTCCCCACAGGAATAAGTGGTTCCACCACAGGAAGAAATGTTCCCCAAAGGAAGTTACATTGCCCCCACAGGAAGAAAGGTTCACCACAGGAAGGTGGGTTTCCCCACAGGAAGTTATGGTTCCCCCACAGAAAAAGGTTCACAGCAGGAAGGTGCATTTCCCCACAGGAAGGTACGTTGCCCCCACTGGAAAAAAGGTTCTTTGCAGTAAGTTGTGGTTCCCCACAGGAAGAAGAATTCACCCACAGGAAGGAGTGGTTCCTGCACAGGAAGAAATGTTGCCCACAGGAAGTTATATTGCCCCCACAGGAAAAAAGGTTCAGCACAGGAAGGTGCGTTTCCCACACAGGAAGAAGTGGTTTCCCTACAAGAAGGTGAATGTTCCCCACAGGAATAAGTGGTTCCACCACAGGAAGAAATGTTCCCCAAAGGAAGTTACATTGCCCCCACAGGAAGAAAGGTTCAGCACAGGAAGGTGCGTTTCCCACACAGGAAGTTGTGTTTCCCCTATGGGAAAAGGTTTGATGCAGGAAGGTATGTTTCCTCACAGGAAGATGTGGTTTCCCCACAGGAAGGTATTTGTCCGCCACAGGAATAAGCGGTTTCACCACAGGAAGAAATGTTCCCCAAAGGAAGTTACATTGCCCCCACAGGAAGAAAGGTTCACCACAGGAACATTCCCCCACAGGAAGTAATGTTTCCCCTAGAGGAAAAGGTTTGATGCAGGAAGGTGTGTTTCCCCACAGGAAGTTATTTTTCCCCCACAGTCAGAAAGGTTCACCACAGGAATGTGCATTTCCCCACAAGAAGATACATTTCCCCCACTGGAAAAAAGATTCAAGGCAGGAAGGATTGGTTCCCCCAGGGGAAGAAGTATTCACCCACAGGATGGAGTAGTTCTCCCACAGGAAGAAATGTTGCCCACAGGAAGTTATGCTGCCCCCACAGGAAGAAATGTTCACCTCAGGAAGGTGGGTTTCCCCACAGGAAGTTATGGTTCCCCCACAGAAAAAGGTTCACAGCAGGAAGGTGCATTTCCCCACAGGAAGGTACGTTGCCCCCACTGGAAGAAAGGTTCTTTGCAGTAAGTTGTGGTTCCCCACAGGAAGAAGTATTCACCCACAGGAAGGAGTGGTTCCTGCACAGGAAGAAATGTTGCCCACAGAAAGTTATATTGCCCCCACAGGAAGAAAGGTTCAGCACAGGAAGGTGCGTTTTCCACACAGGAAGTTGTGTTTCCCCTACAGGAAAAGGTTTGATGCAGGAAGGTGTGTTTCCCCACAGCAAGAAGTGGTTTCCCTACAAGAAGTTGAATGTTCCCCACAGGAATAAGTGGTTTCACCACAGGAAGAAATGTTCCCCAAAGGAAGTTACATTGCCCCCACAGGAAGAAAGGTTCACCACAGGAACATGCAATTTCCCCACAGGAAGTTATGTTTCCCCTAGAGGAAAAGGTTTGATGCAGGATGGTGTGTTTCCCCACAGGAAGTTATGTTTCCCCCACAGTAAGAAAGGTTCACCACAGGAAGGTGCATTTCCCCACAAGAAGATACATTTCCCCCACTGGAAAAAAGGTTCAAGGCAGGAAAGATTGGTTCCCCCAGGGGAAGAAGTATTCACCCACAGGATGGAGTAGTTCTCCCACAGGAAGAAATGTTGCTCACAGGAAGTTATGTTGTCCCCACAGGAAGAAAGGTTCAGCACAGGAAGGTGCGTTTCCCCACACAGGAAGTTGTGGTTCCCCCACAGAAAAAGGTTCACAGCAGGAAGGTGCATTTCCCCACAGGAAAGTACATTGCCCCCACTGGAAGAAAGGTTCAGCACAGGAAGGTGCGTTTCCCACACAGGAAGTTGTGTTTCCCCTACGGGAAAAGGTTTGATTCAGGAAGGTATGTTTCCTCACAGGAAGATGTGGTTTTCCCACAGGAAGGTGATTGTCCCCCACAGGAATAAGTGGTTCCACCACAGGAAGAAATGTTCCCCAAAGGAAGTTACATTGCCCCCACAGGAAGAAAGGTTCACCACAGGAACATTCCCCCACTGGAAGTTATGTTTCCCCTAGAGGAAAAGGTTTGATGCAGGAAGGTGTGTTTCCCCACAGGAAGTTATGTTTCCCCCACAGTAAGAAAGGTTCACTACAGGAAGGTGCATTTCCCCACAGGAAGATACATTTCCCCCACTGGAAAAAAGGTTCAAGGCAGGAAGGATTGGTTCCCCTCGGGGAAGAAGTATTCACCCACAGGATGGAGTAGTTCTCCCACAAGAAGAAATGTTGCCCACAGGAAGTTATGTTGCCCCCACAGGAAGAAAGTTTCACCACAGTAAGGTGGGTTTCCCCACAGGAAGTTATGGTTTCCCCACAGAAAAAGGTTCACAGCAGGAAGGTGCATTTCCCCACAGGAAGGTACGTTGCCCCCACTGGAAGAAAGGTTCTTTGCAGTAAGTAGTGGTTCCCCACAGGAAGAAGTATTCACCCACAGGAAGTAGTGGTTCCTGCACAGGAAGAAATGTTGCCCACAGGAAGTTATATTGCCCCCACAGTAAGAAAGGTTCAGCACAGGAAGGTGTGTTTCCCCACACAGGAAGTTGTGTTTCTCCCACAGGAAAAGGTTTGATGTAGGAAGGTGTTTTTCCCCACAGGTAGTTATGTTGCCCCCACAGGAAGAAAGGTTCACAGCAGGCAGGAAGATTTGATTCCCCTAGGGGAAGAAATATTCACCCACAGGAAGGAGTGGTTCCTGCACAGTCAGAAATGTTGCCCACAGGAAGTTATATTGCCCCCACAGGAAGAAACGTTCACCATAGAAAGGTGTGTTTCTCACACAGGAAGTTGTGTTTCCCACACAGGAAAAAGGTTCAGCTCAGGAAGATATGGTTTACCCAGAGATAAGTGTGTTTCACAGAGAGATGGGTTCCCCACAGGAAGTTGCACTTCACCAAAAGGAATAAATGTTCCTCCACATGAAGGTGTTTGTCTCCCACATGAAGAAGTGGTTCCACCACAGGAAGAAATGTTTACCACAGGAAGTTTTATTGCCCCCACAGGAAGAAAGGTTCAGCACAGGAAGGTGCGTTTCCCACACAGGAAGTTGTGTTTCCCCTACAGGAAAAGGTTTGATGCAGGAAGGTGTGTTTCCCCACAGGAAGGTACCTTACCCGTGCAGGAAAAGTTCATGGCAGGAAGGTGTGGTTCCCCCACAGGAAGATGGATTCCCCACAAGATGTTGCTCTTCTAAGACAGGAAGAAAGGTTCCCCCACGTGAAGTTGAGTGTCCCCCATAGGAAAAAGTGTTCTTCAACAGGAAAAAGGGTTCACCTACAGGAAGCAGTGATTCCACCACAGGAAGGTGAGTGTCCCCCACAGGAATAAGTGGTTCCCCCTGAGAAAGTTGAATGTCCCCCACAGGAAGAAGTGGTTCCAGCACAGGAAGAAATTATCCCCAAATTAAGTTATATTGCCACCACAGGAAGAAAGGTTCACAGCAGGAAGGTGTGGTTCCCCCACAGAAAGAAGTATTCACTAAAAGGAAGGAGTGGTTACCCCACAGCAAGGTGAATGTCCCACACAGGAAGAAGTGGTCCCACCACAGGAAGAAATGTTCCCCAAAGGAAGTTATATTGCCCCAACAGGAAGAAAGGTTCACCACAGGAAGGTGCATTTCCCATACAGGAAGTTGTTTCCCACAGGAAAAAGGTTCAGCTCAGGAAGATATATTTTACCCACAGGTAGGTGTGTTTCACAAACAGAGAGATGGGTTCCCAACAGAAAGTTGCACTTCACCAAAAGGAATAAATGTTCCTCCACATGAAGGTGTGTGTCTCCCACATGAAGAAGTGGTTCCACCACAGGAAGAAATGTTTCCCACCGGTAGTTGTGATGCCCTCACAGGAAGTAATGTTGCCCACAGGAAGTTATATTGCCCCCACAGGAAGAAAGGTTCACCACAGGAAGGTCTGTTTCCCCCACAGAAAGTTATGTTTCCCCCACAGGAAAAAGGTTCACTGCAGGATGGTGCATTTCCCTGCAGGAAGGCACGTTGTACCTACAGGAAAAAAGGTTCATGGCAGGAAGGTGTGGTTCCCCCAGGGGAAGAAGTATTCATCCAAAGGAAGGAGTGGTTCCCCCACAGGAAGGAATGTTGCCCACAGGAAGTTATGTTGCCCCCACAGGAAGAAAGGTTCACCACAGGAAGGTGCGTTTCCCACACAGGAAGTTATGGTTCCCCCACAGGGAAAAGGTTCACAGCAGGAAGGTGCATTTCCCCACAGGAAGGTACGTTGCCCCCACCGGAAAAAAAAAAGGTTCTTTTAAGTAAGGTGTGGTTCCCCACAGGAAGAAGTATTCATCCACAGGAAGGAGTGATTTCCCCACAGGAAGATGGATTCCCACAAGAAGTTGCACTTCCCAGATAGGAAGAAAGGTCCCCCACATGAAGTTGAGTGCCCCCATAGGAAAAGGGGTTCTCCAACAAGAAAAAGTTCCCCCACAGGAAGGTGTGTGTCCCCCACAGGAAGAAGTGGTTCCCCCATAGGAAGAATTGCTTCACCCACAACAAGGTGAATGTCCCACACAGGAAGAAGTTTTCCCACCACAGGAAGAAATGTTCCCCAAAGGAAGTTATATTGCCCCCACAGGAAGAAAGGTTCACCACAGGAAGGTGTGATTCCCCCTCAGGAAGTTATGTTTCCCCTACAGGAAAAGGTTCACTGCAGCAAGGTGTGCTTTTCCCACATGAAGTTGTGCTTCCCAAGACAGGAAGATGGATTCCCCACAGGAATTTGCACTTTCCCAAATGGAATAAGTGTTCCCCCACAGAACAATTGTGTCCCCCACACGAAGAAGTGGTTCCCCCACAGGAAGAAAGGTTCATGGCAGGAAAGTGTGGTTCCCCCACAGGAAGAAATATTCACCCACAGGAAGGAGTGGTTGCCCCATAGGGAGATGAATTTCCCAGAAGAAGTTGCACTTCTCAGAAAGGAAGAATGGTTCCCCCACATGAATGTGAGTGTCCCCTTAGGTAAAAGAGTTCTCCAATAGGTAAAAGAGTTACCCCACAGGAAGATGTGTTTCCCCCAGAGGAAGGTGAGTGTCCCCCACAGGAAGAAGTGGTTCCCCCACAGGAAGAAATATTCCCCACAGGAGTGATGTTTCCCCCACCGGAAGAAAGGTTCACCACAGGAAGATGTGTTTCCCCTGCAGGAAGTTACCTTTCCCCCACAAGAAAAAGGTTCAGCTTAGGAAGGTATGTTTTCCCCACAGGGAGGTGTGTTTCACAAACAGAGAGATGGGTTCCCCACAGGAAGTTGCACTTCACCAAAAAGAATAAATCTTCCTTCACATGAAGGTGTGTGTCCCCCAAATGAAGAAGTGGTTCTACCACAGGAAGAAATGTTCCCCACAGGAAGATATGTTGCCCCCACAGGAAAAAAGTTTCATGGCAGGAAAGTGTGGTTCCCCCACAGAAAGAAGTATTCACCCACAGGAAGGAGTGGTTCCCCCACAGGAAGAAATGTTGCCCACAGGAAGTTATGTTGCTCCCACAGGAAGAAAGGTTCACCACAGGAAGGTGTGTTTCCCCCACAGGATGAAGGTTCCGCCCCCCACAGGAATGTGAGTGGCCCCTATAGGAAGAAGTGTTCCCCCACAGGAAGAAGCATTCCCCACAGGAAGGTGTGTTTCCCCTACAGGAAAAGGGGTGACACCATAGGAAAGTGCTTTTGCCCTACAGGAAAAATTTCCCCCAAATGAAGGTGTTTTTCCCTCACAGAAAGATGTGTTCCCCACAGGTAGTTGCATTTCCCCTACAGGAAGTTATGTTTCTCCCATAGGATGAAGTGTTATCCCACATGAAGGAGGGTTCCCTTTCATGAATGTGAGTTTTGCCCTTAAGAACTAGGTTTCCCACACAGAGAGAAGCATACCTCCCTGTGCTGAGTTTCCCCCAAAGGAAGAGGGTCCACTTCAGGAAGGTGTGATTCCCCCATAGGAAGATGGAGTCCCCACCGGAGGTTGCACTTTCCTGAATGGAAGAAGGGTTCCCTCATAGGAAGGTGTTTTTCCCCCACAGGAAGTTGTGCTCCGCAAAGGAAGTTGCATTTCCCCATAGGAATGTATTCCTTCATAGGAAGAAGAGTTCACTGCAGGAAAGTGTGTTTCCCCAACAGCAAATTGGATTTTTCACAGGAAGTTGCACTTCCCCAAAAGGAATAAGTGTTCCCCCAGAGGAAGGTGAGTGTCCCCCACAGGAAGAAGCATTCACTGCAGGAAGGTGTCCTTCCCCCCGCAGGAAGATAGATTCCCCACAGGAAGTTGCACTTCCCAGAAAGGAAGAAGGGTTCCCTCACAGGAAGGTGTGTTTTCCCCATAGGAAGTTGGGTTCGCCACAGGAAGGGCACTTCCCGGAAAGGAAGATGTGTTCCCTCACAGGAAGTTGCATTTTCCTCTTAGGAAGGTCTGTTTCCCCCATATGAAGAAGGTTCACCGCAGGAAAGTGTGTTTTCCCCACAGGAAAATGTGATTTAGCCAAAATGTACCCATTAAAGTATGTGTATATGAAAGAGGCTAAAAGAGTTCTAATGTGCCTGACTGTAGGAATCAGTGGTGTTCATCAGCACCCTGAAATATGAGTTTGAAGTCTAGTGAAATGTTCTGGAAAGTATTGTGAAAGTGATAGAAGTGGTGGGTGAGAAGTCTCTGGTGCTACTGGCATATGTTCCCCCTGGGGCTGGGATTAGGATGTGGTTGACAGAGGAGCCTAGTTTAGTGAGTGCTAGCCCCTTATCTGAGGAGTCCCATTAAGAACAGAGCTGTGTTTTCCTTGCTGCATCTCAAGGGCCTAACACTTGGTTTTTGTAGATCAACTGAATGACTCACTCCCCTAACTCAGATTCCAAGGTTGGAAGATTTGGGAAATGGAGCAGATGGTCTTCTATCAAAGGAGCCTTTAGGATCTGAAAATATGAATATGAAGTGGTGTGGAGATCACATGAATCTCCCATAAATATCCTCCGTAGTATTCCAGTCACCAGAATGAAAGAGTACCACAGAGTATTTTCTATCCTCAGAAACTGAGGAAGAGGGAAAAACTGGGTGGGTTCAACTGGGCTGGAATGACAGAGGGTGGTACTAGGAGGGATGGGGTAGATAGTGTTTAAAGAGAAGAACATTTTAGGGTCAGTTCCCTGGCATGTAAGTAGAGAGGAGATACTGTTAGAGGGGAAGGTTGTGCAAGGCAACTGTGTGAGCTGCAAAAAGCCAAATCCAATGCATACTGGTGAAAGCTCAAGATGGCCAGATAGACAATGGGGAAATGGGCAAAGCTCATTTGGAATATAGAGGCTGTGCAGTGAGGTCTGACCACTACATCGAACATCCAAATTCTTGGTGAAGGCTCTCCTTTGCCTCTTCCCCATATGGTTCAGATTATGAAGGGTTGGATCTTTCTCTCCTGTTTTGCTTTTAGCAAAGGAAGATGTGCTTGTGGGTAAAACCTCTCCATGCTGGTCAGTGAACGCAGAACAGGGCATCTTATTCTAGTTTCTATAAGGGATCAAGAGCATTATGGTGTCCTCACAAGTCCTCTGTTCTCTACTCAGGCTGGGACTGAGTTGTATGTCATCTGAAACCCAGCAGGAACAGTTTTTTTTTTTTTAAATCCTAAGACTTGGATTTTAAAAGCCAACCTCATTCCTCAGTCTTAACCCTCTTTTCCATGGAAGTTTCCAGAAAAGCTCAGCAAGAGAACCAAAAACTGTGAATGTCCACACGATTTCAAAAATAAAAATAACAATAAACCTAATATAAAATACTTCACGGAAACATTTTACAGTGAAAAATGCCAGTATTTTCCTTAGCTTGAGGCAAAATGACTTTTTTATTTTATGGGGGAAAGGACCATGAAATCTCACAGGCCATTGCCAAAGATGAAAATCTCTGGGTATGCTTTGAGAAGGAGCAGGACATTGAGCAGGCCATGGAAAGCATGCTCTTTAATTGGAAGTGCATGGGTTTCTTTGGCTCCATTTTCACAATAGTCATCAAGAGCTCCCCTGCTTGGTCCTCTTTTATTCCCTGGATGGGGAGGCCTTTACCATCAACAGGTTCTTTTGTGGTGAAGGCACAATGAGGAGGACAGCCTCACCGTAGCTGACCAGAAAGGCTCTGACAAAAGAAGGCCTCCTGTTTCTTGCTATGGATCCCTTTCATAACAACTTCCTATGGATGTTTAGATCATAATAATTCCTTGTTCCGGAAGTAGATGCATTCCAAGCACAGAGGTCTTTGGGTATGGGCTGTGAGGCCAAGATTGTCTGGCTTCATCGCCTGAATCTGGCTCTGTGTTTTGGGCCAGTTCATTAAATCTGTTTAGGGTAGCTTCTTTATTTATAAAATGGCTCTAAGAAGGCATCCCCTGAAAAGTGGTTGGGGAATTAGAGGAGATGTATGTGCAATAATGGCTGATCAAATACTGCTTTTCTTTTTACTTCAATTGTGAATTAAGTGATATGGTTCCATGAGAAGTGTCCCCTTACTCATGAGTTTAAATTTTTGCTGATAATGAAGATATCAAGATAAGCTATAGCCTCTCCAAATTTCAGCAGAACTTAAATATTTTTAAATTTCAATAATTCAACTAATAACCGGTTTACCACTGGCTTCACACACTTCATAAAATCAAATTTGATTTTAACAACACATGACATATTTTCTTGGCAAACAAATTGTTCAACGTCTGTAGGAGAAAGGGAAAAATCTGGGAATGAGTATAGAAAGATCCTACAGGGCATTTGCTCAGCAAAGATAATCATGCCACCTGAAATATTAAGTCCCTGTAAGATAGCAAGAAAAATAACCCAGAGACTTTGCCTTTTATTATTCATATGATAGGTGAGGAATTGGCCTGGGTGTCCCGTTCATGTACTGCACTCACTAGCACATTGGGTTGGATTTAGGTTCATGGCTCTACACAGAACTCACTGAAGGCAAGCATCCCTATGAAAATAGGAAGACCACCCACCCTGCAATCTATCTCAGAATGCTGAGCAATGTTATTACAATGTTGTACAATTTCCCGCAGAGAGTTCTTTCTTGACATTTAGAAACTACATTGATATGGCTTGCAGGAAAATTAAGGTACAATGAATAAGATAAATAAGTAATACATTTGGAGGAAAGTAAACAGGAATATTAAAGTCTATTTGAAACATCCAAAGATATCACTGCTGCTGGCTCCTTTAAAAACGTGAAATACTTTTCTCCTATAAAGAGATTTGGCTTTCCCAGCAGTGAGATTCTTAGAAGGGAATGGGCAATGCTGGGCTATGAAAAAAAGAATTGGCCACTGGATACACTGAAGTTAAGAGCATATGTCTTCTAGAGACATGAGCTTGAATCCATCTATACTGAGTGACTTCAAGAAAATTTCTTAACCCCTACAAAACGGGGATGAGAAAATTTCTCCTTCCTTAGGTGGTTGTGAAGACTACCTTAAAGTAGTGCATGTAATAACAGCATATCATGAGCATACATTATGCTTACTATTATGTGACCTTTAAGGATCCAAGAAAGGCTCGGGAAACTCATAGTTCTGATGATCACAAAAATTAGTTGGTCAGGATGTCGTGTTTTGGAGCATCAATTAGGCAGAAGGAACAGTCAGTGGCCTGGCAGAGGGAAGCATGATCCACAGACCAACATGTTGGAGTTAGCAAGGTCAGATTGCTCCTTCTCGCTGCTTTATATGGCCAAGCAGCACAGGTGCTCCAGAGTCCCAGCTATAAATTTAGCAGGCAATGTTGCTTGGTTAGAGAAAGAACTCAGGTACCCAAATGGAATAAGTTATGTTAGCTAGCTACCTATGGGGGCAAAATCCAATAATAATAGCACCACCTTAATTTATATAATAGTCAACAAAGTATCTTTGTGAATGATACCTCATTTAATCCTTTGACCTATAAAATGGGGCCAAGAATTCTTATCTCATTATCCCCATCCTATCTAATAAAAGAGTAATATGCTAATGTGACCGTACCTCCACTATGTTACCAGCCAATCAGGAGTGGGTGTGGGGTCACGTGCCACACGGCCCAGCCTCTCACACTTCTGCCGCCATTCCACAGGGTGCTGTGGGCCAGCCGGGACTTCAGGCATGTGGCATCTGCTCCCCAGTCTGCTCTGTGGTGCGTTGCGGGCCTGCTGGGACTGCCAGAGTGCAGCGTCAGCTCCCCAGGCTGATACCTCTTCCCCCCAGCTGGCTGCCTGCATATCTTCGCTTCCCTCAGCCCCACCAGCCATGGCCACCACCTCCTTCCCCGCCGCCACAGAACCAGCACCCCTCGCTCCACAGGTACCACCAGCGCCACCACTGGATCCCGGTGCACTGAATGCAGGTGGGGATGGGGGCACAGGGCCCCTCATACCCCGTGCCCCATGAGCTTGGTCCAGAACCCACTGACCTCATGGCTTCCCTTCGGGTGGGCAGGGCGGGCAGGCCAGGCTGCTGGAGGAACAGCAGAGGCAGCGGGGAGGAGGGTGGCTGAAGGAAGCAAGGAGAAGGATGGGGAGCAGGGAAGGAAGGGGACTAGGGCTGCGCTGCTGGGCTTCAGGAATGGGTGACCCTGGACCGCAGGAGAGAGGTCCCATGGCTGCCACCAAGAAAGGCCCTCACCAGAGGACGCTGTGTCTCCACAGCTGCTGGAGCCGCAGCTACTATGGTGAGAGCTGTGTCAAGCCTGGCCTTGGGATCCCCTGCCCAGCCTGGGCCCCGCCCCCTGAGGCTGGAGCTGGTACCGCACAGAGCACTGGGACCACCTGCCTGCACATGGTGTCCACTCCCCAGCACTGGGCTCAACAAACCCCATGAAAACTGAATTTGCTACAAATAAAAATGCCCTTTAAAATGACTGTGAACACTGAAGTACAGTGTTTTCTTTTTATAAGCCTATATTTTACAGTATGCACATTTCATATAATAACACCCCAGAATTTATCTAGGGCAGGGTTAGGCTTAAGGAGCCAGAGTGGGGCTCAATTTTTGTGGGCTATACATTGCCTTGAATACTCAACTTCTGCAGTCCTAGCATGCAAAGCCCAAAAGAACGGGATGGCTGTGTCCCAACAAAACTTTATGGCCACTAAAATTTGAATTTCATATAATTTTCATGTCACAAAATAATATTTTTCCCTTCATTGACCAAAAATAGGCAGAAAGCCAGATTTAGCCCAGGGGGCATAGTTATCTTTTATCTAAGCCTGGGTCCCAGGTGTGGGGCAAGGCAGAGGCAGTTAGGGGCAATCAAACCAGCAGGGTAGCACTTAGGGATTGTCAGGCAGGCAGGCAGAGTGGTTAGGAGTGATCAGGCCGGCAGAGGGGTTAGGAGTGATCAGTCAGGCAGGCCAGTGAGCAGTTAGGAACCAGTGATCCTAGATTGCGAGAGGGATGTTTAACTGCCAACAGCCAGACATCTCTGACTGTCAGCAGTCAGACATCCCCTTTGGGGTCCCTGATTGGAGAGGGTGTAGGCTGGGCTGAGGGAACCCCATCTTCATGAACAAATTTAGTGCACAGGGCCACTAGTAGTTTATATCATAGTCAACAAAGTATCTTTGTGAATGTTACCTCGTTTAATCCTTTAACCTGTAAAATGGGGTCAAGAATTCTTATCTCATTATCCCCATTGACAGAGGGGGTTATAGTTTATCTGGCTTGCCCAAGGATAGACAGATGATAATATAATGAGTCAAAACTATTAGTGTGACAGTAGCTACTCTAAGAGACACCAAAATCTCAGGGACATCATATATAGGCATGTGTTTCATGGTTGTAGAATAGTCCAATGTGGGTATCCCTGTTCAATGGGGGAAATCAGGGGTCTGTATGGTGATTAAGGGATCCAAGTGTCTCATGCTCTACCATCAACATGTGGCTTGTCTGAATGAAGGAAAAGAATGTGACAGAACACATGAGAAATTTATATGAGTCAGACCTAGAAGTGATATCCTATCTAATAAAAGAGTAATACACAGATTGACCATCATTCCAACACATAAGAGGGCTACCTCCATGTGGTCAAAGATCCTGCCTCCATGTGGACACAAGATGGCTACCACAAGATGGCCAGCAGGGGAAGGCCATTGGGAGGTTCCAGACCTGCAAGGGAGGACAGTTGTGGATGATCAGGTCAGCAGGGGAGGGCAGTTGGGAGGGACCAGGCCTGCAAGGGAGGGCAGTTGGAGGCAAACAGTCTGGCAGAGGAGTAGTTAGACATTAACTAGGTTGGCAGGATAGTGGTTAGGGGGTAATCAGGCTGGCAGGCAGAAGCGGTTAGGGGCAATCAGGGAGGTAGGCAGGTGAGCAGTTTGTAGCCAGCAGTCCTGTATTGTGAGAAGGATGTCCAACTCCCCATTTAGGCCTGGTAGGATCGGGCCTAAACGGGCAGTCGGACATCCCTCCAGGGGTCTCAGATTGGAGAGGGTGCAGGCTGGGCTGAGGGACATCCCCCAACCCCCATGGACAAATTTCATGCACCAGGGCTCTAATTATATACATATATATATATATATATATATATATATATATATATATCCTTCTTACATTCTGTTGGCTAGAACTTAGTGACATGGCCACACCTAACTACAAAGGGAGCCTAGTAAATGAAAACCAGCTGTGTGCCAAGACAACGAGAAGAGATGTGATAAACAACATTGACTCATCCATACCACAGCCAGGAATTGACAGCACTTGAATCCAAGTCCAGTGTTATTTCTATTATACTAGGTTCACACTGTAATAGATTTTTCAATATGTTTAAAAGTCAGTAGTAGATTGAAGACATGGTAATGACATATGCCAACCCTGAAAGAAGGCTTCTTAGTTCCCGGGGAGGTTCAGAAACAGCTTATATACGATGTCAACAATGTTGGGCTAATGGGCTGAATCTGCCACCAAATAATCTTTCTGCCTTATCACCACCTAAATTAAATCAAAAGGTGAGGTGGTGCCATTAAGCAAGAGGAAAATGGCTTTTTAGTCTGAATAGCATGGTCTAATAAGAGATCTCTGAGTTCAAGGACTAGTTTACAATTCCTAAATTTAGGGGTTATAAACTAGCAGAAGGAACAGTCAGTGGCCTGGCTGAGGCAAGCATGATCCACAGACCAACTAGTTGGAGAGAGTCAGCAAGTTCGGATTGCTCCTTCACGCCGATGTTTACTTTGCACAGAGCCTGACATAAAGTAGCTTCTCAATAGCATTCTCTTGAGTGAATGAGAAAAGGAAGAAATATGTGAATGTTTAAAATAATTTTGTTTCCATATTCCATCTTATCAAGCGCAGCACTCCACAGTGGAATCAGTTAAAGTTCTTGAATTATTACTAGTGTCACGGAGTAGGCACCATTCATGTCTATTTAATGAATAATTGAGAATTAACAATGATTCCTACTCAATGAGACTGTATCACAAAATAAACTTGTTATGTTTTGATGAGCACAATTGAATGTGAATTATTTATTCTATTTTGTGGTGTATTTTGTAAAAGTAATGAAGACTTAGTAATGTGAGTCACTGCCAGCTCTTTGCTGGTAGATGCTGTTCCATGAGTGCACACACCCTTCATCACTGGCTTTCACATCCCTTGCTGAGGAGCAGCAGTGTAGTGAGACGAAAGGAAAACACTGGAGCACAAAGACTGCATGGACATACTGGCAATGTCAGAAGGAAGTGACCCACCTTGAGGACTGTTTATTGTGTCGACTTTATCTCCATGTCAGAAACCTGGGAAGTGATTTTTATAATCTATGTTAGTAAAAGTGCAGAGGTAAAAAAAAATCTACTAAAATTAGTTTTCTTGGTACCCATCCACAATATTTTGTGGCAGGAGATTTTTTCAATAACTACGCTGTTTAAAAATCATGTTCTTAATTAACAAGAGTAGAAATTAGTCTGGCCGGAATGGTTCAGTGGTTGAGAGTTAACCTATGAAACAGGAGGTCATGGTCCAATTCCCAGTCAGGGCACATGCCCGGGTTGTGGACTGGATCCCTGGTGTAGGGTATGCAGAAGACCGAGCAATGATTCTCTCTCATCATTGATACTGGGGGGCAGGGGTGACGAGATGCACATATAAGAATCACATTTCTAGCCGAAACCGGTTTGGCTCAATGAATAGAGTGTCCATCTGTGGACTGAAAGGTCCCAGGTTTGATTCGGGTCAAGGGCATGTACCTTGGTTGCAGGCACATCCCCAGTAGGGGGTGTGCAAGAGGCAACTGATTGATGTTTCTCTCTCATTGATGTTTCTGACTTTCTCTCCCTCTCCCTTCCTCTCTGTAAAAAATCAATACAAATATATATATATTTAAAGTGTCACATTTTTACTCAGTATTAGCGCAAGTGTTAACAAGCAAAATAGGCCTCAAATTGGTTAATACTCATAGAGCATAGCATCCCTCATCAAATGCAGTATAACATAACTTCCTGAGAAAGAATGTGACAAGCAGAGACAACAAAGACACCTTGAGATGTGGATGCTAGCAATTGGCTGACTTCCCTTAGTAACAGGCTTGCCTCAATGCTTAAAATTCATGCTCCACCAAAAATAGAAATGACTGTCACGGTCACTCACAGAGTTGGAATGGCGGTTGTTGAATCTTCAGATGCCAAGAACCTATATTATTTGGAAATCATCTAGGGTCCCTTTGTGAACTCCAGATATTTGGGGTTAGAGTGTTTTGTTTGGGAAGTTGGGTGAGTGGTTTGGGAATCTCAATGAGCTTTCCTGGAAGAAGAAATTGAAATGTTTGTGGGGGAGATCATAAAGGGAGTCAAGGAATAGTTGGGGATTGATAGTTGAAGAGAACTAAATGGAGTTCAGCTATAGTTCAACTCAGCCTCCTCTTCCTGCCTATAGTCCAGCAGCAGTTGCTTTTCCTGAAGAGAGGAAATATTATATTTGTAGGGAACAAAAATGGAATTTATTGCACTGGTTTATCCATTTTGCATAAGTTATTGTGACTAGATAAAAAGAATATGGTGTTTCTAAGCCTTCTTCCTAGAAAGATAAATAGTTATGTAGCATGCAGTTTTTTATAATGGTTTTTATTGGGATAGGACATTTTTAAATTGATGGTCATAGGTCAGGTGATATACCAGGTTTCATATTGAATTTTGGATTTCTCCTTCCATAAGTCATTTTTTCTAAAGAAATCAGACAACTGCTCTGGCCATTGTTCAGTTGGTGTAGCATTGTCCCAGCCAGGGCACACATCCAGGTTCTGGGTTTGATCCTGTCAGGGTGCATACAGGAGGCAACCAATCCATGTTTCTCTGTCACAGTGATGTGTCTCTCTCACATTCCCTTTTCCTTCCTCTCTCTAAAAAAATCAACAAAAACATATCCTCGGGTAAAGATTAAAAAATTTAAAAAAGTTGTACAACTAGGTTATATTTACAAATTGCTGTGTGTCTAACAAGTTGAAACTTTTATTGAACTTGGGAAAATAGTCACGCCACTGTTGCCAGAGCCATTCTGTTTTCTTCTTGCCTGTTGCGTTTAGCCTGAAGTCCTTAAAATGCCATTTAGGGCCTTTTGAAATCTCACGGTGAAGTATATTTCCAGTCCATTCCCAGTGGTCTCAGGAAGAGAAGGGACACATGTTCTTGCCTCATAAACAGTAGTACATGCTGTGCACTGGTCCCTGGAGTGATAACCCTCAGATCAACCAGCCTGCCTGCCAACATGAGTGCTTTGTTTCCCTAGCAACAGGTTCCAGCAACAAGGGGCTGGATTTTGCAGCTGGCAGATGGAAGTCAGCTCCTAGTTGGTTTAAAGTCATGTCTCCCTGGTGCCTATTGCTATATAACGGTCCATTGCATCTAATTTTGAATTTTATTCCTTTCATCTTCCCTTTCCTGCAAAAATAGTACGCTTTATTCATCATTTGTTTGTAGTAGGTTATTTCTTTCTTGGTTTATTAAGTGATATTATCCTGTATGCTAATGAAGTTATTATAATTCCCAATTTCTACAGTGAATGCATGCTAGATAAATGGCTGCAAAAGACAGAATTTGCCTTTGAACATAATTTTGCCACGCAAAACAAAAATAAAACAATCTCTGAAACCTCATAACACTTATTACTGTCCTCTACATATCAGAGGTGCTAAATAAAGTGATCTGCATAATCAAAGAACAATGATGGAGTGTATTATAATATATAGTAATATATAATACACACACACACACACACATTATTCATCCACGAGAAAGCAGGAAATCATCCCATTTGTGAAAACAAGGTTGGACCTTGAGGAACTTATGTGAGGCAAAATAAGTCTGGCAAAGGAAGTCAGATACTGAATGGTATCTTATATATGGAATATTTTTAAAAAGTCAAACTCATAGAAACAGAGAAGAAAAGTAGCTCTCAGGGATGGTTGGGCAGGGGTTGGGCGAAGTTGGTAAGAGGTCACAAACTTTCAGCTGTAAGATTAATAAGGTCTAAGGATCCAATGTACAGCATGATAACCATAGTTGACAACACTGTATTTATTGTATAATTGAAATTCACTAAGACAGTAGAACTTAAGTGTTCTCAAAAAATTTAAAAATATAAATAGATAAGGCAATGTCAATGCATACATGTATCATGATGCGCACTGTAAATATCTTATAATTTTATTTGTCAGTTATACCCCAATAAAACTGAAAAAAATCTCAGCTCATACTTGAATTTTTAAAGGTAGCAAATCATTAGAAACCATGTATAAACTATATTTTAAAAAATATTTTGTTGATTTTTCACAGAGAGGAAGGGAGAGGGATAGAAAGTCAGAAACATCGATGAGAGAGAAACATCGATCAGCAGTCTCTTGCACACCCCCACTAGGCATGTGCCCGCAACCAAGGCACATGCCCCTGACCGGAATCGAACCTGGGACTCTTCAGTCCGCAGGCTGACGCTCTATCCACTGAGTCAAACCAGTCTCGGTTGTATAAACTACATTTAACTAGAAACTAAAGGAGAAAGTTTAAAGGTAGTCTCATGGCAATCATAAACACAGAATTTGTTTATATGTATATATTAAAAATCATGTATGCTTATTCAGTAACCTCTTATTTTACTACTAGAGGCTCGGTGCATGAAATTCATGCCCTTCAGTGGGGAGGGGTCCCTCTGCCTGGCCTGCACTGCACCCTCTCACAGTCTAGGATCCCTCAGGGGATGTCTGACTGTTGGCTTAGGCCTGCTCCCCAAGGACATCCTTTGCTCTGCTGCAGAGGTGAGAGAGGCTCCCACCACTGTCACTGCACTCACCAGCTGTGAGCCTGGGTTCTGGTTGAGCAGCGCTCCCCCTGTGGGAGTGCACTGACCACCAGGGGGCAGCTTCTTCATTGAGCATCTGCCCCCTGGTGGTCAGTGCACATCATAGTAACGGGTAGTTCAACAGTTCAGTCGATTTGCATATTAGCCTTTTATTACATAGGAAGATGCCTGGTAGAAAGAACATGAAATTAAAATGTAGGCAACTCATTATAAGCTTTTCAGGTGCATAACCTCCACAATTCCAAAACATTAGTGGCCAGATTTAATAAATGAATTCAGCAATGTAGCAGGATATAAAATTAACACCCAGAAATTTGTGCCCTTTTTATACACCAATAATGAACTCACAGAAAGAGAAACTAACAAAAAAATCCATTTACCATTGCAACAACAAAAAAATTAAGATACCTAGGAATAAACTTAACTAAGAATGTAAAAGACTGGTACTCAGAAAACTATAGGACATTAAAAAGTGAGATAGAGGAAGACATAAACAAATGGAAGAATATACTGTGTTCATAGATTGGTAGAATCAACATGAAAATGTACATACTGCCCAAAGCAACCAATAGATTCAATGCAACCCCCATTAAAATACCAATGGCATATTTAATAGACATAGAACAAATTCTCAAAAATTCATATGGAATAAAAAAAAACCCAAATAATCACAGCAATCATGAGAAAGAAGAACAAAATTAGAGGAATCAAAATTCCAGATATTAAGCTATATTACAAAATCATTGTTCTCAATACTGTCTTGTACTGGTACAAGAACAGACTTATAGACCAATGGAATAGAGCAGAGAACCTAGAAGTCGACCCAAACCAATATGCTCAATTAATATTTGACAAAGGAGGCAAGAGCATACAATGGCATCAAGATAGTCTCTTCAATAAATGATGCTGGAAAAACTGCACAGATGCATGCAAAAAAATGACACTAGGCCATCAACTTACACCATACACAAAAATTAACTCAACGTGGATAAAAGACTTAAATGTAAGATGGGAAACCATACAAATTCATAGGCAGCAAAATATCAGACATATGTCATTATAATATCTTTACTGATACAGCTCCTAAGGCAATGGAAACTAAGGAGAAAATAAACAAATGGAGTTACACCAAAATAAAAAGTTTTTGCACAGCAAAAGAAGCCATCAACAAAACAACAAGAAAGCTGAGTGCATAGGAGAACATATTTACCAGCGTTATATCCAATAAGAGTCTAATTTACAAAATTTATAGGGAACTCATTAAAATTAACAGAAGAAAGATAATCAATAAAAAATCGCGCCAAGAACCTAAATAGACACTTTACCAAAGTGAACATGCAGAGGCTAAGAGACATATGAAAATCTGCTCAAAGTCACTAATCATCAGAGAGATGCAAATCAAAATGACAATGAGGTACCATCTCACACGTGTCAGGTTGGCTATCATCAACAAATCAACAAAGGACAAGTGCTGGCAAGGATGTGGAGAAAAAGGAACCCTCTTGCACTGCTGGTGGTAATGCAGACTGGTGCAGCCACTGTGGAAACAGTATGGAGTTTCCCAAAAAAATTAAAAATGGAACTTCCATTGACCCAGTAATTCCACTTCCAGGAATATATCCCAAGAAATCAAAAACACCAATCAAAAAGGACATATGCACCTCTATGTTCATAGCAGCACAATTCACCATAGCTAAGATTTGGAAACAGCCTAAATGCCCATCAGCAGATGAGTGGATTAGAAAACTATGGTATATCTACATAAAGGAATACTATGCTGCTGTAAAAAAGAAGCAACTCTTACCATTCACAACAGCATGGATGGACCAGAGAGAATTATGATAAATGAAATAAGCCAATCAGAGAAAGATAAATACCACATGATCTCACTCATTTTTTAAATATAATGATCATAAACTGATGAATAAAAATAGATCCAGAGACAGAGAAGCATTAAACAGACTGTCAAACTTCAGAGGGAAGGCAGAGGGGAGAGGTTAAGCAAACAACCACAGGATTTGTATGCATGCATTTAAGCATAACCATTGGACATAGACAGTAGGGGGGTGAGGGCATGTGCTGAGGGGTAGGAGTGGCTGGAGAGAGGTCAATGGGGGGTAACAGGAGACATATGTTCTATTATATGTAATGCTTTAAACAATAAAGGCTTTTTAAAAAAATAGATGGAAACACAAAGAAATGAACCTACACATGAACCAAACCCAAGACTCAAAACCCAGAGCAGGGAAACCAATTGTGAAAGTTTGGAATGAAAATAAGAAAACAAAAACAAAACACAGGAGTGGAGATGGGATCCAGAATCAGGCTCCTCTTAGAAGTTTAGATGATATTAATAGACAAAAACCATACCAGCTTCTAAATATGCTACATTAGCAATGGTTTGAAATGGGGAAAACAGAGCTCCCAGAAAATTCCACATAAAAGACCTCATCTCCCCAAATGCCCAACATAAAATTAAAAATTTAGAGACTAGCTTGATACTGAAACATTGGCTGATCGAGGATATTTAGGCAGAAATTAACTTGAGTTTGAGAGGTTTAGGCTGGCCATATAGCCAAGTTTACATTTTCCCACATTGCACCATGCTGTGAATTACAGTTAAAACTCTAGGTCTCCGGGGGGGGGGGGGGGCGCTGAGTACAACTTCCCCTTCCCTGGCCTCAATGTAAGTGAAGACCTCCAACACAGTGCCAAGCATGAAGCTGAATTGCCCATACCTCCTCCCCAATATCCACCTTCTAGAACCCCTAAGGGTAGAATTTGAAGTCTCTTTTATTGAAAACCTCACTTCACTATCAATCAGAGGAAAGAGACTGTAAAGGAAAAATAGCTTTTTTCTATCCTTGCTGGTTCTCAGCTTTTACAAAATTTGTTTACAGTGAAGTATAAATTAAGCCAAGAAATTGAAATCAAATATACCTCAGATCTCTAAAGGTGACTTAAGTTGGGAAAGGCTACCCTATCTTGTCACAATTCTAGGAGGACCTGTGCACTGAGCAGACTGACCCAAATGCAACCAGCCTCCTCTGGATCCTAGCTATGGCCGACAGCCTGCATGAAAACCCTGTGGCCCAGAAATTCTGACAGCATTCCTGCCCTTGGCTGCTGGAATCAGAATGACTCTTTGGAATTGCTAACGACAAACTTCACAGAGGGAGAATTTAATGCACCATAGGCAAAATTGCCAAGTACACAGAAGTTGTTTCTTTCAAACTCCTCTTGCTCTTTTCCAGGTAATGTTTGCTTTTATTTTATTTTAATATTTTTTATTGATTTTTTACAGAGCAGAAGGGAGAGGGATAGAAAGTCAGAAATATCGATGAGAGAGAGACATCGATCAGCTGCCTCTTGCACACCCCCACTGGGGATGTGCCCGCAGCCAAGGTACATGCCCTTGACCGGAATCGAACCCGGGACCATTCAGTCCGCAGTCCGACGCTCTATCCACTGAGCCAAACCAGTCTCGGCTAATGTTTGCTTTTAAATAGCTGCTTCTGAGGCCTGTTCTGCCTCCACCATGGCCTCCTCTCCCATGGAGGAGGCCATCCCCTCCGCCTCCTTGTGGGGAAGCCCTAGAGAAGTGATTGCTGATTTCGGGAAGGCCACTGAGAGGAAATAGAGTCTATGCACTTTCTTGAATGGGCAGCAGATCTCTGAAATGAACTCCTCCAGTATGATCAAGTGAATATATTCACTCATGGATTAACACCCCCCCCCCCAGAGTGCAAAGGCAAAATAAAATTTTCATGATAGGAGAATGGATATATGTTCCAGGATGCAAACTACTTAATCAATCCCAGGAGCTCTTCCAAAGAGATACCAGAAAAAATAAAAGTTAACATCTACTTGGCACACCACAGCACAGACTTTTACTGCTGCCACTTCTCCTGCCTTAACAGGATCATGAAGGAACAAAAAGCCCCAGTCAAGGATTCAGAAATGAGAACATTGTGAAGCGCTTTGAAGCATATGGATTCTAACTCAACCCTTGAAGCTGAAGATTGCCAGGTACTATGCTAGTTTTGGAATGGAGTTGCCAACAAGTTAGACCCAATACCTGCCCTCATGGAGGTCATGGCCAAGCAGAAAACACAGGCAAGAAATATAAGCCCAAGGAGATGATAAGGGTACCGGGAGGCCTCCCCGCAAAAAATCAGAAACTCTACAGTGGTGACTTGCTTCTGTGATTTAACAAGCCCTTCAGGATTCTGATGCATGTTCACGTTTGAGAACCACTGATTTAGGCAGAAAAGCATGCGACTTTTCAATCTATGACTCCCTTAGTCCCTTAACATGGGCTTTACACACATGATTTCATTATATAGTCCCAGGGGATAATAATAGCCTGAACAGCAGATGTGTTTGCTTAAGATAATGCTAACTGCTATAATGAATAAACCTCAATTTTCAGTAGCTTAAAACAATAGAAAATTATTTCTGGCTCACATTATAATTCCACACATGTGTCCGTTTGGCAGTGAGAAGAGGAAGAACTCTGGCCCGTGCTATTATTGAGGATCCCAGGCTAACGGAAGCTTTGCCATTGTCATCATTAGGTTTTCAAGGTCACCTGGGAGTCGACAAAGAGCCTGCAAATGGGAGAGGAGAGCCTGCAGAATACACCCCTTCTTCATAGGAGAACAGAGGATGAAGTGATCGCTGTGAGCTAGGTTCTTTAGGGAATCCTACCTGGAGAAGATGAGCTGATTTCGGTGTCATTCAGACACACTGGATTATGCCACCATTCCTCAGAACTTGCACATGCCAGTCTGGGACTTGTAGATGTTCTCCTGATATTCTTCATCAAAATATCTGGAAATGACAACCCCTAAGGTATTCAGTGACAGTCCCTGTATTAGCAAGCTATTGCTGCATAAAAGCAAGCACAAAAATGTTAGTGATCACAATGCATTTATTTCTCACAAACTAGTAGCTTGCCTGGCTCTCCGGGAACTCACTTGAGTTCAGCTAGGAAGCATTCCTCTTCACAGTAGACATAGCTGGCATTGGTTCCTTGCAGTGAGCTGGGGTCTAATCTCTTCATCATGGGATAATTCTTGGGCTTATGCTGAATGAGCAGCAGTTACCAAGGGGAAGCTCTTCTCATAACATTTGCAAAAGCATGGAAGACCAATCAGAAAGGATATATGCACCCCTATGTTCATAGCGGCACAATTCACCATACCTAAGATTGGGAAACAGCCTCAATGCCCATCAGCAGATGAGTAGATAAAAATAGTTGTGGTACATCTACACAATGGTAAGTTCTTGCCATTTGCAACAGCATGGATGGAACTGGAGAGCATTATGCTAAGTGAAATAAGCCGGTCAGAGAAAGATAAATATCACATGATCTCACTCATTTGTGGAATATAATGAACAACATAAACTGATGAACAACAACAGATCCAGAGGCAGAGAAGCATTGACTGTCAAACCTCAGAGGGAAGGCAGGGGAGGGTGGGGGTAAGGGAGAGAGATCAACCAAAGGACTTGTATGTATGCACATAAGCCTAACCAATGGACAAAGACAACAGGGAGGTGAGGGCATGAGTGGGGGAGTGGGGGACAATGGGGGATAAGGACACATATGTAATACCTTAATCAATATTTTTTTAAAAAAAAGCATGAGAGAGAAAATATAGAAATACATGACGCCTCTTAAGGCCTTGGCTCAAAACTGGACTTATGTTGTTCCTCCCCCATTTGTTTATCCAAAGGAAGTTTCAAAGCCAAACCCCAAGTCAAGGCGTAGGAAGGGAAGGCCATTTTGCCTTTTCTAAAAGAAGATACAAAATTACAAGGCAAATAGCATAGATATATGGAGGGATGGTAGAATTAAGACTAATAAGCTAACCTCCTACAGTCCCCCATATGCCTCCTTGGGTTCAGAAAGCCCATCTAATCATCTGGCCTCATTCTGGGTCTTGGCGGGACTTGGTGATTCTTGTTATGCCTTTCTGCAAACCCCATTGCCCAGCTCTTTGACTGCCAGGGAAGTTAGCTGCTAGAGACCTGATCCCTTCATCAGCTTTTGCCTTTGCTTTTGATCCCCCCACCTCCCATCTAACTGAAGTCCCATGTAAGTATGCTCTCCTCACCTAACATTGAATATCAACAATTCCCCCAGGGCAAAAGCCAAGTCACTTTCCCAGCCAGGATTTAGTCTGTTTATCTCCTTGCATATTGCTAAAAATCATACCAGGCACAATTTTTGTGATCAAGTCTATCTTTTCTCTTTCCTGAAGAAATTCCATGGTATTTTATATATTCTCTCTCTCTCTCTCTCTCTCTCTCTCTCTCTCTCTCTCTATATATATATATATATATATATATATATATATATATATATATATGCCTTAGATTCTGTTAGAACTCAGCTACCCACAGCTGGGGCCCCTGCATGCCAGTGTCATTTTATAAAGTATGTGTGCTAGCTGTGGTCTATTGGCACTTGGCATCTATTCCACCTCCTTCCATGGTGTCTTACTGTAGTAATAAACCTGGAAAGCTAAATAATATATTTCTCAGACTCCTATGCAGCCAGGCTTCTGTATGTGAATAGGTTTCCCCAATGGGAAGGGATATGTGAGGTAGAACCATCTTCTTGCTGCTTTTCTGCCTTTGAGCAGAGATGTGGAGTGTTCTGAAGCAGATTCCCAATGTTTCATTTGTACCTCTGGGATGTCAAGAGGCGCACCAGTGGACGTTTCCTGGTTCCTGGATGGTATATCCCAGTGACGGCCTCACAATTCCTAATTGTAACAGAGGTAGGATTTCTTCGGATCACTCAGGTCTGTGACATTCTGGCAGTCATTCCTGCTCATCCAACCCTTCCAACAATATGTCAGGCACCTGATTCTCCAAACTCAAGAACTTTCTTTTTAAATACCTAAAAGAGTTTGCTTCCAACTCTGAAGCCCAGTAAATACAACATGATCTCTCTCTTAGATTTGATGTACACTAGCACTCAGATAAGTCTAGCAGGTTTTACAAAAAGAATGACATTTGGTGTACGCTGCTGAGCAGAGGTTTTCTAAATAATGTTACCCAGACAGCATTCTTTACTTAGCTGAACCAGCGACATCAAAAGCAAATGCATTCAGATATTCAGAAAGCAAAGATGCAAGGATGCATCACCAGTAGGCCTAAAGGGGCCAGCCACAGGCTGCTCCTAGCCCAGTATTTTCACTTCCTTCTGCTTGGCTGCACCTTGTCATGGGGCCTCCTCTGATACCAGGCTCATGCTAAGAGATTCTAGACCATTCCCATCAGACCACATGGACAATGCCAAAGGTTAGTCACCACCCACAGATACTCCTCAGAAATTATAAGAACAGCTTCTCTGTAATAAAGACAGGGGAAAGATGGGAGGATGGAGAATGATTAATGGCCC
Source organism: Antrozous pallidus (assembly GCA_027563665.1). Classification (NCBI taxonomy): domain Eukaryota; kingdom Metazoa; phylum Chordata; class Mammalia; order Chiroptera; family Vespertilionidae; genus Antrozous; species Antrozous pallidus. Next base: position 134,790,279 of record CM050509.1, on the reverse strand, counting down.
CTTCAGAGTTGATAGAAAGCAAGTGCAATCTGCATTTTGGATGTTGGTATTTTCTCACACCATGACATTCCCACATGGTAGCAACCTGGGAGAGAAAAACAGCAGCCTTGTTTGGGGTATGGAAGGGGGCCTGTGTTCTTCAGTTGCTTGGGAAGAGAGCATGCATTTTAGGAAGTGTTGCCATAGGGGGCTGTGGGCTCCCGTGGTTTTTGGCAAAGTTGGAGTGTCTGGAAAGTCCAAAGGTGATATCTTAAATAGGCGGCTCATTTTCTTTCATCTTCATGTTAAGTGTCTAATCCCAAAGGCAGTTCTTAAAGCAAGACACAGCAGGTAAGATGAGATGAAGCCCTTATCAAACTTTGCTGCTGAAACAGAGTGGGGGGAAAGGCTGAAAAACAGCAGGATGGGATTCTGCTTCTATAAAAGGATTTGAAAGAAACACAATGAAGAGGAAAACTGATGGGGAGAAAGGAAACAAAGGAATAGAAGCCACAAAGCAGGAATATATGAGCAGGAAGCAGACAAGGGACCCATCCATGTCTATGGGACAACCCTGTAGAGAAAGAAAGCACCAGTGAAGGGGGACAAAGCTGCAAAATCATAAGGGATGGCATTTCAACGTGTACCCTCCCCACAGTCACATTGGCTGGAAACCTGCCAAACATTGGGAGCCCAGTCTTAAACAGTATGATTTTTTCAAGACTAAGGTGCACACACATATCTGTTGACTGCTTCCCCAGCACTTATCAAAATACCTAGAGATTAAAAAATTAGACAAAAGAATTTTTAGATTTTTTTCCCCTTCTGGTTATATAAGTAACACATGTTCATTGTAGAAATGTAATTATATAAGAAAGAACAAATATTCCATGCAGTCCCATGATCCAACTATAACTGCTGCTTTGTTGTATTTCTCTGTGTGGATCTTTTTGGGAAAACTAGGTCATCCAATATATTAAGTTGTATATCCTCATCTCTTCTAAATATTGTATTTCTTCTTATCACTAAATACTAATTAAAAACACGCTTTTTGACTAACTAGTATTCCTTGCATATTAATCTTTTGCAATTTTCTGATTACTTTTTTTTAGGATAAATCCCTAAAAGTTTAATTACTATGTCATTAGGAATGTTTATTTCTAAAGCTCTTAATAAGCATCGCCTATTGTTTCACATAAACTTTACACCAATTTACATTCATACCACATTGTATAAGGATACACTGAAAACACTTTTGGGGTTTTGCTTTCAAAAACAGCCTGTCTCAGGCAATGTGGTGCTATTATGGAACTGTATGAAGAAGCCTGATATTTTAGTACAGATTCTACTATGTATCTTTGGGAAAGTTCGTTCACCTTTGCATGCCTTAGTTCAGTTATCTTTAGTAATACTTCAGGAATTAATATTCTTTGGCCGAGACCGGTTTGGCTCAGTGGATAGAGCATCGGACTGCGGACTGAAGGGTCCAGGGTTCGATTCCGGTCAAGGGCATGTACCTTGGCTGCAGGCACATCCCCAGTAGGGGGCGTGCAAGAGGCAGTTGATCCATGTTTCTCTCTCATGGATGTTTCTGACTTTCTATCCCTCTCCCTTCCGCTCTGTAAAAAATCAATAAAATATATATTTTTAAAAGAATTAATATTCTTTGAAATTGTGTTCTTTCAAGCTAAGACAACAAAAAAAGGTGTCACATTTTATCTACTTAGTACATCATCAAGGGCAGGATAGTATTAAATTGAGTGCATATATTATGAAAATTTGTTAAGCATTTGATATTGGTCAAATTGAATAGTGCTGAGAGTAGTCAGCGGCATTAGCCATTAAGGGAGGGCTTTTCATATGTTTTGTTCACTGCTATATCATCATGCTGAAATGAATGCTGGGAAAATACTTAGTGACTTATTAATATATGTTGAATGCAAAAATAGATTCATGGAGGAAATGTTTATCAACTGGATGTAACCAACAATTTTAGCTATTGGCCTACCTCAAGGTGGACAGTTCCTAAACACCTTGGCAGATTCCAGCCTCGAGTTCCTGAGTGTTTCTGCCTGGGGACTTTCTCTGTCCATACAGGGCAAACCAGAAGTTCTGGGGAGCTAACATCTCCAGTAGTAACTCTCAAACAATGAGGGTTGGCAGTTGGTAGATAAATACCCCCAAATCCTCACTCCCTATGCAGGATATTTTGAGTTACAATTCACACCGTCTTAGAGAGAATCCTCAGCGGGACTAAACCCAGTTTCCCACAGCTGTAACCAGCTCATCAACACACCCTATTTCTTGCTCCCTCAAGGTGTTTCCTGAGATTACCTTCCAAATCAACCAGCCGCCTAAATCTTTATCTCCAAGTCTACTCCTGGGGGAACCCAAACACTAGAGTTTATGTTTGCAAAATTGTAGGTGTATCATTTGAAAATGCTTCTCTTTTTATATAAAAAACATACTGTCCATTATTTTAATCCAGGAGGGCAGGGAGTAGACTGATAAACTCACTTAGAGATAGTGATATAATTGGGGTTTTGCGACTCTGTGTGTGTTTTAAGAATAGTCATAGGTTGATTTGAGAACAGACGTCAGGAAAGAGAGTGTATAGCTAATTATATTAGAGAATTCAAATTGAAGAATTAAACAAAGATCTAAGCTGGAGAAGAATCATAACCTGCTGTCCTCAGCCCTGGGAAGATCGTGGCACCAAGATGCCAATCACTACATAGCACCTGTGTTGACTTATTGAAACACGGCCACCAGTTTTATTCAGATATCTCTGAATCTTTCCAGCTTCTCTCACGATGCTGAATATAAAATAGGTTTTAGGTATTTGGGGACTTCTATACAGCAAGTATAACCCCACCATATCAGCTAGGATTTGGGTTGCAGACAAGAGATTCCATTTTATCTGTGAAACAATGGAAGGATATAGATCTCTGAAAGGCCAGAGAACTAGTTTAGAGGTTATGCAGTGAAGAACAATGCCACCAGTTTCACCAAGGACTAGTCTGATACAGGCACCCTGGCTACCTCCTGGGCAGCATCACAACAGCTGGCACAATATGCCCATTAATGCCAAATCTCTGCCTCACTGCTGCTGAAAACTGGTGCTAAAACCTTTACCCTCATGGATGCCATGCACTAACACTGGTTACTTCCATATCAAATGCTGGCCTGTGTGTCTGATTGACTGCGCCCTGATCTCTAGCTGCAAAGATGCCCTGATCTCTAGCTGAAAAGATGGTTGGGAGAGTGAGAATTTTTCTTAAATTGTGAGGCATTCTCCAAATAAAAGAAACGTGTTCAGAGGTGCTAGGTCAAAAGGATCTCCACTGCACTTCTTCACCTATCACTTTCCAGTGCCCTTCTCCACTGCCATAATACCAGGTTCTGGTCCTGACCACTTGTGAGCTCTGATAAATGCCTTCCTATTAGGTGGCCTCTTAATATAGATTCCATGATAAGCACCCAGTCAGACAGCAGAGGTTAGAGAAGAGCCTCAGTGGGTAATAAAATTCTCAGATGCCTGACCAGAGTCTCTGATGAGTTCAAGGACAAAACCCCGTTACCATCTTAGACTAGTGCTATCCATTATAAATATAGTATGAGCCTCAAACACAAGTCCCACATGTAATTTAAAATTTCCTAGGGACTACATAAAAAATACAAAATAAGCCAGCAACATTAATCCTATCTAATAAAAGAATAATATGCAAATTAACCATACCTCCAATCAAGCCACGCCCACAAGCCAATCAGGAGCAAATAAACCCCAACCAAGATGGCTGCAGCCACTGAGAGCAGGAGGGAGGCTTGGGTTTTCCCAGCAATGGAGGAAGCCAAACTTTCTGCCTGCCATTGCCGACCTAGGCCTCCACTCAATGCTACAAAGTTTCAATTATAGAAGATATATCTCAACAGAAATGGCGGCAGCCACAGAGCTGGAGAGAGCAGAGGCTAGGGTCAGCCAGGCAATGGAGGAAGCCAAGCTTCTGCAGCTGTGGCCAGCCTAGGCCTCCACTCCAGGCTACAATGTTTCAATTATAGAAGGTAAATGTCCTAACAGAAATGGCTGCTGCCACTGAGCAGGTATAAGGCTTGACTCCGCTCCAGGCTACAAAGATTCAATTGTAGAACATAAATTAATCCCAGATCCCAGGGCTTCCACTTGGGTCGCTGGGGGGCATGGCCAACCTGCAAACCACCACAAGCCTCTCGCCCAGGCTGGCAGAGGAGGGAAGTTGGGGGCAAACAGGCTGACAGGGGAGCAGTTAGACATCAATCAGGCTGGCAGGGGAGTGGTTAGGGGGTGATCAGGTAGCAAGCAGAAGCAGTTAGGGGCAATCAGGAAGGCAGGCAGGCAAGCAGTTAGGAGCCAGAAGTCCTGGATTATGAGAAGGATGTCCAACTGCCTGTTTAGGCTCGATCCCACCAGGATCGGGCCTAAAGGAACAGTTTGATATCCCTCAAGGAGTCTCAGATTGGAGAGGGTACAGGCTGGGCTGAGGGACAACCCCCTCAACCCCATGCATGAATTCCATGCACCGGGCCTCTAGCCTTAATATATTTTTATCCTAATGTATCCAAAAAATATTTAACGGGTAGTCAATATAAAACAAATTTTGGATAAGATATATGAACGTTTTTTGCATACTAAGTCTTTGAAATCCAGTGTGATCTTGACACTTACAATGAATCACAAATCAGACTGACCACATTTCAAGTACTCAAGAGCAACATGTGGCTGGTGGCTTCAATACTGGCACTGCTTTTAGGATGGCAATGTTTATGCTGTGTCTTCTTCTTCTCCAGCTGTGAGCCACCTGCAACACTTGAGGGTTGGGAAGTCCCCTCAGACAATGGATATTTCTATACTGTACTGTGGTTAAGAGCACTGTATGTATCCATTTAGGAGTTGAGCTGAGTCATGAAGTTTCTCAATCCTGGTTCTCAGTCTTTTTGGCTCCCTGAGAAGTCTATGATCCCATTCCCTCTCTACTCTTGCAGTTCAACTGTTAATCCTCCTGAGGGAAGCAAGTGAGGCACTCAGCTCAGCTAACAAATGTAACAGGAATCAAAAACTCAGAGATCAAGATAAATATTTCAATGCAATATTTTAAAATTAAAATTAATGCAAAAATCCATGATTAAGATAATATAAAAAATTTAAATAATAAGAGGATCCGCCAGGGCTGGGATGATTGTGAGGGAAGTAGGTTATACAAGTAAAAGAACTGTCCTTCCCCTTCCCTTTGCCTCAAGTGACTCTCCATATCCCTAGACAATAGAGCCACTTTCCTAAGTGCTCAGTATATATTGCTGGGTAAATGAATAAGTGACTGAGCAAAAAAAAAAAAAAAGCCCTTCTTATTTAGTCTCAAAAATTCAGTGTTAATGAAAAGCAGCAACATATTGATTTGACACAATTACAATCAAAATCCTACTGGAATTTTTTTGACATGACAAATTGATTCTAGCATTTACATTGGAAAATAAGAAGGTGAGAATAATGACAAGAACATGCAAGAAAGAGTTCTCTTAGTCTGAATAAAAGAATCAAGAAGAAACCAAGCCCTGTTTGGTGTCTGCTTCTATGGCTGGGCATTTCTCAGCCCTGGCTCCTACACAGCTATGCACCACCAGCAGCTTTTAGGTTGGGGCAAATCATACCACGAGAGATCATTTTCTCCTTCATAACCAGTCTTAGTAGGTAAACAGTCAGGGAGTGCCTTGAAGAGGGACAGAAGAAAAAGAATGTTCCCAAGTACAGTCTGTGCCCTGAGGAGTTTCTGAAATCAGGAAGGCAAATGACAGCAGTCTTTGCCCCACAGATCTGCAACCCCTCTGTCCCACCCTTAGACTATTCCTACCCCATCCTTGAATCCTGGCCACCTTATCCCAGCCTCTTCTAGAAGCATCTATCAGGTCACTCTCATGTTTCCCACTTCTTGATTTCTTGACCAACTCTGGCTGCCCACACAGAATGGTCCTAAAAGCTCAAGTCAAGAACAGAGCTCAGAACTCTACCACTCAAGCTTTTCTCAAGTCAAGAACAGAGCTCAGAATTCTACCACTCAAGCTTTTCTCTACCCTAACACCCTATTCTCTCCCTTATAAGATACACACACATGCATATGTACATACCCACATGTCACCATTACACTCTTTTGTGGTCCATCGGTACCAGCCAGTCCATTTGTTGTTCTTTTCCCATTTTTTATCACTCGTGATGCATTTGCATTTATGAACATACATTTGTCATGACTCTCCACTGCAGGGCCCCCTTCTTCAAAGGGGAGGCTTGGGGTAGAGGATCTGGAGGCTGAGAATAGTGCCTCCTCTCACACCCAACAGGCTGCAAGCTTAATGAGATGGACCATCTGAGGAGGTGCAGGGAAGACAGAAGCTTCATCAGATGGCTGGTTGACAGAACTCTCAGCTGCTGAGAACCATATGCATCCTTGGGTTATATGTGATGGTGTCAGTGCTGAGCTGCTTTGTCAAAGGATTTGATTAACAGAAAAGAGGCTCTAGGGACCAACTCAGCAGAACTTTGAGACTGAAAATTTATTACCACTTCTGTCAGTGAAATGCCATGCCCCCATGTCACACCACACCCTCATTTCCTCTAGCAGTGAAGATATAGATGGGACAGGAGTCAAAGAGCTGGACTATTTGCTCAGAAGGGTGTCTTATCCTGTTTGGGCTATTGTACAAAAAGCAGAAACTGAGTGGCTCATAGGCAACATAAACATATTTGTCACCATTCTAGAGGCTGAGAGGTCCAAGATTAAGGTGCTGGCAGATTCAATGTCTGGTGAGAAGCTGCATCAGGGTTCACAGATAGCCATCTTCTCACTGTGTTGTCACCTGACAGAAAGGGCCAGGGAGTTCTCTGGAGCTTCTTTTATAAGGGCACTAACTCCATCATGAGGACTCCACCCTTAAGACTTTGTGAATTACATTGACAACATATGAATTTTAGGGGGACAAAACAATCTTCAGCAGGTGGGTAGTCATTTTCTCTCTCTTGAAGTGAAGATGCTTTCCCTTGGGGGTAGCCTCTGGCTTCCAGCTGTCTGGACTTCAAAATCATACTCCACCATTCTGGTTTCTGTCCAGAAAGTAGCTTGAGCCTTCGTAATGTGAGTCACTGGGACTCCGGCTAATCCCTGTGGCTATGGCTGGGTGCAGGCCCTCTGAAGCTCAGAGGCCCCAGGCCTCTGCCATGCTGCTTCCACCCATTACGCTTCGTTCTCTCCCCTTCCTTCCCTCATTCTTCTTTCCTTTGTACCAAACTCCAGTACACAGCCTTGAGGAGTCTGGACACCTCCTTGCATTACTCATAGCCAAGGTAATGTGTGTAAAAGGAAAGCTGACCAAAGAACCATTGCTAGTTAATATATTAATGTGATTAGTAAAGCAGTTCTGCACTTTCTGGAAAGAAAATGTCACTATCTTGTTAAATGTGTCATCTTAGTATGTTAGGATATGACTTTTGTCAACTTTCTTTACCCCAAAGATAGCTGGAACTTGCCAGAACCACGGACTTTCTGACCACTTTGCCAGTTCTTCCCTGTTCCATGAAAGCTTCTCCATTATGTGTTCACATTGTCAGGATTTTATTTGATGTCTTATCAGCTAATTAAGAAAGCAGTGATTTTCAAGCTGATTTGTATAAAGATTTAAAATGAGTTTCTTTTTCATATATAAAATGTTTACTTTATTTTAAAAATCTCAACATATCTCATCAGTTGTCAACAGAACAGTACCGTTATTAATATGCAGGTCGGATGTATTTTTTTGAAAACTTTGGAATAAAACATCTCCTGCTGCCTCTAAGAGTACATTTGAGCTTCTTGTGAATAAGCCCTTGATCAGAAAGGAAGCACATGGTGAGGATCTTAAAAACTCTCCAGATATGTGCACATCTGCTCACATAGTGCTCACATGCCCAAGGGACACAGAAATGAGCCTGGGTACGGTGTACTTAAGAGCCCATCAAAAAATTACAACTAAACACCAGGAATTTAGGCAGCATGTTATATGAGTAATTGCTAAACATATTCATTCTGGGATTTTTTTCCAGGAAAGCTGGCTGAGTGGAAATTCAGTCAGGGGCAGCCACATTACCTTAAAGATTAGCAAAGGTGAAATGCAAAAAAGCAGATATTCAGATTTTTACTGTCCAAAGAGGACCTTAAAGCCCACGGTGGGGAGGTGAAAGCAGGATTAGTTGAGAGGAAAACCACTTGATAGAAACAGAAGGGCAGTTTGCACACTTCCCAGAAGGGCAGTTCTGTTACTGCAATAGAGAAAACCCTATCTTAATTAATATAATATCTGGAGATAGAGAGCAAAGTGCCTAAAGGAAGCAGAAGACAAATGTCTCTAAATGTAGCTTTAAAAAGTGTTTTCTAAAGTGAGGAGATAAGTTTTCCAAGAGTATGTCCTCAGCACAAAGTCATGCGCCTCAATTTATGAAACTGCACACAAAGCAATTTGACCAATAAAAGGGACAAAGGATAGCCTTCCTTTCAGGGTGTGTGTGTGTGTGTGTGTGTGTGTGTGTGTGTGTGTGTGTGTGTGAGAAGATTGAAATATTTCCACCATTTGTAATTTAACATTCCTTTGCATGATTTAAATAAAAGATAGGGTCTGTTTCCAAGCACAAAATCAAGAAAAACCAAAGAATAAAACTCATCCTTTTTTCCTTAAAGAATTTTATATCAGATGGAAAGAAATTCTTAAAGCCCTACAGCTAGCTATCTCTGTGTGTGCATCACAAGTCTACCCATTTTATTCTATAATAAATTTTTCTTGCTTTGAGTCTATTCAATCAGAAAGACTATGAAAGGGCATACAATTTTTCCTGATCAAATGTGCAAAGGGTATAGAATGTACCAGCTATGGAATGCACTTTGTTTGAACTTTAAACTCATTTCAGTCCCTGGTTTTATTATCGGTGTTTTTTCTTCATGTAATTTTCTCTAAGTTTCTACTCTGTTCAGGGAACAATTGAGAAGGTGGTACGCAGTTAAAATTAAAACCTGCCACTTCCCACATAAAATATGTAAATAGTGCAGTTTGCATTTTTAAAGGCAACAACTTTAAATTTTCTTAAGAACTATAAGAAAAACCCTGGATTAACTCAGTGACCTCTGACCCTTCACATGCCAAAGGACTTTTATTCTAATTAATGGAAGAATTAAACATCTAGATGTTAGGCATCCCTCTAACATCTGCCACTCAGTTTTACTTAGTTTACTATTTGTATATGGCTGAATGAGTCCCTTAATCTCATTTTTCAACTTCTATGCAAAGTAGCCAAAATGGAAAATTACTTCTAACTCCTGCCTCAGAAAATAATGTGTATTATGAGCATTATGAGAAATGTATTATGGGGATGTATAGTGTGACCCACCTTATAGCTACTTTGTCTTTTAAGTGTCTAGTTGAGACCCTAGGGCCTTTTAGACTGTAGTTCCTCTTTATTGTATCACTTTATTTATCAGTCAACCAAATTCAGAGGTTCTAGAAGAGGATCCCAAGTATATATGGAATAACAGGCTTATAAGGTATATGTAAGTCCTGCAGAATTCAGGATTGTTGAAGAACTTTGTCATTTTCCTGATATGATTTTTTTAATGATGATTACTTATAATACATAATTTCAAAGTGATGGGAATACATGCAGTTTGTAAATTGATATAAATAAATACTAATGCCTGTCCCTACATGTACAAACTTCTTGATGCATTTGCATTCATGAACATACATGTTGATCCACTGTGTTCTTTAATATCAAATGTGCCAAGCCCTTAAATTAGTCAGGTTAAGCTATGCTATGCTGCAGTAATGAATTAATCTCAAATTCTAATAGAGATTATTCTCATTCACACAAAATCCAATATGGGTATTCTAGTTGAGTGACTCTCCCAGATGCCTTTTTCTCAAGCAGTGAATCAGGAGTCCTGAATTCTTATACCTCATAAGCCTGTCATCCCATATATGCTTGGAATCCTCTGCTATAACCTCTGAATTTGGTTAATTTATGAATAAAGTGGGAGAATAAAGAGGATCATATGGGATGGTTTAGGGGTCAGGTCTAGCAGTGATGTATGTCGCTTCCACCCACTTAAATTAGGCAGAATTGAGAGAAACCAAGATGGCAGCATAGGTAAATACCTAAACTGCTGCCCTGCACAACAATTTCAAAACTACTACTAAAACACAAAACGGACATCATCCAGAACCACAGGAAAGCTGGCTGAGTGGAAATTCTACAACTGGAGGAAAGAGAAAAGCACATGGAGAATCACAGGAGTAACAAAACCTTAGTTAAGGAGAAACGCACGCAGAGAGGACGGGTGGCTGACAGCGGCTGAGTGCCTGGCTGGCTTCCTATAGTGAGAAGGAGACAAAAGGTCTCGACTGCGCTGAACCCCAGTTCCAGGAGAGACCCTGGGGACCCAGGCTCATATGGGGAGGGAAGGGGGGAATCTGGACTATTGGGCAGAAACTCAGGGAAGCTGCAAAAGGAAAAGGTCAGGAGGTGCATGCCCAAGTATGCTCAGAGAGGACTGACTGTTGAGTGTGCCACTGGCTTTCTCTAGTGGGAAGGAGACAAAAGCCCCCGACTGCACTGAACCCCAGTTCCAGGTGAGAATATGAGATTACAGATTCATTGGGGGAGAAACTGGACTGTCTGGAAGCAGGTGAAACTCGAGGGCATCTCTCTCTCAGAGGTGCTTACTATAACTACTGAGGGACACTGAGACCGAGGGGCCTCTTAGGGCAGGGCTGACAGGAAGCCAAGGCTGTCTGCTCAGCCCTGAGACTCTACCTCATCCAAGCTGAACACAGAGGCTTTTGCAATTTTGCAAGTCTTGTCCCATAAGGCTGTTTCCAGCACAGACGCTCTCCCAGCATAGACATAGCTGATCCTCACAGCCAATTGGCCTGGAGGTCAATTCTCCCAGTGATACCAACAACAATTAAGACTTAACTATAACAAACTATAGACACAGTCCACAAGGGGGTGCACCAAGGGAGTCCATCTCAGGTAACTGGGGAGGCCAAGACACTGGGCCATAAGGACACCTACCACACAAAGCTAACCTACCAACTCAGGGAAGCTGCAAAAATGCGGAGACAAAGAAATAGATAACAAATGAAAGAAATGGAGGAAAAAATGACAGGATATAAAGTTCAAAACCACAGTTATAAGGTTTTTCAAGAGGTTCCTAGAAAAGGCTGATAAATTTAATGAGACCATCAAGGATATGAAAAAGGACCAAGTAGAAATTAAACATACACTGACTGAAAAAAAAATATTATACAGAGACCCAATAGCAGACTAGAGGAATGCAAGAATCAAATCAAAGATTTGAAATACAAAGAAGCAAAAAACACTCAACCAGAAAAAAAAAAAAGAATCCAAAAATTTGAAGAAAGTGTAAGAAGCCTCAGGGACAACTTCAAGCGTACCAACATCAGAATTATGGGGGTGCCAAAAGAAGAGAAAGAGCAGGATACTTAAAACCTTTTTGAAGAAATAATGACTGAAAACTTCCCCCACCTGTTGAAAGAAATAGACTTATAAGTCCAGGCAGCACACAGAACCCCAAACAAAAGGAATCCAAATAGGACCACACCAAGACACATCATAATTAAAATGCCAAGAGCAAAAGACAAAGAGAGACTATTAAAAGTAGCAAAGGAAAAACAGTTACCTACAATGAAGCAACCATATGATTGTCAGCTGATTTCTCAACAGAAACTATGCAGGCCAGATGAGAGTGGCAAGAAATATTTAAAGTGATGAATAGCAAGAACCTACAACCAAGATTACTCTACCCAGCAAAGCTATCATCCAGAATTGAAGGGCAGATAAAGAGCTTCACATATAAGAAAAAGCTAAAGGAGTTTATCTACACCAAACCAGTATTATATGAAATATTAAAAGGTATATTTTAAGAAGAGGAAGAAGAAGAAAAAGGTAAAGATAAAAATTATGAACAACAAATACCTATCTATCAACAAGTGAATCTAAAAATCAAGTGAATTAAACATCTGATGAACGTAATAAACTGGTGAATATAATAGAATCAGGGGCATAGAAAGGGAGTTGACTGACAATTCTTGGTGGAGAAGGGGTGTGGGAGTGTGTGGGAAAAGAAGGGACAAAAATTATACACCTATGCATGAGGACAGTGGGGTTGGGCGTAAGGGCAGAGGGTGGGGTGGGAACTGGGTGGAGGGGGGTTATGGGGGGGTGAGGAACGATTGTAATAATCTGAACAATAAAGAATTATTCTATTAAAAATAAAAGAAAAAAAACAAAGATAAAAATTTTAAGCAAACTAGATTTTGAAAGTACCTTTTGATTGATTCCAGCTTAAGGCCACATTAAAGTTATAATCCAAGATATAAAAATAAATAAAATAAAAAATAAATTAGCCAGAATTGGTTATATCTCATCTAGATGCAAGAGAGCTAAGAAATAGTTAACTGAGTGCCTGGGAAGAAGAAATGGGTTTGATGAACATCTAGCCAGTCTCTGCCACAGACTCCATGGCATGCAACAACATAAAACAAAATCTCAAAGAAGTCTCATTCATCTAATTCTATGGCTATTAATTATATAATTACATGTTATATAATTATATATTATTAAGTATTATTAGATGTAGTATTCTACATAGCATAACAGCAACGATTAAAAACTGAGGGTGACTGGCTCCTCCTCATATATTACTTGACAATCTCTGGAGACATTTTGCTTGTCACAACCGGCGGGAATAGTAAAATTCTGGTTTCAGGTGTGACATGTAAGGAGTTTGGAAATCATCATCACTTATCTTCACAATAAGAAAAAAAAAGCTGAAAAACTGAAAATCAACAACTCTACTTGGATAATTCATAGTATTGAGTCATAAATTTGAAGAGACAGACAAATAGACACAAAGAATGACAGCTTACCCTCAGAAACTAAAACCAGTACTAGGGTAGGGAGACCTAAAATGTAATTGATAAAATGCTGGGCACTCAATATGAATAAGTTTGTGATTTAAAAATGCCAAAGGGCCAAAACCAGTTTTGCTCAGTGGATAGAGCATTGACCTACGGACTGAAAGGTCCTGGGTTCAATTCCAGTCAAGGGCATGTACCTTGGCTGTGGGCACATCGCAATAGGGGGTGTGCAAGAGGAAGCTGATTGATGTTTCTCTCTCATTGATGTTTCTGATTTCTATCCCTCTCCCTTCCTTTCTGTAAAAAATCAATAAAAATATTTTTAAATGCCAGAGGGAGGTCTATACTTTAGTAAGTCTTACCTCTAAGTTAAGACTGGGGAAGGGGGGATAACCTCATGTGTCAAGGAGGGGGGCGGGAGTGGCCACTCTGAAATACATCCAGGACATTATGTTCTTTTGAACAAGGCCTACCTTCAAGTAAAACAATTTTGTCAGAGCCTTATGAACTTGAATTTTACTATAGTGTAACTGATGTGGGAGAAGGGAAACACCCAACTTCAGCCCCCTTTAACCTTCCTGTCTCACTTAAGGTAGGGTGAGGAGAATTAAAAGCACTTTAATATGGAGGTCACAGCCTAGGAGCAAAGGTTCACTAAAAGACTAAGACCAAATCATGGTGTTATAGAGTGACTCCTATACTCCCCACTTTATTACCACATCAATAGGGCTCCTGTATAATAACAGAGACATATAACTAAGAGAACTGCTTGTCTCAGACCTTATTTAAGAAGAAATCTCTAGGGAAATCCAAAGACAATAAGGGATACAAAAAATACAGAAACCAGAGAACATTTTAGCCCTTGACAACTACAGCCACTGCAAACAGTAAACAGCCTAAAACATAAAACTTCACCCTAAAGAGCTGTTTACCTTATTAATTCCTTTTACCCATTATATCATGTCTGGCTTTCTACAAAAAAATTGCAAGGCATACCAAGAGCTCTAATGAAAAAAGTAGACAACATACAAAAGCAAATGGATAATATATGCAGAAACATGGAATTCTAAGAACTCAGAGGAAATGCTAGAAATCAAAAACACTGTAACAGAAATGAAGAATTCCTTTGAAATTGGAATGGATGGATCTGGAGAGTATGATGCTAAGTGAAATAAGCCAGTCTGAGAAAGACAAATACCACATGATTTTACTTATACATGGAACCTAATGAACAAAATAAACTAAAAAACAAAAACAAAATAGAAACAGCCTTATAAGTTCAGAAAACAGACTGACAGCTGACAGAGGGGAGGGGACTCGATAAAAAAGGTGAAAGGATTAAGCGAATACAGAACAAAAACTCATAGACACATAACAGTATGATGGTTACCAGAGGAAAAGGAGGTAGTTGGACATAGAAGAAGATAAAAGGGGGGAAATGGTGATGGAAGGAGACTTGATTTGGGGTGATAAATGCACAATACAATATACAGATGATGTATTACAGAATTGTACATCCGAAACCTATATAATTTTATTAACTAATGTCACCCCAATATACTCAATAAAATTGTTTAGTTATAAAAAATAAAATAAATGAATTAGTAGTAAAAAAAAATGGGGGGGGGGCCTTGATGAGCTCAACAACAGATTAACATGATCAAGGAAGAAATCAGGGAATATGAAGATATGTCATTAGAAACTTCTAAAACTAAAATGCAGAGAAAATAAAGTAAAAAGTTAGACCAGAATATCTAAGATCTGTGGGCCAATTACAAAAAGTGTCACATATACATAATGGAAATGTATGAGAGAAGGAAAAAAAGAGGAAGAAATTGAAGAAATAATTGAATAATAATGACGGAAAATGTTGTAAAATTAACCAGTTAACTGTCATGCACCCAAAATGGAAACCATTCCCACACACCACGATATTTTAAATTTAATTTAAAAAAACCATCTTACTCCGTAGTTGACTAAAGGATGTCATCTTCTTCTTGAGAGGTTTTTGGTTTGATTATTTCTTCATCTCATGCCATTTATAGGGATTGGATTTTATTTTCACAATATAATATGTTTCAATGATAAATTTAATAATAAAATGATAATTTTCAATTCTACAGAAATATTTTAAAAAGCAAGCAGGAAATAAAAATAAACACTTAACTCAAAAACACTAAATTTTATGTTCCAACGATGAAATATTTAAAGAAATAATGAAGAATTCACAGCATCTTTACCATTTTAGGCATGAAATTCATGGTAATACAAACAAATCTTGTGTCACAATGAACAAAAAAAATCTCAAATGTCACAGTGTTTATCTCTTGTGAGTCTGAGTGGTAGCCCTATAAATATTGGAATTTCTTCCATATGCACTGGAATGTTTATGAATTTAAGTTACCATAATTTTCTTTATAAATCCAGAGATGTCACTAACGAGTCTGTTTTAAAATTGGATGACCAGAGTTGATATGCAAGGTTTACAGCTAGACGCATGTGGCATGTGGAGAAGGTCAACTGCTTGCTTCTATGTACGCTTATGGCATAAAAAGGGTTAATGACAGAAACCAAACCACATAGCCAGGAAGTTCAGAGAACACTACGTAAGATAAATATTTAAAAATCTATACCTAAGGTTATCATATTTAACTGCAAAAAAAATCAAAGACAGAGAAAATATTAAAACATGACAAAGAACAAAATACCTTACCTAGAGAGAAGCAAAGATAAAAGTATCATACTTCTCTTCAGAAATCATGCAGGCAAGAAGAGAGTACAATGAAATATTTAAACTGCTGAAAGGAAAAATCTCACTACCTACAATTCTTTTCTTAATGTTCAGTGATCTCTGAACTTTTTATTGGCCTCCTAAATACCAAGGGGTACCTCACTTCTGCTGCCTTAATGCCTCAGAACTTTGCCCTGACTGGTTTGGCTCAGTGGATAGAGTGTTGGCCTGCAGACTCAAGGGTCCCAGGTTCAATTCCGGTCAAGGCCATGTACCTTGGTTGTGGGCACATACCCAGTAGGGAGTGCACAAGAGGCAGCTGATCAATGTTTCTCTCTCATCAATGTTTCTAACTTTCGATCCCTCTCCCTTCCTCTCTGTAAAAAAAATCAATAAAATATATATTTTTTAAAAATGCCTCAGAACTTTGGTGGTATTGATCTCAGACACCACTTTGCCATCTATAATTCTGGTCTTTTTTATGGATTGTATGGAGTGATTGTTGTCCAGGGTGTCACCATGGTCAAAGTCCTCCTCTTCTTCCAGCAGGCAGTAGTAGGTGGCAGTTTCAGCCTCCAGTTTGACCTTGATGTTCAGCAGGACCTCATACTCCAAGGCCTAATGCTGTCTCTCTGCCTGGGTATGATCAGCTGATGCCAGGTGCAACAGGATCCCATTGAGTTATTCTATCTGCATGGAATAGCGTGTCTCCACCTCTGTCAGACTGTTCTCTAAACTGGTCTTCAGATTTCTCAAGTCATTGATCTCTAAGGACTGGACCATACATCTCAGCTCTGTGACTGCCATCTACCACTGGTGCTCTTCTTAATCAGCTGGGACGAGTACTTGTCTAGCTCCTCTTGGTTCTTCTGAGCCAGTCTGGATGTCCACTATGATCTTGCTAAGGTCATGAGATATTGGAGCATCCAACTCCACAGTCAACCTAGAGTTGACAATCTGGTTTTGCAGAACATTGGCTTCCTCCTCATGTTCTTTTTCATACAAAACAGCTTCTCCTTGAGAGCCCCGATCTCTGTCTCCATCTGCAGCTACATGATATTGGTGCCATCAGTGACCTTTTGGGGCCCATTGACGGCATTCTCCACAGACTGGTTCATGGCCAGCTCTGTCTCACTCACACTTGACTCTGAATTCAGCAACAGCAGGACAGGCATTGCCAATCTGCAGAACTATATGGGCATTATCCACAGAACTTGCACGGATCTGAGCCCTCAGGTCCTCAATGGTCTTGAAATAATGTTCCCAGTCTCTTAACTGGGATCCCCTCCTCTCCAGGTGTACCTGTATTTTGTTCCCCAGTCTCCTATTATCATCCTCCAGGCTCCTTGCCCTCTCCAGCTATGGCCAGAAGGTCATTCTGGCATCTCATAGTGTCCTTGCTCTGGATGCCTCCTATACCCACCTGACCCCTGACCAACTCCACAGCCATGTCCCCAGACTCATAGCCACCCCATACACTGGTGGAGTAGAACAGAGAGATCTTGGAACCTGAGCTATGGGTGCCTGTATAGATGCTGGCTGGCTGGGCCCAGGTGGCTGGATGACTGCACAGAGCCCAAGGTTCAATAGTTTATAGAGAAGCTGGAGTGGGTGCGGAAGCTCATGTTGTTCAGGGATTAAGGTGAGAGGCCAATACTCAGATTCCAGCAGCAGTGAGTGTCAGGTCTGTGACACTAACCTACAATTCTTTGACTAATAAAATTATCCTTCAAAAGTTGAAGAGCAATAAGGAATTTCTCAGGTAAACAGATATTAAGGGAACGTATTGCCAATACCCTTGTTTTGCAAGATGCGTTAAAAGAAATTCTTTAGAGAAAAGGAAAATTATATAAGTCAGAAAGTCTGAACTATATAAAGAAAGGAAGAGTTCTAAGAAGGAATAAATAAAAAATAAAATATTTTATTTTTCTAATTCTTAATTGACCAAGCAGGTAAGAGTCTGCTCAAAATAATAATATCAGTAATGTATTCAGCAGTACTGTATTAAATTATGGATTTAAGAAAAATTAATGACAGCAATACCATAAAGGGTAGGAAGGAGGAACTGGGCCTAGTCTGTTATAAGGTAACCTGTGCTACCCATGAAGTAGTGTAGTGTTATTTGAAAGTGGACTTAGAATAGTTGTAAATGTATATTAAAAATTCTAGAGTAACCACTAAATAAATAAAAGTTAGAATAAGAATTATCATTGATAACTATAATATACTAACTAAGAAAGGAGGGAAAATGAAATCTTATAAAATGTTCAGCTAAAACCAGAGAAGACAGAATAAAAGTGGAAGACCAAGCAAACAAAGAACAAGGCAATGAATAAGAAACAGAAACAACTAGGGGGATGCTACTGACATCTAGTGAGTAGATACCAGAGGTGCTGCTACAGCTTTAAATGCACAGGGCAGGCTCCCACAACAAAGAATTATTCCATTTAAAATGTCAGTAGTGCTCAGGTTAAGAAACTCTGTTATATCAATGTCTTATCAACTCCATGAATTACATATCTAAAATTTTTCTTAGTAAATGTAGCAGAGATAGTTGGTTATACACTAAAATGAATGCATTTCCTTCCATGATATAGATTTGTTGCCAAGAAGCGGCTTCTCAGCCAGCTACTATATTTCCAGCATTTAGGTAGAACCGCATGGCTAGTTTTTGCAAAGGAATGTAAGTACAAAGTATATGTGTCCTCTCTGAGCCCAGGTGATTACAAAGCAAGAGTGCATTCTCTACCTTTTCTTCTTTCATATGACTTCCAGCTAGATGCAAAGGATTTAGGGGTGGAATCCAATGTCCTAGGGCAGTGGTCCACAAACTGCGGCTCGCGAGCCACATGCGGCTGGACCGCGGTTTGCCATTCTGTTGGCTAATGAGTTTGCCAACCACTGAAAACTCGCGATTCCAATAATTACAGGCTGTTGTTTTTCCTTGTGATCAAGCCCCCATCAGAGACACAAGTGGGAGGATCCTGGGTCCCTGAATGACTTCAAAGAACACTGCTGACCAGGAACTCCTGATGGACTGTTTGTTATAAGGGCAAGAAATAAATTCTATTGTGTTCAACCAGTAAAATTTGGGGGCATACTTGTTACAGCACCAAGAATTTCCCTAACTGATGTAATACAAGTTTTAAAAGGTGCTTGCTTCCTAAATAATCCTGAGTCACCAATATTCAAAACTTACCACTGAAGTAACATGACTCTTGAATCACCTTCTTCAATTTTTCAGCAGCTTCTGTCATGAGGAATATGTTATGAAAATTCCACTTCCTTTGAAGTTTTTGAATGAGACTTTGGATCTTGAAATAATGATTGCTGCACCTTATTCTTGCTTATCCTAGCCCCTCTTCCTAGTTTAGTGAGATACACAGTATCTTTACCTTATAGCAACCCCTAGCTAAATTGCCCAGGCACCCCAGGAGCTTATTCCAGTCTTTTCACAGAGAACTGCCAGTGCCAGCTCACTCGCTGGCTAACCATCGTTACTGTTTCTGTTGTTGGAGAGAACATGAGGTCCTATAGAGTCTGGTCAGTTCTTGTTAATACTTGGAATATTAAAAAAGTGAGACCTTACCTGTATGTAAAGGTACCCTACCTAAAGCTATAGTCAACCATGCCAGACATCTATACTAATAAAAGGGTAATATGCTAATTAGATTGGGAGTCCTTCCAGACGTCCTTCTGGACAAAGCCATGATAATGGGGCCAAGGCAGAGGCAGTTAGGGGCAATCAGGCCAGAAGGGGAGGGCAGTTGGGGACGATCAGACTATCAAGGAGTCAGTTGGGAGCAGGCAGGCCAGCGGGGCGGGGGGCAGTTGGGGACAAGCAGACTGGTGGGGGGGCAGTTAGGTGTGAGCAGGCCACAGGCAGAGTGGTTAGGGGCAATCATGCAGGCAGCTAGGTGAACGGTTAGGAGCCAGTGGTCCCAGATTGCAAGAGGGATCCCAGATTGGAGAGGGTACAGGCTGGGCTGAGGGACACCACCTCTCCTCTTTCTCCCCACCCCCGTGCACAAATTTTGTGCACCGGGCCACTAGTATATATATAATAATCTGGTATGTAACAAAGGTTACCATACTAATCAGTGGTGAGGTAAAGGGTTATTAAATTCTCTCTGAGTTGACTAACTCAGAAAAGGAAATAGGCCCAAAGTTAGATTGTTACCTCATACCATACTACAACATAAATTCTTGACGGATTAATGATTAAAAGAGAAACACAAATTTTAAAGCAAAGGCTTAAATCATATTTACATGGTAAGAAACTTTCAAAATACAAAAGCAGATGAAGAAATCAATATGATTCTCTAAAAACATCATCAATAAAATGAAAAGGCAACTGAGCAAGCAAGAAAAATATCTGCATTATATTTAATAGTATTGCTTTAGATATTCTAAAAATTAGTTACTCTTAAAATATGAGATTCCAGTGGAAAAATAGGTGACGGTTGTAATGAGCAGTTCACAAAAGAATAAATACAAATGGTTAATAAAAATGTGAGAGAATATCAACTTCCAGCTAATAAATGAATACAAATTAAAACAAGATACTATTTTTACTTTTCAAATTCACAATTTGGAAATTATAATTTAGAAATTGTGTTACTCTGTTTTGATAAATGTGCAGTGACATGAAGAGTCTCATAGGCTTCATCAAACACTATAAATTGGCAAGACTTCCTGAAGGGCGATTTGGCAACACAGATAAATGGCTTTAGAAAAGCAATAGACACAGACAACAGTGTGGTGACAGCCAGAGGGAAAAGGGGGTGGGGGAGGTGGGGATGGGTAAAAGGGAGGAAATGGGGATGGAAAGAGACTTTGCTTGGGGTGGTGGGCACATGATGCAGTACATAGATGATGTTTTATTGAGTTATACACTTGAAACTTGTTTGGGTTTTGTAAATCAATGTCACCCAATAAATTAATCTTTTAAAAGATCATAAGAAAAGAAAAAAATCACCATGATTTTGACCTGATAATTCTACTTCTAGGAATTAAACTAAGGAGATACATGTCAGAAAACTGGGTAATGATGAATGTACAAGGATTGTCCCCCCAGCTTTGTCTGTAGTAGAAAAAAATAGTAATAACCAGGAGGAATGGCTAAATAAATGATGGCACATTTATTTAATAAAACCATAAGCATCCATGAAAGAACATGATTTTTATTTAACCACATGAGAAAATGCTCAGAACATAATGGGGAAAATGGGATATAAAATTGTATATTTCACATCATCATTTTATAGTTAAATGTGTGGGGGAAAAAACAGGAAAGAACATTAGTTTCTGTAGTGAGGTTGTGGGTGGTTTCTAGTTTATTATTTTCAGTGTTTATCCCCCACATTTTCTACAATAAAAAGGTTGTACCTTTGTAATCAAGAAAAAAAGTAAATGAGATGTTATAATCCTCTTTAGCTTTGTAATATTTCCACAGGGAAATTCTATCTTGATTACTCATAAAGTTGAGCATTTTTTTTTCTAACGTGGTAGAATCTATTTGCATTAAGGACTATTCCAAAGTCAGCTATCCTGGTGGGTCTGATCAACTTCCCACTGTGTTATTCAGGCAACTTCCAAGTTCAGTCTTTCCACACCTGTCTTGTCTGTGGCACAAGTTGGATGTTCTGAATTTCTGAAGACCTTGGGTGAAATTCCTCAGAAAACCCATTTTTTGGTAGCTGCATACTGAATGAAGTAGTGGAGGCAATGGAGAATAAAGGCAGATAATTCTTTAGAAATCACCAATTTTACTTTGAATTATTTAGAAAAGGAAAGGGAGGAGGGAAACCTCCTGGTTCTAATAAAACAATCATTAGTACAGTGTCCATTGAAGGTCACTGTTCTGGTGGTATGATGCTGCACAACAAATCACTCCAGAGTTTAGTGGCTTAAAACAAGAGTCATTTATTATCTCTCCTGAATTCTCTGAGGGTCAGAGATTCAGGAGCAGCTTAGCTAGGTGGTTCTGGCTAGAGGTATTTGATGAGGTTGCACTAAGAGATCAGCTTGACTGGAACTGAATTAGGATTCATTTCCAAGGTGGCTCACACTCATGGCCAGCAAAATTTGTGCAGATTGTTTCTCTCTCTCTCTCTCTCTCTCTCTCTCTCTCTCTCTCTCTCTCTCTCTCTCTCTCCCTGCATGGAGCCTCAGAGGAAGTGATTCCAGGCAGAGGCCCCAGTGCCTCTTAGGATACACAGTGCCACTTCCGCAATATCCTATTGGTGACATAGGTTAGTCCTATTAAATGGGGGTGGGGAGCTTTGAATACCAAGAGGCAAGAATTGGTGGAGGCTATCACGGAGGCTGATTGCCAGTTACCTATCCAATATCTTGACAATGCCCATTTCCTGACAATATCCCCAAACTTTTGTTTATGTGTTTTCTACCCCCACCATGAAAGAAAGCCAATCCATCTCTAATGTCACTGATGGGACTAATTGTGCAAAATGTAATTATAGCCCCTTTGACAGTGATTGCATCAGAATCCCAGGCCTAAGCCAGTTAGCACATTGCATTCTCCCAGCCTTGAGGATTATTCAGGGGCTGGCAAATGACCAGATTCAGACCAATGTGACCCAAGAGGACATTTTGTGGGCAATTCTTCAAGAGAGCCACCAGGAAAAAAAATGGTTCCTGTCTTTCTCAGGTGTTTGGGAGTGTGATTTGACCCCTGGGTGTGCTATAGTACCCTGCAAGTGCCTAAAAATCAAGTCATCCCATGGAAGAGAATAGCTGAGAGATTCTCAAGCAAAACTAAGTCAGAGTCTTGCTAGAACTGGAGCTGATCACTGCCCTGCCATTGGACACTTCCTTTATTTGTGGCAACTAATTTTCCATATTTAAGACACTTTAAGATAGGTTTCCTACTATGTGCAACCAAACCCGATGGAGTCAGGATTTGGCCCACTTTCAAAATGGGCCTATCTTGAGGCTAAAAGGGATGAAGACAAACGCTTTGAAAACTAAAGTAAATTTTGCTCTTAAATATTAGGAATAATTATACCTACTTGAACCAAACACACCAAAATTTGGAACAGCTCTTGAGATATATGGACAAGAGTATTACATCAAGCAGGTCTGGTCCAACATATCCAGAACCAACAATGGCTGTGCCCATAGGCTGAACAGATGGCTGCTTTAGAGGTCTAATTTTGGGAGTACCTGAATAAGATGTGGTGGTGTGGGTCCAGGATCCCAGCTGGGGCAACTCTAATCTTAGGATTATCTGAACTGTGATGAGGGATACCAGGAGGGTCTACACAAAACTGGTCTTCAAAATGGGCATCAAGTGGCACTGAGAGGTCCACTGCTTCTGGCCAGTGCCCGAAATATCGCACAAGCTCCTTGATTTGAGGATGACAGGAAAAATATGATGAAGCTTATCAGTCACTAGCATCTTAACATGAATGTTGTTTTTTAGCCCCTCCTGATATTTTTATGGACTATTTGTATAAAATAAGTGAACAGTCGGATGGGGGAGGGCATCATGCAACTCAGGTAAAGGGACGGAGAAAGAGATCCTAGAACCTGAAGGACATAGAAGACTAACTTTGCGAAATCACACTTTTACAGATGGCAGGAAAAAAAAGTTGACTGATTCACAGGTTTGCCAATGGCAGGCTATTTATGTTAGTGAGGAAATCTATTAATAGACTTACTGTATGTAAGGCACTATCTTAAGTGCTTTACAAACATTTACTTATTTATTCTTCTGAACAACCCCATGAAATAGGTTTTCGTATCATCCTGATTTTACAGACACAGAGAGGTTAAGAAAGTTGATCAAGGTCACACAGCTAGAAACCAAGGCATAGAGAAGGTGAAGAAACTTGCTTGAGGTCACACAGCTAGACAGTGAGGTACAGAGAATTTCAATAACTTGCTCATGGTTAGAGTTTGCCACCAGGGCCCATGTTCCTAACTATCATGCTCTCCTGCCTATATTATAAGATTTTACCTTCTTTGAAGACTTTCTGTTAAATGTCCCCTGGCAACGATGTTTTTCTTGCATGATGGTTCATTCTGGAGTCTTAGCAAAGCTAGAGCAGATTTAAGTACATATGGTATCTATGAGTGGTTTTTCTACCAGGTCTGGCCCTCAATCTTGGGACCTTGTGTTGCCACAAACTCTGTCGTCTTCAACCAGCCTGATGAACAGCCATATCTTTGGGCTTGTTACAAAAGCAGTGAATCACAAGGGACTTGGGCTAACCATTTTCTCTTTGCCTAAGCTTCCTGATTATTCCAGGCCTCTGCCCATCACACACCCTCCTTCTTAAATACTATCATCAGTGCCGGGTTGTTAGGGAGAAAAGCAATGAAGAGGAAATGATTATAAAAGTTACATCTGCTGTTCAGACAGCTGCTCTCTTTCCTCATTAGGACAATCAATCATTTTTTAACATTATTTTTGTAACTAGGAAAAGGCTTCATTTATTCTAAGACTAAGGAGCAGGAATGAGGAAATTAAATCCCACAGGTCTTTAGCCGATGGGATTTTTTTTTTAATATTCTGTCCTCACCAATGACCTAATTAGGCTTTCAGTGAATGATAAACTCTCAGCTCCTCTGTTGCATTGTATCTGCCCTTGCAGAAAGGGAGCTCCACGCCCCTAGTAGTCCAGGCCTTCTCCTCCGGTTTTCTTTTCAGTTTCCACTTTGTAGATTAAGTCCAGATTACTGTGACTTTCTGCAAGGGGTTCTTGGAAATGTGTCATCATCACTACAATCTTACAGCCAACCAGCAGATTGTGATAGAAACCTTAAGTCCTATTTTCATGGAATCATAGAACCATAAATCAGGAAACTCATCCTTGTAATGATGATGAGTCCCAACCATGGGGCTAGATTGCCCAGGATCAAATATCAACTTTGCTCCTGACTAGCCTCTTGGTGCCTTGGTTAGTGGATATTAATAGTGTGCACCCATCTCCTAGGATTGTCATGAAGATCAGTTTTAATCCTATATAATAAAAGGCTAATATGCAAATCTACCGAATGGCAAAACGACTGGTCACTATGACACACACAGACCACCAGGGGTAGATGCTCAACACAGAAGCTGCCCCCTGGTGGTCAGTGTGCTCTCACAGGGGGAGTGCCACTCAGTCAGAAGATGAGCTTACGACTAGTGGTGGTGGCAGGAGCCTCTCCCACCTCCATGGCAGCACTAAGGACCCCTCAGGGAATATCCACCTGCCCCTGAGGGGTCCTGGACTGTCAGAGGTCCTAGGCCTGGCAGAGGAACCCATCCCTCAGTGCATGAGTGTCATGCACACCAGGCCTCTAGTTAATTACATATAAGGTACTTAAAACTGCCTGGCGCACAGTACACATGAAATTATCAGCACATCTACTTTTATTGTTTCTGATGCTGCTGTTGCTATGATCCAATCCACCCACTTCTAATGCTTATTAGCCTCATGACATCTTCCTCTTCAAACTTCCAAGCTCTGAGCCCAACCATCTGTCTTCTCCATGCCTACATCCTGGCTGTGGAGAGCTTTGGAAAGCCAAACAAGGGTGTTGACTGCAAAATTCTGGTCTCCACGTTAAGCCCACTCCCCAGATACCCCATCATCTGTGCCTCCTTGTATCAGTCAGAGTTCAGGCAGAAAGACAAAGAACCATGGTTATTTCAGCAGAAGTAAACCAGGGATTAGAGGTGACATTGCTGAAACAGGTATTGGAGGACTCCAAAGGTAGACAGAGGACGTTGAGATAAAACAGAGATGGGAGCTGCAGGAATCAGTGAATGCCCTGGAAGATGGGAAAACAAAGGGAAGAGGAAACAAATACAAAATAATAAATAATATTGCATAAAAACAAATAAAATAGGGGAAAATAAAAACCTAGAAGCCTGGAGGAGAGCCCCTGTGGGGCTGTGACCCAGATACCTGAAGAGGGAACACCACCCATCTCCAGAGGAAAAAAAATAGGCTGATTCTGGAAGTGCTGGGAAAACTGAAAACTGGATAGGAATGAATGACCAGTTCTGGGGTGATGCTCACAGTGATAAGAAATAGACATGAAACTGGTTGGGCTCAGTGGATAGAGTGATGGCCTACAGATTGAAAGGCCCCGGGTTCGATTTTGGTCAAGGGCATGCACTTTGGGTGTAAGCACATATCCGGTGGGGAGTGTGCAGGAGGCAGCTTATCGATGTTTTGCTCTCATCGAGGTTTCTAACTCTCTTCCCTCTCCCTTCTTCTCTGTAAAAAATAAATAAATAAATAAATAAATAAATAAATAAATAAATAAATAGACATGAAGCACAGGAAGCAAACAGAAAAGATCAGCCACCTGTTCTCTCTAAAAAGCTAATGTAGAGAGGTCATAAGTCTTCTCAAAGTCCTTCAGTGGCTTTTTCTCCAGCAATCTGGAGTCAAGATTAGTGAATGGGCTTCCTAGAGCTGGCCCTGGCCTGCTACTAATACTGTCTTTTCCTGTGCTGGGCAGTCGCTCCTCAACCACAGTGGGCCAGCCATGTTGAACTCATTGCATTCTCCCAAATACTGCATGAATTTGTTTGGGCCTGGAAATCTCTTCTCTGTGAAGCCTTTGTTGATCACCCAAGCTAGCAATGACTAATCTCTGTGTGCCCTCACTATAAACCCGATATGCATTTTTTAGCAGATGCTGCTAGGACCCTGCCCACATCATTTTGGCTTTCACCTCTACATGGAAGGCTACTTTTATAAACACCTGTGGCTCTGTCTGAGGATGTATATCTACCCACTAGAGAACATTCGGCCAGGTGTTTGGGAGTAGTGCTAGGGAAGTAATGCCCCTTGAGGCAGCCTTCAAATATTAATAAAGACATATCTGATGCCTAAGTGTCCTGGATGTATGGCCCCTTGGTGGGAAAATCGAGCTCCCAGAGCTCCACAGGGATATTGACCTCCAGTTGTCTATAGTAATAGCTATATTAAAGACGTACCCTTGATCTGTGCTCTCCCATTCTCTGCCTAAATTCCCTGATATTTTCTGCCAATGTTTTCTGGGATCACATCCCAAATAAACCAATTCCACCTTGTTACACAGTCTGCTTTGAAAGAAAGTCAAATGAAGATATGTCTCTCATAGCCCATTACATAGTGTTATGCTAAGTTGTTTAAACAACCCTATCTCCTCCAGCACTCTCACATTGCTAAGGGTCAGGACCTTCCCTGTATTCTCAGATCATAACAGTGCCAGACCCTCAATATGCCCTCCATCCACATGTTTTTGAAGCACGGGAGAGATCTGAAAACCAAACAATGGCACTGTATAATGTGATATGTGATGAGCAGGGATAATTGGAGGAGGCTAACCAGGGGCTTTAAGATGATCATTTAAATTTTTACAGGTAGGTATACCTGGGCAGCCAGACAAACGGAGTAGAATTGCTACTTTTAATCTGTTTCTTCAGAGGATATTGAAGTAGCAATAACAGAACTGTAAACACACACACACACACACACACACACACACACACACCACTAAAATGTGAGACACAGTAATTTTTCCCTCTTCACCATGCCCCATAGATCTGACCCCCAAAGCAGCTGCCACCTCTAATACTAATAAGCATATATCTCTTTACCCTGCTCTAAGAAACATAATGTCCAAGTCACATCATTCTGGCAGCCCTTTCAATCTGAGAAGCTCAGAAAGCAGGCAGCCCTAACACTGTCTAGCATTAAAGGCCATTGTCCAGATTAAAGGCCATCTCTTCCTCTCTCATCAAAACCAATCATGTAGGGAATATTCCCTCCAACTCAATCCTTACACTCAATGAGACTTATCACAAATAAGAGCCCTTCTGTAGTGCCCTAGAGTGTCCCAATTCTCTTATGATTGCCAGCAGTAGAAATAAAACCACCACATCTCAGCTTCTTATCCAGGAGAGCTTCTGTGCAGCATAAAGGCTGGGTTCTATGGAAATTAGTATGACCTCTTCTTGCCAAGCTCTACATCAGTAGTTTCCTACTATGTGCCCTCCTCATGCCTGGACATCTTAGGGGCCTCTACATCAAGACATTTCACAACTCCTTCCATTACCATCACTACTAGAGAAGATTTTAAAATTAGAATTATTTTATTATCCAACTTTTCTGAGCACAAACAATGTGCCACTTACAAAGAACTTTGCAAAATGTTTTACATATTGTAGCTTATTCAATACTCAAAACACCACCATGAGAAAGGTAGTTCTGGAAAGGACCATAGAGATTAACTAGAATCCAATCCATTTTAAGGTGCCATTCCTTAGTCATTTAAAGCATAGTCTTGACAGTAACACAGATCTGAACTGAAGTTCCAGAACTGGCACTTAAATGTGTGATCACAGACAAGATACTCTCTTTAAGCCTCAGTACCCCCATCTGTAAATGGGCATAGTAATAAGTGCCTTCCAGGGATAGGATTGTTGTGATGAAGAAATAAGATCCCATATGAAAAGCACTTAGCCTGTTGCTTAGCAAGTACCTATATATATAAAACCCTAATATTCCAATAGATTGAATGGTGGAACAACCAAACAACTGAAGAACCTGTCACTATGATGTGTGCTGACCACCAGGGGGTGCACGTGAAACATGGCAGGTGTCAGCCACAGTGGGATGGTGGAGTAGATGAGTGGGGGCACCAGACCAAGGTGGGGCGCTGGTCACTGTCATTGGGGCAAGCCTCTGGTGGTTACTGAAAATTCTTTGCTCCTGCTTGCGGTGGTACTGCCCAGCACTCGCACCCACTGCCGGTGCTGGAGCTACTGCTCACACCTACTGCTGGCACCTAGCACTGGCCCTGATTGTTCTGCATTGTCAGTGGGTGCAGGCGGTGGCTGTTGGCCCTGATCGCCCCTCAGGACTTCTCCACCTCCCCCTGCTCCTGAGAGGTGATCAGGGCCAGCAGCCACTGCTTGCACCTGCTATTGGCAACAGCCCTGCTCATACCAACTGCCAGTGCCAGAGCCATCACTCTCACCCACTGCTGGGGCCATGGCAGTAGGGGCCCAGTGGAGGCATGGAGGATGGGCTGAGACCCACCCCTGTGCCCACCACAGCCTTGTGGCCCACAGTTCTTTTCAAGGTGCAAGAATTCATGCACTGGGCCCCTAGTCTATTAAATATTAGCTAACACTTATATAGTACTAACTACGTTCTAGGTAATCTAAGTGCTTGCCATGTACTAAATTCATCTTACTTCCCACAATTATTTCGTGAAGTAGCTATTATTATAATCCCCACTTTATGGATGGGTTAACTCGAGGCACATGTCAGACACCAAACCACGGATCCAGACAGCTCATTGAACACCAAGTGGAATAAATGCCAAAAACTACACGTAGGCATATCATTTTCAAACTGCACACAAAAGCTTCCACACAGATGTTTATGGCAGCTATGATAACTGGCAAAACTTTGAAGCAACCAAAATGTCCTTAAGTGAATGAATAAACTGTGGTATGTCTAGACAGTGGAATAATATTTAGTGCTAAAGAAGAAATGAACTATCAAACCATGAAAAGACATGGAGGAAACTTAATGCATATTACTAAGTGAAAGAAGCCAATATGAAAAGTCTACATACTGTAGGGTTCCAAATATATGGCCTGTATGAAAGGCAATACTAAAGAGACGATAAAAAGATCAGTGGTTAGGGGGAAAGTAGGGGAGAGGGGGGTAAGAAAGAGATCAACCAAAGAACTTATATGCATGCATATAAGCATAACCAATGGACACAGACACTAGGGTGTAAAAGCATGTTCTGGGGGGTGAGGGTGGCTGAGGAGAGGTCAATGGGAAAAAAGGGCAACATGTAATACTATATCTAATAGTTTAAACAATAAAGGGTTTTAAAAAATATCAGTGGTTGACAATGGGTGGGGGCAAGAAAAGATGAACAGGTGAAGCATAGCATATATTTAGGGCAACAAAACTATTCTATATCATGTGACAAAGGTGAATACATGTCATTATACATTTGTCCAAACCCATATAACATATAACACCAAAAGTGAACCCTAATCCAAATTGTGGTCTTTGGGTGATAATGATGTGTCAATGCATGCTGTCCTATATAATGAAGAGCTAATATGCTAATTAGACTGAACAGCAGAATGACCTCTGGACCATCTTCCAGACGACCATCTGGATGACCTTCTGAAGGAAGTGGGGTCTGTGAGGGCCAAGTCTCTTGCACAATTTTGTGCATCAGGCCTCTAGTCAATGATAACAAACTAGAGTCCCGGTGCACGGATTCATGCACCAGTGGGGTCCCTCAGCCTGGCCTGTGGGGATCAGGATGGAACTGACTCTCTGACATCCCCTGAGGGATCCTAGATAGTGAGAGGGCACAGGCCAGGCCAAGGGACCCCACCGGTGCACAAATCCATGCACTGGGCCTCTAGTATGCATGTAAGATCTTTGGTTAATATCATTCCTCCCTCCCCTCTTCCCTCTTCTCTCTGAGATTCTTCAGTCTGTTCTATGTTTCTATGTCTGTGTGTTGAGTATCTACCTCCTGGTGGTCAGTGCACGTCATAACTACTGGTCAAATGATCAAATAGTCAAACAGTTGGACACTTTGCATATTAGCCATATATATATATATATATATATATATATATATATATATATATATATAATTTGACAATGGGAAAATTGAGGCTCAGAGTGATCAGCCACTTGCCAAGGTCCTAGAATCACTGAAACAGTATTGTGAGATTCCAAGTTTCTTCAACCTCCAAATCACATTTCTCACCCACTCGCTCATGTTACCTCTACATTCTTCTGTCTCTCCCCTCACAAATATCTTGTAAGACAGGTGTATTGTCCTGGAAAGGGGGAAATTTTTATTTAATATATTTTATTGATTTTTTACAGAGAGGAAGGGACAGGGACAGAGTGTCAGAAACATCAATGAGAGAGAAACATTGATCAGCTGCCTCCTGCACACCTCCCACTGGGGAGGTACCCGCAACCAAGGTGCATGCCCTTGACCAGAATCGAATCCGGGACCCTTTAGTCCGCAGGTCGATGCTCTATCCACTGAGCCAAACTGGTTTCAGCAAAAGGGGGAAATTTTTGTTCCAAGTATAGCATTTCAATAGTCAAATCCTTTTGTAAGCAAAACTGTCTCCACTTTCAACCTGACTTTATCATCAAAATGAAAAGATACTAATGAAAACAGTCAGAATAAATGGTGGGCTCATCTGCTTCAGAAGTCCCATAGTTTTAGCTTGCTTGGTTTGGGCATCAATTTGGGCATGCGTTCGTGAGACACACAGGATGAGTAGAACGCAGACCAGAATGAAATCCAAGCAGATATATATATAGTTTGGAAATGGATGGTAGATAGAAATTGTTTTAAA
The DNA here is from genome assembly GCA_027563665.1 of Antrozous pallidus. Classification (NCBI taxonomy): domain Eukaryota; kingdom Metazoa; phylum Chordata; class Mammalia; order Chiroptera; family Vespertilionidae; genus Antrozous; species Antrozous pallidus. The sequence goes on along the minus strand of CM050509.1, from coordinate 134,759,203 downwards.
AAGATACTTGCTGAGAACCACTAGAAAAATGGAGAAATAGTTTTTAATTTCATATATATATATATATATATATATATATATATATATATATTTGATTTTTTTTACAGAGAGGAAGGGAGAGGGATAGAAAGTCAGAAACATCGATGAGAGAGAAACATCGATCAGCTGCCTCTTGCACACCCCCTACTGGGGATGTGCCCGCAGCCAAGGTACATGCCTTTGACCAGAATCGAACCTGGGACCCTTCAGTCCGCAGGCCAACGCTCTATCCACTGAGCCAAACCGGTTTCAGCTAGTTTTAATTCTTTCAAAGCTTATCCATCTCAGTGGATTCTTCTTTGGCATAATTCCTTGAGCTACTTTTTTTCCTGATAAAAGAAGATAACCAAGATACCCAAATATGAGTGATAGTCTGTCATTAGAAGGCCCATATATAATTAGACAATGTTTTCATTTTATTGCAATTCATATTTCCAAGGGCATCTCCTTCTTTGTTATATCCCAACTCATATTTCCTTCAAAAAACCATTGCTCTATATTTTCAAGTTAATATCACAGTGCACCAGAAGGCATGATTCTGTGGAGTCTAATTTCCTTTAGGTCATATTCACATTCAGTTATTTTATACATATGGAGAATAGAGCTATCTTTCCTTTGAGTTCTTAATCTGTGAATTTGGTCTGCTCTAAGATAAATAACACATTATTCCAAAGGCTTAGTGTGCTCTGGTGAAATACCCTAACGCCCCAGAGTTTCAAACAAGTGTCTTTCTTTTTCTCCTTTCAGAAAATTAAGTGTGGTCTCAAAGTATGTCCTTTGATGTTATGATTTCCTATAATTTCTTTTCATCCTTGAAAGAAATCTTTCAGTTCATGATACAATGCCTCAGTCACATTTGGTTGAGTGATGTTTTCTTAAATAACAGCCCTTCCCAGGTGGCTAAAATAAGCTTCAGGTAAGAACATAATGAATCTAAAAAGTGATCAGTGTTTAGAAATCATTGGTGTGTTGCTGAGCATGTAACCATAAAGCAATTCTATCAGATACACTGATTCATGGCAAACCTGAGAAGGAGAAGGAGTTGGAAGAGGCAATTTTATTGTTTGCTTGCTTTGGGAGTGAGATGGAATAGGAGTATCTGGATGCTGAAGGTGAAGGGCCTCAGAAAAATGAAAAAGAAGCTGGTGTGTATATGTACATTTTTTCAGGTGAATAATTAGATGTCATACACAACAATCATAATAGATATCCCATTTCCAATAATCAGTCCAGAGAAAATTTCCAAAGGTAATAGAACTTCCTATTATCAAACCTGTGGTAGTTTTTATTTTCTGGGAGGTTTAAGCATACTAGAGGCTCAATGCACGAAATCTGTGCAAGAGTAGGCCCTCCTTCTCTGGTTGCCAGCATCAACTTCCCTCTGGCCCCCCAGGACCCAGACTTCTCTCCACTCCCAGGTTCATCTGGAAGGATATCCAGAATGATGTCCAGTCTAATTAGCATATTATCCTTTTATTATTATAGATTAAGGAATGTGGAAAGAAATTAGGCTTGGATGCAAAATGGTACTTTCTCTTAGCTTCATCCTAATATATTTCTTTCAAGGCATTCAAATTATGAAATGTTATTTATAATCTCTATTTTCATCCCATATGAAAAAAAATTTTATATTATCCCATTAAATGTACTTATACTTGATATATACTGGGGCCAACTATAAGGAGTCCTACCAAAGAAAGAATACTTTTTTTCACTACTAAAATTAACACTCAAAGATAGGTAAGCCAAGAAATAATAATCATCTTCCTATATATGTTGATTTACATTTCCAAGATCTTTTCACACAAATAATCTTCTTTGATCCTCACAATAAGGCTATGAAGAAGGAAGGGTGGATGTTATTTGAATAATTTTATAGTTGAGGAAACCCAGAACCCAGAGAATATGGCCAAGACTGGCCAGTTATTTACCAAACTGTGTCTCTTTCCCTTTTGATCGTAGAGTATGACTACATTTCCCAAGATCCCATAAAGTTAGGTGTAAATATGTAATGGGTCCTTTCCAATAGAATGTGTGTAGTTGTAATGTGTACCACAGCCTTTCCTGCTCCATAAAACCTTCCAATAGATAAGTCCCCCTCCATTCTCATTTACTAGATGAATTAAGTTTACTACAAGGTCTTATAGGACAGAAACGACTACAATATAGAACAAGTCTAAGTCACCACTTAGAGGAGAGTAATCCAGGAAAGCCAGTCAACCAGGAATTATCTAATGGAGTGTTTTATGAGAAATAATCTTAGATTATTTTAAGTGATTAGATTTGAGGATTGTTGCAGCAGTTACCCTATATTAATATCAAGCAGTTAAAACAATGTATTCAATATTATACAACTGGGCTTTTTTCTTTTTTTCTTTTCTTTTTTAATTTAATCTTTATTGTTCATTTTATTAATTACATTGTACCCCTTTTTCCCCCTACAGTTCCCCTCCACCTTGTACCCATTCCACCCTCTGCCCTCACCTCCCCCCACCACTGTCCTCTCCCATAGGTGCATGATTTTTGCCTAGTCTCTTGTTGCACCTCCCACACCCCTTTTCTCCCCAAGAATTATTAAAGAACCAGGTTAGAACTATTTTATTCTGGTACTTAGTTTAATATTCATTTGTTTACCAGCACCAACCATACATTACCCAGTTACTAATCCAATAAGTTAAGGGTTGAAAAGTATTACAGATAAGTCACATGTTGGCTCTTTATATCTCTCAACTCTCTGGTGATCTCCTTTTTCTGTTTCCTGCATGTGCTCTTCTAGTAGTTACTTCCTCAAGTATCCCAGCAACAACCAAATACAGTAACAGATACAAAGCTTTCCTGATCTAAAAGTAGCCATATCTGAAAATTATCTGTCCTTAGTTTCCTTCCTTCCTTATAGTATATCCAAAAGGTAATAAAACATACATTCTCCCCCACTGAGATAAACCTTAGTAGACTTTCTTTAGAAGGAACCTGATAAATGAGGCTTCCAGGACATACAGATAATAAGCAGTAACTGCAGATCCATTACATATGGATCATAGACGGATTGTGTGAAGGAGTCAGAGGCCAGAGGGCAAGTGCCAAGGCAAGAAGAGGTAGTGAATCCTTTAGGTGAGAGAGACTAGTAAGAGGAGGTTCCATCATCTGGAGTTAGCTGCAAGCAATTTTCAGAACCTCGGAGAGCTCCTAGTGAGCACCATTACTCTAAGAATGTTTATTCCCAGGTCCAATCAGGTAGTTTGCCTTTTCTTCTGAACTCTCTAGTTGATGAAGGAGACTTGTCCTTTTTATGAATGTCTCAGTCTCTATAGAGTAAGAGATTCATTCTCATTTTTTCTGAGGAGTTCAGGGCCTGTATTCAGTAGATAGTTTGTACCGATCTCATTGAGCCTTACTAAAGAATTCATGAGATTTTCACACCTCAGAAAAATCTAGAAAGGTGCATAATCAAGGGAACTCATCCTCTTAAATTTTTTATTTTCTACAAACTCTCTTCCTAAGAGGCTAATGCTTGCATGGGCTTTGACACTAAACCTTACCACTAGTATTCTTGAACCACATCATTAACCCTATAACCTTAAAAGGAGGATCCTGAAGGTATGTCCTCAAGTAAATTAATAAATATTCTATGAAAAATTCTTCTATAGAAAAATAAGTCTGGGAAAGTTTCAAAAATAAAATTGTTAAATACTTTTATAAAAAGAGCCAGATATTGAACAAGTACAAAAAATGCTAAATACTTCAGCTGTGTATATAGTATATAATTCAATGTGATGAATACCTTCAGGCATATGAGTTTTTTTAACCTTCTTAGGATTTTTTTCCCTTTGAAGGTATGTACCCCAAAGTACAATTCCTGAATTAAAGAACTTGAACAATGCTATCACTTGACAAGTATGAAAGTATCAGTTTTGATTTCTATTTTTTATGACTAGAACTAATTTGATAAAATTCCTAGAACTCTGTCTGACTCAGATGTTCAGTAAGTATTTAAGATTGAAATGAAAGCTTAGCATTCCCATGTATCTGTTTACTTAGCATAGTTCCTCGTTTGGAATTGATTATATCTTTTTCTTCTTGATCACTGGAATATTTTCTTTTAAATTTGCGTAAAATAGTAAGCCTCTGTTTTCTATATTTGTTAAAATATTCCTCTGTGTTTTCAAAATTCTTATACACACAATTTTAATTATTATATAATCAATAATTGTGATGTTTTACTTTAAACCTTATGGAACAGTCCAGAGATCACTTAAAATTCAATGTTTCCTCTTATAAGTTAACATCACATATATTATTTATCTGGTATCGTGGTACATGGTATAAATCCAGGTTTATTTTTCTCTATATTAGTAACAGATATCCTAATACAATTTATAGTCAAATCATCTTTTTCCACAGTATTTTTTTTTTACTTTTACCACTGGCTCTTGGTACATGTGGGTTGAAACAAAATAGAATGAGTTTTAAATAAAGGAAATAACATGGGATAAAATTGAATTATATAACACTTTACTGTATGGGTTGCACCACCCGGCTCTCAAATTGTTTACAATCTTGTTGTCAAAGGTCAAATGTTTATCTACTTCCTTTATGCATTTGAATGCAACAATGACGTAGCCTTAAAATGTCTTAAAGGGGGTGTTGAAATTTCACACTACAATTCAGGTGCGCAGTCTAAATGTAATTTCTTTATTTTTAAAAAGCCTGATATGTTATTCTTTGCAAACTGCAAAAGCACTTGCTTCCAACCCCTGGAGTCTTCTTTAGGCTAAAGCCTAGACATGATACTGGTTTCGGAGAGAAGGTGTCATTGTATTCTACTGTGCTATGTCCCCTGCTGGCTTGAGGTCAGCGTCTATAGCTGGTAACCCTGTGGTCTGTTTTTGTTCTTGTTTATTGGCTCAATTAGTGTTCTAGTAAGAGTACTGGCCCTCTTCCTCTGGCTGCTTCAATCTCCTCTCTAGAAATCCCTCTATGTTCTTATCATAATCTCCTCACCCCCCTGAGAACAGTTTACCCTTTACATTCTGCTCTAAATCACTGTGCCTTGTGGTAGTCAACCTCATGGCAGCTTCTTGATTCCAGCAGTGGATCCACTCCACATAGGAATTAAAGTTTACTGAGGCATGCTAACCACGTCTTCACTACAGAGGGTACTATTGATGCTCCACAGTGATCCCCTTTACCAACCAATCACTCATCTCTTCAAATGTTGAGTTGGTTGCTAAGAGCTTACAAATGTCCCCTTCTGTGAAGAATTTCCCTCAGCTGACCGGAGCCACTTTTGTTCAGGAAGCTAGGCCTACCCCCACCTTTGAGAAACAGCCCAGAGCCAATGACAAAATGCCTTAGGGATATGGAATTCTAGCCTCCTTGCATTGAGGGGAAACAACTCAATGGTACAATTCAGCCTATGGGATCAGGTTGAAGCTAAGAACACATATTTCTTCTTTTTTATTTTCTTAGAACACATACTTCTTAGCATTTTCCCCTGCCTGGTTTCACTTCCCTCACTCCCTTTCTCTTGAGATTTCTCCAATAAAAAGCAGGCACTACAATTCTTATCTCATGTTCTGCTTCTGGTGAACATGGTGAAAGACACTCACTATGCCTCGTAATGCCCCTCTTTATTTGGCTGAACCATCCCATGTTGGCAAAGGGGTCTCTGTTCAGCAGACTTCTCTGAGACTTTCAGTGAAAGAAGAAAAAGGTCCCTGGTCTCAGTTTTCCCCAAATTTGTCTTCAGCACTACTTCCATCCTTCCCTCAGGCCATGCCTATGTTAGAGTTTTTAATACATCAAAATACTAGTTTTGTCAGTTTGTGAATTAAGAATACCTCCCCCAGTCTCTGATTTATCTTTTTACTCTTTACAATGTTTTTCACAAACAGAAGTTCTTAAAGTTAATGTCAGATTTATCAACATTTCCTCTTTTCTAATGATAGAGGTTTTTTAAATCTTGTTTTATGCAATTCTTCCCTATTCCCAAGATCATGAATATATTTTCTTAGATTATCTTCATTTTTTTCCTTTCATGTTAGGTTTTGTTTTGTTTTTTAATATTTTTTATTGATTTTTTACAGAGCGGAAGGGAGAGGGATAGAAAGTCAGAAATATCAATGAGAGAGAAACATCGATCAGCTGCCTCTTGCATGCCCCCTACTGGGGATGTGCCCGCAGCCAAGGTACATGTCCTTGACCGGAATCGAACCCTGGACCCTTCAGTCCACAGTCCGACGCTCTATCCACTGAGCCAAACCAGTCTCAGCATCATGTTAGGTTTTTAATACATCTGGAATTTATTTGGGGGCACTGTGAGATACAGGTTTAATTTCATTTTCCCATTGTCTCAGTACTATTTATTCTAAGGACTGACATTTCTCCTCTGTAGTGCAATGAACTTATGTGTGGAAATGCTTCTGGTTTCTTTGTTCTATTCCACTGGCTTATTTTTATAACCCTGAAAAATAATATACTGCTTTGATGGTTACAGCTTTATAACAGTCTTCTTATCCACTTTATCAAGTCTTCCCCTCCCCCCCACCCGATTCTTATGCCTCAAAAATGGTAATGGATAGCCTTGGCCTTTTGTATTTTCAGATGAATTTTAAAATCAGTTCAAGTTCCACAAAAAAACATGTACTGAAATTGCATTGAATTTAGAAATAAATTTGGAGAGAACTGGCATCTTTTTTGCTCATATTTACTATAGTGTAGCTCCCCTTTTCAAACTCTCTAATGTCTCAGAATAAAGTTTCATCATTTTTTCTGGAGAGGTATTGTATGCCATTATTCAAATTATTCCTCAATATTTTCTATTAATTTAATTTTCTGCTTGTTGCTGGTATGAAGAAATACATCAGATTTTTGGATACTTAGCTTTTATATCCAGGGACTGTGCTAAATTCTATTATTAATTCCAATAGAATATCTCTGAAATTATTAGGATTTTCTATTAATATAACCATATCACATTAAATAATGAGTTTTCTTATTTCTTTCCAATTTTTTTTCATTTTTTATTGTTGTGTGCACTGGGCAGAACATTTTGAACAATTTTAAATAGCAGTAGTTATTAGGGACATCATTGTCTTGTTCCTGATCTCCAAGGAAAAGTTTTCAACATTTTATCATATAATATGATTGCAGTAGGTCTTTTGTAGATTACAGATATTCTCCTACTTACTTAAGAGTGTTGATCATGAAAGGACATTTAATATGCTCAATGAATTGAATTTTCCCCTCTTTGTTAATCTGATGAGTTATACGGTTCTATTATTTAATTTTAATCAAAAGTCGCATTCCTGGGTCAAACTTCATTTGGTCATATTGTATCATGTCCTATGAACATTCTTACATATGTTTTTTGGTTCATTGTGCACAGATTTCTTTTGGCTCTAAATAGGAGTGAAATTGCTGAGTCATAGAATGTGAAAGTTGGAAGTAAGGAAAAAGTATGGCTTTAGGTGCATTGAATCAAGGCTTTAGGAGGAACTCTAGGGGGGAAATGTGCAGCACGCAATTAAAATTGTGGTACTAGAGCTTGAGTAGAAGCCAGAAATGTGGATTTGAGAGTCATCTACTCAAAGCTTATATGTAAAGTCATTGGAATGGAGTGTTTTGTGTGGGGAGGATCACTGAAGAGAGAAGAGGATTTCAGATCAACACGTGGAAAACACCTGTATCTAGGAGGCAGAAGGATAAAGAGCCAGTAGAAACAGGCATGGGTGGGAGGGAAACTGAGAGAGTATCAAATTTTGAACACTGTGGAGGAAACAAGAGTAAGGAGGCCTTTAGATCTGGTGTCCAGGCAGCCTTCATAATATTTTTCCCTTGCTGGATTTACTGGCTACAGCTGCTGCTATGCTTCTTTGTTTGCTTGCTTTTAATCTTTATGAAGTCCTTTGGTTACTTTTGGAATCAGGCCAATTTGTAGGACTATTATCACCCTGGCAGCTGCTAAGAACATTCTCTTCCATCCCACAGAAACACTCAGGACAGAGTACTTAATGAGCACTCACTAATTATAGGCCCATCAGTCAAAATTATGACCAAAATACCAGATTTGGAAAAGTCAACTGAAGGTGCAGGTGTCACAGGACAAAACAGTCACAAATGAGAGAGAGAGAGAGAGAGAGAGAGAGAGAGAGAGAGAGAGAGAGAGAGAGAGAAGAGGTTAAAAGGTTCCCTTAAAAACAATTATTTCACAGAATTAGAGGTGCAGAATGGCTGGTAAGGCACTTATGTGTGCCACTTTTTTTTCATTGAGAGGGTCATCTTCTCTGTGGAGGCCACCTGGAGGACCCTCAGCCAAGGGTCCCAGAGCTGGAAAAAAGAAGGCCCCATGGGCAGTAAGAACTATGGGCTGTAAGCCCAGTGCAGATTAGTGCTCAGTGACACAGAGGTTACTGGAGACACAGTTGTTCCTCTTAAAAGGCCCACACCATGAACTGAACTTACAAGGTCCTGCTTCCTCTGAGCTCCAGCACCAGGGCAAGGCTCTGGGAAACACAGACACATAAAAGGAGAAACTGGATTGTCTGGCATTGGGCAGGAACTTGGAGCGGCTTTCTCCCAGACAGAGTTGCTCACAGGGATCATTGTTCCTATGCTGGGACCTCCCAGTTGCAGGGCTGATTTCTGTTTGTTCTGCCCTGGTGAGTCCCTAAGACCCTGCCTCATAAATTTACAACCCCACCCAAGCTGTGTGCAGCAGCTTTTGCATATCAATGGCCTGTCCTTGCTCAGGTTAAACTTTCTCAAACAACCTGCAGCTGGATCAGGAAGCCCCAAACATATCAATAAAAGGCCCCCAACCTGGTACCAGCACCAGCCTGCCTTGCTTCATAGCTGGGCCTCATTTGGGCACTCCCAAACCCAGTGCAAAGAGGAGGAATATGCAGATATTTTTGTAGCTTCTGCTGCGTGGCCCCAGGCAGTGGCTGACTTTGTACCTCCCTGGAGACCTAAGAGCCGGTGTACCCAGTGGTCAGTCAGACCACACCAGATTACAACTCTACTCATCCATAAGTGACACACTCAAGGGGCAGACCCAGTGAGCACCAAAGCCTCACTGAAGCACATCCTGCTCCAGTGGGGTGTCTCCTGCACAGCAGCTCTCCCATGGTAGTCACAGCTTGTCCTCATAGCCTATTGGCCTAGCGGTCAATTCCTCCCAGTGACACTAACAACAATCAAGTATCAACTACAGCAAGACTGTGCTCACAGCCCAGAAAGGGGTGCATCTAGCGTGCCCAGCTCAGGTGACTGAGGAGGCTGAGCCACTGGGCCCTATAGAATAATTACCCAAGGCCACTCTACCAACTCAAGGAGACATAGCAGCTCCACCCAATACATAGAAACAAACACAGGGAAGCAGCCAAAATGTGGAGACAAAGAAACATGTCACAACTGAAAGAAAGCAAACTATTGGATATAGAGTTCAAAACCATGGTTATAAGGTTGCTCCACAATCTTCTAGAAACCTCCAAATAAATGGAAAAGGACCAGTCAGAAATTAAGCATACTCTTTTCTTTTTTAAAAGAAAAAAAATTATTAATAATGTGGGATAGTTTGAGCCTCCACATGGCCAAGTCGGGAGCAGCTAGCTAGCCAACTATCCCAAACGGTAATCATGTTCAGATTCCAAGAAAGCTTTCTTGTAAATGAAAAGACATGACATAAACTAAATTACTGGAAATGCCACATTTTGGGGTTCAGAAACAAAGCCACTTAAAAGACAACAAAAAGATAAATGGCTGTGATAGTTTTATTTTCCAGTTTAATGCTTTGATTCATTTTTCTATCTGGTTGCAAACTGTCAAATCATTTCAACTGCCATCTTTCATTTCTGTTGTACTAGGACTTTCACAAATATTCATTTGATTCTCATGATAGGCCAGTGAAGTTGAAAAAGTATTAGCATTTTTATTTACTAAATTCAAGTAAATGAAACCTGCCCCTTGTACATCACCAGAAAAAAAAAAGAAAAATAAACAATTCTTTGGTGATAGAAGTGCCAGATCATGTTGAAATATATCTGAATATTATTCTGGATAACTGTTAGCATCTTTGTAGCTGCCAACCATATTCCTACACCATCAACATAAAGCCTATTTTGCTACCAGGTCAGCAGGCTGATGGTGCTGAAAAATTAAGTTTCCCTCTACAGTCCCCACCTCAGAACTAATAGGATTTGGTATATAACCATTTCAGCTTCTTTGTCCTCAGGTGGGAGAACTCTGAGGCATGCTTTCTATACTATATACCAGAGTCCCCAGCACACTTAAGCTCCAGTAGCACCTTTTATTGGCCCCTTGTCTGTCTCATTTCCCATCCCCCCACAATGTTTCCTTCACATTCCAATTAAATGATTTGCACTTGAATCCCTATCTCAGGCTCTACTTCTGCAAGAACCCAAACTAAAATGATCTTTAATTGGGGGGGGGGGGTTGCAGTATGTTATTGCTTAACATCAGAGATAAATGAGGCATTAACATTTGCTTTTCATCTCCTGAAATGCAGATAATTCATGGTAAAAAAAAATGTAACCAATGAACATGGTATTTAGTATGCAGGCTGGATACTAACAGCCTTATTTACATCAGAACAACATGGAGTAAGTGCTGTACTGGGCTTATTGCAGAGGGAGAAAGAAGAGTAGAGTATTTAAGGCTGAAATTTAGTAGGGACATGGAGCCAGGGAAGGCTTCACAATGCTTCACATTATGGGTGTCACAAGTGATTTGTCTGTGTAAACTCTAAAAGGCTGCATAGGTCAACTTTTCCTGGGGCTCCTTGAGACTGCAGCAGGAGTTTTCACAGCCCTGATTGCAACCTCTTCTGGGAAAACCTATCCACTCTCTGTAAGATCAGAGATCTGCCTGGCTCCAGACTACCTGACGCTACAGCTCATATCACTAATAGAGGAAGTTATTAAGGAACGTTTCTTCTGCCCTTTATTCTTTTCATGATTCGCAACTATCTATTGCTCATTCCATACAATGGTCAATGAGGAAATGCAGGGGAAAGCTGGGAAATTTTTGAATGGGTTACTCAGCTCCAATGATCCTTTCTAGCATCCTCTCACCCGTCCCCAGACAGAAGAAAGTCTCTTAAGATCATGCCAAATCTTCCTTTGAAGTTACAGGTAGAACAATGGAAAATAACTCAAAAAGATCTTTTATTTTTGGAAACAACTTAAGATCTTGCTTCACCATTCCTTTATAAAACTAAAGATTTGGGAGTTATATTTAAGTTCTCTCTCCGGCTTCATATCTGGTTTTTTTTGTGTTGTTTTTTTTTAAACTGTTCCATTCTCAGATTAGGCACCAGGGAAAGCAACTTTGCAATGTTTGGGCTCTGCTTCTGGGACTATTGTTTTTCTTCTCAGCGGGATAATATTGTTTCCTTGTTGGAATAAATGAAGCACATATTTAAAACCAGAGGCCCAGCACATGAAATACATGTGTGGGTAAGGTCCCTAGGCTTGGCCTGCCATCAGAGTCATCTTCCCTGTTTGCTCACAGCCAGCCCCGCCCCCCGCTGCCACAAACCAATTCCAGCATATAGTGATTACGAGAGTTTCATCAAAAGGTTGATGAAGCTTGGGCGGCTCAACAAGGGTAAGCCACATATATAGTTTACCTGATGGAAAAGCTAAAAAGCATCTCCTCCAAACCTGAATAGGACATTTCCCCAAACCTAAAGATTTGTATATATTTATTGTTTGCTGCCAGACAGCTCAGGACATTTTATTGTCTCCTGTTGGCCAAACACCTGAAAAGCTGTAGGCTATTCCCCAAAATGACAATGCTTCTGTAAATCCTTTGAAACCTTACCCTTTGAAGTGTATATCTCCACCTTGCTTTAAGACAAACTGTGTTAAATAAATAGCACAGAGTCCTTAGATAAGAAAGTTGTCTTCAGCGCCTTTAGCTGAAGCACCTCTGATCCCCAATGCCTTTCAAAATTATCTTTCATCTTTGGGCTCTTTCTTGAATCTATGCACAGCCCCTTTCTCCAGATTGTAGAACTCTTTGTAACGCTGGGACAAGAACCCCTGCACCCCACCACCACCCACCTCCAGTTCCCAATTAGCCATCGGGTGATCAGAGCCTGCCAACTTGGGGGAGGAACCAAGAGGTCAACCATTCTGCCCACTCACCTGCCCCATCCCTTATGGCGGGTTGTCCTCTGTATGTGGGGTGATTGGTGGGGTGAGGGCCTTGCCCTGTTGCTACCCGTGTCCCCCACCGCCAACCCCCAGCTCCCCATTTGCCATGAGGAGATCAGAGCCTGCCAGCCAGGGTGGTCCTTGAGCCTCATAGTGACTGATGAATCAGTCATTCTGGCCATTCCACCATTAAGGTCAATTTGCATATTACCCTTTTATTATATAAGAAGATGGTGGCAAGAAGAGAAACAAGTGCTTAAAATAACAACCAGAAGTGAAACTCCCTTGTTACTTCTTGTCCTTGTTCCTAAAAATGACTAGCACTGGTAGAAAGGCCAATGTTCTTGCTCGGTTATGATCAGGATGGAGGCTCAGCAGTCAGATTCCAATTATGCTCATCATCACAAGTCTTTTATTTTTATCTTTTATTGTTTTCACATTTCATATTTGGAAGCTTAGCACTGTCTTACCTTGGCTAGAGTCAAGAGAGGGATTGTAGATCAATATTTTTCAAGGGCCAAGTTTCTTTTTTGTTGTTGACATTTTATTTTATTTTATTTTATTTTATTATTTAAGGTATTACAAACAGTAGTACATATATCTCATTTTTCCCCTCACTGACCTTTCCCTGGCCTCCCCTACCTCAGATCACTTTTTATGTAAAATAAATCCCATTTGAATCTTCAACATAAAAAGCAGATTTAGGAGTATTATATTATTTCTATAAATTTCTTTAAATCATCACCTGAGAACATGCTTATTAATTTTTTAGAAAGAGGGGAAAGGAGGGAGGGAGGGAGGGAGGGAGGGAGGGAGGGAGAGAGAGAGAGAGAGAGAGAGAGAGAGAGAGAGAGAGAGAGAGAGGAAATATTGATCTCTTACATGCCCAACCTGGGATCAAACCTGCAACCTAAGTATGTCCCCTGACCGGGAGTCAAACCTGAAATTGTTTGGTGCATGGGATGGCATCCAACCGAGCCACACCAGCCACGGCTGTCTGAAGCTATTTTATACGTTCTAAGTCATATTAGAAGCACCCAAGCCTTGCCAGCCATAAGGAAGGAAGGAAGGAAGGAAGGAAGGAAGGAAGGAAGGAAGGAAGGAAGGAAGGAAGGAAGGAAGGAAGGAAGGGAAGAAAGGAGGGAAGGAAGGAGGAAAGGAGGGAAGGAAGGAGGAAAGGAAGGAAGGAAGGAAGGAAGGAAGGAAGGAAGGAAGGAAGGAAGGAAGGAAGGAAGGAGGGAGGGAAGGAAGGAGGGAGGAAAGGAAGGAGGGAGGGAGGGAGGGAAGGAAGGAAGGAAAGAAGGAAGGAAGGGAGGGAGGGAGGGAGGGAGGGAAGGAGGGAAGGAGGGAGGGAAGGAGGGAAGGAGGGAAGGAAGAAGAAAACAGAAAAAAAGAACCTGAAACATACAACTGTAAATAATATGATAGTAACACAATTAAAGATATTACAAGTTTCCTTATTTAGAGATGAAGACATTTAATTGAATGCAGTACAGAGGATGGTGTCTTACATGCATACTAATCCATAGGCCTGAATTACCCTCCAAAAAAGCACACACAAAAACACATGATGAACAGTAACCTCCCAAAATGACACATTTATAAGAACGTGACTCCAATAAACAAATTAACAGGCCATTTTTAAAAATGTGTAGTGGATGCTGTGGTGAGCCACCCAAACCCCCCCAATACACCCCTCTTAGCCTACCCCTACACCCACTCCAACACCAAATGCACACATTCCCTAACAGCCCCCAGCTGAGGCCCATCTGGGAATTGTTTGTCAGCCAAAGGGACTCACACAAGGTCACACCCTTGTCCCTGAGCAATTCACATCTAATGACTGGTGAGTGAGAAGGGTTGAAGCCCCAACCCCCTTGTGTCAAGGAGGACAACTGAGAAGGGCCCGCCCAACTGCAGAGCTCCTGTGATTTGAGCCGAGAACAGCATCACAGCTCAACTCCCTGTGCTGCTGAATCCTGCTGCCTTTAATCTCCCACAAGAGCACTCTACCATTAACTTCTGCACGTAAACATCTGTCTCAGTGTCTAAGACAGTTGAAGAGACAGTGACTACCTATATAGCCTGCACCTAAATCAAGGAAGTATTATTATTTTGCTATATTTAGCTCCTCTTAAAATATACAGGGTGGTGTAAAAGTAGGCTTACAGTTGTGAGTACATGAAACAGTTTATTCTTGTATTATTATTTACTAATTATTGTATTATTTTCTATACAAACTCCAAACCAACTTTTTCCTTGTCCTGTACATATTTGCAACATATACACACACACATAACACATATTTCCCCAAATTTTTATTCTGAAAATTTTCAGACCAGCAGAAAGAATACCACACAAGCTCATAGACTTCTGCTGAGATTCAACAATTATTAGCGATTTAACATCCTTTATTTAGCATACTCTCCCTATCTACCTCTTTTTGCTATTCCATTTGAAAAGATTGAAGCCATCATATCATTTGCACCTCCTAAGAATAAATCCAATCTACACCATAATACTATAATCATACCTATGCACATTAACAGTAATTCCATTAATTACAGGTTTTAAATTTTATTTAATGTTGTTTTCAAGATACTCTAATAAAAATTTTGTAAAACCCTCAGGGTCTCTAAGAATGCAGTTTGAAAACCACTGTTCTAGAGTAATACTAAAAGAGCACAGTGCCGTCTGAGAACACAAGGATCAGTCTTTAATTTCATCCATGACCTGTTCACTATAGAAAGAGTAATTAACAAAACTCAACTCCCTCTGCTCTTCACAGACCCAACTAGTAATCTATAGCCTTGTGTATCAGACCCAACACACATTAGATTACCTACCTGTATATACACAGATACACACTAATTTCTATGAATTGCTTAATATCACTTAATAATTGACAAGCTGGTAAGTATGCTAATGTGAAGACTGCTATTCTCAAGGCTAAAGGTTGTAAATTTGGTACAGTTTTGCTTTTACCTGGTGTTCTTAAGCATATCTAAAACAATAATTACACTTGGAACCCAGTAAGTTAGTTCAAGATACTGCATTGCCAGGTATGGCAAAAACATATCAAAGTGTTATATCTTCCTTAACAGACATCATTCATCACTTGAGTAAACCAACAATTAGGTTGAAAACACAGGTGCTAATAGTAGAAAGTGGTGGTCACTAAAATGTACATTTCAGGAACATAACTTTTAAGAAAGTAACTTTTTTGGAAACTCACTAAAATGATTTCATTAAAAACTTGAAGCGTTGGCAATGCCCTTGGCAGTCCTGGATCTGTCTCTTGCTTCCACATTGTTTGGACGAAACATACCCAGAGACGCCCCTTCTTTTAGACTCCAGCTACTCTCCTGTGCCTTATCCAGTTACCACCTTCAGAACCACCTCCAGGATCAGCCAACATACTGTTGTTGCTGTGTTTTCTACCTTAACTCCTTATTTCCAAACAACCATGAGCTGCCAAATTCATCAGAATTATTCCACCAAGGTGAAGGCTGCAGTCAACCGCCTGGCCAAACTGCATCTGTGGGCCTCTTACACCTACCTCTCTCTGGGCTTCTATTTCGACCACAACTATGTGACTCTCAAGGACATGGGCCACTTCTTCCGCAAGCTGGTAGAGAAGTGCGAGGGCGTTGAGCATCTCAAAACCAGCGCGGTGGCCATATTCTCTCCAGCACGTGCTAAAGCTTCCCCACACTGAGTGGGGCAAAACTAAGGCTGCCATGGAAGCCTCCCTGGCCTTGGAAGGAACCTGAACCAGGTACTTTTAGATCTCCAGGCCCTGGTTCTGCCCACACAGACCCTCAGCTCCGTGACTTCCTGTAGAACCACTTCCTGGATGAGAAGGTGAAACTCATCGAGAAAATGGGCGACCACCTGACTAACATCTGCAGGCTGGGCTGGGCAAGTATCTCTTCGAAAGGCTTACCCTCAAAGGCCTCCGCATTCCCCTGGTGACTTTTACCTAAGCCTTTCTCTGAAACTACTAGCGATTCTTTAACCATCCGGAAGCCCTCTCCCATGCATTGGACCAAATGAAACAAGAAAGCTTTTTGCAGGGGAAAAAACCTTGAAGTGTCAACATTATTGGGAAACGGAGTATATTAGTGATACAAAAGTACAAGGGTCTCCTATGGTCAGGCTTGAACGGTCTTTTCCAAGTCAGATATCTCAGTTGGGCAGCACTATTATCTGGCAATTTAGGAATAAAGATTACATATTGGACCAGGAGCATGCATCTCTCTCTCTCTCTCTCTCTCTCTCTCTCTCTCTCTCTCTCTCTCTCTCTCTCTCTCTCTTTCACACACACACACACACACACGCACACACACACACACACACACACACACACACTCTTCCTATGTTTAAGATGGGAAAAGAAATCTACCATTGTCTTCAGCTTAAAGGCTGGTGCCTGGCTTTTCTTTTAAACAGACATCTGAGATAGCGTTTGTTTAAAACAACAACAACACAAATATTTCAAGGATTAAAAAGCAAGTAATTTAAGGGTCAGATGACAGGTGGAATGTAAGGACAAAGAAGTTCATTCCACTAAAAACAAACTGCTGTGGTCCAGCCACTGCTTTCCAAGCCGGATCTGGATGCCAAAGGCCCTCCCTGAGTGAAAGTAGGCTAGTGCCAAAGGGAAAGTCTCTCCCATTCCCATGGAATGTCCCCCAAATTGCTCTAACCTACAGAGCAAGGGAAAACCAGTCAGCCTGTACTTATCAACAGTGAGCTAAGCAGAGCCGAGCTAAAGTTTGTAGAGCCAGTGGCTTTCAAATATTTCTGAATTGTGACCCGAATAAGAAATGCATTTTGCACAGCGACTCAGTTCCTACATATAGTATAGATACAAAACTGAGACAAACATTTTTCAAAATAATATTGTCCTCTGATATCCTTATTCTATTTTATTTTTTTTAAAAAATACAAGTCCCAACTCATAAAACTGAGTTCACCACACTCTGATAGGAAATTGCCTGCAGTATATAAGACACAGTGCTAGAGGATCAAGGATAAAACTGGGGGAAAGGAAGATGGCAGGGTAGTTAAATGTCTGTACTTGCTGCCTCCCACAACCATATCAAAATTACAACTAAAATACAGAACAACCATCATCCAGAGCCACTGGAAAGCTGGCTGAATGGAAGTCCTACCACAAGAGGAGCAAAGAAGAACGCATTCTGAAACTGGTAGGAGGTGCGGAGGCGGGGAATGGGCTGGTAAGGCATTCACCTGTGGCGCTTTTTTAATAGGGAGGGAGATAGTCTCTGTGGGGGCCACCTGGAGGAGCAAGGGGTCCCAGCCCCACACCAAACCCCCAGTCCAGAGTCTCAGAGCTGGAAATAGAAGGCCCTATGGGCAGTAAGAACTATGGACTGTAAAACCAGTGTGGATTGGAGCTCAGTGACACAGTGACTGCTGGAGACCCAGCTGTTCCTCTTCAAAGACAAGCTCCACAAATTGAATTTACAAGGTCCTACTTCCTCTGAGCTCCAGCACCAGGGCAAGGCTCTGGGAAACACAGACACATAAAAAGAGGAACTGGATTGTCTGGCATTGGGCAGGAACTTGGGACGGCTTTCTCCCAGACAGAGGTGTTTACAGGGATCATTGTTCTTATGCTGGGACCTCCCAGTTGCAGGGCTGACTGGCAGCCATTTCTGTTTTTTCTACCCGGGTGAATCCCCAAGACCCTGCCTCATCAATTTACCACCCCACCCAAGCTGTGTGCAGTAGCTTTTGCATATCAATAGCCTGTCCTTGCTCAGGTTAAACTTTCTCAAACAAGATTCAGTTGAGTCAGGGAGTCCCAAACTTCTCAATAGAAGTCCCAAGATCTGGCACCAGCACCAGCCTGCCTTGTTTCATAGCTGGGCCTCATCTGGGCACTCCCAAACCCAGTGAAAAGAGGAGGAATATGCAAACATTTTTGTAGCTCCTGCTGGGTGGCCCTAGGCAGTGGCTGACTTTGCACCTCCCTGGAGACCTAAGAGCCAGTGTACCCAGTTGTCAGTCAGACCACACCAGATTACAACTCTACTCATCCATAAGTGACACACTCAAGGGGCAGACTCAGTGAGCACCAAAGCCCCACTGAAGCAAGTCCTGCTCCATAAGGGTGTCTCCTGCACAGCAGCTCTCCCATGGTAGTCACAGTTGGTTCTCACAGCCAATTGGCCTGGAGGTCAGTTCCTCCCAGTGACACAAATAGCAATCAAGTCTCAATTACAACAAAACTGTGCTCACAGCCCACAAAGGGATGCACCTAGAGTGCCCAGCTCAGGTGACTGAAGAGGCTGAGCCACTGGGCCCTATAGAATAATTACCCAAGGCCGCTCTACCAACTCAAGGAGACATAGCAGCTCTACCCAATACATAGAAACAAACACAGGGAAGCAGCCAAAATGTGGAGACAAAGAAACATGTCACAACTGAAAGAAAGCAAACTATTGGATATAGAGTTCAAAACCATGCTTATAAGGTTACTCAACAATCTTCTAGAAACCTCCAAATAAATGGGAAAGGACCAGTCAGAAATTAAGCATACTCTGATTGAAATAAAGAATATTATACAGGATTCAACAGTAGAGTAGAGGATTCCAAGAATCAAATCAACAATTTAAAATATGAGGAAGCAAAAACACCCAACCAGAAGAACAAAAAGAAAAAAGAATCCAAAAATATGAAGATAGTGTAAGAAGCCTCTGGGACAACTTTAAGCATACCAACATCCAAATTATTGGGATGCCAGAAGAAGAGATGGAGCAAAATATTGAAAACCTTTTAGAAGAAATAATGACAGAAAATTTCCCCTACCTGGTGAAAGAAATAGACTTACAAGTCCAGGAAGAACAGAGTTCCAAACAGGAGGAACCCAAAGAGGACCACAGCAAGACACATCATAATTAAATTGCCAAGGGCAAAATGCAAAGAGATAATCTTATAAGCATAAAGAGAAAAGCAGTCCATTCATTTGTAAAATATAATGAACAATGTAAACTGGTGAACAAAAATAGATCTGGAGACATAAAAGCATCTAACAGACTGTCATTCTCAGGGGGAAGTTGGGGGGTGAGGGCATAAGAGAGTAACCAAAGGACTTATATGCATGCATATAAGCATAACCAATAGACACAGAGAGTAATGGTGTGAGGACATAGGCTGGGGGGTGAGAGTGGCCTGGAAGAGGTCAATAGGGCATGGGAAGGAGACATATGTAATATTTTAAACAATAAAGAATATATAAAAAAAGAAAAATAATATGGAGAAAGCAATTGGACTACAATAATGTACTATTCTAAAGAAAAATATCAGAAAACAAGAGAATACAATTTAAGAAGAAAATTAATTCATTACTTGAGACTGGAAAAATAAAATAAAAATGGCATTGCAAAGAGCTAAGGCCATTTGGTTAAATGTAGTTTTGTGCTCATTCCCGTAAGAAATTGAAATAGAGGTTTTGTAATCATTTGAAATCATTTCTAGGAAAAGTTGAAAGACAGACCCAAGCAGACCCTTTACAAACTTTATTTTCTTAAGAAAATATACTTGCCAATCCTATTTATGTGTCTTTTCCAGAACTACCATCCACCAAAAACCATAACAACCACCAGAAGCTACATTCTGGAATTACATTTAATGAGAGCTTGCTATATGGAGAGAAGTAACCAAACCAAAGATTTCAGGTGGTCAGAGTTCAGGTTTTTCTTGATTTTCAACATTGTTCTAAATTAGTAATATTGTGAAAGAGCTAAACTCTCACAAGTGAGACTGTAACATTTAATTGATTGACTTTTGTTTCTTTGACAAACAAAACTTGATAAATGTGTTTTCAGGGTATTTAATATTTTAAAAATAAATTATAAACTATAAATTTGAATGTGCTCATCCACATTAAAATGTTTTTTTAGTTTTTTAGGACATTTAAAAAAAGAACAAAACTGGAATTTTGCACTAGCCTGGATTCACAGAAGATCTTTGGCTAAAGATCTAAAGGTGACTAAAACCCCTGTTTAACTAGAGAAACCTTTTCTCGTAAGACAGTCCAGTTGAGATCTCAGGGCCATCCTGGTCCAACTATGTAACTGTCCCTTTGTTCTACATCAGGAATTGCATTTTAGAATTACACATTCATTGTAAATGATTCAAACAATAATGCCTCTCCACACTTATTCCCATCCACTGCCCAGAACAGCCAATGTAAATCCAGACAAGTATCTTCCATCTTTTGTGATGCACTCACATATTACACACAACAACACTTTTTAAATAATGTAAATCAAATTATATTACATTTACTGTTCTGTGACATGCTGTTTGAACTTAAGAGATAAGCCTTTGTGAGTCAGGACACAATTTTTAAGTCAGTTTATTTAGACTGCTACTTGTACTTTGTTGAGGTATAATTTATAGATAGTGACTGCACATGACTCTAGAACAACTTCAGGCCCTTTTATATGTGTGTACCTCTGTGTGATCTCCGACCAAATCAATATGTAGAACATTTTTATCACTCCAGAAAGGCTCCCTCCTGCCTCTTTCAGTATATAGACCCAGAGAAGTAACCATTACTTGGACTTTTAACACCATGCATCTGTATTGTCTGTTAAACTTCACATTCATGGACTCATATAGTAGCTATTCTTCCGTGACTGGATTCTTTCATGCAACATACTATTTTTGAGATTCATCCATACTTTTTCATGTATTGGTTGCTTTGTTTTTGTTGCTGAGTGATATTCTCACCACAATTTGGGTTGTTTTCAGGTAGGGGCTCTTTATTATAAAGCTACTGTGAATATTTTTAAAGAAATCTTTCTGTAGACATATGCACTCATTTCTTCTGAGAATATGCTTATAATTGTTGGATCATAGGTAGTGTATGTTTAATTTTATTACAGACTAACAAACATTTACCACAGTGACTATGCCATTTTACACTCGAATCAGCCATGTATGGTGTTCCAGTTGTTCCAATTCCCGTCAGCACTTTGTATTGTCAGTATTTAAAACTGCATATTTTTATTGATTTCAGAGAGGAAGAGAGAGGCAGAGAGAGATAGAAACATCAATGAAGAGAGGAAATAATTGATTGGCTATCTCCTGCACGCCCCCTATTGAAGGTTGAGCCTGCAACCTGGGCATATGCCCTTGACCAGAATTGAACCTGGGACCCTTCAGTCCACAGGTCAATGCTCTATACACTAAGCAAAACCAGCTAGTGCTGTATTGTCACTCTTTACAATGTTAGCCATTCTGGCAGATAATATCTGCCATATTCTTCCTAATGGATGCATATTTTCATGTTGTCAGAGCAGCTGAATTTATGCTATTAGTCCTCTATTAATGGATATTTACACTGATAGGGAAAAAAGTGTACTTTGGTGGAAAAGTGTATATAGTTTAGAGCACATTGTTCTTGCTTATCTGATGCTGGTTTTCCACTCTGTAAATTGTAAATAACTGATAGTAATGCAAAATAATTCTTATCTACAGATATACAAATAAATTATCTGGTGGCAAGTCCATTAACTTCCCTCTCCAACTGTGGAAGAAACCAAATTGGCCTCCATTTGCATTTTCATTTTAATATTCCTAATCCATAAATGTGTGTTCTTGGATTGTCCTTTGAAATGGTAGTGATGTCTTACCAGTTCCCTCATTAATAATGCATTCAGGTCTTCACCCTCCTCCCCATATTGCTGGTGTCCATGGGCTACAAATATCCTATCTAATAAAAGAGTGATATGCAAATTGGCCATACCTCCTATAAAGCCATGCCCACAGCCACACCCATCAGCCAATCAGGAGCAAATTATACAAATAAATCCCAATCGAGATAGCTGCGGCCACTGAGAGCAGGAGGGAGGCTTGGATTTCCCCGGCAATGAAGAAGCCAAGCTTTCCGCCTGCCCTTGCCAACCTAGGCCACCACTCAATGCTACAAAGTTTCAATTATAGAAGATAAACACCAGCAGAAATGGCGGCAGCCACGGAGCTGGAGAGAGCAGAGATTAGGGCTGCCCAGGCGATGGAGGAAGCCAAGTCTCTATAGCACTGGCGGGCCTAGGCCTCCACTCTAGGCTACAAAGTTTCAATTGTAGAATTTAAATACACCCAAACAGAAATTCCTGTCACCACAGAGTGAGCAGAAGGCTTGGCTCTGCTCCAGGCTACAAAGTTTCAATTGTAGAACATAAATTAATACCAGAACCCAGGGCCTCTGTTTGGGTCCCTGGGGGGCGTGGCTGGCCTGCAAACCACCACAGGCCCCTCGCCCAGGCCACCCCATGCCCAAGGGAATCCCCACCCTGATCCGGGACACTCTTCAGGGCAAACCAGCTGGCCCCCACCTATGCACCAGGCCTCTATGCTATTAAAAGAGTAATTTGCAGATTGACCATCACTCCAACACACAAGAGGGCTGCCCCATGTAGTCAAAGATCCTGCTCCCATGTGGACACAAGACAGCCACCACAAGATGGCCAGAAGAGGAGGGCCATTGGGAGGTTCCAGGCCTGTAAAGGAGGGCAGTTGTGGGCGATAAGGCCAGCAGGGGAGGGCAGTTGGGAGAGACCAGGCCTGCAAGGGAAGGCAGTTGGAGGCGATCAAGCTTGCAGGGGAGGCGATCAAGCTTGCAGGCGATCAAGCTTGCAGGGAGGCGATCAAGCTTGTATATGAGAATTCTCTGTACTAATTTAGGGGTGATCGGGCTGGAAGAGGAGGGAAGATGGGGACAAACAGGCTGGGAAGAGAGCAGTTAGACATCAATTAGGCTGGCAGGGTAGTGGTTAGGGGGTGATCAGGCTAGCAGGCAGAAGCGGTTAGGGGCAATCAGGGAGCTAGGCAAGTGAGCAGTTTGGAGCCAGCAGTCCTGTATTGTGAGAAGGATGTCCAACTGCCCGTTTAGGCCCGATCCTACTGGGCAGTCACACATCCCTTGAGGGGTCCCAGATTGGAGAGAGGGCAGGCTGGGCTGAGGGACACCCCCCCCCCCCCCATGCACAAATTTCATGTACTGGGCCTCTAGTAAGTATATAAGTTCTTTGGTTTATCTCTTCTCATCCCCAATCCTCATACCAAGGTATGTCAGTCTGTTCCATGCCTCCATGTACACCTGGGGGAAGAGCAGTAGGGACTGGAAGGAGGGAGGTAAAGGGAGAAAATGAGAGACATCTGTAATATTGGTAATATTAATAAATATTAATAATAAAATATATATTTTAAATAATTCAATAAAATCTCTAATATGCTCGTTTTATATATGTAACAGAACCTAATTTTACATTTTTAAAAAATTATTCTTTAACACATTGTTTCCACTTTTATCCTATTACAGAGGCTACTGCAACTTATAGCACATTTATTTTCTTTGTGTGTAAGTCTCTCTGAAAACTAAGAAGTCCGCATGCTCTCTCACACTCCAATAAAACCAACTTTGAGAAATGGATTTAACAAATTCAGCTACATGAAAGCACAGAGGATGAATACAGATAGAATTTATATTTTAACAGGGGAAAAGACCAAATTAGGCTCAGACCAATGAAGTCAAACTAATGATGGACTTTCAGGAATGGCAAGGAAGAATGAATGAGAAATGCGTCCTTTTATTGGGCACCTACTACTCCCAAACCTCTGTGTCAGGCACTGCAGGCATAATCTTTGCCTCAGTAAACTCAGGCTGGAGGGGGAGATGAATGCTTGAGTAGTTAACTGATGTGAAGACAGGCTCTGTGTGCTTTCATGCTTCCACTGGAGAAAAGGGATTTTATGGTCTCTGGTTATGGTCTTGTAAAGTTTTCAGAGCACCTGGAAATGATCATATTTTGAAAAAGCCTTTTTTCTACTTGAAAGATAAAAGAAAATGTCTTGATCTTCATTCTTTTCATATAAAAACACCCATTCTGATAACAATGATGTTCGGGTTTGTTACTAAGAAGTATCTTAAATATTCATTAAATTGCAATCTACTTGTGAGGTCCCTCATTTCTAATGGCACCTGACTCCTGGGGTGGTGAGAGGATTAAGTGTTTTAATCTCGTACTACTTAGGGTAGGTTAGAAAAGCATAACTATGCTATGTATATCAGGTATAAAGACTTTTAACATGGGAATTAATGGTTTACAAGGCTATTCATAGAGGTGGGAGCTCTGATTAGTGTAGCTCAGTTGGAGTGTCGCTCTGTGCTAGTTCAGGTTTAACCCTTAGTCAGAGTATAAATGGAGGGACAATGTATAGGGGGGCAATGGATCTCTCTCTCTCTCTCTCTCTCTCTCTCTCTCTCTCTCTCTCTCTAAAATCCGTAAAAAACCATATCTTCAGCTGAGAAATTTTTTTAAAAAGAGGAAAATCAAGGTCAAAGAAGATGCCACCAAAGATCAAGGAAGGCAGACACTGGAGACCTCAACTTGAGGCACCAAGACAGAAAATTCTGGAAAGATTACTGGGAAACTGCTGAAGAATTTTCTGAAGATTCTCTCACTCTACCCCCACCCATCTGCAGCAGCGAAGTATGGGATTCTAATGAGTGAGTTCTTCAGGAGGATTCTGTAAAGCTCATATCCAAACATGTGTCCTGGTTGTGAAAGAAAATGTCTTCTATTTTTCTCCTGCCTTCAAGGTTCATGCAAATTCCTCTCATCAGCAAACTCTAAACTGGAACCAGACTGAGACAGGGGTTCTAGGAAACGTGGGTCTCAGTTTCTCTTCTGCAGAGATCCTAGAAGAGGGAGATGGTGATGCTGAGTTGAAACTCGGTACTATGTAGTAGTGATCATCTTCACTGCCCTCCATGAAGCAGCAGGGACACTGTGCAAGAGCTCAACTTCATGGTGTTTGAAAGTATCATTTCTCTCAGGACTTCTACCCATCACCCATCCTGTAGGCACAATCCTAGAATACAACTGATGAATCATTCAGCAGTATTGAAAAATATATGAAAGGATTTATAAGTTTGGGTTAACAACTCTAGCTATAAAAGTGAGACTTGTGGTCTAGTCCTGACTTTGGTGCTAGCAGCTCTATGGTTTGGGGCAAACCACTGAACTTTCTTCAAACTGTTTTACATTCAAAGGGCTGTGATACTGAGAAAACCACGTCATCTATGGGATGTTCTTCAGTCTAATCAAGAGAACACATCAGACAAACCCAGATTGAGGGACATTCTTCGAAAGTATCAAGGTCATAAAAAACAGGAAAGACAGAACTGCCACAGATTGGAGCAAACTAAGGAGAAAGGAGAATTAAAAGCAACACAGGGATCTTGAATTGAATCTCGGAAGTGAAAAAGAGCTTCAGTGGAAAATCTGGTGATATACAAAGAAAGTCTGGAGTTTACAGTATTGCACCAGTATTAACTTCTGAGTTTTGATAATTGCACCATGGTTATGAAAGCTATTACATTTAGGGTAAGTTGAGTGAAGGATATATGAGAATTCTCTGTACTAATTTTAAAACTCTTCTCTAAGTCCAAAAAGTATCCCAAAATAAAATGATTAAAAAAAAACTGGTGCCCTGGCTGGTGTGGGTCAGTTGGCTGAGCGTCATCCACTGTCCAAAAGGCCACCAGTCCAATTCAGGGCACATGCCTGGGTTTCAGGCCTAATCCCTAGAACAGAGTGTGCAGGAGGCAGCTGATCAATGTTTCTCTGTCTCTCCCGCCTCCCTTATTCTGCCTCTAAAATAAATAAAAACATATTTAAAAATAAAACTGCTATTTAAATAGTATAAAAACTGAATTCATCATTTTGTGCAGGGCCCTGCAAATTATGTAGCCAGTACTGCATGGAAGTATATGGAGAGTTGGATAAAACCTGTTTCCCGTGACACAAAACAATGAAGCTGAAACAAACCTATTTCCATGAGCTTGATGGGGACCTGGAAGAAGCAAAGAAAGGAGTCGCTCCATATAAACAGGCCTTGTGCCTGTAAGAATGGCTCTGGGCCAATGACTAAAGACCGGATGGCACAGACAGACATCTCAACTGTTGATGGCTAAGAAAAATGACAATAACCTGGTTCTGAAGCCCTCTCCCCAGTCTTGGCATCGTGCAAAGCCCCTCAACTTAGAAGCGGTTGGATTTTTTTTAAAGGATAAGAATCCCACCTTTTGATAGTCTCTCAAACCTATGTCTGTTCATGTCCTGGGTTCTTTACTTGCGTGCCTGGTAAAATCAAAAGCCCAGAATGCCTACTGCAAAGATTCTTCTCCCAATACATGGAGACTCAAAATAGAAATTCAGTGGCATTGCCAAATGGCAATGGAGCTCCTTCCAGACTTGGGCCCCTCAAGAGAACAACTAGAACTTATGAAGACACCACAAGGAGAGTCACACAATACAGGGTGAGGAGGAAGCTCCCTGCTCTCAGACACCAAGACAGATCGTTTTAGGGGTGTAGGAGAAGCAGCCACAAGATGACTGCATTGCTTGCCCCTAGGCCAATGGTAGGCAAACTGCGGCTCATGAGCCACATGTGGCGCTTTGGCCCCTTGAGTGTGGCTCTTCCACAAAATGCCATGGCCTGGGCAAGTCTAATTTGAAGAAGTTGCATTAGAAGAAGTTTAAGTTTAAAAAATTTGGCTCTCAAAATAAATTTCATACAGGAGCACCCAAATACATAAAAAAAAACTCCTGGAGTATATCAAGAGATTGACAGCAATACAATCATAGTAAGAGTTTTTAATACCCCATTATCACCACTGGACAAATCCTCTAAACAAAAAATCAGTAAAGAAACATCAATCCTCAATGACTCACTAGACCAGATGGAATTAAAGACATATTCAGATCACTTCATCCCAAAGCCATCCCATATATCTTTTCAAGTGCACATGAGTCATTTTCAAAGATAGATCATATGTTGGGTCACAGGCAAAGTCTCTCCAAATTCAAGAAGATATAAATCATATCAAGCATATTCTCAGATCACAGTGGCATAAAGCTGGAAATCAACTACAATAAAAACAATCCAAAGAAATCAAACACATGGAGACTAAATAGCATGCTATTAAACTATGACTGGGTTACTAGAGAGATCAAGGAAGAGATAGAAAGCATCATGGAAACAAATGACAATGATAGCACAACAATCCAAAATCTATGGGACACAGCAAAACAATTTTGAGAGAGAAGTTCATAGCTCTACAATCCTACTGAAAAAAAAAACAAAAAATAATAAGAAACAATGGTAATAAATTATCTAAGCCAACAACTCAAAGAGTTAGAAAGAGAGAATCCAAGAAAAGCCCAGTGTAAACAGAAGAAAGGAAATAGTAAAGATCAGAGCAGAGATAAATGACATAGAGACCAAAGAAACAATACAAAAGATCAATAAAACCAAGAGCTGGTTCTTTGAAAGAATAAACAAGATTGATGACCCTCTAGCCAGACTCACCAAGAAGCAAAGAGAGAGAACCCTAATAAAATCAGAAATGAAAAAGGTGAAATAACTTGACCCCACTGAAACACAAAGCATTGTTAAAAAATTCTTTGAACAACTCTACTCTGACAAACTGGACAACCTGGAGGAAATGGGTATATTCCTAGAAAAATATAACATTCCAAAACTGAATCAGGAAGAATCTAAACATCTCAATAGACCAATAACTATGGAAGAAATTGAAGCAGTCATCAAAAAGCTTTCATCAAACAAAAGCCCGGGGCCAGACAGCTTCACAGGGGAGTTTTACAAAACATTCAAGGAAGAACTAAAACCTATCCTCCTCAAACTATTCCAGAAAATTCAAGAACATGGAACACTGCCAAACTCCTTCTATGAAGACAGCATCACCCTAATACCAAAAAGAAATAAAGATGACAAAATGAAAGAGAATTACAGGCCAATATCCATTATGAATATAGATGCCAAAATCCTGAATAAAATTCTAGCAAATCGGATCCAGCAGTATATCAGAAAAATCATACACCATGACCACGTAGGATTTATCTCAGGAATTCAAGGATGGTACAATATCCACAAATCAATAAATGTGATACATTACATAAACAAATTGGGACATAAAAATCACATAGTCATATCAATTGATGCAGAAAAAGCATTTGACAAAATCCAACACTCTTTCTTGATTAAAACTCTCAACAAGATGGGAATAGAATGATCATACTTCAAGATAATAAAAGCTATAGATGATAAAGCCACAACAAACATCATATTCAATGGGCAAAAACTACAACCATTTCCTCTGAGAACAGGAACAAGACAGGGATGCCCACTCTCACCACTCTTCGACAATAGTACTGGAAGTATTAGCCATTGTGATCAGACAAGAAGAAGAAATAAAAGGCATCCAAATTGGAAAAGAAGAATTAAAGCTATGCTTATTTGCAGATGACATGATATTGTACATAAAAAACCCAAAAAACTCCATAAAAAACTAATAGATTTAACAAATGAGTTCAGCAATGTAGCAGGATACAAAGTTAATGCCAAGAAATCTGTCATTTCTATACACCAATAGTGAACTTACAGAAAGAGAGACTAAAAAAGCAATCTTGTTTACCATCACACCAAAAAAATTAAGATACCTAGGAATAAACTTAACTAAGGAGGTAAAAGACCTATTTGCAGAAAACTACAGGACATTGAAAAAAGAAATAGAGGAAGATATAAAAAAGTGGAAGCACATACCTTGTTCATGGATTGGAAGAATCAACATCATTAAAATGTCCATACTACCCAAAGCAATCTATAGATTCAATGCAATCCCCATTAAAATATTAATCGCATATTTCACAGACCTAGAAAGAACTCTCCAAAAATTCATCTGGAATAAAAAGAAGGCCCCAAATAGCCACAGCAATCCTGAGAAAGAAGCACAAAGTAGGTGGGATATCAATACCAGATTTCAAGCTGTATTACAAAGCCACTGTTCTCAAAACAGCCTGGTAAAGGCACAAGAACAGACATATAGACCAAAGAAATAGAATAGAGAATCCAGATATCGACCCAAACCACTATGCTCAGTTAATATTTCATAAAGGAGGCATGAACATAAAATGGAGTCAAGACAGTCTCTTCAATAAATGGTGTTGGGAAAATTGGACAGACACATGCAAAAAAAATGAAACCAGACCACCAACTTACACCATACACAAAAATAAACTCAAAATGAATACAGGACTTAAACATAAGTTGTGAAACCATAAAAATACTTGAGGAATCCACAGGCAGAGAAATCTCAGACATATGCTGAAAGAACTTCTTCACCGATACTCCTAGGGCAATGGAAGCTAATGAGAAAATAAACAAATTGGACTAAATCAAAATAAAAAGCTTTTGCACAGCAAAAGAAACCATCAACATAACAACAAGAAAATCCACTGTATGGGACAACATATTTGCAAATGTCATCACTGATAAAGGTTTAATCTCAAGCATCTACAGGCAACTTATACAACTTAATAAAAGGAAGACAAATGGACCAATTAAAAAATGGGAAACGGACCTAAACAGAATCTTTTCGGAAGAAGACAAAAAGGAAAAAGGCCCAGAGACATGAAAACCTGCTCAAAGTCACTAATTATCCGAGAGATGCAAATCAAAAAAGACAACGCGGTACCATCTCACACCTGTCATCAACAAATCAACAAAAGATAAGTGCTGACGAGGATGTGAAGAAAAAGGAACCCTTGTGCACTGCTGGTAGGAATGCATAGTGGTGCAGCCACTGTGGAGAACAGTACGGAGTTTCCTCAAAAAACTAAAAATGGAGCTCCCATTTGACCCAGTGATCCCACTTCTAGGAATATATCCCAAGAAATTGGAAACACGAATTAGAAAGGCTATATGGACCCCTATGTTCATAACAACACAACTTACAATAGCTAAGATTTGGAAACAGCCTAAGTACCCATCAGTAGATGAATGGATTAAAAAACTGTGGTACATCCAAACAATCGAATTCTATGCTGCAGTAAAAAAGAAGCTCCTACTATTTGCAACAAGATGGATGGAGCTGGAGAGCATTATGCTAAATGAAATTAGCCAGGCAGAGATAGACAAATATCACATGATCTCACTCATTTGTAGAATATAATGAACGGCATAGACTGATGAACAAGAACGGATCCAGAAACTGAGAAGCTTCATCAGAATGTCAAACCTCAGGGTCCGTGGGGGAGGGTGGGAGTAAGGGGGAGAGATCAATAGAGGAACTTGTGTGCAAGCATATGAACCTGATCAATGGTCACTGACAACAGGGGAGTGGGGCATGTGTGAGAGTTAGGGGGTAATGGGGGAATAAGGACACATATGTAAAAAATAAAGATTAAAGAAAAAATTATAAGAAAAAAATATAAAATAAAATATTAAATCTACTCCACACTAGTGGTCACCATAACCTTAAGAGAAAGGATTGTAACTGAAAGTCAATATATTTGACATCTTGAACTAAGGTAAGTAATTTGTGTTTTTACCTCCCTGATAAAGTTTATAAAAAGTTATAAAAAAAAATAGCAGCCAGTTTGAAATTGAATTGACATGGCATAGAGCAAAGAATATCCTTACATGATATTATTCTAAAATGTCTTAATTTTTGATATTTGACAATAGCATATTGTACAATTATCCCAAGGAAACTTACAAACTAAATCTTTGAATGTCTGTCAGCAATTTACAAAAGGACATGAAAGGAATTAATCCCATTCAGAACGAATTAAGGCACTGGGAAGGCACTTGAGCATTCTATATTGGCCCCTCTTGCCCTTTTTGCCAAAAGGGACCTTCTTCCCACAGTCCAATTGCACACAGCTGTTGCCTGAGCTTTCAGTTCAAGCTAAGGTTGAAGCCTCTGGGCGGCTGGTACCATGGATCTGTCTCTCGCCCAATGGTGTGAGCTGGGTCCTCCCTGGAGAAGAAACCTGAGCTCCCCAAGATACGTGATCAGTAATGGGATCCCTCCAGGAGGCGAGGGGATCTCAAGGCAGGTGCTTGGAGTGGAGGCCACAGGGGAATAGACTACCAAGGAGATAGAACTGAACCTCACATCACCCTGTTTGGCCCCAGAGGATGGCTGGTTAGCCAGAGACGGGTAAGATTCCTCAGGGAAGGAACAACCTAAGACAGGCACAGTCGCAGAGGGGCCAACAGGAGAGAACTAAAAGGTCAACAGAGGTGGGGCACAGATCCTCACCTCAAAACCTTGCAGGGGCTTGAACTCTCACCCCTCCTGAGGGAGATGTCCTGCCCCCATGGCTGCTTCGCCTCCCACACACAACTCAGACCGGGACCCAGGTGGCAGACAGAGACTTGGCCAGCAACAGCTGCCCTATATATAAATCCAGTCTAGCATTAGGAATGCTCAGGATCTACTCAAGAATGCAAATAATCCTTTCCACTAATATTTACAGGGTAAACTAAGATAATTGTTTGAGTATTAAATTTGACAGTAAAATAGTAATCAAATTTTCAGATTGATTTAAATTGGCCAATTGAAATAAGTGAATAGTCAAGAAAATTTAATTGTACTGGGCAAAAAGCTGTTTCTAAAATATTAACTAAAATTTCTATTAGTTCATCTCATAAAAGTGCTCAACAATGCAAAGAACCTAAAGCAGTCATATTTTTGTGCAAAAATTAAAATTTAAAGTTACCAAGACTACACTATAAAATTTTCAAAACCCTCCATTAACAAAAAAGAGGGGGGATAGTGGAGTAATAGCATGTAAGGAAAAATATCCTGTAAGTAAATTACATGTAGAAAATTTTTACTTCCGAAAATTAATTTCTTTTTGTAATGCTAACAGCAGGACACCCATGAAAAACACACATGATGTCAAAATAAGCCAAAGGAAAATTGTTTGGACAAAAATAAAAAAAAACCTCAAGTCAAATTTATAGAAAAGATTCTGTTATTAACTTTGGTATATTTTGTATATTTTGTGAAATATTTTGTATATTTTCAGAAAACAATTCCAAGACCATATGGATTCCTGCAACAAAGAGGATCTGACAGGTTTGCTCCAACCACAAAGACAGTCCAGAGATGGAAGATGCTGTCCACACTTTGCCATGCTAGCAGTCAGCAGCTGTGTGTGGCTGCTACAGGTTGCCCAGGACTAAACCAGAGATGGTGGGACCATTTGTCCACCATCCAGATAGCATTGCTGACATGTACACATTAAGGAACTATTTGACAATGAAATTGGGACTCAGAACTGTTGGACATTGAAATTGAGACTCAAACATTTTTCGTTCTTATATGTTTATTTCTAGTATGCAGATGCAAGATTTTTTTTAAAGAAAAGAAATGGGGGGAAAATAGATACAAAGGCAAAGAAGCATTGAACAGACTGTCAAACTACAGTGGGAGGCGGAGGCTGTAAGAGATCAACCGAAGGACCTGTATGCATGCATATAAGCATAACCAATGGATACAAGACAAGGTGGGCAGGTGAGGGCATGTGCTGGGGGTGGGGGGGTTACGGGAAGCCAGGGGAAGGTCAATGGGGAAAATAAGGAAACATGTACTACTATTTGTAATACTTTAAACAATAAAAAACAATTATAAAAAAATTCAATGGTTGTACTGTTGATATTTGGCTCTGCTGACTAATGAGTTTGCCAACCACTGCCCTAGGTCATCACAGCACCATTTGGAGATCTATCCACAGAGCCGCAAGTTTTTCCAGGGGTAAGAAAGCCTGGGAGACTACAAGATCCCATCCACTGTGGGTGCTACTTGATACCCCCTACTCTGGTAAAATTCCTCATTTGAGGATCTGAACCAGATAGGGGGGATGACAGGGGACTATGGGGGCTCAATCACTGGGACTCTAATGGAAACATAGAAGGGGAAAGGCTAGCAACAACTAGTGCAATTGCCAAATTGGTTTCTTCCTGCAGCACCAAAAGTAGTAATCCCAACCAGCCACTTTGCTCATCTGCAAAACTATGTCAGGGCAAACTTTGACCAAGGAACTCGTTGGGGTGCAGTTTGTCTGATTCAGATCCTCAAATGAGGGATTTTACCAGTCTTAGGGCCTGGCTTTCCTACATTCAGGAAATGAACAGGGGGGGGGTTGAAGGAAACCTGGATGGAGATGAGTTGGGAGAGTTGCTCTCCCAGAAGCAAAGCAAACGGAGGGTCCCCCTGCCTCATCTAGGCATGGGGATCAATTAGCCAAGAGTGAGCATAGGTTTTGGTCCCTCTAAGCCAGAAAACCGGCTTCAAAAATTTGCCAGTTGCCTGCAATATCCCAACCCTGTCTCACAGAGGCAAGTGTTCTGAAGCATAACTCCCCAAACTGGGACTCCCAGCCTCATCTGACCAGAGGGCTGCTGAGAACACCTGGAAACTGTGTAATCAAAATAGAAATTATGTTACAGAAAAATAAAGTAATATTTCTTGCCCACCTGTGTTGGTGTGCTGAAATTTGTACCTACTACCTATTAATCTTTTAAATTAGTTCTATTAATTATTTACGATTAGCAATTATTACATCTCAAAGTGAATGTGAAGATTTTTTTTATCATGATGAAAAAAGTCATTGCAAATGTAATGTATTGTGTGTGAGTTAAAATATACTAGGGTGAAGGAAGAGCTCACAAGTGCTTTACTCCTACATAAGAGTGAATACAACCACAGATTGCCACTGTTGCAGAATGCTGCAGAAATATTACAGCCCCCGCCCCCACTTCACTTGGATTTTCCTTTCTTTTTCAAAAATATTTTTATTTATTTCAGAGAGGAAGGGAGAGGAAGAGAGACAGAAACATCAATGATGAGAATCATTCATCGCTGCCTCCCGCATTCCTCACACTGGGGATCGAGCCCACAAAGCAGGAATGTGTCCTGACCTCAGAATCAAACTGTGCCCGCCTGGTTCATGGGTCTATACTTAACCACTGGGCCACACCAGCAGTGCTTGGATTTCCCTTTCCATGCCTTCAGCTACCTGAGGTCTGGGTATCTTGATAAAAATATGTCTGTCCTGCCCTGTCCCTCCCTGGACATGAATCGTCCTCTTTGCGCAGCATCTTCATGCTGTATACTCGACCCACCCATTAGTCAGTTATTGGTCATCAGCTCTTAGATGACGTGCTGTGGTATCCCAGTGCTTGTATTTAAGTAACCCTTATGTTACTTAATAATGGTCCCAAAGTGCAAGAGTAAGGTAAGGTTATCATAGGTATGTATTTAGGAAACACACACACATACACTCTCTCTCTCTCTCTCTCTCTCTCTCTCTCTCTCTCTCTCTCTCTCTCTCTCTCTCTCTCTTTCACACACACACACACACACACACACACACACACACGGTTTGGTAGGAACTATCGGCAGTGCCGGGCAAACATCCGGGGTCTTGGAACATACCCCTGAGGATAAGGAGGGACTACCGTACTGTACTAACTGGGGATGTGGACTATAGAGAAAGTGAAAACCAGAGCTAAAAATCTGAGCCTTGCTGGCCAAAATGAAAATTTATCCTCTACTTAAATAAAGATCGACTTTAGTACGCTTTAGTAACATATTTCACTAAGGAGGGACAAAAAACTTCCAAAATTCTCAATAACCTATAATTACACCCACAATAGTAAACTGCTGTTACTGGGTTAAACTATCATTTTGCTTATCAAGTAAGAGAACATTCTAACTGTGCCACACTTACAGATCTGGCTGAAAAATATGTTATCATTCATTTAAAATAACATTGTAATTGGCATTAGTAAAAATTCTATAAAGTTATTCCATTTTTAAAAAGCCAATCATCTGTATTGAGGACATTTTAAATTTTAACTTATTTATTTAGAAAACAAAACAATATACTAAAGAGAAATTTATCAAAACAAGTCTCATAAACAGGCATTTAACATGTTTAACATTGCACTAATACAATAAGAGATGAAGTATGCGAAATTTAGAAAACAGGAGAAGAAGTATGCGAAATTTAGAAAACAGGAAAGGTCTAATTTAGTATGAAATATAAAAAGAAAATATTATGGTGACGGAAGGAGATTTGAATTTGGGTAGTCAAATGCAGAATATAGATGACATATGATATTTTTAATGAAGTTAGTGAATATTATGATTCAAACCATGGGGACCACCATAAGCACTTAAAATTAGAGGGCATTCTAAACTGCTATCCAAAACAGTAGCTACTATCCATGTGTAACTGTTTAAATTTTCATTAGCTAAAATGAGATAAAATTTAGTTGCTTTGTCTAATTAACTACCTATCAAGTGTTCAAGAGCCACATGTGGCTAGCAACTATTGGCCAACCTAAAATCACAGCACATTAACAACATAATAGAAAGTTCAGTTGCACAGGGCTGCTCTGATAACTTATATAAGCAACCAGCATAATAAAAGTTAACCATATACATCTTGAAAATTTTTTGTAAATATGAAGATTTTTTTTGTTTTGTAATTTTGCTTCTAATTCAGGGAATATTTCAGATACCATAAAATAAAAATAAAATTTGAAATGTGCATAAACAACTTGAAATTTTGCCTAAGTTATAATTTTATTTTCCCACATTAGGGGTATTATCAGCAGTTTGTAAAATTATTTGTAAAACTGGAGGGTGAAACAAAAGATTTCCTTACATGAAGTAATATGAATAACTACCCTCAAAAGAGGATTTGGGGGCTTAAATTGTCTACTCTTTAAGAATATTGTAGGCATAGCCTCAACACATAAAGATATGCATAGAAATGTTACGGTTTCACTAAGCTAAGTACAACTATCAAAAGTTATTTGTTGAACAGTCTTAAAATTAAGTCTTTTAGCTGTATAAAGTTAATTCTACTATATTTTACTAGAATACTCTAAAAAGTGAATCTTGAAAACATATATGCCCTGAACAGTGTATCTAAATGATTACAGCTTTGTCCTGTGCACCAAAGGCTCACAGGTTTGATTCTTGCTCAAGGGCATGTACCTGAGTTGCAGGTTCGACCTGTGCAATCAATTGATATGTCTCTTACATTGATGTTTTTCTCTCTCCCTTCCTCCCTTCCACTCTCACTGAAAAAATAACTGGAAAAAATATCCTCAGGTAAGGATTAACAAAAAGTATATATGAAAACATGTATCAATTCCGTAAATTGATTCTATAAAACCATCTTAATCTATCTCACAAGTCACAAAGATAAAAAAGACTTGTCAACTTTCACACAACTTATATTGTTTGACTTCCTACTTATTACTTTCTATTGAATTTCTTTGCTTTATAAAAAAGCTGAAGTCAATGGTCTGTGACAAAGCCATGGATCACAAGCACATGAACATAAATGAAGACTGAACTCTCAAAAGGAAAAAAATTGCTCTTTGAACAATAACTGAGAATGCTATAAAATGACTGTAACTGAGGACTGCTCAATAAGTTGAAAACTGAAAGATAGTATTATAACAGGTAAAAGGATTCTTAAACACAAACGATCAAACGATGAAATTCTGCAGTATTTCCTATGGTTGAAATATTCAAGAACTTCAACATACTTAAAATAAAATACAATAGACATTCAAACACCTTTTTCAAAAAATCTATTCATGAGCAAAATAGAATTATATTATAATTCTACATTAATCCTGCCAATATGCTTTAAGATCATTTTTTCTAATTGAATTTCTGGTGTGTTTTTTTCATTTAAACATTGTAAAATTAAAATATGTATTCATTTGGATGAGAAGAATCTATCAGCACAACACTGTAAACATATTAAACATTCACCCAAACATTTCAGAAACGAAAAAAGTTAGTATATAAATCCATTCAGATTCTTTTTATTCGTAGTGATGTATTCATAAATATAAATTAGTTTTATATATTCAAAAAGTCTCCTGATATGATTTTCGAGTTGAATCTTAGCAAATATTTGTGACAAAATATTATCAGGAGGTAATTTAAAGAATGCTATTCTTATCAGGGAAATCTCTGAAGAACATAAGTCTCATCTCAGGAAAGCTTAGGTTAAACAATATGAAGTCAATTCTCTAAATCCCTTACTGATGGATGTAGAAGAAAATCAGCATAGATATTTGGGGTACATATGAACTATATTCCCTTCTAAATCAGTGGGACTAAATTCTGTAGTGACCATTCATTTAACCAATATTGAGTGGTCTACTACCTACAGGTTCCTAAACTCAGTGTTATAGTTTGCCTATCCAACTATTGCTACCTCACTACTTATATCAGAATTTGTCATTAATAGCTAAATATACCACTTTCATTCGACATTAAAATAGCAATGAAAACTATCTTTAGGATTTTACTAACATTCCCTTAATCAGAGGTTCTTATTATAATCCTGCCCATCACTTTACTCATGAGAGACACATTACATATCTTCCTCATGCAATTCTCCTTTGTATGTGTGCAGAAAAAGAATATTGGCTATTTCCTCAGGTATGAACGCAGAACTACATTGCTACTACAACAGGGTAATTTTGGAATTATAACTTGAGAAACTTATGGGATAGTATAACAATAAAAAAGAAAGTAGGTTAGCAGATATTCAAGTATTTTAATCACTTGAGTTAGTATCTGATGATTTTGAGGTTGATGAGGTCATTTTGGAAGATAAAGATGATCCCAGTGTGTAACTGCCGTATCCACGTTTAAGATTACGGATATACTGATTCATAGACTTCACACACATCTTCCAAACATATCCATTTTCTGATAGGTCACAAGATGGGAAGTGGATTTCGAGAAACTCTGGTGGTAAATACCCAAAACATAAGTTACTAAATAATCACTTTTAAGAGAAATTAATTTATTCAACTTTAGTTCTATTGCTATACATATAAAAGGGTCATTAAGGGCTTAAAATATATGGACTATAACTATTATTAAATTAGGTTAACAAATATTTTCATCTAAGAGGAACTACAACACTAGTCAGAAAAAGTTTCTTGAGGTTTGCTTCCAGTTGTGTAAATGAGAAAATCTATGCTTCAGAGTTAGTCCCCACTGAAAAGCTGGGTTAACTTTAGTACATATGATTTTAGTCACTGAATCAGATTGTGAAAGATTAGGAAAATATTTATATGAGGAATTACTGAAGAAAATGGAAATATTTAACTATAAAAGTGTAAGACTTAGTGGGAGGAAATTGGGAATAACACTTATTCTCCAATCCTCATACTTCCTGGACTTTGGATCCCTAAATTATAACGTTTTGGGGGAAAGGGGGTGTGTGAAAAATAAAGCTATTTTTTATCTTGACCTGCCATATACTACTGGATCTCACTTGGTTTTGAGCTTCAAAGTAAGTGTAGAGCCTGAATTTATTGCATCCTGATGATCCTGCAGGAAGCAATAGTTGTATTTACATACTTGAAGACCTATCACATGAAAAGTGCCTGGGTCTACCATAATAAACTCTGGAAGGATAAAAAGAACAAATGTGTCTCAGCTGAAGGGAAGCGAATTATTAGTAACTTGGAGGAAGAACTTTCTCATGAATTAAGACCTTCTAACATGTAGTGGATTAAACAAACAAACAAATAAACAAACAAACAAACAAATAAATAAATAAATAAATAAATTGGACTGCCATCAATGGAAGTGTTCAAGCCAAGGAAAGGAGACTATATGTCAAATCTGGGATGGGAATTCCTGCTTGGGTGAATATTAGAGGACTTGTAATGTACTTTCTAATGCTAAGATTTTACAGTTCTATAATGTGCAACAATGGATTGGAAGGGTATAGGAGTAAAAGATATTTGCTGATTGCAACTTTTGAGCCTACTATTTTTCCATCTAAACCATTCTCTAAAGAGCCTTTAAATGATACTGAGATCCTATCAGAAAGCATTGAATAATAATTTCTTATATGATATGAAATCAATACCTTTGGCTACTGGACCTGCTAACCCTTAGCTACTAGCTGTGAGAAGTGGTCTCCTCCCACTTCTAGGACTATAGCGCAAGAAACCAGAAAGACCAATCATAATGGACATATGCACCCCTATGTTCATAGCAGCACAATTTATAATAGCTAATATTTGGAAACAACCTAAGTGCCCATCAGCAGATGAGTAGATTATAAAACTGTGGTATACCTACAGAATGGAATACTATGCTGCTATGAAAAAATAACTTTTACCATTTGCAACAGCGTGGGTACACCTGGAAAGCATTATGCTAAGCGAAATAAGCCAGTCTGAGAAAGATAAATATCACATGATCTCACTCATATGTGGGGATATAATGATCAACATAATTTGATGAACAAGAATAGGTCCAGAGACAAGTGGCAGGGGAGGGGGTTTAGAGAGCAACCAAGGGATTTATTGTATGCATATTAGTAAAACCAATGGACACAGACACTGGTACAGTGGGGGCATGCCTAGGGTGGGAATGGATGGAGGAGGAGGGTCAAGTGGGGAAAAAGGAGACATATGTAAAACTTTAGACAATAAAAAAATATAGAGAGTATGGAAGACAAAAGAGATAGGCAAAAATGATCCAAAATATGAAGAACTGGAAATATTTTTATTGGAGGAAAACTAGAATAAGGGAGTAAAGCATACATTGAAAAATTTTTAGAAAGAACACTTTTAATGTTCTATTAATATACTTCAAGATATGTGGGAAAAAAGTGGTTCCCCCAAAATAAAATTTTAGGATAAGACTATTATATTAATAGGCCATGCCAGTGTAGCTGAGAGGTTGAGCGTCAAACCAGGAAATCATGATTCGATTCTCAGTCAGGGCACATACCTGGGTTGTGGGCTCAATCCCCAGCAGGGAACATGCAAGAGGCAACAGATCAATGATTCTCTCTCATCTTGCTAATAAAGCCTAGGTGGTCGTCATGCTGTGATGCCCTCATGCCCTCACAAGATGGCTGCTCATAGTGGAGATGGGGTTCCCCTGGCCCCATGCACATGCTGTGGGGGCGGGGCCTTGGTGGCCTCTCTGCACAGCTTCCACCAGGTTCCTGCTTCTCTGTGCGACTTCTGCTAGGGTTCCTGTGGCCCCTTGCCTGACAACAGAGTTGGGACCCTCTGCTCAGGTCTACCTCTTTGGGGAAATCGATTGAGGAGTCCTGATGGATGGGCGAGTCCTAATTCTTTGGGGCGATCAATAGCTGGGCTCCCACACAGGCCAGCCTGAGGGACACCACCCCTGAGTGCATGAATTTTGTGCACCGGGCCTCTAGTCATTTATGTTTCTATCTCTCTCTCTCTCTCCCTCTCCTTTCATCTCTGAAATCAATTTAAAAATTTTAATAAAAAAACTTATATCGATAAAATAATCTAGTTCATTCATTCAATGGGACCCCAATCAACAGTTAAAATGTATGAAGTAGATCTCTAAAAAATAATGTCAAGTGTCAAGTGAAAAAAATTGCAAAAGGGTATATACTGTACATAACATTTATGTACATTAAATTACTGTGAAATAATGTCATATATTATTTATGGGTTTATCAACATAGGTAGCAAAAGTGTGAAATATACATGGGGATGATAGGTCCAACTCCAAGACTAATTATTTTGGGGAGAAAGACACGGAAGAGAAATGATGGATAATTCAAATTTTGTGAAGCTCACTTAAGGAGTTTTAATGATATCAATAAAGCTTTATTCTTATTTTTTTAAACCTGGAGATATAAAATGTCTATATATGTACTGGATAGACTGGTGTTTATTATTTTAATATATTATTTTCTGTACATGTAGGTATATTTTAAATAGTTTATACAGAACTGATATTTCTAAAGAAATGTTAGAAGCCATAAAGCTCCATCCTCCTATGAGTGAAGAAATCTCCTCTCATGTCTGGTCACTCAGCTTTTGCTCTAACTCCTTTCATTCTCCAAGTTCATTTTGTCCTTAAAGTAAAATATGCTTTCTTGTCTGCTTCTCCTCCTTGGGGCCTGGCTCTGTCCCCAAGGACAATGATTCTACTGTATTCTATCTGTTGAAATAACTCACATGGCTATCTTGTAGAACTTTGAGTCTCATGGGAAATTTGGTAAATATGCCTTATGTGGATAGTATGTCAAGCTCATGTTGAATATTTTTACTAAAAAAGACATCTTGATTTGTAATGTAATTCAGTAAGAGATAAAACAAAATGAAATACATAGAATATTTTAGTCCAATTTTAAGAAATTAATTTAGTCCAGATATTTAAAGAACTATGAAAGTCATCTATTCCTCCTCATTTAAAAATGTAATTAAAAAGACACTATTTCTTCTATAAACACTTTTATTTCAAAACTGGTTAAAAACACTGTGTCCTTTTATTTTTTACCATGAAGTAAGAGGACTTGGGTTTTGTGGGTTTTTTACCAATTTCTAGGTCATGAAATAGGTTATAGCAACACTTAAAAAATGTGATAGAATAGAATGTAACTCTCATAGAAAGAGTAAGTATTGTGAATTTTTTTCTTCCTTTTTAAAAAATCACACACATATGGAGTCACAATTTAAAATGTATTTCTTACTATGGATTGCAGCAAAATAAGTTATAAAACAATTGGGTTAAATGTTAGCAAGTGCTTAGGAAAGGTGCTATAGGCCAGGTTTCTTTTATTTAGCCTGAAAGATGAGTGCTGTTCAAATTTGTTGGATGAGAAACATGTGATATGATGGTGGGAATCAACTGAGATGAGGCTGGGGCTCAGAACTATGTGTGCTAGGTACCAGTGACACAAGTAACACATATTCTGCTTCCTGCTTTGACCAAATCTAAGGTTACTAGGAATTGGTTTTGGAAGTTTTATTTCTTCATCTATATATGTCACATACAAAGACTACCCCATGCTCATGTGCACAAGTATAAAACTGGCAAATTAGCCTGCTGTGCTATTGTTGACATTTCTGCAAATTGACAAATCCCAGTACTTTTGAGCTTGATCCTCAGTAAATGAAGGTGTTTTGTGTTTCCAAACTCCTAGCAGTCCAGACCAGGGAGCCAGAGTCAATTATGCCTTTCCTGTTCTAATAATGCCACTCAAGACAGAGCAATTAGTCTGAGAACCCAAATGCAGAAATGAACAATCCATGAACCTGCTCTTTGTTTTGCCCTAATAAGGGATATATAAGAGGTCTCCTCAGAACTCACACAGACTGAATGAATTTTCTTTGCCCTTCTTTAACACAACTGGCATT
This sequence comes from Antrozous pallidus, assembly GCA_027563665.1. Lineage (NCBI taxonomy): Eukaryota > Metazoa > Chordata > Mammalia > Chiroptera > Vespertilionidae > Antrozous > Antrozous pallidus. Next base: position 134,716,862 of record CM050509.1, on the reverse strand, counting down.
TATTTATTTTCACATACTTGACATGTACTAACCTCGGATAGCATCAATCCTATTGGAGTCAAGGGCAGGTATGCTATGACACAGATCCCCATAGACTAGGCTGTTTTCCAGGACATCCTCCGTAAACAGTTGGCTAACAAGATAGCTAGCTGCCATCTGCGGGCAAGCTTTCTTGCTTGCTATAGTAACTACTGAAAATGACACCAGTACATTTCTACTTGAATCTCCAAGATAGCCTAGAAACAAAAGAGAAAGATGTCAATTTTTATGGCAGATATTAAGCTTACTTTTTAAAAATATATTTTTATTGATTTCAGAGAGGAAGGGAAAGGGAGAGAGAGATAGAAACATCAACGATGAGAGAGAAGGACCAATTGACCGACCCTGCACACCCCCTAATGGGAATCAAGCCCACAACCCAGGCACGTTCCCCTGACTAGAATTGAATCCTGGAACCCCCACAGTCTGCTGTCCAAAGCTGCATGCACTAGGCCAAACCTGCTAGGACTAAGCTCAAATTTTTTAAAAAAGACTATAATATAAAGGTTGATTTTTTTCTGGATTTTGAGGTTCAAGAATTTAAGAGATTAAAAAATTAAAGCTTTTAATATTTTAATGTATCATGAGAAATGACAAAGGAATCACTGCTTGTGTGATTACATGGGCTCTGCTTCTTTGAGAGGACAAGCCCGTGTACAACTACATTTTAGGTCATAATATTAAATTTAGTTACAACTTATAAGTCATTTTAATGAATTTTTTCCTTCTCGTGAAAGGTCTTTTAAAAATTAACCTCCAGGATTCTTACTGAAATATTTATAATTTTTAAATGCCAATGGCATATTTCACATACCTAGAACAAATATTCTTAAATTGTATATGGAACAAAAAAAAGACCCTGAATGGCCTCAGACATATTGAGAAAGAAGAACAGTTGCAGGTATCAAAATACTAGATATCAAACTCTACTATAAGGCCATGGTATTCAAAACAGCCTGGCTACTGGCTCAAGAACAGGCATATAAAACAATGGAACAGAACTGAGACCCCAGAAATCAACAAAAGCCATTATACTCAATTAATATTTTGACAATGGAGGAAATAGCATGTAATGGACTAAAGACAGTCTCTTCAATAAATTGTGCTGTTAATTTTGGACAGGCTCATGCAAGAGAGAGAGGCAGGGAGAGAGAGAGAGAGAGAGAGAGAGAGAGAGAGAGAGAGAGAGAGAGAGAGAGAGACCATACACCAACTTCCACTACATACAACAATAACCTCAAAAAAGATAAAAGGCTTAAATGTAAGTCATGAACCCATACAAATTCTAAAAGAAAACATAGGCAGTAACATCTCTTGGAGCAGTATTTGGCTGATACATTCATCCCCTGGGGCAAAAGAAACAAAAATACACAAGTGGGACTACACCAAACTGAAAGGCTTCTGCACAGCAAAGGGACCAACAAGTTGAAATGAAACCCAAACAGAAGAACATATTTGGCAATGACACATCTGATAAGGGGTTAATTTCCAAAATTTATAAAGAACTTATAAAACGCAACACCAGGAAAACAAATAATCCAATTTAAAATTGGGCAAAGGACCTGAGTAGACACTTCTCCTAAGAGAACATACAGGTGACCAATAAGCATGAAAAAAACGCCCCAAGTCACTAATCATCACTGAGGTGCAAATTAGAGCCACACGTGTCAGATGGCCATCATCAATGAATCAACAAAGAACAACTGCTGGTAAGGATCTGGAGAAAAGGGAGCCCTCAGGCCATGTTTCTGGGAGTGCAGAATGGTGCGGCCACTGTGGAAAATAGCATGAACTTTCACCAAAAAAAAAAAAGAAAAGAAAAAAATGGAACTGCCTTTTGACCCAGTGATCCCACTCCTGGGAATATATCCCAAGATTCCCAAAACGCCACCTCAAGAGAATATATGCACCCCTGTGTTCATGGCAGTGTCATTTCAATAGCCAAATACGCTAACAAACCAAGGGCCCATGAGTAGCTGAGTGGATAAAAAAGCTGTGGCACACAATGAAATATTACATGAGTATAAAAAAGGAAGGAACTCATCTTTTGTGTCCTTATGTATGGATCTGGAAATTATTGCGCTAAGTGAAATAAGCCAGACAAAAACTAGTACCATAGTATGAGCCTTATATGTGGAATCTAACAAAATAAACTAATGAACAAAATAGAATCAGAGTCTTGGATACATGGTACAGACTGACAGCTGTCAGAGGGGAGAGGAATGGACGAGACTGGATGAAAGAAGGCGAAGACATTAGACAAAGAACATATATGCATACCCCATGGACACAGACAACAGTGTAGTGATGGCAAGAGCCAGAGGGAGCGGGGCTAAGCGGAGGTGGGTTAAAGGGAGAGAAATGGGTGACATCTGTAATAGTATCAACAATACATTTTTCTTAAAAATGAGAAAAAATAAATAAAAATATGTTTCCTATTGGGCATTAAACTTATTTAAAAATCAACAAACTCAATTTAGATAACATATTTTCCGTAACTTATTTGAACTGAAAAATTAATTTTAAGTCTATTTTCATTTTTCAATTCTATGATTTAATCATTATCCTCTCTCTTCATTCCATAGTGATTCAAATTAACCATACTTGAAAAGTTTATGTTACATATAATAAATAATTATTTGTTAAAGAAAATAGATGAGAGAAATACAATGTGATTCTTACAAGTCAAGTATAGTATTCATCTTGGAATATCCATCATTTATTGGGTGGCAATATAAATTGTTTAATCCCCCAGATCCAACATTTACCAAGAGAGATCAAATTACATAAAAATTCACCCTGTGGGTCCAAAGATGTATCAATAGAAGATTAACCTGGCAATATTAATGAGGGGTCAGAAAAAGTTAATACTATTCAACCTGGTAATTCAAATTCTGAAGCCTCAGTTAAGAAAAGAATCAAAAATATGTAAAAAGTTATAGGAAAGAAGTTGAGGTTTTTGGCAGCATGATTTGCATGTTTGATAATCCTGTCCAAAAAATGCAACAACATAAAGAGAGAGGTAGTTACATAATTTAGGGTACACATACTCAATGGAATGTTATATACCTGTTAAAAGATTGGAAATTCTCAAGGAAAAACATACACATATCATGTTTTAAGTGAATAGTAATTAATTATATGGAGACCATATGTTTTTAAAGATTCTTTAAAAAAACTGGACTAAAATTAAAGCACGCACAATCTTTTTCTTTTTTTTTTTGTAGGTATCTTGATTGTGAGAGCTTTCCTTCCCTCCTGTATCTTTTCCATCTATATCTGTACTAATATGAGAGGAATATGCAAATTTTCCGGGATTCCATCAAAATAACAGTAATAACCAGCAGGCAGACTGGGGCAACAGGGCGAGCAAGGGGGTTAGTGAGGGATGATCAAAGGACTGAAGAGCAGGCAGCTTGGGGCGACCAGGCTGGCAGGGGGGAGCAGTTGGGGGCAACCACACTGGCGGGGGGCTCAGTTGGAGGTGACCAGGCTGGCAGGGGGGCAGTTGGAGGCTGATTGAAAAAAGGTGAATGGATTAAACAAAAAACAAAGTCAGAGACACAGACAACTGTATGGTGATTACCAGAGGGGAAGGGGTAGGAGGAAGCAGAAGAGAGTATAGTAGGGGTAAATGGTGATGGAAGGAGGATTGACTTGGGGTGGTAAACACATAATACAATGTAGAGATGATGTATTATAGAATTATACACCTGAAACCTATATAATTTTATTAACCAATGGCATCCCAATAAATTTAATAAAAATGAAATAAAATCGGAGACAGAAAAATAGTTTCATATGAATAGTTTCACAGGTAATGTACTACTCAGGGTTGATATAGATGCAGTGAGAGACAGAAGATAGTTTCGCTATCTCTGGAGTTCCCAAACGTCTAAATTCTGGTGAGGGGTCATTGGGAAGCATGAATCTCCTGCAGAATCTACTGTCATGTGACAGTAATGAAGGAGGATGCATCTCCAGGTCTGAAGAATGGGATTCATTAATTCATACAAAAACTCTTTATAGAACACTGTAATGTGCCTGACACACAGAGCAAGACCCCCGAATTGCTTCTATTCAGCCAGCTTTAGCTCCTTCATCTTTACTTGCAGAGCAGTGTGCCTAACTTGAGTTCACACCAGTCAAAAGAGTTGACTACCAAGAACCATTTTCCAAAGGAAAAATAACAGATTTTGCTTAATGTTAAAATGATCAGTCTCAGAGCTAAGTATCTCTACTTCAATAATTCACTAAGATAAATGATTATGTTGTTTATAGTTCTTATTATGAACATTTTCAAGCATACATAATAGCAGAAAGATAATAGAGTAAACACCATCAAAGCATCAACCAGATTCAACATCGAGAGAAGTTATTAGAAAACTCACACAATGCACTGTAAAGTGACACTGATTCTCTAGTGTAAGGATATATAAATTTTTCAGTGACATCCATGTTGTATGACGGACTTTTCCCTCTAGGTTTTCTTTCTACGGCAACTTCTTGGATACATGGCTGGTGGCTGGGTTGACCACCAACAGCACCTCTTTCATCATCCAAATCTTCAAATTCTATAGCAACTCGCTCCTGAAACACAAAATTGCATCTGTTACCAATGTTCCATAGTGAGAAAGAATGGACATGCTCCATCATTGATACAAGCACCCGAGGCTCGTGGGAAAGCAACTGTCTCTAATAAGATAGGCTGAAGTCTTAAGATATTGTGTGCTATGATCAAAGTAGTATAGGTACAACTTCTTCCTCAAGATGCTGTAACTGCTACTTCCTGGTGGACTTCACAGCTCTAATGAACTGAATGCTAATAGCTGGCAGGAAATAAACATTTCATGAATAAATGTGTTTCTTAAAGATCACAACTTTCTGTTTGTTTGTTTTTTAATGTTTGTTGTTTGTTTTCTTTCCCCAGTGGGTTTCAAATCTGGCTACACATTTGAATATTTGAATTGCCTTAGGAATCTTTAAAAAAATGAAAGCTCTGCTTGGGCTCCACTCTAAGTAAATTCAATCAGAAACTCCGGTGCAAGGAGTGAGGGAGCTCAGGTTTTAATATCTTATTTTAAAAGTGTCTCACATGATTTAACATATACCCAGGATTAACAACCACTGCTCTAGGTCAGGCCTGCTCAAACTGCAGTGTGCACATGAATCAGCTGGGGCTATTGTTAAAATCCAAACTCTGCCTCAGTAAGTCTGGTATGGAACTTAAGACTTCATTTCTCAGAAGCTTTCCAGAGCTGCTGCTGCTGGTCCGCAGATCCACTGTGAGTGGCAAGGACCTGCCCAACTCCTAGTCAAGTACACAGCAGACACTTGGCAGAGGCTGTTTCTCTCCTGATGTCTAAGCAAATGTGCAAATTACCATTTTCCATGCAGCATCTTAATCTTAAATTCAAATGGTTAGGGTGCAATTTTTGTAGGCTACAAAGGGGAATGTGAAAAAATAAGCAAATTTGGTTTCACACAGATGGTACTTGAGCTGTCACTGAATTCACGACATTCACCAAAAATAATAACAATAATAATAATAATAATAATAATAAGCTCAGCTACAAATACTCTTGGCAAACATTTTCCATAAACTTACACTAGTGACAGGCCTGACTAAACATGGTAATCCTATAAAATAAAGAGGTAATATGCATATTGACTATCAGCCCTCACACACAAGATGGCCACCCTCATGTGGTCACATGTTGGCCACATACATATTGTCACAGGATGGCCACCCCTTGTCATCACAAGATGGCCACCACAAGAGGGGGTAACCATGCCACCAGGGGAGATCAGTTGGGGGTGACCAGGTCAGCAGGGGAGGAAATTTGGGGACGACCAGGCCAGCAGGAGAGCAGGTAGGCACTGATCAGTTGGCAGAGGAGTGGTTATAAGGTGATCAGGCTGGCAGGCAGGTGAATGGTTAGCAGCCAGCAGTCCCGGATTATAAGAAAGATGTCCAGCTACCAGTTTAGGCCCAGTCCCTGTGGATATCCCCTGAGGGGTCTCAGATTGAAGAGGGTGCAGGCTAGGCTAAGGGACAGTGGGCCTCTAGTAATAAAATGAGATTTTTGAAGAGGTAGGTGGAAATTAGGAATTTTCATTAAGTTTGTTAAGAGAAGGCAAAAGACATGATACTCTTCCCTACTGTCCCATTCGTGTTTAAAAAAATCTCTAATGGATTTTGAAGATAGAATGGATTATGGAGGAGCTGGGTTCCTATTTTATCATGGAACCATACAGAATATAAAATATCTGTAATAGCTTAGATTGAGATGCATTATTTTCACCAGGTTTGGCCATCACTAAAAGTGAAATGGTAAGAAAAATATGTGACTTTCTTTTCTCCTGTCCCATCTTGAAATATCACTAGAACAGCTAAGCAGTACCACAGTCTGCGTTTTTCTGTGTTACTCAATAAGATACTGAAAAAGTGTTGCCAAATATATTTGTAATTGAAACGTTTTTCTAGTATACCCTTGGGCTTACATATATTAATTATATCACTATATCTGGATATTTTTCTGGAGTATAAATACGAAAGTGTGAAATAAATAGGCAAAATGTTTTTGAGAGAATATATCCTGCCCCTAAAGTAAAAAGACAAGATTTTGACCATACACCTGAAGATCCATTGTGTTGTGTTTCTGTTCTGGAGTTCTATACAGAATACATTTGTACAGCAGTGAACATATTAGATGAAAAATAACTTACTGTGTTTTTTTTTGCTACAGAACACAAATATCGGATCAGACAATTAATATAGGAAATACAGGCTCTCCAGTCTTTTCCATCTGGACTCAGATCATGGTTGGGAAAGATGGTTATCAAATACTCTGCAAATAGCATAAAGGATTCATGAAAATTACAAAAAATAGCAAAGAAATTTTGTATTTAAAATATTGAAATTTCCTTAATTGTCATTCATCTCTCCAACTTTTTCTGAGATTAGAATTCTACCCAAAATGATGCCTTGCTGACTATCTCATTTCCTCTAATGTGAGGTTCCTTAAAACACCGACTAAGGGACCAGTAATCATGTTTGAGTGCTTTAAAGTGTAAAAAATTGAAATATTTCAAGGGGCTAATGTCATTAAATAACCCCATGTATAATGTAAAACTAAAAATAAAAGGAAATATGTAAAGAGAAAATGGTATTATTGAAAATATTATTATTCCATGGTTTATTTTTACACATAACATGTTTATCCTCCCTGTAAACTATTCCATCTGCCTGGAATACCCTTCCCATTTTTTTTTACCTCCTTGAGGAATCCTTCCAAACTCAGCTTAATTGTTTTGTCCTTAGTAATGCTTCCCTAATGCCCTCAAAGTGCTCTCTCAGGTTTCACAGCATTAATATATTGGGTTGTAATTTATTGTTTTCCTCAAAATATCCATTTCTAGACTGTGAACTCCTTTCAGACAGAAATATTAATCCTTATATCTTCAGTGCCTATAAGTTCTAGGACCACCATAGACATTTCTGGGAGACAGATGTTAAACTAGATTAATCATGAGAGTCTACTTCTGTGTTGCCAGCTATTAGCACTGAAATATGTTTTATTTTCTCACTTTTTTGCTTTATTTTGTTGTAATACTAAGTTTCAGCACTGACAAACTGACTTGGTACTAACCAAAAGGAATTATAATCAATAAAGCTTGTCTTATTCCACCAGTCTTTGAACAAGTTTTGTTCTCCAGAAGGTGCTACCCATTACACACTATTAAACTGTAAAATCTGGTTCAGGCAGGTAAAAAAGTGAACAGTTCTAAGATTTAACAACAATTCACCATTATTTTTTCTACTCCAATAATATCCAGCAAATGACCAAATGATCATAAAACATGCCTTTACATACCTCTTAATGCAGCCATTGTGTTTGGATCTAGGGGCTGGCGGCCACGTACGGTTCTGAGGTTGCAATCAGAAACAGCTGTGCTGCACAGCAGTACTTCCATGGGGAACAAATTGCGAACCAGGAAGCGGGCTGCTTGCCTGGGTTCTGCCTTCAATTGTGCGGTCTCCAAATGCACTCTAGGAATCATAATATTTCTTTGTGGATCACCAAGATACCCTTTAAAAATACAGGGAACAAGTAAAATCTTAGTTTTTTTCAGTCAAAGCTACAATGAAAGTGCCCAAAAAAATTTACCTAAATTCTAATTCACAAATTTCTACTTGGGTGAATTTTGTTTTATACTTATTTCTTCTTTTCCTTAAATGACTTTATTTGATGTCATCTACATTACAGTTAGCATTTTTCATTTTTGATAGTCTTAAATTTGTTGTACTTGAACTATTCTGTCCCCTGTCTCAAATAAATTTAATTCAAGTGCATGTGTAAACAGGAGGCCAGTGCATGAATTTGTGCACAGGTTGGGTCTGGGCTGCCCATCCCAATTGGGGTCAATTGGAGGAGAAGCCACAGGTGGTTGGCTGGCCCCTCCCCCAAACAGGGTGTGTGGGGCCGATCAGGGCTGCAGTGCACATCAAAGCAACTGATCATTCTGGTCATTCCAGTTGTTTCTGTGTTCTGATTCCTTGGCTTTTATATATACACTGAGTGGCCAGATTATTATCATCTCTGAATGCATAATAATCTGATCCCTCAGTGTATGAGTGTGTGTGTCTGTGTGTGTGTGTGTGTGTGTGTGTGTGTGTGTGTGTGTGTGTGTATTAGAGGCCTAGGGCTTTAACTTGTGCAAGGGTGGGTTCTGACAAGCCTGGCCAGTGGGAGGGGACATGGGTGGTTGGCCAGCTTGCCTGCTGGTCGAACTGCTGGTGGAGGGGACAATTTGCATATTAGTTTTATTCTATAAGAGGATACACACTGAGGTCCAGATTATTATGCATTCAAAGATCATAATAATCTGGCCACTCAGTGTATAGATGTTGCTCTGAGCTAACATTGCTCCTCTTTGACGCTCTAAAAGTAGACTCAGAGCTATATTAGTGAGTGAATGTATGTTCCCTAAAGACAATTTGGGAAACGTATGTAAATATTACTGAGAAAATTTAAAAATAGCTAGCATTCGTTGAGTATCCAGCACTATGCTGAATATTTTATATCTATAAGCTAGGTTTCAGCACTCTAACAATTTAATCCCACTTAGCAGATGAGGAAATTAAAGCCAAGAAAATGTAAGATATTTGAACAAGATCACCCTGCTGGTTATAGAACCAGCTTTAAAGTCTAAGTCCGTCTGTCTATAAGCCAGGTGCTCTGAACCATTAATCTCTTGCTAATGTCTTCCATTATTTTTTATTTCTTTTTAAATACAAAACTGAAATAATACTTCATACATAGTTTGAATCCTAATTATTCTCTTAACATTATATTTTGAGCATTTCTTCATTTTCTTTTTGATTTTTCCCCAGCTCTGCATTCCTGTCATGATTTTCATGACAGGTGACATTTGATTTGCAATTATGCCCTGGGAACTGTGTTAGAAACTTTAACTGAATTATCCCATTTGAGCCTCACAATTCTATGAAGTAGGTACTATAGTTTTTGTCACTTCACAGATGAAGAAACTAATATTTAGCTTAGAGAAGTAGCTGAAGTTCACATGGTTAGGAAGACATAAAGTAGCCTGACATAGGAGCCCATATTTTACTGCCTCACATACCATGAATATGCCAGGAATCATTTAACCAGTTACTTATGGTTATTTGTCTGTCTCCAATTTTTCATGGTTCTGTCAAGAACATTCTTGTACCAAAATGTTAATACAAATATTTTTTTGAATTATACATTTGGATAGAAATGGGATTACTGAGTCAAATGGCATAAACACTGCTATGGGTTTTTATACAAATAACCCCTTCAGAAAGTTTCACAAATTTATATTTCTAACAATGGTATACCAAAGTGTTAATTTAGTATAAATTTTTAAAGTTTCCATTTTTAAAGTTTCTTCTAATTTGGGTAAGAAAATAATTTAAAAGAAAGGGTCTACAGGACAGGAGTCAGAAAACTATAGTCCACAGGCTAATCCCACCACCAGTTTTTGTAAATAAAGTCATATGAGCTCACCACCACATTCATTCATTTGCCTACACCTGCGGCTACTTTCATGCTATAGCAGCAAACCGAGTACTGTGATAGACACCAGAGGGCCCACAAAGCCTAAAAGAGTTATTATCCAGCCCTTTACAGAAAAAGTTTGCTAAGCCCTGTGCTAAGACATTAATAAGAGATTAGCTACTTAGAAATAGACACATAAGCAAACTATAAAATGTTTAGGGAGGCTTGCCTTTATAGGCCTTGAAACTTGGGGTCTCATCATCTCTGTCTCTGTGGCTTGGCAGGCAATATAGGAAACTACTAAGGAACACAAGCTCTAAAGCCAGAGAAAACTGGATAAGAGTTCCAGAACTGTCAATTATCAGCTCTGTGACTTTGGGTATGTGGGTAATAAAAGTATCTGCATCGTGAGGAATATTATGTCAGTTGGTTAGCACAGTGGCTTGCATATAACACACACTCAATAAATGTTAGTAATCACTGTATCACCAAAAACCAGCCATCAAAATAGGAAATGAAAAGCTTCCATTTGCTTGTATCAAGAATGTTGAAGAATATTCGTTAAATAATGCTACTTGTAAAATGTGTCACTTCACACTCACTTATCTCCAAAGGGATGGATTCAGATGAAAAGAAAAACTCATTGTTATTGTCAATTTCCAATACAATTGGAGAAAAGTTCTGAATGAAAAAGAATCTCTGAACTGTACATTCTATATCTAGCAAACTATGCTTCTAGTATTAAGGGGAAATAACATATCCTCCGACAAAAGAAAACTAGATGTGCTTGTATCTAGAATACCTGCAATTAAAAATGGCTAATGGAAGATCTTCAAACAGAAATGTAATGATGACAGAAGGAATCTCGAGGCATCAGGAAGGAAGGGAAAACAATAGAAAGAGAAACATGCATGCAGAGAAACTTAGTCATTCCTACATAGATGGGAGAAATGCAAAATAGAACGGCCACACTAGAAAACAGTTTGAAAATTTCTTATACAACTAAATTTGCAATTACTACATGACACACCAATTTTCTTTTGAACACGTATGCCAGAAAAATGAAAGCGCGTGATGCCACAAACACCCAAGTATCATGTTAAGACACGAGTGCCCTTAGCAGCTTTATTCTTGATAGCCCAAAACTGTAAACAACACAGATATCCTTCAACAGGTGAGTAGTTAAACAAACTGTGGTAAATCCAATACCATGGAATATTATTCAACAATAAAAAGGGATAAAGATCAGCAAGAGAAGAAATATGGGTAAATACAATACTAGCATGAGTTTTGTAAATAATATGTGATAACTGAAACAAATATGAAAACAACATCTAGCACCTAAACAATAATAGTTAAAAGTGAGCCTGGCCAGTGTGGCTCAGTGGTTGAGCATTGACCCATGTACCAAGAGGTCGCTGGTTTGATTCCCAGTCAGGGCACATGCCCAGGTTGCAGGCTTGCTCCTCAGTAGGGCCTGTACAGGAGGCAGCCTATCAATGATTGTGTCTCATCATTGATGTTTCTATTTCTCCCTTCCTCTCTAAAATACATTTAGAAAATTATTTAAAAATATAGTTAAAAGTGAGAATGGCAAAGGAATCTGAGTGGAATCAAAGTTTCAGCATTTAAATATTATATATACACTAGAGGCCTGGTGCACGATATTCATGCATGGGGGACAGGGGGATATTCCTCAGCCCAGCCTGTACCCTCCAATCTGGGATGCCTCGAGGGATGTTCAACTGCCTGTTTAGGCTCAATCACAGTAGGATTGGGCCTAAACAGGCAGTCGGACATCCTCCAGGACTGCTGGCTCAAAACTGCTCACCTGCCTGCCTTTCTGATTGCCCCTGTTTCTGCCTGCCAGCCTGATCACCTCCTAACTACTACTCTGCCAGCCTAATTGATGTCTAACTGCTCCCCTGCCAGCCTGTTTGTCCCCAACTTCCCTCCTCTGCTGGCCTGGTCACCCCTAACTGCCCTCCCCTGCAGGCTTGATAGTCCCCAAATGCCCTTCCTTGCAGGCCTGGAACCTCCCAACAGCCCACCCCTGCAGGCCATCTTGTGGTGGCCATCTTGTGTCCACATGAGGCCAGAATCTTTGACGACAGGGGGGCAACCCTCTTGTGGGTTGGAATGATGGGCAATCTGCATATTATTCTTTTTTTAAATAGGATAAAGTCCTGGTGCATGGGTGGGGGCCAGCTGGTTTGCCCTGAAGGGTGTCTAGGATCAGGTTGGGGGTTCCCTTGGTGCCTGGGGTGGCCTGAGCGAGGGCCCTGTGGTGGTTTGCAGGCTGGCCATGTCCCCCAGCAACCCAAGCACAGGCCCTGGGATCTGGTATTATGTTCTACCATTGAAAATTTGTAGCCTGGAGTGGAGCCAAGCCTTCTGCTCGCTCCTTGGCAACAGCCATTATGTTTAAATTCTATAATTGAAAATGTGTAGCCTAGAGTGGAGTCCTAGGCGCTACGGCTACAGAAGTTGGGCTTCCTCCATTGCCCAAGCAACCTAGCCTCTGCTCTCTCCAGCTCCTTGGCTGCTGCTATTTCTATTGGAATATATCTTCTATAATTGAAACTTTGTAGCATTGAGTGGAGGCCTAGGCCGGCAACGGCAGGAGGAAAGTTTGGCTTCCTCCATTGCCAGGGAAACCTAAGCCTCCCTCCTGCTCTCAGCGGCAGCAGCCATCTTGGCTGGGGTTTATTTCCATAATTTGCTCCTGACTGGCTGATGGGCATGACAGTGGGCATGGTCTGATAGGAGGTACAATCAATTTGCATATTAATCTTTTATTAGATAGGATTAGAGGCCCAATGAATGAAGATTGATGCAAGAATGGGGCTTTCTTCCCCTGGCTGCTGGCAGGGCCTTCTTTCTGGCCAAAGCCACCTTTATACTCCAGCCTGGAGCTTCCTTTCCACCTTAACACACTGCCAGAGATCTGGAGCTACTGAGGTGATTCGGATGCCTAGGGTGTTGTGATGCCTGCCTCGTTGCCATGGCAATTATGCAAGCGTCCCACCCCGCGCCCAGCCACTTGGTGCCTGTGTATGCAAATTAACCCACCATCTATGTTGGTTCAATTTTAATACTCACTCCTAATAGGCTGGTGGGCATCGCTAAAGTATGGTCAATTAGTATGTTACTTTTTTATTAGGTATATTTTTACTGGTAAATGTGTATATAGCACCCACACTGACCACTAGGAAAACTGTACAAGCAATATACTCAGTAGCATAAATAAATCAATATGAAATATTAGAAAATGTTCAGATAATCCACAGAACAGCAAGAAAGAGAAAGAGAGGAATGACAGAAAACAAAACAAAAAATAATAAAAGAGCAGATTCCTGCCCGAAGGTTTCAATAATTACCTTAAATGTACTAGTAAATGATCTAACCATAACAATTAAATGATAGAAAATTGATAAAGTAGATAAAAAACAAGTCAACTATATGCTGTTTAAAGGAAACTACAAATTCAATAGCATAGAGAGACTAAAAGTAAAAGGATATAAAAATATGTACCATGCATTCATTAACCAAAGAAGAGCAGATAGACTAGCTATGATATCAGATACAGTAGATTTCAGAATAAGGAAAATTACTAAAGATAAATAAGGATTAAAGGATCACCTCCCAGGAAGACACATGCTCCTTAACATATCAAACAACAGTCTCAAAACATAAAAAGCAAAAACAGAAAGAGCTGAAAGGAGAAGTAACCAAATCCATAATTACAGTAGAGGACCTCAATACCCTCCATTCAGCAACTGAAGTATCAACCAGATCAAAAAATCAATATGGATATAGAAGACATGAAGAACATAATCAATCAACAAAATCCTCATTATAGAACAGCCCACCAAAAAAAAAAAAGCAAAATACATATCTTCCCCATTGCCGGTGGATCATTCACCAAGACAGACCACATCCTGTGCCCGCGGGAAAAAGTCTCAGCATTTAAAAGACGTGAAACCCTATAGATTGGAATCAAACTAGAAATCAAAAATTGAAAGACAAGAAAATATTTAAACACTTGAAAATTAAACTGCACACTTCTAAGTAATGTATGCATTGAAGATAATGTTTGTAGGAAATAAAAATCCATGACTTAATGACAACAGAACACATTAAAATATATGGGATACAACTAAAGCAATAATGAAAGTGAAACTTATAGCACTAAATGCTCACATAAGAAAAGGGGGGGGTCTCAAATCTATAATCTAAGTTCCTGCATCCAAAACTGAGCAGAGTAAAATAAACCCAAGCCTGATTTTTGGTATGCCCTGATACCAAAACCAGACAGATACTGTACAAGAAAAAGAAAAATACAGTACCAATATTTTTCATGAACTTGAGCACAAAAACTCGTAATCAACTTTTTGTAAAACAACCCAATAGTATATCCATTACAATATTACCTATTTATAACCATGCATGATTAAGCAAAAAGGATGAAACCCAAAATAAGCAAAAAGGATGAAACAATAAAAAACGGAAATCAGGGAAACTGAAAATATGAAAACAAAAATAAATGAATGAAGCAAAAATTGGTGCCTCAAAAAGATTAATAGAGCAAAAATATTGCCGAGACCGGTTTGGCTCAGTGGATAGAGCGTCGGACTACGGACTAAAGGGTCCCGGGTTCGATTCCAGCAAGGGCATGTACCTTGGCTGCGGGCACATCCCCAGTAGGGGGCGTGCAAGAGGCAGCTGATCGATGTCTCTCATCCATGTTTCTGACTTTCTATCCCTCTCCCTTCAGCTCTGTAAAAAACCAATAAAATATATTTAAAAAAATAGAGCGAATAAACCTCTAGAAAGACACACAAAATTAAAAGAAATAAAAGATCCATCCACCATTAAAAGGATAACAGAAAATACTACAAATAACTTTACACATACAAATTTGACACCTTAGAAAAAATTAAATAATTATCCCAAAATTACAAATGCCAAAACTCAACCAAGATGATGTAGATAATCAAAACAGTCCCATAATCATCAAGGAAATTAAATTTGCAATTGTAAATCTCCCCAAAATAAGCCTACAAGCCAAGGTAATTTTACTGGAGATTTTTAACAAACATTTAATGAGTTAACACGAATGTTGCATATACTCATCCACAAAATAGAAGAGAAGAAAATCTTTACTCATTTAATGATGCTATTATGCCCTGATACCAAAACCAGACAGATACTGTATAAGAAAAAGAAAAATACAGTACCAATATTTTTCATGAACTTGAGCACAAAAACTCTTAATCAACTTTTTGTAAAACAACCCAATAATATATCCATTACAATATTACTTATTTATAACCATGCATGATTTTTAAAAAACTCTCAGCACTTTAGAAAACATAGACTCTACCTCTAGCTAATAAAGATTATCATACTCAATGGTGAAAGACTAAGTACTTGCCCCCTAAGAAAAGGCAAGTATATACATTCTCACCACTCTTATTCAAAAAAACACTGTAGTTTTTAGCCACTACAATAATGCAAGTAAAAGGAATAAGATGTATACAGATTTTACAGGAAAAAATAAAATGGCCCCTAATATTGCATGGCATAGTACAAGAAAGATGGTTATGTAGAAAGTCCTAAATAATTATAGAAAAAAGACTCCTAAGTTCAGAAAGGCCACAGGATACAAGATCAACACTCAAAATTTAAGTTCATTTCTATATACTAACAATAAAACCGTATAAACCAAAAATTAAAATATAATACCATTTACAGCATCTTCAAAAAAATACTTAAGACTCATTTTTTAAAAAAATATACAGAGTATATATCATGAAAATTACAAAATGGTAAAACAAACCAAAGAGACCAGCTGATATGTCTTAGCTTGAGCTTTGTCCTCTGAACCACAGGGTCATGGTTTGATTATCAATAAGGCTACATGGGTTGTGAGCTGGATCCCCAGTAGGGGCAGTGCAGGATGCAGTCAATGGATGATTCTCTCTTACCATTGATGTTTCTGGATGATTCTCTCTTACCATTGATGTTTCTACCTCTCTTTTCCTCTCCTTTTCTCTCTCTGAAATCAATAAAAACATATTTTTAAAAAACTACTATTTAAATAGTATCAAAACTGAATTCATCATTTTGTGCAGGGCCCTGCAAATTATGTAGCCAGCCCTGCATGAAAGTATATGGAGAGTTGGATAAAACCTGTTTCCCGTGACACAAAATAATGAAGCCGAAACAAACCTATTTCCATGAGCTTGATGGGGACCTGGAAGAAGCAAAGAAAGGAGTCGCTCCATATAAACAGGCCTTGTGCACAGGAATAAGAATGGCTCTGGGCCAATGACTAAAGACCGGATGGCACAGACAGACATCTCAACTGTTGATGGCTAAGAAAAATGACAATAACCTGGTTCTGAAGCCCTCTCCCCAGACTTGGCATCGTGCAAAGCCCCTCAACTTAGAAGCGGTTGGATTTTTTTTAAAGGATAAGAATCCCACCTTTTGATAGTCTCTCAAACCTATGTCTGTTCATGTCCTGGGTTCTTTCCTTGCGTGCCTGGGAAAATCAAAAGTCCAGAATGCCTACTGCAAAGATTCTTCTCCCAGTACATGGAGACTCAAAATAGAAATTCAGTGGCATTGCCAAATGGCAATGTAGCTCCTACCAGACTTGGACCCCTCAAGAGAACAACTAGAACTTATGAAGACACCACAAGGAGAGTCCCACAATACAGGGTGAGGAGGAAGCTCCCTGCTCTCAGACACCAAGACAGATCGTTTTAGGGGGGTAGGAGAAGCAGCCACAAGATGACTGCATTGCTTGCCCCTAGGCCAGTGGTCGGCAAACTGTGGCTCATGAGCCACATGTGGTTCTTTGGTCCCTTGAGTGCGGCTCTTCCACAAAATACCATGGCCTGGGCGAGTCTATTTTGAAAAAGTGGCATTAGAAGAAGTTTAAGTTAAAACAATTTGGCTCTCAGAAGAAATTTCAATCGTTGTACTGTTAATATTTGGCCCTGTTGACTAATGAGTTTGCCGACCACTGACCCAGGTCATCACACCACCATGTGGAGATTTCTCCCCAAAACCTCCAGTTCCTCCAGTGGAAAGAAAACCTGGGAGACAACCAGAACCCATGAACTGTGGGTGCTACGTGGCACCCCCTACTCTGATCTCACCCCAGGGGGACTATAGGGGCTAAATCACTGGGAATCTAATGAAAACATAGGAAGGGGAAGGGCTAGCAAAAACTAGTACAACTGCCAAATTGGTTTCTGCTTGCAGCAACAAAGTAGTAATCCCAACTAGCCACTTTGCTCATCTGCAAAACTATATCAGGGCAAACTTTGATCAGGAAACTAATTGGAGTGCAGGTTTGTCTAGTTCAGATCCTCAAATGAGGGATTTTACCAGTCTTAGGGCCTGGCTTTCCTACATTCAGGAAATGAACAGAGGGCTTGAAGGAAACCTGGATGGAGATGAGTTGGCAGAGTTGCTCACCCAGGAGCAAAGCAAATGGAGGGTTCCCCTGCTACATCTAGGCATGGGGATCAACTTAGCCAAGAGTGAGCATAGGTTTTGGCCCCTCCAAGCCAGAAAAACGGCTTCAAAAATTTGCCAGTTGCCTGCAATATCCCAACCCTGTCTCACAGAGGCAAGTGTTCTGAAGCATAACTCCCCCAACTGGGACTCCCAGCCTCATCTGACCAGAGGGCTGCTGAGAACACCTGGAAACTGTGTAATCAAAATAGAAATTATGTTACAGAAAAATAAAGTAATATTTCTTGCCCACCTGTGTTGGTGTACTGAAATTTGTACCTACCACCTATTAATCTTTCAAATTAGTTCTATTAATTATTTACGATTAGCAATTATTACATCTCAAAGTAAATGTGAAGATTTTTTTATCATGATGAAAAAAATCATTGCAAATGTAATGTATTGTGTGTGAGTTAAAATATATTAGGGTGAAGGAAAAGATCACAAGTGCTTTACTCCTACATAAGATTGAATATAATCACAGATTTCCACTGTTGCAGAATGCTGCAGAAATATTACAGCTCCACTCCCCATCCCCCTTAGCTTGAATTTCCCCCTTTTTAAAGTATATTTTTATTTATTTCAGAGAGGAAGGGAGAGGAAGAGAGATAGAAACATCAATGATGAGAATCATTCATCGCTGCCTCCCGCATTCCTCACACTGGGGATCGAGCCCACAAAGCAGGAATGTG
The DNA here is from genome assembly GCA_027563665.1 of Antrozous pallidus. NCBI lineage: Eukaryota > Metazoa > Chordata > Mammalia > Chiroptera > Vespertilionidae > Antrozous > Antrozous pallidus. The sequence continues at coordinate 134,698,552 of CM050509.1, read as the reverse complement.
TCCTGACCTCAGAATCAAACTGTGCCCGCCTGGTTCATGGGTCTATACTTAACCACTGGGCCACACCAGCAGTGCTTGGATTTCCCTTTCCATGCCTTCAGCTACCTGAGGTCTGGGTATCTTGATAAAAATCTGTCTGTCCTGCCCTGTCCCTCCCTGGACATGAATCGTCCTCTTTGCGCAGCATCTTCATGCTGTATACTCGACCCACCCATTAGTCAGTTATTGGTCATCAGCTCTTAGATGACGTGCTGTCGTATCCCAGTGCTTGTATTTAAGTAACCCTTATGTTACTTAATAATGGTCCCAAAGTGCAAGAGTAAGGTAAGGTTATCATAGGTATGTATTTAGGAAACACACACACATTCTCTCTCTCTCTCTCTCTCTCTCTCTCTCTCTCTCTCTCTCTCTCACACACACACACACACACACACACTCTCTCTCTCTCTCTCTCTCTCTCTCTCTCTCTCTCGCACACACACACACACACACACACACTCTCTCTCTCTCTCTCTCTCTCTCTCTCTCTCTCTCTCTCTCTCTCTTTCTCTCTCTCTCTCTCTCTCTCACACACACACACACACACACACACACACACACACACACACGGTTTGGTAAGAACTATCTGCAGTGTCAGGCAAACATCCGGGGTCTTGGAACATACCCCTGAGGATAAGGAGGGACTACCGTACTGTACTAACTGGGGATGTGGACTATAGAGAAAGTGAAAACCAGAGCTAAAAATCTGAGCCTTGCTGGCCAAAATGAAAATTTATCCTCTACTTAAATAAAGATCGACTTTAGTACGCTTTAGTAACATATTTTACGAAGGAGGGACAAAAAACTTCAAAAATTCTCAATAACCTATAATTACACCCACAATAGTAAACTGCTGTTACTGGGTTAAACTATCATTTTGCTTATCAAGTAAAAGAACATTCTAACTGTGCCACACTTACAGATCTGGCTGAAAAATATGTTATCATTCATTTAAAATAACACTGCAACTGGCATTAGTAAAAAGCCAAAAACCTGTGTTAAGGACATTTTAAATTTTAATTTATTTGGAAAACAAAACAATATACTAAAAAGTAATTTATCAAAACAAGTCTCATAAACAGGCATTTAACATGTTTAACATTGCACTAATAAAAGAAGAAGTATGTGAAAATTTGAAAACAGAAAAGGTCTAATTTAGTATGAAATATAAAAAGAAAATGTTATGGTGATGGAAGGAGATTTGACTTTGGGTGGTCAAATGCAGTATACAGATGGTATATGATATAATTATACCATTTAAACCTATATAATTATATTAAGCGATGTCACCCCAATAAATTTAATAACAATAAATTGGTATAAAGTAAAATATGAAACACCTTTATGAAATTTGTTTTTCTCAATCAGTGTGGTTTTAATGAAGTTATGTGTATATTATTATGTCAAATCATGGGGAGCAGTATAAGCACTTAAAATTAGAGGGCATTCTAAACTGTGCTATCCAAATAGTAGCTACTATCCACGAGTAACTGTTTAAATTCTCATTAGCTAAATGAGATAAAATTTAGTTTATTTGTCTAATTAACTACCTATCAAGTGCTCAAGAGCCACATGTGGCTAGCAACTATTGGCCAACTTAAAATTACAGCACATTAACAACATAATAGAAAGTTCAGTTGCACAGGGCTGCTCTGATAACTTATATAAGCAACCAGCATAATAAAAGTTAACCATATACATCTTGAAAATTTTTTGTAAATATGAAGGTTTTTTTTGTTTTGTAATTTTGCTTCTAATCCAGGAAATATTTCAGATACCATAAAATAAAAATAAAATTTGAAATGTGCATAAACAACTTGAAATTTTGCCTAGGTTATAATTTTATTTTCCCACATTAGGGGTATTATCAGCAGTTTGTTAAATTATTTGTAAAACTGGAGGGTGAAACAAAAGATTACCTTACATGAAGTAATATGAATAACTACCCTCAAAAGAGGATTTGGGGGCTTAAATTGTCTACTCTTTAAGAATATTGTAGGCATAGCCTCAACACATAAAGATATGCATAGAAATGTTACGGTTTCACTAACCTAAATGCAACTATCAACAAATTATTTGTTGAACAGTCTTAAAATTAAATCTTTTAGCTTTATAAAGTTAATTCTACTATATTTTACTAGAATACTCTAAAAAGTGAATCTTGAAAACATATATGCCCTGAACAGTGTATCTGAATGATTACAGCTTTGTCCTGTGCACCAAAGGCTCACAGGTTTGATTCTTGCTCAAGGGCATGTACCTGAGTTGCAGGTTCTACCTATGCGGGAGGCAATCAATCAATGTGTGTCTCTTACATTGATGTTTCACTCTCCCTCCCCTCCTCCCTTCCACTCTCACTGAAAAAAAAATAACTGGAAAAAATATCCTCAGGTAAGGATTAACAAAAAGTATATATGAAAATATGTATCAATTCTATAAGTTCATTCAATAAAACCATCTTAATCTATCTCACAAGTCACAAAGATAAAAAAGACTTGTCAACTTTCACACAACTTATATTGTTTGACTTCCTACTTATTACTTTCTATTGAATTTCTTTGCTTTATAAAAAAGCTGAAGTCAATTGTCTGTGACAAAGCCATGGATCACAAGCACATGAACATAAATGAAGACTGAACTCTCAAAAAAAAAATTGCTCTTTGAACAATAACTGAGAATGCTATAAAATGACTGTAACTGATGACTGCCCAATTAAGTTGAAAACTGAAAGATAGTATTATAACAGGTAAAAGGATTCTTAAACACAAATGATCAAACGATGAGATTCTGCAGTATTTCCTATGGTTAAAATATTCAAGAACTTCAACATGCTTAAAATAAAATAAAATAAACATTCAAACACCTTTTTCAAAAGATCTATTCATGAGCAAAATAGAATTATATTGTAATTCTACATTAATCCTGCCACTATATTTAAGATCATTTTTTTTTCTAATTGAATTTATGGTGTGTTTTTTTTTCATTTAAACATTGTAAAATTAAAATATGTATTCATTTGGATGAGAAGAATTTATCAGCAAAATACTGTAAACATATTAAACATTCACCCAAACATTTCAGAAGCCAAAAAAGTTAGTATCTAAATCTAGTCAGATTCTTTTTATTCCTAGTGATATATTCATAAATTGAAATTACTTTTATGTATTCAAAAAGTCTCCTGATATGATTTTCTGAGTTGAATCTTAGCAAATATTTGTGATAAAATATTATCAGGAGGTAATTTAAAGAATGCTTTTACTATCAGAAAAAATCTAAAGAACATAAGTCTCATCTTGGGAAAGCTTAGGTTAAATAATATGAAGTCAATTCTCTAAATCCCTTACTGATGGATGTAGAAGAAAATCAGCATGGATATTTGGGTTACATATGAACTATATGCCCTTCTAAATCAGTGGGACTAAATTCTGTAGTGACAATTCATTTAACCAATATTGAGTGGTCTACTACCTACAGGTTCCTAAACTCAGTGTTATAGTTTGCCTATCCAACTATGGCTCTCTACCTCACTACCTATTTCAGAATTTGTCATTAAGAGCTAAATATGCCACTTTTATTCTACTTTAAAATAGCAATGAAAACTATTTTTAGGATTTTACTAACAATCCCTTAATCAGAGGTTCTTATTATAATCCTGCCCATCACTTTACTCATGAGAGAAAGATTACATATCTTCCTCATGCAATTCTCCTTTGTATGTGGGCAGAAAAAGAATATTGGCTATTTCCTCAGGTATGAATGCAGAACTACATTGCTACTACAATGGGCGAATTTTGGAATTATAACTTGAGAAACTTATTGGATAATACAACAGTAAAAAAGAAAGTAGAGTAGCAGAATTCAAGTATGTTAATCACTTAAGTCAGTATCCGATGATTCCAACTTCAACGAAGATCGCTTTCCTGAAAATTGCATTGATCCAGTTGTAATATTGCTGTATCCAGGATTAAAGTTATTGATATAGTGATTCATAGACTCCACACACATCTTCCAAATGTTTCCACTTTCCGATAGATCACAAATTGGGAAGTGGATTTCGAGAAACTCTGGTGGTAAAGTCCCAAAATATAAGTTACTAAATAATCACTTTTAAGAGAAATTAATTTATTCAACTTTAGTTCTATTGCTATACATATAAAAGGGTCATTAAGAGCTTAAAATATATGGACTATAACTATTATTAAATTAGGTTAACAAATATTTTCATCTAAGAGGAACTACAACACTAGTCAGAAAAAGTTTCTTGAGGTTTGCTTCCAGTTGTGTAAATGAGAAAATCTATGCTTCAGAGTTAGTCCCCACTGAAAAGATGGGTTTAGTACATATGAATTTAGTCACTGAATCAGATTGTGAAAGATTAGGAAAATATTTATATGAGCAATTACTGAAAAAAAGGAAATATTTAACTATAAATGCATAAAACGTAGTGGGAGGAAATTGGGAATAACACTTATTCTCCAATCCTCATATTTCCAGGAGGAGGGATCCCTATATTATAACGTTTGGGGGAAAACAGCGTGTGTGAACAGTAAGGTATGCTTTATCTTGACCTGCCATATACTACTGGATCTCACTTGGTTTTGAGCTTCAAAGTAAGTGTAGAGCCTGAATTTATTGCATCCTGATGATCCTGCAAAAAGCAATAGTTAATTTACATACTTAAAGACCTATCACATGAAAAGTGACTGGGTCTACCCTCATTCGTTCTGGAAGGGATAAAAAGAGCAAATGTGTCTCAGTTGAAGGGAGGCAAATTATTAGTCACTTGGAGGAAGAACTTTCTCATGAATTAAAGACCTTTAAAAATGTGGATTGGAGGAGGAACCAACATGGTGGCATAGGTAAACACCTATCTTGCTGTCGCACACAACAATTTCAAAACTACAACTTAACGACAGAACAAACATCATCCAGAATCACCAGAAAGTTAGCTGAGTGAAAATTCCACAAATAAAAGTAAAGATAGGACACTGTGACTCAGAAGAGCGGTGGAGGCCAGAGTTGAGGATACTTGCGGAGTCAGAGGTTTGGAGCCATGCACACATGTGACGGATGCAAACTCCGCTGGTTTTCTCGAATGGGAAGGGAGACAAAGGCATCCCACTGCACTGATTCCCCAGGTCCGGACAAGGTCCAGGGAAACCACACTCATACGGGGTGAAATTGGACAGGCAGGAAGCATGCTGAAACTCAGGCGCTGCAGAGGTCAGCAAGCTTGTGGAGGGGGCGTGTAAACTTGAGAACAGCAGAAGCGCGTGAGCGTGCAGAGAGGATTTGTGACTTGCTCTCTCATTTGGGAAACCACTGGACTACATTGTTTTACAACCCTGGGTGAGACTTTGGGTGTGCAGACACCCTATTTGGGAAGAGGCTGAATTATCTGGCAGCGAGTAGAGCTCAGCAGCAGCTTTCTCTCAGAGGTGCGTGCATCTATTACCACTAGACAACAAGTCCCAGGGGCCACATAGGGTGAAGCTGACAGATAATCCAGGCTTCCTGCTTAGCCCACAGACTCTGCCCATCCAACCGGAGCACAGCTGATCCTCACAACCAATTGTCCTGGAGGTCAAACCCTCCTAGTGCTAACAACAATAATCTAGGCTTAACTTAAACAAGACTGTACAACCCATAAAGGGCTGTCAAGAGTATCTACCTCAGGTAACTGGGGAGGCGGAGCCACTGTCCCTTAGTGGATATCTACCACACGTAACTAATCGAGCAACTCAGGGAAGCAGCCACAATGCAGAGACATGGAAAGAAATCAGATGTGAAAGAAATGGAGGGGGAAAAAATTACTGGACATAGAGTTCAAAACCATGGTTACAAGATTTTTCAAGAGGCTCCTAGAAAAGGTCGATGAACTTAATGAGAACTTCGAGGAAATGAACAAGACCTACGAGGAAATGAACAAGACCTACAAGGAAATGAACGAGACCCATAAGGATATGAACGAGACCAATGAGGATATGAACGAGACCCTCGAGGATATGAAAAAGGGCCAACTAGAAGTTAAGCATACACTGACTGAAATAAAAAATATTATACAAAGACCTAAAAGCAGTCTAGAGGACTGCAAGAACCAAGTCAAAGATTTGAAATACAAAGAGGCAAAATCCACTCAGCCAGAAAAGCAAGAAGCAAAAAGAATCCAGAAAATTGAAGATAGTGTAAAAGGCCTCTGGGACAACCTCAAGCATACCAACATCCAAATTATGGGGGTGCCAGAAAAAGAGAGAGAGAAAGATAATGAAAACATATTTGAAGAAATAGTGATCAAAAACTTCCCCCAACTGGTGAAAGAAATTGACTTAAAAGTGTAAGAAGTGTACAAAACCTCAAACTATAGGAATCCAAACAGGACCACACCAAGACACATCATAATTAAAATGCCAAGAGCAAAAGCCAAAGAGAGAATATTAAAAGCAGCAAAAGAAAAAGAGTTAGTTACCTATAAGGGAGCATCCATATGATTGTCAGTGGATTTCTCAACAGAGACTATGCAGGCCAGACAGGAGTGGCAAGAAATATTCAAAGTGATGAATAGCAAGAATCTACAACCAAGATTACTCTATCCAGCAAAGCTATCATTCAGAATTGAAGGTCAGATTAAGTGTTTCGCAGATAAGAAAAAGCTAAAGGAGTTCATCACCACAAAACCAATATTATATGAAACGCTGAAAGATATTCTTTAAGAAGAGGAAGAAGAAAAAGGTAAAAATAAAAATTATGAACAAAAAATATACATCTATCAACAAATGAATATAAAAATCAAGTGAATTAGAAATCTGATGAACAGGATAAACTGATGAATACAACATAATCATGGGCATAGAGAGGGAATGGACTGACAATTCTTAGGGATAAAAGGGGTGTGGGGGTGCAGCAAGAGACTGGACAAAAATCTAGCACCTATGGGAGAGGACAGTGGGAGGGAAGTAAGGGAGGATGGTGGGATGGGTACCAGGTGGAGGGGAGCTATAGGGGGAAAAAAGAGGAACAATGTAATTAACAAACTGAACAATAAAGATTAAAATATTTTTTAAAAGAACTATGAAAGTCATCTTTCCTTCTCATTTAAAAAATTTTAATTAGAAAACCACTATTTCTTCTATAAAGACATTTATTTCAAAACTGGTTAAAAACACTGTTATTTTCACCATGAAGTAAGAGAAATTGGGTTGTGTTTTTTTTACCAATTACTACGTCATAGCAACACTTTTAAAAAATGTCATAGAATAGAATGTAACTCTCATAGAAAGAGTAAGTATTATGAAATTTTTTCTTCCTTTTTAAAAAATCACACACACATATGAAGTCACAATTTAAAATATATTTCTTACTATGGATTGCAGCAAAATAAGTTATAAAACAATTGGGTTAAATGTTAGCAAGTGCTTAGGAACGGTGCTATAGGCCAGGTTTCTTTTATTTAGCCTGAAAGATAAGTGCTGTTCAAATTTGTTGGATGAGAAACATGTGATATGATGGTGGGAATCAACTGTGATGAGGCTGGGGCTCAGAACTATGTGTGCTAGGTACCAGTGGCACAAATAACACATATTCTGCTTCCTGCTTTGATCAAATCTAAGATTACACAGAATTGGTTTTGGAAGTTTTATTTCTTCATCTATATATGTCACATACAAAGACTACCCCATGCTCATGTGCACAAGTATAAACCTGGAAAATTAGCCTGCTGTGCTATTGTTGACACTTCTGCAAATTGACAAATCCCAGCAGCTTCCAGCTTGATCCTCAGTAAATGAAGGTGTTTGAGTTTCCAAACTCCTAGCAGTCCAGACCAGGGAGCCAGAGTCAATTATGCCTTTCCTGTTCTAATAATGCCACTCAAGACAGAGCAATTAGTCTGAGAACCCAAATGCAGAAATGAACAATCCATGAACCTGCTCATTGTTATGCCCTAATAAGGGATATATGTAAGAGGTCTCCTCAGAATTCACACAGACTGAATTTTCTTTTGCCCTTCTTTAACACAACTGGCATTTATTGATTTTCACATACTTGACATGTACTAACCTCGGATAGCATTAATCTGATTGGTGCTAAGGGCAGGTTTGCCATGACACAGATCCCCACAGACTCTACTTTTTGCCAGGGCATCCGCCGTAAACATTTGGCCAACAAGATAACTAGCTGCCATCTGCGGGCAAGGTTTCCTGCTTGCCATAGTCAGTACAAAAAATGACACCAATACATTTCTACTTGGATCTCCAAGATAGCCTAGAAACAAAAGAGAAAGATGTCAATTTTTATGGCAGATATTAAGCTCATTTTTTAAAAATATATTTTTATTGATTTCAGAGAGAGAGATAGAAACATCAACGATGAGAGAGAATGACTGATTGGCCGACCCTGCACATCCCCTACTGGGGATCAAGCCCACAACCCAAGCACATGCCCCTGACTAGAATCAATCCTGGACCCCCCATAGTCTGCTGGCCAAAGCTGCATCCACTAGGCCAAACCTGCTAGGGCTAGGATCACATTTTTTAAAAGACTGTAATAGAAAATTTGATTTTTTCTGGATTTTTAGGTTCATGAATTTGAAAGATAAAAACATTAAAGCTTTTGACATTTTCATGTATCATGAGACAGCATGAGATATAAGAAAGAAATCACTGCTGGTGTGATTACAAGTGCTCTGCCTCTTTGAGCGACAAGCCCGTGTGACCTTTTACGTCATGATGTTAAATTTAGTAACAACTTATAAGTCATTTTAATGAATTTTTTCCTACTTGTGAAAAAAGGCCTTTTTGAAAATAACCACCAGGATTCTTACAGAAATATTTATAATTTTTAAAATACCAATGGCATATTTCACAGATCTAAAACAAATATTCTTAAATTGTATATGGAACAAAAAAAAAGACCCTGAATGGCCTCAGGAATTTTGAGAAAGAAGACAAAGTTGCAGGTATCACAATACTGGATATCAAACTATAGTATAAGGCCATGATATTTAAAACAGCCTGGTTACTGGTTCAAGAACAGGCATGTAAATCAATGGAACAGGACAGAGTCCACAGAAATCAACGTAACCCATTATGCTCAATTAATATTTGACAATGGAGGAAAGAGCATGTAATGGACTAAAGACAGTCTCTTCAATAAATTGTGCTGTAAATTTTTGACAGGTTCATGAGAGAGGGGGGGAGAGAGAGAGAGAAAGGGAGAGAGAGAGAGAGAAACCATACCCCATACCACCAACTTATACCACATACAAGAATAACCTCAAAAGAGATAAGAGGCTTAAATGTAAGTCATAAACCCATACAAATTCTAAAAGAAAACATAGGCAGTAACATCTCTTGGAGCAGTATTTGGCTGATACATTCATCCCCTGGGGCAAAAGAAACAAAAATACACAAGTGGGACTACACCAAACTAAAAGGCTTCTGCACAGCAAAGGGATCAACAAATTGAAATGAAAACCCAAATAGAATAACATATTTGGCAATGATACATCTGATAAGGGGTTAATTTCCAAAATTTATAAAGAACTTATAAAATGCAACACCAGGAAAACAAATAATCCAATTTAAAATTGGGCAAAGGACCTGAGTAGACACTTCTCCTAAGAGAACATACAGGTGACCAATAAGCATGAAAAAAACGCCCCAAGTCACTAATCATCACTGAGGTGCAAATTAGAGCCACACGTGTCAGATGGCCATCATCAATGAATCAACAAAGAACAACTGCTGGTAAGGATCTGGAGAAAAGGGAGCCCTCAGGCCATGTTTCTGGGAGTGCAGAATGGTGCGGCCACTGTGGAAAATAGCATGAACTTTCACCAAAATAAAAAAAAAAAAAAGAAAAAAATGGAACTGCCTTTTGACCCAGTGATCCCACTCCTGGGAATATATCCCAAGATTCCCAAAACGCCACCTCAAGAGAATATATGCACCCCTGTGTTCATGGCAGTGTCATTTCAATAGCCAAATACGCTAACAAACCAAGGGCCCATGAGTAGCTGAGTGGATAAAAAAGCTGTGGCACACAATGAAATATTACATGAGTATAAAAAAGGAAGGAACTCATCTTTTGTGTCCTTATGTATGGATCTGGAAATTATTATGCTAAGTGAAATAAGCCAGACAAAAACTAGTACCATAGTATGAGCCTTATATGTGGAATCTAACAAAATAAACTAATGAACAAAATACAATCAGAGTCTTGGATACATGGTACAGACTGACAGCTGTCAGAGGGGAGAGGAATGGACGAGACTGGATGAAAGAAGGCGAAGACATTAGACAAAGAACATATATGCATACCCCATGGACACAGACAACAGTGTAGTGATGGCAAGAGCCAGAGGGAGCGGGGCTAAGCGGAGGTGGGTTAAAGGGAGAGAAATGGGTGACATCTGTAATAGTATCAACAATACATTTTTCTTAAAAATGAGAAAAAATAAATAAAAATATAAGTTTCCTATTGGGCATTAAACTTATTTAAAAATCAACAAACTCAATTTAGATAACATATTTTCCGTAACTTATTTGAACTGAAAAATTAATTTTAAGTCTATTTTCATTTTTCAATTCTATGATTTAATCATTATCCTCTCTCTTCATTCCATAGTGATTCAAATTAACCATACTTGAAAAGTTTATGTTACATATAATAAATAATTATTTGTTAAAGAAAATAGATGAGAGAAATACAATGTGATTCTTACAAGTCAAGTATAGTATTCATCTTGGAATATCCATCATTTATTGGGTGGCAATATAAATTGTTTAATCCCCCAGATCCAACATTTACCAAGAGAGATCAAATTACATAAAAATTCACCCTGTGGGTCCAAAGATGTATCAATAGAAGATTAACCTGGCAATATTAATGAGGGGTCAGAAAAAGTTAATACTATTCAACCTGGTAATTCAAATTCTGAAGCCTCAGTTAAGAAAAGAATCAAAAATATGTAAAAAGTTATAGGAAAGAAGTTGAGGTTTTTGGCAGCATGATTTGCATGTTTGATAATCCTGTCCAAAAAATGCAACAACATAAAGAGAGAGGTAGTTACATAATTTAGGGTACACATACTCAATGGAATGTTATATACCTGTTAAAAGATTGGAAATTCTCAAGGAAAAACATACACATATCATGTTTTAAGTGAATAGTAATTAATTATATGGAGACCATAATGTTTTTAAAGATTCTTTTAAAAAAACTGGACTAAAATTAAAGCACCCACAATCTTTTTTTAAAGTATCATGATTGTGAGAGCTTTCCTTCCCTCCTGTATCTTTTCCATCTATATCTGTACTAATATGAGAGGAATATGCAAATTTTCCAGGATTCCATCAAAATAACAGTAATAACCAGCAGGCAGACTGGGGCAACAGGGCGAGCAAGGGGGTTAGTGAGGGATGATCAAAGGACTGAAGAGCAGGCAGCTTGGGGCGACCAGGCTGGCAGGGGGGAGCAGTTGGGGGCAACCACACTGGCGGGGGGCTCAGTTGGAGGTGACCAGGCTGGCAGGGGGGCAGTTGGAGGCTGATTGAAAAAGGTGAAAGGATTAAACAAAAAACAAAGTCAGAGACACAGACAACTGTATGGTGATTACCAGAGGGGAATGGGTAGGAGAAAGCAGAAGAGAGTATAGTAGGGGTAAATGGTGATGGAAGGAGGATTGACTTGGGGTGGTAAACACATAATACAATGTAGAGATGATGTATGATAGAATTATACACCTGAAACCTATATAATTTTATTAACCAATGGCATCCCAATAAATTTAATAAAAATGAAATAAAATCGGAGAGAGAAAAATAGTTTCATATGAATAGTTTCACAGGTAATGTTCTACTCAGGGTTGATACAGATGCAGTGAGAGACAGAAGATAGTTTTGCTCTCTCTGGAGTTCCCAAACGTCTAAATTCTGGTGAGGGGTCATTGGGAAGCATGAATCTCCTGCAGAATCTACTGTCATGTGACAGTAATGAAGGAGGATGCATCTCCAGGTCTGAAGAATGGGATTCATTAATTCACACAAAAACTCTTTATAGAACACTATAATGTGCCTGACACACAGAGCAAGACCCCCGAATTGCTTCTATTCAGCCAGCTTTAGCTCCTTCATCTTTACTTGCAGAGCAGTGTGCCTAACCTGAGAGTTCACACCACTCAAAGGAGTTGGCTACCAAAAACCATTTAACCATTTTCCAAAGGAAAAATAACAGATTTTGCTTAATGTTAAAACGATCAGTCTCATAACTAAGTATCTCTACTTCAATAATTCACTAATATAAATGAGTATTTATAGTTCTTATTATGAACATTTTCAAGCATACATAAAAGCAGAAAGATAATACAGTAAACACCATCAGAGCATTAACCAGATTCAACATTGAGAGAATTTATTTGAAAACTCACACAATGAACTGTAAAGCAACACGGAACGACTTAAGGAAGGATTTTCAAGTATCTCAGGGGCAGCACTGCCTTGTGGCTGATAATTCCTACTCAGTCTTCTTTCTGAAGAATCTGCTTGCATAGAGGGCTGGTAACTGGATTCACCTCTAACAGCACCTCTTTGAACATCGAAATCTACGGATGCTGGTGTACCGTGATTTGTGGGCGCAGCACTTTTCTGCTGAAACACAAAATTGCATCTGTTACCAATGTTCCATAGTGAGAAAGAATGGACATGCTCCATCATTGATACAAGCACCCGAGGCTCGTGGGAAAGCAACTGTCTCTAATAAGATAGGCTGAAGTCTTAAGATATTGTGTGCTATGATCAAAGTAGTATAGGTACAACTTCTTCCTCAAGATGCTGTAACTGCTACTTCCTGGTGGACTTCACAGCTCTAATGAACTGAATGCTAATAGCTGGCAGGAAATAAACATTTCATGAATAAATGTGTTTCTTAAAGATCACAACTTTCTGTTTGTTTGTTTTTTAATGTTTGTTGTTTGTTTTCTTTCCCCAGTGGGTTTCAAATCTGGCTACACATTTGAATATTTGAATTGCCTTAGGAATCTTTAAAAAAATGAAAGCTCTGCTTGGGCTCCACTCTAAGTAAATTCAATCAGAAACTCCGGTGCAAGGAGTGAGGGAGCTCAGGTTTTAATATCTTATTTTAAAAGTGTCTCACATGATTTAACATATACCCAGGATTAACAACCACTGCTCTAGGTCAGGCCTGCTCAAACTGCAGTGTGCACATGAATCAGCTGGGGCTATTGTTAAAATCCAAACTCTGCCTCAGTAAGTCTGGTATGGAACTTAAGACTTCATTTCTCAGAAGCTTTCCAGAGCTGCTGCTGCTGGTCCGCAGATCCACTGTGAGTGGCAAGGACCTGCCCAACTCCTAGTCAAGTACACAGCAGACACTTGGCAGAGGCTGTTTCTCTTCTGAAGTCTAAGCAAATGTGCAAATTACCATTTTCCATGCAGCATCTTCATTCAAATGGTTAGGGTGCAAATTTTGTAGACTACTAAAGGGAATGTGAAAAAATAAGCAAATTTGGTTTCACACAGATGGTACTTGAGCTGTCACTGAATTCACATTCACCAAAAAAAAAAAAAAAAAAAAAAAAGCTCAGCTACAAATATTCTTGGCAAACATTTTCCATAAACTTTCTCTAGTGACACAGGCTTGACTAAACATGGTAAACCTATATAATAAAGAGGTAATATGCAAGTTGACTGTCAGCCCCCACACACAAGATGGGCCCCCCATGTAGTCACAAGATGGCCACATCCATATTGTCACAGGATGGCCACCCCATATCATCACAAGATGGCCACCACAACAGGGCCAGCAAGGGAGGCAGTTAGGGGTAAAAAGGCCACCAGGGGAGAGCAGTTGGTGGTGACCAAGTGGCAGGGGATGGCAGTTAGGAGGAACCAGGCTGGCAAGAGAGGGCAGTTGTGAGTGACTAGGTCAGCAGGGGAGGAAATTTGGGGACAACCAGGCCAGCAGGAGAGCAGGTAGGCACTGATCAGTTGGCAGAGGAGTGGTTATAAGGTGATCAGGCTGGCAGGCAGGTGAATGGTTAGCAGCCAGCAGTCCCGGATTGTAAGAAAGATGTCCAGCTACCGGTTTAGGCCCAGTCCCTTGGACATCCCCTGAGGGGTCTCAGATTGAAGAGGGTGCAGGCTAGGCTAAGGGACAGTGGGCCTCTAGTAATAAAATGAGATTTTTGAAGAGGTAGGTGGAAATTAGGAATTTTCATTAAGTTTGTTAAGAGAAGGCAATAGACATGATACTCTTCCCTACTGTCCCATTCGTGTTTTAAAAAATCTCTAATGGATTTTGAAGATAGAATGGATTATAGAGGAGCCGGGTTCCTATTTTATCATGGAACCATACAGAATATAAAATGTCTGTAATAGCTTAGACTAAGATGCATTATTTTCACCAGGTTTGGCCATCACTAAAAGTGAAATGGTAAAAAAAAAATGTGACTTTCTTTTCTCCTGTCCCATCTTGAAATATCACTAGAACAGCTAAGCAGTACCACAGTCTGCTCTTTTCTGTGTTACTCAATAGGATACTGAATATATTTGCCAAATATATTTGTAATTGAAACGTTTTTCTAGTATACCCTTGGACTTATACATACTAATTATAACACTATATCTGGATATTTTTCTGGAGTATACATACCAAAGAGTGAAATAAATAGGCAGAATGTTTTTGAGAGAATATATCCTGCCCGTGAAGTAAAAAGACAAGATTTTGACCGCACGCCTGAAGATCCTGTGTATTGTGCTGTCTGTTCTGGAATTGTATACAGAATGCATTTGTACAGCAGTGACCGTATCTGGATGAAAAATAACTTACTAGTTGTTTTCTGGCTGCAGAGCACAAATAACGGATCAGACAATTGATATAGGAAATACAGGCTCTCCAGGCTTTTCCTTCTTGAGTCAGATCATGGTTGGGAAAGATGGTTATCAAATGCTCTGCAAATAGCATAAAGGATTCACAAAAATTAGAAAAAAAAATAGGAACGAAATTTTGTATTTAAAATATTGAAATTTCCTTAATTGTCATTCATCTCTCTAACTTTTTCTGAGGTTAAAATTCTACCCAAAATGATGCTTTGCTGACTATCTCATTTCCTCTAATGTGAGGTTCCCTAAGACACTGACCAAAGGACCAGTAATCAGGTTTGAGTGCTTTAAAGTGTAAAATATTCAAATAATTTAGGGTGCTAATGAAATTTAATAAACCTATGGATCATGTAAAACTAAAAATAAAAGGAAATATGTAAAGAGAAAATGGTATTATTGAAAGTATTATTATACCATGGTTTATTTGTGCACATAACATGTTTATCCTCCCAGGAAACTATTCCATCTGCCTAGAATACCCTTCCTCTTTTCTTTACCTTCTTAAGGAATCCTTCCAAACCCAGTTTAATTGTTTTGTCCTTAGTAATGCTTCCCTAATGCCCTCAAAGTAGTTGCTCTGCTCTCTGAGGTTTCACAGCATTAGTACATTGGGTTGTAATTTATTGTTTTCCTCAAAATATCCATTTCTAGACTGTGAACTCCTTTCAGACAGAAATATTTATCCTTATATCTTCAGTGCATATCAGTTCTCCCATAGACATTTCTGGGAGACAGATGCTAAACTGGATTAATCATGAGAGTCTACTTCTGCGTTTTCAGCTATTAGCACTGAAATGTGTTTTATTTTCTCACTTTTTTGCTTTATTTTGTTTTAATATTAAGTTTCAGCACTGAAAAACTGACTTAGTACTAACCAAAAGGAACTATAAAGCTTGCCTTATTCCACCAGTCTTTGAACAACTTGTGTTCTCCAGAAGTTGCTACCCATTACACACTATTAAATTGTAAAATCTGGGTCAGACAGGTGAAAAAAGTGAACAGTTCTAAGATTTAACAATTCACCATTATTTTTTCTACTCCAATAATATCCAGCAAATGACCAAATGATCATAAAACAAGGTTCCATGCCTTTACATACCTCTTAATGCAGCCATTGTGTTTGGATCTAGGGGCTGGCGGCCACGTACGGTTCTTAGGTTGGAATTAGCAGTAGCTGTGCTGCACAGCAGTACTTCCCTGGGAAACAAATTGCGAACCAAGAAGCGGGCTGCGTGCTTTGGCTCTGGCTTCCTTTGTGCGGCAGCCAAATACATGCAAGGAATCACGATATTTCTTTTTGGATCACCAAGATATCCTTTAAAAATACAGGGAACAAGTAAAATCTTTTTTTTTTTTTTCACTCAAAGCTACAATGAAAGTGCCCAAGAAAATTTACTTACTTAAATTCTAATTCACAAATTTCTATTTAGGTGAATTTTGTTTTATACTTATTTCTACTTTTCCTTAAATGACATTCTTTGATGTCATCTGCATTACTGTTAACATTTTTTTCACTTTTGCTACTCTTAAATTTGCTGTACTTGAACCATTCTGTCCCTTGTCTTAAATAAATTTAATTCAAGTGTATGTGTAAATACGAGGCCCAGTGCATGAATTTGTGCACAGGTGGGGTCTGGGCAGCCCATCCGAATTGGGGCCAATCGGGGGCAAGGCCAGCTTGGGGGAGGGGCCACAGTTAGTTGGCTGGGCCCGCCCTAAATCAGGGTGTGTGGGGCCTATCTGGGCTGCAGTGCACATTAAAGCAACTGATCTTTCTGATCATACCAGTGGTTCCCGTGTTCTGGTCTCTTGGCTTTTATATATACACTGAGTGGCCAGATTATTACAATCTCTAAACACATAATAATCTGGTCACTCAGTGTGAGTGTGAGTGTGTGTGTGTGTGTGTGTGTGTGTGTGTATGTATGTATGTGTGTATTAGAGGCCTGGTACATAACTCGTGCATGGATGGGGTATGGCCAACCTGGATAGGGGGAGGGGACATGGGCCATTGGCCAGTTTGCCTGCTGTTCGAACTGCTGGTGGAGGAGACAATTTGCATATTAGTTTTATTATATAAGAGGATACACACTGAGGTCCAGAATATTATGCATTCAAAGATCATAATAATCTGGCCACTCAGTGTATAGATGTTGCTCTGAGCTAACATTGCTCCTCTTTGACGCTCTAAAAGTAGACTCAGAGCTATATTAGTGAGTGAATGTATGTTCCCTAAAGACAATTTGGGAAATGTATGTAAATATTACTGAGAAAATTTAAAAATAGCTAGCATTCGTTGAGTATCCAGCACTATGCTAAATATTTTATATCTATAAGCTAGGTTTCAGCACTCTAACAATTTAATCTCACTTAGCAGATGAGGAAATTAAAGCCAAGAAAATGTAAGATATTTGAATAAGATCACCCTGCTGGTTATAGAACCAGCTTTAAAGTCTAAGTCCGTCTGTCTATAAGCCAGGTGCTCTGAACCATTAATCTCTTGCTAATGTCTTCCATTATTTTTTATTTCTTTTTAAATACAAAACTGAAATAATACTTCATACATAGTTTGAATCCTAATTATTCTCTCAACATTATATTTTGAGCATTTCTTCATTTTCTTTTGTGATTTTTCCCCAACTCTGCATTCCTGTCATGATTTTCATGACAGGTGACATTTGATTTGCAATTATGCCCTGGGAACTGTGTTAGAAACTTTAACTGAATTATCCCATTTGAGCCTCACAATTCTATGAAGTAGGTACTATAGTTTTTGTCACTTCACAGATGAAGAAACTAATATTTAGCTTAGAGAAGTAGCTGAAGTTCACATGGTTAGGAAGACATAAAGTAGCCTGACACAGGAGCCCATATTTTACTGCCTCACATACCATGAATATGCCAGGAGTCATTTAACCAGTTACTTATGGTTATTTGTCTGTCTCCAATTTTTCATGGTTCTGTCAAGAACATTCTTGTACCAAAATGTTAATACAAATATTTTTTGAATTATACATTTGGATAGAAATGGGATTACTGGGTCAACTGGCATAAACACTTCTATGGATTTGTATACAAATAACCCCTTCAGAAAGTTTCACAAATTTATATTTCTAACAATGGTATATCAAAGTGTTCATTTAGTATAAATTTTTAAAGTTTCCATTTTTAAAGTTTCTTCTAATTTGGGTAACAAAATAATTTAAAGAAAGGGTCTATAGGACAGGAGTCAGAAAACTATAGTCCACAGGCTAATCCCACCACCAGTTTTTGTAAATAAAGTCATATGAGCTCACCACCACATTCATTCATTTGCCTACACCTGCGGCTACTTTCATGCTATAGCAGCAAACCGAGTACTGTGATAGACACCAGAGGGCCCACAAAGCCTAAAAGAGTTATTATCCAGCCCTTTACAGAAAAAGTTTGCTAAGCCCTGTGCTAAGATATTAATAAGAGATTAGCTACTTAGAAATAGACACATAAGCAAACTATAAAATGTTTAGGGAGGCTTGCCTTTATAGGCCTTGAAACTTGGGGTCTCATCATCTCTGTCTCTGTGGCTTGGCAGGCAATATAGGAAACTACTAAGGAACACAAGCTCTAAAGCCAGAGAAAACTGGATAAGAGTTCCAGAACTGTCAGTTATCAGCTCTGTGACTTTGGGTATGTGGGTAATAAGTGTACCTACCATCATGAGGAATATTAATGGCGAAGAGGCATGTCAGTTGGTTAGCACAGTGGCTCGCATATAACACACACTCAATAAATGTTAGTAATCACTGTATCACCAAAAACCAGCCATCAAAATAGGAAATGAAAAACTTCCCTTTGCTTGTATCAAGAATGTTGAAGAATATTCGTTAAATAATGCTACTTGTAAAATGTGTCACTTGACACCCATATCCAAAGGAATGGATTCAGATGATAAGAAAGACTCATGGTTATTGTCAATTTCCAATACAACTGGGGAAAACATTGTTCCATGGCTGTTTTCCACGCTGTCAACTTTACAATTATATCTAAAGGTAAAAGTTCTGAAAGAAAAGAATCTCTCAACTGTACATTCTATATCTAGCAAACTATGCTTCAAGTATGAAGGGGAAATAACATATCCTCCGACAAAAGAAAACTAAATGTGTTTGTATCTAGCATACCTGCAATTAAAAATGGCTAATGGAAGATCTTCAAACAGAAATGTAATGATGACAGAAGGAATCTCGAGGCATCAGGAAGGAAGGGAAAACAATAGAAAGAAACATGCATGCGGAGAAACTTAGTCATTCCTACATAGATGGGAGAAATGCAAAATAGAACGGCCACACTAGAAAACAGTTTGGAAATTTCTTATACAACTAAATTTGCAATTACTACATGACACAGCAATTTCCTTTTGGACTTTTATGCCAGAAAAGCTCATGATGCCACAAACACCCAAGTATCATGTTAACTCACTTTATTCTTGATAGCCCAAAACTGTAAACAACACAGATGTCCTTCAACAGGTGAATGATTAAATAAACTATGGTAAATCCAATACCATGGAATATTATTCAACAATAAAAATGAATATAGACCAGCAAGAGAGAAATATGTGTAAATACAATACTAGCATGAGTTTTGTAAATAAATGTGATAACTGAAACAAATATGGAAACAACATCTAGCACCTAAACAATAATAGTTAAAAGTGAGCCTGCCCAGTGTGGCTCAGTGGTTGAGCATTGACCTATGAACCAGGAGGTCATGGTTTGATTCCCAGTCAGGGCACATGCCTAAGTTGCAGGCTTGCTCCTCAGTAGGGCCTGTGAAGTAGGCAGCCTATCAATGATTGTCTCTCATCATTGATGTTTCTATTTCTCCCTTCCTCTCTCATATAAATAAAAAAGTATTTTTAAAAATAGTTAAAAGTAGAACGGGAAAGGAATCTGAGTGGAATCAAAGTTTCAGCACTTAAATGTTATATATACATTAGAGGCCCGAGGCATGAAGATTCGGGAAAGAATGGCCCTTCCTTCCCCTGGTTGCTGGCAGCACCTTTTCTCTGGCCAGTCACCTTTCTGCTCCAGCCTGGAGCTCCATTTCCACCTTCCCATGCTGCCCAGTGGCCTAGAGAGCCTGGGGTGGTGTGGATGCCTGAGTCCTTGCAATGGTGATGACCCAAGCCTCCCATCCCTCCCCCAGCCAATCAGCACCTGTATATGAAAATTAACCCATCATCTTTGTTGGGTTAATTTGCATACTCACTATTAATTGGCTGGTGGGCATCACAAAGGTATGGTCAATTAACATGTTACTCTTTTATTACATAGATTTACTGGTGTCAACATTGTAAAATAACACCCACACTGACCACTAGGAAAACTGTACAAGCAATATACTCAGTAGCATAAATAAATCAAGATGAAATACTAGAAAATGTTCAGATAATCCACAAGACAGCAAGAAAGAGAAAGAGAGGAATGACAGAAAACAAAGCAAAAAATAATAAAAGAGCAGACTCCTGCCCTAGGATTTCAAAAATTACCTTAAATGTACTAGTAAATGACCTAACCATATCAATTAAATGATAGAAAATTGATAAACTAGATAGAAAAACAAGTCAACTACAAGCTGTTTAAAGGAAACTACAAATTCAATAGCATAGAGAGACTAAAAGTAAAAGGATATAAAAATAAAATCCATGACTTAATGACAACAGAACACATTAAAATATATGGGACGCAACTAAAGCAATAATAAAAGTGAAACTTATAGCACTAAATGCTCACATAAGAAAAGGGGGGTCTCAAATCTATAATCTAAGTTCCTGCATCCAAAACTAAGCAGAGTAAAATAAACCCAAAATAAGCAAAAAGGATGAAACAATAAAAAATGGAAATCAGGGAAACTGAAAGTATGAAAACAATAAGAAATGAATGAAGTAAAAATTGGTGCCTCAAAAAGATTAATAGAGCAAATAAACCTCTAGAAAGACACACAAAATTAAAAGAAATAAAAGATCCAGCCACCATTAAAAGGATAACAGAAAATACTACAAATAACTTTACACATACAAATTTGATACCTTAGAAAAAATTAAATAATTATCCCAAAATACAAATGCCAAAACTCAACCAAGATGATGTAGATAATCGAAACAGTCACATAATCATCAAGGAAATTAAATTTGCAATTGTAAATCTCCCCAAAATAAGCCTACAAGCCAAGGTAATTTTTCTGGAGATTTTTAACAAACATTTAATGAGTTAACATGAATGTTTCATATACTCATCCACAAAATAGAAGAGAAGAAAACCTTTACTCATTTAATGATGCTAGTATGCCCTGATACCAAAACCAGACAGAGACTGTACTAGAAAAAAAAATACAGCACCAATATTTTTCATGAACTTGGACACAAAAACTCTTAATCAACTTTTTGTAAAACAACCCAATAATATATCCATTACAATATTACTTATTTATAACCATGCATGATTTTTAAAAAACTCTCAGCACTTTAGAAAACATAGACTCTACCTCTAGCTAATAAAGATTATCATACTCAATGGTGAAAGACTAAGTACTTGCCCCCTAAGATCAGAGACAAGGCAAGTATATACATTCTCACCACTCTTATTCAAAAAAAACACTGTAGTTTCTAGCCACTACAATAATGCAAGTAAAATGGATAAGATGTATACAGATTTTACAGGAAAAAATAAAATGGCCCCTAATTGTGCATGGCATAGTAAAAGAAAGATGGTTATGTAGAAAGTCCCAAATAATTATAGAGAAAAGACTCCTAAGTTCAGAAAGGCCACAGGATACAAGATCAACACTCAAAATTTAAGTTCACTTCTATATACTAACAATAAAAATATATAACCCAAAAATTAAAATATAATACCATTTACAGCATCTTTAAAAATACTTACATAAGACTCATTTTTTAAAAAAATATACAGAAAATTACAAAATGGTAAAACAAACCAAAGAGCTCAGCTGATATGTCTTAGCTCGAGCTTTGACCTATGAACCAGGAAGTCATGGCTTGATTCCCAATAAGGGCACATGGGTTTTGAGCTGGATCCCCAGTTTGTGGGAGTACAGGACACAATTGATGGATGATTCTCTCTCATCACTGATGTTTCTACCTCTCTTTCCCTCTCCTTTCCTTTCTCTGAAATCAATAAAAACATATTTAAAGAAAATAAATCAAAGAAAACCTTGTAAATACAGACATACAATGCTCAGAAATGAGAAGATTCAACATTCTAAAGATGTCAATTTTTCTCAAGTTGATCTGTAAGTTTACTGAAATTCCTATCAAAATTCCAGCAAGTGTTTTAGAAACATAACAAAGTTTATTCTAAAATTTGGATCAAAAGTCACAGATATAGAATAGCTAAAAACAATTTTGAAACGAACCATGTAGGAGAAATCATTTTACCTGATGGTAACATTTACGGCCTAACAACAGTAATCACAACATTGTGGTTTGGCAGGTGAATAGAAACATTGATCACTGGAACCCAATAGAGAGCCCAGAAATAGATACACACGAATATGCCTAATCAATTTTTTTATTGAGGTACAAAAGCAATTCAATGGAGGAATGAAAGCAATTCAAATAGTGCTGCAGCAATTGTATATTCACAGGCAAACAAAAAAAAAGGAATCACAACCTCTTTCAAACCTTATATGAAATTAGTTCTAAATGGGTCACAAATGTATATGATAAGTGTAAAATATAAAAATAAAAGAAGAAAAATTTTGGGCTAGAGCAGTGGTCGGCAAACTGAGGCTTGTGAGCCGTGGTTTGCAGCTCTGTTGACTAATGAGTTTGCCGAAGGAATAAGCAAACAGTTCATAGACTTGAGACTAAACATACTATATAAGAAAGAAAAAGATAAACTTCATGAAAATTAAAAACTTTCTCCAAAAATAATCTGTAGAGGATGAAAAGACAAGTTGGAGATGAGAAGAAAATACATGCAAAACAGACATCCAACAAAAGACTAGTATCTACAAATATCTAAGCAACTCTAAAAACTCAGCAGTAAAAACATAGACATTACTTTAAGAAGACAGAAAAATATTTCAGAGAAAAGACCAAACAGATGGAAAATTAGCACATGGAAATATGCTGTACATCATTAACGAAAGGCAAATGCATATTAAATCCACAAGAAAATTTTACTACAAACATATCAGAATAACTAAAATTTTTAAATAGTAAAAACATCAAATGCTGATGAGGATGCAGCAAAGCTGAATCATTTATACATTGCTGGTAGGAATAAAAAATGGTAGTCATACTAGAAAATGTTTGCCAGTTTTTTATAAATTAAACATATAAATTAGGATACCAATCAGCAATTGTGCTCTTGGGCATCCTATCTAATAAAAGAGTAATATGCAAACTGACTATACTTCCAATGAAGCCATGCCCAAAAACCACGCCCACAAGCAAATCAGGAGCAAATAAACCCCAACCAACATGGCTGTGGCCACTAAGAGCAGGAGGGAGGCATGGGTTTCCCCAGCAATGGAGGAAGCCAAGCATTCCCCCTGCCCTTGCCAGTCTAGGCCTCCAATCAATGCTACAAAGTTTCAATTATAGAAGATATATCCCAACAGAAATGACAGCAGTCACAGAGCTGGATAGAGCAGAGGCTAGGGCTACCCAGGCAATGGAGGAAGCCAAGCTTCTGCAGCCCTAGCACCTAGGCCTCCACTCTATGCTACAAATTTTCAATTATAGAATTTAAATAAACCCAAATAGAAATGACTGTCACCATGGAGCCAGCAGAAGGCTTGGCTCTGCTCCAGGCTACAAAATTTCAATTGTAGAACATAAATTAATCCCAGATCCCAGGGCCTCGGCTTGGGTCACTACAGTGTGTAGCCAGCCTGCAATCCACCACAGGCCCCTCACTCAGGTTGCCCCACACCTCAAGGGAACCCCCACCCTGATCTGGGACACCCTTCAGGGCAAACCAGCTGGACCCTACCCATGCACCAGACCTCTATCCTATCTAATAAAAGAATAATTTGCAGATTTATCATCACTCCAATACACAAGAGGGCTGCCCCCATGTGGGCAAAGATCATTCCCCCATGTGGACACAGATGGCCACCACAAGATGGCCAGCAGGGGAGGGCCTGCTGGGAGGTTCCAGGCCTGCAAGGGAGGGCAGATGTGGGTGATCAGGCCAGCAGGGAAAGGCAGTTGGGAGGGATCAGTCTTGCAAGGGAGGGCAGTTGGTGGCAATCAAGCCTGCAGGGGAGGGCAGTTAGGAGTGACCAGGCTAGCAGAGGAGGGAAGTTGGGAGCAAACGCGCTGGCAGGGGAGCAGTTAGACATCAATTAGGCTGGCAGGGTAGTGGTTAGGGGGTGATCAGGCTGGCAGGCAGAAGCAGTTAGGGGCAATCAGGAAGGCAGGCAGGTGCGCAATTTGCAGCCAGTAGTCCTGGATTGAGAAGGATGTCCAACTACCCAGGATTGGGCCTAAACGGGCAGTCAGACATCCTTCAAGGGGTCCAAGATTGGAGAGGGTGCAGGCTGGGCTGAGGGACATCCTCCGCCTCCTGTGCATGAATTTCGTGTACCAGGCCTCTAGTCCTATATAATAAAACCCTAGAATGCAAATCAGAACAACCAGACGCTATGATGCACACTGACCACCAGGGGGAAGACACTCAACTCAGGAGCTGCCCTCTGGTGAAAAATGTGCCACTACAGGGGGAACGCCAATCAACCAGAAGTCAGGCCCACAGCTGGCAAGTACAGTGGCAATGATGGGAGCCTCTCTTTCCTCCACTGAAGGCAGGAGTTAAGGAGTGAGGGTTCCCAGATTGTGAGAGCTCTGGACTGCCAGAGGGATGTCTGACTGCCACCTTAGGCCCAATCCCCTAAACCAGCAGGCAGACATACCCTTAGGAGTCCCAGACTATAAGAGGGCACAGACTAGGCTGAGGGCACCCCCCCACTATTCAGTTCATAAATGTCATACACCAGGCCTCTAGTTTATGATAAAGAAATGAAAATTTATGTTCACACAAAAACCTGTACAAAAAAACCTGTATATGAGCATTCATATAAGCTTTACTCCTAATAGTAAAAAACTGGAAAAACCATATCCTACAATGGGTGAACAGATAAATAATTCATGGTACAGCCATACCATAGAATACTACTCAGAAATAAAAAGGAACTACTGACACATGGAGCAATTTGCTTTAATCTCCAGGGAATTATGATCAATGAAATAAAGGGATATCAAAAGGATACATACTATATGAGTCCATTAATATAAAATTAAATAAAATTTGTGCAATGATCCTATATAATAAAAGGCTAATATGCAAATCGACTGAATGGTGGCCTGACCAGTTGCTATGACACTTGCTGATCACCAGAGGGCAGACACTTAACACAAAAGCTGCCCCTCGGTGGTCAGTACACTCCAATAGGGGGAGTGCTGCTCAGCCAGAAGCCAGGCTCATGG
The DNA here is from genome assembly GCA_027563665.1 of Antrozous pallidus. Classification (NCBI taxonomy): domain Eukaryota; kingdom Metazoa; phylum Chordata; class Mammalia; order Chiroptera; family Vespertilionidae; genus Antrozous; species Antrozous pallidus. The sequence continues at coordinate 134,673,121 of CM050509.1, read as the reverse complement.
CTGGTGAGTGCAGCGGCAGTGGTGGGAGCCACTCCTGCCGCCATGGCAGTGCTAAGGATGTCTGACTGACAATATAGGTCCGCTCCTTGTAAGGAGCGAAGCCTAAGTCATCATCAAACATCCCCTGAGAGCTCCCAGACTGAAGAGGCCACAGGCAGGGCTGAGGTACCCCACCCCCGACACCGAATACACAGAGTTTGTGCAATGGGTCTCTGGTAAAATTATAAAGAGGGAGAGCACATTAGTACTTGGAAGGGTTAAGGATGAAGTCAAGGAAGAAATGACATGAACATGGTAGGCGTGGTTATAAAAAGGCAACAACAGGGTTCCTGGAGGTGGTGGACCAGTTCTGTGTAATCACTGTAGTGGTGAAAACCTGAACCTAAACAGGTTACTAAAGTGCAGAGAACTAAATACACATACAACAAATAAGTACAAGTAAAACTGGGACATATGCATAGATCTGTGGATTGTATGAATGTCAACATCCTAATTGTGATATTTTACTATATTTTTACAAAATATTACTATTGGGATAAATTAAGTAAAGGGCATATAAGATCTGTCTGTATTATTTCTTGTACTTACATGTGTTCTGAAATACCTCAAAGTAAAAAGTTTAATTTTGAAAAAGCAATTATTAAGAATTAATATTAAAATATTGATGAATGTAGATTAAATAGTGCTATTCATAATATATATTATTTAAAACTTACCATAACCAGGACTCAAAAGGGAAAATACTGTGTTACTACGTCTTCGTTCAATCGCATTTTTCTTTGGTATTGGGTAAGTCATTGTCTCAGGTTTTATTTCTGTGCTGGAATCTGTTTAAAAAAACATTTTGTTAAGTAAAACATTTTAAAGTGCTGAAAGACAAGAGATTTCAACAATAATGTTTATATCAGGCAGAACTATCCTTCAGGAATGAAGGAGAAATAAAGACATCCACATACAAAGAAAATTTTAAAAAATTGTCACCAGATTTTCACCACTACAGTGATTACCCTTAAAAATGGAAAAATCTTTAAAAGGTATGATGAAGGAAGAAATCTTGGACCATGAGGAAAAAAGAACAATACAAAGAGCACAGAAACTTGATTACTCACACCTGACTGATGGGAATATAAAACATTACAGCCACCCTGGAAAACTGTTTGCCAAAATTTTACAAAACACTACTTACCATTGCCAAAGGACCCAGTAACTGTGCTCTTGGGCATTATCCCAGAGCAATGAAAAACTGATGTTCATACAGAAACCTGTACACAAGTATTCACAGCAGTTTTATTCCTTACAGTCAAACCGGAAACAGCCCAGGTGTCCTTCAACCAGTAAATAGATAAACAAACCATGATACACCCATACCATGAAATAATACTCAGCAATAAAAAAGAATGAACTAATAATATAAAAGGCAACTTAAGTAAATCAGCACAAAAAATGCTGAGTGAAAAAAGGGAAACCAAAAGAGTTACATACTATGTCTGTCCATTTACATAAACCTCTGGAAAGACAAAATGATAAAGAAAACAAGCAGATTGCCAAGGATAAGAACAGGACAAGGCAGAAGTAGGCAAGTAAAGAGAGAAAGGCACGTGGCCAGCAGAAGAAATCCTTGCGGTGATGGAAATGTTCTAAATGTGGACTGTGATGGATGACATAAAACCTACATGACATGAAATTACATAAAATCTAATATAACTAAACACACAAACAAACGCATGTAAAAATAAGTACATCTCAATAAAAAAATGTTGATTCCATCAATGACTATGTCTTGAATTTGACATTGTACAATGGCTAAAGTGTACACAAACTCTTTATGTATTGTTTCTCACAATTACATGTAAAGTTAAAATTTACTCAAATAAAACTTTTAATTTTTAATTAATTAGTTTTAATTAATTTAATTAGGAATAGCTAACACCAGCTTACATGAAGGATGTTAATGAATCTACATTAAACAGTGCTATTTGTAATGTGCAGCATTTCAAACTCACTACCATGGGAATGGATGAGGACACTTCTCTCTTGACCATTGTTATTTCCCAAGACTCCTGGGTTACTGATCATCTGAGTGTTCTCTTTCTGTTTCATCTGTGGATTGTCCATTTCTATAAGAAAAACATTTTTTAAATGCTGTAAGAAAAGACTTCCAAACCTCTAAACTATATCAAACCAAACTATCCTTCAGTAATGAAGCAAAAGTAAAGATATTTACAGACAAAAAGAAACCAAGCCGAAACTGGTTTGACTCGATGGATAGAGCGTCAGCCTGCAGACTGAAAGGTCCCAGGTTCGATTCGGGTCAAGGGCATGTACCTTGGTTGCGGGCACATCCCCAGTAGGAAGTGTGCAAGAGGCAGCTGATCGATGTTTCTCTCTCATCGATGTTTCTGACTTTCTATCCCTCTCCCTTCCTCTCTGTGAAAAATCAATAAAAATATATTTTTTAAAAAAGAAACCAAAATAATCTTTCACTGATTCATGCTGAAAAAATGCTAACGGAAAATCTTAAAGTGGAAAATATCTACAGTGTGATGGAAAAAAATCTGACTCAACAAGGACAAGGAACAAAGGAAAGTGCACAGATATGGATGCAGAAAAACTGGTCCACTCATACACTACTGATGGGGATGGAAAATGCTAAAGCCGCACTGGCTAGCAGTTTGTCAGCTTCTTATCAAAAACTAAGAAAGCAAACACTGAAGGACAAGAAATTGCACTCTTGGACATTCATCCCAGAGCAATGAAAGTGTGAAATCAATGAAATGAACCAATATTTAAAAATATGAACAACCATTATTAGCAGGTTTAACGCTAACAGCCCAGAACAGGAATCCCAGAAGTTTTGAAAAGGTGCACAAATATATCATGGAAAGCCCATACCGTGAAGTACTATTCAGCGATTAAAAAAAGAAGGAACAAGTGATACACAGGAGGATGTGAGTTAGTCTCCAGAGAATCACACTGAGGAAAAGAAGCCAAACACTCAGTAGTCTACTTATATAACAAAGGGAAAAATTATAAATCTGGGAAACAGATTTGTTGTTACCAACAGCTAAAGGCAGGGCAGGAGATGGATGATGGCAGGGGGGAATGTCAACCGAAGGTTGGTCGGTGTGCTTATAAAAGAGCAACATGAGAGATCATGTTGATGATGGGGCATGCCTTTTGTAGAGGCTATGTGATAAAATCATATAGAACTAAACACACACATTAGCACAAATTAAACTGAGGACATCTCAATAATATCTGGGGGATGTCATATAATTTATCTTATTGGTGATAAATTTCTACCATTTTGCGAGTTCATACTGCTAGTAAAATTTGTGTCGTGGCAACACATAATTTCACTGTAACATGTATTAAAAATGCAGGTGCAGCACAATTTTTCTGAACATATAAACTTCAATTAGAAAATGCTGCCACTAACTTTTCCCAAAAGGTGTTGATAAATCTAGATTAAATATTCTACTTGTCAGATTTCTTTTCAAAATCACCAAAACTGAGACAAATACAACAACATACAGGGGAATTGTTTGTTTAGTGTGGTTTTCCAAGAAATACGGATCATTTCTTGCCTCGGGGCTCTTGGACAAGCTAGTTTGAGCTTCTATCAATATTTCTATAAATAAAATACTTTTAAGTATTAAAAGGTAAGAAATATCAATCATGAATTCCAGACCAGGTGAAACTAACATTCAAAGACCAAGCAGATCATGGCAACATGGATGGGCCTGGAGGGTGTTTGCTACGTGAGATAAGCCCCTCAGAAAAGGACTGACACTGTGTGGAATCACATATGTGAAATCTAAAACGAGAAAAGTCAAACTTAGAGAAACACAGAGTAGAATGGTGGCTGCCAGGGCCTGGACATGAGAAAATCGGGAGAGGCTGGTAATGGGTTACCAGCTATCAGTAAAAAAGTGAACTAATGTCTGAGGATGTATAACAAACATGGGAACTGTTGTTGATAATGCTGTATTGTGTAACTGAAATTTGCTTAGAAAGTACAAGTTCAGAGTTCTCACAACAAAATATAACACAGTACATAGGGGAAATGATGGATGTGTTAATTAACTTGATGGTGAGAATCCTTTGACAATGTATGTGTGTATCAAATCATCACATTTGTACAATATGAATATATTACTATTTTATTTGTCAATTATACATCAAGAAAGCTGAAAAGAAAGAAATGACAATTTTTAAAAGAATAAAGATGAAATGAAGACATTATCACACAAACAAAAGCTAAAAACATATCTCCATAAAGCAGTTTACACTTGAGAATGGCTAGAAGAATATCTCATATCAGGAAAGAAGGAGAAAAGAAGAATGCTTGGAGCATTAAAGAGGAAGAAAGACTATGAAAGCAGCAGGAACATGGAGGTCTAGAAACTGGCTAACTCATAGATTGCTAGCAGACCAGTAGAAGGGCACAGACTCTCTGGGAAACTGTTTGCAGTTTTTAAACATGCCATTACCATGCAACTAAGCATCTGAACTCTTGGGAAATCCAAACTTATGTTTACACAAAATCTGGTACATGAAGGGTCATCAAAAATTGTGCCTGCAATAATACTGAACAGGGGAAAAACCCAGATGTTCTTCAACAGTGAACCACTATACAAACTGTGCTACATCCATCTACCATGGAGAAGTCCTCAATAACAAATAAAAAGGAAGAACCGGTGCATGCCACAAGTCAACTGCATATCATGGAACTTGGGCTGAGGCAGGTGTAGTTTAAAAGGGTAAAGGGACACATCAGAATGAAGATGAAAATGTCCTATTATCTTGACCGAAGTGGTCAAAATCAAACCTACTCATATGACAAAATCTAATGGAACTAAACCACACATACAAATCAATACAATTGAACCAGAGGTGGAAAAAAAATCTATGAATTGTATCAATGTCAACATCCTAATTGTGGTATTGTGCTCTAGTTTTGCAAGATGTGATCATTGGAGGAAACTGGGTCAACAGTACACAAGATCTTGTTTCTTACAATTGTATGTGCAGTTAAATTTAATCAAAATAAAACTTTAATATTTCATTGGTTAATTTTAATTGAATTTTAATTAGGAAAAAGCTACCACTACCTCAAATTAGGGATATTACATAATTACATTAAACAGTTCTCTTTGTAATATATATACTTTCAAACTCACCATCATCACAAAGGATCCGGACACTTGCAGTATCTCGGCCACCACTGTCACTCCCCAACATCTGTCTGTGAGGCATTGTCTGAGCGCTCCTTTCACTATTGTTCTGTGCATTGACTCCTTCTTTAAGAAAAGCAATTTTCAAATGCTATTAGAAAAGACTTCCAACCATATATTCTATATCCAATTAAAATATCTTTCAGAATGTAGCCAAAATAAAGATATTTACTTACAAAAGGAAACCAAAGGTTCTTGTCACTAACTGATTCGTGTTTTAAAATGCCAAAGGAAAATCTCCAGACAGAAAAGCTATCATAGGAAAAAAAACTCTCAAGGGTCAAGAATAACAAAGAACAAAGGAAAGAGCACAAATATAGATGCAGAGAAATTGGTCCATTTATACATTGCCTGTGGGAATGGAAAATGGTAAAGCCACACTGGAAAGCAGATTTTCAGTTTCTTACCAAAGGACCAGAAATTGCACTCTTGGGCATTTATCCCCAAGAAATAAAAAATGTGTGAAAGAGTAAAATGAATGAAATGAAGCAAGATGAAAAATCCAGCCCTAGCTGGTTTAGCTCAGTTGATAGAGCATTGGCTTGCGAACTAAAAAGTCCCAGGTTCGATTCCAGTCAAGGGCATATGCCCAGGTTGTGGGCTCAATCCCCAGTGGGGGACTTGCCAGGAGGCAGCCGATCCATGATTCTTTCTCGGCATGAATGTTTCTATCTCTCTCACCCTAAATATATATCCAAATTTCTTCAACAGTGAACCTAAATACAAACTGTGATACATCCATACCATGGAATGTTCCTCAACAATAAAAATGAAGGACGCTACATGCCACAAGTCTGATCGATAACCAAGGACTTAGGCTGAGGTAGGTATAGTGATAAGAGGCCCAGGTGACACGTCCTTATGGGAGGGAAATGTTCTGTATCTTGAGCAAAGTAGCAGAAATCAAATTTATTCATGTAACAAAATCAAACATAAGTAAATACATACACACAAATCAATACAATTACATTGGAGAAATCTCAATGAACTCTGAAGATTGCATCAATGTCAATATCCTGGTTGTGGTATTGTGCTATAGTTTTCCAGTTCACTGAGGGAACTGGGTCAACTGTACACAAGATCTTAATTGTTTTTTACCATTGCATGTGCAGTTACAATTTATTCAAAATAAACCTTTTAATTTTTAAGTTAATTAATGTAACTGAATTTTTATTAGGGAAAACTAGCACTTGCTCCATTAAGATTGTTAATGAGTCTACATTAAACAGTGCTATTTGCAATATGTATAATTTTAAACTCACTGCCATCACAAAAGATCAGGACACGAGGAATATCTGGAGCACTAATGTTATTCCCCAAAACAAGTGTTTTATTCGTTGTCTGTGTGGTTTCCTTCTGGATTTTCCGTGCCTGGTCTCCTTCTATAAGAAAAACATTTTTCAAATGCTATAAGAAAGGACTCCCAACCTCATTCTACGTGCAAGGAAACTATCTTTCAGTAATTAAGCCAAAATAGAGATACTTACAGAGAAAAGTAAACCAACAGTGTTTGTTACTACTGATTCATGTTTTAGCATGACTAAAGGGACATTTTCAAACAGAAAATATGTTATGGAAAAAATTTTGGAGTATCAAGAACAAAGAACAATGGTAAGAGCACAAATATGGATGGAGAGAAATTGGTTCACTCATACACTGCAAGTGGAAATGAAAAATGGTAATGCCATATTGGAAAGCCAGACCTTTTCTTAACCAAATCTAAGTACACCATCACAAAAGGTGCAAATTGCACTCTTGGGCATTCACCCCAGAGAAATGAAAACTGTGTGAAAGAGTAAAATAAATTAATGAAGCAAAATTTTAAAATCTAGATACCCTTCAACAATGAACCAATACACAAACTGTGGTATGTCCAAACCACAGACTAGTCCTCAATAAAAAAAAATAAGAATAAACTACTGATTCATGCCACAAGTCACATGCATATCCAGGGACGTAGTTATGAAAGGTCGAAGTGGCACACCCACATAGGGATGGAAGCATTCTGTATCTTTACTGTGGTGGTGAACACCAAACCTACTTATGTGAAAAAAATCAAACAGTTCTAAACACAAACACAAATTAATATAATTAAACTAGAAAAATCTCAATAAAGCCTGTGGCTTGCATCAACATCAATATTCTGGTTGTGGTCTTGTGCTCCAGTTTTGTAAGATGTTATCATTAGGGAAACTGAGTAATCTGTACACAAGATCTTTTTGTATTATTGCTTACAACTGCATGTGCAGCTAAAATTAAAATAAAACTTTATGTTAATTATATTTAATTAATTTTTATTTAGGAAAAACGACCATTAATTCACATTAACACCGTTAATGAATCTACATTAAACAGTTCTATGCATCATTCAAACTCACCATCAGAAAGGATAATGGCACGTGACATTTCTTGACTAGCCTTGTTATTTCCCAAGAATTGTGGTTTTTGCATCGTCCTAGAGTTCTCTTTACGGTTGGTTTGTGCATTGTCCCTTTCTATAAGAAAAATTTTTTTCGAATGTTGTAAGAAATATTTCCAACCTCATATGCTAAATCCACTGAAACTATCCTACAGAAGTGAAGCCAAAATAAAAATACATTTAGACAAAAAGAAACCAAAAGTATTTGTCACTAACTGATTCATGATGAAAAATGGCTACAGAAAAAATCTTCAAACAGAAGAGATATAATAGAAAAAATACAGGAGCATCAAGGACTAAGGACAAAGAAAGGAGTACAAATATTGATGCAAAGAAACTGGTCCACTCATATATTATTGCTGGTGGTGACGGAAAATGGCACAGCCACAGTGGAAAGCAGTTTGTAAATTTCTGATAAAAAACTAAGAATGCACCGTGGCTGGAGTAGTTTGCTTGGGTGGAGCATTGACCAGTGCAAGAAAAGTATGCACATTTGATTTAAGGTCAAGGCATATGCCTGAGTTGTGGGTTCTATCCCTGGTGGGGACTTGTGAGGGAGTAAACTGATCCATGTTTCTCTCTTGTATGGATGTTTCTCTCTCTCTCTCTCTCTCTCTCTCTCTCTCTCTCTCCCCTTCCTCCTCCCCTTCCTCCTTCCTCCCTCCTCCCCTTCCTCTTCTGTCCCTCCTTCCCTCTCTCAACAACAACAAAGAAAAAAAGAACTGAAGAAGCAATTGCCCAAGGTCCAGAAGTGGGCACTCTGTGAAAAAGGGACATGAATGAAATAAAGCAAGATTAAAAACTATGAAAAAGTATTCACAGTTGCTTTAACCCTAACAACCCAAAACAGGAAACTAAGAGATTTTGAACAGGTGAACAGATAAGTATAACATGGAACATCAATACCATGAAATACTACTCTATAAGAAAAAAGAAAAAAGTAAGTAATAAAAAAAAAAAACCACGAGTGAATCTCCACAGAATTACACTGAGGGAAAGAAACCATTATCAAAGAGCACAGAAATCAATTTATATAACAACTGGAGACCTGGTGCACAAAATTTGTGCAGGGGGTGTCCCTCAGCCAAGCCTGCACCCTCTCCAATTTGGGACCCCTCAAGGGATGTCTGACCACACTTTTAGGCCAAGATCGGGCCTATACTGACGGTCAGACATCCCTCTCACAATTCAGGACTGTTGGCTCCCAACCGTTCACCTCCCTCTGCCTGATTTTCCCTAACTGCTTCTGCCTGCCAGCCTGATCACCCCTAACCACTCCATTGCCAGCCTGATCAACCCCTAACTTCTCCTGGGCCAGCCTGATTGCCCCTAACTGTCCTCCCCTGGAGACCTGGTCGCCTCTAACTGCCATCCTCTGCTGGCCTGGCCACTCCTAAATGCCCTCCCCTGCAGGCCAGGTTCTCCCCCAGCTGCCCTGCCCTGCAGGCCTGGCTCCCCCCAACTGCCCTCCTTACAAGCCTGGGTCCCCCCTCCCACTGCCCTCCTTTGCTGGCCTGGTCTCCCCCAACTGCCTTCCTCTGCTGGCCCAGTAACCCCTAACTGCCCTCCCTGCTTGCCTGATCTCCCACAAATGCCCTCTGCTGCTGGCCTGGTGCCCCCCCAACTACCCTACCCTGAAGGCCTGGTCCCCCTCAACTGCCCTACCTTGCTGGTCTAGTCTCCACCAAATGCCCTCCTCTGCTGGCCTGGTCACACCCACCTGCCTTCCCCTGCAAGTCTTGCCACCCCCCAAAACTGCCCTCCCCTGCAGGCCTGGGTGCCCTCCCCAACTGTCTTCTTCAGTCATCCCTAACTGCCCTCCCTGCTTGCCTGATTGCCCACAACTGCCCTCTGCTGCAGGCCTGGTCCACCCCCAACTAAACTCCCCCAAAAGCCTGGTCCCCCTCAACTGCTTTCCCTTACAGGCCTGATCCCCGCACCTGCCCTCCACTGCAGGCCTGTGTCTGGCCCCCTGCCCCACTGCCCTCCCTTTCTGGCCTAGTCCCCCCCCCAAATGCCCTGCTCTGCTGGTCTGGTTCCCCCCAAATACCCTCCCCTGAAGATCTGGTCCCCTCAACTACCCTCCTCTGCAGGCCTGGATCCCTCCCAACTGCCCTCCCTTGCTGGCCTGCCCCCCCAACTGCCCTACCCTACCAACTATCCTGTGGTGGCCATCTTGAGTCCACATGGGGACAGCTAACTTTGTCCACATGGGCAGGGCCATCCATCTCTTGTCTTTGAGTGATGGTCAATTTGTATATTACTCTCTTATTAGGTAGGATGCTAAAGGGACCAGTTACAGATCTGGGTAACAGATGTGTTGCTACCAGCAGCTTTAGGCTGAACAGGGGTTTGGCTCAGGAGAGATGTCACCTGAAGGGTGGTAGGTGTACTTACAAAATAGAAATATGATGGGTCGTGATGGTAATGGAACTCTTTAGGGGGTTGTCTGTGGTACAGTCCGTGTGATAAAATGGTACAGAACTAAAGACACAGATTAGTACCAGTGAAACTATATTTTAATAATATAAGGATGATGTCATGTCATTTCTCTTAGTGGTGATAAATTTCTACCATTTTGCTAGTTCTTACCATTGGGGAAATTTAGATATTGAAAACAAAAAAATTATCTGTATCATTTTTACAACTGCAGGTGCAACTAAATTTTTCTGAAAATAAAAACTTCAATTACAAAAAGCTATAACTATCTTTATAGTAAGGCTGTTGATCTATCAATATTGAATATGCTACCTGTCTAAATATCATTTCAAACTCACCAAAACTGAGACAAATATAGTAACATACTGAGGAATTGTTTTGGCTACTGTTGTTTTTCAAGAAAAGTGGATCATTTGTTGCCTTGGGGATCTTTGCCATATTGGTTTGAGCTCCTAGTAATATTTCCATAAGTAACATATTTCATGTATGGAAAAACAAGAAATCTCAATCATGAATTCCATAAGAGGCAAAACTATCCTTCAAAGACCAAGCTGACTTGTGACAACCTGGATGGCCCGGGGGAGGGGGGAAGCATTATGCTAAATGAAATAGGCCGGAGATAGAAAGACAAATACTGTATGTTATCACATATATAGAATCTGAAAAGGAAAACAAGTCAAACTAATAGAAACACAGTGTAGAATGGTGGCTGCCATGGGCTGCAAAATGCGGAAAATAGGGAGAAGCTGGTAATGAGGCACAAACTATCCAATAAAAAGTGAACTAACATCTAAAGATATATAACGCGGTGACTACAGTTGATAAGGCTGTATTGTATTGCAATTTGCTTAGAAAATACACTCAGTGTTTTCACCACAAAGCATCAAGATGTAAATGGGGTAAATGACAGGTGTGTTAATTAACTCAATGGTGAGGCTCCTTTCACAGTGTATGTGTATATCAAATCATTACATTGTACACTGTACACATATTACAGTTTTATTTGTCAATTATATCCCAATGAAGCTGGGGAAAAAATGAGCATTCAAACTCTTTAAAAAATAGAGATGAAATAAAGACATTGTCAAACGAAGGAAAGCTAACAGTATATATTTCACTAAGCAGTTTACACCAGAGAATTGCTAGAGGAATATCTCATATCAGAAAATTATGATGAAAGAACAAACCTTGGAGCATCAAGAGGAAGAAACACAGTAAAAGCAGCAGAAACATGGAGGTTAAGAAACTGGCTGTCACACATCTCTGGCAGGAGAGTAAAAGGCACAGTCTCCCTGGAAAACGTTTGGCAGTTCCTTGGGACACTAAACATGCTATTATTACTATACAACCAAGCATCTGTACTCTTGGTTATGATCTAAGAGAAATTAGAATTTATGTTTATACAAAAATCGGTAAGAGAACGGTCATGACAACTTTACTTGTAATACTGAACACTGGAAAAAATCCAGATGTTCTTCAACAGTGAACCAATACACAAGCTGTGGTACATCCCTATCATGAAATAGTCCTCAACACTAAAAAAAATACAAGAAATTACTGATGAATGCCACAAGTCAGGTGATATCCAGGGCCTTAGGCTGAGGTGGGCATGGTTATAAAAGAATAACGTGACACATACTTATGGGGATGGAAATGTTCTGTATCTTGCCTGTGTTGGTGAAAATCAACCTACTCATATGACAAAATCAAACACAACTCAATACATACACAAATCAATATAATTAAACCAGAAAAATCTCAAAAAATCTATGGATTGCATCAATGTCAATATTCTGGTTGTGGTATTGTGCTATACTTTTGCAATATGTTATCATTGGGGGAAACTGATAAACTGTACACAAGATCTCTCTGTTTTGTTTCTTACAATTGCATGTGTAGTTAAAATTTACTCAAAATAAAACTTTCACCTTTTAATTAGTTCATTTTAACTGATTTTTTAATTAGGAAAACCTACCTCTAGCTCATATTAAGGGTATTAATAAATCTACATTAAACAATGATATCTGTAATATGTATCACTTCAAACTCACCAACATCAGAAATGATGAGGACCCGTGGAGGATTTTGACCATGATGGTTATTTCCCGAAAATGGTGGGTTATTCGTCTTCCAGTTGGTTGGTGCTTTGTCCTTTTCTATAAGGAAAATATTTTTCAAATGTTGTAATAAAAGACTCCCAAACTCATATTCTACTATCCAATGGCACTATCCTTCAGTAATGAAGCCAAATTAAATATATTTGTAGACAAAAGGAAAAGTATTTGTGACTGACTGATTCCTGTTTTGGCATAGCTAACCAGAAATCTCCAAACAGAAAAGATATCATATAAAAACTCTTGAAAATCAAGAAGAACAAAGAACAAGGGAAAGAAAACAAATATGGATACAAACTGGTCCACTCATACATTGCAGATGGGAATGGAAAATGGCAAAGCCACACTGGAAAGCAGTTTGTCAGTTTTTTATCCAAAATTGAGAACACAATCACCAAATGACCAGAAATTACAATCTTGGGCATTCAACTCAGAGAAATGAAAACTTTGTGAAAGAGTGAAATGAATGAAATGATGCAAGATTTAAAAATCCAGATGTTATTTAAGAGTGAACCAATACACAAAGAGTGGTGTAACAGAACCATAGTACGCCCTCAACAAAAAAGAAGGAACTGTGAATGCATACCACAAGTCAGACGGATATCCATATGAACAAGTGTTATTAGCAGCTTTACCCTAATAACTCAAACAGGAAACCCAGAAGTTTTGAAAAGGTGAATAGATAAATATACCAAGGAAGATCCATACCATGGAATACTACTCTGAGATTTTAAAAAAAGGAGTAAGTGATACACACAAGGACATGAGTTAGTTTCTAGGAGGTTACACTGAGGGAAAGAAGCCAATTTCAAGTACCACAGAGTTCCATTTATATAACAATGCTGAAGGGAAATATTACAAATCAGGGAAGCAGATTTATTGTTACCAACCACTAGAGAGAGGGGGTATGGTAATGAGGGGGAGTGTCAACTAGAAGAAGCAGGGTATGCTTACAAAAGACCAATATGAAGGGTCATGGTAGTGATAAAACTGTTTGGAGGCTTGCCTGTGGTTGAGGAGAAGTGATAAAATTGTATAGGAGTAAACACCCACATTAACAGATGTGAAACTGGGGACATCTCAATAATATTTGGAGGGTGTCAAGTCATTTAACTAAATAGTGACAAATTTCTACCATTTTTCAAGTTCATACCATTGGAGTAGTTTGTGTATAGGAACACAGATTTTTTCTGTATCATTCCTTGCAACTGCAGATGGTGCTAAATATATCTGAAAATTAAAACTTTAATTAGAAAATGCTGCCACTATCTTTTTCACTAAGAATGCTGATAAATCTAGATTAAAGGTGCTACCTATCATCATTTCAAATCCTACAAAACGGTTATGAATATAGCAACATACTGAGGAATAGTTTAGCTAGTGTGCTTTTTCCAGACAACTGGATCATTTGTTGCCCCAGGGCTCTTTACCAAGCTGGTTTGAACTTCTATCAACATTTCTATAAAGAAAATACTTTCAGGTATAGAATTTCAAGAAATGTCAACCATGAATTCTATACCAGGTGAAACTAACATTCAAAGACCAAGCAGGGAGAAAGCAAGATGGCTGCATAGGTAAACATCTAAACTGCTGCCTCACACAACAATTTCAAAACTACAACTAAAAGACAAAACAGACATCATCCAGAGCCACAGGAAGGCTGGCTGGGTGGAATTTCTTCAACTATAAGGAAAGAGCAAAGGAGAATCAGAAGAGCTACAAAAGGCTGAGGTACAGAGACACGTGCAAAGAGAGGAAGAGCATGGGTGCCTGGCTGGCTTTCTCTAGCAGGAAGGAGACAAAAGCTCTCAACTGCACTGAATCCCAGTTCCAACTGCACTGAACCCCAGTTCCGGGCAAGACCCTGAGGATCCAGGCTTATATGAGGGGAATCTGGACTGTCAGGCGGAAACTCAGGGGAGCCGCAAAAGGCAGAGGTCTGGAGATGCACAAGCAAGTGCGCGCAGAGAGGACTGACTGTTGAGTGTGCCACTGGTTTTCTCTAGCGGAAAGGAGACAAAAACCCCCAACTGTGCTGAACTCCAGGGCCTTATGCTGAGGTGGGCATGGTTATAAAAGAATAACGTGACACATACTCATGGGAATATAAATGTTCTATATCTTGACTGTGACAGTGGAAATCAAACCTACTCATGTGGCAAAATCAAACACAACTCAACACATACACACAAATCAATCCAATTAAAATGGAGAAATCCGAAGACAACTTGTAGGTTGTATCAATGTTAAAACATCCTTGTTGTGGTATTGTACTATAGTTTTGCAAGATGTTATCATTGGGGGAAACTGATCAACTGTACACAAGATCTCTCTGTGTTATTTCTTTAAATTACATGTGCAGTTAAAATTTACTCAAAATAAAATTTTTACTTTTTAATTAGTTAATTTTATTTTTAAATAAGAAAAGCTACCTCTAGCTCATTTTAAGATTATTAATAAATCTACATTAAACAATGATATTTGTAATATGTATCACTTCAAACTCACCAACATCAGAAATGATGAGGACCTGTGAAGGATTTTGACCTTGATGGTTATTTCCCGAAAATGGTGGGTTAGTCATCATCTGAGTTTGTAGTCCATGTTTGGTTGGTGCTTTCTCTCCTACTATAAGGAAAATATTTTTAAAATGCTGTAAGAAAAGACTCCCAACCTAATATTCTATATATAATGACACTATTCTTCAGTAATGAAGCCAAAATAAATATATTTACAGACAAAAGAAAATTGAAAATATATGTCACTAACTGATTCATGTTTTAGAATGACTAAAGGAAAATCTTCATAGATAAAGATATCATAGATAAAACTCTTGAGCAACAAGAATGGCAAAGTACAAATGAGAGAAAACAAATATGGATGCAGAGACACAGATCCACTCATACATGCATATGGAAATGGAAAATGGGAAAGCCACACTGGAAAGCAATTTCTTGGGCTCTTATAAAAAACAACTAAGGGTGATTCTAATTTCTTGGGATACATTCTTAGAAGTGGGATCACTGGGTCAGTGGTGCGAAATGAATAAAATGAAGCAAGATTAAAAATTCATGATTCCTTCAACAGTGAACCAATACACAAACTGTGGTACATCCATACTATGGAATATCCTCAATAACAAAAACGAAGGAACTACTGATGAATGCCCCAAGTCAGATGAATATCCAGATAAATAAATATTATTAGTACCTTCTCCCTAACAGCCTAAAACAGGAAAGCTAGAAGTTTTGAAAATGTGAACTGATAAATATACCATGGAACATCCATACCATGAAATCCTACTCAGCAATAAAAAAGAAGGAACAAGTGATACACACAAGGACATGAGTTTCCAGGGACTTACACTGAGGGAAAGAAGCCCCTCTCAAGCACCATAGGACTCCAGTTTTTGCAACAAGGATGACAGGACAAATTACAAATCTGAGAAACATATTTGTTGTTACCAGAAGCTATAGACAGGGTAGGGGATGGGAGTTTGATGGGGGAAATGTTAACTGGAGGGAGGTTGTGGTGTTTATAAATGAGCAATATAAGGGTCATGATGGTGACAGAACTGTTTGGGGCTTGCCTGTGGTAGGGGACATGTGATAAAAGTGTATATAAGGAAACACACACGTTAATAAAAATGAAACTGGAGACATCTCAATAATATCTGGAGGATGTTAGGTCACTTATCTTGGTGATAAATTTGTACCAATTTGCAAGTTCACAGCATTGAGGAAATTTGGGTAATGGGAACACAGAACTTTTCTGTATTATTTATTACAATGGCAAATGCAGCTAAATATACCTGAAAATAACAACTTTAATTTGAAAATGTTGCCACAATCTTTTCACTAAGGAACTTTATAAATCTAGATTAAACATGTTACTTCTCATTAAGTATCATTTCAAACCCACAAAAACTTGAATGAACACAGCAACATACTGAGAAAATGTTTTAGCTGTTGTTGTTTTCCAATAAAAGTAGATCAATTGTTGTCCCAGGACTCTTTGCCAAGTTGGTTTCAGCCTTTACCAACATTTCTATAAAGAACATATTTTCAAGTATGAAAACACAAGAGATCTCAACCATGAATTCCATACCAGGTAAAACTAACCTTCAAAGACCAAGTAGATTTGTGACAACCTGGACAGACCTGGACAGTTTTATGCTAAGTGACATAAGGCAGACAGGGGGGAAACCTAATACTGTGTGGGATCACATATGAAGAGTCAAAAAGAAAAAAGGTCAAACTCATAAAATCACAGAGCAGAATGGTGTCTGTGAGGGGCTGGGAAGTGAGAAAAAAAGAAAGAGGATGGTAACAGGTTACAAACTATGAATTAAAATGTAAACTAACATCTGAGGATGTATAAAATTATGACTATAGTTGATAATGCTGTATTATATAACTGAAATTTGCTTAGAAAGTACAACTTCAGCATTCTCACCACAAAACATAAAGAAGTAAACAGGGGAAATGATGGATGTATTAATTAATACCATGGTGAGAATTCTTTCACAATGTATGTGTGTATCAAATCATCACACTGTACACTATTAATATGTTAAAATTTTATTTGTCAACTAGAGGCCTTGTGCATGAAATTTGTGCACAGGGAGGGGGTTGTCCCTCAGCCCAGCCTGTATCCTCTCCAATCTGGGACCCCTCAAGGGATGTCCAAGCGCCCATTAAGTGAGCAGTTGGACATCCCTCTCACAATCCAGAACTGCTAACTCCCAACTGCTCACATGCCTCTGCCTGATTGCCCCTAACCACTTCTGCCTGCCAGCCTGATCACCTCCTAACCATTCCCCTGGCAGCCTGATTGACACCTAACTGCTCCCTGGCCAGCCTCCTTGCCCCTAACTGCCCTCCTCTGCCAATCTGGTCGCCCCTAACTGCCCTCCCTTGTAGGCCTGGGTCCCTGACCCAACTGCCCTCCCCTGCAGGTCTGCCCCCACAACTGTTCTCCCCTGTAGGCCTGGTCCTGGCCAGCCCCAAATGCCTTCCCCTGCAGGCCTGGTGTCCCCCAACCTCCCTCCCTGCTGGCTTGATCACCCACAACTGCCCTTCCCTGCAGGCCATCTTATAGTGGCCATCTTGTGTCCACATGGGAGCAGTCATCTTTGACCACATGGGGGTGGCCATCTGTGTCTTGGAGTGAGGGTCAATATTACTCTTTTATTAGCTAGGATTATACCTTAATAAAGCTAAAAAAGAAATAAGCATTCAAACTATTAAAAATAATAAAGACAAAATAATGACATTCTCACATGAAGAAAAGCTAAACACATATATCACTAGGCAGTTTACACTAGAAGAATATTTCCTAACCGAAAAGAATGATAAAAGAACAAATCTTGAAGCATCCAAGAATAAGAAAAGCAGCAGAAACGGAGAGATCAAGATACTGGCTCACTCATACTTCACTAGCAGGACAGTAAAAGCTGCAACCTGTCTGGAAAACTATTGGTAGTTTCCTTTAACACTAAATATGCTATTACCACACAACCACGCATCTGCACTCTTGGGCATTTATCTATGAGAAATCAAGATATATGGTTACACAAAAACCTATACATGAACAGTCATCACAGTTTACTTGTAATACTGAACACTGAAAAAAATCCAGATGTCTTTAATAGTGAACCAATACACAAACTGTGGTACAGCAAGGCATGGAATAGTCCTCAACAATAAAAAAGAAGAGCCTTTTTGGCTCAGTGGACAGAGTGTTGGCCTGCGGACTGAAGGGTCTCAGGTTTGATTCCAATCAAGAGCACATGCCCAGGTTGTGGGCTCAATCTCCAGTAGGGGGAATGTAGGAGACAGCTGAGTAACGATTTTATCTCATCATTGATGTTTCTTTCTCTCTCCTTCTCCCGTCCTCTCTGAAATTAATAAAAATATATTTTTAGAAAGAAGGAACTACTGATTCATGCCAAAAGTCAGATGATTATTCATGGACTTATTCTGAAGTGTGTGTATTTATAAAACAGAAAGTGACACATCCATATGGAGATGTAAATCTTCTGTATCTTTATTGTGGTGGTGGACATTAAACCTACTCATGTGACAAAATCAAACAGAACTCAACACATACAAATCAATACAATTAAAATGGAGAAATCTCAAGACAATCTGTAGATTATTACCAATGTCAATATCCTGGTTGTGGCATTGTGCTACAGATTTGCAAGATGTTATCATTGGGGCATATGGGTCAACTGTACACAATATCTCTTTGTATCATGTCTTACAATTGCATGTGCAGCTAAAATTTCTCAAAATAGACCATTTGATTTTCATTATTTTTCATTGATTTTTAATTAGGAAAATTTACCACTAGCAAACATTAAGAGTGTTAATTAATGTATACTAAACAGTGCTGTCCATTATTTCAACCTCACCAACATCAGAAAGGATGACGTCACCTGGAATATCTTGACCATTGTTATTTCCCAAGAATGGTGGGCTATTCATCATCTGAACATCCTCTTGAAGGTTCATCTGTGGAATGTTCCTCCCTACAAGGAAAATATATTTCAAATGCTATAAGGAAAGATTCCCAACCTCATATTCTATATTCAATGAAACTATCCTTCTCTAATGAAGCCAAAATATATTTACAGAACAACAACAACAACAAAATATCTGTAATACCTGAATCAGTAAATCAACTTAAAAATGAAAAACAGCTACCAATGGCTCACAGTAATGATGTTGATGGTTCTAGATCGAACAGTGCTATTCATAATATGCATTATTTCAAACACACCATAAGAATGCTGGATAGTGGAAGTTGAAGAGGGAGTAGTACCTAGGTCACTGCCATCTTCCGATGAATCTGGGTTTGTTTCACATTGGGTTTCTTCATCTTCCGTATCGTCACTGAGTGTGCACTCGTCACTTTCTGAAAGAAAAGAAATCTCAACTCTGAATTCAATATGAGGCCAAACTATCCTCCAGGGAAATGGGTGAATTTAAATACAATCTGAAGTAAAGGAAAACTGACTAATCCCCAGCTGACTTATAAGGAAATTTGGAGCTTTAGAAAGAAAGAAAGAACAATGGGAAGAACAGAAATATGAATTTGGAGAAACTGGATCACTCATACATTGCTGGTTAGAATGAAAAATGATACAGCCTCACCCCGGGTGGTTTGGCTTAGTGGATAGAGCAGTGGCCCGAGGACTGAGGGGTCCCGGGTTAGATTCCAGTCAAGGGCACATACCTCAGTTGCAGGTTCAATCCAAGCCCTGCTCAGGGCGCATGTAAAAGACAACCAATTGATGTGTCTTTCACATCAATGTTTCTCTCTGTGTGTCTCTCCCTCTCCCTTCCACTCTCTCTAAAAATCAATGGAAAAATATCCTTGGGTGAGAATTTACCAAAAAAAGGAAAAGAAATCAAAGAAAAAAAGAGATGAGAAGGGAAAGAAAGGGAAGGGAAGGGAAGGGAAGGGAAGGGAAGGGAAGGGAAGGGAAGGGAAGGGAAGGGAAGGGAAGGGAAGGGAAGGGAAGGGAAGGGAAGGGAAGGGAAGGGAAGGGAAGGAAAATGGTTCAGCTTCTCTGAAAACTATTTAGCAACATCTTATAAAAATATTATATGCCCATCAATTGTACTCTTGGAATTCATGATAGAGAAATTAAAACTTTATTTTGTAAAAAAAAAAAAAACTAGTACATGGATGTTCACAGTAGCTTTATTTCTAATATCAAAACCTGGAGTAGAATGAAGTAATACCCTTCAATGGGTGAATTGTTGAAAATAATTATTGCATTGAAGACATGGAAAACTATCTAGGAATAAAAGGAAGTACTAATTCATGCAACAACCTGGGTGAATCTTCAGGGAATGGTGCTGAATGAAAAATAAACAACCTTCAAAGGTTATGTAGCATATAGTTCCCTTTATATAACACTAGAAGCCCGTGGCATGAAGATTCGTGAAATAAGCCTTCCTTCACCTGGCCACTGGCACCAGTTTTCCTCTGGCACCCAGGATCCAGGCCTTTCCTCTGGCCACTGCCTTCTGCCTTCTGCAGGCTTCTCTCTGACTCCAGCAAGAGTCTTTGCTTTGCTCCAGCTGGAGCACAGCTCCTGTAGCTCCCTCTGCCCCCGCCTTCCCCTTCATAGCAGGAGTCCTGCCCCACCTGGAGCAGCTGGGGGACAGAGCAGCCACCATCTTTGTTGTGCTCATTTGAATATTCCCTCCTGATTGGCTGGTGGGTGTCATGGAGGTATGGTCAATTTACACATTTCTCTTTTATTATTGTAGATTCTTGTAGTAAAAAAAAATAGAGATCAATGTTTTCCAGGCATTAGGGGATGGACAATGAGAAAGAAAAAGTGATCTCAAAGAAGTGGGTGTGGCAAAGTGAGACATCCATATGGGGATAGAAATGTTCTGTAATTTGACTTTAGTGCTGGATAACAAACCTACTCATTTGATAAAATTAAATAGAAATAAATGTAAAAACACACATACTACTACAAGTAAAACTGAGGGCATCTCAAGAACATCTGTGCATCGTAGCAATGTCAATACCCTGGTTATAATATTTTACTATAAGTTTTGCAAGATGTTATCATTGGGAGGAAAGGCTAAAGTACAAAAGGGTTCTCTCTCTCTCTCTCTCTCTATATATATATATATATATATATATATATATATATATACACACACACACACACACACATATATATGTTATATATATTACAAAGAGCTATGAGTTTAAATGCATTTTAAGTTTAATTTTTTGAAATGAGCTACTACTAGCTTTCATTAAGGATGTTGATGCATTTAGATTAAATACTGTTACTTTTAATATTTATCATTTGAAACTCATCAGGTGGGAGGTGGATAAATTAAGAACATAGGCCATTATACATTTTAGGTACTGTTGGGCAATTCATTGCCTCAAGGTTGTTTTCCTAGATGTTTTCTGCTATTTTTTGCATCTTTATAGGAAGAACATTTTTTGAGTGCTTAAAAAATAATTCTAAACTATTAATTATATACAAAGTTCAACTTTTCTTAATGTCTGAAAAATAAAGAAATTCTCACAGGAAGGAAAACTAAAAGAACTTGTTCCTTGAAAGCTTACCATTAAAGAAAGTTTAAAGGGGGAGGAACCAAGATGGATGCATAGGTAAACACCTATACTGCTGCTTCACACAACAATTTCAAAACTACAACTGAAAGACAAAAGGGACATCATCCAGAACCACCGGAAAGCTGGCTGAGTGGAAATTCTACAACTAGAAGGAACGATAAAAGGACACTGAGACTCAGAGGAGGTGCAGAGGGCAGAGGTGCAGAGATGCAGAGACAGAGGTGCAAAGACATGGAGATGCATGAGGGCAGAAAGGGCAGGTGGCTGAATACATGGATAGTTTTCTCAAACAGGGAGGGAGGCAAAGACTCCCCATAGCGCTGAACTCTAGTTTCGGGCAAGTCTTGGGGAACCCAGACTCATTACAGGTGACACTGGACTGTCAGGAGGAAGCAGACTGAGACTCCAGAGCTTGGCCACTGTCGTTTCCCAATAAAGTTGTGCAATACATGGTCTCATTGCTGCTTTCAAGGCTGGTTTCTATTTTTCCTGGCATTTTTATAAATAAAAAGTTTTCTAAGGCTGTATTACAGTAATTCTCACCCACAGATTCCATCTTGATGAAATTATCTTTCAGTAAGGAAGAGGAAATAAAATACATTTTCACAAAAAGAAAAACTAAAAGATTTTGTCCCTGGAAGATTTACTCTTAAAGAAATGTTAAAGGAAAGCTTATAATCAGTAAAAATATGATGAAATAAGGAATTATAAAATGTCAGAAGAAATAAAGAACGATAGAAAGAGCAGAAATATGGATATGTAGAAGCTAGGTCATTCATACATAGCTGTAAGGAATGTAAAACCGTACAGCCACATGGAAAACAGGTAGTTTCTCATAAAATTAAATATGTAATTAACATATAACCAGATATTTCATTTGAGTATTTGTGTCAGAGAAATGAAAACTTTTGTTTGCACAGAAATGTATACATGAATATTCATAACAGCCTTACTTAGTCAAAAACTGGAATAAAAACAAACCACAATTTTCTTAAATGGATGAACAGTTAAACCTTGGAAGATCTATACCATGGAATACCCCTCAGCAATAAAAAAGGAAGAAACTAGTCATACACACAGAACTTGGTGGGGGAAAAAGCCAATATTAAAGGTTACATACTCCATTGCTAGTGTGGCTCCAGTGGTTGAGTATCACCTATGAATAAGGAGGTCATGATGCTATTCCCAGTTAGAGCACATGCCAGAGTTGTGAGCTTGATCCCCAGTATGGGGCATGCAGGAAGCAGGCCAACAGGGGAGGACAGTTGGGCGGGGGGAACCCAGGCCTGCAGGGGAGGGCAGTTTGGGAGGACTAGACCTGTAGGGGAAGACAGTTGAGGGGGACCCAGGCCAGTGGAAAGGGCAGTAGGGAGGGGGCTAGGCTTGCAGGGGAGGACAGTTGGGGGTGACCAGGCCTGCAGGGGAGGGCAGTTAAGGGTAACCAGCCTGGCAAGGGAGGGCAGTTAGGGGTGACCAGGCCTGCAGAGGAGGGCAGTTAGAGGTGACCAGGCTGGCAGGGGAAGGGCAGTTAAGGGTGATCGGTATGGCAGGGGAACAGTTAGGCATAAAGAAGGCTGGCAGGCAAGTGGTTAGGGAGTGATCAGGCTGGCAGGGGAGGGCAGTTAGGGGCAATCAGGCAGGCAGGCAGACAAGTGATTGGGAGCCGGCAGTCCTGGGCTAAGGGAGGTGTCTCTTAACCCAGCCTGCACCCTCTCGGAGAGGAGGCAGGCTGGGCTAAGGGGCACCTCCCCTCCCCATGCATGAATTTCATGCAGTAGGCCTCTAGTAATACAAGAATAACTAGAGAATAATATAATAAACTCTGTGTTTCATGCACTTTCAACTATAAACCTACTTTTGTCTGCTCCCGTATAACAATTTTGAAAGGATGATGTTCTAGAGATGGAGAATAAATCAGTGGTTGCCAAGAGTAGGGATTGGAGAATGAAAAGGGTAAGGCCACCAGAGGGTTATGGGTGTGGTTATAAAAGGTTAATACAAGTGATCCCGGTGGAGATGAAATGTTCGGTGCCTTTACTATGGTGGTAGACATACAAATCTTCTCACATGATAAAATTGCATAGAAGTCTGAGCAGATGAGAGACATACTAATGAATACAAGTCAAACTGATTAAGATCTGTGCATTATATCAACATCAATATTCTGGTTGTAATATTTTAGTGTAGTTTACAAGATGTTACCATTGAAGGAAATTAGGTAAAGGGTATCACTCTATTATTTCTTACAACTACCTGTGAATCTAATTATCTCAGTATAAAATTGACTAGCCTGAATTAAGAGTGCTTTTTTTAAACATATAATGAAGGATGTTATTTGTAATATGTGCCATTTCAAACTTACTAAATTGTGGGGGGTGTGGACAGATGATGAGGCAATGTTTGGGCCCATGCTATGATATCCTATCATCTTAGGAGTGTTTGCAAGAGTGGGTTCTCCTGCTGTGGGCACTACTGGAGAAGCCTGGGCAGAGGAAATAACACTGTTGGTACTTTCAGCACCTTTTGCGACTTAAACAAGATAAGAGAGCAAAATCAGGACATGGGCTGCCTGGTGTGTATTGCAGCTATAATGAATGTGTGGAGACAATTTTGGGAAGCAGTGGACCTTCTCTCTGAGAACCAGCTGCTACAGTTCAAGTAGTGCTGCTGACTGATGTGATGTTTCTACAGGATTAGCCCTGGCATGGTTTTCCTACATTTCCACTGGTAAAGATGAGCTACAACCTCTCTATCTAGGGTGAGAAAACAGAATGGGTTAAGCTCTTTTCTTTGATTCCTGAACTTTACATTCTCCATGAGATATGCAAACTTCTTTGTGTAATCCAGATTGAATAAAAAATGAGAATGAAAAGGTAGATAAAATGCCTATTTTCCTTGAATGCTGAATTTTTATATGCTTTTATTCCTATTTAACACTACATTTTAATTGTGTTTCATATATTATGGTTACAAACATAAAATATTCAGTATCATAGTTTTTCAAAACTAAACTTCACCATTCTTTCAACAGGTTTAGTCTCCCATTTGCTGCTAAACTAAGTATGGACCAGACTTGCTAATCTCAGTTATTAGTTCTCATTTGCGTCTGATTGAGATCTTTATAAAGTAGAAGTTTATCAAAGTAGTAAAATTGTTTTTATAACACTTATCCTGTTTAGTGAAGACTGTTCCTGCTCATTATTTTGCATTTTTGAAATGATTCCACAAAGCTGATTAACTTGCTTATTTGTGTTTTCGATAAGGTCTTGCAAACCCTATTATAATGAAAAATATTTAATTGTTCTTATTTCCAAATAAAGTAACATATAAGAAGATGCCATTAAGCCAAATTTCAACTGCTAGGAAAAGCAAGTTCTCAAGCCATCAGAAATGTCTTGCTTTCCAATTGATGCCTGGTTGTTGGTGACACAGAGACCAGCTGGCTGACATAAGGGGCTCTAACTTCTTATGCAACTACTCCATGTCATACAGACATTTTAAGAAGCTTAAATTCTGAAAAGTACATGTTATCACAACTCCTATAAACCATTATGTTTATAATGGACTCATTTTACATCAAGGAGGGTACTATTTTAGGAAAGACATTTTCAAATCTGCTGAAAAGCATTCCAGACTGGAAAGAACAGTGAGCCAAATATATCAGATGTGACTTTGGTCTTCAAAGCATATTTTAATCAAGTAATCAACAATTAATGCCACAAAATCTGTGCTTACACATCCCTATATGCTAATTAGGTATGTGACTGACAGAACCTGAGAATTTTTTTTCATTCTGGCAAAAAAATAAACTTAAATAATAGGCCAGAGTCATTTTCTCATTCACTCATTCCAACAAACTTTCATTGAAGGCCTATCACCTGTCAGAACTACTTTGCTAGATACTGGAAACATGCACATTAAGAAAAAAAACATTTCCTGTCCTAAGGAACTCCCATTTTAACTGGAGAGAGAAAAAAGTAAAGAGATGCTTTCAGAAGAGAAACTGAGTAGCAGCCTGGAGAAGAGGTTCTCAAAGTATGGACCATGGACCAGCAGTATCAATACTCTCTTACTGGGAATGCAAATTGCCCTACCCCACACCTGGTAACTCAGAGTGGGGGCAGCAATGTGTGTTCTCATAAGCCCTCCAGGTCATTCTGATGTCTGATCAAATGTGAGACCTACTAGGCAATCAGTGGAGGCTCTAGGGCAGTGATCGGCAAACCACGGCTCCTGAGCCATGTTCAACTCTTTGGCTCCTTGAGTGTGGCTCTTCCACAAAATACCACAGCCTGGGGCGAGTCTATTTTGAAGAAGTGGCGTTAGAAGAAGTTTAAGTTTAAAAAATTTGGCTCTCAAAAGAAATTTTAATAATTGTACTGTTGATATTTGGCTCTGTTGACTAAGGAGTTTGCCAACCACTGCTGTAGGGAAACAAGGCTGAATTTAAATACTAGAGTTCTGGCACTTGGTGAGGTTACTTAATTTCTCTGTGTTTCACTTTCCTCATGTGTAGAATCAGGATTAAAAAAAATCTGTGTTCTCTTGAGAACAAAGCAAGGTGCTATGGTATTATGTTCATACTAACACAATAACAATACTACATGATAATTGGTCCAACAATGATGAATCATCTATTCATATTAACATTACTATTACTAGAGGCCCAATGCATGAAAATAGTGCAATTGTAGGCCTTCCTTCTCCAGCTGCTGGCACCAACTTCCCTCTGGCACCCAGGACCCAGGCTTCCTTGCAGCCCCAAGCTTCATCTGGAAGGTTGTCTGGAAAGACGTCCGGCCTAATTAGCATATTATGGTTTTATTATTTTAGATGGCACAGGTAAGAATAGGAGGCTAAGTGTACACAGAAGAGCAATACCTAACCCAGGTTGGGTGGTCTTTTCAGAAAGAAAATATCATTAAGAGATGAGGACGTATTCACTAGGTAGAGATGCATGGAAGGGAATACAGAGCAGTGTATTAAAAAATACCCAAAGAGAAAAACAGGAAGTCAGATGTTTATAGTGAACATAACTGACATTCAAAGAGCTGGGTTATTATAGGAAGAAGAGAGGAAGGATGATAGCAAAAGGGGGATAGAATGCTAAACAAAGTCATTTTTTAAACTGTGGGAGAAGATGCTGAGTGATAAACTCAGAGGCTAAAGATAACAGAGAGAGATGGATGGCCCACTCTAAGGCAGGTGTCTGAATACAGGGAAAGAAGGTCTGAGGAAACCAGCAGAGGTGTTAGCCTTACAGAGGAAGATACCAGAAGAGGAATGGATCCCAGCCAAGTTTATTGGCTATGGGGAGAGGAATTAGAACTTGGAGGAGATTTCTGTTCCATGCCCTCCATTTTCTCCATTAAACAAGAGGTAAAGATTGGGGTTCCTGGAGCTTGTGGGAGAGTGGGTGGGGGAGGTATGGAAGAAGAAGCTTACTAGAGAGCTGCTGAAGAATTATCAGGCAGGGGACAGGTCTCAGTAGAGACTCTTCCCTCTGCTTCCCAGCCAGCACAGAGCTGGGGGTTTTACTGAAGAAGATGCTGGGCAAGGATAAAAAAGAAAAGCTGGAAGGAAGTGCTGCACCATGTGGTCTAGACTCGAAAGGGAAGGAGTTGAAGAAAGGAGAGAGCTGGCCCACTAGGCGAAATAGAGTGTATCCCTATGGCCCATTCCAGGCCTGTGACTGGGATCTGAGCATTTCTTGTCCTGGATGCAACATCCCACCACATCCTGCACAATTGCTCAGAAGGCCCTGGCAGAGCACTGTCCGCCTAGGTCATCATAGATACATATGTAAGGCAGGCCAGGGATAGCCCTGCTCAAAATAAGAGCCTTCTCCTTCCCAGTACAGCCCACGTTCTGTACACCTTCCACAGAAGACTTGATATATCCCCGTTAGGCATTCCATTTTTGTTCTCGGTAATAAAAAGAATAAAGGCTCATATAAATATTTTTTACTTTTCAAAGTCTGTCAGCTCGTTTTATTCAAGGCACTTGATACGTTAAGAAACATTTCTTTTTATAAATGTTCATTACCTCTAGAGTATGCAGCTCACAAAATCCTTGATAATTACACATATCTAGCAATCTCTATCAACATGCTAATTTGTACAAAATTATGTTAGACACACTCTTGTGAAATAGGTAGGCTGCCTTTTTTTTTCAATTGAGTCATCTGAAAATGCATTTAGGCACATACTGAATTTCATCCAAATCAGCCAATTTCCTTTTAAAAAGCATGTTGGAACACTGACCTGTGTTTCTCAGCGTTTAAAGTGTTGGCCTGAGCACCGAAGGGTTGTGGATTTGATTCTAGGTTAAGGGCATGTACCTGGATTGTGGGTTGGATCCCCAGCCCAGGTCAGAACACATACAGGAAGCAACCAGTCAATGTGTCTCTCTTACATTGATAGTTCTCTCTCTCTCTCTCTCTCTCTCTCTCTCTCTCTCTCTCTCTCTCTCTCTCTCTCTCTCTCTTCCTTTCACTTTCTCTAAAATATCCTTGGGTGAGAGTGAACAAAAAATGTATGTTGGAGCCCTGACCAGTTTGGCTCAGTGGATGGAGCGTCAGCCTGCGGACTCAAGGGTCCCAGGTTCTTGCCCTTGTACCTTCGTTGTGGGCACATCCCCAGTGGGATGTGCAGGAGGCAGCTGATTGATGTTTCTCTCTCATCCATGTTTCTAACTCTCCCTCCTTCTCTCTTCCTCTCTGTAAAAAATCAATAAAATACATATATTTTTAAAAAGTATGTTGGAGAAATTAAATATTGAACAATCTAGATGAAAGAGACTTAACATTTTACCTATTATAAGTTGGGAATTTTTGGTACAAAAGCCAAAATTTTATATCATATTTTTATTTTTTTATCTAGGGATGCTATTCTAATTAGAAATGTTTTTAATATATCACAGTGGAGTGATAATCATACAGAACTTGACAAAGGAATTTTTCTATTACTAATATAATGACATTACATGAGATAAGGAAAAATTTTCGCTCAGTATCTTGGAAAACTATATTTAAGATACAAAACTTGGATACATCACAATAATGTTGTAGCTCCACAAGTTGGTTGTGATGAGTTTCTTTATCAAAAATTGCAGATGCATTTCTCGCCTATTAAAATTATGAAAATAAATATCCAATGCTTAATATCACTAGGAGCCAGAAAATAAGGAAGTGCTCAAAAAAGTGGGGGCTTAACAAAAGGCCACAGGAGACAACTGCAAAGAGCTCCCAATAGCCAAAGCTAGAAAGTTGTATCACTATAATAATAATATTGCACTATTACTCATGAAATACAATAAATGCCATGAGTCCATATTAACATCATATTTTTATTTTTTTTGTCAATCACCTATGGAGGATATTTGTTCCATTAATTTTCAGAAAGAGTGAAAGGGAGGGAAGGGAACAGAGAGAAAGAGAAAAAAAATGCAACTCAACTAGGGCCGGGGATCAAACCTGCAACCTAGGTATGTGTCCTTGATCAGGAATCGAACCTGAGACCCTTCCGTGCATGGGCCAACGCTCTAACCACTTAGCACCACTGGCCAGGGCACCATACTCTAGTGAATGTTACAGGTTAAATTCATGAACTAACTCAACTCAGTGGGCAAAAGGTTGAGAACAGGTTATTAACATAGTCCCAAAGTATTCTACCACCCAAGATATTTATTAATTATAAAGGGAGAAATAATAACTTTACAGTTAAAAATCCAGAAGACACTAAGTTAACCAAATGATCGATGTTAGCATCACCAGTAAAAAGATATATGGACAACCCATCCAGCATGGCTCAGGGGTTGAGCATCAGCCACTATGAACCAAGAGGTCAGGATTGGATTCCCTGTCAGGGCACATGCCTGGGTTGTGTGCTCCATCCCTAATAGGGGAACATGCAGGAGACAGCCGATCGATGATTCTCTCATCATTCATGTTTCTCTCTCTCTCTTTTTCTCATTTCCTTTCTGAAATTAATTTAAAAAACATATTTTTAAAAAGATATATGGACACCATGGACTCCTGATATGATTCAATGAGGACACAACATCGTCTGTGTAGTGGTTCTTGCCAAAAATGCATAATCTCAATCCAGTCAAGAGAAAATATCGACCTACCAAAATTGAGAGACACTTTACAAAATAGCTTGATCAGTACACTCACAAAAAATGTCGAGCTTCTGAACCCTGGCCCGGTGGCTCAGTTAATTAGAGTATTGTCACATACACCAAAAGACTATGGGTTCAATTCTTGGTCAGGGGCCATACTTAAATTGTGGGTGTGATTCCTGATCAGGGCATGTATGGGAGTATGGGAGGCAACTGATCAATATTTCTCTCCTCTTCTCTTCTCTCCTCCCCTCTTCCTCCTCCTCCTCCTCCTCCTCCTCCTCCTCCTCCTCTTCTTCCTCTCTCTCTCTCTCTCTCTCTCTCTCTCTCTCTCTCTCTCTCTCTCTCTCCTTTCTCTGTCTAAAACCAATAAAAACATCCTTGGGTGAGGATTTTAAAAACGTCAAAGTCATGCAAAACAAGGACAGTGAGAATCTGTCACTTACCGGGGAAAAAAACAGAAACAACTAAATTCAATGTGTGATACTGGATTGGATGCTGATCAGAAAAAGGGCATTGGGGAGGGGCAATGGTGAAATTCAAACAAGGACTGTAGTTTAGCTAATAGTACTGTACCAATGTTAATATCCTGGTTTTGAAAACTGCACTGAGGTTATACAAATACCATAATTTTAAGTTATACAGGTAAGGGAAATTCTGTAAAGTGTATACACGATAACTCTCTGTAATATTTTTGCAACTCTTTCATAAATCTAAAATTATGTCAAAAGTTAGATATTGAAATGGTAAAAAAAAACTATTTTGAATTTCCTATTAGACAAATAAAATAAGGTAAAAAATGGTTAGTGCTCATTGTTAAAGAAACAAATTCATGAGAGGGAAATATTTCTCAAGCTCATGACTTCAAAATAACTATAGTATATAAAGGCTGAAAGGAATCTAAATTATTTTATTTATGATAGTAAATATGAATATATTTGGAAATTATCAATTAATATTATGTAATTATTCATTAATGACACTTCCACCTTCTTTACAATCAGGTATTAATGTTATTGTCTAGAGAAATTTTACTAATGAACCAAAAGGAAATATGAGAGAAATGAAAGAAAAGTTCAGGACTTGAATTTCACTTTCAAGAAGCACCAAAGGCCTAAAGGACTTTGTCCATTGTAAATAAATACTATGATTACCAGATATACTTGCAAAACTATTTCTTCATTAACCCAACTACACTTAAGGCACCATTTCCCATCAAGCTTAATCCCTTATACACTTCAGGATATAAAGACTAGTCTTCCAAGCTGACTCTAAAACTGCGAACAAAGAACCAAATATATGGCTTTTGATTTTCAAATAATCCAACAGTGACACTTTGTGGACAAAACAAGAAACACTATTCATCTTAATAAATTGAAACACCTTAAATCCTTTTGGGGAATAAAACAGGGTATAGGTAAGTAAATAGAGAGCAAATAACTATTACATTAAATTATAATAACTCTTTGTTCTAAGAATTGAGGACTACATGAATAATTTTAATACAAGCATACCAAGTAGCCACCAATATCTTTGTTTTAAACATTGTCTAAATTAGCCCTACATTACAAACTTATTACCAAAAATTGTATGGAATTATGATATAGATTAGTAATTATAAAAACAACGTTGCCATCTTAACCTTGTGTAGTGCTTTATGCTTTTCATAGTGTTCTCACATAATTATGTCAGAAACCATGACTCCTAGTAGGCAATTAACATGATACTCAAAGATGAAAATATTGGAGCTGACAGAAGAGAATTGCTTATACTCCTTAGATGGTATTACTATCCTCAATCTTATGTAAGTAAATAAATGTATTTTCTCTTCTGCCAAATTATATATAGTTAAATAATCTCTGTTATATAACTTCAGAGATGAAGCACAGCAGGATAAGATGAAAATATAAAATAGTACAACTACTTCAGAAAACTGTTTGGCCGCTTCTTGTAAACTTTTATCTATCCTGTGACCCAGTATTTCTACTCCTAAGAATTCGCTCAGATTAAATGTAATTTTTTCACAAAGATACGTCCATAATAATTCATAGTTTTCTTTACTCATAATAGCCAGAAAATGAAAACAGTCCATAATGTCCATCAGAAGGAGCATGGGATTATGGATATATCTACAATGGAATGTTACTCAGCAATACATAGGCATGAAATATTGCTACAACCACGTGACTCTCCAAAGCATTATTCTAAGGAAAACAGACTGTGACACTAAAGAGAATACACTGTCTGATTCTATTTATATGAAGTTTTAGAACTGGCAAAACTAATCTGTGATGGAAAAAAGCATCAGAATGGTATTTCTCCAGGGTTCAGGAGAATGGAGACTCACTGGGAAGAGGCATGAGGAACTTTCTAGAATGATGAAAAGGTTCTTTATCTTGATGGGGGGATACATATTTGCAAAAACTCATTGAGCTGTACACTTAAGATCTATAACATTTTGTTGTATGAAATGAAAATCAGTATTTTTGGGGAAAAAATAAAGCAGAATGAAAAAATGAAGATTTTCATTTTAATATACAAACCACATTATCCTGCTTTGAAACTGATGATGTTTCTTCATTGTGCAATGGAATAAACTGCCCTCATGCTGAGTCACAGTTATATATTCTTAAATTTTCTGGATAGCTCATTTGTGAAACCAGTTGTGACCTAGACCTGCTAAACGTTCAACTCCTGAAAAGCAACACAAACAAGTTACTTCACACACTTATTGCCTTAACAAATAAATATGGATATATTCTCACAATGCCAACTCAAAATTGAATTGGAGTCCTGGCTGAATTTGAGAGAAAATTATCTGTTCTTACAATTTAAAAATTAACTATCTAAACTGAATGAAGGTAAAATAGAAAATCTCAGCAGACCTATCATAAGTAAAGTGATTGAATCAGTCACCACAAACCTCAAAGCAAAAGCCAACAACAACAACAAAACAAACAAAAAATGCCTGGTCAGATAGCTACACTGGTAGATTCTACCAAACATTTAAACAATTCTTCTCAAACTCTTTCCCCCAAAAAAAATAACTACAGAAGAGGGGATACTTCCTAATTCATTATATGAGGCTCTAACTGCCCTGACACCAAGCCAGACAAAGACAACAGAAAAGGAAAATTACAGACCATTATTCCTTATAAAGATAGATTAAAAAATCCGCAAGAAAATATTAGCCAGTCGAGACTGGTTTGGCTCAGAGGATAGAGCATCAGCCTACAGACTGAAAGGTCCAAGGTTCAATTCCAATCAATGGCATGTACCTTGGTTGCAGGCACATCCCCAGTAGGGGGTGTGCAAGAGGCAGCTGATCAATGTTTCTCTCTCATTGATGTTTCTGACTTTCTATCCCTCTCCCTTCCTCTCTGTAAGAAATCAATAAAATATATTTAAAAAAACACACAAAACACACACACACACACACACACACACACACACACACACACACACACACACACAAATACTAGCTGGAGTCAAAAGTTAATTGATTCGGGGAGAAAACAAGATGGCTGCATAGGTAAACACCTAAACGTCTGCCTCACACTACAATTTCAAAGCTACAACTAAAACACAAAACGGACATCATCCAAAACCACAGGAAAGCTGGCTGAGTGGAAATTCTACAACTAGAAGAAAAGAGAAAAGCACACGGAGAATCAGAGGCGCTGCAAAAGGCTGAGATACGGAGACATGTGCACAGAGCGGACAGGCAGCTGAGTGCCTGGCTGGCTTTCTACAGCAGGAAGGAGACAAAAGCTCTCAACTGTGCTGAATCCCAGTTCTGGGCGAGACCCTGGGGACCCAGGCTCATGCTGGGCAATCTGGATTGTCAGGCAGAAACAGGGGATCAGTGAAAGGCAGAGGTCTGGAGGCAAGCGAGTGCATGCAGAGAGGACTGACTGCTGAGTGTGCCACTGACTTTCTCTAACAGGAGGGGAATGAAAGCTCCCGACTGCCCTAAACTCCAGTTCTAGGTGAGAATCTGGGAATCCAGATTCATTGGAGGAGAAACTGGACTGTCTGGCAGCGGATGAAACTCGAGGGCGGCTTTCTCTCAGAGGTGCTTGCAGTGATTACTGAGGGACACTGAGAGCCAAGAGCCTCATAGAGGAAGGCTGATGGGAAGCCAAGACTGTCTGCTCAGCCCTGAGACTCCACCTCATCCAAGCTGAGCACAGAGGCTTTTGCAAATTTGCAAGTCTTGTCTCAAAAGCCTGTCTCCAGCACAGAAGTTTTCCTGGAGTAAACACAGCTGATCCTCAGAGCCAATTGGTCTGGAGGTCAATTCCTCCCAGTGATACCAACAACAATCAAGACTTAACCACAACAAGGCTGTACACACAATCCACAAAGGGGTGAACCAAGAGTGTCCACACCTCAGGTAACTGGGGAGGCTGAGCCACTGGGCCATATTGGACACCTAGCACACAAAGCTATGCTACCAACTCAGGGAAGCAGCAAAAATGCAGAGACAAAGAACACATCACAAACAAAAGAAACGGAGGAAAACAAATGACTGGATATAGAGTTCAAAACCATGGCTATAATTTTTTTCAAGAGTTTCCTAGAAAAGGCTGATAAATTTAGTGAAACCCTTGAGGATATGAAAATGGACCAACTAGAAATTAAACATACACTGACTGAAATAAAAAAATATACAAAGACCCAACAGCAGACTAGAGGAATGCAAGAATCAAGTCAAAATTTTGAAATACAAAGAGGCAAAAAACACTCAACTAAAAAAGAAAAAGAATCTAAAAATTTAAAGATAGTGTAAGAAACCTCTGGGACAACTTCAAGTGTACCAACACCAGAATTATGAGGGTGCCAGAAAAAGAGAGAGCAAGATACTGAAAACTTATTTGAGAAAATAATGACTGAAAACTTCCCCCACCTGGTGAAAGAAATAAACTTTCAAGTCCAGGAAGCACACAGAACCCCAAACAAAAGGAATCCAAAGAGGACCACACGAAGACACATCATAATTAAAATGTCAAGAGCAAAAGACAGTGAGAGAATATTAAAAGCAGCAATATAAAACAGTTAATTACCTACAAGGGAGCACCCATACAACTGTCAGCTGATTTCTCAACAGAAACTATTCAGGCCAGATGGGAATGACAAGAAATATTCAAAATGATGAATAGCAAGAACCTACAACCAAGATTACTCTACCCATTAAAGCTATCATTCAGAATTGAAGGGCAGATAAAGACCTTCACAGATAGGAAAAAGTTAAAGGAGTTCATCACCACCAAACCCGGATTATATAAAATGCTGAAAGAAGAGGAAGGAAGAAGAAGAAGAGGAAGGAGGAAGAAGAAGAGGAAGGAGAAGGAAGAAGAAGAAGAAGAAGAAGAAGAAGAAGAAGAAGAAGAAGAAGAAGAAGAAGAAGAAGAAGAAGAAGAAGAAGAAGAAGAAGGAGGAGGAGGAGGAGGAGGAGGAGGAGGAGGAGGAGGAGGAGGAGGAGGAGGAGGAGGAGGGGGAGGAGGGGGAGGGGGAGGAGGGGGAGGAGGAGGGAAGGAAGGAAAGGAGGAAGGAAGGGAGAAAGGGAGGGAGGGAGGGAAGGAGGGAGGGAGGGAGGGAGGGAGGGAGGGAGGAGAAGAAGAAGAAGAAGAAGAAGAAGAAGAAGAAGAAGAAGAAGAAGAAGAAGAAGAAGAAGAAGAAGAAGAAGAAGAAGAAGAAGGAGGAGGAGGAGGAGAAGGAGGAGAAGAAGAAGAAGAAGGAAGAAGAAGAAGAAGACGTCTTACAAGATAAAAATTACAAATAACAAATACATATCTATCAACAAGTGAATCTAAAAATAAAGTTAATTAAAAATTTGATGAACAGAATAAACTGGTGAATATAATAAACAGGGGTATAGAAAGGGAATGAACTGATAATTCTCAGTGGGAAAGGGGTGCGGGGGGTGCGGGAAAAGACTGAACAAAAATCGTACACCTATGGATGAGGACAGTGGGGGGGAAATAAGGGAACTGGGTGGAGGGGAGCTATGGGGAGAAAAAAGCGGAACAAATGCAATAATCTGAACAATAAAGTTTTAGTAAATTAAAAGAGAAAATATTAGCCAATCTAACCCAATAACAGCTCTTTTAAAGTGTTTTCATGAACTAATTACTAAAATTCTGCAGCACACCAAAAATATCTTTTTTTGCCAATCTAACAAAAAAAGAGGTATCATTTTCATTCATTCACTCCAGATGGCTATTGTTATGTTGGCTGTTGTCATTTTTGTATTTGACAATCTAAGCCTAAGGGAAAAAAGGTCAGTGCCTATGATAAATAGTCAGGTATTGCATGTTTTTAAAAAAATTTTGTGTGCCGAGACCGGTTTGGCTCAGTGGATAGAGCGTTGGACTGTGGATTGAATGGTCCCGGGTTCGATTCCGGCAAGGGCATGTACCTTGGCTGCGGGCACATCCCCGGTAGGGGGCGTGCAAGAGGCAGCTGATCGATGTCTCTCTCTCATCGATGTTTCTGACTTCTATCCCTCTCCCTTCCGCTCTGTGAAAAATCAATAAAATATATTTTTAAAAAATAAATAAATAAATAAATAAATAAATAAATAAATTTTGTGGCACACTGGATGAAAATTGCTGCAATAGAATATTAAAAGGATTATTCATGGTGACCATGTGGGATTTGTCTCAGGAATGTAAGGGTGGTTCAACATAAGAAAAACCACCAATGTAACATCACATTGATAAAACAATGTCTGGGGGAAACTACATGATCATCTCAATAGAAAAGGCATTTGAAAAAATCCAACACCATTTCATTATAAAAATTCTCAGAAAACTAGAAACAAGGGAAAATTCCACAAGCAGATAAAAAGTATTTATCAAAACCTACAGCTAACATCATACTCAATGGTGAATAACTAAAAGCTTTCCCCCTAAGATTAGGAACAAGACAAGAATGCCTACTCTACCACTGCTATAAATACTGTACTGAAAATTCTAGCCAGAGCTACTAGGCTGTTTAATGCTACTAAATTTTACACATGCAAATGGTTAAAATAAAAAATATGATGTATGCATATTTTACCATAATAAAAATGTAACTGACCACCTTTACTGAAATCTATTCTGATTTTTTCTGTCAGCTAAATAAAAGGGATAAGACTATAAATACTACTCTACAATCTCTGTTTTTACTAAACATATATTGGCCTTTCCAAACTAATAGCTTTAGATATACCGCAATCACTTTAATAGCTTCTTAGTTCCCTATCATGCAAACAGGTCATGATTTATTTAATCAGTCCCTAATTTAGGAATACTTAAATTACTGCTAAAGCTTTGCTCTTGCTAAGAACACTGCTGAACAGTCTTCACGCTTGCAAGTAGTTCTGTGGGATAAATTCCTAGAAATAGAAATGATAAATCAAAGGATGTCCACTTCTGAAAATTCTTCTCTAGTTCATTTCCACTAAGGAAGGCTGTTTGAGTCAGTCAGATGTTGTATAAAACACTAAGGAAGTATCCTGCTGGTCCTGCATACATTTTTAAAACCAGAACAAGAAACAAATGGTATAAATAAGTTTTTGGCATCAGTTAGATCAGGGGTTGGGAAACTCTAGCCTGAGAACCAAATTCTGCTGTGTGTTTTTATATAACCCCTAAACTAAGAATTTGTTTACATTTTTTAATTATTAAAAAAAGAACAAAAGATGACTATTTCCTGAAATTAAAAAAAATTATAGGAAATTCAAATTTCAGTGTACATAAAGTTTTACTGAAACACAGCCACACTTGTTTATGTATATACTAGAGAACCAATGCACGAAGATTCATGCAAGAATGGGCCTACCTTTCCCTGGCTGCTGGCACCACCTTCGCTCCAGCCCAGAGCCACCTTTCTGCCTTCCCACACTGCCCAGAGCCCCAGAGCAGCTGGGGTGGTGAGGAACACCTGTGACCCACCCCACCCCTGACTGCTCAGTGCCTGCATATACAAATTAACCTGCCATCTTTGTTGGATTAATTTGCATACTCACTCCTGATTGGCTGGTGGGTGTCTCAAAGGTATGGTCAATTTGCATCTTTCTATTTTATGAGTGTAAAATGACTGTATGCTTCATAGCAGATTAAAGTGACAGAGTCCTTATGGCTGCAAAGCCTAAAATATTTACTATCTGGTCCTTTACAATATTTTGCTGACCTCTAATATAAGCAATAACACTTCAATGTTTTAAAGAGTAGAAATCCAATTGTCTAAGCAAGGGGCAAAGAACAAGTTGTCATAGAGCTACTGAGAAAATGATCTCAGGGGTTACTATCTGTTGGCTTAATATGTGAGGTGAATTGCTCACATTTCTTTCATCACAGTGGTTGAGAAGCAACCATTGGAAGGACAACTAGCCACAGCAGTTCTGAAAGCCAGACTCTACTTTCCATGAGATATATTTTGGGGGCAAATGTAAATGGTGCTGTGTTTTTTATTTCAAGTTCCAATTGTTTACTGCTGTATGTAAGAAAGGGACTGACTCTGCTATAAATGCTTATGAGTTCCATGAGTATTTTTGTTTATTCTGTGAGATGTTCTAGAGACCACTGTGTCATCATGGCTCTTGACCCAACCAGTTTTTCCTATAAGTACAATTTTTGTTTTACCACCCGACAGTTATAATTATAGTTACCAGGTATAAATAATTTTTCAGAAACAGGTAATATATTCTCCCCAATGCTTTATGAGGCTATTTCGCTACCTCTTATAGAGCAAAAATGGAAAGGGTGCATAAGAAAGCTTAACTGAAGGGGAAATGTAAGCACAAGTAAAAACTGTGATATAATAAAGCGTGGCCCACTGATAATTAATTAATGTAAAAGATATAGGAATATATAAACAATTTACTGGAAAAGGATATCAGAAACAAAAATTTGCACAGGAGAAAAAAATTTTAAATTACCATTAGACATTTGCCATGGTGGCTGAGAATTATCACTGTCACTTTGAAAGTTTGTAAGACCAACATACCAGGAATTGAGACTGTTTTCTCCATACAGTCTGTTTCAGAAACTTCGGTTAGCACATCTTCACATTCGTCCTCACTTTCACTGAGTGTTACAATAATATAATCTAAGAATAAGCACAGAGAAAGTTTAGGTTAGATACATTAAATAAACAGTTTCTAGAGAAACCACCTTATGGCATGTTTAAAAACCATATTTTAGCTGCAAAGTTATATTTAACTAGAGGCCTGATGCATGAAGATTCATGCAAGAATGGGCCTTCCATCTCATGGCTGCCGACACCACCTTTGCTGCGGAAGGAACCACCTTTCCACTTTCCCGTGCTGCCCAGAGACATGAAGCAGCTGGGGTGGTGCAGAACACCTGTGTCCCGCCCCACACCTGGCTCCCCTTGGCTCCCGCATATGCAAATTAACCTGCCATCTTTGTTGGGTTAATTTGCATAGTCACTCCTGATTGGCTGGTGGGTGTACAATTTGCATCTTACTCTTTTATTAATGTAGATAGTTTCATATTTCCAATCATTGCAAACAAGTTAAGAAAACAACGGCTTAGTATGAAGCTTTGAGATATATACACAGAGCGGCCAGATTATTATAATCTCTGAACAAATAATAATCTGGCCATTCAGTGTATAACTTATAAAATAAAAGGCTAATATGCAATCCAGAACTGCTGGCTCCCAACTGCTCACCTGCCTGCCTTCCTGATTGCCCCTAACTGCTTCTGCC
Organism: Antrozous pallidus; assembly: GCA_027563665.1. Taxonomy (NCBI): domain Eukaryota; kingdom Metazoa; phylum Chordata; class Mammalia; order Chiroptera; family Vespertilionidae; genus Antrozous; species Antrozous pallidus. Next base: position 134,633,941 of record CM050509.1, on the reverse strand, counting down.
TGCCAGCCTGATAAATCCCTAACCACTCCCCTGCCAGTCTGGTTGATGTCTAACTGCTCCACTGCCAGACTGTTTGCTTTGAATTATCCTACTCTGCTGGCCTGGTCACTCCTAACAGCCCTTCCCTGTAGGTCTGGTCACACCTAACTGCTCTTCCCTTCTGGCATATAACCCACTAACTGCTCTCCCCTGCAGACCTGTGTCTCCTTCAACTGCACTTACCTGCAGGCCCTGTCTCCCCCAACTTCCCTTCTCTGCTGGCCTGGTCACCCCTAACTGCTCTCCCCTTCAGGCTTGATTGCCCCGAACTGCACTCCCTTGTAAGACTGGTCGCTCCCAACTGCCCTCCCAGGCTGGCCATCTTGTGGTGGCCATCTTGTGTCCACATGGGGACAGGATCTTTGACCACATGGGGGCAGCCATCTTGTGTGTTGCAGTGATGGTTAATCTGCATATTACTCTTTTATTAGATAGGAGAGAGGCCTGGTGCATGGGTGGGGGCCAGCTGGTTTGCCCTGAAGGGTGTCCCAGATCAGGGTGGAGTTTCCCTTGGGGCATGAAGTAGCCTGGGAAAGGGGCCTGTGGTGGTTTGCAGGCTGGCCACAACCCCCAGCAACCCAAGCAGAGGCCCTGGGATCTGGGGTTCATTTATCTTCTACAATTGAAATTGTGTAGCCTGGAGTGGAGCCAAGACTTCTGCTCGCTCGGTGGTGACAGCCATTTCTGTTGGGATTGAAACTTTGCAGCCTAGAGTGGAGGCCTAGGCTGGCCGTGGCTGCAGAGCTTTGGCTTCCTCCATCACCATGGGCAACCTAGTCACTGCTCTCTCCAGCTTCATGGCTGCCACCATTTCTATTGGAATTGATGTAACTTCAATAATTGAAACTTTGCACAATTGAAGTAGAAGCCTAGGCCAGCAAGGGCAGGCAGAAAGTTTGGCTGCCTCCATTGCTGGGGAAACCCAAGCCTTTTTCCTGTACTCAGTGGCTGCAGCCATCTTGGTTGGGTTTATTTGCATATTTGCTCCCGATTGGCTGGGGAGCATGGCTTGTGGGCATGAATTGTGGGTGTATCACAGATATAGTCAATTTGCATATTACTCTGATGTTCAAATAAATTATTAGAGAGTACAAGTCAGCCAAAATGTCAATAATGCTACTATCCTATCACCCAGCACTTACTGCAAGGAGGCTTAAAACTGATTAGAGTTCCTGCTGGGCTTTATAGAACACCCTGCAGAAAAAGTGAATGTTAACAACTACTTGTAAACCTTAAACCAGTTTTACACCTCATGTTATAAAACACTAGAACAGTCCAAAATCAGGAAGACCCAGGTAGAAGGAAGCAATCCCCAAGGGAGATGTTAAGAGCCTTTTCTATCAAATGAATGGGTTCAATCGTGCATCAGGCAGGATGGGGTCAGGAGCAGGCATGGAAGGCCTCCCCTGCTTTACAGGGGTGCTCACGTGTTGCAATATTCTCTGACTCCTGCCTCAGGCTATATGGGAGGACTTCTTCACATCTACATCTTTATTTTCTTTTTCATAGTTTAAATATTTGTAATACAACAGGGAGGCCGCACTGCCCTTGAGCAAACGTGATTATCGCCAATACCTCAAAATCAGCATCTGGGGCTCAAAAGACGATGTAATGAATGAACTTGTTAGTTTAAAAATTCTTTAAACTCAAAATAATGTATATAGTCTGAGAGTCTTGGTCCTTCCTTGGACCCTATCTCTTCCAAGCGAGAAAGAGAAAGGGGAAAGAATAACTCATTCAGAGAAACTCAGCACCAAGTATTCAATACATGGGGAAAAAGAGGACACTGGTGTTGGGAGGGAGAGGAGGAAGGGGGGAGAAGGAGAGGGGAAGGGGAAGGGAAAGGAGAGGGGGGTTGTCAGGGAGAGGAGGGAGAGGGAAGGAAGAAGAGGAAGGGGGAAGAGAGGGGGGCTGGAGGGGAGGGGAGGAGGCAGGCAGAGAGTGGGATGGTCGGGGGAAAGAGTGGTGGGTGGACAGAGGGAAGAGAGGGGTAGGGAGAGGAGGAGGAAGGAGGAGGTAGACAGTGGGAATAACATAAAATCTCAGCGCTCCTGAAATTGGGGACTTCCCCCAAAGGCTGTGCTCAGCAGTGCCCATGAGACCTTGAAAAGCAGTGTAATTTCCTGTGGGTGGACAGCTCCGCCATGGTGCTTCAGGGGCGCCTCTCCAGGGGCCCGGTCCCCGCGCGGGAACAGGAAGCCAGGCCGCGCCGCTCCACATGCCTGCTCCACTAAGCCCAGGGACCCCATTACACCTTAAGCCCCGGGACCCGGGACCCCTGTAAACGCCAGGAACCTCCAGGGCACCGGGAACCCCCAAACGCCGAGAGGCCCGGATCAGTCAAGTCCCTGGGACGCCACAACCCGACCCAGGCCCTGAGCGCCAGGATCAGCTGGAGTCTCTAAGACGCCCCAGACCCCCCAAAGGCCTGGAGGCTCCCACCACCAAGAGGCCACGAGGCCCTAAGACGCCATGAACTCCCAAGAGGCCCCGAAGCTCTGGGCCACCCAGAGGCCACTAGACCCTACTATGCCATGGGCTACCGACACGCTTCACACCCCTCAGGAGCCCCGGCCCCGAGGCCACACCCTGCCCACCACCCCTGAGCCCCCCCCCGCCCCCCGACCTACCGAACACATGGGAAATGGCGGGCGCAGGCTTTGGCCGTTGGTGGCCGATCCCACCCGGGCCGCGTGGCCTGAACCGGTGGGAGCCCGTCCTCAGGCCCATAAGGAGGGGGGAAGCTGGGGGGGGGGGGAGTGTGGGGGACCACTTACCTTTCCCCTCAGACATCCTGACTCGGGAGTCCTGGGCTCTGAACGCCAGGCTCGGGTCTGTGCGGCCGCACAAAGCGATGACGCCCCGGAGGTTCCGGCGGGAGACACGGGCCCCACGCTGGGAGCGGACACTTGTATCCAAAGGACCGTTACAGTTCGCGGCTGCGCAGTGGCCCGAGCCAGAGACCCGGATGGGGGAGGGGGGCCGCGACCACCCCAAGTGGCTACATCACCTTATGCCGATATTCATATTATTTTTAAGTGTACCTTTTCAAAAAACGTGAACTGGTAGCCCCCCACATACTCCCTTCCCCAAATACTCTTCCTGTATCATAGAAAAAGCCTAGAATATAAGAAATTTGCGTTCACACTACTTAATGTCTTCCAGGTTGCGTATTCATGTCCAGAGCCAGTTTGGGAATAAATCTGAAAATATTCACCTTGTAAAATGTGCCCCTGATAAGTCCCACTAAACCGTGCCACCCTGCCCCTCAGCTGCCATGTTCTCTACTTGACATTTTCCAACCAGCCATGTGCTTCATCTCTCCATAAATAATACCTACTACATTTTATCAAGTGTTCACAAGCCAGCCAGTTTCCATGTCTGTCTTACATGATCCTCAGTGATAAAATAATTGATACTATTGTCCCATTTTAGAGATGAGAACACTGAGGCTTAGAGGGTTTAACTTGCTCAAAGCTAGTGGCCGAGTTGTGACTGGAATACAGATAAATTTTCACATCCTTCAAAGCCTGTTCCAGGGGCCTCTGTTCCAATAACACCTGCACCAACACACTTTCTACAGCTTCCGGGTGAGAATGAATCGCTCCTTCTCTGTGATTCCACAGCAGGTTACCTCCACCTCCTGCTTGGCTTCCTCCATTGCCGGAGAAACACAAGCCTCCCTCCTTCTCTCTCAGTGGACACAGCCATAATCTGCCAGCCTGACTGGAGTTTATTTGCTCCTGATTGGCTTTGGGCGTGTCTTTATCAGAGTTTTGGTCAATTTGCATATTACTCTTTTCTTAGGTAGCACTAGGGGCCCGGGTGCATGAAATCCGTGCACTGGGGGTGGTTGGTCCCTCAGCCCAACCTGACCCGTCTCACATACTGGAATCCTCAGGGGATGTCTTACTGATGGCTCACCCCTGCCCTACCCAAGGCTGAGAGCCTGTGGCCAAGGCTGTAGGCCTTGGGCACCCAGTGATTCATCATCCTGCGATGTGGCCAATTGCTGGCTCCTGGATCCACCCCAACCCCGGTCTTAGGCACCCAGCTATCGCCTTGAGATCGGGTCCTGATCGCTGGCTAATGCCCCCCCCCCAAGGCTGGATCCTCCTATTTGGCCTGATCCCTAGCTCCTGACTCTGCCCCAGCTCGGGATCAATTGCCCTGTAATTGGGCCAGATCACTGACTCCAGGCTCCACCCCAGCCCCAGCCCAGCTATCAGCCCTGACAGTTGGCTCCTGGCTCCACCCCAACCCTGGCCCAGGGCATCCAGTGGTCCCACTGAGATCAGGTCCAGATCGATGGCTACTGGCTACCCCAGAGTCTTGGCCCTCCGAAGTCCTGATCACTTGCTCCTGGCTCTGCCCCAGCTCCAGCCCAATTGCCCTGCGATTGTGCCTGATCACTGACTCCTGGCTTTGGCCCAGCCCGAGCCTTGTACACCCAGCAATCACCAGCTCCTGGCTCTGCCCCAGCCCCGGCCCTGCTGTCAGGCCTGATTGTTGGCTCCTGGGTCTACCCCAATCCTGGCCTAAGGCATCCAGCAATTCTTCTGAGATTGGGTCCAGATCGATGGCTACTAGCTCCCCCCCCCCCAGTTTCGGTCCTCTGAGATGGCCTGATCAGTTGCTCCTGGCTCCGCCCCACCCCCAGCCTTGGGCATTCAGCAATCATAGGCTCCTGGCTCCGCCCCAACCCCAGACTTGTGCATCCAGCAATCACAGGCTCCTGGCTTCACACCAGCCCCGGCCTTTGGCACCCAGTGATCACCCTGAGATTGGGTACTGATTGATGCCTACTGCCCCCCCCCCCCCCAGCCTCAGCCCACCTATACGGCCTGATCCCTAGCTCCTGACTCCAACACAGCCCCATCCTTGGGCAACCAATAATCTGCCTGCTATCAGGCCTGATCAGTCGCTCCTGGAACCGCCCCAGCTCCAGATCTATTGCCCTGCAATTGGGCTGGATCACTGGCTCCAGGCTCCACCCCAGCCCAGTCCTGCTATCAAGCCTAATCCCAGGCTCCTGGCTCCACCCCAGTGCCAGCCTTGGGCACCCAGTAATCACCGTGCAATAGGGGGCCAATGCTGGATGGCTCTGGCACAGCCCCTTCCTGCCCAAGGCTGGAAAAGACTCTTGTGAGGTTTCTTGCAGCCTTGGGCAGCAGCCATCTTCGTTGGGTGTTACTTTGCATATCGCTTCTGACTGGCTGGTGGGCGTGGATGTGGGTGTGGATATGGGTGTAGAGAAGGTACAGTCAATTTGCATATTACCCTTTCAGTAGATAGGAGAGTGAGGCTGCCCTACTCTTAATTATCAATGCCTCAAAATCGGCATCTGGGTCTAAAAAGATGTTATACTGAACCAACTTGCTAGTTTATCAATTCTTTAAACTCAAAATAATCTATACAGTCTGACAGTTTTGATCCTTCCTGGGACACTACCTCCTCCAGCCTAGAAAGAGAAAGGCTAAAGGATAACTCAGTCTGAGAAAGTCAGCACCAAGTATTCAATACACAGTTCCAAATAGCTCAGTGGTGTTGCGGGGGAGGGCGGGAAAGGGGAAAGGGAAGCTGACAGTGAGAGGAGGGGGCATAGGTGGTCAGGGATTGAGGTGGTGGAGGTGAGGGGCATGGGAGAACGCGGGGTGGGGAAAGGGGGAGGACAGGGGAGGTAGACAGTGGGAATAATATAAAATCTCAGCTCTGCTGAAACTGGAGACTTCCCCCAATATTTAATCCAGGTTTTAAACAGAACTTGAAAAGCAGTGTAAGGAAAAGGCGCTGTGGGTGGACAGCTCCGCCATGGTGCTTCAGGGGCGCCTCTCCGGAGCCCAAATGGCCGCTAGGGGTCCCCGCGGGTACAGGAAGCCAGGCCCCGCCTCTGCACATGCCTGCTCCACAAAGCCCAGGGACCCCATTACACCTTAAGCCCCGGGACCCGGGACCCCTGTAAACGCCAGGAACCTCCAGGGCACCGGGAACCCCCAAACGCCGAGAGGCCCGGATCAGTCAAGTCCCTGGGACGCCACAACCCGACCCAGGCGATGGGCTCCAGGATCAGCTGGAGTCTCTAAGACGCCCCAGACCCCCCAAAGGCCTGGAGGCTCCGGACCACCAAGAGGCCACGAGGCCCTAAGACGCCACGAACTCACAAGAGGCCCCGAAGCTCTGGGCCACCCAGAAGCCTCTAGACCCTACTATACCATGGGCTACCGACACGCTTCACACCCCTCAGGAGCCCCCGCCCCAAGGCCGGACCCTGTCCCCCACCCCTGAGTCCCCCCCCCCCCCCCCCCGTCCTACCGACCACATGGGAAATGGCGGGCACAGGCTTTGGCCGTTGGTGGCCGATCCCCCCCGGGCCGCGTGGTCTGAACCGGTGGGAGCCCGTCCTCAGACCCATAAGGAGGGGGGGAGCTGAGGGCGAGTGTGGGGGACCCCTTACCTTTCCCCTCAGACATCCTGACTCGGGAGTCCTGGGCTCCGAACGCCGGGCTCGGGTCTGTGCGGCCGCACAAAGCGATGACGCCCCGGAGGTTCCGGCGGGAGACACGGGCCCCACGCTGGGAGCGGACACTTGTATCCAAAGGACCGTTACAGTTCGCGGCTGCGCAGTGGCCCGAGCCAGAGACCCGGATGGGGGAGGGGGGCCGCGACCACCCCAAGTGGCTACATCACCTTATGCCGATATTCATATTATTTTTAAATGTACCTTTTCAAAAAACGTGAACTGCTAGCCCCCCACATACTCCCTTCCCCAAATACTCTTCCTGTATCATAGAAAAAGCCTAGAATATAAGAAATTTGAGTTAAGACTACTTAATGTCTTCCAGGTTGTGTATTCATGTCCAGAGCCAGTTTGGGAATAAATCTGAAAATATTCACCTTGTAAAATGTGCCCCTGATAAGTCCCACTAAACCGTGCCACCCTGCCCCTCAGCTGCCATGTTCTCTACTTGACATTTTCCAACCAGCCATGTGCTTCATCTCTCCATAAATAATACCTACTACATTTCATCAAGTGTTCACAAGCCAGCCAGTTTCCATGTCTGTCTTACATGATCCTCAGTGATAAAATAATTGATACTATTGTCCCATTTTAGAGATGAGAACACTGAGGCTTAGAGGGTTTAACTTGCTCAAAGCTAGTGGCTGAGTTGTAACTTGAATAGAGATAAATTTGCACATCCTTCAAAGCCTGTTCCAGGGGCCTCTGTTCCAATAACACCTGCACCAACACACTTTCTACAGCTTCCGGGTGAGAATGAATCGCTCCTTCTCTGGGATTCCACAGCAGGTTACCTCCACCTCCTGCTTGGCTTCCTCCATTGACGGAGAAACACAAGCCTCCCTCCTTCTCTCAGTGGACACAGCCATAATCTGCCGGCCTGATTGGAGTTTATTTGCTCCTGATTGGCTTGTGGGCGTGTCTTTATCAGAGTTTTGGTCAATTTGCATATTACTCTTTTCTTAGGTAGCACTAGGGGCCCGGGTGCATGAAATCCGTGCACTGGGGGTGGTTGGTCCCTCAGCCCAACCTGACCCCTCTCATATACTGGAGTCCTCAGGGGATGTGTTACTGATGGCTCACCCCTGCCCTACCCAAGGCTGAGAGCCTGTGGCCCAGGCTGTAGGCCTTGGGCACCCAGTGATTCATCATCCTGCGATGTGGCCAATTGCTGGCTTCTGGCTCCACCCCAACCCTGGCCCAGGGCATCCAGTGGTCCCACTGAGATCAGGTCCAGATCGATGGCTACTGGCTACCCCAGAGTCTTGGCCCTCCGAAGTCCTGATCACTTGCTCCTGGCTCTGCCCCAGCTCCAGCCCAATTGCCCTGGGATTGTGCCTGATCACTGACTCCTGGCTTTGGCCCAGCCTGAGCCTTGTACACCCAGCAATCACCAGCTCCTGGCTCTGCCCCAGCCCCGGCCCTGCTGTCAGGCCTGATTGTTGGCTCCTGGGTCTACCCCAATCCTGGCCTAAGGCATCCAGAAATTCTTCTGAGATTGGGTCCAGATCGATGGCTACTAGCTGCCCCCCCCCCCCCCAGTTTTGGTCCTCTGAGATGGCCTGATCAGTTGCTCCTGGCTCTGCCCCACCCCCAGCCTTGGGCATTCAGCAATCATAGGCTCCTGGCTCCGCCCCAACCCCAGACTTGTGCATCCAGCAATCACAGGCTCCTGGCTTCACACCAGCCCCGGCCTTTGGCACCCAGTGATCACCCTGAGATCGGGTCCTGATTGATGCCTACTGCCTCTCCCCCCCCCCCCCAGCCTCAGCCCTCCTATACGGCCTGATCCCTAGCTCCTGACTCCAACACAGCCCCATCCTTGGGCAACCAATAATCTGCCTGCTATCAGGCCTGATCAATCGCTCCTGGAACCGCCCCAGCTCCAGATCTATTGCCCTGCGATTGGGCTGGATCACTGGCTCCAGGCTCCACCCCAGCCCAGTCCTGCTATCAAGCCTAATCCCAGGCTCCTGGCTCCACCCCAGTGCCAGCCTTGGGCACCCAGTAATCACCGTGCAATAGGGGGCCAATGCTGGATGGCTCTGGCACAGCCCCTTCCTGCCCAAGGCTGGAAAAGACTCTTGTGAGGTTTCTTGCAGCCTTGGGCAGCAGCCATCTTCGTTGGGTGTTACTTTGCATATCGCTTCTGACTGGCTGGTGGGCGTGGATGTGGGTGTGGATATGGGTGTAGAGAAGGTACAGTCAATTTGCATATTACCCTTTCAGTAGATAGGAGAGTGAGGCTGCCCTACTCTTAATTATCAATGCCTCAAAATCGGCATCTGGGTCTAAAAAGATGTTATACTGAACCAACTTGCTAGTTTATCAATTCTTTAAACTCAAAATAATCTATACAGTCTGACAGTTTTGATCCTTCCTGGGACACTACCTCCTCCAGCCTAGAAAGAGAAAGGCTAAAGAATAACTCAGTCTGAGAAAGTCAGCACCAAGTATTCAATACACAGTTCCAAATAGCTCAGTGGTGTTGGGGGGGGGGGGAGGGCGGGAAAGGGGAAAGGGAAGCTGACAGTGAGAGGAGGGGGCATAGGTGGCCAGGGATTGAGGTGGTGGAGGTGAGGGGCGTGGGAGAACGCGGGGTGGGGAAAGGGGGAAGACAGGGGAGGTAGACAGTGGGAATAATATAAAATCTCAGCTCTGCTGAAACTGGAGACTTCCCCCAATATTTAATCCAGGTTTTAAACAGACCTTGAAAAGCAGTGTAAGGAAGAGGCGCTGTGGGTGGACAGCTCCGCCATGGGGCTTCAGGGGCGCCTCTCCGGAGCCCAAATGGCCGCTAGGGGTCCCCGCGCGGGTACAGGAAGCCAGGCCCCGCCTCTGCACATGCCTGCTCCACAAAGCCCAGGGACCCCATTACACCTTAAGCCCCGGGACCCGGGACCCCTGTAAACGCCAGGAACCTCCAGGGCACCGGGAACCCCTACGCCGAGAGGCCCGGATCAGTCAAGTCCCTGGGACGCCACAACCCGACCCAGGCCCTGAGCTCCAGGATCAGCTGGAGTCTCTAAGACGCCCCAGACCCCCCAAAGGCCTGGAGGCTCGGGACCACCAAGAGGCCTCAAGCCCCTACGATGCCCTGGGCTACCGACACGCTTCACACCCCATAGGAGCCCCGGCCCCCAGGACAGACCCTGCCCCCCACCACTGAGTCCTCCCCCCCGTCCTACCGACCACATGGGAAATGGCGGGCACAGGCTTTGGCCGTTGGTGGCCTCAAGCCCCTACGATGCCCTGGGCTACCGACACGCCTCAGGAGCCCCGGGCCCCAGGACAGACCCTGCCCCCCACCACTGAGTCCCCCCCCCCCCCGTCCTACCGACCACATGGGAAATGGCGGGCACAGGCTTTGGCCGTTGGTGGCCGATCCCACCCGGGCCGCGGGGCCTGAACCGGTGGGAGCCCGTCCTGAGGCCCATAAGGAGGGGGGAAGCTGGGGGCGAGTGTGGGGGACCCCTTACCTTTCCCCTCAGACATCCTGACTCGGGAGTCCTGGGCTCCGAACGCCGGGCTCGGGTCTGTGCGGCCGCACAAAGCGATGACGCCCCGGAGGTTCCGGCGGGAGACACGGGCCCCACGCTGGGAGCGGACACTTGTATCCAAAGGACCGTTACAGTTCGCGGCTGCGCAGTGGCCCGAGCCAGAGACCCGGATGGGGGAGGGTGGCCGCGACCACCCCAAGTGCTACATCACCTTATGCCGATATTCATATTATTTTTAAGTGTACCTTTTCAAAAAACGTGAACTGGTAGCCCCCCAAACACTCCCTTCCCCAAATACTCTTCCTGTATAACACATCATAGAAAAAGGGTAGAGTATAAGAAATTTGGATTGACTCCTTCATGTCTTCCAGGTTGTGTATTCATGTCCAGTGCCAGTTTGCAAATAACTCTGAAATAATCCAGGTTTTAAAATGTTCCCCTAGTAAATCCCATTAAACCATGCGACCCTGCCCTTCAGCGGCTATGCTCCACACTTGCTGTTTTCCAACCAGCCATGTGCTTCATTTCTCCATAAATAATAACTCCATTTTATCAAGTGTTCACCACAAGCCAGCCAATCAGCATTTCTGACTTATATGATCCTCAGTGCTATAAAAAGTGGATTCTATTGTCCCATTTTAGAGATGAGAACACTGAGGCTTAGAGGGTTTAACTTGCTCAAAGTTAGTGGACGAGTTGTGACTTGAATACAGATAAATTTTCACATCCTTCAAAGCCTGTTCCAGGGGCCTCTGTTCCAATAACACCTGCACCAACACACTTTCTACAGCTTCCGGGTGAGAATGAATCGCTCCTTCTCTGGGATTCCACAGCAGGTTCCCTCCACCTCCTTTTAGCACTCCAATCACTTTACCTGACATCAGATATTTTTGTCTGCTCACCTCTCTCCTTCTAACTTCCTGGAGAACAGCCCACTTATTACTTATATTTAAACTTCCCTTTTACCCCGAAAATAAGACAGTTTCTTACATTGATTCTTGCTCCCAAAGATGAGCTAGATCTAATTTTGGGGGTGATGTCTTCTATTACTGAGTGATAGTTGCTCCTCTTCTGTGTACTATCTCAGTCCTAAGGGTAATAGCCGTCCCTTATAGCTGCTCTTCCTTTATTGTTTAGAGTTTTCCTTATTTCTTACTAGCCATTCCTTCATTACTCCAATCATTTGTTATCCTATACAATGAAAGCTTAATATGCAAATTGATAGAATGCCAAAATGACCAATCACTGTGACATGCACTGACCACAGAGGCCCCCTGGTGGTCAGTGCAGCCCACAGGGGGAGTGTGCTCAGCCAGACCCTGCGCTCAGGACTGAAAGCACAGAGATGGTGGCAGGATCCGCTCCCACCTCTGCCGCGGGTGGGGGGTAAGGACCGAGGGGACCCAGGCTGTGAGTGCCCTGACTGCGAGAGATGTCTTGCATCTTCCTGGGGGTCCTGGACTGTGAGAGGGTGCAGGCCAGGCCGAGGCCCTCCCTCTAACCCCCCGTGCACTAATGTCATACACCCGACCTCAATATAATAATTCTTTAGATTTAATTCTCTCTGTTCAAATTACCGTGTGTGTTTTTGTCTTCATCCTGGACCCAGTCTGATGCTCTCACGCTTTGGGTCTCCTTCCAGCATCTAGTACTCATCAGGCTTATTGAATCTGTTCCTGGAATTGAACTGAACACACAGCAGGTGTTTGACAACCTCTTTGCTTTCATTTACACTCAGTCCTCTCAGTCCAGTCATGTGACCAAAATTCTCCATGGATGGATGTGGACTGGAAGGGGGAAACACTTCCTTACTGTAACTCTTTTTTTGTGGTTTTTTTTTTGTTTTGTTTTCTTTTTTAAAATACATTTTATTGATTTTTTTTACAGAGAGGAAGGTATAGGGATAGAAAGTCAGAAACATCTATGAGAGAGAAACATCCATCAGCTGCCTCTTCCACACTCCCTACAGAGGATGTGCCCAAAAAAAAGGTACATGCCCTTGACTGGAACCCGAACCTGGGACCATTCAGTCCACAGACTCATACTCCATCCACTGAGCCAAATGGGTTTCGCCCCTTACTGTAACACTTAAGGCTAGGTATTTTTCTCCTGTTCTACTTAACCTGCACCAACCAGACTAGGACTGAAGATCGTTTCTGGAAGCTAAGTGCAATAGTGGACTGACTAATGCACAGCAGACATTTTCCTAAAAGGCAACTAAAGAAGCTAAATGAAATGTTCTAAACTAGTCGCCAGAATTTGAAAAAGCTAACAGAATAATGAGCAAATAGTGAGCTAAAAGCTGGAAAAGGCAAGAAACTTACACAGGTGTGAGAAGCTGAGAGGCCTGATTTTGCTTTGCTCTAGAGTCTAGAACATGTGCTGATACAGAGACAGCTGGAAGAGATCGGGGTGTGTTTCTTGTGGTTGGTGGGGCTGAGGAACAAGAATCAGAACCGGAGGGCCCGCCAAAGGAGTGGAGCTGGGAAACTATCCCTCACCTTGCAAATGGATGAAAAAGTCATCCCTTTAAAAAAACGTGATACAGTTAATCACATAGACTGTAGCATGTTTTCCTATGATTCACGGTTTTGTTTAGCACTCCCAGGTACCCAGCATAAGCAAACAAACATTCTTTCCTGTGAACATAAGTAATTTCTATGAAAAATTTTTAAATAGATTGTACAAAGTGAAATATTAGCAGGTATAGGAGAAGGTAAGTTAGTAGAAGAAAGAAGCAATGTTCAAGGACAGAGCCCTCTGTTGCCACCAAAACGGCCACCATCCCAACCTACACAAGTCACTCCTGCACACAGTGACCCTGACCCTGGTATCTGACCGGAGACCTCGATCTCTGTGGAAAGCTAGACTGTGAGCATTATACATCTTGGGACAATCCAGATTGAAGATCCCTCACGTTTTCAGAAAGGAGCTTCCTGCCCTTTAGTAACAGAAAACTGTCCCAGCAAAGCCTGCAAGAGAGGCTCAGGGCCCAGGCCTTTCCAGCTTCCCTCACAGGGTAACAGACAAGCTGGGGGACGCTGCCTGCTGCAGTGCATGCTGCTGAAGCCACATCCTCAGTTTAGAGGGGGCAAGAAATGTTGAGCAGGAAAAGATTGCTTGGGTTGTTGGAGTGGAACAGAGGGAAAGACAGAAGGTTGGGTCCCCAATGACCTGGAAGAGCAGTGGCAGTCAGGCTGGGGAGCACAGACTCTAGCCCCTGACCCTGAGGGAGGCCAGGCAAGGGGCCTAGCTGTGTTAGCACTAGCATTGGTAACTCTTCTAGAAGCCTGTTCTCCACCCGGTTGCACCTGGCATCATGGGAAAGCTGCAAGAATGCCTGGTATTCAGGATGGGCACCCAAAGACTCCTATGTCACTGGAAAAGAAGGTGGGGAGGACCGTGTGCTGACTTAAAAGAGTTCCAGAGGATTCTCACAGGCATCAGGCTGAGGTGCACTGCTCTGTATGCCATATGGTGTCAGTCACAGGTTGGTCAAACTTAATTATCACTCCACCTGGGCAGGTTCATGTTACCAAGCTATTTATGTGCATCAGAATGGAGCAGACAGGGCCCAAGTGGAGGCACAAAGAGCATGCGAAGTGACTGTAATGCAACCTTTAATGTGTTCCCCAAATCTTCCATATCCTCCTCATCTTCTAGGGAAAACCACTCTATCTCTTTTGCTCCTAAGCAGGGCCACAAGACATATAGTATATGCATATAAATGGGTTTGTTTGTTTTTATTAGAGTTGACCCCAAAAAAAGAACATGTTAAAGCTTAAAGTATTACATTTCACTTACCTGGATTCAATACATCTATGTGAAATAGACCAAAAGATTAGAATAAAGTAGTTAGCTAGTGTGAGGGGGTATGGTGGTATGAAAAGAGCCCCAAACTGGAAATCAGATGATGAAAGTTCCAATTCAGGTTCTAGATCCATCCAGAAATATGATCTTTTGGTCAGATTCATCTACTGTTTTGCCTCTGTTTTAACATCCTTACAACATGGAGCTCGTTTTGGAGAGTTACTGTGAAGACTACTTAAAAGTGTTCATGGAAAAAATGGAACATTAGAAACCAGCCAAGTAAAGAAAATTGATTAGATAAATTATGGTATTTCCACATGATGGAGTAGCACATAAACAATGAGAAGCGCATTCTCAAATAACACTTATTCATATTAAAAATTCTTATGAGCCCTCGTCAGTGTTCTCAGTGGTTAGAGCCTCTGTCTACACACCAAACAGTCTCTCTGGTTCCATTCCCAGTGAAGGCACCTGGGTTGCAGGTTTCATCCCTGGCACCACCAACCAATAGATCTCTCTCTCTCTCTCTCTCTCTCTCTCTCTCTCCCTCCCTCCCTCTCTCTCTCTCTCCTCTCTCCCTCCTCCCTCCGACACTCTCACCCTCCCTTTTACTCTATCTGAAAATCAATAGAAAAAATATCCTCCGGTGAGGATCGACAAAAAAGTTCTTATGAAATAATGTTGAAGGAGGGAAAAAGATTCCAAGTAGAAAAATGCACTAACATCCTAACTGTGAGAGTGTGAGAGTAAGAGAAAACACACCAATGGTTATCTCTATGTCACTGTCTCTGGGTAAAAAATTCTCTTCATTAGACGACTGTGAATTTGTTAAGATTCTCTACAACACATTTTAGATTTTATAATCAGGAGAAAATTACAAAGGTAACTGAAATCTTATTTTTAACATGAGCTTCTGGACACACACAGGTTTTTCATACTACAGATAGCAAAGGCATTGACAACCCCACATAGGTTTATCAGTAAATTTGTAAAATTCCAATTAATCTATTTTGATATGTAAATAACATTTTAAAAATATATTATGCCCTAGATAATTTGACTCAGTGGATAAAGCATCTGCCTGAAGACTGAAGGGTTCCAGGTTCCATTCCAGACAAGGGCATATGCGTGCTTGGGAGCTCGATCCCCAGTAGTGGGCATGCAGGACACAGCCAATCAATGATTCTCATCATTGAGATTTCTATCTCTCTCTCCCTCTCCCTTTCTCTCTGAATCAATAAAAACATATTTTAAAAGATATTAAAAATTTTGTAAGTGTTTTTTAAAATTATGCTCTCAAGGTGCAAGAAACGAAGTTGCTCTGAACTTAGGACTTATCAGATCAGGCATAGATCACAACCGTGAGGGCGGAGACTAGTGTCACAAGGCGACCGCAGAAAGAATAACCGGCAACATAGCAGATCGCAATGGCCCAGACCTCTCCAGATTTTTTTCAGCAAAACTGCATGTCAATACACTGAGCCACCGCTTTCTACATCTTCTGTCAGGGCTCTCTAAAGCAGCCCTCTGTTGTCCATATCAAACATTAGAGACTACAAGTCAGCCAAAATGTCAATAATGCTGCTCAAGTATCCCATCACCCAGCGCTTGCTGGGAGGAGGCTTAAAACTGACTACAGTTCCTGCTGGCCTTTCTACAATACCCTGCAGAAAAGGTGTGTGTAAACCACTACTTGTAAACCTAAAACCAGCTTTACACCTCATGTTATAAAACCCTAGAACTGTCCAAAATCAGGGAGAGCCGGGTAGAGGAGAGTAGGAAGCAATCCCCAAAGGAGATGTTAAGTGCCTTTTTTATCAAATGACTGTGCTCAATCGTGCAGTGGGCAGGATGGGGTCTGGAGCAGACATGGAAGGCCTTCCTTGCTTTACAGGGGTCCTCACATTTTGCAATATTCTCTGCCTCCTACCTCAGGCAATATATGGGGGAACTTCTTCACACCTACGTCTTTATTTTATTTTTCCTCATTTAAATATTTATAATAAAACTAGAGGCCCAGTGCATGGATTTCATAAACGGGGAGCAGGGGATATCCCTCAACCCAACGTGCACCCTCTCCAATCTGAGACCCCTCAAGGGATGTCCAACTTCCCGTTTAACCCCAATCATAATGGGCATTCGGACATCCTTCTCACAATCTAAGACTGCTGACTCCAAACTGCTCACCTGCCTGCCTCCCTGATTGCCCCCCTAACTGCTTCTGACTGCCATCCTGATCACCCCCTAATCACTACCCTGCCAGCCTAATTGATGTCTAACTGCTCGCCTGCCAGCCTGTTTGCCCCAAACTTCCCTCCTCTGCCAGCCTGGTCACTACTAACTGCCCTCCCCTGCAGGCTTGATCACCCCCAACTGCCATCCGTTGCAGGCCTACTCCCTCCCAACTGCCCTCCCCTGCTGGCCATCTTGTGGTGGCTATCTTATGTCCACATGGGGGCAGGATCTTTGACCACATGGGGCCAGCCCTCTTGTGTGTTGGAGTGACGGTAAATCTGCAAATTACTTTTTTATTAGATAGGATAGAGGCCTGGTGCATGGGTGGGGGCCAGCTGGTTTGCCCTGAAGTTTTCCTGGATCAGGGTGGGGGTTCCCTTAGGGTGTGGGGTGGCCTGGGCGAGGGGCCTGTGGTGGTTTGCAGGCTGTCCACTCCCACCAGGGATCTAAGCAGACGCCCTGGGGTCTAGGATTAATTTATGTTCTACAATTGAAAATTTGTAGCCTGGAACAGAGCCAAGCCTTCTGCTCACTCCATGGAGACAGTCATTTCTATTTGGGTTTATTTAAATTCTATAATTGAATATTTGTAGCCTATAGTGGAGACCTACGGGCTAGGGCTTCAGAAGCTTGGCTTCCTCCATCCCCCAGAAATTCATACCTTCTGCTTTCTCCAGTTCCATGGCTACCACCATTTCTGTTGGGATATATGTTGTATAATTTAAACTTGGTAGCATTGAATGGAGGCCTAGGCTGGCAAGGCAGGCAGATAGCTTTGTTTCCTCTATTGCTGGGAAAACCCAAGCCTCCCTCCTGCTCTCAGTGGATACAGCTAGCTTGGTTGGAGTTTACTTGCTCCTGATTGGTTGGTGGTCATGGCTTTATTGGAGTTTTGGTCAATTTGCATATTACTCTTTTATTATATAGCACTAGAGGCCTGGTACACAAAATTCATGCACTGGGGGTGGTTGGTCCCTCAGCCCAACCTGCCCCCTCTCACATACTGGAGCCCTCAGGGGATGTCTTACTGATGGCTCACCCCTGGCCTGCCCACGGCGGAAAGCCTCTGGTCAAGGCTGTAGTCCTTGGGCACCCAGCCATTCAACACCCTGCGATGAGGCTGATTGCTGGCTCCTGGATTCACCCCAGACTTGGCCTTGGGTGCCCAGCTATCACCCTGAGATCGGGGCCTCATCGCTGGTTCCTGGCTTAGACCCAGGCCTGACCCTGCTGTCTGGCCTGATTGCTGGCTCCTGGTTCCTGGCTCCACCCCAGCCCCAGTCCTGCTATCGGGTCTGATCACTGGCTCCTGGCTACACCCAGCCCTGGCTTTGGGCACTGAGCAATCACCCTGATATCGGGTTCTGATCGCTCACTACTGGCTCCCCGCCCCCCAGTCTCGGTCCTCCTATATGGCCTGATCCCTATCTTCTGGCTACACCCCATCCCCAGCCTTGGGCACCCAGCAATCACATTGCTATCACCAGGCTTGATCGTTGGCTTCTGACTCTGCCCCAGCCCTGACCTTGGGCACCCAGAGATCACCCTGGAATAGGGGGCCAATTGCTGGCTGGCGCTGGTCCAGCTCCAGCCTGCCCAAGGCCAGATAATGCCTCTTGTGAGGCTTTTTTCCACCTTGGGCAGCGGCCATTTTTGTTTATTGTTAATTTGCATATCACTCTTTATTGGCTGGTGGGCGAGGCAACTGGGTGTGGTTTGTGGGTATAGTGAATGTACAGTCAATTTGCATTTTACTCTTTTGTGACATAGGATAGTGAGGCTGCAGTACCCTTGATCAAATGTGGTTATCATCAACCATTCAAAATCAGCATTGGATCTCAAAAGATGTTATACTGAATCAATCTGCTTGTTTATCAATTCTATAAACTCAAAATTATGTATATAGTCTGAGTGTCTTGGTCCTTCCTGGGACCCTACCTCCTCCCACAGAGAAAGAGAAAGGGTAAAGAATGAGAAAGTCAGCACCAACTATTCAATACACCGTTCCCAATAGCTCAGTGGTCTTCGGGGCAGGATGGTAGGGGGGGAAGGGGGGCTGGCGGTGAGAGGGGGGGGGAGGCGACCAGGGAGTGAGGTGCTGGGGGGAGAGGGAGGAGGGGAGAACACGGGGAGGGGGGGAGAGGGTGGAGGGGAGAGGTAGACAGTGGGAATAATATAAAATCTCAGCTCTGCTGAAATTGGAGACTTCCCCCAAAGGCTGTGCTCAGCAGTGCCCATGAGACCTTGAAAAGCAGTGTAATTTCCTGTGGGTGGACAGCTCCGCCATGGTGCTTCAGGGGCGCCTCTCCAGGGGCCCGGTCCCCGCGCGGGAACAGGAAGCCAGGCCGCGCCGCTCCACATGCCTGCTCCACAAAGCCGAGGGTCCCCATTACACCTTAAGCCCCGGGACCCGGGACCCCTGTAAACGCCAGGAACCTCCAGGGCACCGGGAACCCCCAAACGCCGAGAGGCCCGGATCAGTCAAGTCCCTGGGACGCCACAACCCGACCCAGGCCCTGAGCGCCAGGATCAGCTGGAGTCTCTAAGACGCCCCAGACCCCCCAAAGGCCTGGAGGCTCCGGACCACCAAGAGGCCACGAGGCCCTAAGACAATACGAGGCCCTAAAATGCCACAAACTCCCAAGAGGCTGAGAAGCTCTGGGCCACCAAGAGGCCTCTAGACCCTGGACCACCAATCGGCCTCAAGCCCTTAAGATGCCCTGGGCTACCGACATGCTTCACACCCCTCAGGAGCCCCGGTCCCCAGGACAGACCCTGCCCTCCACCCCTGAATCCCCCCCCCCCCCCGTCCTACTGACCACATGGGAAATGGCGGGCACAGGCTTTGGCCGTTGGTGGCCGATCCCACCCGGGCCGCGTGGTCTGAACGGGTGGGAGCCCGTCCTCAGGCCCATAAAGGGGGGGGGGGGGGAAGCTGGGGGGGGAGTGTGGGGGACCCCTTACCTTTCCCCTCAGACATCCTGACTCGGGAGTCCTGGGCTCTGAACGCCGGGCTCGGGTCTGTGCGGCCGCACAAAGCGATGACGCCCCGGAGGTTCCGGCGGGAGACACGGGCCCCACGCTGGGAGCGGACACTTGTATCCAAAGGACCGTTACAGTTCGCGGCTGCGCAGTGGCCCGAGCCAGAGACCCGGATGGGGGAGGGGGGCCGCGACCACCCCAAGTGCTACATCACCTTATACCTATAGTCATATTATTTTTAAGTGTACTTTTTTTTAAAAAACGTGAACTGGTAGCCCCCCAAACACTCCCTTCCCCAAATGCTCTTCATGTATGACACATCATAACAAAGAGTAGAATATAAGAAATTTGAGTTCAGACTTCTGGGTGAGAATGAATCGCGCCTTCTCTGGGATTCCACAGCAGGTTCCCTCCACCTCCTTTTACCACTTCAATCACCTTACCTGACATTAGTAATTTTGTCAGCACGCCTCTCTCCTTCTAAGGTCCTGGAGAACAGCTCCACTTCTTACTTATATTTATAATAGCACTTCCCTCATAAGGTTTAAGAAGTAAAAGTTATAAAATATAAACCCCAATGTCTGGAAGTTTGGTTCCTTTTCACTGTCAGTTGTTCAATGACTCTCAGCACTGTCAGTCTCAATTCAGGGGGGGCGAAGACGGGGCTTTCTTCACCAGCAAAAAGTAAAGGTGGATCTTCTTAATAGAAATGTAGAGCTCCTTCGGTGCAGTGCAGGGGTCTAACTGTGTGCAGGAGGGTGCAGGGGGGTCTGAGGAGTGGAACAGGGCACTGTGAGGAATCCATGCCTGTGCCCGCCATTCTTCCCAACCTCAGTCTCACCCCTTTGCCTGCTCTGTGAAAATGCTATTACCAGAGAATACCAGGATGGGGGGAGGGGGCAGAGACAACCCCAAGTGTGATGTCTTACCTACATCACCTTATACCTATTTTCATATTATTCTGAAGTGTACTTTTTTCAAAAACGTGGACTGGTAACCACCCAAATACTCCCTTTCCCAAAGGCTTTTCATGCATAACACATCATAGAAAAAAAGTAGAATATAAGAAATTTGAGTTCAGATATCTTAATGTCTTCCAAGTGGTGTCTTCATGTCCAGTGCCAGTTTGGGAATAAATGTGAAATAATCCAACTTTTAAAATGTGCCCCTGATAAGTCCCACTAAACTGTACCACCCTGCCTTTCAACTGCCATGTTCTCTACTTGCGATTTTCAAACCAGCCATGTGCTTCATCTCTCCATAAATAATAGCTATAATTTATGAAGTGTTCACCACAAGCCAGCCAATCAGCATTTCTGACTTATATGATCCTCAGTGCTATAAAAAGTGGATTCTATTGTCCCATTTTAGAGATGAGAACACTGAGGCTTAGAGGGTTTAACTTGCTCAAAGTTAGTGGCCGAGTTGTGACTGGAATAGAGATAAATTTTCACATCCTTCAAAGCCTGTTCCAGGGGCCTCTGTTCCAATAACACCTGCACCAACACACTTTCTACAGCTTCCGGGTGAGAATGAATCGCTCCTTCTCTGGGATTCCACAGCAGGTTCCCTCCACCTCCTTTTAGCACTTCAATCACTTTACCTGACATTAGATATATTTGACTGCTCACCTCTCTCCTTCTAAGTTCCTGGAGAACAGCTCCAGTTCTTACTTATATTTAAAATAGCACTTCCCTCATAAGGTTTAAGAAGTAAAATTTATAAAATATAAAGCACCCAGCGCAGTGTCTGGAATTTTGGTTCCTTTTCACTGTGTCAGTTGTACAATGACTCTTAGTGCTGTGTGTCTCAATAGGGGTGGGGGAAGGGGGGTTTCACCAGAAAAAGTAAAGGTGTACCTTCTTAGTAGAAATGTAGAGAGGCTTCAGTATTGTGCAGGGGTCTAACTGTGTGCAGGAGGGTGCAGGGTGGATCTGAGGAGAACAGTGCACTGGGAGGAATCCATGCATTCTTCCCAACTTCGATTCACTCCTTTGCCTGCTCTGTGAAAATGCTAGTAGCACAATTTTTATCCTTTGCCATTAGCTCAATTAAACTAGGATGTGCTGGAGAGAAAGTGAAGAAGAAATGAATTCTGCTTTCTTGCTTCCATTTCCTCTCTAGGCAGGCTTCTGCAGAGTGAATCACACACAAATGCACACACATGCACCCTTACAGGGCAAATTCCCAGCTGGTTCCGGAGGGTTGATTTATAGCAAGTTCCAGCAGTGCAGCCTCACAGTGACTTGAATCACTTACTGAGTCATAGCTGTTCCTCTTCTCTATACTATCTCAGTCCTAAGGGTTCCTTATAGATGTTATTCCTATATTGTTTAGAGTTTTATTTCTCACTAGCCAATCCTTCATTATTCTAATTATTTGTTATCCTATATAATGAAAGCCTAATATGCAAATTGACCGAATGGCAGAATACCCATCACGATGACTAGCACTGACTAATGAGGCCCCCTGGTGGCCAGTGCAGCCCACAGGGGGAGTGTGCTCAGCCAGAAGCCTAGCTCAGGGCTGAAATCACAGAGGTGGTGGCAGGATCCTCTCCCAGCTCCACTGCAGGTGGGTGGTAAGGACTGAGGGGACCCAGACTGTGAGAGGCCCAGACTGCGAGAGGGATGACTTGCATCCTCTGGGGTCCTGGACTGAGAGGGAGAAGGCCAGGCTGAGGCCCTCCACCACCCCCACCCAGTGCACGAATGTCATGCACCTGGCCTCCAGTACATAATAATTCTTTACATTTAATTCTCTCTGTTCAAATTACTGTCTGTGTTTTTCTCTACATCCTGGACCCAGACTGATGGACTCACCCTTTTGGGTCACCTTCCAGCATCTAGTACTCATCAGGTTTATTAAATCTGTTCCTGGGATGTAAATGAACACACAGCAGGTGTTTGACAACCTTTTTGCTTTCAATTCCAGTCAGTTCTCTCAGTCCATTCATTTGACCCAACTTCTCCATGGATGGATGTGGATGGGAAGGAGGAAACACTTACTGTAACTATTTCCATTAAGTTATCTTTTTTTTGTATGTTTTATTGACTTTTTAGAGAGAGGACAGCAGAGAGATAGAAAGTCAGAAACATCGATGAGAGAGAAACATCGATCAGCTGCCTCTTGCACACTCCCTACTGGGGATGTGCCCACAACCAAGGTACATGCCCTTGACCGGAATTGATCCTGTGAACTTTCAGTCTGCAGGCCGATGGTATATCCACTGAGCCAAACCAATTTTGGCCCTAACTATAACTCTTGAGGCGAGCTGTTTTTCCCTTGTTCTATCTAAGCTGCATCAACCTGACAAGGACTGAAAATAGTGTCTGGAAGCACTAAGAGAAATGAGAGAAAATGCTAGTCGTGTCATCTCCCTGTCCTTAGGTAAGGGCTGAGCCACAGAGGGTGTGGGAAGAGCGGGTATTTCTATCAACACCTGAGCAGCCCTGGGAACCAGGAGTTCTGCCTCCTGCAATAGTGGACTGACTAATGCCCAGCAGACATTTCAACAGAATGCAACTCAAGAAGCAAAATGAAATGCTCTAAAGCAGTCACAAGAATATGAAAATGCTAACAAAATAATGAGCAAATAGTGAGCTAAGAGCCGGAAAAGGCAAGACACACAGGTGTGAGAAGCTGAGAGGCCTGATTTTGCTTTGCTCTAAGAGTCTAGAACCGGTACTGATATAGAAACAGCTGAAAAGGATCAGGGCGTGTTTCTTGTGGTTTGTGGGACTGAGGAACAAGAATCAGAACCTGAGGGCCCACCAAAGGAGTGGAGCTGCTAAATTATCCCTCGCCTTGGAAATGGATGAAAAAAGTCATCCCTTAAAAAAAAGTGATGCAGTTAACCACATAGACTGTAGTTTGGTTCCATATCAGTCCCAGATTTGTTTAGCACTCCCTGGAACACTGGATAAGAAAACTAGCATTCTTCCCTGTGACCATAAGTTATTTCTACAAAAACAATTAAATAGAATATAAAAAGTGAAATATTACTAGGTATAGGAGAAGTTAAGATAGCAGAAAAAAGAAGCAATGTGAGCATCTATATGTTGGGAGGACAGAGCCCCCTGTTGCCACCAAAACGGCCACCATCCCAACCTACACAAGTCACTCCTGCACACAGTGACCCTGACCCTGGTGACTGACCGGAGACCTCGGTCTCTGCGGAAAGCTAGACTGTGAGCATTGTACATCTTGGGACAATCCAGATTGAAGATCCCTCACGTTTTCAGAAAGGAGCTTCCTGCCCTTTAGTAACAGAAAACTGTCCCAGCAAAGCCTGCAAGAGAGGCTCAGGGCCCAGGCCTTTCCAGCTTCCCTCACAGGGTAACAGACTAGCTGGGGGACGCTGCCTGCTGCAGTGCATGCTGCTGAAGCCACATCCTCAGTTTAGGGGGGGACAAGAAAAGTTGATTAGGAAAAGATTGTTTGTGTTCTTGGATTGGAACAGAGGGAAAGACAGAGGTTAGATCCCCAATGAGCTGGAAGAGGAGTGGCAGGTGGGCTGGGGAGCACAGACTCCAGCCGCTGACCCTGAGGGAGGCCAGGCAAGGGGCCCAGCTGTGTTACCACTAGCACTGGTCACTCTTCTAGACGCCTGTTCTCCACCCGGTTGCACCTGGCATCGTGGGGAAGCTGCAAGAATGCCTGGTACTCAGCATGAGCCCCCAAAGTCTCCCATGTCACTGGACAAGGAGGTGTGGAGGACACAGTGCTAACTTAAAGAGTTCCAGAAGATTCTCACAGGCATCAGGCTGAGGTGCGCTGCTCTGTATGCCATAGGGGGTCAGTCACAGGTTGGTCAAACTTCATTCTCACTCCACCTGGGCAGGTTCATGTTACCAAACTGTTTTTTGTGCACAGAATTGAGCAGACAGGAGGCAAGGTCAGGCACAAGAAGTATGTGAGGTGATGGTAATGCAACCTTTAATGTGTTCCCCAAATCTTCCATCTCCTCGTCCTCTTTCAGGGAAAACCACTCTATCTCTTTTGCTCCTAAGCAGGGCCACATGACTAGTATATGACATATAAATGGGTGTGTTTGTTTTAGTTAAAGTTGGCCCCCAAAAAATAACAGGTTAAAGCTTGAAGTATTTCATTTCACATACCTGGATTCAATACATCTATGTCAACTAGACCAAAAATTAGAGCAAGGTAATTACCTAGTGTGAGGGGGGATGGTGGTATGAAAATGGCATTAAAATGGAAATCAGATGATGGAAGTTCCAATTCAGGTTCTAGATCCATCCAGAA
The DNA here is from genome assembly GCA_027563665.1 of Antrozous pallidus. Classification (NCBI taxonomy): domain Eukaryota; kingdom Metazoa; phylum Chordata; class Mammalia; order Chiroptera; family Vespertilionidae; genus Antrozous; species Antrozous pallidus. Next base: position 134,609,593 of record CM050509.1, on the reverse strand, counting down.
ATATGATCTTTGGCCAGATTCATCTACTCTTTTGCCTCTGTTTTCACATCCATAACACATGGAGCTGGTTTTGGAGAGTTACTGTGAACTCTACTTAATAGTGTTCATGAAAAAAAAAAATGGAACGTTAGAAACCAGCCAAGTAAAAAGAAAATTGGTTAGATAAATTATGGTATTTCCACATGATGGAGTAGCACATAAACAATGAGAAGCACATTCTCAAATAACACTTATTCATATTAAAAATTCTTATGAGCCCTCGTCAGTGCTCTCAGTGGTTAGAACCTCCATCTACACACCAAACATTCTCTCTGGTTCCATTCCCAGTGAAGGGCACCTGGGTTTCAGGTTTGGTCCCTGTCATCACCATTCATTGTGCCTTTGGGGGGCATCCAATAGACGTGTCTCTCTCATGTCATATTCTCTCTCTCTCTCTCTCTCTCTCTCTCTCTCTGTCTCTGTCTCTCTCTGTCTCTCTCTCTCCCCCCATTCCTCCCTCTCTCTCACCCTCCCTTTTACTCTCTCTAAAAATCAATGGAAAAAATATCCTCCGGTGAGGATTAACAACAAAAGTTCTTATGAAATAATGTAAAGGCGGGAAACAGATTCAAAGCAGAAAAATACACTAACATCCTAACTGTGATTGGGGGAGAGTAAGAAAAAGTATGCCAATGGTTATCTCTATGTAATGATCTCTGGGTAAAAAACTTTCTTCATTGGACTACTGTGAATTTGTTAAGATTCTCTACAACAGCCGAAGCCGGTTTGGCTCAGTGGATAGAGCGTCAGCCTGCGGACTGAAGGGTCCCAGGTTCGATTCCGGTCAAGGGCATGTACCGTGGCTGCGGGCACATCCCCAGCAGGGAGTGTGCAAGAGGAAGCTGATCGATGTTTCTCTCTCATCGATGTTTCTGACTTTCTATCCCTCTCTCTTCCTCTCTGTGAAAAATCAATAAAATATATTTAAAAAAAAGATTCTCTACAACAAATTTTAGACTTCATAATCAGGAGAAAATTACAAAGGTAACTGAAATCTTATTTTTAAGATTAGCTTTTATATACGCACAGGTTTTTCATACTAGAGCTAGCAAAGGCATCGAGAACTCCACATAGGTTCATCAGTAAATTTGTAAAATTCCAATTAATTCATTTAGGTATGTACATAATATTTTAAAAAGATATTATGAACTAGCTAATTTGACTCAGTGGATAAACATCTGCCTACAGACTGAAGGGTCCCGGGTTCCATTCCAGACAAGGGCATATGTGTGCTTGGGGGCTCGATCCCCAGTAGCAGGCATGTAGGACACAGCCAATGATTCTCATCGAGATTTCTCTCTCTCTCTCTCCCTCTCCCTTCCTCTCGAAATCAATAAAAACATACTTTAAAAGATATAAATTTTATAACTTTTTTTAAAGATTATGCTCTCAAGGTGCAAGAAGCTACATTGCTCTGAACTTACCACTTATCAGATCAGGCATAGATCACAAACCTGAGGGCTGAAACCGGATTTTCATAAGAGGGTGACATCAAGAATAACCAGCAAAATAGCAGATTGCAATGGCCCAGACCTCTCCAGATATATATATATATTTCCCCCCCAAAAAAAAAACTGCATGTCAATACACTGAGCCACCACTTTCTACACCTTCTGTCAGGGCTCTCTAAAGCAGCCCTCTGTTGTCCACATCAAACATTAGAGACTACAAGTCGCCAAAATGTCTATAATGCTGCTCAAGTATCCCATCACCCAGCACTTGCTGCGGAATAGCTTAAAACTCACTACAGTTCCTGCTGGCCTTTCTACAACACGCTGCAGAAAAGGTGTGTGTAAACCACTACTTGTAAACCTAAAACCAGTTTTACACCTCATGTTATAAAACCCTAGAAGTGTCCAAAATCAGAGAGAGCCAGGTTGAGGAGAGAAGGAAGCAATCCCCAAGGGAGATGTTAAGAGCCTTTTTTATCAAATGACTGTGCTCAATCGTGCAGTGGTCAGGATGGGGTCTGGAGCAGACATGGAAGGCCTCCCCTGCTCTACAGGCATCCTCACAATTTGCAATATTCTCTGATTCCTGCCTCAGGCAATATATGGGGGAACTTCTTCACACCTACATCTTTATTTTCCTCATTTAAATATTTATAATAAAACTAGAGGCTCAGTACACGAAATTCATGAATGGGGGGCAGGGTGTGTTCCTCAGCCAACTTGCACCCTCTCCAATTTGGGACCCTTCGAGGGATGTCCCACTGCCCATTTAAGCCCGATCCTAATGGCCATTTGGACATCCTTCTCAAAATCCAGGACTGCTGGCTCCAAACTGCTCACCTGCCTGCCTCCCTGATTGCCCCTAATCACTTCTGCCTGTGAGCCTGATCACCCCCTAACCACTACCCTGCCAGGCTAACTGATGACTACCTGCCCCCCTGCCAGGCTGTTTGCCCCCAACTTCCCTCCTCTGCCAGCCTGGTCACTTCTAACTGCCCTCCCCTGCAGGCTTGATCGCCCCCAACTGCCCTCTCTTGGAGGCCTATTCTCTCTCAACTTCCCTCTCCTGCTGGCCATCTTGTCTGGCCATCTTGTGTCCATATGGGGGCGGGATCTTTGACCACATAGTGGCAGCCCTCATGTGTGTTGGAGTGATGGTAAATCTGCAAATTACTCTTTTATTAGACAGGATAGAGGCCTGGTACATGTGTGGGGGCCAACAGGTTGCCCTGAAGGGTGTCCCTGATCAGAATGGAGGCTCCCTTGGGGCATGTGGTGGCCTGGGGGAGGGGCCGGTGGTTGTTTGCAGGGTGGCCACTCCCCCAGGAATCTAAGCAGAGGCCCTGAGGTCTGGGATTAATTTATTTTCTACAATTGAAATTTGGAGCAGAGCCAAGCCTTCTACTGGCTCAGTGGAGACAGCAATTTCTTTTTGGGTTTATTTAAATTCCATAATTGAACATTTGTAGCCTAGAGTGGAGGCTTAGGGGCTAGGGCTGCAAAAGTTTGTCTTCCTCCATTCCCCACACAACCCTACTATTTGCTCTCTCTAGCTCCATGGCTGCTGCCATTTTTGTTGGAGCAGATCTTCCATAATTGAAACTTTGTAGCATTTAGTGGAGCCCTAGACTGGCAAGGCAGGCAGAAAGCTTCCCTTTCTCCATTGTCGGGGAAACCCAATCCTCCCTCCTGCTCTCAGTGGACACAGCCATCTTGGTTGGGCTTTATTTGCTCCTGATTGTCTTGTGGCATGGCTTGATTGGAGTTTTGGTCAATTTGCATAATACTCTTTTATTAGATAGCACTAGCGGCCCAGTACACAAAATTCATGCACTGGGGGTGGTTTGTCCCCCAGCACAATCTGCCCCCTTTCACATACTGGAGCCCTCAGGGGAAATCTTACTGATAGCTCACCCCTGGCCTGCCCAAGCCCAAAAGCCTCTGGCCGAGGGTGTAGGTCTTGGACAGCCAGTGATTCATCACCCCTCGATGAGGCTGATTGCTGGCTCCTGGATCCGCCCCAGCACCAGCCTTGGGCACCCAGTGATCACCCTGGGATCAGACTTGATCACTTGCTCCTGGCTCTGCCTCAGCCGAGGACTGATTGGCCTGCAATTGGGCCCGATCACTAGCTCCTGGCTCCACCCTAGCGCCAACCCTACTATTGGGCCTGATAGCTGGCTCCTGGCTCAGGCCAAACCCCAGCCTTGGGCACCGAGCAATCACACTGCTATCAGGACTGATCTTTTGCTCCTGGCTCCACCACAGCTCTGGCCCTGCTATCTGGCCGATCTCTGGCTCCTGGCTCTGCACCAGTCCTAGCCGTGGGCACCCAGCTATCACCATACAATAGGAGCCAATTGCTGCCTGGCTCCAGTCCAGCCCTGGCCTGCCCAAGGCCTGATAAAGCCTCTTATGAGGCTTTTTCCTGCCTTGAGCAGCAGCCATTTTTGTTGGGTGTTAATTGGCATATCACTTTTTATTGCCTAGTGGGGTGGCTGATGGGCATGGTGTGTGGGTGTAGTGAATGTACAGTCAATTTGCATTTTGCTCTTTTGTTAGATAGGATAGTGAGGCTGCACTACCCTTGATAAAATGTGGTTATCAACACTTCAAAATCAGCATCTTCGATCTCAAAAGATGTTATAATTAATCAACTTGGTAGTTATCAATTCTTTAAACTCAAAATAATGGCTATGGTCTGAGTGTCTTGGTGCTTCCTGGGAACCTACCTCCTCCAACCGAGAAAGAGAAAGGGTAAAGAATAACTCAGTCCGAGAAGGTCAGCACCAAGTATTCAATACACGGAAAAAAATAGCATGCCGGGGTTGAGGAAAAACGAGGTGAGGGGTGGAGGGTGGGGGGGAGGGGGGAGGAGGGGGGTGGGGAAAGGAGGAGGAAGGAGGAGGTAGACAGTGGTAATAACATAAAATGTCAGCGCTCCTGAAATTGGGGACTTCCCCCAAAGGCTGTGCTCAGCAGTGCCCATGAGACCTTGAAAAGCAGTGTAATTTCCTGTGGGTGGACAGCTCCGCCATGGTGCTTCAGGGGCGCCTCTCCAGGGGCCCGGTCCCCGCGCGGGAACAGGAAGCCAGGCCGCGCCGCTCCACATGCCTGCTCCACTAAGCCCAGGGACCCCATTACACCTTAAGCCCCGGGACCCGGGACCCCTGTAAACGCCAGGAACCTCCAGGGCACCGGGAACCCCCAAACGCCGAGAGGCCCGGATCAGTCAAGTCCCTGGGACGCCACAACCCGACCCAGGCCCTGAGCGCCAGGATCAGCTGGAGTCTCTAAGACGCCCCAGACCCCCCAAAGGCCTGGAGGCTCCGGACCACCAAGAGACCACGAGGCCCTAAGACGCCATGAACTCGCAAGAGGCCCCGAAGCTCTGGGCCACCCAGAGGCCTCTAGACCCTACGATGCCCTGGGCTACCGACACGCTTCACACCCCTCAGGAGCCCCGGCCCTGAGGCCACACCCTGCCCCCCACCACTGAGCCCCCCCCCGCCCCGTCCTACCGACCACATGGGAAATGGCGGGCACAGGCTTTGGCCGTTGGTGGCCGATCCCACCCGGGCCGCGTGGCCTGAACCGGTGGGAGCCCGTCCTCAGGCCCATAAGGAGGGGGGGGAAGCTGGGGGGGAGTGTGGGGGACCCCTTACCTTTCCCCTCAGACATCCTGACTCGGGAGTCCGCAGGCTCTGAACGCCGGGCTCGGGTCTGTGCGGCCGCACAAAGCGATGACGCCCCGGAGGTTCCGGCGGGAGACACGGGCCCCACGCTGGGAGCGGACACTTGTATCCAAAGGACCGTTACAGTTCGCGGCTGCGCAGTGGCCCGAGCCAGAGACCCGGATGGGGGAGGGGGGCCGCGACCACCCCAAGTGGCTACATCACCTTATGCCGATATTCATATTATTTTTAAATGTACCTTTTCAAAAAACGTGAACTGGTAGCCCCCCACATACTCCCTTCCCCAAAATGCGCTTCCTGTATGACACATCATAGAAAAAGGGTAGAGTATAAGAAATTTGCGTTCAGACTCCTTAATGTCTTCCAGGATGTGTATTCATGTCCAGTGCCAGTTTGAAAATAAATCTGAAAAAATTCACCTTGTAAAATGTGCCCCTGATAAGTCCCAGTAAACCGTGCCACCCTGCCCTTCAGCTGCCATGTTCTCTACTTGCTTTTTTCCAAACAGCCATGTGCTTCATCTCTCCATAAATAATACCTACATTTTATCAAGTGTTCACCACAAGCCAGCCAATTAGCATTTAGGCCCTTATATGATCCTCAGTGCTATGAAAAGTGGATACTATTGTCCCATTTTAGAGAGGAGAACACTGAGGCTTAGAGGGTTTAACTTGCTCAAAGTTAGTGGCCGAGTTGTGACTTGAATAGAGATAAATTTTCACATCCTTCCAAGCCTGTTCCAGGGGCCTCTGTTCCAATAACACCTGCACCAACACACTTTCTACAGCTTCCGGGTGAGAATGAATCGCTCCTTCTCTGGGATTCCACAGCAGGTTACCTCCACCTCCTTTTAGCACTCCAAACACTTTACCTGACATCAGATATATTTGTCTGTCTGCTCACCTCTCTCCTTCTAAGCTCCTGAGAACAGCTCCACTTCTTACTTATATTTAAAATACCGTTTCCCCAAAAATAAGTCGGTGTCTTATATTAATTTTTGGTCCCAAAGATGCTCTAGATCTTATTTTTGTGGGGATGCCTTATATTACAGCTAGTAGGTCTTGTTTTCGGAGGATGTCTTACTTTCGGGGAAACAGGGTAGCACATCTCTCATAAGGTTCTAAGAAATTTAAAAAATATAAAACACCATCACAGTGACTAGAATTTTGGTTCCTTTTCACTGTGTCAGGTGTACAATAACTCTTAGTACTGTCAGTCTCAATGGATTTTTTTTTCTTCACCAGAAAAAGTAAAGGTGGATCTTCTTAGTGGAAATGTAGACATGCTTCAGTGCTGTGTAGGGGTCTGTGTGCAGGAGGGTGCAGGGGAGATCTGAGGAGCAGAACAGGGCACTGGGAGGAATCCATCCATTCTTCCCAACTTCAGATTCACCCCTTTGCCTCCTTTTTGAGAATGCTGGTACCACAAATTTTATAATTTGCCATTACCTCAATTAAAGTAGGATGTGCTGGAGAGAAAATGAAGAGGAAATGAATTCTGCTTTCTTGCTTCCATTTCCTCTCTAGGCAGGCTTCTGCAGAGTGAATCACACACAAATGCACACACATGCACCCTACAGGGCAAATTCCCAGCAGGTTCCAGCAGTGCAGCGTCACAGTGACTTGAATCACTTACTGAGTCATAGCTGTTCCTCTTCTGTGTACTATCTCAGTCCTAAGGCTAGTAGCTGTTCCTTAGAGCTGTTATTCCTTTATTGTTTAGAGTTTTCCTCATTTCTTACTAGCCATTCCTTCATTACTCCAATCATTTGTTATCCTATATAATGAATGCCTAACATGCAAATTGATCCAATGGCAGAATAACCAATCACTATGACATGCACTGACCACCGAGGCCCCCTGCTGGCCAGTGCAGCCCACAGCAGGAGCTTGCTCAGCCAGAAGGTGGCCTGGGGGCTCACAAGCACAAAGGTGGTGGCAGGATCCTCTTGCACCTCAGCTGTAGGTGGGTGGTAAGGACCAAGGAGACCCAGACTGCGAGAGCCCTGACTGCAAGAGGTTATCCCTGGGGATCCTGGACTGTGACAGGGTGAAGCTCAGGCTGAGGCCCTCCCCCTAACCTCCAGTGCACAAAAGTCATTCACCTGACATCTATATAATAATTCTTTACATTTAATTCTCTCTGTTCAAATTACTGTGTGTGTTTTTCTCTTCATCCTGGACCCAGACTGATGTACTCAACCTTTTGGGTCTCCTTCCAGCATCTAGTACTCATCAGGTTTATTGAATCTGTTCCTGGAATGTCACTGAACACACAACAGGTGTTTGACAACCTCTTTGCTTTCATTTCCGCTCAGTCCTCTCAGTCCATTCATGTGACCCAACTTCTCCTTGTATAGATGTGGACTGGAAGGAGGAAACACTTCCTTACTGTAACTCTATTTTTAAGTTATCTTTTTAAAATATATTTTATTGATTTTTTTTTTTACAGAAAGGAAGGTAGAGGGATAGAAAATCAGAAACATCGATGAGAGGGAAACAACAAGCAGCTGCCTCTTGCACACTACCTAATGGGGATGTGCCCGCAACCAATGTACATGCCCTTGACAGGAACAGAACCTGCGTGCCTTGAGTCCACAGCCTCATACCCCATCCACTGAGCCAAATGGGTTCCACTCCTCACTGTAACTCTTAAGGCTAGTTATTTTTCTCCTGTTCTACCTAAGTTACATGAAGCTGACTAGGACTTAAAATAGTGTCCCAAAGCACTAAGAGAAGTGAGACAAAATGCTGGTAGTGTCATCTCCCTGTCCCTAGGTCAGAGCTGAGCCACAGAGGGTGTGGGAAGAGTGGGTATTTCTACCAACACGTGTGCAGCCATGGGAACCAGGAGTTCTGCCTCCTGCAATAGTGGACTGACCAATGCACAGCAGACATTTCCCTAAAAGGCAACTCAAGAAGCTAAATGAAATGTTCTAAAGAAATTATAAGAATGTGAATAAGCCAACAAAATAATGAGCAAATAGTGAGCCAAGAGCTGGAAAAAACAAGAAACTTACACAGGTGTGAGAAGCTGAGGGGCCTGATTTTGCTTTGCTCTAGAGTCTAGAACCGGTACTGATACAGAGACAGCTGGAAGAGATCGGGGTGTGTTTCTTGTGGTTTGTGGGACTGAGGAACAAGAATCAGAACCGGAGGGCCCAACAAAGGAGTGGAGCTGGGAAACTATCCCTCACCTTGGAAATGGATGAAAAAAGTCATCCCTTAAAAAAAGTGATCCAGTTAACCACTTAGACTGTAGTTGAGTTTTGTATCATTCACGGATCTGTTTAGCCCTCCCAGATAACCAGCATAAGCAAAAAAATCATTCCTTCCTTTGAAGATAAGTTATTTCTTAAAAAAAATTTTTAAATAGAAAGTACAAAGTGAAATATTACCAGGAATAGGAGAAGATAAGATACCAGAAGAAAGAAGCAATGTGAGCATCTATATGTTGGGAGGACAGAGCCCTCTGTTGCCACCATCAGGTACCACCATCCACCATCTGCCACCATCCCAACCTACACAAGTCACTCCTGCACACAGTGACCCTGACCCTGGTGACTGACCGGAGACCTCGGTCTCTGCGGAAAGCTAGACTGTGAGCATTGTACATCTTGGGACAATCCAGATTGAAGATCCCTCACGTTTTCAGAAAGGAGCTTCCTGCCCTTTGGTAACAGAAAACTGTCCCAGCAAAGCCTGCAAGAGAGGCTCAGGGCCCAGGCCTTTCCAGCTTCCCTCACAGGGTAACAGACTAGCTGGGGGACGCTGCCTGCTGCAGTGCATGCTGCTGAAGCCACATCCTCAGTTTAGAGGGGACAAGAAGAATTGAGCAGGAAAAGATTGCTTGGGTTGTTGGAGGGAAACAGGTGGAAAGACAGAAGGTTGGGTCCCCAAGTGAGCAGGAAGAGGAGTGGCAGGCGGGCTGGGGAGCACAGGCTCCAGCTGCTGACCCTGAGGGTTCCATTCCCAGTGAAGGGCACCTGGATTGCTGGTTTGACCCCTGGCACCAGTCTTTGTGCCTTTGGGAGGCAACCAATATATCAATAGATGTGTCCGTCTCTCTCTCTCTCTCTCTCTCTCTCTCTCTCTCTCTCTCTCTCTCTCTCTCTCACCTTTCCTTCTACTCTCTCTAAAAATCAATGGAAAAATATCCTCAGGTGAGGATTAACCAAAAAGTTCTTATTAAATAAAGGAGGGAAACAGGTTCAAAGCAGAATAAATACATTAACATCCTAACTGTGAGAGTGTGAGAGTAAGAGAAAATACACCAGTGGATATCTCTATGTCACTGTCTCTGGGCACAAAATTACTTTCATTTGATGACTGTATTTGTTAACATTGTCTACCACAAATTTTAGACTTCATAATCAGGAGAAAATTACAAAGGTAATTGGAACCTTATTTTTTAATGAGCTTTGGTATATGTACAGGTGTTTTTTTTTCAAACTAGAGCTAGCAAACGTATTCAAAACTCCGTGAAAGTTTATCACTAAATTTGTAAAATTCCAAATAATTCATTTAGGTATATACATAACATTTTTAAAAGCTATTTTGCCCTAGCTGGTTTGACTCAGTGGATAAAGCATCAACCTGCAGACTGAAGGGTCCCAGGATCCATTCCAGACAAGGTCAAATGCCAGCTTTCGGGCTGGATCCTGAGTAGGCGACATGCAGGAGGCAGCCAATCAATGATTCTCATCATTGAGGTTTCTCTCTCTCTCTCTCCCTCTCCCTTCCTCTCTGAATCAACAAAATATAATTTTATTTTTTTTACTTATAACTCTGTTTTTATTGATAAACCCATTTTTAAGTTATGTTAATTTCATTTTTTCTATTATTATATATTTATTTTTATGGGTTTTTTTATTTTTTCAAGTGTTACAAATAGTAGTACATATGTTTGCCTTTTTTCTCCCCCTTGACCTCCCCCCAGCTTTTGGGGTGCTCCAAGAGATTAAACGAAGGGCTTGTATGCACGCACGAAAATATAAACATGGGACACAGCACACTGGGAGGGAGGGAGCAGGAGAGGGCATGTGCTGGAGGGTTGGGTATAAAAAGATATTATAAAGCTTATAAGATTTTTTAAGATTATGCTCCCAAGGTATAAGAAACTAACTTGCTCTGAATGTATACTTACCAGCTAAGGCATAGTTCACAAAGGTGAGGGCTGAAACAAGTGTCACAAGAGGACCACAGCAAGAATAACCAGCAAAATAGCAGATTGCAATGACCAGACCTCTTCGGGTTTCTTTTAGCAAAACTGCATGTCAATACTCTGATCCATCACTTTCTACACCTTCTGTCAGGGCTCTCTAAAGCAGCCCTCTGTTGTCCACATCAAACATTAGAGACTACAAGTCAGCCAAAATGTCAATAATGCTGCTCAAGTATCCCATCACCCAGCGCTTGCTGGGGGGAGGCTTAAAACTGACTACAGTTCCTGCTGGCCTTTATAGAACACCCTGCAGAAAAGGTGTGTGTAAACCACTACTTGTAAACCTTAAACCAGTTTTACACCTCATGTTATAAAACCCTAGAAATGTCCCAAATCAGGGACAACCCAGTAGAGGGTGGAAGGAAGCAATCCCCAAAGGAGATGTTAAGAGCCTTTTCTATCAAATGACTGTGCTCAATTGTTCAGGGGGCAGTATGGGGTCTGGAGCAGGCATGGAAGGCCTCCCCTGTTTTACAGGGGTCTTCACATTTTTAAATTTTTTCTGACTCCTGCCTCAGGCTCTACATAGGGGGACTTCTTCACACCTACATCTTTATTTTCCTTTTTGTCATTTAATGTTTATAAAACTAGAGGCCTGGTGCATGAAATTCATGCATGGGAGGTGAGGGATGTCCCTCAGGCCAGCCTGCAACCTCTCCAATCTGGGACCCCTGGAGGGATGTCCCACTGCCCATTTAGGCCTGATCCCTGTAGGAATCTGTAGGAATCGGGCCTAAATGTTCCCTTGCACATCCTCCCCAAAATCCAGGACAGCTGGCACCAAACTGCTCACCTGCCTGCCTCCCTGATTGCCCTTAACCGCTTCTGCATGCCAGCCTGATCACCCCTAACCACTACCCTAATTGATCTCTAACTACTCTCCTGCCAGCCTGTTTGCCCCCAACTTCCTTCCTCTGCTGGCCAGGTCACCCCTAACTGCCCTCCCCTGCAGGCTTTATCGCCCCCAAATTCCCTCCCTTGCAGGCCTGATCCCTTCCAACTTTCCTCCACTTCTAGACTTATCGCCCACAACTGCCCTCCCCTCCTGGCCATCTTGTGGTGGCCATCTTGTGTCCATATGGGGGCTGGATTTTTGACCACATGGGGGCAGCCCTCTTTTGTATTGGAGTGATGGTCAATCTGCAAATTACTCTTTTATTACATTGGGTAGAGGCCTGATACATGAGTTGGAGCCATCTGGTTTGCCCATCAGGGTGGGGGTTCCCTTGGTGCATGGTGGCTTGGCCTGTGGTGGTTTGCAGGTCTGCCACACCACCCAGTGATCCAAGCAGAGGCCCTGAGGTCTGGGATTAATTTATGTTCTACAATTGAAACTTTTTAGCCTGGAGCAGAGCCAAGCCTTCTGCTGGCTCCATGGTGATAGCCATTTCGGTTTCACCTTATTTAAATTCTATAATGGAAAATTTGTAGCTTAGAGTGTAGGCTCAGGCACTAGGGCTGCAGAAGCTTGTTTCCTCCATACCCCGGACAATCATAGTCTCTGCTCTCTCCAGCTCCATGGCTGCCACCATTTTTGTTGGCATAGATCTTGTATAATTGAAACTTTGTAGGATTGAGTGGAGGCCTAGGCTGGCAAAGCTTCCCTTCCCGAATTTCTGGGGAAAACCAATCCTCCCTCCTGCTCTTAGTGAATACAACCATCTTAGTTGGTGTTTATTTGATCCTGATTGGTTTGTGGGCATGGCTTGATCAGAGTTTTGGTCAATTTGCATATTACTCTTTTATTAATAGCACTAAGGGCTCAGTGCATGAAATCCGTGCACTGGGGGTGGTTGGTCCCTCAGCCCTACCTTTCCCCGCTCATATACTGGAGCTCTCAGGGGATGTCTTACTTATGGCTCACCCCTAGTCTAACCAAGGACGAAAGCCTCTGGCCAAGGCTGTAGGCCTTGGGCACCCGATTTTTCACCTGCAATAAGGACGATTGCTGGCTCCTGGATCCACCCCAGCCCCGGTCTTGTGCACCCAGCTATAGCCCTGAGATTGGGGTCTGATCACTGGCTCCTTACTCAGCTCTAGCCCAGACCCTGCTATCAGGCCTGATTGCTGGCTGCTAGCTCCACTCCAGCCCCAGCCTTGGGCACACAGCAATCGCCCTGAGCTCGGGGCCTGATCACTGGCTCCTGGCTCTGGCCTAACCCCAGCTTAGGGCACCCAGAGATTGCCACTGATCACTGGAACCTGGCTACGCCCAACCCCGCCTTGGGCACCTACCTATCACCCTGAGATCAGGTCCTGATCATTGATCCTCCCCGCCCCCCCCATCCTTGGCCCTGCTATATGGCCTGATCCCTAGCTCCTGGCTCCACCCCAGCCTTGTACTAATTGCCCTGATATGGGCTGGATCACTGGCTCCAGGCTCCAACCCAGCCCCAGCCCTAATATCGGACATGATCATTGGCTCCTGGGTCTACCCCAACCTGGGCCTTGGGAACCCAGCGATCTCCCTGCTATAGGCGCCAATGCTGGATGGCTCTGGCCCAGCCCTGCCCTGCCCAAGGCCGGAAAAGATTCTTGAGAGGCTTCTTGCAGCTTTGGGCAGCAGCCATCTTGGTTTGGTGTTAATTTGCATATTGCTTCTGATTGGCTGATGGGCGTGGCTTGTGGGTATAAAGAAGGTACAGTCTATTTGTATACTACTCTTTCATTAGATAGGATAGTGAGGCTGCCCTACTTTTGATCAAATGTGTTATCTTCAATGCCTCAAAATCAGCATCTGGATCTCAAAAGATGTTATAATGAATCAACTTGCTAGTTTATCAATTCTTTAAAATAAAAAATATGTATATAGTCTAAGAGTCTTGGTCCTTCCTGGGACCCTACCTCCTCCAACCGAGAAAGAGAAAGGGGAAAGAATAACTCAATCCGAAAAAGTCAGCACCAAGTATTCAATACACAGTTCCCAATAGCTCAGTGGTGTTGGGGGGAGGGCGGGAGCGGGGGATGGTGGGCTGGTGGTGAGAGGAGGGGGGAGGCGGCCTGGGAGTGAGGTGCTGGGGGGGGGGGAGGGGTAGATGAAAGCTGGGGTGGGGGAGGGTGGAGGGGGGAGGTAGACAGTGGGAATAATATAAAATCTCAGCTCTGCTGAAATTGGGGACTTCCCCCAAAGGCTGTGCTCAGCAGTGCCCATGAGACCTTGAAAAGCAGTGTAATTTCCTGTGGGTGGACAGCTCCGCCATGGTGCTTCAGGGGCGCCTCTCCAGGGGCCCGGTCCCCGCGCGGGAACAGGAAGCCAGGCCGCGCCGCTCCACATGCCTGCTCCACAAAGCCCAGGGACCCCATTACACCTTAAGCCCCGGGACCCGGGACCCCTGTAAACGCCAGGAACCTCCAGGGCACCGGGAACCCCCAAACGCCGAGAGGCCCGGATCAGTTCAAGTCCCTGGGACGCCACAACCCGACCCAGGCCCTGAGCTCCAGGATCAGCTGGAGTCTCTAAGACGCCCCAGACCCCCCAAAGGCCTGGAGGCTCCGGCCCACCAAGAGGCCACGAGGCCATAAGACTCCATGAACTCCCAAGAGGCCCCGAAGCTCTGGGCCACCAGAGGCCTCTAGACCCTACTATACCATGGGCTACCGACACGCTTCACACCCCTCAGGAGCCCCGGCCCCGAGGCCACACCCTGCCCCCCACCCCTGAGCCCCCCCCGACCCCCGTCCTACCGACCACATGGGAAATGGTGGGCACAGGCTTTGGCCGTTGGTGGCCGATCCCCCCCGGGCCGCGTGGTCTGAACCGGTGGGAGCCCGTCCTCAGGCCCATAAGGAGGGGGGAAGCTGGGGGGTAGTGTGGGGGACCCCTTACCTTTCCCCTCAGACATCCTGACTCGGGAGTCCGCAGGCTCTGAACGCCGGGCTCGGGTCTGTGCGGCCGCACAAAGCGATGACGCCCCGGAGGTTCCGGCGGGAGACACGGGCCCCACGCTGGGAGCGGACACTTGTATCCAAAGGACCGTTACAGTTCGCGGCTGCGCAGTGGCCCGAGCCAGAGACCCGGATGGGGGAGGGGGGCCGCGACCACCCCAAGTGGCTACATCACCTTATGCCGATATTCATATTATTTTTAAATGTACCTTTTCAAAAAACGTGAACTGGTAGCCCCCCAAATACTCCCTTCCCCAAATGCTCTTCATGTATGACACATCATAGAAAAAGGGTAGAGTATAAGAAATTTGCGTTCAGACTCCTTAATGTCTTCCAGGTTGTGTCTTCATGTCCAGTGCCAGTTTGGGAATAAATCTGAAAAAATTCATATTTTTAAATGAGCCCCTGATAAATCCCACTAATCCATGCCATCCTGCCCTTCACCTGCCATGTTCTCTAGTCTACTTCCGACTTTCCAACCAGCCATGTGCTTCATTTCTTCATAAATAATACCTACATTTTATCAAGTGTTCACCACAAGCCAGCCAATTAGCATCTAGGCCCTTATATGATCTTCAGTGCTATAAAAAGTGGATACTATTGTCCCATTTCAGAGAGGAGAACACTGAGGCTTAGAGGCTTTAACTTGGTCAAACATAGTGGCAGAGTTCTGAGTTGAATACACATAAATTTTCACATCCTTTCAAGCCTGTTCCAGGGGCCTCTGTTCCAATAACACCTGCACCAACACACTTCCTACAGCTTCCGGGTGAGAATGAATCGCTCCTTCTCTGGGATTCCACAGCAGGTTACCTCCACCTCCTTTTACCACTCCAATCACTTTACCTGACATTAGATATATTTGTCTGCTCACCTCTCTCCTTCTAACTTCCTGGAGAACAGCTCCACTTCTTACTTATATTTATAATAGCACTTCCCTCACAAAGTTTAAGAAGTAAAAGTTATAAAATATAACGCACCCAGCGCATTTTCTCGAATTCTGGTTACTTTCACTGTGTCAGGTGTACGACTCTTAGCGCTGTCAGTCTCAATAGGGGTGGGGGAAGGGGGGGTTTCTTCACCAGAAAAAGTAAAGGTGGATCTTCTTAGTGGAAATGTAGACATGCTTCAGTGCTGTGTAGGGGTCTGTGTGCAGGAGGGTGCAGGGGAGATCTGAGGAGCAGAACAGGGCACTGTGAGGAATCCATGCATTCTTCCCAACTTCAGATTCACCCCTTTGCCTGCTTTTTGAGAATGCTGGTACCACAAATTTTATAATTTGCCATAACCTCAATGAAACTAGGATGTGCTGGAGAGAAAATGAAGAGGAAATGAATTTTGCTTTCCTGTTTCCATTTTTCTCTAGGCAGGCTTCTGCAGAGTGAAACACACACAAATGCACACACATGCACCCTACAGGGCAAATTCCCAGCAGGTTCCAGCAGTGCAGCATCACAGTGACTTGAATCACTTACTGAGTCATAGCTGTTCCTCTTCCGTGTACTCAGTCGTAAGGGTCCCTTACAGCTGTTATTCCTTTATTGTTTAGAGTTTTATTTCTCACTAGCCAATCCTTCATTACTCCAATCATTTGTTATCCTATATAATGAAAGCCTAATATGCAAATTGATGAAATGAAACCCATCACTATGACATGCACTGACTAATGAGGCCCCCTGGTGGTCAGTGTATGCCCACAGGGGGAGTGTGCTCAGCCAGAACCTGTGCTCAGGGCTGAAAGCACAGAGGTGGTGGCAGGATCCTCTCCCCGCTCCTCTGAGGGGTGGGTAGTAAGGAGCGGGAGGAAATCCCCAGATGGCAGGAGGGATTTCTTGCATCCTCCTGGGGGTCCTGCACTGTGAGAGTGTGAAGGCCAAGCTTAGGGACCCCCCTTACCCTCAGTGCACAAATGTCATGCACCTGGCCTCCAGTACATAATAATTCTTTACATTTAATTCTCTCTGTTCAAATTACTGTCTGTGTTTTTCTCTTCATCCTGGACCCAGACTGATGCACTCACCCTTTGGGGTCTCCTTCCAGCATCTAGTACTCATCAGGTTTATGGAATCTGTTCCTGGAATGTAAATGAACACACAGCAGGTGTTTGACAAACTCTTTGCTTTCATTTCCGCTCAGTCCTCTCAGTCCATTCATGTGACCCAACTTCTCCATGCATGGATGTGGACTGGAAAGAGGAAACACTTCCTTACTGTAAATTCTTTTTAAGTTACCTTTCATTATATTTTATTGATGATTTTTTACCAAGAGAAAGGTAGAGAGATAAAACGTCAAGACATCGATCAGCTGCCTCTTGCAAACTCCCTACTGAGAATGTGCCCAAAACCAAGGTACATGCCCTTGACTGGAATCAAACCTGGGACCTTTCAGTCTGAAGGCCTATGCTCTATCCATTGAGCCAAACATGTTTCAGCCCTTACCATAACTCTTGAGGCTAGCTATTTTTGTCCTGTTCTACCTAAGCTGCATCAACCTGATTAGGACTGAAAATAGTGTCTGGAAGCACTAAGAGAAGTCAGAGAAAATGCTAGTCGTGTCTTCTCCCTGTCCTTAGGTAAGGGATGAGCCACAGAGGGTGTGGGAAGAGTAGATATTTCTATCAACACCTGTGCAGCCCTGGGAACCAGGAGTTCTGCTTCCTGGAATAGTGGACTGACTAATGCACAGCAGACATTTCCCTAAAAGGCAACTAAAGAAGCTAAATGAAATGTTCCAAGTAGTCACAAGATTATGAAAAACCTAACAAAATAATGAGCATATAGTGGGCTAACAGCTAGAAAGGGCAAGAAACTTACACATGTGTGAGAAGCTGAGAGGCCTGATTTTGCTTTGCTCTAGAGTCTAGAACCTGTACTGATACAGAAACAGCTGAAAGAGATCAAGAAAGGGTGTGTTTCTTGTGGTTTGTGGGACTGAGGAACAAGAGTCAGAACCTGAGGCCCCACCAAAGGAGGGGACCTGGGAAACTATCCCTCGCCTTGGAAAGGGATGAAAAAAGGCATCCCTTAAAAAAAGTGATGCAGTTAATCACATAGACTATACTTTCGTTTCGTATCATTCACGGATTTGTTTAGCCCTCCCAGGTACCCAGCATAAGCAAACCAACATTCTTTCCTGTGAAGATAAGTTATTTCTACCAAAAAAATTTATTTTTTATTTTTTTTATATTTTTTAAAATATATTTTATTGATTTTTTACAGAGCGGAAGGGAGAGGGATAGAAAGTCAGAAACATCCATGAGAGAGAGACATCGATCAGCTGCCTCTTGCACGCCCCCTACTGGGGATGTGCCCGCAGCCAAGGTACATGCCCTTGCCGGAATCGAACCCAGGACCCTTCAGTCCGCAGTCCGACACTCTCTCCACTGAGCCAAACCGGTCTCGGCTCTACAAAAAAAAATTTAAATAGAATGGACAAAGTGAAATATTACCAGGTATAAGAGAAGATAAGGTAGCAGAAGAAATAAGCAATGTTAATACTTATATGTTCGTAGGACAGAGCCCTCTGTTGCCACCACAAAGGACACCATCCCAACCCACACAACCACAAGTCACTCCTGCACACAGTGACCCTGACCCTGGTGACTGACCGGAGACCTTGCTCTCCGTTGAAAGCTAGACTGTGAGCATTATACATCTTGGGAAAATCCAGATTGAAAATCCCTCACGTTTTCAGATAGGAGCTTCCTGCCCTTTAGTAACATAAAACTGTGTCTCAGCAAAGCCTGCAAGAGAGGCTCAGGGCCCAGGTCTTTCCAGCTTCCCTCACAGGATAACAGACAAGCTGGGGGGATGCTGCCTGCTGCAGTGCATGCTGCTGAAGCCACATACACAGTTTAGAGGGGACAAGAAAAGTTGAGCAGGAAAAGATTGCTTGGGTTGTTGGAGGGGAACAGAGGGAAAGACAGAAGGTTGGGTCCCCAATGAGCTGGAAGAGGAGTGGCAGGCGGGCTGGGGAGCACAGACTCCAGCCGCTGACCCCGAGGGAGGCCAGGCAAATGGCCCAGCTGTGTTACCACTAGCATTGGTCACTCTTCTAGACGCCTGTTCTCCACCCGGTTGCACCTGGCATCATGGGGAAGCTGCAAGAATGCCTTGTACTCAGGATGGGCCTCCAAACACTCCCATGTTACTTGACAAGGGGGTGGGGAGGACATTGTGCTGACTTATAAAGTTCCAGAGGATTCTCACAGGCATCTAGCTGAGGTGCATTGCTCTGTATGCCATAGGGGGTCTGTCACAAGATGGTCACCCTTTATTCTCACACCAGCTGGCAGATTCATGTTACCAAGCTGGATTATGTGCATCAGAATTGAGCAGACAGGCCCCAAGGTGCAGGCACAAGGAGCATGTGAAGTGACTGTAATGCAACCTTTAATGTGTTCACCAAATCTTCCATCTCCTCCTCCTCCTCTTTGAAAAACCACTCTACCTATTTTGTATTTAAGCAGAGCCGTATGACTAGTGATACCAGTTGTCTAAGTAGAATTGCCACAGGTCACCTCTGGGCTGAGGCAACAAAATGAGTCTTGGAGGCCATGTACTCCATGGGCAAGGCCTCACAAAAGCAGCAGCAGCTGTGCACAATCAGATTTTACCTGGGAGAAAAGCAAAGGCTATGGTTTGTTTGTTATGCAGCATAGCATAGTTTATCCTGACCAATACAAGCACACTGACCAAAACCATTTCCCTGCTTTAGAGCAAAAGAGGTAGAGTGGTTTTCCCAAGAAGAGGAGGAGTAGGTGGAAGATTTTGGTGAACACATTAAAGGTTGCATTAAAATCACTTCACATGCTCTTTGTGCCTGCACTTTGGGTAGTTTCCTTATTACATAATCATAAAGCTTAAGTCCTTCACATGATTGTCACAAGTGTATACATTTACCAGGTAATACAAACATTTGACAATGCCTGGTGTGGAACTCAGGGCTGATTGCCACCATTTCCCACAATGGCCAGAGCTTCTCTACAATAGCCTAATAGAGGGAGGCTCATATGTCAATGATTAACTTGGAATTTCAGGAAGGGATTCTATCAAGGTACTGTTTCCCAACCAGAGGCATTTCTTATGTACCTGCACTTTTTCTAACAGAAGCATTGCTGTTGATTTTCCCAGCACCCAAGTAACTTTGTAATATATTGATACCTAAATTAATAAGCAAGATGCAACATTAGAACCAGTAACCCTCACTCAATGAATATTTCTAAATGATTACACTCAGATGCTGATTATACATTACAGACATATTTCCATATAGACATGAGATTAATGCTCCTATATAAGAAAAGCAGGGAGAAACCAAGAGGGTGGCATAGGTAAGTACCTAAACTGCTGCCTCACACAACAATTTCAAAACTACAACTAAAAGACAAAACGTGCCCTAACAAGTTTGGCTTAGTGGATAGAACATCAGCCTGCAGACTGAAAGTTTCCAGGTTCTATTCTAGTCAAGGCATGTACCTTGGTTGCAGGCACATCCCCAGTAGGAGGTGTACAGGAGGCAGCTGATCAATGTTTCTCTCTCATCGATGTTTCTAACTCTCTATTCCTCTCTGTAAAAAAATCAATAAAATATATTTATTAAAAAAACAGACATCATCCAGAACCACAGGAAGGCTGGATGAAATTCTACAACTAGAAGGAAAGAGAAAGCATACTGAGACTCAGAGGAGCTGCAGGAGGCAGAGGCACTGAGACGTGTGCACGGTGAGGATTGGCAACTGAGTGTGCGGCTGGGTTTCTCAAGTGGGAGACAAAAGCCCCCAACTACGCTGAACTCCAGTTCTGGGCAAGACTCTGGGGACCCAGATTCATACAGGGTGAAACTGGACTCCCAGGAAAGAGAAAAGCACACTGAGACTCAGAGGAACTGTGAAAGGCGGAGGTACCGAGGCGTGTGCGTGGAGAGCGCAGGGAACTGATAATGCGGCTGGCTTTCTCAAGCGGGAGGGAGACAAAAGCTCCCGATTTTACTGAACTCCAGTTCCGGGCGAGACTCTGGGGACCCAGACTCATTCAGGGAGAAACTGGATTGTCTGGCAGCGGGCTGAACTGGAGGGAAGCTTTCTCTCAGAGGTGCTTGCAGCGATTATCATGGGACACTGAGACACATGGGCCTATTAGGGCAGGGCTGACAGGAAACCAATGCTGTCTGCTCCTCCTTGAGACTCCACCCCATCCAAACTGAGCACAGAGGCTTTTGTAAGTCTTGTCTTATAAGGGTATCTCAGCACAGAAGTTCTCCCAGTGTAGACATAGTTGATCCTCACAGCCAACTGGCCTGGAGGTTAATTCCTGCCAGTGATACAGATAACAATTAAGACTTAACTACAGCAAGACTGTGCTCACAGTCCACAAAGGGGTACACCAAGAGTGTCTACCTCAGATAACTGGAGAGGCTGAGCCCCTAAGCTCTATAGGTCACCTAGCATACAAAGAGACTCTATCAACTCAGGAAAGCAGCCAAAATGTGGAAACAAAGAAACATCATAAATGAAAGAAATGGAGGAAAATAAAAGACTGGATATAGAGTTCAAAACCACGGTTATAAGGTTTTTCAGAAATTTCCTAGAAAAGACCAGTAAATTTAGCGAGACCCTCGAGGATATGAAAAAAGTCCAACTAGAAATTAAGCATACACTGACTGAAATTATATATATATATATATATATATATATATTATACAAAGATCTAACAGCAAACTAGAGGGTCACAAAAATAAAGTCAAAGATTTGAAATACAAATAAGCAAAAAACACTCAACTGGAAAAGCAAAAAGCAAAAAGAATCCAAATATATGGAAATAGTGTAAGGAGCCTCTGGGACAACTTCAAGTGTACCAGCATCTGCATTATGGGAGTGACCAAAGAAGAGAGAGCAAGATACTGAAGTCTTAATTGAAAAAATGACTCAAAATTTCCCCCATCTGGTGAAAGAAATAGACTTACAAGTCCAGGAAGTGCACAGAACCCCAAACAAAAGGAATCCAAAGAGGACCACACCAAGACACATCATAATTAAAATGCCAAGAGCAAAAGACAAAGAGAGAATATTAAAAGCAACAACAGAAAAACAGTTACCTACAAGAGAGCACCCACATGACTGTCAGCTGAGTTCTCAACAGAAACGATGCAAGTCAGACGGGAGTGGCAAGAAATATTCAAAGTGATGAATAGCAAGAACCTACAACCAAGATTACTCTACTCAGCAAAGCTATCCTTCAGAATTGAAGGCAGATAAAGAGCTTTACAGATAAGAAAAAGCTAAAGGAGTTCCTCACCACCAAACCAGTATTATATGAAATGCTCAAAGGAATTCTTTAAGAAGAGGAAGAAGAAGAAAAAGGTAAAGATAAAAATTATGAACAACAAATACATATCTATCAACAAGTGAATCTAAAAATCAAGTGAATAAAAAATCTGATGAACAGGATAAACTGGTGAATATAATAGAATCAGGGGCATAGAAAGGGAGTTGACTGACAATTCTTAGGGGGAAAGGGGTCTGAGGGGTGCTGGAAGAGACTACACAAAAATCGTACACCTATGGATGAGACAGTGGGGGACAGGTAAGAGCAGAGGGTGGGGTGGGAACCGAGTGGAGGGGAGTTATGGGAGAAAAAAGAGGAATAATTGTAATAATCTGAACAATAAAAGTTTATTAAATTTTATAAAGCAAAGCAAACAAAAACAAAATATTTTTTAAATAATAAAAGGTAAACAAGAAAAAGAAGATATAAATCTTCATGTATATACAGAACTCTCCGTAAAGATTATGCATGAACCCCTATGTCTCCTGGGAGCTGGACTCATTCGGTCATACAGGAGCCCTGAAAGACAAGTGAAAACAAGACCCAGGCACTCCATCAGAGAGAAGATCTGAAAATAACCACCAGAGCAGGTTGCACATGTCAAATATTTCATGCACTCAGGAAAAACTTTGTATACTTTTATTTTCAAGGAAGAGACTTCACTCCTTCAAAATTTCACTGGAACTTTGCGCACAGATTTTCACAGTTCAGACCTGAAAGATCAGGACTTTAAACAAACAAACAACAACAACAAACAAGAGTTAACAAGCATTTCCTAGGCCCTAGGACCTAGGGCCACAGACATATTTTGTGGTTGTTGTCAGTGGAGGGAGGGCACCAGGAGAATGGTTTGGCAGTGAGATTGAGGAAACAGAATAATAACCAGGCAGAACTTATTGCCTTTAATTAAAATTAGGACAGACAGACACCATTGCTTTAGTTACAAATTGCTATATATAACAACAAACATTTGCTAGCTCACATTTTCTGTGGGTCAGGAATTTAGGGGTGACTTATCAGGTTTCCTCTCTCTCAAGGCCTTTTGTGAGGTTGCAGTCAAGCTGTCAGGTGGGGCTGTGATCTCAACTGAAGGCCCGATGGGTAGTGGAGTGGAAATTCACTCCCCAGGTGACTCACAAAGTTGTTGGCAGCCCTGAGACCTCACATGTGAGAACTTTCCAGGGCTTCCATGTGATATGGCAGCCGCCTTCCTCAGGGGGTGTCTAAGACAGAAGCCAGTCTTTCCAATCTGATCTCAGGATTGGCATCTCATCACTTCTCCTGTATTCTGTTCATTAGAAGGCAGTAAGTCCATCCCAAACTCAGTGGGATGGGCTTAAATACACATGGGTATGGGTGCCAGGGAACAGGGATCATGGGGATGGTCTCATATATTTCTAATGAGGTTTGTGAGTTTAATGAGGTGAGAGAAAGGCCTGAGGACAGAAAAGGCCTGAGTAAATATGACTTGGCTGGTACGAAGTGTGGGTCGAGACATAGCAAGAAATTAGACTAGCGAGGTATGGGAGAATCATATAATTCTGAGGACCACGATGTTGAATATGTATTTAGTCAACATAAAAATTTATTTTAGATTCATGTTGAATAATATCCTGGGGACAATAGGAATTGCTGATCATAAAAATAATGTAGCAAGAGATGATGTCAAAAGGGATTGGCAAAATCAACTGTGTGATGGAGAAAGAAGCAACATAACCTGTTAACGGTGTGTCAGGGTGTAGTGTGTGTGTGTGTGTGTGTGTGTGTGTGTGTGTGTGTGTGTGTGTGTGTGTGTGTTGAGAGAGAGAGAGAGGCAGGGAGAGATTTGATGCCTACTTTATGCTGCATGTTGAGATGTTCAAAGGGGCTCCAGTAAATATCACCCCTTTCTCCTATCCCCAGATTCTAAAATGTTGATAAATAAAAGAATTAAGATAGAGGCTACAATAACACCTTCCTCTATTAGAGCTAAGTTGGAAGACACAGCTCAGTGTAACAGACCAATGGGTCTGCAGGTAGATTCCAGTGTTAATTGGACTCATCTACCTAGAAATACCACCCTTCCAGCAGTCTTTCTCCCATGACAGAGCTGCTAGATTGTAGCCAGTTATTCTTCCCAAAATCACCAATTAGGAGAAAAAAACCTACATCCCCAGGGATGGAGTGAACAAAATGGGGACAAAGGCTAATAATGAAGCTGCTTTCACTAGAAGAAGTGATGACCCTCAGGACACTGTGAGAAGCCATCCATATGGTGGCTGTCATCCTCCACAGAAAGAGAAACAAGGACCAAGACTGCACAACTGGTGAACTGCCAGTAACTCCAGAACTTATGCTGAAATTTATCTGAAGGACAGACACACTAAAAGTCTTCCTTAATATCAAGCCACACAGCTGCCTTCCTGGGTTTCTGTATAATGGGGTGAGCTGTGAACAGGATGTGGAAAGGGGAGCAGAGGGCAAGTCACAATAGAGGAGCACACATGTTCATCCCTGGCCCTGTCCAGCTGCTTTCTCAGCAGCATCGCTCTGAATTTTCAAACCGCTAAGGAAATGGGTGACTCTTGACTCTGAGAGTTAAAGCAATGGGATCAGTCACACAGAGAGAAATTGGCCTGTGAGATGCATGCATCTAATCCCAGGTCTCTTGGCTGCATCTTTCTATCTCATTTCTCTTTTTAACTTAGCTGGAAAAATTCTGTTACTCCTGAGCCCAGGAGATGCTCCAAAAAGAGAGAAAGGAAAGTGGCCAGGGTGGCCCAGGAGGTTCCTGGCCTGAGGACATGGAGCCCCAGCACAGCCTGTGGCTTGCACAGACCCCCATGCCAGGGCATCTACCTTGGAGCTTAGAAGTTCACCTTCTATTTAATGTCATCCTCTCCCATTTAATACAGATTTTGTAGTGATTTTAAGTCCATGTACTGACCTTCCATCCTAGGTTATTCCTCCATCGCTTCTCAGGACTAAGCCCCACTGGCTGCTTCCCATTACCTGTGTGTGCCTAGGATAGTTCCAGAAGCCTCAGAAGCATCCCCTCTAGCTCTAGGACTCATCTCATTGCAAAGAGAGGATGCCAACCACTGGACCATGGCTATGACTAGCCCAAGACCTCTAGCCAAAGTAAATTAAGCCTCCTGCTTCTACTGAGCTTGAAGCTGGCACAAGGGAGGTTCACCACAGCCAGTCATTCTGTCTCTAATCTCCCCCTGGGAAAGTTGTCCTCTGAACACCTCCACTCCTCTTCTGGCCTGCCAGTGCCAAGAAGCAATTTTCAACTGGTATGCCAGAAGAATTTTTAAAACATGCAATACCTATTTATTCAGGGACACTGACCTCTATTCCTTTAGACTATCAAATTTAAAAAAATGACATCAGCCAAAGCAATAGCCATCCAGTGTGAATGAATCAAAATTATACCTATTGCCCTAACCGGTTTGGCTCAGTGGATAGAGTGTCGACCTGTGGCTTGAAGGATCCTGGGTTCGATTCCAGTCAAGGGGATGTACCTTAGTTTCGGGCACATCCCCAGTGCGGGATGTGCAGGAGGAAGCTGATTGATGTTTCTCTCTCATCAATGTTTCTAGCTCTCTATCCCTCTCCCTTCTTCTCTGTAAAAAAAATCAATAAAATATATCTTTTTAAAAATTATACCTATTTTCTTTGTCAGATTGGCCAGGTGTATATATTTTTGGTGTGCCATAGCATTTTAGTAATTAGTTTCAATGCCATGACATAAAAAAGGTGAAAATCATTGGGGTAAAACCGAAGGGTCTTTTGACTTGACTTGGGATGGTGAGGACACAATACAGTATAGGTGATGTTATTATCCAGAGGTTTCGCCCCTGAGACCTACTTCATTGCATTGACCCCAATTAATCCAATTAAAAAATAATAAAATGAAATGAAAAAAAATTCAGATCATCAAAGATAAAGTGAACATTTCAACAGAATACAAGTTATCTCCGGTAACAAAAAGTAGATAGGCATATTTCTTGTCATCAATAAAATATGGAGAGAGAGAGAGAGAGAGAGAGAGAGAGAGAGAGAGAGAGAGGCTCCTTAAGCCTGAGGCCAAGTGCTCTGCCTACACACCAGAAACCCCAGACCTTTTCCCCTGACTGGCACTCAAGAGCAGTGTCGACCTCCCCCAAAGCAGAACGAAACCCATGGCTGAAGGCTGCCTGCACACTTTTCATGTGGTTGCTCTTTGGCCACCCAAAGCTTCCGAGGGCTGGAGGAAAGATGTGACGGTGTAATTCCGTGTGTCTCTCACCCCTTCTGTACTCCACTCACACCTCTGCTAGAGTCATCTCTGAAACACAAAAATTACCCACAATGTTTTCTCTGTCACCTTGCAATTCTCATTCTCATTTTGAAACAGAAAAGTTTGTCCCATCTAACCTGGAGAGGCTTTCAAGAAACTGGTCAAGGGCACTGTCTCGCAACACCCCGCAGTGCCTGCTCTGGGGAGTGGGGCCAAGAGGGGTCCCAGGGGCTAGGGTAGGGGGTGGCAGGTGGGAGCTGGGGATCATAGGACAGTGAGGTGCATGCTGGGTTGTTCCAGTTCACCCCTCCTCAGTGTGGAGCAGGGCTGGGTTGTCCTGGGTCGCTCGGCCCATGCGCTCTTATCACTCAGAATGAGGTGTGCGCTGGGTTGCTCCAGATGGCCCCATCAGGACTGTCCTGGGTCACACAGTCAGAGCTTCCCTGTGGCCCTGAGATGTGCGCTGGGTTGCTCTGGGTCACCCCTCTTGGGCTGGGGTGAAGCAGGTATGGATTGTTCTGAGTCACCCCAGCAGGGCTGTCCAGGGGTCTGAGGTGGAGCAGGTACTGGCTTCTCTGGGTCACACAGGTTGCTCAGGGTCACACAGTCCCTGCTCTCCTGTGGCCAAGAGTGGGGCGTGCTCTGGTTTGCTTCAGGTCGCCCCAGCAGCAAGTCCCAGGGCTCAGGGTGGAGTGGGTACCGGGTGGCTCCCGGTCAGGCTAGCAGCACGGTTCTGGAGTCCAGAGTATGGGTAGAACACAGGGTTCCCTCTGACTTGCACTCACCGCAGGGTCTTGGGGCTGGATCCTAGGACTCTGATCCCAGCGAGCTGGTGAGGAGGCCTGGTGCGAGAGCTCACTCCGGCACTGCATGCTCTCTGCAGACATCTGGAGCCTGCCAGGAGGTGCTGTGCCACTCACTGGCAAGGCACAGCAGTGGTTACCCCCACATTGTAGCTGGCAAACAGTGTTCTCTAGGTGTCCTCTACCCTTCCTTATTGAAACGTGTCTCCTCAGTTGTGTCTAATTTGTTAATTCAAGGTGAATGTTCTCTGATTTAGTTGCTTTTCTGGCCTGGCCCTAGCCCTATTCGGCCACCATTTTCTATTCCTATGTGAATTTCAATGCAATGGCAGGTATCAGAGCAACCATATTGGGCCAAGAAATGGAATCTACATGTCCAGGGAAGCACAACAAGATGGAGGGGTGTGGATCTCTGATAACGGGGAACATCTTCTACTAGCAACATGACAAAGAGAAATAAGTTTCTATTTTTATGAAGATCCTAAGATTGGGGATCACTTTGTTAGAGGACCCAAACCCATATCCTAACTACTACAAAAACAAGTGGGGGAGAGAGGAGGAAGACATTTTACTACGCTGTTTTCCTTCCTTGCAACTCCCATCCCTCTAGGTTGTTTGTTTGTTTGTTTATATTCCTAGGCCAGCAATTCTCAACCAGTGTGCCACAGGAAGTTTTAAAAACCTACAATACCTGACTATTTAGTCAGGGGCCCCAGCCTCTTTTCCCTTAGACTGCCAAATTTAAAAATGACAACAGCCAGCACAAAAATAGTGGTCCTAAGTGAATGAATCGAAATCATACGCATTTTTTGTAAGATTAGCCAAAAAAAAAATACCCTTTCTTGGTGTGCCTCAGAATTTTAGTAATTAGCTCATGTGTGCCATGAGATGAAAAAGCTTGAAAATCAATGTCCTAAGCCTTTGAAAAAGTGGGAGGGCTAACATAGGCAGCTTGCGGCTCAAACAGGTGTCCTGATGAGACATCTGGGAGTGGTGGGACGGTGTCGGGGACCGTCTTGGCTCCCCTGTTGCTTACCTGAAAGGTTACACATCCTGTTCCATAGGCTCTATGCTGACCAGCTTCTCCTCATGCTCCTCCAAGCCCAGTCACACTCCTGCCTCTGCCATTGATACTCTAGGCAATGCATGGTATTAGCTCTCATACTTGTGGAAAGGGTTGAGATGAATTGGGTACAAAAAATCAAGTGAAATTAGATTCCCAGGAATATGACTCAGTCAACAAATTCTTGGGCCTTACCTTGTACGAGGTGCCAATGTGGAGATAGGGGACAGAAGGAAACAAGCTAAGGAGACTCGCTGCCTTAATGAAGAGTTCATTCTAGTGGGGAAAGACATCTAATGTACAAATAAACAGTGTCAGAAAGTGCATCAGCCATATTTTTGAGCCATAGCATTAAGTCCAAAAAACCCCCCAGTAACTTACAACCACACACCTTGACATCTGGCTCACATATTCCATGAGAAGTAACAGATGGCTTGACCTAGTCCTATGTGCCTTGTTGCTCCAGAATCAAGTCTGAAGGAGCAGCCCCTACTTGGCACACACCGTGCTCATAGCAGAGGACAATGGATGAGAGAGATGATCAAGAAACCATCGTGAAGCGCCTACTGGGACTTGATGTGTTTCATGTCCACTCACATCGCATGGGCCAACAAAGGAGTGGACACTAGATTTTGCCTCCAGCGAGGTTCTGCAAGTCTCATGACAATGGCTGGGTTGCAAGATCCTTTTACAGGAAAAGGAAGAGTCAAGGACTGGGAGCAATAACATAAGCCATCCCAAGTTTAAATAAAATGGAGAAAATAAAGCAGGGCTAGCGGGCTAGAGGAGCCAGGTGTCAGAGTAAAGTAAGGTAGGGAATATAACAGGGAAATTAATAAATTTCAAATAAGTATTGATGTGTTATGGTTTGTTATTAGGATCACAAAGCATGATCAAGACTGCTAGCTGTTTACCAAATATCTACTTCCCCTTCTTTCTGAGCACACACTTTTTGGTCAGCATTATAGTATGGTATGGCCACAGAACTGAGCCTAACAAAAAGAAAAGAAAAGAGAAGTATGCCATGTCCCCTACCACTTGAATCAAGGATCCCGAGGCCCCAGAAGAAGGTGCAGCTACATGATGGAAGGAGTCTGGGTTCCAAAACCAACATAGTCGCCGAGACCGGTTTGGCTCAGTGGATAGAGCGTCGGACTGCGGACTGAGAGGTCCCGGGTTCGATTCTGGTCAAGGGCATGTACTTTGGCTGTGGGCACAGCCCCAGTAGGAGGTGTGCAGGAGGCGGCTGATCGATGTTTCTCTCTCATTGATGTTTGTGACTTTCTGTCCCTCTCCCTTCCACTCTGTAAAAAACCAATAAAATATATTTTTTAAAAAACCAACATAGTCAAGTGGGACCTCTGCTTGGGATTGTGACCAAGAAACACACTTCTATTGTATTGGAAACAAAATACATTTTGGGTCTATTAGTGCCAGCAGCCTAGGGTATTCTAAGGCATCATGTCACCTTCCTAAATATCTTTACCTGGAAGATACTTTATTTGAAGCACTTCAACCTAAAGAAAACTTGGAAGAGAGTGCCACACAAAACTTCCAATTCCCAAACCCAGTCTAGCACGTTATGTAACAGTGATGGCAACTGCTAATGTAGTGGCAAGGAATAATTAGGGCACCTAAAACAAAGGCCATGCTCTTAGAAAGTGAGCAAACTATCAAGGTTATAACAGGAAATTCATGATGTATAGAAAGCCACCTCATATTGCTGTCATTCATGGTAATGTTAATTTAAGTGGACTCTCTGGGAGGGACTTGTGACCACAGGGTATATTGGCAAAATTTAACCCTGAAAAGCTTTTCAGGTATATGCAGGAGACATGTTTGTATCTGTAAGTCCTGTCATGCTGACCCAAGAAATGAGGGGGTGATCAGGGGGCACACACAAGGACCATCCTTCAGAATGCATGGTGGACAGTGTTCTTCTACTCCCTCCTGACATTCCCAGTCTTGTCCAGCAGCTTAATGGGAATTGAAACTTGAAAGCATCTCTCCCCATTGAATGCAGACTCAGTTCAAGCTTGCCCACATTCCCCACTACATGAGAAGCAACTCTGGTGCTATGGGACAACCTTCCCCCGCTTTAGCAGTGCCATCAGCGCTAAGGGGCGATCCTTAAGATGTAAGTGAGAAAAGAAGGGAAATTAAGTTAATACCTTTGTCTAAAAAAGCAAACAAAATTAGAGAAATAATACTGGAATAACCAAATTAAGAGAGAGAGTACTAAAAACTTTGAAAGAACCAGGCTTGGTGCTTGGAGGAATTCATCAGAAGGCTCAAGAAGAGGCAGCGTTTGGGGAGGGTTGTTAATGATTCTGACGACTGATTCTTCCAGAAAAGTATCCTGAGGTTATGTCATAAACTGATGAGTTTTAGAAACAACTTTAAGTTCATTTAACAGAATGGCAGTCCTGCCACAGTGTGCAGTTTATCCTATTATTTCTTCAGGTTTCTAATATACAAAATATTTATATTATTGAACTAGTAACAGCTGATGTTCTGTGTCTATAAAACTTCAGACCACATAGCTGATTTGTTAAATCTAGTTCATTGCACCCTACAAAAAAAAAAACAAAAACAACCAAGATATTAGGTAGCTTCATTCATTGATGCCTCATCAAAATTTTCTAGGACCATGAACATCTTCCTCATCAGTGCCTTCTGGTTTGGGGTGGTCACAACTTCTCTCCTCTTCTGTAAATCTAACATGTGACATGCGCAACCTGCTCCCAGTGGATTGACTTCTGTGCCTGGTGGAATGTAACTCTCCCCAGCTCCTACATATCAAGGGCCTTGAGTGGCCCAGGCCTCTCCAGGCAGGTGGAGAGGGGAGGCCAAAGGTGGAGTGGGGCCTGTAGGCTATAACCTTGCCCTGGCTGCCCCCTTGCCTCTGAGGGGCTATTCCCACAAATGAATGAGCTTAATTAGGTGCATTAGTTCTTGTTCTTGAAGAACAAGAGACAGAATGACTGATTTGACACCACTCACAGTCCCTTGGAGCTCACACATGCTGTGAGCAGCCTGAGATTCTCCTTTCCATGAATGTTGAATAACCTCAAAGATGCACTAGGCAGCTTGAGGGGAGGAGCTGGGATCCTGTCTTAAGTATCCCCCCTCAGTGATGACAGCACTACTAAAGCCAGGGAAGGAAGTCCCTTAATACCAGAGTTGACTCTCGTGTAGTGGGGAATGTGGGAAAGCTGGAACCGAGTCTGCACTCACTGGGGAGAGGTGCTTGATTCAAGGCTCAATTCCAACAAGCTGCAGGACAAGAGGGGAGATTTGGGGAGGGAGTGGAAGAATACTGTCCAGCTCGCATTGTTTCCCTCCCCCAGAGCCTGTCATTCCCTGATCAGCCTCAGAGGACTTAGAGATACAAGCAAGTCCCAGCATCACACAGTAGAAACAGCCCCCAAAATATAAATGCACTTCATTTCCTCAGCCAAGTGAGTACAATCCTTTCAGTGCTTTTCCTCCTAATTACATTCTTTCCAGTTGTGATGTTGAATTTTTAATTTCTAATATTACAGAAGGGCATGGCTTCTTCATGCTTACAGAGGCGGCCAGGTTTAAAAGTTTGGGAAATCCTTCTCTGAAATATGTCCTATAAGATACTCCAACCATCAGAAATCACACAGATGAAAGCAAAAGCTTCAGAGCTCACGCTGCTCAATTCTATTGGCTACAGAGTGTCCAAGATGGACTGGAAGGCGAAACTAGAGGAAATATTATTTTAAAAGCCTGGCAAGTTCACAGGAGGCTAACACAGCATGCCCTTCTCAGCACTAATAATTTACAAACCAGACAGTGAAGAGCAAGTAGTTCTGAATCACCCAAGTCTCTGCCCTATTCCAGTCTCTGGAGCACCACCCCTGGAGCCTATTATGACCATGTGGCCTCCAGTGAATTATAGAACAGTCTGCTGAGAAGCAATGACAGGCATTTTTGGGTTTCCAGGCACCTAGCAGCAGCTCCTGAGGTGAGTGGGCTGAGTCAAGATACTGGAGGCGAAAACCACAACCCTGAGCCTCTAGGGCCTTCTAAGCATGTAAGCTGGGAGAGCTGAAGGCAGAGAGGCAGTGCAGCTTCTGTCCCCACTGGTAAAGGAACAGCCAGAATCACCAGACAGATGGACTCAGGTGAGGCAATATCTAGGGGCACTGGCATTTTCTAGCATGCTGGCTCATCAATAATATTCACTGCAAGTAACGAAAGCTTTGAGCACAGATAAAGCTCACTGATTTAACTTCTGACTGTTCCCCTGTTCTCATTTCAGGCCCCTGTGAGAGACCAGGCCTTTGTCCATATGAATCTGTTCACCCATAGAATGAGACCAAGTGTTAAAATCAAGTATTTGGACACACAAAACCACAAACTTAATAGAGTGCTTCTTTTACAATATAGCAAATTCATACATAAACTAGAGACCTGTTGCAGGAAGATTCCTGCAAGAATAGAGCTTCCTGCAGCCTGACCAAAGCTCCTTCCCTTCTCTGCTGCCTCACTCTCTCCCTTCTCCACTACCTCGCTCTCTCCCGTCTCCCCTGCCTCACTCCTTTCAATCTCTGCTGCCTCTCTTCCTCTGGTCTCCTCTGCCTTGCTCTCTCCCTTCTCCCCCACCCCACTTGCTTACTTCTCCGCAGCTTTGCTCCCTTCTGCAGTGTTTGGCTTCCCTCTACAGCGTGTGGATATGCAAATTAACTGCCATCTTGGTTGGGTTAATTTGCATTCTCACTGATTGGCTTGTGGGTGTAGCAGAGGTATGGTCACTTTGCATATTACTTTTATTAGATAGGATGTAATGAGGTGAAAGCAAATCACGACTGAGGGTCTGACACCAGTTTTTGCAGTTATTTAACTTTATTATATTTTAAAATCTGATAACTGTAAAACATAGTATTTGTATAAACACCTGAGGACTGTTCAGCTGGACATAGCATCTTCTTCACTCAAACAATTTGAGAGAAGACCAAGTTTAAATTAAATTTTATCTTATAACACAAAAGAAATAACATAGGTGAAACCACCCTTTAAATAGTTGCATTCTTGTATAAAGTACATTTGCTTTTCTAAAAAATAAAATGAACATTCTTGCCCCTGGTGTATATTTCGTTGGCATTTTCAACAAGTGGCTAATACTTTTAGCACAAATTCTCATAGCTTATAAAAAGTACTCCAAAGTTATACAAAGTAATAACAATAAACATATAGCACCATTTCCCCCTGAAAGTTCTACTTTAAAGTTAAAGCCTAAATGACGTCAGAATTGCTGCATCTTCCAAAATTTAGCAGAATAAATGGCTCAGAACTAAGCAAATTAGAAACATTGCATAGGACAGAGAACTTCCCTGTAGGGAAACCAATCTATGAATTGTTTCTTATCCCCTGAAGACTAAGCTGAGAGGTACATAGCAAATGATGCACATATTCTTTTACAGAATAAAAACATCTGATTATAGTTATCATTACCTCTGTGGCAGTGTAAAGTGCCATATTAAATTCAAAAAGAACAGATTTATTTCTTTGTACACCTATAAGTATAGAATAATATATAAATACGTTATAGTATCCATATGAGGAATAAACACAGACAATAAAACATATATCTTGTAAAAATGTGGGCATGGTTGTCTTCAAATAGAGAGATTTGATGAATGAGTGACTACTTGTGTTGTTTTAAAATAATTGGTACTCCATTGAAAACCAATTCACCAGATTCCATCCATGACGCCCTTTTAGTATATCTCCTGCATAAGACAACTATTCTACCTAGCTTATAATTGTTTGAAATTTATCAAAAACAGATAAGAACACTTTATGAAAACTCTTTATAAACTTGCTTTCTTCTTTAAATACAAACAAATATAACATGTAGAGAAATAACAAAAGGGTAATAATTTATATGGTTATTCCCTTTCTGGAAACTGGTAGAACATGAACAGAACACTGTTATAACAGACAAAACATTTGAGAGATGATTTCTGCTGTTGTATCTTTAAATTCTCTTCTAAGGACAACTTCCCATAGATTTTATTAGAGAACTTGTCAATCCCTGATACTTTCCCCTTTGGAATTTAGCTGTTTTAGTTCTATACATAAACATTAACTGAAATCAAAGGTGTTTCTCTGTTTCCTACCTAAAGTATTCTTGTAAACTATATGGTAAAATAATAAAGACATAAAGAAGTTGCCAATCTGAATATTCTAATACTAGTACATAAAACAGCATTTAAAGATGTAGACCAGACTGTAATGTAGCTCTTCAATTCTGCATATAACATTCTTTTTAGGAACTGTCTAGAAAACTAAAACTGCTAAGAGAATAAAAGTACTTTTAGATTAATAAATTATCAGGACAATTGAGAATCATGGCTAATACAAACTTATATATTTTTAAAACTGGGTTTCCCTTCTTTAAGTTTTTCAATGTGGTAGCATAACTTTAGAGCTGGCCCCAACTTCAGCCCCATATACTTCATTACAACATCGCTTTTAAGTAGTAGCAGAGCCTTTCCATCAATTTCCTATAGAGAGAAAGAAATGATAAAAATTAATAATGCATTCATATTTTGTCAAGTTATTTACACATAACATTTAAAAGAGAGAGGCTGTACATTCCCATATATATTGACTGAATAGACATTTGTTCACTGAGAACTATTTAAAATATAATTTATATAGTAAAGCATCATTTGATCATTTTTAAATTCACTTCAAATTTTAAGAAAAAGGAAATTGAACCCAGTATCTTTTTTTAAATGGCCGAAGCATCAAACTAGCTAATTTTAAATACTGTGTACTGAATAAAATACTACATTATCTGTGACAAAGGGCAGAAAGCTGTAAGCAGTAGAAATAAATTTCACATGGCCATTAACTATCTTAGAAAGGCTGGAATATGAATATGTCAACATCAACGCAAACTGTAAATGTGGTATACAGTGTTGTGTTTATTTTGAAAGCTATTCAGTTTGTTATAATCAGTAATTTTCTTACAATATTGAAAAGGATACATCAGATATTTGGTCACAAATATGATTTATTAGAAAATATAAACATTATTTAATAGACATAAGGCATCCTCCCAAAATTCTTTATTTCCTTAACCAATTTATGTCACAGAAGCATATTATTTAGTATTCATAAAATAAAACTGCACTTAATCTTATACAGTTGCTGAATTCATTGGGCATCAAAACAAGATGGACACCCTGTTACAGCTTGTGGTCACCCCTCCTACTCATGGTCCTGGGGCTGAGCAGGGAGCAGGTGGGGAGGAGGATCCTTGCAGCTGTCGTTACAAAGGAGAAGAACCTGAGAGTGAGTGACCATGCTGAATCATCTTCTCTTGAGAACTTGAAGACTTGTAGTATTTTAGGTACTCGGGTACCCATTTAAAGTACAGATCCAGCCTCTACCACTTAAGGATCTAACTTTGAGCAAGGTAACCTTTCTCACACATGGAAAAATCAGTTGATAGGGTTCCCCACCATCCACACTAATCAGCATCCAACTGAAGAGCCTGCACAGAAGTCATTCAAAGGCAGGAAAACCGGATCAAAAGATACATTACATGTTGCC
The DNA here is from genome assembly GCA_027563665.1 of Antrozous pallidus. Lineage (NCBI taxonomy): Eukaryota > Metazoa > Chordata > Mammalia > Chiroptera > Vespertilionidae > Antrozous > Antrozous pallidus. Next base: position 134,574,249 of record CM050509.1, on the reverse strand, counting down.
TGAAGAGGTCGGCGAGGGGGCCTGATATCTGAGGATCTTTATGTTTCATAAACTGTATCACTTCATCCACACACCAGGTTGAAGGGTCCTTAGAGAAGCCTTGCTTCAGGACACTGGGGTCAGGTACAGCTATATAACTTGGAGCTTCAATGGGGGGGAAAAAAGACAAATCATACTTGACTTGATCATTAAACTGAAAGAAGAGATGTTAGGTAGGAAGTGATGGCCTCATTCCTGGAACTATCTGTTAGGTACCCTGGCAAGGATCAGGACTCCAAGTGTAAAATCCAGTGAAAGCTTAGATAAAGATGATTTGAGGATGGGTACCATGAGCACCCCATCTGACCGCCCACGAACAACAATAGCAGCTTTCGAAGTTACTGTAAAGCTTCAAAGCTCATAAAACAGACAGCAATCCAAGGTCTCTTTGGCCACAGGCAAATATAATAAAAGATCTGTTACTTGGGTTAAATTAAGTTCATCTAAGCTTACCTATTACTCTCTTTAAGTATTTCAATGAATTTCTCTCCTCTTTGTCTACACTGAGTGGCCCGATTATTATGATCTCTGAACGCATACTAATCTGGCCACTCAGTGTATATCCTATATAATAAAGGCTAATATGCAAATTGTCCCTCAACCAGAAGTTCGACCAGCAGGCAGGCTGCCCAACCATCCATGTCCCCTCTCCCTGACCAGGCTGGCCAGATCCCACCCATGCCCAAATTCATGCACTGGGCCTCTAAATATATATGCTGCTGAGTGGCCAGATTATTATGTGTCCAGAGATCATAATAAGCTGGCCACGCAGTGTAGATTAGGTTTATTTTACTAGCTAAATACAATAGGAATTCCCCAAATCTATTTATAATTGCTTAAATTTATTCACTTTAATCAATGAATTTCAAAAACCCTATTATCTTTGAGAAGAACTGAATTAGTTCTTTTACTAAATCTCTCCCATGTAACATGAACATTTTTAGCATTACTTTATTCTTTAAATTCCTGTCTCTCAAGGCTCAAATGCTTATCTAAATTTTGAAGAAAACAAGATTATTTTCTGTTTATCTAGGTAAGAAGAATTTTAATATTATATTGAGGTATTTAACATCAAATACCTCTTTCAAGTTTACTTGCATAGTAATAGATATAGATAAACATTAACTGAAATCTGGATGAAGGTTAATGTTAAAAAAGTAAGTAACTAAGACAAACAATTTAAGTGCTCATACCTCAAAAAGTTTTAGCTATGCTGTTCATTAAATCATGCTGAAATTCCTCTGTCTAGAAAAGTATTAATTTTCTCAACCAGAACATTCAACTTTCTATAGTGTGTGAAAACACAGTGGGTTGTACTTTTATTTTATTTTTTTTAAATTGAATTTATTGGGGTGACATACATAATATTATACAGGTTTCAGGTAAATAATTCTATAATACATCATCTGTATACTGTATGATTTGCTAGGAATATTTATATTATGTCTGTAAGCAAAACTGTCAATACAAATTTGATTTTTTGGCATAAATTAGCCAAAGCTGTACCTATATTTCCTATCATCTAGGCTCTGGACACTTAAGGGACATTTTGAGTATATATTGAGGACAATGGCAAAGAAAACAGAAGATAAAAGAAGTTATAATGGTCAATTTTTTGTGTGTGGCTTAGAATTTTCTTTTTCAATATCACAACTTTAATGTGAAATAAAGCCTCTTTACTAAAATGTACCTTCCTCTTCTACTGGTCAGAGATAAAAAATGTTGGTCATATCTACCAAGAAATGCTACTGGGCTGAATCAACCGAAGTAAAAGTGATGATGATATAGACCAGCCATCGCCAATCTTTTGGACCTCAAGGATCACCAGTGGTCCGCAGACCACCAGTTGGTGACCGCTGGTGTAGACCATATCATACCTAAGATATTCTAATAACTTAAGACAGGAAGTTCTTTAACTAAAGAAAGGCTCAATTTAACATAAACTTATTGGCAAGGTGAATCATATCACTAAATTAACTTACGTTTTGTGGTATTTCTAATTTCTGTCACAGAATATGATACAGTTATATCTTTTTTTCCCCATTTACAATTTACTAGCTCTTTTACCATTTCAGAGTGATAAGGGAGTTTCAGTGATCTTGCATGATGAATAGGAGAAAAGTTGCATTTATAACATATTAAACAAATGTCTAGACTGAATCAGACTATTAGTGTAGTTTCAGTCTGTTGGTAATGTGAGGCAGTTTTCCAACCAAGTGATATAGTAATTCACAGGGGGATATAGTTATGTATTTTTTGTCATTATCTATTCCTGTTTTGTTTATTTTGTTTTTTTTTTATATTACACATGTAAGTGAAATCATAAGGTATTTGTCTTTCTCTGTCTGACTTGTTTCACTTAGCATAATACCATCTAGTTCCATCCACGTTATCACAAATGGTAAGATTACATTCTGTTCTATGGCCAAGTAATATTTCATTGTATATATGTAAACTTTAATAACATATAACTAGTTTTATAGGTTACTACAGTTAAAATATAAGTGTATATATATATATATATATATATATAATTTCTGATATAAAACTGTAATATTATATTAAAACAAAACATCGATAAGAGTATCTATTTTTAATCTATTATGGAAAATGAATGTAATCAGGCTCATATCTTCAAAACAATCAAGAAGGTTAAAACAGTAGTGTTATTCAAATAATTACATGAAACAAATTATGTAAAAATTAAGTCCAGCCATGCTTTCCTCCTGAATAGCTTTGCCTTGTAAATACTAGGATATCAGTAACTATTTCTAAAATAAAGCAAAAGTGATTTGATTTTTATCCCTAACAATGTTATTGAATTTCTTTCCTATAATAAAAATCAACAATTTATTTCATTCAAATAATGGGGCAGGGCAGGAGGTTGTGTGAGCATCACCAGCAATCAGGGATGGATTTCACTTTAAGGAACAGTTCCAATACCTTAAAGAAAAGAATAGTAATGACACTTCTAAACAATTTTCAAGTGAAATGCTTACCTATTCTCTGAAGATGTGAGGAGCATGCCAGCTAAAAGTATGGCCATGGAGCCAGAGTGCCTGGGGTCAAGCACTGGTCCAGCTACCTTCACCTTACTCAACTTGGCTACTCAGATTTTTCACCTAAAAATATTTACCAGCACCCTACACCACAAGAAATTATTATAAATATTTAATGTATAAGGCTATGCAAAATATTATGTGCCGGGCACATAATGTCAGATAGTGATGAAGATAATGATGCTTTTTATTAAGTAACTACTAGTAAGTAATGTTATTATTACTAGTCTTTCCCTTCCTAGGAAGATAGGCGGGTAGCCTTCTCAAGCCCCAATACAGGCTACTTTGGCATGGTAGTGTTAGGAACACATTTGGAAGTAAGATATTCAGTATTAGAGGCAACCTTTTAGAGCCTTGTACTAAGGAGGTCTGTTTTGAAAAGCTCATATTCTGTGAAAATCCCTAAAAATTCAGGATAAACTACCGCTTTATAGAATCAACATCTACCTTCAGACTCTCTGCAAATGTCACTGAACAGCAGAGGCAATCTTAGCATCTGAAATGGCTTGGCCCTGACTGACAGTGATGTGCAGTTGAATCAGTCTCCTCAATGTGGCACTTTCTCCAATGTGATACACTCTCGGGGGATGTTACAGAACATGGCAACCTTAAGAGGAAAGAGAAACACAATGATTTAAAACCACTGTTTTTAAATATACCTTCACTGTCCTTCTGCATGTGGAATTCAGGGGGGATGCTCTGGTTAGATGATGTATCCACTAGTGCTGAGCTTAAGGAGACTGGCACACCTTCAGAAAAGATCTTGGAGACTGTGGCATCAGTGCTGATAGGGTCTCCACTGGCAGGATTCCTAGTATTTTCTGGACTTAGTGGTAAGTCCTTGGACTCTTCAGGAAGCTTCCCCTCTTTAGGCAGGATGTCTCCCTCAGAAGACAATAGTTCTAGAAGAAAAAAGACAAAGGCAATTATCTTCAACAGACTTATAGTTCCAATATTATTAAAAGGTCAAAAATCTCCTAATCTCCATTAATAATTCACTTAAGCCATGCTATACTAAACCACAAACCTTTAACACAAAGTGCATGGCCAATCCCTCCTTGATATTTATAATAATGGACACTGTCTTGAAATCCAAATTTATTCTATGACATCACCTACAGTTGCTGTGGACACCTCACTAAAGCATTCACTTTCAAAAATGCCATTCTTCACAAGTGTTTGTTACGATCACTGAGCTGGTCTCTAAAATTTGCCTACTAGTTGGGCACTTAAAACTTACGCTGGAGAGACTGACAGATTATCAAAGGGAAGAGGGGTGGAGGGACTGGAAGGCAGCTAGAGGTGTGGGGGTTGTGAGAGGAGCAAAGGGGGGGGGCGAATGGGAGAGATCTGTCACGGTGTCAACAGTAAAAAAAGAGACTTAATAAAACATAGAATCAACAAATTCAGTAAAGTTGCAGGATATTAAATTTTAAAAATAACACTAAGTTAGAGAGGTTAAAAACCCCCACACATGGTGATTACCAGAGGGAAGGGGGGTCAGAGGAGATAGAAGAAAGAAGAGGGGGGAAATGGTAATAGAAGGAGACTTGACTTGGGGTGGTAAGCATATAATACAATATCCAGAAGTTGGATTATAGAATTGTATACCTGAAACCTGTATAATTTTATTAACCAATGTCACCCCTAATAAATTCCTCTTTCTATCATCTTTTAGCAGTATAAAGCTGAATGAAAAATTTTACTGTAATTATTTGTTTTTAATCTACGAAGAAAAATAATCGTGTCCTTCTGAAGAGAACGGAGTGATCAACAAAGCTGCCAAAGTAGTAGCCTAATTGCCAAAGTGACTTAGGCAAATACACCCCCTACCCTCAACACCACCATACAAGAGCATATGTAAGTGGTATAGAATGACTTTTCTTCCCAATCTTGGGACATGTAGATACTATTTACCTGGAGAGGCATGCATCTCTATTTTGGGGAGCTTAGGAGAAATAGGAGCAACATCAGATAGAGGCTGCTCAGAAGGTCGCTTGGTGGTTTGTTTTTCAGTTACTTCTTCCTCAACTGTTTGAAAAAAAGTGTCTGTTATAACTAAGATATTCTAGCCTTTTCATATCAGCATAAAACACTTGTTTCTAAATCATTTTTCTACTATGACTTCAGCAATAATGTATCAATTATTTGGTTGTTTGTGAATAACATGTTCATTTCATCCTATTAAATATTTCAGTGACATCATATTCAAGAGTTTAAAGCATTACATCTAGGCTTTACTTATTGTAGGGCCATCACATATTTGTACATATCTCAGGAGGCAAACAATTATAATGTGTCTAAAAATGCTTAGGAAAAACTGTCTCCATAAGCAAGAAAAGTTAAGAATTCAGAGTAGTTAAGAAGGTAGTGTACAATAAATACCCCATTTTATAGGCAATAATCCTGGCCTAGCGCTACCGTTACAACAACTCTGCTGGTTAGTTAGCATTTAACCGAATGCATTTCTAGTTAAAGGACTGTTCTTGAAGGCATGATCCTGAAAGTAAAGACAACTCAAATGATCAATTATATTCTAAATATTAATTGCTATCTTGATTTAACCTTCAACTAAAAGGGAAAATAAAGTATAATAGTAATCTTAAAAGTCTGATAATAGACCTCAAGGGAGAAGAACCAAGGTCAAACGTCACGTGGTTCAAAATGGTTGGAGGCTAAGGCATGCCTCTCAAAACCATCTGAGTAGCAACCCTTAGTCTTCTAGTTACTGATTGACGACTAACAAATCCAAGAGAGCTGTTGCCACTTGATTTTATTTTTGATCATGGACTATAAAGCTAACAGGGAAAACGTATTTTAGTGAATGACAAATATGTCTATAATTAGAACATTTTCATTATTAAGAAAAAGTATTTTTTTCATACCCATGCAATGATATAGAAAACTTGAATACAGACATAGTTCTCCATGGATATTTCTTTACCTCAGAATCGTAGCAACATCAGAAAAAAGTCTTTGCTTATCATTTACTTGTAATATGCTAATACTTTCTGTATGAAAAGTTTATGAAACTGGTGTATGGTCTACTATCTGGTGCTGATACAAACATAAGATTGACTCTTGATTTCCACTTCTGGGTATTAGAGTAAGTTCAGGCATAAAATTATTCCTGCAAAGATAACTAGAAAAATCCAGATAATTAAAAAAATACTTTAAAAAGTCATCATAGAGAGGCACGACCAGGCGGACTGATTAAGGATTTATGAAATCCACTCCTTTATAAAAATAATGAAAACACTGACAAAATCAACTTTTTCAAAACTCTGGATATTAACTAAAGGATTATAGCGATATAAAAAAACTTATTCAAGAAAAAACTAGTTGAACCTCAGAAAGAACAGCAAAGTCATTTTAACTTCCCTAATACCATCCATCCCCTTAATCCCAGTTTTGCAGCAGATTTGCAAACAAACAACTATAGTCTCTATAAAAACCAACAGCCTAGACATTACTGGAGAGGACATAATGGATTTGGAGCTCTCCAATAGCCACAGCCACGGAGAACTGTCACTATTTGAGCAATCTTGCAGATAAGTTAATAGCTCTGATCTCAGGGATTGTTTTATTTGACCTGAATCAGACCTGCCCTATCTCCAAAGCATTTTTAAAAAAAGGCAACTATTTAATATTGCATCTGCCTAAGGGAGCAGTACACGTTGGGGCTAATAAGAAACTAACCAAAAAGCTTGAAAAGGAAAACTGGAAAAAGATGTCCATTAGGGTGAAAAGCACTGAGATATTCCGGAGAATCTAGACAGCCTTATGCATGCTTAATAAAGTACAGAGGAGATCTTAATCTTTCATTTCTTGCTGATCTTAAGACTCTACACAAAGCAGACTTGTAAACTGCCTCCTGGAGTATTGAAGATAAGCCCACACACACACTAAAATCTCTAAGGTAAGTCTCAAGACACACAGACACACATTCCTATGGCTGGGAGACATACCAGTTCCAGACATTAAAGGAAATCCCTGCCCAATCATTACCTGACCACTAAGCTAACTGAGAAGATTTCAGTAGCCATACCTGACAAAATTAGCTGAGGAAAAATTATTGAGTCCAGGAAAATCACTATATAAACAACAACAGCAACAGCAAACTTATAGATGTGGAGAAAATTTAATTATCAGGATTACTGCATTATATAATGTTTAAATGCCCAGTTTTCAATTAAAAAAAATTAGGAGACATGCAGAGATACAGAAAAATATGGCCCATACACAGGGAAGGAAAATGCCAATAGAAACTACCTCTGAAGAAGTTCAGACACTAGACTTATTAGACAAAGACTTTAAATAACCTATTTTATATATGCTCAAAAAACTTTAAAAAAATCATTTCTAAGGAATTTTTTTAAAGTATGAGAACAATGTCTCACCAAAATACAGACTACCAATAAAGCAATAAAAAAATAAGTGAAAAGAAATTTGGGACTTTAAAAAAATATAATAAATGAAATAAAAAATTCACTAGCTAAGCTTAACAGAAGATTTGAAAAAGAATAAGAAAGAATCAACAAATTTAAAGAAAGGTCCATTGATATTATATAGTTTGAGGATTAAAAAGAAAAAAGAACAAGGAAAAATGAACAGATGTCAGAGACCTGTGGTACACCATCTAGCATGAGAAAATATACATAATGGAAGAGTCTCAGGACAGGAAAGGGGCAGAAAGAATATTTGAAGAAATAATGGGACCTAGCTGGATAGCTCAGTTGGTTGGAGTGGTGCCTTGATACACCAGGGTTGTAGGTTCGATTACCAGGCAGGGCATATATAAGAATCAACCAATGAATGCATAAATAGGTGGAACAACAACTCGATGTCTCTCTTTTCCTCCCTTCCTTGCTCCCTTCCTCCCTTCCTCTTTTGTTCTCTAAATCAATAAATAAAAATTAAAGAAAGAAATAATGGCTAAAAGTTTCCAAAATTTGATGATAAACATTAACTGGCATGTCCAAAAAGTTCAACCTCCGACAAAAATAAACTTAAAGATAGCTACACCTAGAAAAAACTGTCAAAATCAAAATACAAAATGGATTTTGAAATCAACAAGAGAAAGCAAATCATACAAGGGAGTTTCAATAAGATTAGCAACTAACTACCAACTACAGAAGGAAGTAGGATGACACATCCAAATTTCTGAAACAAACAGATGGTCAATCAAGAATTCTACATTCAGAGAAAGTAACCTTTAAATAATGAAGGGGAAAATAAACTCTCCATAAACAAAACTTCAGACTATTCCCATAAGCAGTCTGAGGTGACCTCTAAAATGTTTCGCTATTCACTTGGCCCAGAAAATCCCACAGAATCATGCAAATTAAGAGGTTCAAATCTTCAAAGTTACTTTAAGAACCCTCCTGAAACTGCTCAGGTCATCAAGGGTAAGCATATACAAAAACCCACCGACTAGTTTAATGATGTCATTTTACAAGTAGCAGCATATAACACTCTATCGTTACAATGGTGGAGTTGGTAGGTGTGAACAGTAGGTGTGCCCAGTAGGGCTGGATGTAGGATCAATGACCCAAAGAGACTGATGATTTTTGCTGCACGTGCTTAGGAATGCAGAGAATAATGCTGAACATAAATGTTTTAGCATTAGATTCTCTAGTCACTGTCCACATCCAAGTGAATAAATCTCCCAAGATGTGGTGCAGAACTTACAGAGCTCCTTGGAAAATTAACACATACACGAGCTCTCCCTCCACATGGAGATGATCCTTAGTGAAAAAGGAAATTTTTCCTAACCCAGAAGAGAAGGTTGCAAAGAATAAAAAGTGATTCCAAAAGAAACAAAAGAAACAAAAACTTGTGGCCCATAAGTATATTCAGCATCAAATAAATGCTAATGAAAACTGAGAGAATTCCACAATTTCAGAGATACCCTACAAGAAATACTAAAGGGACTCTTTCAAGTTGAAATTAAAGAACACTAGATAGTATAGGAGTCCCCTCTTATCCATGTAGAGTACATTCCAAGACCCCTGGATGCCTAAAACCATGGACAGTATCAAATGAATTGGGTACTGTAAGAGATTAAAAACAATACCATAATAAAGTAGAACAACTATGACAACGTACTATAAAATAAAAGTTATGTGAAGGTAGTCTCTCTCTCAAAACACCTTCTTGTACTATACTCACCCTTCTTCTTCTTGTGATGATGTAAGATGATACAATGCCTATATGATGAGGTGAAGTGAGCTGAATGACGTAGCACTGTGACATAGCATTAGGCTACTATAGGCGTTAATTGAACACACACAAGCAAAGCGATACCATGGCATTAGCTCTAATAACTGAGACAGCTACTAAGCGAATAGTGAGCAGGTACTATATACAATGTGGTCACACTGGAAAAAGAGATGATCCCCATCTCATGCGAGGCAAAGTGAGATTTCATCATGGTACACAGAATGTTGTGCAATTTAAAATTTAAGGATTGTTTATTTCTGGAAATTTCCATTTCATATTTTTGGACCAGAGTTAACCATGGGTAACTGGACCATGTATGAGACTGTACTGATAATTTATAAAGTCACTGTAAGCAAAGATACCTTCAACTATTGTATAAAGTAAAACATCTGCCTTGCCAACACAAAATAAAAATTAATTCAATGATCAATGATCTAAATAGAATAGCTATAAAATTCTTAGGAGACAGCACAAAAGTAAATCTTTGTGAATATGTATTAAAGCAATGTTTTCTTAGATGTGATATCAAAAGTGCAAGAAACAAAAAAAAGATAAATTGGACTTCATCAGAATAAAACACTTTAGTGCTTCAAAACACACCATCAAGAAAGTAAAAAGAGCCCTAACCAGTTTGGCTCAGTGGATAGAGCATCAGTCTGCAGACTGAAGGGTCCCAGGTTCGATTCTGGTCAAGGGCATGTACTTTGGTTGCAGGCACATCTCCAGTGGGGTGTGTGCAGGAGGTAGATGATTGATATTTCTCTCTCATCAATGTCTAACTCTCTATCCCTCTCCCTTCTTCTCCGTAAAAAAAAAAATCAATATATATAAAAGATACCTATAGGATGGGAGAAAATGCAGGGTGGGGCAAAAGTAGACTTATAGTTGTGAGTACGCAAAACAGAATTTATTCTTTTAATATTTATTAATTATTGTATTATTTTCCATAATGAACAACTATAAACCTACTTTTCCCCCTCTCAATATATGCAAACTATATATCTAATATGGAACTTGTATACAGTATGTATAAAATATCCTTTGTATATCACACATATATTTAACAAGTAATGTGTATATATAATATATATAATAAAATTAATAATTTTATTATATATTATATATATTATTTGTTTTATTATATGTATAATAAATATATTTATAAGAAATAAAGAACCCAATTAAAAATGGGCAAAAGATTTGAATAGATATTTCTCCAAAGAAGATAAACAAATAGCCAATAAGCACATGAACAGATGTTCAACATGCAAATCAAACCACAATGAAATATCTTTCAGGTTTTAATTCTCAAGTTCATTATGAATACAAAAAGAAATTGCTTTCTCACTTTGAAAGAAAAAATTCCTATATAATAAAAGCTTAATATGCTAAGTGTCTGGTTGTCTAGTCGTCCATTCAACCAATCAAAGTGTATTATGCTAATTATATGCTAAGGCTGCTCAACCACTCACTGTGATATGCACTGACCACCAGAGGGCAGACAGTTGACCAGTCGACCAGTTGCTATGTTGTGCACTGACCACCAAGGGACAGACACTCCAACCTGTAAGTTAGCTTGCTGCTAGGGTCTGGCTAATAGGGACTGAGCGAGATGGGCTGGACATACCTTGGAACCCTCTCAGGGTCCTTCTCTGGGTGGCCAATCTCCTGTGTCTCTTCCTGGCTCCAATCATGTACTGGTGGGGTCCCTAGGCCTGGCCTGTGCCCTCTTGTAATCCAGGACCCCTTGGGGGATATCGGAGGGCCGGTTTCAGCCCAATCTTGCAGGCCAGGCCGAGGGACCCCATTGGTGCACAAATTTGTGCACTGGGCCTCTTATAACTACCCTATATAATAAAATGGTAATATGGATATTGACCCTAACAGTAGAACAACCAGTTGCTATGACACACACTGACCACCAGGGGGAGACACTCAGCACAGGAGCTGCCCCCTGGTGGAGAGTGCATTCCCACAGGGGGAGCTCTGCTCAACCACAAGCCAGGCTGATGGGTGCAAGCGCAGTGATAGAGGTGGCAGGAGCCTCTCCCACCTCCTCAGCAGCACTAAGGATGTCCAACTGACAGCAGTCACACATCCCCCGAGGGCTCCCGGGCTGCCAGAGGGATGTCTGACTGCCAGCTTAGGCCTGATCCCCTGGGGAGCAGGCCTATGCTGGCAGATGTACATTCCCTGAGGGGTCCTGGACTGTTGAGAGAGTGCAGGCCGGGCTAAGGAAACCTCCCACCACCAAGTGCACGAATTTTCATGCACCAGACTTGTAGTATATTATACATGTCTGATTATCATTGTAGATAAAATGTTTACTGAGGAGGACACAAGGAAAAACTGCATTAAACAGAGTTAGTTATAATTTGTAATATAAAACAGAAGCACATTATAAAAGTTTACATTTTCTCTTACCTGGTTTATTTTTATCATCCTCTGCAGGACTAAGAATATTACCTCTGGAAGCACTAAAAGGCTTACTACCCAAAAGGTTTTCACAGTGCATGGTGTGGCACAAGTTTTCAAGAAATCGAAGAACAAATGATGCACTGTTCACTGGAGGGAGCTGGAGGGAATGAGTTTCCCCATCAAAGGAGGCTATTGAAAGAAAAAATAGGTATCAGAATTACATCACAGAAATATGAGAACTAGGAAATGTAATATAACTATAATTTGTGGGAGTTTTTATAATTTACGAAAGAATAATCTTAAATTATAAAAGTTCCTCCCATTAAAACATAATGACCTATATTTGTGAAATTATTCTCATTGAAAAATATTCGAAAAACAACAGAAACACACTCACTGATCTATAACAACACTTTCTACTACTTTAAACATTCCATGCATACAAATGTCATAGTATCTGACCCCCAAATCATGAAAGCTGTATTTATCTTTTAATTACTTCTTGAGTTACATTTTTATTTAGAGTTTCTTATGAATCAGTCTGTTTTCTAAGAAAAAAAAAACAAAATTAAAATGTTTTATCACTAAGGTACTGTGTACATAATGAGTTTAACAAAGCATGTAAAAGAAAAAAAATCTGTACCTTTTATCTCAAATTACAGTATTACTCTGACATTGTATATATTTCAAAAGTAAAGTTAAACTGAGTTACAAGTCTATAAACATGTAACTATAATGAATATTCAATTATATCAATACTAGAGGCCTGGTGCACAAAATTTGTGCACTCGGTGGGGGGACAGGTCCTCCAGCCTGGCCTGTACCCTGTCACAATGCAGGAGCCCCGCCCATCCCTCTGGGACTCCTTGATGAATTGCCCCAAAAAGGTGGGCCAAAGCCAAGGATCCTGCTCTGCGCCACATGGATCTGGGAGGCAGGACACCTAGAACCCCCAAGCAAGCCTCCCCATGTGGAGCTGAGGGACTCCCCCCAGACAAGCCTTGCCATGTGGAACTGAGGGACCCCTACACAGGCCTTGCCATGTAGAGCCTGGGGACTCCCAGGCAGGCCATGCTGGACACCCAGGCAGGCCTTGCTTGTAGAGCTGGGGGACCCCCAGGCAGGCCTCACCCGATCCCCAAGCAGACCTCGCTCTTAGAGCCGGGGGACCCACCTCCTCCCAGCTCCACATAGCCAAGAGGAGGCGGGACTACCAGGCAGGCTCCATGTTATGCACACAGCATCAAGCCAAGCCCTGCCACCTGCATTTGCCTGCTGTGTGCGCAGCCATCTTGTGAGGGTGTGAGGGCATCACAGCATGACCACCACTTAGGCTTTTATTAGTAAGGATACATGTTCATAGGGACTTTATTCATAATAGCCAGAAGTTAGAAAAAGAGCAAGAGTCTATACACATTTGAATAAACATCCTCATATATAAAAATTGTGACCCCGTGGCCCCCAGTGCTGCCATTGTCGGGCTTGGGGCCGGGTTTGTGGCTGTGACTGGGCCCCCAGCACAACCTTGGCTGGGCTTGGGGCCGGGTTTGTGGCTGTGATCATGGCCCCCCAGCACCACCATTGGCAGGTTTGGGGATGGGTTTGTGGCTGCCATCACAGCCCCCAGCGCCGCCATTGCTGGTCTTGTGGCTGTGATCACCACCCCCGCAGCACCCAGCGCTGCCATGGACAGGCTTGGGGCCGGGTTTGTGGCTGCCATTGCCACCCCTGAAGCCCTCAGTGCCGCCATGGACAGGCTTGGGGCCTGGTTTGTAGCTGCGATCACAGCCCCCAGCACTGCCATTGCCGGGTTTGGGGTCTGGTTTGTGGCTGCGATCACTACCCCCACGGCCTCCAGTGCCACCATTGCACTGGGGGTGGGTGGTCCCTCAACCCAACCTGCCCCCTCTCACATACTAGGAGCCCTCAGGGGATGTCCAACTGATGGCTCACCCCCAGCCTGCCCAAGGCCTAAAGCCTCTAGCGAGGCTTTAGGCCTTGGGCACCCAGCCATCGCCCTGCTCAGCTCAGCCCTGGCTGCCTGCGACCACCTGGCCCCGGGGGCTGGGCGCTCACCAGCACTTCCGCTCACAGTGCCCGGGGCCTCCCTGCTGCCGCCACTTCCCCTCACAGCTCCTGGGGGCTGGGCACTCGCCGCCATCACCATTTCATCTCCACCCCCGGGTCTGGCACTCTTGACACTTGGCCCCGCTCGCGCTCCTGATTGCCTGGTAGCATAGCCAATCAGAAGCCAAGGTACGGTCACATTTGCATGTTACTCTTTTATTAGATAGGATAATAAATATCCTAATATTATAAAGTTAAAAGAATAGAAATATTATAAAACAATCTAAATATTATAAAACTAGAGGCTCAGTGCACGAAATTCATGCACGGGGGGGGGGGGCGGGGGGTAAGGGGGTGCAAGGGCTGGGTGGTGTCCCTCAGCCCAGCCTGCAAAGACACCAGCATCCTTCACCCTGGCCTCTAGCCAGAGGTTCCTCTTCTCCTTCCGCACAGCCTCTGGGGAGATGCTTGTCCCGAGGCCTCCTCAGGGACCTGGCACACGACGCCCTGTCGGGTACTCAGGGGCTTGGGCTTTCATGTCTGGCTTCCCCACCTGGCATGGTGGGCATTTGCTGCCCGGGGCCCATTCTCTCCCTCCACATGGCGGGAGAGGGCAGGCTGGCCAGGGGCGTGGACGCTGCGCTCACGGCCCCAGCCAGCCCGTTCTCTCAGTGGCCGCAGCCATCTTGGTTGGGGTTTATTTGCTCCTGATTGGCCGGTGGATGTGGCTTGATCAAAGTATGGTCAATTTGCATATTACTCTTTTATTAGATAGGATGTTTGCCTTCTAAAAATCAAATTAAGAAAAAGGCTGAATAAAGAATTAGATGAGCATACCAGTTATTACTTCTCCTCCACGATTATCTGCCTTAAGGAATCCAAAAACAGTCTTACTGTCAATGCCACAATCCACACAAGCCTGCACAGTCCGCCGAAACACCACGTTCACAGGGCCCGGGCCAAAGTGGTCAGGCAGCTGCTGGATTTTATTCGGATCCAGGTAAGGGCCACAGTTTCCATGTTTGTTTATATAAACACACACTTGAGAAAAAATGTGTACACAGAAATAACAATTAAATTAGTTAATAAAAACACAAATATATATTCAACTATAATACCCCACAAGTCTCAATTCACTCTAGAGAACCTAAATACAGTTAATATCAGTGGTCACTTATTCTACCTAGCTATGCATCTAAATATATTTTTATATTTATGTAAAGATATTAAAACTGTTGGACATTGAAACTGAGACTCAAACATTTTTCGTTCTTATATGTTTATCTCTAGTATGCAGATGCAAGATTTTTTAAAGAAAAGAAATGGGGTAAAAAAAATAGATACAGAGGCAAAGAAACATTGAACAGACTGTCAAACTCCAGTGGGAAGGCAGGGGAGGGTGGGGGGCGGGGGCTGTAAGAGATCAACTGAAGGACTTGTATGCGTGCATATAAGCATAACCAATGGATACAAGACACGGGGGTGGGGGGGCAGGTGAGGGCATGTGCTGGGGGGTGGGGGAGGCTGGGGGGAGGTCAATGAGGGGCAGAAAGGAAACATATGTACTACTATTTATAATACTTTAAATAATAAATATATATATATATATATAATAAAACAAAATAAAGATATTAAAACTACAAAGAAAATACAAATGTTTATGCAATTTTCTAGCAGTGTGCCCAAACTGATTATAATAAAAACTACAAAACAATTCATTATACATTCCTACATTATATAACCTGACATAAACATAGATAAATATTTTCACCTTTTAACTGTACACACAGTATAGAAATTTTTTTCAAGACTGGGTATGTTAGAATACAGGGTCCAGAAATACTAGGTGTACCAGTTAATAATGCAGATTTTGTAGTCAAAGAAAACGGTAATTTCAAGAGAAACAACATCTTTCAGGCAATTTGTGGATACCGTCCCAATAGAACTTTTCTTGTTTTGAGGCAAACCATTCAGAGACCCAGTTTTCCACTTCTTCATATGTTTTTGAGGTGCTGCTCAGAAAGTGCGTGTGCCATCGATCGGAACAAGTGGTCATCTGAAGGAGAAAGGTCTGGTGAATACGGTGGGTGGGTTAATACTTTCCAGGCAAGCTCCTTTAGCGTGTCTTTAGCCAGTTTTGAAGTGTGTGATGGTGCGTTATCATGAAGCAAAATTACTCTGCCGTTGTCTTCCAGCCCATTCTGGTTTTACAATCCAAGTGTGGTTCAAATTGACCTGGACATTGTCTCTCACATCAAAATCATCACTTTAAAGCACTTACACCGGCATTCATAAGTATCATGAGATGGAGCATGTTCACCATAAGCTTCCCAAAGTATATGATAACTTTCAGCAGCACTTTTCTTCAAAACAAAGTAATGCATTAAAACTGCCCGCAAATGCTTTTTTTGGCACAAAATTCGACATTTTAAGCATAAAAATATCTATGATGTTAACACCTTTAGAAAATTTGACATATGAACTTTTGAAGCTTGTTGTTAATACAACAAAATTGCATATCATATCACATATATATCAACATATGTGCAACTCCATCTGTTGAAAAAAATCTGCATTATTAACTGGCATACCTGGTAAACCCAAGCTTAATATGGTCAATTAATCCATGACAAAGGAGGCAAGAATATACAATGTGGTAAAGACTGTCTATTTAATAAATGGTGTTGAGAAAACTGGACAGTACAAAAAAATGAAACTAGACCACTTTCTTAAACCATATACAAGAATAAACTAAAAATGGGTTAAAGACTTAAATATAAAACATAAAGCCATAAAACTCCTAGAAGAAAACATAGGCAGTAAACTCTTTGACATTGCTCTTGGTAATATTTTTTCTGATATATCTCATTAGGCAAGGGAAACAAAAGAAAAAACAAACACATTCCTTTTGCAATTAGAACAAAAAGATAAAATACTTAGGAATAAACTTAATAAAGAATGTAAAGCATCTAGTTACTGAAAACTACATGGCATTATTAAAAGAGATTGAAAAAAGACAATAAAATGAAAAGATATTCCAGATTCATGAATTGAAAGAATCAACATAATTAAAATGCTATATTACCCAAAGCAATAAACAGATTTAAAGCAACCCCCATCAAAATCCCGATGTCATTTTTTAAAGAAATAGGATTTTAAAAAATCATCAAATTTGTATGGAACCACAAAAAAACCCAAATAGCCAAAGAATCCTGAGAAAAGAAAAGAATGAAGCCAGGGGTATCACACTACCTGACCTCAAATCATACTACCGAGCAATGATAATTAAAAAAGCATGGTATTGGAAGAAAAACATACATAGACTAATGGAACAGAATTGAGTGCCCAGAAAAAAAAATGGGTACATAATTTTTGACAAACAAGCCAAAAATGGAAAATGGAGAAAAGAAAGCATCTTCAATAAATGGTGCTGGGAAAATTGGAAAGCAACATGCAAAGAATAAAACCAAACTACAGTTTGTCCTCATGTATAAAAATTAATGCAGAATGGATCAAAGACCTAAATACAAGATCTGAAACAATAAATTGCAGAGAAGAAAACATAGATGCTAAACTTCTAGACCTTGGCCATAGAGAAGATTTGATGATTTTGATAAAGCAAGAGAAGTAAAGGCACAAATAAATGAATGGAACTATAACAAACTAAAAGTCTTCTGCACAATAAAAGAAACAAAAGACAACCAAATGCATGAGAGAAGGTATTTGTAAACAACGACTCTGACAAGGGCTTAATATCCAAAATACATAAAGAACTCATACTCTCAACACCAAACAAACAATCCAATTAAAAAATGGGGAGCCCTGGCTGGTTTCGCTCAGTGGATAGAGCATTGGCCTGTAGATTGAAGGGTCCTGGGTTCTATTCCAGTCAAGGGCACATGCCCAGGTTGTGGGCTAGATTCCCAGTAGATGGGCAGGAGGCAGCCGGTCAATGATTCTCATCATTGATGGTTTTTTAAAAATATATTTTATTGCCCTGACTGGTTTTGCTCATTGGATAGCGTCAACCTGCAGACTGAAGGGTCCCAGGTTTGATTCCGGTCAAGGGCATGTGCCTTGGTTATGGGCACATCCCCAGTGGGGGGTGTGCAGGAGGCAGCTGGTCGATGTTTCTCTCTCATCGATGTTTCTAACTCTCTGTCCCTCTCCCTTCCTCTCTGTGAAAAATCAATAAAATATTTAAATTTTAAAAAATAAAAATTAAAAAATAAAATAAAATATATTTTATTGATTTTTTACAGAAAGGAAGGGAGGATAGAAAGTTAGAAACATCGATGAGAGAGAAACATAGATCAGCTGCCTCCTGCACACACCCCACCCCCGGGGATGTGCCCGCAACCAAGGCACCTGCCCTTGACCAGAACAGAACCCAGGACCTTTCAGTCTGCAGGCCGATGCTCTATCAACTGAGCCAAACTGGTTTCGACTCATCATTGATGTTTTTATCTCTCTCCCTCTCCTTTCCCCTCTGAAATCAATAAAAATATATTAATGAATGAATGAATCAATCAATGAATAAATGAGTGAATAAATAAATAAATAGAGGGCAGAGGGCCCCGCCATAGTGACTCAGTTGGTTAAGCATTGTCCTATGAATTGAAAGTTTGACGATTAAATTCCTGGTCAGGGCTTATGCCCAGGTGGTGGGTTTAATTGCCAATCAATGTTTCTCTCTTGTATTGATGTGTTTATATCTCTTTCTCTCACTCTATCCCTCCGTCCACCTTCTTCTCTCTAAGCATAACCTCTGGTGAGGATTGAAAAAAAAATGGGCAGAGGACCTGAACAGACACTTCTCCAAAGAAGACATATAAGTGGCCAACAGATACATGAAAAGATGCTCAGCTTCACTAGCTATTATGGAAATACAAATCAAAACTACAATGAGATACCACCTCATACCATTAGAAAGGCTATTATCAGTAAGACAAGTAATAATAAGTTAAAGAGGTTGTGGATACAAAGAAACCCTCATTCACTGCTGGTGAAAATATAAGCTGGTAGAGCAACCATGAAAAACAGTATGGAGATTCCTAAAAATATTAAAAATAGAATTACCATATGATCCAACAATCCCTCTTCTAGGTATCTACACGAAAAATTTGAAAATATTTGTTTGCAAAGACATATGCAACCCCATGCTCATTGCAGTATTATTATGGTGGTCAAGGCATAGTAACAACCAAAGTGTCCTTTGATCAATAACTGGATAAAGAAGATGTGGTACATATATACAATGGAATACTACTCAACCATAGAAACTAATAAAATCTTACCATTTACAACATGGGTCGACCTAAAGGGTATTATGTTAAGTGCAATAAGTCAGCCAGAGAGAGAGAGAGACAGATACCATATGATCTCAATTATATGTGGAATCTAAAGAACAAATAAATAAACAAACAAAATTGAAACAGACACATAGATGCAGAGAATCGACTGATGGTTGCTAGATGGGAGGAGAGTTGGGAGGTTGAGTGAAAAGGTGAAGGTATTAAGAAGTAGAAAATATCCATTACTGCACTGGCCAGTGTAGGTCAGTAGTTAAGATGTCGGGCAGAGCAATGAAGGGTAGCAGGTTCCATTCCTGGTCAGGGGCTGTACCTGGGTTGTAAGAATCAAGTCAAAGATTTGAAATATGAGGAAGCAAAACACACCCAAATGGAAAAGCAAAAAAAAAGAAAGAAGAAGAAGAAGGAAGAGGAGGAGGAGGAGGAGGAGGAGGAGGAGGAGGAGGAGGAGGAGGAGGAGGAGGAGGAGGAGAAGAGGAAGGAGAAGAGGAAGGAGAAGAAGAAGGAGAAGAAGAAGGAGAAGAAGGAGAAGAAGAGGAAGAGGAAGAGGAAGAGGAAGAGGAAGGAAGGGGAAGGGGAAGGGGAAGGGGAAGGAGGAGGAGGGGAAGGGGAAGGGGAAGGAGGAGGAGGAGGAGGAGGAGGAGGAGGAGGAGGAGGAGGAGGAGGAGGAGGAGGAGAAGGAGGAGGAGGAGGAGAAGGAGAAGGAGAAGGAGAAGGAGAAGGAGAAGGAGAAGGAGAAGGAGAAGGAGAAGGAGAAGGAGAAGGAGAAGGAGAAGGAGAAGGAGAAGGAGAAGGAGAAGGAGAAGGAGAAGGAGAAGGAGACGGAGAAGGAGAAGGAGAAGGAGAAGGAGAAGGCGGCGGTGAAGGAGACGGAGACGGAGAAGGAGAAGGAGACGAAGAAGAAGAAGAAGAAGAAGAAGGAGAAGGAGAAGGGGAATCCAAAACTATGAAGATATTGTAAGGAGCCTCTGGGACAACTTTAAGCATACCAACATCAGAATTATGGGGGTGCCAGAAGAAGAGAGAGAGCAAAATACTGAAAACCTATTAGAAGAAATAATGACAGAAAACTTCCCCCACCTGGTGAAAGAAATAGACTTATAAGTCCAGGAAGTGCACAGAACTCCAAACAAAAGGAATCCAAAGAGGACCACACCAAGACACATCATAATTAAAATGCCAAGAGCAGCCAAAACTGGTTTGGCTCAGTGGTAGAGCGTCAGCCTTTGGACTGAAAGGTCCTGGGTTCAATTCTGGACAAAGGCATGTACCTTGGCTGCGGGCACATCCCCAGTAGGAGGTGTGTAAGAGGCAGCTGATCGATGTTTCTCTCCCATCGATGTTTCTGACTTTCTATCCCTCTCCCTTCCTCTCTGTAAAAAATCAATAAAACGTATTTTAAAAAAATAAAAAATAAAATGCCAAGAGCAAAAGACAAAGAGAATTTTAAAAGCAGCAAGAGAAAAACAGTTACCTAAAAGGGAGCACCCATACAATTGTCAGCGGATTTCTCAACAGAAACTATGCAGGCCACATGGGAGTGGCAAGAAATATTCAAAGTGATGAATAGCAAGAGCCTATATCCAAGATTACTCTACCCAGCAAAGCTATCATTCAGAATTGAAGGTCAGATAAAGAGCTTCACAGATACAAAAAGCTAAAGGAATTCATCACCACCAAACCATATTATATGAAATGCTGAAAGGTATTCTTTAAGAAGAGGAAGAAGAAGAAAAAGGTAAAGATAAAAATTATGAACAACAAATACATATCAATAAGTGAATCTAAAAATCAAGTGAATAAAAAAATCTGATGAACAGAATAAACTGGTGAATATAATAGAATCAGAGGCATAGAAAGGGAGTGGACTGACAATTCTCGGGGGGAAAGGGGAATGGGAGGTGCAGGAAAAGACTGGATAAAAATCATACACCTGTAGATGAGGACAGTGGCGGGGGGAGGTAAGGGCAGAGGGTGGGGTGGGAACCTGGTGGAGGGGAGCTATCAGGGGGAAAAAAGAGGAACAATTGTAATAATCTGAACCACAAAGATTTATTAAATTTTTAAAAAGAGTATTGAGTGACTCATGTATTTAAACAGACACTTTTTCATTAACATCAAAATGAAAATCAGAATTTCAAAAAACATGAAAAAATCCTTAAAGAAATGTTTATTATTATTTTTCTCCTATTGTTTAACTTCCAGGACTTCAAACATACTGAATATAATACATAATAAAGGATTAGTAATTTTATAGTCTTTTAAAAATACTAATTTACCTGTAGACATTATTTTAGATGACCCAGGACTGGGTTCCTTATATTCAACACCTCGGCCTCTGGTCAGCATCTTTACAGAAGTTGTAGATGTGGAACATACAACAGGAATAGTTTTTTCCTGTTTTTAAAAAAAAAAACACACAAGTACGCATTATTCTTTAAAAAAACATTCCCAGATAATAAGATCAGAAAAGCACTGACATAACTGGTCCACAAATGAACAGTTGCCAGAAGTCCTGAGGATTGGAAACCCCTGTGGAGGGTGTGTGTGTGTGTGTGTGTGTGTCCATGTGTGTGTGCATGCAGGCCCAATCCCTTGAGGGGTCCCGGATTGGAGAGAGTGTAGGTCAGGCTGGGGAAACCCCCTACCCCTGTGCATAAATTTCGTGCACCAGGCTTCTAGTTATATATCAGAACCAATTGTACTCTGGGCATTATTAAGCATCACTAATACTTTATTTTAGATCAACTTTCCTATGACACAATGAAATATGTCTATGTAATATATTATTATGCTTAATCCCTTAACCTTCTTAAATTCTGTCTTTTAATTAAAGTTTAGTCCACTAATCCTATCTAATAAAGACAAATATGTAAATTGACTGTAACTCCAAGACAAAGATGGAAGCACCCACAGCCAATAAAGAGGGAATATGCAAATTGACACAAGGTGAGAGGCGGAAGGCGGCTCCAGGCCAAAGCAAAGGCTATGCTGACAGCCAGGGAAAGGAAGGCCTATTCTTGCAAGAATTTTTGTGCTTCGGGCCTCTCGTTTTTAAATTAATATGTTTATGTCTGGATCTACTGTTTTCTGTTTGTCTACTCTGTGTTTTGCTCCTCCATTCCTCCTTATCTTTTTTTCATTACTTAAATGGCTTTTTAGCTATGCTTCTTTGCATTTGTATTTTTTTTAATATAACTTGGGAATTACAATGTCCAATCCATATAAAGTTAATAATTTACTACTTAACATAAAATGTTGAAGCCTTACATTGATACAAACCCATGTCTCCCAAACCTAAACTTTATACTATAACTATTTTATGTATTATATCTATGTCTGTTATAAACCCCACAAGACTATAATTATTGCTTAAACAGTTGCATTATTTCAAAGAAACTAAGAAGAAAAATGTTCAAAAGTTATGTGTATATTTACCCAGAGATAAGCTTTCTTCAGCATTTCTTATAGCACTTATCTGCTAGTGATGAATTCTCTACATATGCTTAATCTAAAAATGTAATCTTTAGTTCCCCTTCAGTCTTGAAGGTTATTTTTGCCAGATACGAAATTTTGTATAACACCCCTCCCCACTGTGTGTACTCCACTCCACACTCCACCCCACTCCAACCCAAGTCTGTCAGTTTTCATTCATTCTCTAATGTCTTCAGCTAGCTGCTTTTAGAGTTGCTTTCTTTGAGGAGGTCAGTTGAATATAGATCTAGCATCATTAAATTGACCACACTGATTTCCCCATTCCCCCCAGTTTGAGGTATAATTTATGTATAGTAAAATTCACCTCAGACTGATTTGTAAAATATACTGAGTTTTAAATAAACTGTCTAAACATAAATACCCCCATGCAGTCCTTTCAAAGTGGTTTTGGAGGTTCTTTCCCACAGTTTAATTGCTCTATGCATTTATTAGCAAATATGAATGCAGCATAGTGGGGACAAAAGCTCGCAAACAACTCCATACAGTTTTACAAGACACACTGCAGGAAAAAAAGTGATTAAGGATCAATAGTACCCTAGGGTCTTGGTGGACTCATTCCTGAGAGAGATGGACTTCTTCATTCCTGGAGGGGGCATGCCTATTGGCATCCCTCAAGCAGGGAGAAGCCCAACTGATTATCCCATGGGTGGTCTCATACCAGGTGGAGAGGCAATAATGAATGGAGGTGGGGTTGCTTGGCCCACCGATGTGGGGGTAGGGGGAGTCCCCCAGTTGGTGGGTACTGATTTGGGGCTCCAGCAATGCTGGAAGTGGCTGCAACTGCTGCAGCTGCTACAGTGACTCTTCCACGTGGAGTCATTTCCCGTTGGGGTAGTCTCCCAACCCCTTAGACAGAGAACCTGGTAATCCAGCAGGAGCCTGAGGAACTGGAACACCAGCTGGTACTCCTCTGCCAGTGGCCCTGCCAACTCCAGAGTCTTCTGCAGCTCCAACAAATGGCACTCGAGCAATGCCAGTATCTTTGGAGAAAGGTACCTCCACACTTATGAAAATCAAGTTCTCCCCATGCAGCAACACTAGACCCCCAAACCAGCTTTTCTTCACATCCTGGCTGTTACACATTCTTTGGCTTGATCTTCCTGAATTCATCGCAATCACAGAGGATCAAGTCCATATGTTTTTGTCTAAAGCCTTAAAGGTGCCAATGAAGATTTGGCCATCTTGAAGGATACAAATTCATACTATAGTCAATGTTCTGCAGCATTTGCTGGCCTTTCCCATAGTCATGATTGCTGTTCCACCAAATCAAATGTCTGCAGTAAAGTTTCAGGATCCTTAAGACCAAAGGGTAGACTACAGACAGGTATGGTGCAGATTCTGCTACAAACAAGCTGGGGGCAGCAGCTTCAAACAGTGGGTGGAGCCTGGATTTTTGCTTGGAATCATCTACCTGGGATGTTTCAAGACTGCTTTAACCAGCTCCTGGTGTGATAGCTAAGAATGCCTCCCTGAGTTCCGCCTCAAAGTCTACACAGGCACTTGCTGCTGCTGAGACGGCACTTGGTTTTTCAATAGAGGACAGCCTCTACGTTTGTCCTCTTCTGTTTGAATCGGACTTCCACCTCTGGTACATGCTGATCTGTAGTCCATCTCAGTGTAAACGGTCCCTGGACCATTCCATCCCACCAATGGCCACTCCTCAGGACACAATAGCAAGTATCTGCCACGGCTGCTCTGCTCTGTGCTGGACTCACAGCTGCAGTGCCAGCTCATCTCAATGTGGTTTTGAAGAGGTCAAACACTATTCAAAGCTTTACTTTTCCCCAAGAAAAGAAATATCAATCTCAATGGCTATGTAGGCCGTAAAGAGGTGTGTGTGTGTGTGTGTGTGTGTGTGTGTGTGTGTGTGTGTGTGTGGTCTTAGTCAACTCTTAAAGGGCTTCATCATACTCTTAGTAAATCCTAAACTATGTTATCCTATCTACTAAAAGAATAACATGCAAATTGACCGTACCTCCACTACGCTACCAGCCAATCGGGGTAGGGGGCTGGGCAGAGCAGAGGGCAGGGCAGAGCTGGGGCATGGCCAGCACACAGGGGGCGAGGCTGGCAGGGGTGTGGCCACAGTGCAGTGAAAGCAAGTACCACCCTATAAGCGTGGCCCACAAGGTACTTAAGGGCTGGCCCTCCTTACACTTATGGTGTCTGAATCACATGCAAATGAGTGCCTGGGGTCCCTGCATGCCCCCCAGCCCAGCACCCACGATGGGAATGGGGGGGCTGCTGCCAGTCTCTGGGGTGTGCAGAGACCCTGGTGGCCACCACCGGGTGGAGAAAATTCACGGTGCTCTTGGTTTGTGCAGGGTTTCGGGAGCATGAGAAATTCTGGGAAATGTAGTTCTGTTGACAGACCCACTGTAGGAGTACTGAGTGGGGGGGAACATGGAAGAGACAGGGCAGGGCAGGCAGGGCTGGGTGGGGGCTTTAGGCCTTGAGCTAGCGGGGGCACAGGCAAGCACGGGCGAGTGCGGGGCGCAAACCTTCTGGGAGGCTGGCACCCAAGAGCCCCTGGATCAGAGACACAAACCTGCAGGGGACCGGTACCCAGCACCCACAAGCTCTGCCACCCAGGTGCTGGAGCTGCAAAGGCAGAATCGGAGACATAAATCTGCAGGGAGGCCAGCACCCAGCGGCCCCATATTGGAGATACAAACCAGCAGGGAGGCTGGCACCCAGCAGCTGCAAGCCCCGCCATGGGGGCGCTGGGGCTGTGAGGGGCTGGATCTGAGACACAAACCAGCAGGGAGGCCAGCACTCAGCAGCCCCAAGCCCCACCACCGCAGATCTGGGGCTGGGGAGTGGGAGGGGGTGGACTGGAGATATAAACCTGCAGGCCTGGCACTCAGCAGCCCCAAGGCCTGATGTGTAGGCGCTGGGGCTGCTGGGGGGGAGGGGGGACGTAGCGGGCGGGGGCAGCTGAGACACAAACCCACAAGAAACCTGTGGAAAGGGAGATAAACTATCATAACTTTATCTCCCTTTCCTCAAGATGAGAAAACTGTCCCTGGATTATTTAGTGATGGGGCCCACACCTTTCTACATACACGGGGTATGTTATGACCACTCCCAGAATGCCGTCTCCAGGGAATAACCTACTGTGGCAAATCATCTAAGAGAGGAAACAAGCTTTTGTTGGGTTTATTCTGAAGGTCAGAGAACATGCCACCCCCAACATATGCTTTATTGTTATACTGATGACCTTGAGCTGCAGACTCTTGAAAAACTGCAAATGCATGCAGAGGATTTCACTGAAGTCTACTGATCTGTCTAAAATTGGACCCCCTCAAGGAGCTTAAATGTCATAGGTCCCCTTGATGGGAGAAGTGTCATCAGGCAGAGAAGACTGACTCCTGTCACAGGACATAACAACCAGACTTTGTTACAAACTATTTCTCTCCATCCCCATTCATCTTTCCTAAAAATCATTTACTCTCCTCTAGGAGGCCTACATCTCCCGTTCCCTTTCCCTAGGAAGAAGGTATTTAAATCTGCATTCTAAGCCAGCTTGGGGAGTTATTCATTTTTCCCTGAGATCTCCCACATATACACGAGGTACACATGTTAATGAACGTTTGTCTTGGCGATCTTTCATTACAAGGGCCTCCACTAAGAACTCAGAAAGGTTGATGAAAACTATTTTCCTTCCTTCATAATTCTATCTCGGGAAATCAAGTCCCCAGGTGAACAATGAGGTTGGCTCAAGTATCAAGCAACCTTGGCTGACAGGTGGGAAGCTTCTAGGGAGAAATCAATGATATTGGCATCAAAGTGGGATGGAGGGCACATGCATGTTTGCTGGTGGGACTTTTAAAGCGGTTCGACATTTTTGGAGGATGACTTGGCAAATTTGATAGAATTTGATACTCAAGGTATATCCAAGAGTCTTCTTCTAGAAATCACATCTGCTGAGATAACGCACAAGCACTTAAGCCCTGGTCAGAACCCAGGATGCTACTGCGGGCTCCCCTTCCATGTTAGGAAAACCTGGGAACAACCTGCATTTTTAGGACAGGGTAGCATCTATGCTAATAAAAGGGTAATATGCTAATTAGACTGAACATCTTCCTGGCGACTTTCCAGATGTCCTTCCAGACATCCTTCCCAACAAAGCCATGTTGGCGGGGCCAAGGCAGAGGAGGTTAGAGGCAATCAGGCAAGCAGGGGAGAGCAGTTAGGGGGACCAGGCCAGCAGAGGAGAGCAGTTAGGGCAAACAGGCTGTTCAGGGAGAGCAGTTAGGGGGATCAGGGTGGCAGGCAGGTGAGTGGTTAGGAGCCAGAGGCCTGAGGGGTCCCAGATTGGAGAGGGTGCAGGCTGGGCTGAGGAAATCCCCCGCCTCACCTCTCCCTTGCACGAATTTCATGCACCGGGTCACTAGTAAATAATAAGGCACTACAGAGATCTATAATACAAATTAGTAGAAGATACAACTGACCTTTTTGGGGAGTTTTTTCTTTGGTGTGGCAGGTTTAGCAGGAGTTTCCTTCTTGGGGCCTGGAGGACGTCCAGGTTTAGCCCGTCCTGACTTCTTGGTCTTCGATGCTGGGAGGGCCGCAGCAGGTTTCTTTGCAGACTGCATTGATGGCTGGGTTGCTTTGGAATGGGAAGACTGTCCTTTACCTGTCTTCTTTGTTCCACCTGAGTGGGGGAAAGCACAACACAAAAATAAAATTAAATGACATAATTAAGGTATTATTGTTTTACTACTCAAAATAAATATAAAGCAATCTTTACAAACATTCCAAAGTTAATCATTGAAAACCACTTAAAATAAAGGTATGATTTAAAATGAATTTTTAGGGATTTAGGATTTCTTACTATCAGGAAATAATCTAATTCTCCAGAAAAAAAGCAAAGAGGAGCCAATAACTTTAAATTTAGTGCAGTGAAAATTTCTAACTATTTACCTTTTGTCTGCTTCTCATATTTTTAGCCCTTATCATAGAAAGAGTTCCTCCTTCATAAAATACTGTGCAATTGTGCTACTAATTATGCTATATGCAGGAATCACTTTGCCCATCAATACAGAAGAACATAAAGCAACTACCAAAGGCTCCTGCTTTATCTTTCAAAAGCCAGGGGAGTCCCCTGCACTTGATTTTTAATGACTAAGGCACATTATCTTCATATATGTACATGAAAATAATGTTCCTTATAACAAAGCTTCATATACTACAATATACATGCCACATTAACATTGTCATAGAAAGACCACTATCAAGCCCAAGTGATTGATATCTACTACTTAATAGCCCAACCCAAACTGTTTTAATATTTCAAATGGCTCACAAACACTCCATATAGTTTTACAAGACACACTGCAGGACAATTACCTGCCATGTTACTTTAGTCTAGGTTCACAATTAAATACATATTTTTAGTATTATACCTTAACAACTTCATTACAATAAGAAGTACTAATGTCAAACAAAAATTTTTTACAGGATGAGTTAAATAAAACATTTATGCATCTATGCAAAAAATCAACTACTTTTATTTTGAGAGCTTCATTTTACAACTTGAAAACCAATCCACCACTTTGCTCCTCCCATATTCAAAGACTATCCACCACTTTGCTCCTCCCATATTCAAAGACTAAGTGTATGTCTGACTGACCTTCGATGAAGAATACTACATCTTCCCTGTAGCCTTTTTATCTACCTTTTATCACCTAACATGTCAAGGAGAGGGGAAATTCTTCTCTTGAGGGCCAGCACAAATGGAGAATCACTTAATCGTCACCATCATCCCTCTTACCCCCATTTAGAGAAATTAATCTACTTGCAACAGTCTCTTCTTATTTCTTTACCATCATCTACATCATTCTCCACTCTCATTTCCACTTTCTTCAATAATCAAATTCACATTATGTCTTCGTACACAGTCTCCCTGTCATCCTCTTCAGTAATCTAACCATCATATTTCTCACTTCATCATCCTAACCTCATCATTGGATATTTCAGCCCCTCCCTAAAATGGTTATACTTAGCAATTTCTGGAACTCTTCTATCTCTAATATAACCAATTGTGCCTGCTTTCTAGATCTCCAATATCCTGACTTGTCATCTTTGCTTCCTATCAACTGACCATGCTTTTATTTTTATTCCCTTTTTTATCCTCATTGGAGGATATGTTTATTTAAGACAGAGAGGAATTGGCGGGGGGGAAGAGAGAGAGAGAGAGAGAGAGAGATGAGAGAGCAATACAGATTGTTTGCTTCCTTTATACACCCCAACTGGGATTGAACCTGCAACCTTTTGGTGTAGGGACAATGCTCCATCCAACTGAACCACCCGGCTGGGGACTAAGCATGATTTTCATTCTCTTTGAGATAGAGCCACAAGTCCTGTCAATTTCAGCCCTTTTAGCTTTCTTCTGGCTTTACTTTACTCCCTATCAACCTGCACCCAACTGTCCGCTTTCACCAATACCCTCTAACTGGTATCATTTACTTTATTACTCCTTAATCTCTGAGAATGTCCAGCAAGTCAGCGCCCACATCTAAATTACACTAGCATTTGTTTTCTCTGGGCCTGAGCTATACAAGGGTCAACAATCTTCTGTAAAGGATCACATAGTAAATATTTCAGGCTATAAAGGCTATATACAGTCTCTGTTACATAGTCTTTTTCATTTCTTCTTTGCTTGTCTTTTAAAGAAATGAATAGAAATGAATAGAAAAACCATTCTTAGCTCACAGGCTGCAAGTGGCCCTTGGGTTGTAGTTTTCCAACTCCTGCTTTAGAACATTAGAATGTCTGCCGAGACCGGTTTGGCTCGTGGATAGAGCGTCGGACTGTGGACTTAAGGGTCCTGGGTTCGATTCCGGCAAGGGCATGTACCTTGGTTGCGGGCACATCCCCAGTAGGGGGCGTGCAAGAGGCAGCTGATCGATGTCTCTCTCTCATCGATGTTTCTGACTTTCTATCCCTCTCCCTTCTGCTCTGTAAAAAATCAATAAAAATATTTTTTTAAAAAAAAGAACATTAGAATGTCATTAATGACTATAAAATCCACCCTGCTGGGGATCAAGCCTGCAACCTGGGCATCTGCCCTGACCAGGAATCGAATGGTGACCTCATGGGTCATAGGTCAATGCTCAACCATTGAGCCACACTCACTAGGCTAAATCTTTACTTCTGGACAACCTATTTATCCCCACAGTTCTGGTCCAAGCTGACTGAGCAGAACATCATCATAAAAGCATCTCTGCTGCTTAAGTAGTTGACTATCAGAGACCTGTACACAGTATTCCATTCATAGTAGCAGGGGCACTTTCTGTCCTGGTCAGACACTGCCCACACCTCAATCTTACCTTACACAGGTCTCTGCCTATCGCTTTTCCTTTTATCATCACATACTCTACAACACTGCTTTTTCACCTCCTCCCTTTCCTACTGGGCCCAAAACAAGCATAAAAGTCCTTTGTAAGCCCCCCTTCATTTAAAAGAGATTTGTTTTTCAACTAATCACTACAAGGGAAAGGATGGAAAACACTAGAAAAGTTACAAAGGAAAACAAGGTCCCTAATTTATAGTAGCAGCTGTACCAGTTTTTATGGAAATGAGACTTGCCTTTTCATCATTTAATCCTCTGGGACCTTGCACCAAGTTACCTATTCTAGCCGGCACAGTTCCCTGCTCACTTACTAAGCAGAGATGGTTTGGTCAATGTGGTCAGAGTCCAAAGGTGTGAACAAGCCCAGCCTATTGCCTAAGCTCCTCCACCGTCCTTTCTGAGACCCATGAGGGTTTCCCTCTCAATACCAAGAACCACAGTTTCACAGAATTAAAAATACTTCGAGCATGTAATAAAATGTAACTGCCCCAGAGAAATCAATAACTCATTCACTTAAAAAAGTTAAAGATCTGCCTTTGGGGTCTCACAGAACATCCCAATTTGGGAAGTGGTGCCATGTCTTTTCTAGCAGCTTCAAAAAGATGATGTCTGGACAACTAAACCAAAATCAAATATACTGAAAGGATCTGAAGCTTCAGTCCACTCCCTCTCCCCCTTTTCAAAACAGGGCACGGAGAGCTAAAATAAATAGATTTTAAAAAGAGAGAGAAAAACTCTTTATACACCTCATAAAACATACCTTAATTTCAACAGAATATCTTATCTAGTGGTTATTGAAAAGTTGTAAAAATGTTACAGGAAAGCAATTCTCAAACACAATTAAAAGGTTAAAGGATAATGGTCTAACTTAAAATACAAAAGTCCAGCTAAGTTGTTTATCTCCAATCCTAAATGACAGTGCCTCTTTTATTGGCAAACATGCTAAATTAAAATTTAAAAAAAATCAAATTTAGTAGAAGTTACATGGTTTTCTTATCCTGTTATATAATTATATCTCATAAGTATTCAGCCTAGAAAGGAAATCATAAAAATGAAGAAACAAGCTAGAAATCACAGTTAGAATTTAGAAGGGCTTTAATTTAAGTGTTTTAAAATACACTTGTTTTCTACTTGCCAATCATAGATGCTTTGTACACTACTCCCTTCAACTTCATGCGGGTGCTTCCCATGAAAAAGTTTTTTTCCCCACGATTCCTCCTCATAGCTGCTCACTTCAAAAGAACCAAGATTTTGGTCACAATAACATTATTAAAGAAGATGACCATTTCCAAAACCTTTCATGTTTTCAAGAAAAAAAATGTTCACATGAAAAGAAGCAACTTCAGTTGTTTCAGGTCAATTCCTCTCACCTAAGCCTTTAAAAGCCATTCAATTTTTAAACCACAACATTTTTCTTTTTTAAATATATTTTACTGATTTTTTACAGAGAGGAAGGAAGAGGGATGGAAAGCTAGAAAACTTCAAGGAGAGAGAAACATGGATCAGCTGCCTCCTGCACACTCCTTATTGGGGATGTGCCCCCAACCAAGGAACATGTCGTTGACCAGAATCGAACCCGGGACCCTTCAGTCCACAGGCCGACGCTCTATCCACTGAGCCAAACCGCTGAGGAAAACTGGTTTCAGCCACAACATTTTTCTTATTGAATGACTTCCATAGAGTGATTTCCATTAATGCTATGAAAAGCAATCACAGCAATCACTACTATACTTTCCACAAAACACATTAAATGTATTGACACAATGTTTAGTGGTAAAATATGGTATCCACATTACTGGATCATAAACACATTTTTACTAAGTCTCACGTAATATCGGTGAAAATTATATTCCTCAAAACTACAAAAAAATTGGAAACGCTTTTCAGTACAAACTGTAGATTTAAATGATCAAATCTAACTTACAATCGGGTTGTTCTTCTTTTTTCTTACTTAACCAATTTTTATGGTTGAAACCATCAGACCGACTTTTCCCTTGTATCATAAAACCCTTTTTAAAAGTGACTAATCAAGCAATCGTGCTAACAAATTAGGAAGTAATATTTAGAAGAAAACAGGGTTTCGGGAGATTCCAGAAATGACCGGGGTGTTTAATATACAAAAAAGCGAACAAAGCAGACAATGAATTTCTTGAACCACACTTCGACTACCATATAAAGAAACTTTGAGGGGGAGTCCCCCACCTTCGGAAACATTCCAGAGAAACACTTTGCTGCTGCACTTACTTGCCACGAAGGTGATTGGGGTTCCACTCCCGGGCCTCCTCCTTTTACCGGGAACCAAGCTGCCTTTCTGAAGCAAGCAAGTCAACAACAAAGCCCAAGTTGCCTGAGTAAGCCTGAATTTCCAGCAAATGGGGACGAGGCTGTTTGCATTTGTTGGTTTAAGGGGGTGGGGGCGGGAGGAGGGGACCAAGGGGACTGCTAAAGCGATTCCCATATTGTCTTCTGGGCCCTGTAGGCACTGACCATCAGTCACCTGTTCAAACTTCCTTCGCTGCTGCCTCCACAGAGGAGCCAAAGGTTACCCCGGGTCAGAGAGTGTGGAGAGGAACCAGAGGGCCGGCAAGGCCTCACTGCCAGGCTCCCTGCCTCTGTGGACAAAGGTGCCCCTGCTGGACCGCATGCCCTGCAGACCAAGACATTTTAAGAGTCTCAGGAGAACCTGTGGAAATATATCATAGAACAGAAACAAGAAAGAAGCTCCAGGTTCTGCAGGCGATTGTTGAGATATTTAGCTGCAGCAATTAAAACAGAAAAAAAAGGGGGCATTTGTTTTGTTGAGACGCTTGTTTGCATCATAATAGCCGTCTCATTAGCACAAGCAAAACATTTATTGCCAGCTGCACCCACGAAAAAGAAAATACCAGCTCTTTTAAATGTCATGGCCCTGGGAGTGATTTGGGTTGATAGCATTTCAAACTACTTCACGTAGACCAAGCAGGAAGATTACTAAATAAGCTAAATATACCAGTCTATATTTTAAGCTACAGTGACAGTAAAGATTTAAACAAATATTTCAGTGTTTACTGAGCTTTCTAGTGGGACTGACACACCTTGAGCTTTGTTACATCCTATTTAAAAGTACTTCTGTTACTTTTATCTGGAATATTTCCAAAGTGCTGCTTTATGTGGTTTTTACTCAACATACACCAATCATTTTTTTTTAAAAAACGGGAAAACTTAGTAAACATATGTATTCAAAACTATAAAATCATCATTTTTAAATGTAGAGAAGTACAGGATACAGACAACCACATACTCCCCCACACACAAATCTGGACAATGAGCAAAAACAGCCATAATTTCTGGGGGTGTTTCTGTGTGTGTGTGTGTGTGTGTGTGTGTGTGTGTGCTTTTTTAATAAGAATGAAGTGGGTGTGGGGAGTAAAACTACTTCTTGTTTCTCAATGTAGGCTTTCAAATATTTCTCAAAAGACTAACTTTGAATCAGTTCAAAAACGCTTACATGGGAAGGGCTTTACAAAATAAGACTACTATATAAACTGACTAGTTAACTTTTAAGAAAGATGAAAAGTCTAGATTTTAAAGCCCATTCTCATAAAATTTAAAACGGAATCATACACACACTTGCACACCTACAAAAAATAAAATAAACCAGCATTCAAAGAAGCAAACAGTGCCCAAGATAATTCCATTTAAACCTATTTAAAATTTTCTGAAAACAGCTCGTATTCATAAAAATTACCGCTGTTTCCCCGAGAGGCGAGGGGAGTATTGAGGGACTCGATAAAATGAAGGCTTTAATCAAGAATACTTAAGCTGGTCACTGATGGCCTCTGACGCCACTACTCAGGAATGCTGGGCTCCACCTTCCTGATCGTAGGTTTTCCCCTTCTCCACAGTTCCCTTTGGACCAGAAGAATTCCTCTTGGGATTCTACAACTTTACACGCAAAGCATCTGGAAGTTTGCTGCCCTCCCTACTGGTCTGTGTGGCCATAGCTGTTTAGAGAGTTAAGCTGTAAGATGCCAGACACTTCACACCAGTGTGGTTATACATAGACCTGAAACGAAGTTAAATGAAACCATTTGTTGGTTTTAAGGGGGTGGGAGCGGCCTTCTTTAAGTTACCAAGGACACTTTTGTGTTCAAAAGTTTAATTTATATACTTAACTTTAAAAGGATGTAAGTACCTTTAAAGCCAGGCAGAACTGTTTAAAATGTACAATTTATTTCTTACAATTGTCACTATCCCACAATAGTA
The DNA here is from genome assembly GCA_027563665.1 of Antrozous pallidus. NCBI lineage: Eukaryota > Metazoa > Chordata > Mammalia > Chiroptera > Vespertilionidae > Antrozous > Antrozous pallidus. Next base: position 134,540,035 of record CM050509.1, on the reverse strand, counting down.
GAAAAAATAATGCTGGGACAGTTGTGTTTTTTTTTAAATACTCTGCTTCTCATAGCACATGGACACAGACAATAATGTCCTGAAGGCCGAGGGGAAGCAGGGGCCGGGTGGGAGAGGCAAAGGAGGTGAACTGGGGGACATCTGTAATAGAGTCAACAATAAAAAAAATGATCTGCTTCTGAATTTCTCAAATGATGACAAACCTACATTTACTGTGTTCATAAATAAAATTGTAGAAAGAAAATGTTTAAAGAAATAAACTAAAACAAAAAATAGATTTAAAGAATCAATAAACAAAATGATAGAAACATAACAGCAACTTGTTTATAAATTTACTCAAATAAAAAGAGTGAAAAAGAAAAGACTTTGTAATTCGCCTTTAAAATTATGGTAGTCCTGCCGAGGCCGGTTTGGCTCAGTGGATAGAGCGTCGGCCTTCGGACGGAAGGGTCCCGGGTTCGATTCCCGTCAAGGGCATGTACCTTGCCTGCGGGCATATCCTCAGTGGGGGCGTGCAAGAGGCAGCTGATCGATGTTTCTCTCCGGACTTTCTATCCCTCTCCCTTCCGCTCTGTAAAAAAATCAATAAAATGATGGTAGTCCCAGTTTTGATTCTAGGTTGCTGGATTCTAAGTTTTGCTCCTTCCTGTACTAATAAGTATTGGGACTTGAATGACATGACTGGCTGTAATTCCTCTAACTGCATATGCTGGAAACAGAAGAAGGGCTTGCAGGGCATTCCTAAATATTTTTTAAGAGAGGACTAAGATATAAAATACAAAGGGGGGGCAAGTTGAAACAAAACAGCAAGACCAACTAAGTTCTTCACAAAGACAATCTACAATGGGGCTTGTTTTCCTTTACTTGACTCGGCCTTCTTTAAGTTGCCAAGGACACAGCAGCACGCGTCTCTCCTCCTCCTCCCTGTGTATTGGTCTCCAGAATAAATCTGGTGAGCTGTGACAGCACCAACCAGAAGCAAAGGGCCTTGAAAGACTGCAGGGTCATAACAAGAACCAAGAAAGGAAACCCTAAATAAACAAGAGAGAGAGAGAAAGCCACACAGCTTGCTGAATGTTCGATCCAAGGCATGCTTCTCAGTGGATTTTTCTACCAAGGACTATTAGCCTGACAGAACTTGGCTGTTTCTGATTATACAAGTGTTAACACAGGAAGTTTTTATGTCAAAAAAGTTTTATAGTAAATTAAACTTTATTACTATTCTTAAACAGGTAACCAGTAAAGCTTAAATAAGTAGTTTCTAATGTAAAGTCAAATCAAGTGGCATTCATGGATGCCCCACTACATTTCTTTAAGAAATCATGTAAGTGAATTAATTGTCTTCAGTCATTAATTATTTGAAAGAGTTTTAAGTGACAGAGCCTAAAACTAATGTTGAAAAAGCAATTATTTAAAGGTTGAAAAACAAACATTTCTAATGGGTCCAGGAATATTCAAAATTAACAAAAAATATTTTTAATGTATGACATTGAATCAATTTATTATTTATAGCTTTTTAAATTATCTAACTCTTAAGGCCCTTAAATTATTTAATATTCAAATATATTTAACTAGAGGCCCAGTGCACAAAATTCGTGCACAGGGGGCAGGGGATGTGCCTTAGCCCAGCCTGCATCCTCTCCAATCTGGGACTTCTGCCTGCCAGCCTGATCACCTGCTAACCACTACCCTGCCAGCCTAATTGATGTCTAACTGCTCCCCTGCCAGCCTGTTTGCCCCCAACTTCCCTCCTCTGCCAGCCTGGTCACCCCTAACTGTCCTCCCCTGGAGGCTTGATCACCCCCAACTGACCTCCCTTGCAGGCCTGGTCCCTCCCAACTACCCTCCCCTGCTGGCCTGATCACCCATAACTGCCCTCCCTTGCAGGGCCTGGAACCTCCCAACGGCCCTCCGCTGCTGGCCATCTTGTGTCCACATGGGGGCAGCCCTCTTGTGTGTTGAAGTGATAGTCAATCTGTGTATTACTCTTTTATTAGATAGGATAGAGGCCTGGTGCATGGGTGGGGGCCAGCTGGTTTGCCCTGAAGAGTGTTCCAGATCAGGGTGAGGGTTCCCTTGGGGCGAGGGGGTGGCCTGGGTGAGGGGCCTGTGGAGGTTTTCAGGCTGGCCACACATCCCAGAGACCCAAGGGGAGGCCCTGGGATCTGGGATTAATTTATGTCAACAATTGAAACTTTGTAGCCTAGAGTGGAGCCAAGCCTTCTGCTCGCTCGTGTTGGCAGCCATTTCTGTTTCAAACATTGTAGCCTGAAGTGGAGGCCTAGGCTAGCAAGGGCAAGAGGAAAGCTTGGCTTCCTCCATTGCTAGGGAAACCCAAGCCTCTGTTCTCTCCAGCTCAGTGGCTGCCGCATTTCTGTATCTTTTATAATTGAAACTTTGTAACATTGAGTGGAGGCTAGGCCGGCAACAGCAGGCGGAAAGCTTGGCTTCCTCTGTTGCCGGGGAAACCCAAGCCTTCCTCCTGCTCTCAGTGGTGGCAGCCATCTTGGTTGGGCTTTATTTGCATAATCTGCTCCTGATTGGCTGGTGGGCATTGCTGTGGGTGTGGCTTGTGGTGTAGCAAAGGTATGGTCAAATTTGCATATTAGTCTTTTATTAGATAGGATACTTCTGTATTTTTTAAAGACCATTTAAAGGTTTCTAATTTTTACTTTAACTGGTGAAAGGTCTAGTGAGATAAAGAACAGAGCAGGCAGATCTCAGAAAGTACTGGTGAAACCACATTTTAAAAAAATGCTCTGGCCAAAACTGGTTTGGCTCAGTGGATAGAGCGTCGGCCTGCGGACTAAAAGGTTCCAGGTTTGATTTAGGTCAAGGGCATGTACGTTGGTTGCGGGCACATCCTGAGTAGGGGGTGTGCAAGAGGCAGTTGATCGATGTTTCTCTCTCACCGATGATTCTGACTTTCTATCCCTCTCCCTTCCTCTCTGTAAAAAAACCAATAAAATATATATTTTTTAAAAAATGCTCTGCATCTTCTATTTACTCAGCTCTCTAAAATTTGGTTTTTCAAAGAAGTCTACTAAACACACTTTTACTTAAGACCACTAATGAGTTCTCTTGACTTTCATGCTGCATTTGATAGTATTGTATACTTACTCCTTAAAGACTTTCTTCTCTTGTTGTTGAGGGGACCAATCTATTTACTCTCTATTTACATTTATGGATTCTTTTCTCAGTGTCCTAAATTGGCTTCTATTTTCTACTCATTTCATTTCTGTATTTCTCCAAGTTTGGGCCTCTAACCATGTGCAGTGGAAATACCTGTACTGGTTCAGGACATTAGACATAGGAGTTCCAGGACATTAGCCTTGTAACAAGCTCCCCAGGTGATTCAAGTGTGAAAATTATTGTTTTAAATGTTGACCGAGGCCCTGGCCTACGTGGCTCAGTGGTTGAGTGTAGACCTATGAACCAGGACATTGCAGTTCAATTCCCAGTGGGGGCACATGCCTGGGCTGCGGGCTCGATCCCCAGTTTGGTACGTGCAGGAGGCAGATGATCAGTGATTCTCTCTCCCTCTCCTTTCCTCTTTGAAATCAATAAAAATATATTTAAAAATATAAATGTTGACCCAGGAAATCCTGTCACTGGTCCTCTTCTACCTCCATCTGTTACACATGCACAATTAAAATTACACCCCAAATTTCCACTATTTACAGCTATCGATAGGATGTATAAGCTGCCACCCTTCCCCCTGCCAGCACCTATAATCGTACCTGATACAAAGAATATTTTTTGATGAACATGAAGACTCTCAAACCTGCTTTTTCAAGCAAGATCTATCCTTTTTAGGCTTTACACCTGCATATGAAGCTCTCCAATGGCCGTGTCCACCTGGACGTCCTAAAGCTATCCTGAATCAGTTAGGATTCAGTTCAGCTAACAATAACAGGAAAACCTAAAAGAATACAGGTTTATATAACATAGAAGTTTATTTCTCTCAGATAACAGTCTGGAACAGACTAGTATAAAAATGATGCTCCAGAAAGTTCAGAGAGACTCTGACTCCTTTCTGCTTTCCACTCCACTATGCCTAGAATATGGTCCCCATTTCACGGTCTGAAACAGAGCTCCGCCCGAAGCAGCCACATCTCTAGCAGCAGGATAAAGCAGAAGGAAGAGGGGATCGGTACATTCGTCTCTCTGTAATACAACTCCTGGGAGTAGAACACACTACCTGAACTTTTCTTCCATTGACCAGGACTTAATCTAATGACCACATCTAATTGCTAGGGAAGGTGTAAAGGTAGTCTTTATGTTGGCAGCCAACTGGTATTACCAAGAAAAAAAAGGGAGACCTGATACTGGAGGACAATAGCATTTGTAGCTACACATTCCGTCACTGTGTCACAAACTGAACTCATCAGTTTTCAAGATAAACTGTGTAATTTTAACCTTTGTGATGTGTCTACTCTACCTCTATCTCTAGTCCCCTTGACAAACTTTTTCTCCTCTCTTAATAGTCTTATCATGTGTCTTTTTGTGAAGCTTTTCTTTAACCAACCATTTTTACCTCCAGCCTAAACAGACTGGATAACTTTGAACCAACTTTCATATCTAGCATCCATCTCTATTTTCACATTTTTAATTATGTATCATCTTTTTAAATCTATCCCTCCATGCGTCCTTTCCCAATAGAAAGCAAACTTCTTGAGGACAGAGACTATGCCTCATTTATCTTAGTGTCACATGCATATAGATCTGTATCATACTAAATTTTACAAAAATCAATCATTAATGTCTGCTTCCTGAAATCATGGCAGTAAGAAACTGGAAAGAGGTGCCTAATTAAAAAATAAAAACATCATGGTATGTAGTATTTTATTAAACCCCCAAATTACAAAAAAATTCTCCCCTTTTCTGTGGTTTGCTTTCCAGGGCTTCAATTACACATGGTCGATTCCAAACCAAAATCATTAAATAGAAAATTCCACAAATAAACAATTCATACATTATAAATCAAGTAGTAGGATAAAAATCGCACACCATCCTACTCCTACACAAGCAGGACCCGAATCGTCGCCTTGTCCAGCATCTCCATGCTACACACGCTGCCCACCATTCGCCACTTAGTACCCATCTCAGCTCTCAGATCGACTGCCATGGCACCACAGTGCTTGTGTTCAAGCCACCCTTATTCTGCTTAACTAGAGGCCTGGTACACGAAATTCGTGTGTGTGTGTGTGTGTATGGGGGAGGGTGTCCCTCAGCCCAGCCTGCACCCTCTCCAATCTGGGACCCCTCAGGGATGTCTGACTGCCCATTTAGGCCCGATTCTGGTAGGATCGGGCCTAAATGGGCAGTTGAACATCCTTCTCACAATCCAGGACTGCTGGCTTCCAACTACTTGCCTGCCTGCCTTCCTGCTTGCTCCGAACCCCTTCTGCCTGCCAGCCTGATCACCCCCTGGCTGCCAAGGGTTCAGGGCAGGGAGGGATGAATAGGTGGGCCACAGGTGATCTTTAGGGCAATGAAACTGTTCTGTCTGATACTACATTAATGGTACATTTGTCAAGACCACAAAGAATGAACCCTAATGTAAACTGCAGATTTTACTTCTGTTAATAATGATAATTGATAAAGGCTCATCAATTGTAATAAATGTATCACATTAATTTAAGATGCTAATAATAAAAGAAGCTTTAATGTGGTGTGGCCAGGCCTCAGGGTGGCTGGCGCAGGTCCGGACCCCCTGCTGCCTCTGGGGCTGCGATCGGACCCCTGCCGGCCCAGCGGCTGCCTTGGCCTGCTGGCAAGCAGCCCCTCACCTCATGTGCACCTCGGCCCCGTCCCCCACTCCTGATTGGCTGGTAGTATATTACTCTTTTATTAGATACGATATCCCCAAAATGCAAAAGTAGTGATGCTAGCAATTCAGATATGCCAAAGAGAAGACAGAAAGTATACGTATGCATAGGAAAAAAACATAGAGTATATAGAGTTTGACAATATCCAAGGTTTTAGATATCGACTGGGGTTTTGGAACATACTCCCTATAGATAAGGAAGGACTAATGTAATATGGTTACATGTGCTTACCTCTACTCCCCTCCTCCACACAGCTTACCTACTAATTTTCTACATCCATTTTTCTCTTTTCTGGTATAAGTAACTTCAGTGAGGTAAATTTTAAGTATGTTTACATTTGATTCCACTAATAAGTTATGTTTAACTAAGGCCAATGAATGGGTTATGTGCATGGACCCCTCTTAAGTCTCAGCGGCTAGTCCATTCTCAGAAAATCGGGTTAGGCATGTCTACACTCTTGGAAGAGTCACCAAAAAAAGTCCAATATTTTTATGACTTTTCTCTGAAAGAAAATATCCAGAAAATCATAGTATTCAACTTATGAAACACAGCACACAACTGATAAGCCCATGACTAAAATAACATACTAATTTATGATGGCTTCCATAGGGTCGAAATGTTCACTGGTGTGTAGATTTTACTGAAGACTACCAAAGTATCAATTTAATTGTAAAATGACCAAAATCATGTAAAACAGGTATGTAATAATTGTTATGTCCAACCTTTTAAATTCCATCTTCTAGATATAAACAATGGAATACCATGTGTAATTTGAAGTTTAATATCAACTATAAAGAAAACTGAGTACGCCAAAGTGCTCACAGCAGTGGGGCTCCACTGGTCCAAGAATAGCCCCAGCTGTGCCCATATCTCCAGTGCAGACTGTCCGTTCAGACTATGAAACTGGGTTGGCCCTCAAGAATTCTAATCACAATCTCCTTTTATCTCCAGTTCTCTAGCCTGGGCAGTGCCCCCCGTGTTCCGCCTGTGGCTCCAGTGGGTATGAAATGCTAACCCCGATGCCAATGGCAGTTACGTAGAATTTCAATAAAATAAGAGAAGATGTAGTTACTGATTATCTTACCATATGTTCCTGGCGGTTGTAATACATCTCCTGCCAGACGACACCACCCAACTGGGAAAATGTCGCGGCAATAGTATTTGCACCAGTAATCAAAAGCTCCACTCCAACCATCGAATGTGATATGTACTTCGTCTCCTCTGACGCCTCCAATGGTTGCAGGGCATATCATATCCGGGTTCTTTTTGTCTACAGCTTCTAGTTTCATCCCCACTTTAAAGTTATTTAGAGGTGGCTTCGGTGGTTCCTATCAAGACATTTCAAAAGTTTTCATTGTTTAGATGTATTAAGAAGCATTTGTTCCATTGATTCTTGCAACCTGTAGCAAAAATTGAGTTCTATGCATATCAATTAAAATACAGGAAGAAAATAGCTCTTACAAATCTCTCTGTGGCTCTACTCTACAACATCCCACTTACTCTGGAGCAGAGCCAAGAACCTGGAAGGAAACAAAACCAGCCTGAAAGTAATTCAGACATTCATTTACTCATTCATTCAAGAAATATATATTGTACACTATGTACCAAGAATTCAGGATTCATTTGTAAACAAAAATATCAAAGATACCGGTTCTGGTAGAGCTTAAATTCTAGTGGTGGTAGTAATAGGATTAGGGGCTGAGTGGGGGCAAAGGGAAGAAGCAACCAACAAGAAAGTTTAAAAGAGGGAGTCAAAAAAATCAATAAATATAAAAATTATAGGTGGTAAATCTATAGAGAAGGCAGACACAAGAACATGAAAGTCATATATGTCATATATATGATATCCAACCCAGAATACTTTAAAAAGTATGCCTTAGTTTCAAAAGTTAAAGCATGCAAATGCTAGCAGGATTCTTAGAAAGCCCAAGTGCTATGTTGAAAGTAACATCTTTTCTTTCCATTTGCATTTTATCCTAGAAATGGCACCATCAGCTCCCTAGTCATCCAAGCCAGAAGCCTGGAAATAATCCTAGACCAATCCAACATTAGACTCACCTGATGGCCACACCACAAAAGAAAGTATTCAACTCGTCTTGGGTGGGGCCCAGGCATCAGCACCTTTTAATTCCCCAGGTGATTCTAATGTCCATTCAAGGCTGAGAATCACTGCCCTGAAGGCATCCTTTTCCATTCAAACTCACATTCAAAGACCACAACCTGCCAATTCTACCCTCTAGATCTCTACAAAACTAACATTAAAAGCTAACCTTCAGCCTAAACTGGTTTGGCTCAGTGGATACAGCGTTGGCCTGCGGACTGAAAGGTCCCAGGTTTAATTCCGGTCAAGGGCATGTACCTTGGTTGTGGGCACCTCCCCAGTAGTGGGTGTGCAGGAGGCAGCTGATCAATATTTCTCTCTCATTGATGTTTCTAACTTTCTATCCCTCTTCCTTCCTCTCTATAAAAAAATCAATAAGATATATTTTTTAAAAAGCTAACCTTCAATTAGTATATGACAAGGTACTATTTTCTATATATTAATTTGTCACAATACCCTATGAAGTCAGTGAAATTATTATCCTCATTTTACAGGTATAAAACTTATGCACAACTGCCTGAAAATACACCATAATATCAGAGCTAGATTTTAATCCTAAGCAACCAACTCCTTGCAACACCCTACCCCATCATCTGCCCGGCTAACTCCAACTCATCCACTTCCAAATCCCAGTTGTCTTGGTCTCTTAAGGCTTCCCTGACCAACTCCTGCCCACTCCTAGGCCCACCTCAGAGGCACTCTTGCCTTCAATTGTGAAACTACTGTTGGAATGTATTCCCTCCTCTGTGAGATGAATGGATTCTCAAAACAGGTACTACATCTTATCGGTGTTATTTTCAGCACAGGACCCAACAGCAAACAGTTGTTTTTTTTTTAAAAAATGAATGAACCAAGGAATCACCTGAGAATGGTAAGCAAGCTCCCAACTAATTCTTTCACCATGGTATAATTTAAGAAACATATCTGGTAGGTTGGTTCCTTTTTTAAATGCCTCTTTAAACCCATCTCATTATCCATATTTTTCCACTGTTATCCTATACACCCTTGCAATTTGAAAACTCCTTAATTATTAGCCCTCAACATCCTTTTAATTACATACTCTTAATTTGATTCTTTAAAACTACCCTGAAAGTCAGAACAAAAATTAGCTTGAGGAAATATCAAAATCTATATAATAAAAGCCTAACCCGTTGCTATGGTGAATGACCAGAACTACTGGTCGCTATGATGCGCACTGACCACCAGGGGGAAGATGCTCAATGTAGGAACTGCCCCTGGTGGTCAGTGCACTCTAACAGGGACAGCACCACTCAGCCAGAAGCCGGGCTCACAGCTGGCGAGCGCAGTGGTGGTGGTAAGAGCCTCTCCTACCTCTGTAGCAGTGCTAAGGAGCAGCGAGCTGACTGGTACGGAGCCTGCCACTAAAAAGCAGTTAGCCGAGCAGTAAGGAGCGAGTAGGCAGGCGGTAAGGAGCAAGGGATCCCAGATTGTGAGAGGGTTGTCCAACTGCCAGCTTAGGCCTGAACCCATGAGGAGTCCCGGATTGTGAGAGGGTGCAGGCCAGGTTGAGGAACCCACCCTTCCCACCACCAGTGCATGAATTTCTTGCACCGAGCCTCTAGCATTTAATAACTAAACAACTGATAGAAAACAAGATTTACATATTGTCACTAAAGATCAATTATATGTTACCATATATGGAGTAAAGGGGGGAATATTTAACAAAAGATAACCTTGATAGTTGATAAATTTGTGCTGGACATTCACAAAATGCAGGAAACATTCAAGGCACACATAAGAATCCCAGGACCTTAAAATGTCATATGACAGAATAAGAGAAAGACTTTCTGTAGCAAAGCAAACTAAGTTCAAATGGCAGTACACACTTTTCTGCTACTTACTCTCTAAAGATTTTCATACTATTTATTAATTCTAAATTTTATAAATTTACTTATCAAATTTACTTACATCAGTATACCAAAACAAACAAATATTAACGGACTCGGAAAGAAAACAATTTTTTTTTAGTTTTTTAAAATTGATTTTTAGAGGCAGAGGAAGGGAAAGGGAAAGAGAAACATCAATGTGAGAGCAAACAGTGATCTACTGCCTCCTGCATGCCCCACCACCAGAGATCAAGCCCGAAACTCAGGCACGTGCCCTGAACGGGAATTGAACCAGCAACCTTTCAGTACACAGAACAATGCCCAACAAACAATGCCCACACGGGCTAGGGCACAAACCTTTACTTTTGAAAAAGGAAACTGCTCTTTTTGTAAAACATAGTAAATGAAAGGGCTTTATCTCAAAATAAGGTACCTCCAGATTTAGATAATTAGCAAAATGGTTCCCTCTGCTGTCCATGAAAGGTAATGACGCTGCTTTGAAATGATTTGAAAGAATATGCTTTGTCAACAGTTCTTGAATGACTTCCTAACATAAACATATAATTTGCAGAAGCAATAGTAAAAATAAACAAGAGGTCATTGTCTTTTCTTTTACTGTGATAAAAAATGATTTTGTTCAAGAAGGTGGCAGTAAAGAATGCTTTTTTAACCTCCTTCCTCGCTTACCTACAATATGGTTCTCCTTAAAGGATATTTCTTCCCAAATCCCACCAACTCTGAAGCCAGTCTCAGCATTACCTGCATTTGACTCCTCTGCCTGAAATATTCTTACCCTGATAACCTCATGGCTCATTCTCTTCCTTTCTTCAGATATTCACTCAAATGGCACCTTCTTAGCAACACCTTCCCAACTGATCTATCTAAAATGCCACCCTCCCTTATCCTTAGTGTATATATAACTATGAAACATAATATATGCATACTTTATTTGCAATGGTTTGTTATACATTTCTCCAGCTAGAAGGTAAGCTTTATAAGGGCAGGAAAGGTAGTTTTTTACTCTTTGTTTAAAGCTGTATTCCCAGAATCTAGTTCTGACCACAAACTCCTATCCTTAACTTCCAATCAACTATTTCTTTGACCTCATCAAGAATTCTAGTCCTTTCACCTTCATTTATTCATTTACAAATATTTACTGAGTGACTACTACTGAAGGTTCTGGATATATATTAACTAGCAAAAAAACAAAAAACAAACACCCTTGTGGTGCTGGTAAAGAGAAAGATAAGAAACCATGATAAAGTAAGTAAGATATATTTTACGTTAGAAATAAGTGCTATGCAAAAAAAAAAAGAGAATAGAGAAGAATAAGGGATATCCAAATAACATTGTATAGGTGGGGTTGTGTGATTTCAAATAGGGTGAGCAGGACAACCTTCACACAGAAGGGGATAGTGAGCAGAAACCTGAAAAGAGGTGATTATTAACCATGCAGCTATCTAGAGGAAAAGTGTCCCAGACAAAGAGAACAGCCGGGGCCTAAAGCAGGAAATATGTCTGAAATGTTCGAAAACAACAAAGAAGCAAGTATGGCTAAAATGAAGTCTGCAGCTATGAGAGCAGTAGGAAACTAGGTCAGAGAGGGAATAAAGGGTCATATTATGTAGAGTGGTAGAGGCGACTATAAGAACTCTGGCTTTTATTTGGAGTAAAATGGAGAGCTCTTGTATGGTTTTTTTAAAATATATTTTATTGATTTTTTACAGAGCGGAAGGGAGAGGGATAGAAAATCAGAAACATCAATGAGAGAGAGACATCGATCAGCTGCCTCTTGCACGCCCCCTGCTGGGGATGTGCCCACAGCCAAGGTACATGCCCTTGCCGGAATCGAACCCGGGACCCTTCAGTCCACAGTCCGACGCTCTATCCACTGAGCCAAACCGGTCTCGGCTCCTGTACGGTTTTGAGCAAAGGCTCACCTTTTTTTTTTCTTCAAAGGAATATTCTGGTTGCTGTGTTGACTACCAACTCTAAGGTTATAAATAAAGAGACCACTGAGGAGGCTACTGCAATAATCTAGGAGTGAGATAAAAGTAGCTTGTACAAGTCTGAAAACAATGGAGATGTCAAGAAGCGGTTGTATTTTGAATATATTTTGAAGGTCGAGCCAACAGGATTTCCTTATGAACTGGATACAGTGTGTGAAAGAAATCATCACCAAGGTTTCTGGGCCAAGAAACTAGAAGGATAGTTGCTACTCCCTGAGATGGGAAAGGCTGCAAGAGGAGCAGTGTGAGATATGTAGTAGACATTCAAGTGGAGATGTAGAGCAGGTAGGCTGGATATACAAGTCTGAGTTGGGAGCAAAAGGTCTAGATTGGAAACACGAATTTAAAAGTCATCTGCATATAAAGTGTATTTAAAGACAGAAATCAGATGAGGTCACCAAGAAATTAATAAGATCAGAGTTTCTCAACCTTGGCCCTTATGGTATTTGAGACCAGAACATTCTGTTGTGGGGGCTGTCCTGTGCATTGTAGGATGTTTGGCAGCATCCCTGGTCTATACCCACTAGATACAGGTGGTCCCCCTACACAAAGTTATAACAACCAAAATTGTTCCCAGATACTGCCGATGTTCCTTGAGGGAAAATCACTCCCCTTCCCAGCTGAGAGCCACTGATATAGATTAAAAAAAAAAGAGGACCAAACACTCGAACATTCTATCACACCTTTTCAGTTCCAGGTTACAGAGCATCCTGTCACCACTTTCTTCTTGGCGCCCAAAACCAACTTATCGCCTTGTGCTTGCTTGCTCTGTTATCTCCAAATCTGAGTTCAATATCATATCCATGTTACCTATATATACTCAGTTGCTGAGCACTGCTGAAGAAAAGTCCCACAGGCTTATTACATGTAGTGCCCCACATATTTAGTCTTCATTTTTAGCTGAACCTTCCAAAATAGCCATGTTACCCCCTAGGCTGGTACCTCTCCCCTCCCATACAAAAGACTAATAATACATCCTCATTATATGTTTATTATTTTATTTGTTAACTGACATTCTCCCCAGCCAGAGAATAAGCTTTCCACCTCAGTGTTAAAACACAGTAGACATTCAGTCTACGTAGGAATCCTACCCTCCATCCTTTGTCAGTTTCCTATTTCACAGAGTAAGAAACTGATGCCATCAGCAATGAACTCTTATCAATATTCTGCCCCCACAATTACAAATTTAACTATATATAAGGGTACTGTTCCCCTGGTCTTTAGTTCTTACTAATGTAATGGATGAACTTCCTATCCACTGAATATTAAGGAATCAGCTTTGCCCTTAACTGACCTCTATTAAGTATCTAATATAAGTGCTTACACATTATAAAGGTGAGTGGGCATTTCTCAAGGTTCTATCATTGATGCGCCTTTCTTCTATAAATTCTGAACTAGCTCATTCATGCTCGTGGCTTCCATCACTATCATTTAAACTAAAAACTCCCAAACCCACATACCCAAACAAAACCTTGTTTCTAAGCACTTTACTTCTAACAGTCTGGTGGCAATCATCCTTCCTCAAATTTCCCAGAGGCATCCCAAAATATCTAAAATAAAAACCTCATCTTCTCCCTCTATATTTGCTCATCTTTCTGTACTTCTCAACCTTTCTTCATTCATTTAACAAATAAGTATGTAGTGGGACCAATAAGAAGCACTGAGAATACAAAGACATGTTAACTGTTCAAAAGGGACTCAGTCTAAGAAGCCAGGGACAGTGAAAATAATGGTATAACCAAATATCTACAAAGACTGAGACATGCACAAAGTGCTACAGAAGAATAAAACTGGAGAGGAGGAATTAGGAAAGGTATCCTGAAGGATTTAATACCTAATTTAAATCTTAAAAGAAAAATAGGAGTTAAATCAGAGATAACCAGCTCTGAAAAGAGACATGGTATCAATAGGGTATTACAAGCAATTTAGAATGTAAAATCCACAGCAAGCAGTGGCAGCCATAAAACAGATCATATCCTTAAAGGCCATATTAATAAACTTATACTTCATCCTGAGTACAACTGGTAACTTCAAAAGAGTTTCAGGCAGGGGAATGATGTGGTAAGGCTTCTGTGTCAGGTATTTCTAGCACTTATGTGGAAAGATGAAGAACAGAGGCAGTCATATGACTGAACAGTCCAGGCAAGAGGAAATCTTGTAAGAGAGGCCATGGTGGTAAAGTGAGAGAGAAGAGACACAACAAAGAAATAATTAGGAAGCTAAGTAGATGGGCCTTTAAAATTCACTAGGGGCCCGGTACATGAAATTCATGCACAGGAGCGTGTATCCCTCAGTCCAGCCTGCACCCTCTCCAATCTGGGATCCTACCAGGATCGGGCCTAAATGGGCCATCGGACATCCCTCTCACAATCCAGGACTACTGGCTCCCAACTGCTCGCCTGCCTGCCTTCCTGATTGCCCCTAACCATTTCTGCCTGCCAGCCTGATCACCCCCTAACTACTCCCCTGCCAGCCTGATTGCCCCTAACTATCCTCCCCTAAAGGCCTGGTTCCCCCCCCCCCCGAACTGTCCTCCCACACAGGTCTGGTCCCCCCCAACTGCTTTCTCCTGCAGACCTGGTACCCCCCAACTGCCCTTCCCTGCAGGCTTGGTCGCCCCCAACTTCCCTCTTCTGTTGGCCTGGTCACCCCTAACTGCCCTCCCCTACAAGCTTGATCGCCCCCAACTGCCCTTCCTTGCAGGCCTGTTCCCTCCCAACTGCCCTCGCCTGCTAGCCATCTTGTGGTGGCCATATGGTGTCCACATGAGGGCAGCTATCTTTGACCAGATGGGGCAGCCATATTGTGTGTGTGGGTGATGGTCAATTTGCATATTACTCTTTTATTAGACAGGATTGGCTATCCAGGAACTGCCAAGAAGGAAGAGTACCCATAAATCAGTAAGAGTATGAAAAGAAATCCAAAAGAAAAACAGAAAAAGGCAATAATCAGGCAATTTACAGAATAATAAAAGACCATTAAACACATTTTAAAAGCTCAATGAAAATTGTAACAAAGGGATAACATCCTTAATCCCAACTCCCCAAAAAAGATTAACAAAATTTTAAAAGATCAGTAATATTCAATGTTAGTGAATGTGCAGAAATACAAACAGACCCATACAATAGTAGTGGAGCATAGCTTGGAACACCCTTATGGAATGCAATTTAATAGTATATATCAACACTGAAAGCATACATTCCCCTTGAACCAGCAATTCTATTTCTAAAAACGTAGCTATTCACACTTATATAAAAAGCTCTATGCAAGAATGTTCACTGCAGATGATTTAAACAAGAATATGGAGAGAACCTAAATATCTATCCTTAGGCAGAGATTAAATCAATTATGGTAATCCATACCACAGAAGATTACCTGAAGTATATTTGAAATGAAATGGAAAGATTTCCAAACTACACATAATTTAGGGGAAAAACTAAAGCACAGAACAATATATTCCAATTTGTTTAAAAAAAAACAGAACACAATATGTTTGTGAATGTACAGAAAAGGTGTGGAAGAACACAGACCTTCAATATGGAGAGAAGAGTGGAATAGAGGAATGGACAGTATAAAGTGATACTCATTTTGCATTCCAGCTAACTGTATAGTTTGATTTTTTGCCCCCA
Source organism: Antrozous pallidus (assembly GCA_027563665.1). Classification (NCBI taxonomy): domain Eukaryota; kingdom Metazoa; phylum Chordata; class Mammalia; order Chiroptera; family Vespertilionidae; genus Antrozous; species Antrozous pallidus. Next base: position 134,524,618 of record CM050509.1, on the reverse strand, counting down.
CACAGACATGAATTATTTTTATAATTTTTAAAATGAGCCCGGCTGGGGTAGGTCAGTGGTTGAGATTGACCTATGAGCCAGGAGGGCACAGTTCAATTCCCAGTCAGGACACATGCCCAGATGTGGGCTCGATCCCCAGTGTGGGGTGTGCAGGAGGCAGCTGATTGATTTTTTTTTCATCATTGGTGTTTCTATCTCTTTCTCCCCCTCCCTTCCTCTCTGAAATCAATAAAATAGTTTTAATGAAAATCATAATGTGTATGACGTGGCTTGTGACTAGCTGATAAAACAATTTGATATGTAAATAGATTCAGTGGTTTTTCTAAAGCCACAACCCAAGCTAATAGGTGTTTAATAAAAACTACTGCTAGTCCTTACGGTGTTGCTCAGTGGTTAGAGTGTCAGTCTGCACCCTGAATGATCTAGGGTTCAATTCCCAGTCAAAGTCACAGCCCTGGGTTGCAGGTTCAATCCCCAGCCCCAATCAGGGTGCAGGTAGGAGGCAACTAATTGATATGTCTCTATCACATTAATGTTAATGTTTCTCTCTCTCTCTCTCTCTCTCTCTCTCTCTCTCTCTCTCTCTCTCTCTCTCTCTCTCTCTCTTTCTCCCTCTCTGCCTCCTTCCCTTCTACTCTACAAACTCAATGGAAAAAAATATTCTCATGTGAGAATTAACAACCAAAAACACCTACTGCTACACATCCCCTGTTATTAGCTGTTCTTCCACATACTTTCCGTATTGCCCAAAGGGCTAGCAGCATTTGCCTGTGTTCTTTCCTTGTAGGGCAGCCCACTTTTAGTACTCATGCTGCTCAAAGCTGCACTCAAAAATTATTTTTTTGCAATTCAGGAGTCATATGTTTTAAAGAGAAGTTTGTTTATTTTTAGAGGGAAAGGGAGAGAAACATCGATCGATGTGAAAGCTCAACATGGACTGGCTGCCTCCCGCACGGCCCCTACTGGGGATTGTGCCCCCAAACCTAGGCACGTGTCCTTGACCAGGAATCGAACCAGCAACCTCCCAGTCCACAGAACAATGCCCAGGCAACTGAGACACACTGGCCAGGGTGCGGGAGTGATATTTATTAATTGATGTGTCACATCCTTATGTCCTTAATCTTCTTCAAAAGTTTCTAAAAACTACAATCAATGTTTATCATTCTTGATATGAATAGTTGCAATAAAATTTAAGTGACTAAGAAAACTATCAGGACAACAGTTAAGAAAGAAATGTTTGACCCATAATTTAACTAAAACTTGGCTTTTATTCATTGTTTGCTAAAATAGTATACTTTTTCAACAATTTCTCAAGAGCATAAACTAGTTTTGAAATTTTCCCTTTGTTACATAACAAGTATTTCCTTCTAACAAATTCATTGTGATGACTGTGTTTAACCTGCTTTTACTTCTATAAACAAATCTCTGAGTAGCCTCAAGTGGTTTTATTGGCCCATCATCATTTTCTTCAATATCAAAGAGATGACTAACATAACTAAGTAAATAAAAAAACAGCAATGAACGTCTGCTTCCAGCAGAAGACCCCTTTCATACCTAAGGTCAAGAAAGAGGGTACTAATTCATTTTGGCTAGTGGGTGATTACAACTGAATAACTTTTTTTAAAAAAAATAACTTGCTGTCATGGGCTGAATTGTGTGCTTCCATCAACTACAAACCAAGGAGAGAGGCCTCAAAGACACCAAGCTTGACAATACATTGACCTCAAACTTTTATCCTCTGGAGCTTTGAGAAAATAAATTCATTTTGTTTAAGCTACTGTTACGGGCTTACTGTGTCCTCCCAAAAGTCATAAATTGAAACCAATATGACTATTTAGGGATAGGACTTTTTAAAAGGTAATAAAGATTAGGTGGGGTCATAAGGCTGAGGACTGGTGTCCTTATAAGGAGAGAGAGAAAAACCAGAGATTCCTCTCCATCTGTGCATGTCCAGAGAAGAGGTCATGTGAAAATACAGCCGAAAGGCAGCCAGCTATAAGGCAAGGAGAAAGGCCTCACCAGAAACCAACCCGATGGCACATTAATATTGCGCTTCTGGCCTCCAGAACTGAAAAAAATAAGTTTCTTTTCCTAAGCCACTCAATCTGTAGTACTCTGTTACGGCAGCCTTAGCAGACTAACAAGTACACTTGCCAACCATTAAATTTAAAAAGCATTTCTGCTCTTTCATATTAGAGAAGGCAAAGTATTTAAGTATCCCATTAAAAAATACAACCACAGCCCAGCTGATGGAAGTTCTTTATAAATCCTTTCTTACCTCCTTGAAAAATGTTGCAGGTGCCCTTTCAGATCCATCCAGTGTTTTCAAAAGGAACATCGGCCAAGACGATGTACTCATTTTGTATCCTATTTTAAAAATTAAATCAGATATCATGAAAAAGCCTCCCTATGATATTTCAGCAAGTTGGTATTAAAAATAGCATTCATCTACTAGTCTCCAGAGAATAACTTTCTTCTCGAGGAACTCAGGAAATGGGCCAGAGGAGCAGCTACGTTCTGCAACTGGTGCTACCATGGCCACGGTATTATTCGTCAACAATGCTACAGTGGAGTAGAAACTCTCAGTTTAGAGAAACCGGTAGCTGCAGATCATCCTCAGACATGTATATGTTGGGAATGGGCCATTACAGTTGGGTAATCCCAGCCAGAACCCGGGAGAGCTTCCATTTCTTAACCAACAGCCTCACAAGCAGGGCAAAGGCTGCAAAAGACTTCCAGGGCCTCTGTGCCCCCTGCTTTATTTCCTTTCAGATGAAGAGTTTTCTGTCAAACTCAGTAAATGAACACTAACGACAGCGCATTTCATTTGATGTAAAGTTCACCTTAGAAAACTGCATAAACACAACTCTAGTTAATGATATGCATGCTAAAGTATTCAGGAGAAATGTAATAATGTCAATTACTCTCAAATGTATTTTAAAATAAGATGGATTGATAAATTCATAGAAGGGCAGATGGATAGATGAGTGATAAAGCAAGTATAATAAAATGATAATGATAGAACCTAGGTCAGTGGTCGGGAAACTGAGGCTCGCAGGCCACATGCGGCTCTTTGGCCCCTTGAGTGTGGGTCTTCCACAAAATGCCATGGCCTGGGTGAATCTATTTTGAAGAAGTAGCATTAGAATAAGTTTAAGTTTAAAAAATTTGGCTTTCAAAAGAAATTTCAGTCGTTGTACTGTTGATATTTGGCTCTGTTGATTAGTGAGTTTGCCGACCACTGACCTAGGTAATGGGTAGGTGGGTATTCATTGTACAATTATTTCACCTTGTATGTTTGAAATTTTTTCATGCAATATGTTAGAGAAAAATACAACTCTCACTTTAGCAATCCTTACACACACTACATAACATGATCTTAGAGTATATATTAGTTGCTATCAAAAATAGGTATCTTTTTTAGAGATCTTATAATTAACGGTGACTATAACAGCATCTGAAACAGGGATCTGCTGGTTTTACTGCATTCTGGGGACAATCTGTTTCAGGCAGCACTTGCCTGCCTTGATACCAGAATTGGAGAGAACTTGTCATGTATTTCTGATGAATACATGCAGTAAGATAAGGGAAGCATATGAATCACTGGCAACAAGTTCATCAGTAGGATAAAACCTACAAAAAAGTTTAAACAGAAAGTCATCCCATAATAATCCTGTACCAAAACCCCCTAATATGATTAGGGAAATAATTGTTGCTAGGGAAAATGAGGGAGGGCAGATGTATTACCTACTACCTCAGTGTTATGAGTGGTATCTAATAAGGTTATCCACAGCATATATTTTCCACACTGTGGTCAGAATATTGCATAAGAATCATTCTTTGTTCCTTAAGCCTTTCTCTTACTCCTTACCTTACTTAACATTTTTCTTAATTCTGTAACTCAAAGTCAAACATAGATTAAAAGGCTAAAAGATAGATTAAAGTGCATATCAAATTCGAACAGATAAAACTAACATATGATGTTAGGAAGTCTAGGCAGTGATTATGCTTGGGAAGGGGGTGGTTACAGCTGGAGATGAGCAGGACTAGGGCTTCTGGGGTGCTGATAATATTCACCTGTCGTGATTTGAGTGGTAGTTGTACAGGTGTGTTCATTTACAAGCGGTACACCTATGATTTACACACTTTCTGTTTATGTGTTAAAACTTTAAAATATCTTTAAAATAATAACCTTTAAGGTTTAAATAAACAAACCCATTTTAAAAAGGAAAATTAAATAAGTTGTGCTATATTAAAATGGAAACTAAACTATTCAAAAGCGCCTAATGAGCAAATGCTAAGCGTTCAGCATGAGGGGGGTGGGGCATGAGTGGGGAGTGGGGGGGGGGGAGAATAAGGACACATATGTAAATAAACAAATAAACAAATAAATAAAATTATAAAATAAAATATTAAATCTAACCCAAACTAGTGGCCACCATAACCTTAAGAGAAATTGTTTTATGTGACAAAGATTTTTAAATGAAACTCTCGGTAGCCTGAAAATTATTTTGGTGGGAAATTTTTAAAAAAACTGTATTTTTATATGCAGTGTGAAAGTATACATTAATTAGCATGTGTTGTTATGTATTTCATATTTTCAGTTAACAAATTCTAAATGTAATTTCAAAAATAAATAAGCACAATTTTGGCTATTTGTTTGAAATGCTGGCAATCACAATAGCTGTATTTCTTTTCAGCAAAATAGAAAACATCTTATCATATTATAAACAGAAATAAAATCCAAACAGGAAAATACTAAGCCTCAGGTTTACACTTATATCTCTTACAGAATTTTGTATGATTCCAGAAATGTTATAAAAGTAAACAATAAAAAATATGAATGATAGGAAAGAAAAAAGGAAAAAAGCAGAAAACACACACATCCTTAACCATCTTCTTTGAATAACACATTTCTGATTAGTTTTTTTAAATATTTTAAGCCAAATTAGGAATAATTAACAATTAGAGCAAGAACAGTATAAAAATACATCACTAAGAATAGTTATTAATATATTAAAGTTTTATTCTCAGGGAATTTTTCACCAGTAGGAGACAAAAAAATCCATTTTTTCATTGTGCTTTATAATAGGGAATTTTCATTTTCAGCACTGTAAAGAAGACACAAAACAAAAAACCCAAAGTCACTCAGAATAAAAAAGTGATAGATGAAATCACTTATTTTCTGTGGAATATCATGGTTCACCCAAATAGTAAAAGAAAAATTTTGCCCAAAGTTAGTCACACACATTTTACGTTTTAAAAATTTGGCCAAAATGAAGAATTTGGAACTTAAAAACCTTTTCTGGTAAGTTCCATCCATCTCCTCCTTTTCAAAAACCTAAACGTACTCACTCTCTCACTGAGATTTCTCCCCGCTACGGATGAAATGGAATTCCCAAATTCACATCTAGACCCTGGATGTGGAATACCCTATGCTCACCCCCATACCAGAAATGCTGACGGGCTCGGGGGGCAATACTGAGGGAGGAGGTGACTTGTATCAAATGCTATAAACTACACTCCCCCAGAAGGTCTTCTGAATCCGCACGTGCAATCTAGTAGGGCAGCGTCCGAAATTTCGAGTTTGAAGCTAGCATGAGTCTTTCCCTGGAGTGGGACCCCTTTAGCACACAGAAACCCATGTGTGCTGCGTCAGACCCTCTGCCCTATGGTGCTGATGAGTTCCTCTCTCACCCGTTTGCCACAGTCAGCCCCTGACCACCTATTTGTAAGAATGTCTAGGAGAAGAGATTTTTTTAAAAAAGGCCATTAAAACTATTTCTACTGAATATTACATTAGTAAGGATGTTATTTTAAAAACTGTTGATCCTTACCCAGTGGAGGCTGAAGTAAGTCCCCTTGCTGTTCACAGGTTCCAACGGGCTGTATGTCCGCAGAATCAACCAGCCTCCAAAAATCATTTGTATCATCACTACCATCGAGGCGTAAACGTAACCTGGCACCAGTAATTCCGATAATCGTGGCAATACATGTTGAAGCCACATTGCGAGGGTCATGTGCTTCCAATTTCATACCAACTTTGAATTCATTAGTTGGTGGAATCTTAGACTATATACACACACACACACAAACACAATTTTGTCAAAGTGCGTCGACTATAAGAAAAACAAATGGTCAGTTATGTTAGCAGAATACTTGAGGGACGTTTTAAATAGCGGTCACAGCAGAGGGTGAACAAAGTTAAGAACTATAAGGGTCAAGAAAAAGATCTGCAACCCCCCCTCCTTGGCTTGATGGGCAGCATGAAAACACTGCCAACTGCTGGTTTCACTCATTTGCCCACTTCCAGGCAACCTAAATGTGGCCTTTAAAATGCACCCCAAGCAGCTTTCTAAAATAAGAATCTGATTAGGCCACGCCCCTTGAAATAAGCCAACTGGTAGCTCACCACCGCTTAAGACAGTGGTCGGCAAAGTCATTAATCAACAGAGCCAAATATCAACAGTACAACGATTGAAATTCCTTTTGAGAGCCACATTTTTTAAACTTAATCTATATAGGTAAGTATACTGTTATTAACTTAATTAGGGCACTCCTAAGCTGCCTTTTGCTAAAAACATCCTCAGTCTGATTGAGGTACACTCAAGGGGCCAAAGAGCTGCACGTAGCTCGCGTGCTGCGGTTTGCAGACCACTGGCTTAAGATAAAAGTTCAAGTGCTCATTACAGTCTAAAAGCCCCCACAACTTTAACCTCAGTCCTACACTGTTGCCTCTACCCCATTCCGTGCTTCGGCCACGCCATCCCTCACACTCAGGTTCCCTTACATCCATGCATATGCCTTTGTTTGAGATGTTCTGTCTACCTGGAATATTCTTCCTCTCATTCCACCCACCTCAGATAGCACCTCTTTTGTGAGCCCTCCCAATATAGAGTAATCACACTTCTCATAATTAATTATTCACATGTCTCTCTTTCTGACGTTCTTAATGAATGAGTGCAGAGACCAGCTTGCTCTTAAATGGCACTCCCGTAATCCCACCACCTCCTCACACCACCTGAACCTAACGGCCACACAGACGCCTTTCAACAACGGTCTACATGAATTACTCAGCACCTACAGAATTTGAGCATACCTGTCTAAAGCACTCTATAGGGGCACTTAAAGATCCAGTATTTTCCAAGTAAGTGTCCCACTGGAATTCACCTGGAAATAAATATACAGAATAATTTTTAATACATACAATATGTATACTAATTTTCAAGAATAAACTGCTAGAGGACAAGGTCAGAAAGCAGTAGTACTCTGCCTGGCCCGAACTCTTCAATTCACTGTGCCAATCAGATGCCGAAGACATTGCGAGAAAAACTTGATGGCTGTATTAAAAGCAGTATTAATTCGTACAAAGTTTAATTCTCACCAACCATGAGGTTTTTCTATACGCTCAGTTAGTTTTGTCACTATAAAAATATTGGTTTGAAGCCTGGCTGGTGTGGCTCAGTGGTTGAGTGTCGACCTACGAACCTGGAGGTCACGGTTCGATTCCGGGTCAGGGCACACGCCTGGTTGCAGGCTCAATCCCCAGTGCGGGGCGTGCAGGAGGCAACTGACCAATCATTCTCTCTCATCGCCGATGTTTCTATCTCTTTCTCTCCCTTCCTCTCTGAAATCAGCACAAACATATTTTTAAAAAAATATTAGCTTTGACAGTCCCCCTTTCTGGGGGGACTTTACATTACTAACCTATTATATAACACACCGGAACACACACACACACACACACACACACACACACACACACACACACACACACAAAGTGCTGACAAATGATTAACAGTCAGCTTTTCAGAAAACACAAGCAAAAAGCCTGACTGGCGGTGTCTGCAGTCCTCTGTGACTTAAATACCGCCACCGCACCTGACTGCAAGGTGTCCAGGAGAAGTCGCTAAGCACAAAGTTGGAAAGAGATGTGCTCTCCCAAGCTGGTATGAACCAGCTTCAGCATGCCATCGCTATAGGAGTGTGCATTTGTGCATGTATGTACAAATATTATGTAGTACTTAACCCTGTGCACCCTGCTTTGTAAACTTCACGATAAATCTAAGAGATTATTGCCTTAAGAAAAGACTGTGTTTAAGGGCACTTTGGATGACGTGAAGTGGATGTCACCACGCTGCTGACAGGTTTACGGCAGGATGTTGGGACTATGGGTTTTGGAGTCAAATCTGCCTTCTTCCAGTGAGGCTCTGCCTATTTCTAGCTCATGGGACCCTGAGCAAGTCACTTCACTTCTCAGCCTCGGTTCCTTCTTTTATAAAATAGGGAATGTAATAAATATGGTACAAGGTGTTTTGAGAATTAAGTGAAGTAGCATACATGTAAGTCACTCAATAAATGGTATGTTATTATTATAAAACTAAACGGCATTGTTGTCATGTATTTATGAATACTGAATAGCTTTTTTCATAAATGAAAACTAAGATCCATGGCTCCAAAATTAAACTGGCCAGGATATTTCAGTGACCTCCAAAGCACTAAGTAAAAACTCAGGAGAACCAAGATTCTAACTGAAGATCTACCAACATATGGTCTTGGAGAGCATTTTTTTTTTTTTAAGGAACAAAACGAAACATGAATTGGGGGTTGGGGAAATCTGGCTAAGGTGTCCTAAGGAGGTCACTGAAATATTCTGATCAGTTTAATTTAGATCTGACACATCTACAATATCACAGCTGAATCCCTGACCAAGAACCAAACTAGCGCTCTGGTTATTATTTACACATGCCCATGGTTCCTTCTTGTTTGGTTTGCACTCTATTCTAGTCCATTATTTGTCTAAATGTCTTTGTGGCAAACTGAACATAATCTATGTGAGCCCCCTGGTCTTCTCCAGAGTGAATCAGAATCAGAATGTCTCCAGTGTGAGGCCGGAGTTCAGAGTCTGGTAAAGATAGGAAAAATCCCTGGGACTAGAAACTCCTCAGCTGAATGATGACTGCACCACTACTTCGCAGCACCTACCACAATCGCAGTTGTTTATTTAATGTCTACCTTTCCTCCTAAACTCAAAGAAGGCAGGAATCGTGTCTGTTTCATTCATCACTGGAGTCCCATGAAAGGTAGCCAGTCTGTGTCAGGCACTGTCCTAGCTACTGGAGATTCGGTGGTTAATACAACGGACAAAAATCCTGGCCCTCTTAGAGCTTAACTTCTGGCAGTCACTCACTGATTTCTAAAATAAGATGTTAAGATCAGGACTCATGGTTCCTTCTTGTTTGACTTATACTTTATTCTAGTCCGTTATTTGTCCAAATGTCTAAAATAAGATGTTAAAAGCAGGGCCCTAAGAAATATCTGCAGCCCTACCCGGTTTGGCTCAGTAGCTAGAGCGTCAGCCTGCGGACTCAAGGGTCCCAGGTTCGATTCCGGTCAAGGGCATGTACCTTGGTTGCAGGCACATACCCAGTAGGGGGTGTGCAGGAGGCAGCTGATCAATGTTTCTCTCTCATGGATGTTTCTAACTCTCTATTCCTCTCCCTTTCTCTCTGTAAAAATTAATAAAATATATTTTTAAAAAGAAATATCTGCAAGTGTGTGTCAATTTGATCAAGTAATCTTATTTTTTTTAAATCACAAGTTTGAGAATTTTGAAAAGTTACTAGCTTCAATCTTCAAGAATAAATTTTATTTACTTTTATGAAATTTTCAGAATAGCCAAATCTATAGAGACAACAAGTAGATAAGTGGTTGCCTAGAGCTGGGGAGGGGAGAGGCACTACGAGAAAATGTGGAGTGATTACAGAATTTCTTTTTAGGGTGATAAAATGTTCTAAAATTGATTATGTGTAATTGATGGTTACACAACTCTGTAAATACATTGAGAACCACTGAACTGTATACTTTAAATGGGTGAATTGTTTATGTAAATCACATCTCAATAAAACTGTTATATTGTAAAAACAGATGGAATTTGTAGGGATGAAGAAGAACATTCTAACCTAATGGCCTCCATTTCTTTGGAGGGTTTTAGAAATTGGAAAGAAGAGCTGAAGAACAAATAAGGCAAAGGAAAAATAAGGTAGCACTGGGGGCCCAGCATTGAAAGAGAATGATTCCATGGGGATTACCTCTATAGGCAATCTTCCTGTGAGAACAGAAAGGCATATATGAAGTACTACAACAGTGGGGATGGCAGAGGAGGTCCGACAGAAAGAGGAAGAGAAGGGCAAGAGGTTTGTCTGGGAATCTCTGGTAAACACAATAAGTTTGTTATTTTTTTATTCAGCCTTTTATGTTCATATGACTTATTTTCTCATTTTCCTTAAGAGCAGGTGCAACAAGTCAGATGTATCGCCAGTGTCTCTGGTGCAGTGTTATACACATGCTGTTTACAATAAAAAAGTGAGTGTTGATAAATAAAATTACCATCTACTAAACATGTACAATATACCTAGGAATTATACTAGTTACTTTATATTAATTTTTAAAATTTAAGTTCCAATAATCCCATGAGGTAAGTGGTAGTATCCATGTGCTACTGAGGAAAAAAACAGACAAAGAATGTTGAGTAATTTGCCCAATGTCACAAGGCCAATAAAAGCTAAGGCCAACCCTGGCCGGGTGGCTCAGCTGACTGGGGCATCTTCCCATACACCAAAAGGTTGAGGGTTCAATTCCCAGCCAGGGCACATGCCTAGCTTGCAGATTCAATCTCTGATCAGGTCACATATGGGGGGCAATCAAACGATGTCTTTCTCTTATCAATCAATGTTTCTCTCTTTCTCTCTATCTCTGTCTCTCTCTCTTCCTCCCTCTAAAATCAATAAAACCATATCTTCAGATTAGGATTTTAAAACAAAAGAAGAATGAGGCCACGATTTCTAGAAGAGGTCTGTCTGACTTATCAATCCCTAAGCTTTTATCTATTTTTATCAACTATCTTTTGACCATCATAAACAGAGTTTCACATTGATTCTAATGTTAGGTTTTTTAAAAAAAATTCATAACCAAGTTATTTTAAATTGGTAATACATGGTAATTAATAACTAGATATCTTTAATTTGGCAAAATTTGCATTGAAATACATGGGTTTTTTTAATGTAATGCCATACCAATTATCTGTAAGTAAAACCAAGGTAAAATTTTCAAAGTAAAAACTATTTCCTGGCCTTTCTTATCACTTAGGTTTTATATTTACAGGAGTTTGCTGTACAGACTATATAAAAGCAGTAACAGTTCACATTAACACTGACAGAGGACAAAAATATGTTGCACTGAAGTACTTTAAAACCTACCACTTTGTGCATATGTGTCCGGTTGAGTTTTCCTTCGACTCTCCTTCATTTTCATTGAACCTAAAAAAAGAAAGAAAGAAAATAGTAAGCAATACCAGAATACTATAGCAATAGTCTAAAAGAGCACTTAGAAACTATAAACTAAAACTATTTTCTGATAGGAGCCAGTTTTAATTTTATAATTAATATTCTCATTTTTCTGCACAGGACTTCATTTTCTAACATGCTATGTACCTTATAATGTGCTCATTTATTTTGTTTCATTTTATGATTCACTCAAATGTAAGCTCCAAAAGGGCCTGGATTTATTTAATTTTGTCTGTTTTGTTCACTGCTATAGTCCCAGTGCCTAGAATAAGACCTGGCATGCAATAACACCCTCAAGGATTTGTTAAATGAATGAATACATAAACCAAAGCAAGTTGAGCTGATCCTTACAATATTCAAAATTAACATGCCCTATAAATAAAGTGCATGTTTTTAACAGTTTAAAACATAACAAGAAAGCTAGAATGTAATATAATTCAATAGACTAGGCAGAGTTTTATGCCAAACTGAGAAGCTCAAACAGTGCTGAAACTTATAACTACCCAAATCTAAGATATTATATTATTTTGTCCACATATATTACAATATATGTCTTAAAGATATATAATTTTAAAATTCAATCATTATATTATTATGCTGAAAATGTAAGCATAATTCCTTAATATCAAATAAGCAGTGTTCATATTTCCCCAATTGTCTTAATTATTTTAAATATGTCTGTTTGAATCTAGATGTGAGTAAAGTCCATCCATAGCAATGGCTGGTACGTCTCTCAAACCTATTGATCTGTAGGCTCTTTACTTTGTCCCCATCCCCCTAGCAATTTTTTTGCTGATGATACCAGTTTAGAGTTTTCCAACCTGGATTTTGATGACTACTTACTCATGGTGCTGAGTTCTTCTGGCCCTTATATTTTTTCTAAATTGGTATTTTGTATTTTGATCAAGAGCTTAAATAGATTCAGTTTTTGCTTTGCAGGGGTGGGGCGGGGGTAGACAGAAAATTACTTCATATGTGATGTGTGCACTTCTCACAGGAGGCTCATAATTAATATCTGGTTCTTTCTCTTTTTTTGTGATATGACTAGCCATGGATGGCTATTGCATAGATCAGTGGTCTCAAGCCACATGCGGCTCTCTGGCCCCTTGAGTGTGGCTCTTCCACAAAATACCATGGCCTGGGCAAATCTATTTTGAAGAAGTGGCATTAGAAGAAGTATAAGTTTTTAAAAAATTGGCTCTCAAAAGAAATTTCAATTATTGTATTGTTGATATTTGGCTCTGTTGACTAATGAGTCTGCCGACCACTGGCCTAGATCCATTAGTTCATTAGTGGTTGCAAAATGGAGGTATTCTAATTTTATCATTCTGTCTTTATTAACCAGAAAAATTCTGTAGAGAGAAACCTCCCCTCTTTAACCATTCAGTTACCCTGAAGTATAGATCATATAGAAAAGTTGCAACCAACATTTTGTTTACTTTCTAGTTTTCAAAATAATGAGTTGGATCCCTAGCATTCTCCACAAATGACCAATAAGTTTTCTTTCATAGTATCATTATGAACTCATGTATTTAACCATATTTGACATGCTTCCATCTATTGCTGTTTTATCCCTGAACTGTCAAGTGACAAGCTTCTTAAAGAAGGACCTATGAGCCATGTCATGTGTACCATTTAAGGTAAAAGATCTACTTTCTGGTTATAACTGAGTAACTCTTCAAGATATGTGAACAATTGAGGGAAGTAGACGGAATGCTTTGTATTTAAATAATTTGGCTAGTAAAAAGAAAGTACATATTTACATTTACTAAATAGTTCTCCTTAAGATTTTCTATTAGGAAAGAAAGTAAAACTAAAAGCATGATTCCTGCTCTAGAGAAGCTAAAATGTAGTCACAGAGACTACCCTAAAAGAATGCACTTGATAAAACTATGAACAGCAGAGAATAACATTCAGTATTCAGCCAGAGGAAAAGTCATGGGAGACATAGAACTTGAACTGAGTCTTGAAGTAAAAACAGAATTTGGCATAGCAAAGGTGTGAAGTATGTATTATGGGTGGGGAAAGCACAGCTCAAAACAGAGTGCAAATGAGTGTGGCATATTCACAGTACAGTGAGCAGTCTTCTCATTAGAGTAAATCAGGAGGAAGTATTTTTTTAATCACTCATATTAGAGTTAGAAGATGTAGATTCTGATTTTGGCATTGTCACAGAGTATTGTATGACCAGTTCACTTAACCTCCCTCAGTGTCAGTTTTCTTATTTATAAAATTCGGAAGGGATGACAACATTATTGTTAATAGCTCTTCAGTTCTAAAATTCCAATTCCAAGCACCTAACATCTCGCTTTACTTTTATTTTTTAAATGATTTTACAAACATTTGATCTATCAGAAGATACTCATTCCAAATGAATAACAAACAAATATTATCATGTTTAGGTAAGTAAATTTTACCTCTACAGGCTGTTCGCCCCATGGTATCCCCTTCTGGTGGTCTTCCCTACAAGGAGAAAAATCAATTAATGCCTCCTTTGTAGCATACTTTTGAAGGGTCATATTAGAAACTGGTTATAGAGTTAGTAGTTGCTAAAGGCAGGGGAAGATGGACTGGGGAGTGATTGCCGACAGGTATGGCTATGGGTAAGGGATTTCTCTTTTGAGGTGATGGAATGTTTTAGAATTGGATAGTGGTGATGGATGCACTGAACTGTGCACTTTAAAAGTGTGGATTTTATGGTTAAATCATTTTAAAAAGCAGATGGTAAATTGGTAGAGTTGGAATTCAAACTCAGGCCTACCCCAAAAACCCACTTATGCATATTTTATGGAGAGGTGAAACAATCATGACTGTGTTGGTGAAACTTGTAAGAACTGCAGAAGTCTAACAAGATAATTACTTGTTAGAAGGCATGTGTATTTTGAAGTCATTAATTCATTAATCCAAACTTTTCCTGCATGTCCTCAATATGACATTTACTCTACAACAAAGATAAATAAAATACTGTCCTTGCTCTCCAACAGGTCCTGGTCAGAAATAAGCATATGAACAAAACACATGATTTTATTTACAGACATTTATTTACAGACTCTGGGCATAATCACATTTATCAAGGGTTTATGCACACAAGAATAAAAAAAGGCAAGGCCTCTGTCCTCTGGGAGTTCCCCTGCAGGGCTTCCCAGGCTGTTTCTTCTACCTGAGAGCGGATATCAAAGCAAGTCTTATATAATACAAGCTGTGTACCTGTTCAGCTCTTATCACAGGTTGTAAAGTAATTGAGAACGCAGGCCACACATTACTCTCCCTTGCAGCTCTCCCAAAGCTAACACAAAGCATTGCACTTAAGAGTACTCAAATGTTCACTGATAGTAACTAATAGTGACTAAAGTTCAATATAAGTGCATATATAGGTCTGAATAGAATTATATGAGTAAAAGATTTAAGTATGGAGAGAAACATAGGACATGTGCTAGCTTGTGAATAAGGCTTACCTGGGATGCTAAAGATGGTGGTATATATACTAACTGGAAGGGGGAGGGGGATAAGAGAGATAATATCTTATAAATATCTCCTGGGTGATACAATCCTATACGTATAAAATTGTGTGTAAATTTGCATAATGTAATACAAAGCTATTTTGGTGATCCTTCTTTTTTTTTGCACCATAGGTGGTGAGATTTTAGGTGACCTTTATTTTCTTCTTTATATTTTTATGTATTATTTGAACTCTTTATAATGGTATATATTAAATAATCAGAGAAAGTTATTTTCAAGGGGGGAGGGAGTGCCCTGATAGTTTAATAATCCCTAAATGTTCTTATATTATTAAGAAGCTCTATATATGCAATGCTGGACTGTCACACTTAACAAATTATACATATTCTTGGAGAAAAAAATTATACTGTGATAATTACTGGTGGCTATATCGGTTACATATAAATATTATTTCAAGTGCTTAAAGCCATTACAAGAAACTTCGTCTCTCTGAGTCTTGGTTTTCCCATATTTAAATGAAAACTAATAACATGTAAACTTCATAAGTGTAGTCATGAAAATTAAAGAAAGATAGTATGCTAGAATGAAAGCAAGATAGTATTCTATGCTAGGTAAAGCACCTAGCATAGAATTGTGAGTAAGTGGAAACTCAAAGATTGTTTTCTATCATACCCCATCTTCCCTAATTAAAACTCCCTGCGAAAAATGAGTTTCAGCATTAGCCCTTAACATTATGTTGTAAAATGAAACTATATTCCTACTTTGATTCCTGACCATTACATACTTTTTTCAAGTATGGACCAAAAAGATATTTAAAGAAATAAATGCTTCAAATATATGATAACGGAAGTAAACTAGATTTTGGGTGGTGAACACACCATTGAGTATATAGACACTGTACTATAATGTTGTACACTTGAAATTTATGTAATATTAACCAATGTTACCCCAATACATTTAAATTAATGGATTTTTAAAAAATATATTTTATTGATTTTTTTACAGAGCAGAAGGGAGAGGGACAGAAAGTCAGAAACATCGATGAGAGAG
The DNA here is from genome assembly GCA_027563665.1 of Antrozous pallidus. NCBI lineage: Eukaryota > Metazoa > Chordata > Mammalia > Chiroptera > Vespertilionidae > Antrozous > Antrozous pallidus. The sequence continues at coordinate 134,508,764 of CM050509.1, read as the reverse complement.
ACATCGATCAGCTGCCTCTTGCACGCCCCCCACCGGGGATGCGCCCGCAGCCAAGGTACATGCCCTTGCCGGAATCGAACCCAGGACCCTTCAGTCTGCAGTCCGACGCTCTATCCACTGAGCCAAACCGGTCTCGGCTAAATTAATGGATTTTTAAAAAGTGGTACATTTTCCGAAACTGGTTTGGCTCAGTGGATAGAGCATCGGCCTGCGGACTGAGGGGTCCCGGGTTCGATTCTGGTCAAGGTCATGTACCTCGATTGCAGGCACATCCCCATCAGGGGGTGTGCAGGAGGCAGTTGATCGATGTTTCTCTCTCATTGATGTTTCTGGCTTTTTGAAAATCAATAAAACATATATTTTTAAAAAGTGGTACATTTACACATGGAATGCTATACAGCTATAAAAAAGAAGGCCCTCTTGCCTTTTGAGACAAGATAGATAGATCTGGAGATGATTATCTAAGAAAAAAAGCTAGTCAGAGAAAGACAAATATCACATGATCTCACTTATATGTGGAATCTAGTGAACACAATAAAATAGGACCAGAGGCATGAAAATATGGAACAGCCTGATGAATCTCATAGCGAAGGGGGAAGAGGAGGCAGGAAGAGATTAACCAAAGAATTTATATGTATATATATGCATTGTCCATGAACATAGATAATAGAGTAGAGAAGGCCTGGGATGGGGTGGGAACTAGGATGTGGGGGGCAAGAAGTCAAAAGCTGGGGGGGGGGGGCATCTAATCTCTTAACAAAGAAAGATTTTAAAAAGAAACAGAAATACTAAGTTTAATTAACTTTTAAGTTAAGCAGTAATAAATAAATATACATATACTAGAGGCCTGGTGCACAAAATTCGTGCACAGGGGGTGGGGAGTGTCCTTCAGGCCAGCCTCCACCCTCTCTAATCTGGGATGTCTGACTGCCCATTTAGGCCCGATCCCAGTAGGATCGGGCCTAAATCAGACATCCTTTTCACAATCCAGGACTGCCGACTCCAAACTGCTGCTTGCCTGCCTGCCTCCCTGATTGCCCCTAACTGCTTCTGCCTGATAACCCCCTAACCACTACCCTGCCAGCCTAATTGATGTCTAACTGCTCCCCCGCCAGTCTGCTTGCCCCCAACTTCCCTCCTCTGCTAGCTTGGTCACCCACAACTGCCCTCCCTTGCAGGCCTGGAACCTCCCACTGTCCTCCCCTGCTGGCCATCTTGTGGTGGCCATCTTGTGTCCATGTGGGGGCAGGATCTTTGACCACATGGGAGCAACCCTCTTGTGTGTTGGAGTGATGGTCAATCTGCATATTACTCTTTTATTAGATAGGATAGAGGCCTGGGGCATGGGTGGGGACCGGCTGGTTTGCCCTGGAGTGTCCTGGATCAGGGTGGGGGTTTCCTTGGGGTGAGGGGCAGCCTGGGTGAGGGGTCTGTGGTGGTTTGCAGGCTTGCCATGCCCCCCAGCAACCCAAGCGAAGGCCCTGGGATCTGGGATTAATTTATGTTCTACAATTAAAACTTTGTAGCCTGGAGTGGAGCCAAGCCTTCTGCTTGCTCAGTGGCGACAGCCATTTCTGTTTGAAACATTGTAGCCTAGAGTGGAGGCCTAGGCTAGGGCTGCAGAAGTTTTGCTTCCTCCATGGCCCCGGCAACCCTAGCCTCTTCTCTCTCCAGCTTTGTGGCTGCTGCCAGTTCTGTTGGGATTATGTATCTTCTATAATTGAAACTTTGTAACATTGAGTGGAGGCCTAGGCAGAAAGCTTGGCTTCCTCTATTGCTGGGGAAACCAAAGCCTCCCTCCTGCTCTCAGTGGCAACAGCCATCTTGGTTGGGGATTATTTGCATAGTTTGCTCCTGATTGGCTGGTGGGCATGGCTGTGAGCATGGCTTGATCAGAGGTATGGTAAATTTGCATATTATTCTTTTATTAGATAGGATATGTATATATATATATATATACACACGTATACATATGTGTGTGTGTGTGTGTATGTTTATAATGACCAGGCATGTAATTACCAAAGAAAGCAACCACCATCTACTAACCAGCATTACCAGAAAATGTACGTATTCTAGCAAAAGCTAAAAGAAACCTGTTATCACTCTGTGTTGTATGACTTTGAAGTATAATTATTCATGAATATCTTAATTCCTTTAGGTTGATGAGTACTGAAAATAGATTTCGGCCCTTTGTGAACCAAAGAAGCTTTTGTGGACCCCTAGTAACTAGAATGGGTTTTTTTTCTTCTTTTTTACACATTCATCACCCCCCCCCAAAAGTCAGAATACAGTTAAATAAAATGGGGGAGGGAATCCTCTGTAATCCCACCATCTAACAATACCTGCTGTTAACCATCTGGTATATATCCTTTCAATTTTTTTAAATCACATATGTAAATCCATATATAATACACATTTAAACCACTCTTTTCTTGTTAATTCTCACCTGAGGATATTTGCATATTTTCCCTTTGATTTTTGGTTTTCTCTCTCTCTCTCTCTCTGTGTGTGTGTGTGTGTGTGTGTGTGTGTGTGTGTGTGTGTGTGTGTATTTAAAGAGAGTGGGAGAGAAACATCGATGTGAGAGAGCTGCATCGATTGGTTGCCTCCCTCACACGCCCCAACCAGGGCCAGGGATGGAACTTGCAACCCAAGCACATGCCCGTAACCAGTACTCAAACCCTCAACCCTTCCTCCCTTTGGAGACAGAGCCCACACTCTAATCACTTAGGAACACCAGCCAGGGACAACCACTCAAAATAAATTTCCCATATTTCGTATGTCATGATCTTCTAATGAAATTCTGCCTATATTATAAATTCATAAAGCCACCATTTTTAGCTAAAATAAGAATTGGGGGAAAAAATAAATACCTTTTTAAAAGTTCATGCCAAGTGAAGCCCTGGAGAAAATTGTAGAAAAAGCTTAACGTTGATCTCAACATACTTTGAACTGTCTCAGCATGTTAAGACTCAAATAAAACCCCAGAACAGTGTTCAATGTTACATGGCAGAGAAATTTCGGTGAGAAAAAAATTAAAAGCTTTGTTTTGTTTTTACCACCATAAAGGGAAGTCGCTACACTGAAGGCATATGAGGAGCAACTTCACTACATTAAAAAAGCCCTCATATATAAATACTGATAAGCCCCCCAAAAGGCATTAGATTAGCACGCTTTTGTAATGCCTGACATTTAAATTTCCTTTACCAAAAGGGCAGTTACAGTAATTCTAGCAGGCTTTGACCAAGCATAGATAGATAACCTGGAATCTTTTACAAGACCATTTGTTTTGCTTATGGTATCTTGTCATAGACTTAAGAGCTAAAAATGCTTTATCCATGGGTTATGCACATATGCATATATATTCTTTGGTTAATATCTTCCTGCTTCCCCTCCTCCCTTCCCTCTGAGGTTCCTCAGTCAATAGAGGGGTGAAGGCCTGGGGGATCAGGAGTGGGTGAAGAGGGTTAATGGAGGGGGAGAAGAGGAGACAGCTATAATACTTTAAACAACAAAGATAAAATGTTTTAATGGTTTGAAAAGTCATGCACTGTTTAAACCATTTTCTCAATACAATTAAACAATGTAAACAGTAAATTAATAGTGGAACTATTAAACCTAAAATCGCTAGTTGCATCTATCTGATTCTAGAGAAAATTCTAGCTTTTTTTTTTACGAAAGACCGTTTTAAAGGACTATTTAGCAAGTTAATGAATCTATAATTCTACGATTACAGAATCCTTCTATTATTTGCTTGTTTGAGGTTTTTGTCCCCCCCCCCCTTTTTTGTTTTGAAAATAAGGTAATACATCTTGAGTCTCCAATTAGAGACTATTACCTGAGGAGTCAATAAGGATGACAAGAACAGGAACCAAAACAAGTTTGACAAGCAAGAAATTTCCCAAGGCCCTTTCCATTTCAGATGTTATAAAATAGATGGAATTACAGCATCTCAAGGTGAAAGAATAAAAATAAACTAAATGCAAATGTTGAAATGGAAAAAAAAAATGTGTTCCCCTACTAACAGCAAGGTTTGCTGCTATATTTCTTAGACAGAAGTCCCATAGGTGGGAATAGTGTCCAAACTTAAACATTAAATGATTAGACTTAATTCACAGAGCCTCCCATTTCGCAGATGTTAAACTCCACATCTCTGAAAAAGTGACCTTAGACTGAGGTAGCATCCATTTTTATTGGTGGAGAAAAGACTCTCAACTTTATTATATATTTACCAGACTGATCATTTCCTGATGATCCCCAGGGTTCTGATAACAAATATGATGACAGCCATAATACAAAGATTTACTGTGATGCCTCACTTTCTGCCCTCTGGCCTCTACCTTCCCTCTTCTCCTATATCTGCTTCCAAAGCTTCAATTACCTCCCAGACATCAACACCCATTTCCGTGTCAATCCCCTTGACACTTCAGGAGCCCTCCGTGATAGGTCACCCCTCACTCCTGACACCTCTCCTCTGTGAGCCTCAGGCACGTGTTATTCCCTGGCTGACCTACCTCTGTCACCCCTGGCCCAGAAGGTGTGCGATCGCAGGGCCGGCCATCACGGCGGGCCAGACTGATGTGCCATAGGTGTGTGTGCGGATCTGCACAGCTGCAGGCCTCCGGTGCGGTGCCCCATTCCTCTCCTCCCCTCCCCCAGCGCGCTGTCACCCACATGCACCTGCAACAGTCCTGGACCATGGTGTGCGCAAGTTTCTTACCCCCCCTCGCTCCTCCTCAGCACTTCCATCAACCCCAGCAGGCCTACATCCCCCACAGGACATAGCACATCCCCTCCGGCATGCTCACGTCCTTTGGACAGTGTCTGGGGGTTCTGGGTGCTGAGGGCAGGCACCTGTGAGATGACAGTGACAGGGTGATGCCCTGTTCCCGTGGAGGCCGGTGTGGCGAGGAGATTGCCTCCAGATCGGGAACCCAAAAGAGTCGAGGAGGTCCGCCCGTCCTCTCAGTGAAATGGTGGGAGAGTTGGGGCAACTGCAGAGGAGGACTGTGCACTCTGGGTGCCAGCACCCATGAGCGAAGGCTGCCCTGACTGAGCCTCGCTCGCCTGGGGCTTAGCGCACTCCTGCTGGGCAGCTGGTGACAGGGTGTGATTTTCAGAGTTAATGAGAGAAAACATTGATTCTCCTGCTGCCTGCAAAGGTGGAATGGGGAGACATACAGGGAGTGAGTGAGGTTCCCTGTCTGGGGGTTTCAAAGCTGCCATTGGTTCCTTTCACAGCTGACTAGAAATATATGGGGTGTCTCCCAAAATGTATACACACTCTGAATACCTACTAATTCCAATGGGTTTAAGCATGAAAGGAAAGAAACCACAATGGAGCTGTCATCTGTTAAAAGTGTGGACATTCCCCGAGGGGTCCCAGATTAGAGAGGGTGCAGGCTGGACTGAGGGGTCCTCACTCACCCACCCCATGCACTAGTTTCGTGCACTGAGCCTCTAGTCCTATCAAATAAAAGAGTAATATGCAAAGTTGACCGTACCTTTGCCACACACACAAGCCACGCCCACCAGTCAATCAGGAGCAGATTATGCAAATAAAGCCCAACCAAGATGCGTGCCACCACTGAGAGCAGGAGGAAGGCCTGGGTTCCCCGGTAACAGAGGAAGCCAAGCTTTCTGCCTGCCATTGCCTGCCTAGGCCTCCACTCAATGTTACAAAGTTTCAATTATAAAAGATACAGAAATGGCAGCAGCCACTGAGCTGGAGAGAACAGAGGCTTGGATTTACCCTAACAACAGAAGAAGCCAAGCTTTCAGCCTGTTGCAAACATAAATGGCTGCCCCTCCACCCCCCAGCAAGCAGAAGGCTTGGCTCTGCTCCAGGCTACAAAATTCCAATTGTAGACATAGATTAATCCCAGATACTGGGCCTCCACTTGGGTTGCTGGGGGGTGTGGCTGGCCTGCAAACCTCCACAAGCCTCTCGCCCAGGCTGCCCCTCACCCCAAGGGAACCCCCACCCTGATCTGGAACACTCTTTAGGGCAAACCAGCTGGCCCCCACCCGTGTACCAGGCCTCTATCCTATCTAATAAAAGAGTAATTTGCAGATTGACCATCATCCAATACACAAGAGGCTGCTCCCAAGTCGTCAAAGATCCTGCCCCCATGGGGACACAAGATGGCTACCACAAGATGGCCAGCAGGAGAGGGCCATTGGGAGGTTCCAGGCCTGCAAGGGAGGGCAGTTGTGGGTGATCAGGCCAGTAGGGGAGAGCAGTTGGGAGGGACCAGGCCTGGAAGGGAGAGCAGATGGGGGCAATCAAGCCTGCAGGGGAGGGCAGTTAGGGGTGACCAGGCCGGCAGAGTAAGAAAGTTGGGGGCAAATAGGCTGGCAGGGGAGCAGTTAGACATCAATTAGGCTGGCAGGGTAGTGGTTAGCGGGTGATCAGGCTGGCAGACAGAAGCAGTTGGGGCAATCACGAAGGCAAGCAGGTGATCAGTTTGGAGCCAGCAGTCCTGGATTGTGAGAAGGATGTCCGACTGCCTGTTTAGGCCAGATCCTGGTAGGATCAGGTCTAAACTGGACAGTTGGACATCCCTCGAGGGGTCCCAGATTGGAGAGGGTGCAGGCTGGGCTAAGGGACATCCTCTGCGCCGCCCCCCCCCCCCGCCCCCCATACACGAATTTCGTGCACCGGGCCTCTAGTATATTTATAAAATTCCCATTTTCTGATATATGTGTAAACATAATCAGAAAACAACTAAACTTTAATTTTGTGATTGCCTTTAAAAATAAATTTTCATCCCTGAGTTGTGTATAATCAATATTAGTGGACATTTTTGGTAGTATTTATCAAATCAAGCCTTCTGGAGAAACTAAGGTTTCTAGAGGAGCAATTTTAATTATGCTTTACTAAAATCGGCTGCAACAAATTAGAAATTAATCTTTTTCTGTGTCAAACAAGCCGGGGGGGGGGGGGGGCGAGACTATTTTGAAGAATTTTTAATTTATCTAACAACTGTAGCCTACAAGTTAAAATAATGAATACCTACAATTTTAAAATAATTTAGGTGAGCCGAAATTGGTTTGGCTCAGTGGATAGAGCGTCGGACTGTGGACTGAAGGGTCCCGGGTTCGGTTCCCGTCAAGGGCATGTACCTTGGCTGCGGGCACATCCCCAGTAGGGGGCGTGCAAGAGGCAGCTGATAGATGTTTCTCTCTCATGGATGTTTCTGACTTTCTATCCCTCTCCCTTCTGCTCTGTAAAAAAATCAATAAAATATATTTAAAAAAATAAAATAATTTAGGTGAAAGCTATTCATTCAGTTAAGAAGTAGGTTATGTCAGAAAACGGATCAAGGAAAGATATGTTAAGGGTTACCAAAATCCATGTTGATAATTGTCAGTTGCTAAAGTTTTCAAGCACAGCCACAGGCGAACTGGCCAAGGACCTGCCGCCCACCAACATTCGCAGAGGCTGCAGTGAACAGCAGGGCATGTCCATTTACTGCAGGCAGTTCCCCGTGCACCATTTTGACAAAAGAACTGGGTCAGGTTACAGCCTGTCCCTATTATCACGACAGTCCAGATTGATGGTTTCTAACACCAGCCCTCCAAGAAATCATGGAAATTATGACAACAACAATTCCTGCTCGCCAACAGACTGCAGACAAGCATGCAATAAAACAGTTTTAGTTCTCTGAAGTGACCAGAAAACTAAACATCCCCGACAATGCTTCAAACATGAGGCAGGTGTGTTAGTAAATTAGCCACTTAAATATTTCTACAACCTCAAAAAAAAAAAAATCTCAGGTCAGGATTTCTAGTCGAAACCAGGCAATATATAAATGTGCTTATTATTACTGAGTACTATATTTTCTTTTAATAACCATCAAAGCCAGTGTGTTTATTTGAACAGATTTCTTAAACTCTACCAAGTTAAGAAAAAATCAAGATAATACTGATCATTCCATTTCAAATAACTTGAAAGTGTATTGAAACATACTTCAAAGAATACTTTAAATCTATCAAAAGAATATGAAGACCAATTTCATAGCAAAGGGCACATGTTTACAACTGTATTCAGAGGCAAGAGAATGGGAGAAGAAACAGTTACTTCACTCACGGCTTAATTTAAAACTAAACATATAATCAAAATCTGAAACCAGCTAAAAACGATGAAAGATAGGAAAAGTGACCAAATTTTTTTTTTTTAAAATAACCTTGTCAATACATGTGCTTAAAAGTCTAAGCAAATGAAGAAGCTGTTTGTGTGTGGAGAAACAGAGGTTGAGACAAATCAAATATGTATTGTGAAGACAAGAAGCGAAGACAGCTTCATCAATCTTTCCTTGAGAAAAGAAAACATCTTCAAGGTACGCCCTAGAACTGCAGTATATCTGGCCCTTCTGAAGTTTACAATGGCGTGTCACCACAAAAGGTGGACATGCTCTTTCCGCTATTACAACAATTTGCTCCTATAAACGTAGGAAGGGGCAGAGCCACAGCCATAAAGGCACATCACAAGTAGTAGGTAATCAAATGCTCTCCATTATCAAATGTTTCCCAGCTCTTTACTCGTACTAAGCTTATTCTTTTTTTTAAAACTCCTTGTGAAATGAGGAATTTATCTAGACTAGGTCAGATGAGTATGAAATTAAATCAACAGCACCATCATATAAACTGCTAATAGGAATTGCAAATCTTTTGCTTTAAACCTAGCAAAATATCCCTGTTTCTTACATTAAAACATTTCCATCACATGTCCAAAAAACGAAAGTAAGATAAAGATTTAGGGATACATGTTTAGTAGAAATCACTTATCACAAAAAACACTAGTATTATTATTTATAAGGCGGGTAAGGTTTAGTTATGTTAGACAACATAAACACAAAATAAGCAAAAAATGCCTTCTTTATGAAAAACCAAAGAACATACGCACATTTCAAATCCTAGTCCCTGAAATAGTCTCCACTCACCCAGCTTTCAGAATCACCATCTCTATCTCTTTAAAAATGAGATGTTATCATTACAATAAAGCCATTTCTATGCTTAGAATAACCAAAGCCCAAACTGGTTAGAGCCTGGCAAACTCAACCACAAAATGAAGCCAACCCATTTTAATCTAAGATAAAACAGAGTGATTTCTTTCATCTACTTCCCCCACGGTCAAAGGATAAATATTAAGACTCCACGCCAAGGAAGAATAAACTTTTTCTTTCTAAATCACCAGCATTTGCCATTTTCAAAATATCCACGTTTTTTGGCTCCTGAAATCAACAATCACTTCAAGTTCTAAGAGATTATGTAGTGATTTTCAGACATTAAAAATATTCCTAAAATTCTTACGGGTTGTTTCATTTGCTCGCTCCAAACTACAAAACACCTGGCAATGCCAGACCAATATTTGCACCAGAGCCACATGGCAGAGCTCACTTTGTTCACATCTTGTATATCCTGAAAACTAGAAATGACTATGAGGAAACAATGAGAGTCCCCGGGAGGGGAGCTAAGAGAGGGGATAGTCTCCGATTTCCATTCACACCTGCAAGGAGAAACTAAGTTACAGACCCCCGTTACCTGGGAGGGGAGGAAAGGACCAGGGGTGACTAACAACTCAAGTAGCAGATTCCTTGGCTCAGCCAGTGTGTTCCAGTTCCTAAAGTTACAAGTGATTTCTATGAACCCAAGGAGAGGGGCAGTAAAAACATTCAAGAGAAATCTTCCTCCCCCTTACCTTACATGAGCTCAAACTCAAATTTGAGTGCCTTGGATCTTCCTTAAATGGAACAAGGGACTCTGTCTTTTTCACTCAACGGACTTGGTATTTACTCAGCCTTTTCAAGGCACTTTACTATATCATCAATTATTTCTCAGTGAGGCAGCGCAGGATTACCCTGGCCATTTCAATGATGCGGAAACAGACACCAACAGCAAAAGGAGCAGGGGCAGGAAGGGGGTGATAGGAAGCATCTGGAACAGGCAGGCAGCTAAAAAGGAACAAACTCAAAAGCAAATGAGAGTCACATCTGGCTTCGAGCTGACCATCGTCACCCTTATTTGTTATTTTTGAGCTCAGAGAGATTTCTGAAACATCTTAGGAAAAAATGCTCTAAATGATCAGTCAGTTAATGACTAGTTAACAGCCTCAACTACTTGGTCAAAGAACTAAAGGGTGTTTTTAGCATTAAAAATACCCAAAGTCCAAAGCACATTCTGATTCCAATGTATCCCAGTCATTCCTTCTCCCCCTTAAAAGTTATCTGATTCAGAAAACAATCTCTCATAAAAATGTATACTTCTATAGAATCAGAACAAAAGAGTCATAAAGGTAACATCACATAAGTCAGAAAATTCTGTTACACCCAGAATTTCATTTAGAGAATTATAACCAAAATCCCTGAATTTCCTTGAAACAAAAGGACATTCGTACAAATGTTTTAAGCTATAACCTTGACCTTTTCAGGAATAAAATACTAATGGGAAGCCTTAATCACCCAGAAACCAGCACACATAGCAGTTTCTGAATACTAGTAAATGCACATTGAACTGAACTCCATATAGACAGTACAGGCACGTAATAAAGATGTGCTTATTGAAGTATAAACCAATACGACTGATCAACTGCCTCATGAGAAAAACTCCAATCACTTTAAGGCTGGCTCAAAATTTTTTGTACATATTATGATACCCTTAGCTTTAAAGCATCCTCACCCATAATGTATTCAGTTACATTAATCTTTTTTTTCCAAACTATCGATTTCAAAACAAATCAGATTCTCTTAGGGAACAGGTATACACCTTTAAGAAGCTTATATGGTTGATAAATATGAAATTTATTCAAAAATTCCAAAGCCAGCCGAAACCGGTTTGGCTCAGTGGACAGAGTGTCAGCCTGCAGACTGAAGAGTCCCGGAGTTCGGTTCCGGTCAAGGGCATGTACCTGGGTTGTGGGCACATCCCCACTGGGGGGGGTGGAAGGGGCAGCTGATCCTTGTTCCCGGCTCATCGCTGTTTTTGACTTCCTATCCCTGTCCCTTCCTCTCTGTAAAAAAAAAAAAAAAATCAATAAAGTATATATTTTTTAAAAATTCCAAAACCATTTTAATGGTGTTTGACGAAGGTTGTTTTTTAATTCCATCATACTGTTTTGAAGATTACGGATAAAACTATAGCCAAACAAACACAAAACGTGGGGTCAGTGCTCATAAACTCCTTTCTTGAAATCCCAATTGGACTAACGTCCAAAAGCTTATTTTGCACATTCCTCCCACTTAAATGTACAAAACAACCACAAACAGAATAAAGGAACAATCACCCTTGGAAATACATTTAATAAGTAATTAAGAAAAGAATGGCAAGGAAAGCCAAATTGTCTTTATTGAAAAAACATTCCCAAGCACTGCTCTTGATAAAAATTAATCATGTGTCTATGATCTATTGTTATATAATGGCTTGTCACAGGAAGCCGTACTCCATAAATGTTATACATCTTATGATATTCTTCCCCCCAAAAAACAGATATATCTATAAATAGCTCTGGAATCATTAAAAATGCAGGAGTATCTGCAGTGGTTTGGGGAAAGAAAACTTTAATTTTGTACATCCTGCGAACATAACGAAGTACTCGCTTTCTCTGCCTTAGTTTCCCCTACTAACCTATGAATTCGCTTTCTAGAGATGTCCCAAAGTCACCCTACAGTCAAGTCATACACACTAAATCTATTTCTTCCAAGTGGAGGCCAATTTCCACTTGTAAGTGCACGTTACTCCGAATGACATGTTTTACAAGCTTTCTTTAAAAAAAGAGGAAAAAAAAGAATCAATAGCCTTAAATGGGAACTTGTACCTAAATGCCTGTGCTGTCAACACATTCTGGGGAGGAAGACCCCAATAACGGTTCAGTCCTCAAAGCGATGAAGAACCTCAAAGCGCAAAACCCATTCAGTTCACGCACAAGTTCTGCCTCGGACGAGACGCACGAGGACGCCGCACCACCACGCACTAGGCGGAGAGAGAACCAGGCTCAAAACCAAGGCAGCAAAGGTCCAGGTCGCGGTCCGGACCCCGTCCCGATCCAGTCCCCGTCCCCGATCCCGTCCCGATGCCGTCCCGATCCCGTCCCCGATCCCGATCCCGTCCCGGTCCCGATCCCGTCACGCTGTGAAAGCACCTCACCTCGCCGCCTCGACCCCCCTCTGCTGAGCTGGAGCCGGGCACTCCGCCAGGCACCCCGGATTCCAAAAGCATCTCCCCCAAACCCCCTGCCCAGGCCACTGGCCCTCCCCCCCCCAGCTCCTCCGCTCCCCCTCCCTGCTCCTCCGCTTCCCCCAGATCCCCCCTTCCCCACACTGCAGCCGCCACCGAGCCCTCACCCCCAACCCCCGCGCGAGTCCGAGGAGCATCTAGCATCAGCACCCGAACCCGCGCTCCGCCACTGGCACCTCCTCTCCCTCGCCAACTCCAAAAGTGAACTTCGCAAGTCCGCACAGGGCAACCGGGAGGGTTTCGGACCCGAGCCCGCAAAAAAAAAAAAAAAAAGTCAGCCCCGCTGCCCATCCCCGCTCCCCCGCGGCCCCGAGCCGGCCCCACGCCCCGGGGGAGGATGCTCCGGAGGCGCCGTCCGCGCTCGGGACCCGGGGCAGCCGGAGGGGAGCAGCCGGGCGACAGAAGCCCAGGGCAGAGTGAGGGGCGCAGCGAACAGACAAGAGGCTGAGGGCACTCCGCGGGGCAGGGGAAGCCCGGATCTCAGGATGCGGGTGCGGGTGAGCCGCCCAGAGCGGGCGACAGGGGTGTGCAGGGCCCAGCTAAGGCCCGACCCCGCGGGGCGGTGGAGGGGGGCGTTCCGCGCGCGGGACCCGCCGCGAATGGCTCCCGGCCACCCCGCCCGCCCGCGGACACGGCCAGATACCGGCCTCCCGACGCTCCGCCCGGCCGGTCCCCGCGGGGCCGGGGAACAGCCGCATACCTGGGGTCCCGCAGGGAGAGGGAGCCAAGTTGCGATCGCACCGGTTCCCCGATTCCCCGAGAACAGGCTCGGAGCTTCACGCCGCTGCCGCCATGTTTGAGAAGCCGCGCGCTGAGCCGCGCATGCCCCGCAACCGCCGGCGGCGCCCCGCCCCCTCGGGCCCGCGTGCCCCGCGGAGGCTGCGAGCGCGCCCTCTGACCGCGGGCCGGTGCGGGGGCCGGGGCCGGTGCGGGGCCGGGGCCGTGGCCCCAGCTGCGAGCCCGAGGAAAGCCCTGGGCGCCTTTTGCCTTCTCTTCCCCCCCCCCGCAATCTGCTCTCCCGCCAAAAACATAAAAATTTTAAAAATAAAAAGCCAGGCGCAGCCCCCAACCCCCCATACACCCTGTACCCTAACTGCGATCCCGTGTCAAGTTCCTTCCCCAGGGAACTCGCTCCGCTAGCCCGGACCATCGCCTTGGACTCTGGGCCACCGAACCCCCTGGCCACACGCTCAACAAGGCGGGCGCTCACCCGGGAACTCAAGCAAGTTCAATGAGCAGCGGGAAAGCATCTCCTCGCACCTGGAACCAAACTGCTCTTTTGGGAGTTGCAGCATATTCCTCAAAAGAGCGACACGCACCCCCAAACCACCACCCCCTCTCCCAAGAGCTTTTGCCAGGTATTACCTTCCAGTTCCATACTCTGGATTCAGTTGTCCCTCCAAACCCAGGCTTGAGCTAATGGGGAACTACATGGACCCTGGGGTGTTTGCGAGCACCATCGTGCATTTTGGGGTCTCCTCTCCTCCACCCCCACTTCGTCCGGTTCTGAGCTGGGGTGCAGGTGGAGGTGGACCGGAGAGCAGGCTTGCCAGTAATCGTAAAACAGCCCACGAATCTCTCTGAGCAAAATGTGGCAAGCCAGAGACATGATCCCATCCCTCCTTGTGAGGTTGAGTATAAGCAGATTTCAAACATTTTGTGTGTGTGTGTGTGTGTTTTTAAAGTGTCAAGCCTTCTCTAACCCTTTCAGAAGCTGTGTGGCGGTTTTGCATCCATGATCTCTTTAACATAGTGTGGAGGGCATGATGTATTTTTAAATCATAATTTGGAAATCATAATTTAAAACCCCGCAGAATGTACCCATTTAATGCAATGCGTAATGCAATTATTTCCATTTTCAACTTTCACAACATTAAGCAAAAGCCAAACTAGAGGTTTTTGTGTTATTGTTTCTAAACGTTGGTGAATGGCACAAAATCAGATTGCTCTGATCGACTTTGAATTCTTTAAAAATGAATAAATATCGTACCATTTGCAACAGCATGGATGAAGATGGAGAGCATTATGATAAGTGAAATAAGCCAGGCAGAGAAAGAAAAATATCACATGATCTCAATTGTGGGATATAATGAACGACATAAACCGATCAGAGACAGAGAAACATCGATCAGAGCGTCACACCTCAGGGAAGGCAGGGTACAGCGGGGGTGAGGGAGAGAGATCAACCAAAGGACTTGTATGTATGCATATAAGCCTAATCAATGGACACACACACCAGGGGGATGAGGGCATGAATGGGAGGTGGGGAGAAATGGGGGAATAAGGACACATATGTAATACCTTAATCAATAAAGAAATTCAGCCCAAACCCGATTGGATCAGTGGATAGAGCATCAGCCTGCGGACTGAAGGGTCCCAGATTCAGTTTTGGTTAAGGGCACATACCTTGGTTGTGGCCACATCCCCAGTAGGGGGTGTGCAGGAGGCAGCTGATCCATGTTTCTCTCTCATCGATGTTTCTAACTCTCTATCCCCTCGCCCTTTCTCTCTGTAAAAATTAATAAAATATATTTTAAAAAAGAAATATCTGTAGTAGGAGGTGTGCAAGAGGCAGCTGATCGATGTTTCTCTCTCATCGTTTTTCTGACTTTCTATCCCTCTCCTTTCCTCTCTGTAAAAAAAAATCAATAAAATATATTTTAAAAATAAAATAAAGAAAATTTTAAAAAATGAATAAATATCACTGCCCATGTATATCAGTTAGAGCTGTTGTCCACATAAGGCCAAGGTTGCAGGTTCCACGCCCAGTTAGGGCACATACCTTACAAGAATCAACCAATGACTGCATAAATGGATGGAACAGCAAATATCTTTCTCTCTCTCCCCTTCCTCTCTCTAAAAATCAATCAATACATCAAAAAATAAAGAAAATGAATAAATGCTGATGCAAAATTCAAAACAACTTTAAGATGAAAATAGAAAAAGTAGGCCATTGATATGCAAATATTAAAGACAGATTTGGTCATTTGGTCAATTATGTAACATCACATTGGAGAATGTGTTGAAATAATCTAAGATGAAGATTCAAAAATGTTTTAAAAAGCTTTCTTTAACTGAAGGAAATTAAACAGGCTTAATTTAAGTAAACTCTTAGTATGGGCTGAGGGGAGTGTTTAAATTCTTAATTACTGGCCATCGTCTTTCTAATCCCAATGTAATGGAAATGGTTGCAATTCATCTCCACATCCTATATAATAAAGATGTTATATGCAAATTGATCGTTATGCCCTCACAAGATGGCTGCCTATGACCAGGCTGGCAGGGGGGTTAGTGAGGGACAACCAAACGAGTGAATAAGCAGGCTGCATGGGGCGACCAGGTCGGCAAGAAGGGGACAGTTGGGGACAATCAGATAGGCAGGTAGGTGAGTGGTTAGGAGCCAGCCATCCTACAAGCCACCAGCCAATCAGAAGCAAAATGCAAATAAACCCAAAAATATGGCGGCTAATTTGCATACACAGACACGGAGCAGCCTGGATCCCAGGAACATACTTGGGACCCAGAACGCTCCTAGCCTGTAGGCCTGCACTTAGGCCCTGAGTGGCAGATGTCCCAGAACACCCCCAGCCACTGCAGGACTATGGGTGCAGCAGCCAAGCCGCTGGGGGTGGGGATGTTCCTGTCCCGCCCCCCAACTGCTTCGCATGTTCTGAGGCCAAGCCCGGTGCCCACAACCAGGTTGGCTGTTGGCCTCTGGAGCATGCGGAGACCCTGGTGGCCACTGCCATGTGCTGCCCAGGGGTCCCTGCATGCCCCTCAGCCCAGTGCCCATGACAGAGCTGACTGCTGGCCTCTGGAGACAGGGATGTTCCTGCCTCACCCCCAGTTGATTTCATGTGCCCTGGCGCCAAGCAGTGCCAGTTTGGGTCCATGCCCCCAGCCCAGCGCCCATGATGGGGGGAGGGAGTGGCTGCCAGTTTCGGGTGTGTGGAGACCCCAGTGGCCACCACTGGGTGGCATGGACACCCCCCTAGGCCAGTGGATACAACACAGGGGCTGCATGAGCTGCAGAGGAAATCCCATTTTTAAATATATATATATAAATACACACACACACACACACACACACTAGGGGCCCGGTGCACGAAATTTGTGCACTGGAGGTGGTGAGCTCTCAGCCCAACTTCCCACTCAATGGGGCCAATGGCTGGCTCTGCCCCAGCCACCTCGGCCCCGGCCCTGGCCTGAGCCCCAGCCACTGGCAAACACCTGGCAACCGCCCAGCCCCAGAGGCCCTGCGCTTGCGGAACATCCCGGCCCCGCTCCCCCAGCCCAGGCCTTAGCCCCAGCAGCGACTGTCCAGCACTGGGGGGACCCTGCACTTGCGGCAATCACGCCTGTGCCCGCGCTGTGGTTCTGCTGCAGCCCCGCCCCGCCCCCCACCTCATGTGCACCTCAGCCCCGCCCCCTGTGACCTGGGCCGCCCCCCTCTCCTTATTGGATGGTCAAATTTGCACATTACTCTTTTATTAGATAAGATTATTAATTTTTTACAGAGAAGAGGGGAGAGGGATGGAAAATTGGAAACATCAATGTGAGAGAAACATTGATCAGCTGCCTCCTGTATACTCCCCACTGGGAATGTGCCTCCAACCAAGGTACATGCCCTTAACAGGAATCAAACCTGGGATCCTCCAGTCTGCAGGCCGATGGTCTATCCACTGAGCCAAACCAGTTTCAGCATAAACACCTTTTCTGACCGCTCATTGGCTAAGCTCCTGTACACTGCCACTTGCAGTGTTCTTGGTAACTTGGGTAATAAGATTCTAAGAAGGTGATCTAGGTTTTTCCACCACATTCCTGGAGGAAAAAACAAAGGTCTGCTGCTGGAGGGACTAATAAATGTCATATCCTACCCTACCTGGCTTGGCTCAGTGGATAGAGCCTCGGCCTGCTGACCGCAGGGTCTGGGTTCAATTCTGATCAAGGGCATGTGCCTAGGTTACAGGCTCCTCCCTGGCTGGGGCCCAGGTCAGGGCTCATGCTGGAGGTAACCAATCAAAGTGTTCCTCTCACTTTGATGTTTCTCTCTGTCTCTCCCTTTCTAATCCACACTCTCTAAAAATCAATGGAAACATATCCTCAGGTGAGAATTTAAAAAAAAAAAGAAATGTCATATTCTATGAAAGACACATCTTGAAAATGCCTGAAGAAAGTTATTTTTTCACAGGGAAGGGACTAGAGTCTGTGTTGATGAAAACACCTTGGCGGCTGCAGTGGCTGGCAGTGGCTGCAGCAGCAGGGTAACGGGGCTGGCGCTTTCCCTTGATCAGCCCAGTCACCTCCCGCAGAGGGTGGCCAGACTTATGGGGAGCAGGCCTCAGCCATCAGTAGGACATCTCCTGAGGGTCCCAGTCTGTGAGAGGGGACAGGCTGGGCTGAGGGAACCCACCCCCCCCCCACTGTGCATGAATTTTGTGCACCAGGGCACTAGTATACATATAAATAGAACCAGAGCTTTATGCATAACTAACTGTTTTATGGCCTTATAACTTGAATGAACCAAATGAAAACTGACTCTGTTCCAAATTTCATCCCTTATCTCATTTTCAAGGTATGTCGGGAGCAGCTATAGGGTTAAGCCTCAGACTGCCCTGCTGGCAAAGCCACAAACAAGTCCCAGCTTAGAGGGCACAGTGCTCTTAGCATAATTAATCTTGACCTTATGACACTCCCTAGATCCTTCCTGGGTAGCTAATGGGCTGTGGGAAGTGCAGCAAGTGCTGCCAAAACAAGTGAATCTCACAAGAACATTGTAACTACGTTGACCACTACCTTGTTTACCTCTGGCTATAAAATAAAGGCTCAGCTTGCTGTCTGGATCTTTTCTCTGTGGCCTCAGCCAGGCACAGGAAGATCTACCTAAACCCAGCTTATTCTCTTTGTGTTTTCTACATCCTTCACCCCCCTCCCTCAGGCTTGCCAAACCCTTGGCTGTGCTGGCATGCCACAAAAGTAGAATTGTATGTGTTCATACTTTTTAAGCCACATTTCAGAAAATCACCTCTGAACTAATTTTGGATGTGTCTCTCTTCATCTTGCACATGAAAGTCCAGCAGATTTAATATTGGCATTCATCACCTAGTCAAACCTTGCACGTGCTCTTCAAACCAATTAAATTTAAGATACTTAACATTTTCTGTCAATAAAATTACATGTGGAATTAGCAGATTCAATGAAGATCTCTTTCTTCCTTGCCACACTGAATGTCTAGATGCCATTTGGATTGGGTTTAGAAAATCAAAAAGTATAGATGTTTCTTTTTTTAATATATTTTTATTGATTTTTACAGAGAAGAAAGGAGAGGGATAGAAAGTTAGAAACATCAATGAGAGAGAAACATCGATCAGCTGCCTCCTGCACTGGGGATGTGCCCACAGTCAAGGTATATGCCCTTGACCAGAATCGAACCTGGGACCTTTCAGTCCACAGGCTGATGCTCTATCCACTGAGCCAAACTGGTTTCAGCTAGATGTTTCTTGTCCCAACTCTTTTAAGAGTAGAGATGTAGATGAGAGAATGAAATCACTAAGAGGCTGACTGTTGACTGCAGAGCACTGCCACTTGCCCTAGTGGTGGCATTCACTGAACTTGAGATAGTCAAGGTATTGTGGGAGGGGTTACTTGCAGGTGTTACAACAGTTGTTTGGTTTGAATAATTCTGTGTGGCAAGAGCAGTGAAGGAAGTAGCAGCCCCAGTCTGAGCCTGGCTACCATGACTCTGCCCATCTGCTCTGTCAGTGCCCCACCAGTCTCACTGGATGCTGGGCACATGGAGAGCCCCTGGCTTGGGATGGGCGCAGGCTAAGTCTTCATTTACACCTGTTTCACATGTATGAATCCTTTATTAAGTTGTAGAAATACTTTGATTGTTACATTGGCAGTCTCACGGGTGCCTCATTTACTTCCCACATTTCTGTTTTCAACATAAAATCACTAAAGTCCCTTTGCAGTATCTATATTAAAACAAAGTTTGCTGAAGCTGGTTTGGCTGGGTGTATAGAGCGTCGGCCTGCAGACTGGAAGGTCCCAGGTTCAGTTCCCGTCGGGGGCATGTACCTTGGCTGCGGGCACATCCCCAGTAGGAGGCATGCAGGAGGCAGCCGATCAATGTTTCTCTCTTGTCGATGTTACTGACTTTCTATCCCTCTCCCTTTCTCT
Organism: Antrozous pallidus; assembly: GCA_027563665.1. Lineage (NCBI taxonomy): Eukaryota > Metazoa > Chordata > Mammalia > Chiroptera > Vespertilionidae > Antrozous > Antrozous pallidus. The sequence goes on along the minus strand of CM050509.1, from coordinate 134,489,348 downwards.
CTGCGGAAAATCGATAAAATATATATTTAAAAAAAACATATTTTGTTGTTAAGCCTCACCCTCACCTGAGGATATGTTTCCATTGATTTTTTTGAGAAAATGTAAGGGAGAGGGAGAGAGAAAGAAAGAGAAACACTGATGTGAGAGAGACACGTCGATTAGCTGTCTCCCACACATGCACAGACCAGGGTCTGGGATTGAGCCTGTAACCCAGGTATGTGCCTTTGAACAAAATAGAACCTGGGACCTGTCAGTCCATGGGCCAACACTCTTATCTACTGAGCCAAAGCCACTGTGGCAGAACATCTTAATGACTATGTTCACCAAAGCCTTTATAGAAGTGTGACTCTGTTATATTAAATGAGTTACTGATAATACCTATGATCTGTTGAGTACCTACAGTGCACTAAAAATCATGCTAGCCTCTGTAGAGATATAATTTTCAATATTCATAATGTTCTTTCACAAAGCTCTGATGCGGTAGATACCCTAATTCCCATTTTACAGATGAGAAATTTGAATGATGCATAGCAAATAAGTGGTAGGATCAGCTTCTGAAGATATAATCGAATCTTTCCTAACTATTCTTCCCACCATCTCATCAATCATGTTTTCATCTTAGACTATGTGTATAAACATTCAATAATTACTATTTTATTTACCTACACCCTGCTTTCCCTTTTTCCCCCATTGCCAAAATAAACTTGAGGTTGCTTCTTAATGATGTTAGCATAGGTCAGAACATCACTGGTTCTTTTTTAAAAATATATTTTATTGATTTTTTACAGAGAGGAAAGGAAAGGAATAGAGAGTTAGAAACACAGATGAGAGAGAAACATCGATTAGCTGCCTCTTGCACACCTCCCACTGAGGATGTGCCCATAACCCAGGTATATACCCTTTACTGGAATCGAACCTGGGACCTTTCAGTACTAAGGCCGATGCTCTATCACTAGTTCTTTTACATTATATGGAAGTGTTTTGCACACAGTAGGAATTTGGTAAAATATTTGTTTAATAAATAAATGGATAAATGAATACCACTTATTATGGCAGTCAATTAATTTTGCCTGTTAAACCAGAAAATAAACTATTTGAACTGAAAGAATAAAAACTAATGCTGATAAAATCTAAGTTTTCATGACTATTTTTCAAGCCTCGGATTTGCTCCTATAGTTCTTCTGACTCAGCCCAAAACCTGTGACAAACTTAAAGATTCCTCATCACGCTAAAACCAGTTTGGCTCAGTGGATAGAGCGTCGGCCTGCGGACTGAAAGATCCTGGGTTCGATTCTGGTCAATGGCCTGTACCTTGGTTGTGGGCACATCCCCAGTAGAGGGTGTGCAGGAAGCAGCTGATCCATGTTTCTCCTTCATCAATGTTTCTAGCTTTCTGTCCCTCTCTCTTCCTCTCTGTAAAAAAAAATCAATGAAATATATATATATTTAAAAAGGTCCCTTATCACCACCCAACGCAACCAGTGGCCTCCTGCTAGCACTCACCCCATCTCAGCCTGCTCTGGAATAGCTCAGGCTTCCACGAGGAGCGCGTTGAGCAGAGCCCTCCTTAAAGTTGTAGCAGTCCTGAAGGACATGGGCTAAAGTGAGCAGAGGCCAGGAACAATGACAGCAGTTAGGGTTTGAAGGTCACAGGGAGGGTGTGAGGACCAGAACAGGCAGTGGGCCAGCTGGATTGACAGCTTCACAAGACCATTTCAACAAATGGGTGTTTTTTTTTTGTTTCCAATTTAGCTTTAAACTATCTGCAAAAAAAGTGCACAAATCATAAACGTACAATAGCTCAATTAATTTTTACATATATACTGACACTGACATCAAAGTATAGACATTTCCAGCACCCCAGAAAATCTTAAGAGTCATCCCAGTCAAGAACACAATTTTTCTGACTTCTGTCACTATAAATTATTTTTGCCTGTTTGGTGTCTTATCAATGGACTTACTAGTATACAGCACTAGAGGTCCAGTGCATGAATTTGTGCCTGGGTAGGGTCCCTCAGAGTGGCATGCAGGAATTGGACCCCAGCTCACACCCCCAGCCTTGCAGCCCCACAGCCCTGCCTGGCACCCCACCGTGGCCTGGCACTGCTCCCTCACCAGCTCCACCACTGCCTGTGGGACGATGGGTCAGGGCCGGGCTCCCCGACCTGGCTCCCTCAGCACTTGAAATCTGGGTGGTGGCCCTACCTCCCACCACCCCACTGACAATTAGGCCCTGCTTGCACCCGCCTTCACCTGGCTCTGCCTGCTCAGAGCTCCACCATCCAGCCACAGTCCTGCTCTCATTGGAGCCCATCAGGGCCCATGGCACCTCCACTACCATCCGCTGCCAGCGCCGTGTCGCCAATAACTGCCATGTTCCACACGACCTCCTGGTGGTTAGTGTATGTCATAGTGAGCAGTCGAACTCCCAGTCAATCACCCAAGGGGACAATTTACATATTAGGCTTTTATTATGTAGGATGTCCTTTTTTGTGTCTGGCTTCTTTCACTTAACATTATGTCCCCAAGATTCATCCCTGTTGTTGAAGCATCACCCTCATTCTTAGCAAGTGTTGCAAATATCCTTGTTCTCCCCGTTTCCCAAAAGCTGTGTTATGTGTGTTTTTTGGTGTGTGTGTGTGTGTTTGGCTAAAGCTATTGTAAATTGTCTTCCAATTATTTTCTCCTTTTTATAATGAATACTCTTTTGGCAGTAATTTGGCCTTTATTTATATTAAACCTTAGTTACCTTGGTAACGAAAACTTTGTTTTATTCAAAGTCAAGGACAGGTTTCACTTCATACCTCTTCAAGGTACTGTATAGGTAAACTATTGATCCTTCTTCCATTTTATGTCTTCTGACTAAATACAGATATGTAAACCAACATGGTGGCTGGAAAGATGAACATTCAGAGGCCCTTTGCATTCCATCTATTCTGTAGATTTGGGCAATGGGTTTTGTTTGTTGCTTGCCTCTGCTTTGGCAAAAACAAACAAGCAAAAAATAAGGCAAACAACCAAGAGAAAATGATTAGAAAGGTATAAAAGCAAACTAACATAGTCATTAATGGAAATAGAGGCAACAGTATCTGACAAAAGGAAGAATAAACTTAGGGAAAGAGGAAGTCAAGAAAACTGGGAATACATTGGGTAGAAATGGTTGTCTGTCTACCCTGCCAGACCAAAGTAAGCGGAGCTTTAAAAAATGCACAGCATTTCCCCCTCTGAAGCATGGAATGTTCTTTGCTCCTTGACTGGTTCAGTTCCCTTGTGCATATTGATATATTTGCTGGTTCATCTCTTCCACTTTCCTGGGGCCTCTCACACCATTTGCTTCCCTTCTAGTCCCTGTCTTTCCTGGGCTGGTCTTCTCCTGTCCCTATGACAGCGTGATGAATGGCCCCTCTCACTTCTGCTCTTGATGATACTTTTACTCTGGCTGTGTTGCCATTCCTAAATGAGTCCAACTTTTGCCAATCTAGGTTTTTGGAAATCTCTTAAGTCATAACACTTAGACTTAACTATGTTTTTCTTTTCTTGTGTGTACATGTGTTTAATTTTTAAATACTGAAAGAATAGTATAATGGGCCCTATGCAACCCTCACTCAACCCCCAAAATTATAGACAATCCTGCCTCATCTATACCTTTCTCCAATTTCCCCCCACTTCCTATTATTTTATTTTATTTTATTTTTATATTTTATTGATTTTTTACAGAGTGGAAGGGAGAGGGATAGAAAGTCAGAAACATCAATGAGAGAGAAATATCAATCAGCTGCCTCTTGCACGCCCCCTACCGGGGATGTGCCCCCAGCCAAGGTACATGCCCTTGCCAGAATCAAACCCGGGACCCTTCAGTCCGCAGTCCGATGCTCTATCCACTGAGCCAAACCGGTCTCGGCACTTCCTATTATTTTAAAACAAATTCTAGAATCATATCATTTATTTTGTAAATATTTCCTTATGTATCTCTAAAAGATGACTTTTTATAACATAATTGTATTAGTATTCTTGTGCTTCTATAATTACCAAAAACTTAGTGGCTTAAAACAGTAGGAATTTATTATCTTACTAGAGGCCTGGTGCACAAAATTTGTGCACGGGTAGAGTCCCTAGGCCTGGCCAATGATCAGGGCCAATCTGTTGGATGACCAGTGGGGTGATTGTGTGTGGGGGGGTGCTGCTGGCACCCACCTTAGCTGGCCTGGGGTCTGTGAGCTGGAGACAGCCTCTTCATTGAGTGTCTTCCCCCTGGTGGTCAGGGCATATCATAGCAACCAGTCTTTCCACCGGTCGTTGTGCTGTTTGGTAGTTTTGCATATTAGGCTTTTATTATATAGGATAGTTCCAGAGGTCAGAAGTCCAAAATAGGTAAGCAGGGCTGTGTTCTTTATGGAGGCTCTAGAGGAGAATCAATTTCTTTGCTTTTTTCATTTTCAAACATCTATCTATCTATCTATCTATCTACCTATCTCTATCTCTATCTCTCTCCCTGACTTCTGTTTCCATGGTCACCTCCTCTGACTCTGACCCTCTTTCTTTTATAAGAACCCTGTGATTACCTTGGGTGCACCCAGATAATCCAAAATAATTTTCCTATATCAGATTCTTAACTAAATCACATTTGCAATGTTTTTGGTGTGTTTTGGTGTGTTTTTTGTTTGTTTGTTTGCTTGCTTGCTTGCTATATATTCACGGTTCCAGACATTATGGTGTAGCATCTCTTGGGAAAGGCATTATTCTGCCTACTTACAGAAAAATAACCATAATATTACCTAACAATTAGAAGTAATTTTTTACTATCATCAAATATCCATCCACTGTTCAAATTTCCAATTGTCCATAAAATATCATACCTTTTGTTTTATGGCTTTAGAAAAAAGGATGCAAGTAAGGTCCACACATTGCAATTGGATGACATGTCTTTGATAGTCTCTCTCTTTTTTACCCTCATCTGAGGATAAGTTTTATTAATTTGGAAGAGAGAAAGAAGCAGTTGCCGTCTGTATGTGCCCTGACTGGGAGTCAAACCCGAAATCTAGGCACGTGCCCTGACCAGAATCGAACCTGAAACCTTTTGGTGTACCGGAAGATGCCCCAGTCAACTTATTCATCTGGCAGGACCTTTGAAAGTCTCTTTTAATCCATAGGTTCCTACTTCATATCTCTTTTTTTCTCTTGTAATTTGTTAATTGAAATATCTTAGTTCCCAATCGTTGGGATTTTGCTGATTGTATCCCCATGGTTTGATATGTTACTCTGTCCCCTCTGTTTCCTACAAATTGGTAATTTATAGCTTGGGAAGATTTAAGTTTTTTTTTTCTGCAAGACTGATTCCTGGGTAGTAGGTAGTGTGTTCTTACATCAGAAGGCACATAATGCCTGGTTGTCTCTCATTTTATGATGTCAGCAGCTGTTTATGGGTAATGCCTAAATTCATTAGGTCAGCAATTCTCAAAGTGTGGTCCCCAGACCAACAGCATCCGCCTTAACTGGGAACATATCAGAAATGCAGCCTCAGACCTCCTTCCAGACCCACTGAACCAAAACCGCTGTGGAGGGACCCAGCAGTATGAGTTTCAACAAGTCTTCCAGGGGATGGTAATACAGGTTAAAGTTTGGGAATCCCCACCGTTAATTCATCAAGGTTGCCCACTGCCAATATTTTAAGACTAACATTAACTTAAAAGGATTTGGGCAAAATAAAGTAAGACCATGTTCAAAAGAGACAGCTAGCGGAGTAAACATGTTCTTAAGTGATGAATTGAAAAGATGTAAGTAGGCATAGAATCAACACTGCTTCATTAAGAAGCACATTAGAAAACCTGAACTCATAGATACAGAGAACAGATCGGTGGTTGCCAGAAGTGGAGGTAGAAGAGAGGAGGTAGGGTTTTGGGCAAAATGGGTGGAGGTGGCCAAAAGGTACAAACTTCCAGTTATAAAATAGATAAGTCCTGGGAGTATACTGTCTAGCATAGTGACTATGACCAATAATCTGTTGCATACTTGAAAGTTGGTAAGACAGTAGATCTTAGCAGTTTTCATCATAAGAAAAAAAATGTAGCTATGTGTGATGATGGATGTTAACTAGACTAACTGTGGTGATCATTTTGCAATATATACAGATAACAAATCTTTGTGTTGTACACTTGAAACTAATATAATGCTACATGCCAATTATACCTCAGATTTTTTTAAAAAATGGAATAGAAAAAAGGTTGAGAAACAGTGGTCTAATCCCACTAAAAAAAAATCAAAACAAAACACATATTAGAGAAACCCAAAAACAAAGGCTTAGGACAATGGGAAGAGATCAACCAAAGACTATATATGCATATATGCATAGCCCATTGATATAGACAATAATGTGGTGAAGTGGGGGAGAGAGGCAGGCAAAGGGAGGGAAAACAGGAAACAACTATAACAGACTCAACAATAAAAACAAAAAAAAGCTTTTAAAACATTTTTAATTTTTTGGAATAACAGATAAGTTAAGAATGATTTAGAATCCACACAATCGCTCATCAAGATTTAGGAGGGATTTAAAAATGAAGAACAATAACAATAGCAATGTTGGGTTAATGGGCAAGTGGATGCAAAGATAAATGGCAATGCTCTGGGCACTTTAGCATTCAATGGCTTGAGTTCAGAGAGCCACAAACACGAGCCAAGCATTCTGTGTGGGTTTTATATCAGTACCTTTATTTTCAACATACATGAATTCTGAATAGGAGCTATCATGAGTGGGATAGAGAAAGCATAGGGAGTGGAGGACCTGGTGATATTTGGCACTGCTTCTTCCTGGGACTGGGACCAGGACTGGGACTGATCTAAAGTGCACCGGACTCTAAAATGAATGGAAAAACCACTCCACCAGCCAGCCATAAGCTCCTCTAATACAGGTCCAGACACTATCTAAAGACAACAGCTGGCATTGAAATGCACCTACAAGACACCCTCTGCATATCTATTTCTTATTCAGGCAGGAAATATTTACTGAGCCTACCACACACCGGATGCTATGCTAGATGCATACAGTCTGCAGACAAATAAGTAATCTTAATGGTAAAGGCTATAGATGAAATTAACACATTGATTATAAGCACCAATCGGTATATTCACTTGTTAAGGACATGGATTCTTAACATGTTTTTGTATATGAATAAAATAAGTCTTCACACAAAATCCTGTAAACTTTGAATATAGGACATAGTGAAATTAGATAAACTTATATAAAATTCACTCAGAGAATATTTTCCTCCTTTTCTTAAAAACTTTCTTTAGCTCCTGGCTTTTGGAAATTCCCACCAAACTCTCCTTCACACATTCCCAGCGATTTGTCATTCAAAACCTTGTCTCTAGGCATCTAGAGGGAGGGAGTCAGACAACCACACGGTCTAAAATTTGGAGTCCAGCAAGCCTTGAATAGCATAGCACTCTCAATGGCCTCTCTTCTCCCCTCTAATGCTGGGGACTTCAACGCAGGTGCCTACAAAAAGAACATGGAAAGTTGTGGTTTCGTGGGGTACTTTGTGTAAACCCACAGTGCGCAAACCACTTTTATTAGATAGCATTGGCTAGAAAAGGAGAAAAAAATATATACCAAGCCGAAGTCTGCAAACTTCCAAAGCATGACACAATATGGTAAAAGGCTTAGTGCCATGAACAATCAGGTCCTTGTCCGTCTATCCATTTGCTAGCACAGTTTCCACAAGTAAGAGGGAATTTCTAAATTTTCATAAAACATTTTGGCAGCACAGGATGGGCCAGCTTTCTGGCAGTCTCTCTAAGAAAATGACTGCAAAGGTTTTGGTGGGAACAGCTGTAAGTATTTTAACTCCTTGGTAAATAAAGTTGCCAAGAGTGCCAAAAATGTTTTACTATTTCTGAATTGGACGTTCAGGATTATTTTAGGGGGGAATTTTTTTCAACAACAAACATTTTAATAAATGAGTTATCCTAATCCCCTTTCTTAAATGTTGATGACTTTGGGAAATCTCATAAATTAAAAAAACAAACTTTAGTAGCCAAATTGCAGAGGTTGAGATACATAAAAATTTCCTAGAAAGCACACTTTAAAGACAACAGGACTCCATTAAGGCTTCCAGGAAAAATACCGGGTATAGGCCCACAGTTATTACTATATGAGAATACTGATTTCTAAATCAAAGATTTGAGAAACCAGCATAACCTACTTACTGACCGGGAAATAGAAAAGTCCAGAGTTCTTTCAGCAAGTTATTTTGAAAGATGGGTGTTCAAAATCTGGCTTCCATGATGGTAGCCACTAGCCACACGTAGCTATTTAAATTTAAATTAATTAAAATAAAATTAAAACTTCAGTCTCTCAGTCATACTAGCCCCATTTCTTTTTTTAAAAAATATTTTATTGATTGTTCACAGAGAGGAAGGGAGAGGGATAGAAAGTCAGAAACAGCAATCAGCTGCCTCTTGCACACCCCCTACTGGGGATGTGCCTGCAACCAATGTACATGCCAGAATCGAACCTGGGACCTTTCAGTCCACACACAGGCTGATGCTCTATCCACTGAGCCAAACCGGTCTCAGCCATACTGGCCCCATTTCAAGTGTGGCTAGTGACTATGGTATTGGTACAGAACATCTACATCTCAAAGAAATTCCCATTGAACAGAATTGTTCTATATCCTTACTACTCAAAGGGTGAGCCAGCAGCTTCAGCAGCATCTCAGAGCTTGTTAAACAGACAGACTAGGAGGTAATGGGGGTTAAGGACACATATATAATACCATAAAGAAATCAATAAAGAGATTTTTTAAAAGACAAAATAAGTAATAAATATTTAAAAAGGCAGAATAAGTATTAAATCAATTAAATAAATAAATAACTAATAAAGAAGTTTTTAAAAAGACGGAAAAAGTAATAAATAAATTAAATAAATAAAGAACTAAAGACAGAAGAATCTCATGCCCCTCACCAAACCCACTGAATCAGAATCTTCATTTTTTACAAGATGTCCAGGCAATTTGTGTGCATATTGAAGTTTGAGAAGCATTGATCTAAATCAGTGTTTCCCAGATTAGCTTGACCTAGAGCGCTCATTAATCATTCAGAAAGTAGGGCCTTCCTCTAGTTCTTCTAAGTCTGACTCTTGAGAGCAGGTGCTTAGAAATCTGTATGTTTACCAATCACTCTAGGTCAGTGGTCAGCAAACTCATTAGTCAACAGAGCCAAATATCAACAGTACAACGATTGAAATTTCTTTTGAGAGCCGAAAACTGACTTCCGTGCATGGGCCACGAAGTTTCAATCGCACTGTACCTGCGTGCCCGCACGTGGTATTTTGTGGAAGAGCCAAAGAGCCACAAGTGGCTCACGAGTCGCAGTTTGCCGACCACTGCTCTAGGTGATTCTTATTTCTCTGAAATTGGGCACTATATTTTTTTAGAACGCCCCAGGATTCTGATGAGCAGTCAAGGTTAAGAACCACTACTCTAAATGATTTGATCTCAAAATTGCTTCTGGTCATAAAATTGAATATTCTACTTTAGACAAAGATAAAGTGATGGCATTAAAAGTAAATCTAACAGTTTATGCATCTTAGAAACACAGCTAAAGATCTTATTATGAATTACATGAGCTAGAACAGGAAGTAGCGATGGAAGATTTTGACTATTTTGTTATTTTTGTTATATAATCAGACAGAATTCTACATGGTATTTTGGGAGTTTTGCTGTTTCCCCTACATTTTTAAAAAAATATTTTTTTAAAGAGGAAGGGAGAGGGACAGAAAGTCAAAAGCATCGATGAGAGAGAAACACCGACCAGCTGTCTCCTGCTTCCCCCTCATCCCCCAACTGGGTATGTGCAGCAACCAAGGCACATGCCCTTGACCAGAACCGAACCTGGGACCCTTCAGTCCACAGGCCTACACTCCATCCACTGAGCCAAACCGGCTCCGGCTCCCCTCCTTTTTTATGTATTGGCTTTCTGAATAAAACAATTAGCCCCTTGAAGATGAAAATAAGGTTTTCTATTTTTTGAACCTTGTAACTCCTACCCTAAAATATACACTTTTTGACTCAAAATAACCAATAATGAGACCCAGATAAAACAAAGTCACAGTATTTTGTTTGTCCAATTCAGAAACAGCAGCAGATAAGAAACCTCCAGACAAAAATCCACCCGGCTTTGAAGAAATAAGAGTCCTATAGAGATAAGGAGTGGGGTAACAAAAACAGATGTGGCAAAATATGCAATTAATAAAGGAAAAATGGAAAGGAAGTGTTCTAAATTAGAAATGAGCAGATAGGTAGTTGGTCCTCAGATATTAATTATATTATTATGCTTCATAACTTAATTTTATAGCCCTAGATGCCAAGAGTAAAAAATAGAAAAGGCTTAAAATTAGTTAAGAAATTTTTAAAAATAGGATAAACTCAAGGAAACAAAATATAAATCAACTGAGAATATCAATGAAATTAAAAAAAGACAAAAACAAAATAAAAACTAGCAAAGCTAAAAGTTTGGTTCTTGAAAAAATATATATACTTAGAAATGATTCACATTTTCAATCAATTCACCCCAGATTAATCTCTACAGATTAATCTGGGGTGGTGGGTGAATTGATTGAAAATTCAATGTAGATTCAATGCAATTCCAATAAAAATTCTTATTTTTTTTTAAGAACACTGATATGCTGATTCTAAACTTCATTTCAGGGTTTCTCACCCTTGACAGTGATGACATTTGGGATTGAATAACCATTGTGTTGTGCATATAATTGTTTCTAATTTATATATTTAGTTAGTTTCCACTTTCAGCCACTCTCTAAACTCTTTCTCCCTCTCATTCTATCTCTTGCTATATATAATTCCCTTCCTACAGATAGCTACCCAGGATAACCATCCCCACTCCCACCCCTCCACAACTCCCCTTCTCTCCCAACTTTGCCAGACTAGGGTTTTTATCCCCTCACACATGCCAAGTTTTGGCCTCCCATCTCATCTCATTGCCTGTACAGGTCATTGGGGCCAGAGCTATGCTCTTTAAATCCATAGCTCCTTCTTTGTCCCCAGCAACCACATTCCCATTCCCTATTTCTTCACTCCAGAGAGCCAGGCTTATTCCTTTCCTCACTCAACCAGCATTTACCAGGCACTCTCACTATACCCACTGCACTGAATTAGTAGGTACAGTGGGAGATGTCATAAGGTGAACCAGAGAGAGCCCTGGCCTTGGGAACATGCAGACCAGTGGAGGAGGTGACATATACTAGAGCAGAAATAACGATAAGGGAGAAAGGAATGTGTCAGGTCTTGCCCATATCTATAAAATCAACACTATTCTGGATCCCAAGATGAATTTGACCCACAACAGGAAGCATCTGACAGACTCCAGCCCCTGGAAGTTAAGTTTGACATAAGCACCCAGTTGCCCTTATCATGCGGTTCTGACTTTGTCCCTGCACCCAAGTTCATGTTCTGGAAACTTGCTTAATGTCTCAGCCCCCTATTCAGGGGCTCAATATCTTATCATCGGATTCTACCTTGGCCTCTGCTCTTTGTATTTGAGTCTAGTAACTTTTACAGTATATTATTATTGTTATTATTATTATTATTTAATATATTGTATTGATTCTCCACAGAGAGGAAGGGAGAGGGACAGAAAGCCAGAAACACCGATGAGAGAGAAACATCCATCAGCCACCCCCTGCACACCCCCTACTGGGGATGTGCCCGCAACTAAGGTCCGTGCCCTTGACCGAAATCGAACCCGGGACCCTTCCGTCCGCAGGCCGATGCTCCATCCACTGAGCCAAACCGGTTTCAGCTATTGTTATTATTTTTATTGCTATTATTATTTTGGCCTGTAGTCCTTACATGAGCCAGGGAACTGCTCTGAACGGCAGCTACCAGATGGTGACTTGTTCGTTCTTCTTGATGATACTCTCTGATGCCACATAGCTGCACTTTCAAACTTCACTTTACCAGGATTATTGTGACTTAATGAGGATAGTGGTTACTTTACCCTGGGTCCCTATCCCATTTCTGTCTGTGACTCGATGCTAATTTGCTTTTAGACTCCAAACTCCTTCATATGTCTACTCTGTCTTCCTAGCTCTCCCACGCTGTTGTCCCACAGGCTAAGAAGTGACCAGTTCCAAGTCCCCACCTCCCAGCCAACCAGGTATGACTAACCCTGCCCCGCCAAATACTGGGGTATGACTGTAGATTCTGGAACAGGCATAGATCAAGTGTTTACAGAGTTCAACAAAAGAACAGAGAGATTTCTTTCTAGGAAAAAAATGATGTATTGGGGAAGATCTTATGGGGAGGGCTCTGAGAGGCTTTTTCAGGCAAAAGCACAAAGGTGAAGAAATTGGAGATACACACGGAAAACAGCAAGTCATTTAATTTGGCTGAAGCAAAGAGCACAGTGATTTGATAAAAGTGGGCTGATTCCATTTCGTAGAGGGCCTTGAAGGTCAGGCAAAGGAGTTTATACATTATTCACTAGAAAACGTGGCGCCACTGTAAGTTTCTGAGGTATAACTAGAGCTACACTTCCCCAGGTATAAAGTCATGTATCTGGAGTATATGTAGAGTCGAAGATCTTTTTCATGAGTATCTGATTTATGGCAGTTACAATAGGAGGGGGAAAGGAGGGATGATTACAATGTTGTCATAGAGGAGATAGAATTAAAAGGTAAGATGCCATAACTCATACTTTCCTCCTCTTTGGCTTCAGGATTCAAAATGACAGATTTGAGACTTGCAAACCAGGAGGATGGTACTATGTATTTGACAGAAATGAGCGATGCAGGTAACTGGGGTTCTGGTCACCAATTTCAATGTGTGTAGGGAAGTCCCATGCTCTTGTACCAGCTGGGTGTCTTTACAATTTAATTCAATTCTGACACTGGCTACTGAGAGATAGCATTGATTCTACAGGTTGAGTTGACTCAAGATGCTAACTCAAAGTCCAGATTGTTACCTGCATTTCTATCCAACCAGTGATGGATTGCAGGGATCCAGAACTCCCCCAAAGGATATGATTGACTTGCTAGAGCAGCTCATGGAACTCAGAGAAACATTTTACTCACTAGATCACTGGTTTATTCTAAAAGGATGTAGCTCAGGAAGAGTCAGATGGAAGAGATGGATAGGGTAAGGTGTGGGGAAAGAGTGCAGAGCTTCCATGCCCTCTCCAAGAATGCCATTCTCCCTGAATCTCCAAATGTTCACCACCCAGAAGCTCTCCAAAACCCTTTCGGTTTTTTATGGAGGCTTTATCACATAGGCATGATTGATTAAATCATTGGACATTGGTGACTGGCCCCTCTCCTCTCTGGAGATTTGGGGATGCTTCTGAAAGTTCCAAACCTCCAAGCACAAGATTAGTTCCCCTGGCAATCAGCTCTCATCCTTCAGTGCTGTCCAAAAGTTACTAGTAAGGTAACAGTCTTTTGTTATGGCTCTTATTACAGGATATTTCAAGGGTTTTAGGAGCTCTGTGCCAGGAATGAATTGAAGTCCAAATATATATTTCTTTTTTTAATATATTTTATTGATTTTTTTTTTAACGGAGACGAAGGGAGAGGGAAAGAGAGTTAGAAACATCAATGAGAGAGGTCAGCTGCCTCCTGCACACCCCCTACTGGAGATGTGCCTGCAAACAAGGTACATGCCCTTGACCGGAACCGAAACTGGGACACCTCAGTCCGCAGGCTGACACTCTATCCACTGAGCCAAACGGGCCAGAGCCAAATATATATTTCTTATTGTAAATCACAGTCATCACAACAAGAGAAGGAGGATGTGGAAAAAACAGCCAGCTTACAATTGATCTTACTAAACTGTTATATTAGAAAAAGGTACAAGTGGAGATATAAAATTGAAAGTCATGGATTTGGGAGAGATTTATAAGGGAGGGAAGATCAAATTCAGAATTAGGGTCCAGTCAGGAAATGGGAACCACACCAGTGGTTTAAACAGGGAAAATTAAACATAAAGAATAGCAAAGGGGTGTGGAGAAAGTGAACAAAACAGGAACTTAGAAAATTTGAGGAGGTCCCCTGCCACACACACACACACACACACACACACACACACACACACACACACACACACACCTCTGCAGGGTTGAGATTCAGACCTCTAAGGAGATGGTGTGACTGCTGCAGGAACACCATCCCTCACCACTGGAGTGAATAGGAAACCGAAGGTGGCATGGCGGAACTGTAAGAGCAGCACACCACAAGGAGAAAACAGCAGGGACCAGTTGACCATCAAGACAATCAAGCAAATTGCAGCAGTGGGGAGAAAACGCCCTCCCACTCTCTCTATGGGCAGAGCCCAACCTCAGCCCAGCTGCCAAAGGAGAAAACGTAGTTTGCAGAGAGCCTCTCCAGTATTACAAAGTTGGGATAAAGGAGGCTGGGTTCACAGCCAGGAGTTAACCAGTTAGTAGCTGGAGCATTGACATTTATTTAAACTTAGAAAATGGAAAAAAAGGAAGCCAGACAAACAAACAGGATACATTTAGTTAGAACTGAAGTAGGAGGCTTTGACCACCAATCACAGCCTGAGAAAATACTACATTCAGATAACTCGGAGGTTATCAGAGACATCTGGATTGTTCTTTTTAGTTTTTCTAAGTATATTTTTCTATTGATTTCATAGAGGAAGGGAGAGCAAGAGAGAGAAGAAACATCAATGGCAAGAGAGAATCACGGATACGCTGCTTCTTGCATGCCCCCTACTGCGTATTGAGCCCACAACCAGGACATGTCCCTGACCAGGAATCAAACTGCGACCTCTTGGTTCATAGGTTGGTGCTCAACCACTGAGCCACACTGACTGGGCTCGTTTTAGTGATTTTTTAGACAAAGTTAATTTATTCTTCCAGCAGTCAGAATAGTAGTTATGCCTAGGATACTGACTGGGGATAAGAGAATGATTTCTGAGGTGCTGAAAACATCCTATATGTTGATCTGGGTTGTGGTAACACAGTTGTAGATATGGGTAAAAATAATCAAGCTGTGCACTTAAGATTTGCATACTTGACAGTATGAATGTTAAATCTCAATTTTTAAAGTTATTTTTAAATAGCATTTGTTTCAAAATTTAGAAGATAATTTGTAAAAATATATTTTATTGAGTTTTTACAGAGAGGAAGGGGGAGGGATAGAAAGTCAGAAAAACGATGAGAGAGAAACATCTATCAGCTGTCTCTTGCACATCCCCTATGTGCCCAAAACCAAGGTACATGCCCTTGACTGGAATCAAACCTGGGACCTTTCAGTCCACAGGCCGACGCTCTATCCTCTGAGCCAAACCGGTTTCTGTTAGAAGATAATTTTTTGCCTCCCCTGAAAAATTTTGGAAAATAAAGGTGACTTCTAGTTTCTACTGTTGTAGACCATATTATTTGGAACAATTTGTAGTTGAAAACAACTATAAATTATTAATAAAATATTGCATTTAAAACTTCATAAAAACATAAGATATTGCCCTCAACAGTTTGGCTCAGTGGATAAAGCATCAGCCTGTGGACTGAAGGGTTCCAGGGTCAATTTCGGTCTAGGGCATGTATCTTGGTTGTGGACGCATCCCCAGTGGGGTGTGTGCAGGAGGCAGCTGGTTGATGTTTCCCTCTCATTGATGTTTCCAGCTCTATATCCTCTCCCTTCCTCTCTGTAAAAAAAATCAATAAAATACGTTTTTTAAAAAGCATAAAATATTGACAAGATTGTAGGAACCAGGTAAAAATATAAGATTAAAAAAAAACAGGGAGGTAAGGAGGGTGATTTTTGCTACTTTTGCTTTAAAAGCATAATGCAAATCACTAAACTAAGTTGCAAAACAAGGCTGTTGTTTTGAAAGCCAAAGGTGGGAGTCCATAGGAGGCCCTAGCTACATTAAACTGGGGCAAGAGTGAACCAGAAGTAAATATGCCACTGCTTTTACCTTCAGGAGCCTGAAGGACTGTTTGTCTTGACTCCGAAAGAACAGATGGGAAAAATAATACAAAACTTGATAAGCAAGTTTCATCCACAGGTTGGCCCATATAGGGAATTGCAGTCCAAACTCACATCACTGGGTTGTCCACAAAGACCTCAAATCATGAATACAGTAGTGCCATCAGATACTAGACTCCTAATCCCCTTAAGCCCCAGGCAAAATAAAAACAAATCCTCATTGGAGGAAGTCACCTTCATCTAAGACCATCCGGGAATCCTTATAAATAAAAGTTGAGGGGCACCAACCAGTGCCCAGTCAAAGGTAACCAAGCACACAGGAAATAAGTCACCATGAGCAAAAAAAATAACACAAACAGATTTCAGATGCCATGGTTACCTGGTGCATTATATATTTAACTATGCTCTTTCTTTAAATAAATCACAGATAAATTTGAAATTATCTCCAGAGAAAAGGGAACTTATTTTTTTCTTTTTTGCATAGGTTTTTTGTTGTTGTTTAAAGTATTACAAATAGTAGTACATATGTTTCCTTTTCCCCCCCATTGGCCACCCCCCGGCCTCCCCTATCCCCCAGCACATGCCCTCACCTGCCCCCCCTCCCAGTGTCTTGTATCCATTGGTTATGCTTAGATGCATGCACACAAGTCCTTTGGTTAAGGAACTTATTTTTGAAATGCAAACAGATATTTTTTAAAAGCCTCTGGAAAGAGAAAACATAATAATTGAAATTAAAAGCTCAACTTGGACAAAAATTGAACACAGTGGAAGAATAATGTACTGTATAGAATAAGGGTTGACAAACTACAACCCGTGGGAAAAATCTGTCCCCCTGCCTGTTTTTATAAATAAAACTTTTATTTTGATACAGTCATGACCATTCCTTTACTTTTAGTCTATAGCTTCTTTTGTGCTAAAATGGCAGCACAAATATTTAATACTTGAACCTTTACAGAAAAGTTTGCCAATTCCTTGGCTAGAATAAACACTAGAAGAATTTATCTGGAATTTAGCACAGAGGGACAAAAAGATGCAAATTATGGAATAACTTTGGGAAGTGAGGGGTAGCATAAGATCCAATATACATACACTGTTAGCTCTAGAAGGAGAAGAGGGAGAATGGGATAAAGTTACAATTTAAAGAGATACTGGCTGAAAATCCTTCAGACCTGGTGAAAAGTAACAATCCATAGATTCTAAAAGTTCAGTGACTCATAGCAAAATAATTAAGAAGAAATTCAAAGCAGTCACATCATAACAAAACTCCAAAATCCAAAGACAAAGAGGAAACCTGAAAAGCAGCCACAGAAATAAAACCAAATGATTTCAAGGGACTGACATATGAGTTTTTGACAAAGTTACAAACAAAAACCTGGGAGGCAGAGATTTTCAATGTGCTGAAATAGCATAACTTCCAACTTAAAATTCTATATCCACTGAACATGTTCCTAGTCCAGGATTAGGAAAATCTGAGAAGATAGAATTTCTTGAAGACCTGCACTAAGTAAATACGTACTAGAACAGAGGGAAAGCAAGAGATGCAGAAAGCATTGAAGGCTAACAAATAGTAAATAGATCTAAATGAATATTGACTGCATGAAACAATATAATAATGTCTTGTGGGAGATATATACTCATTTCAGTCAGTTTGGGTTGTCATCTATAATAATAAAAGTATAATATGCTAATTAGACCAGATATTCTTCTGAACAAAACCAGGGCTCTGAGAGAAGCCTGGGTCCTGGGAGCCAGAGAGTAGCCCGTGCCTGCAGCCAGGGGAAGGAGGGCCAACTCTTGCATGAATTTTGTGCATCAGGCCTCTAGTAATAAAATAACATAGGACGGGTGACTTAAACTACAGAAATGTATTTCTCACAATTCTGGAGGCTGGAATTCTGAGATCATGATGCTAGCATAGTTGGGTTCTAGTTAGGGCTCTTTCACTGGCTTGCAGATGGCTGCCTTCTTTTTTTAAATATTTTTAAATTGTAATTGATTTTTCAGAGAGAGATAGAAGGAAGGGGGAGAGATAGAAACAACAATGAGATTATTCAGCTACCTCCTGCATGCTCCCTACCGGGGACTGAGCCCACAACCCCCCCCCCCAGGCATGTGTCCTGACCAGGAATCGAACCGGTGGCCACCTGGTTCATGGGCAGGTAGATACTAAAGCACTGATTCATACTGGCTAGGTGATGGCTGCCTTCTTGCCTTGTGCTCCCATGGGGGGTGGAAAGAATCTTTGCTGTCTCTTCCTCTTCTTAAAAGGGTACTAGTTACTTATCATGGGGGCTCCAGCCTTATGACCTCATCTAAACCTAATTACCACCCAAAGATCCAATTTCTTAATACCATCACATTGGGGGTTAGGTCTTCAATAGATGAATTTTGAGTGGACACAAAATATTCAGCTTAAATATTTTGGGGCAAAAGTAGATTTACAGAGACAGAGAGAAAAACAGACAGAATAAAAATATATAAAATAAGTATATATAAGCAGGATGACCACAGTATTTTATATATAACTAGAGGCCTAGTGCATGAATTAGTGCACAGGTAGGGTTTGGTCAGCCCGCCTTGATTGGGCCAATTAGACTAGGCTGGCCATGGGGAGGGTACACAGGAGGTTGGCCAGCACCGTACTTGATCAGGGGGCTAGAAGTGATGGGGTGGGGCCAGGGGGAGGGACTACAGGTGGTTGGTGGGCCAGCCCTGTCCTCTGGTCGAATTCCCCATGGAGGGGACAATTTGCATATTACCCTTTTATTATATAAGATCCTGGACAATTTGAGAGCAAAGGGGGGGGGGAATATCAATAGTTACACAGGGATAACAGGCATAAACCAGGACTTTGTTGGGCAAACTGGAATATATACTCACTCAGAATATAAATTGGGAGGTGGGTAAATAGATTAAGTGTCTCAAGGTTTAAGCACTTCAAGGAGAAAGAAAAGAGTAGGACATATTTTTGTTGGTGTTGTAAATGGAGTGTTTACTTAAATTTCACTTCCTGGTTTTGTTTTTAAATACAAACATATTAAGCAATCATTAACCTCATTAGCAATCAAGGAAATGCAAATTAAAGCCACAGTGGCCACTACAAACCCAGCAAATTGGCAATAATTTAATTTGAAGTATTTTAAAAGAATGTCAATTATGTACTAATTAAAAAGTGTTAAAAATACTGATGGGCTTTGATAATAAGGTGGAGCATAGGCACTCTCACACACTGCTGGTTGGGAGTATGAATTGGTACAGGCTGGCAGGCATGCCTCATGGGTGAGTGTCAACCTATAAAGCAGGAAGTCACAGTTCAGTTCCCAGTCAGGGTACATGCCCAGGTTGCCAGCTCGATCCCCAGTAGTGGGCATGTGAGAGGTAACCAATCAATGATTCTCTCTCATCATTGATGTTTTTATCTCTCTCCCTCTCACTTCCTCTCTGAAGTCAATAAAAATAAATTTAAAATATTTCATGGCATCCTAGTTCAATGGAGGTGTCATTGGTGGAAAACACATTTTGGGGCAAAAGTAGATTTACAGAGAAAGCATTTCCATGAGATTTCCAAGAAAGCATTTCAAGGATCCATGCACAGGAGACTGGGGTGTGGCATGGTTTATTTGTGATTCGGTATCAGAAGAGTTCTCCTGGCTTTCCACTGTCCCATATCTCTCCATCCCGCCCTGGAAAAAGTTCAACCATGTCTTCAGCAGAGCCAAGACAAAGGCCAGTGCCCAGAGTTTCTGCTTCATAGTCCTTCGGAGTCTTCATGGCCTTCCAACAGGTCCCAGGTGGCCACTAGACCCATACAGTCCCATGCTCCCACATGGAACACACGTGAATGGGGCATGCAGGTCAAGACCAGGAGAGAGAGAGCTTTTTCAAAATAATCAATGAGCTTCCCAAACTTTTTTGGGCTTGCATTGCCCTCACCTCTCACTTCCCAGTCAATGATCTTTTTGCCAGATTAGACTGATCAGCCTCTGAGGTTGAACACCTCCCCCTGAGCCATTTTGACTTTATTGCGCATGTCCTTATTCCCCCTTTGCTCTATCCCTTCCCCTGTAATCTGCAGGGAAAGGACTAGTGATTCACTTGAGGGGACAGATTTTGAAACTGTAGCTTTCTGGTGAGGCTAACAGACTCAGTATCTGAACTCCCTTTTTCTTCATTTCCCTCATTAATATCTAGCCAACTATGATAACAGAGTTACTTATGTATGGCTAGAGATTAATAAAAATTAACATGAGAAGATTTTGAAACCAAACCCAAGATAAAAAAGAAATAAATACTTTTAGAAATTTACCAGAATATAGACTCCATGGCTGACAGAAAGAGGCCCATGGTGTGATTTAAGACAGGCTGATGCAAAGATTACAATCTTTTCTCAACCCAAAATGTAAACAAAAATTTCCAGTAAACTTGGGAACTCTAACATGTACATAGGTATTTTGAAATGACAAATGGAATCAAATAGAGTGGACCTAATGGATTCTTTAACAAAAGAGGAGGAATGAATCTCAGAAGTAGAACTTAATAATATTTGATTAGAGATAAGACTTCACCAGATATCAAAGTATTCTCTAAAACTATATTTAAAAAACAGTATGGTACTAATAAAGAAACCAAATCAATGAAACATGATAGGAAGTTTGAAAATAGACTCATACAGTACATGATAAATTAGTGTATGATAAATGTGGTTTTTCAAATCAATGGGCAAAGGACAGTCTGGCCAGTTATGTGTTGAAACAATTGGCTATCCATTAGGGAAAAAAATATCCAGAATTCACATGATAAACAAAAGGGAATTTCAGATGGATTAAGAGTATGACTGTAAAAAAGAATGCCTCTAAAAATATTAAAAGAGTTTGGCCACTGGGCTCAATGGTTGAGCATCAATCGATAAGCCAGAAGGTCATTGTTCAATTCCATGTCAGGACTTGATCCTCAGCGGGGAGGGGCATGCAGGAGGCAGCCGATCAATGATTATCATCATTGATGCTTCTATGTATCTTTCTCCCTCTCCCCTTTCCCTCTGAAATAAAAATAATATATATTTTTAAAGAACCATTAAACAAAGGAAAAATAGAAACAGCCACTTAGCATAGAGTACTTACATACAAACTTTTATCCTCATTCCAGGCCTCTCCTGTGAATGCCAGACATTTGTATTCACCCTCTAATTGACATCCCTTGAATGACTTAAAGGCTCTTCCACTCACCAGGCCCCAAACTGAACTTATGGTTTTCCCAAACACATCTGGTCCTCTCCAATATTATTTTTTCCCTGTGAAAAAAAATCAATCAATCATTTTTGTTTTTTCAATGGACAGAATCATTTGATTCTACCAGTGATCTGGAAATCAATCCTGTTATTTTTTTCCAGAAAGCAATCTATCAGAAAGCTGAGCTAACCTTGACATCTCCCTCTCTGTCATATATCATTTGCAATCCTTCACCAAGCCCTGTCTAATAGTTCTTAAGTCCATCCACTTCCCTCCATCTCCATCACCACCTCCCTTAGCCAACTCACCTGGCCAGGGATAATGCTCTAGATTCTTACTCTGTTCTCTTATATTCTGTTCTCATTGTAGTCTAAGTGATCTATTCAAAAACAAATCTACTCATAGCACTCAGAGTGTGGTCTTTAAATGCTAATTTCCATTAAAAAGAACTGAGGTGCCTTTGAGAAATGGCTGATTCTGGCTCTGAGGTTTTAAATGCATGAAATGACCCCTATGCTGCCAGATAGCAAGAAAGCTATCAAAAACTAGTTTAAGTTGTGTCAAAAAGAAACAGGAACTACTTTGAGGGGCCCCAGTGGCATAAAATGGGGCAATTTTATCTAATAAGGATGGAATATGTAAATTGACTGTCACTCCACAACAAAATATAGAGGCGCCCACAGCCAATAAGGAGGGAATATGCAAATTGATGTGACAAAGATGGCAGCAGTTGGGCTGGGATGCAGGTGTTCCACTTTGCCCTGCTCCGTCGCTTCAGGCCTCTGGGCAGCGCAGAGCAGCTGGGGCACGGTGGGACACCTGCTATGAAGGAGGGCAAGGGATGGAGGGAGCTACAAGAGGGTGGCAGGGTTGGAGTGAAGGTGGAAGGCGGTCCCAGGTGCCGGAGGGAAGTCGGTGCTGACAGCCAGGGGAAAGAAGGTCTATTCTTGCATGAATCTTTGTGCATCAGGCCTCTAGTTTGGGCATAAAATATAATGATAGAATAGGTTAGAACACATATCTATAGATATAAAAAGCTAGCAACCAGAATGCTGTAACGACCAGAATGACCAGTCACTATGACGCCCATTGCAGCCAGAGAACCTGCCCAATCTAGTGGTGGGGCTGGCTGGCTAAGATCCTTCAGCCCCTCCCCTCAGCCAACCCAACCCCTGATGGGCTCCCACCACCCTGATAAGCCCATAGCCCCTCCCCCTGGCCAGCCCCACCCCTGATTGTTTCCTCCTACCCCAATAGGGGGCAGGGCCGGCCAGCCAACCATTCTTGACCTCTCCCCCAGGCTTCTGGCCCCTTACCACCCCCTCACTTCATTCAGGGGCAGTGCCAGCCAGCCCACCACTCACAGCCCCTCCCCACTGCAGCCCTCACCCCCGATGGGCCCCCCACAAGCCAATTGGGGGTGGAACTGTCCAGCCAACCTCCCATGGCCCCTGGCCACTGATCCTTGAT
Source organism: Antrozous pallidus (assembly GCA_027563665.1). Classification (NCBI taxonomy): domain Eukaryota; kingdom Metazoa; phylum Chordata; class Mammalia; order Chiroptera; family Vespertilionidae; genus Antrozous; species Antrozous pallidus. Next base: position 134,466,686 of record CM050509.1, on the reverse strand, counting down.
AACCCCCCACCTCAATCAGGGGTGGGGGTCACCAGCCAATCTCCTGCAATCCCTCCCCCTAGCCAGTCTGGCCCTGATCAGGCCAACCTCCCACCATCTCCTCCTCCCAACAGGCTGGGCCCTGATTCATGCTGATTTGACTGGGCCTGCCAGACCACACTGGTGCATGAATTTGTGCACTAGACCTCTAGTATCCTATCTAATAAAAGAGTAATATGCAAATTTGACCATACCTTCACTACACTACCAGCCAATCAGCGGCAGAGGGGGCAGGGCTGAGGTGGCTGGGGCAGAACCAACCATTGGCCCTATTGAGGGGGCAGGTTGGGCTGAGGGATCACCTACCCCCAGTGCACAAATTTTGTGCACCAGGCCCCTAGTATATATATACAAGCATAAGCGACCAGAATGACTGGTTGCTATGACATGCACTGACAACCAGGGGGCAGATGCTCAATGCAGGAGTTTACCCCTGGTGGTCAGTGCACTCGCACAGCCAACCTCCCCAGGTGAGCCAACCTCCCACAGTCCCTCCCCCTGGCACCCAGGCTGGGATGGGGAACCAGGACTGGATGGGGGCAAACGTGGCTCCTTTTCCAGTGGGCTGAGGGCCGGCTCCCTCTTTGGGGCTGGCAGCCACTTCCCTTGCCCTGTTCCTCACCCCTTGCCAGCAGGCCCCAATCAGCTCACTGCCTACCTGCTGTGGTGGCAGCAGAGCAACAAGGGAATGAGGAGAGGGGGAAGCAGGGAACCGTGTGATGGTGGGGCATTGACAATGGTGGGAGAGGTGTCTGTTCCTTCTGCACCCAGCCCGGCAACCATCGCCTCCTCTCCAGCCTGGCTCTGATCAGTCTGGTCCCAATCGGCCCTGATCACCAGCCAGGCCTAGAGATCCCACCTGTGCACGAATTTTGTGCACTGGGCCTCTAGTTGAATATATAAAAATCTGTGGGTTCAAATTGATAATATAAGAAGAGAATGCCAAAACAAATAGGGTTTTTTTGTTTGTTTGTTGTGTAAGAAAAGAAAGAATTAAATCTCCCAGGGCTCCCCACAAGCTTTCATTCGCAAGTGGAAAGGTGGGCCTAGAGCTCTGGATCCTCCAGCTGCCCTACAGTAGCCAAAAGCAGCTGATGGGGAGAGAGGGAGTCTTTGGCTACTTTTTTGCCTGGGAGCCCAGACAGCATAGTGCAGTGAACAAGAAAGTAAAGAGCAGGAGCTGCTGCTGTAATGATTGGATGCACAGCTAAATCTGATTTCTAGAGCTGCAGCAGTCTCTTGACACCCATCAGGCTGACTCGATCCCAGATCTTGTGCATATAAACCTTGATGTTTTCAGGAGTGGTCTTGCTAGCAGTAGCACTGAAGCAGCAGGAAATCGGCTTCCACCTCATTTTCACCTAGGAAATGTAGTCTTAGCCCCCGTGATACAGCATACACATGAGAAACAGGTTGAAATGCATGCCAGGGGCCAATCAGCCATACCAACAAAACTGGTGGAGGAGAAATAAATGGCAGAAGTAGAAGCTGACAGGTGCTGACAAGTGCCAATGACCCTGAACCTTCTTTGTATTCCTGAGAAAACCTGCTGAAGTCTATGACAGTAACCGGATTATCACAAGATGATGTATAGTTCCATCATTGAAGTTATTGGGACCCAGTTTACTAACTCATAAAAATGAGATGATTAGGTTAGACTTCTACTACTTTAGAAATAGTCAAACAGTAATTACATTGACGTCAGAATAGCATATTATTTTAGAGAACAGGGAGGGGGATATTTTGACTTAAAGCAACAACAACAAAAAAGTTTTCGGGCTTTCAAGAATGTATGGCATCTATAATTGGACTAATAATGCATTGCCCAGGAAACTAATTTTAGCAGATAAAAATTTTTGCTATAAGCATACTGATTTAGTGCTTGTATTTAGCATATCCAGTGTTTACATGTTGTATGTAAATGGTTGTCTATAAAGGGATTGAATACAACCTCTCCACTCAGTAGACTTGACTAACAATTAATTTAACAGACTTTTCATTATAGAAAATTCAACGATACACTTCAGCTCTAAAATAAAGTCAATGTTATTGGTATAGTAATTAAGGAAATTTGATTATAATTATTAGATATGATAGCAGCTACAATGATCATTCGAGAAAATATTATTATATCACTGTAACCGACAATCTGTCTCCATGTCTTGCCTCTAAATTTTCTAGTGAGTAATGGATTTTATAAATAAATCTGTGTCCTGCCTCTTGGGCAAGCAGTGTGGCAGAGTAGAAAAATCTGGCTGGCTTCAAGGACGTCCCTTTCCCCTACTACCCACCAAGTTTCTGACCTTGAGCCATTCTCTTTTTTTTTAAATTAAAAATAATTTTAAAATTACAGTTTGCGCCCAGCTGGCATGGCTCAGTAGTTGAGCATCAACCTATGAAGCAGGAGGTCAAAGTTCAATTCCTGGTCAGGGCACATGCCTGGGTTGCGGGACCAGTCTCCAGTGGGGTTCATGCAGGAGGCAGCCAATCAATGATTCTTTCTCATCATCAATGTTTCTATCCCTATCTCCATCTCCCTTTCTCCCTGAAATCAATAAAAATATTTTTTAAAAAATAAAATGACAGTTTGCATCAATATTATTTGTATTAGTTTCAGGTGTACTGCATGGTGGTTAGATAACCATACACTTTACGAAGTGCTCTAACTTGAGCTGGTATTTAAATGTAATTTTATTTTTCAGTTAGAACAAACTGCACACCAACCCAAAGCAGAGTCAGTCTCAGAAGATAAGTAGCATGCGTTTGGCCACAGATGAAAAATCATGATGAAGCTTCAGCATCCATGAGATAAGGGTGCTCCAAACACTGAAAATCATGGTGTATACTTTGATATTTATTTTTTAAAATACATCTTATGGATTTTTTCAAAGAGAGGAAGGGAGAGGGGTAGAAAGCTAGAAACATCCATCAGCTGCCTCCTTCACAACCCCCACTGGGGATGTGCCCACAACCAAGGCACGTGCCCTTGACCAGAATCGAACCCGGGACCCTTCAGTCCGCAGGCTGACGCTCTATCCACTGAGCCAAACTGATTTTGACTATACTTTGACATTTAAAAGATCTCACATTTCACGGATGTGATCACCGGGCTAGCCACCTACTATGTATGATGTATATGTATTGGACATACGGGCTGTGGGCCTCTCTCTTTTGCCTTCTACTGTTCTGCTAGTTTTTTGCCTTTCACAACTACCTCCTTTGCCATTGTGTCACATGGCCGTGACAATTTTTAAGGAGCTCAACTACTGTGAAATCAGGATTTTAAAGCTCTGAAGTTTTGACATTTGTTCCATCATTATGCCTTTAATGGGAAGCCAGAAAAGGAGAGGTAGAATCAGCTTCTGTTTTTGGTATTCACACATGACAATTATCAGTGAGCGGCAGGAGCTCATATATCTGTGGCTGTGCTACCTGAGTGTTTGCCTGTATATCACTCAGGCATCTATGTCCTGTAGTTCTAACAAACTTTGCCCTAACACCCAAAGTAGAGTAGTTTGAAATGTGGCTTGGTGAGAACCAAGATATTAAAGCTCCATATCTCCCATCAATGGGGGAAACATTGTCTGGAGATAGTCCCCCCAGGTAATATAAATTTTAAGGTACAAACTCTAATTTTCTACACTGCAGAATTACCTGTAATGACTCAGGGACACATAAGCAATTACTGCAAGATCCATTTTAGGAATATCAAGTCATAGAAGGTAGGGGGAGGACCACAAAGTAGGAGTTTTAATTAGATGAAACTTGCAATTAATATTAAATTGAAATGAAATCCACAAAAGAGATTGGCCAGCAGAGACTATATCCAGTGAGAATTCAAGCTGCTGTAGCTGATTTTAATTACATTCCTGTAATAGGAACCTGCAGACAGGATTTGAATAGATGGCTTAGATAAATATTTACCCCATTGATCAGTTTTACTGGCATTATTCTCAGTCTGCCAAAATTGGAAGGTGTGAACAAGCTGGTAAAGAAGCATTCCAAAGAGAATTATCAGAAAGAGCTCCAAAACTAGCGTGTTAATACAATTTAAAGTTTTGTTAGGAGAGTAAGCATCACAGAAATTTATGCCGTTGGTAGTATAGAAGCAAAAGGACCATTTTTAAATCTCTTTTTCCCTGTTTACAACTTTCAGATTAGTTTTTCTGCCACGTTCTTAGCTCTTTAGTTGGCAATGTAAAAGTGAATATCGACATGTCTGTAATACAGTGTATCTCTATATGTTTATGTAGGAAAGGTCAGGAAGTGTAAAGAAGCCTAACTAATTTCTAAACCATCCCCATTTCTTTTTTTAAAAAAAATATATTTCTTTATTGATTTCAGAGAGGAAGGGAGAGGGAGAGATAGAAACATCAATGATGAGAGAGAATCATTGATCAATTGCCTCCTGCAGGACCCCTACTAGGGATAGAACCTGCAACCTGGGCATGTGCCCTTAGCCAGAATTGAACCTGGGCCCCTTCAGTCGGCAGGCCAGCGCTCTGTCCACTGAGCGAAACCAGCTAGGGCCCCACTTCTTTTATATTGCCTACTGTAGACAGGACAGCTGCAGGGGGCTCTTTAGATAATAATACTGTATTCGTTTCCTATGGCTATAAAAAAAATCATTCTCTTATAGTTCTGGAGGCCAGAAGTTTGAAATCCTTTTCACTGGGCCGAAATCAAGGTGTTGACTAGCATGTTCTGGCAGGGAGTGGGAGGCGGATCCATTCCTTGCCTCTTCCTCCTTTTGATAGCTACTGGCATTCCTAGGCTCATGGCAGCAGCATTTCAGAGTGTCTCAGGAGGTGGCAGTGCAGATGTCAGCCATGCCTGCAGTCATCTGAAGACTCGATTGGGGCTAGAGGATCTGTTTTCGATTTCACTCACATGGCTGTTAGGCCTTAGTCCCTGTTGGCTGTTGGCCAGAGGCCTTAGTTCCTCATGATGGTGGGCCTCTCCTCAGGATATGCAACTTTTTTCTCCAAGGGAATGACCTAGGGAAAAGACCAAGAGGTAGCTGTAGGGCCTTTCACAATGTGCTATAGGTCACATGCCATCACATCTGCCTTTTTATATTGATCCCACAGGCCACTGTAGAAGAGAAAAATATTTTCCACCCTTGTTGGTTCTTTGGCTGGTTTTATAATCAAATTAACATAAAAGAGATTAACAAGAAAAAACAAATTTAAATTACATATATACAGGGCCCTCATATATATTATACTCAAGGACAGGTTGGGCATTTGAGCCTTATATACTATCATGAGCTAAGACCTGAAGCTAGGGCCCGATTCTTCAAAAGTAAGGAGGGCAATTTATAGGATGATAAGAACAGATGTTTGGTATTTAGATGTTTGTCCTACCTTCCAGGTAGGTCATTCAAATAAAAGTTATTTCTGGTAATAGCTCTCTTTCTGGGTCAGGCCCCCTTATCTAAATTCTTTTAGGCAGTTAATGGAGAGGAAAACATTTTTTTCTTGAATTTTCTGGGTGCGGATTGCCATCATCTCAAAATAATCCACATGTCATGGATTTTTCTCCCGGGCACCAACATGATCCAATGTGAGGGGACATTTTGTAAGGCCATGAACCCTGGGAGGCCAGAGACCAGTAGCAGCCATCTTGGAGGCCGGCTACTGTAGCACTCGAATATACTGCCTTATCCCCTTGGCCCTTGATTTGTTCAAAGAGTGGGCACATGAATCCAGTGAGGCCTGTCAGAGTGCATTTCTGAGAATCACATATATGGGTGCCAGAAATGAGAGCAGTCCTCATTTTCCTTGGATCTCAAACTGCTATGGCATAAGCCTAAAGGTTTTGCTGGTCACGTTCCCAACCACATAGAGGAAGCCCTTATACAGTGTAGGAGAATGAAGCCAAACAGCAAAAGAAGCCGAGCTAAGAGCTGGAAATAAAGAAAGCCTTGCTGCATCTTGTGAGCCCCTGGTGCCTTCCATGCTTGAAGTTCACTCCTGGATTTCCCAGTAACATAAGCCAATACATTTCTCCTTTTGTGCTTAAGCCAGTTAACTTGGGTTTCTGAGTCTTGCAACTGATTAAGGCCTGGCTGGACTCAGGAACAGCTTGAGGGCCTCCTAGGAACAAACTCATCCTACAGGAATAGGGAATCAAACTTGGTGCAGTGACAGAGCCTTAGCTATGCGAGGAGTAACCCCCACAAAGGAATTGGTCACTCAAATTTTTCTCATGGCCTCACTCCCTAGAACAAGGCCTAAGCTCTATAGGTAAAGGAAGAAGGCTTAAAAAAAAGTGGGTCTCACCCTCTCTGGTTTGGTCCTGGGAAACTGGGACTCAGAACTGTTGGACATTGAAATTGGGACTCAAACATTTCTTGTTCTCATATGTTTATTTCTAGTCTGCACAGGCAAGATTTTTTAAAGAAAAGAAATGGGTGGGGGAAAGATAGATACAGAGGCAAAGAAGCATGGAAAAGACTGTCAAACTACAGCGGGAAGGGAGGGGAGGTTGTGGGGGGAGGCTGAAAGAGATCAACCAAAGGACTTGTATGCATGCATATAAGCATAACCAGTGGCCAGAACCGATTTGGCTCAGTGGATAGAGCATCGGCCTTGGAGCTGAAAGGTCCCAGCTTCAGTCTGGTCAAGGGCATGTACCTTGGCTGTGGGCACATCCCCAGTAGGTGGTGTGCAGGAGGCAGCTGATTGATGTTTCTCTCTCATCGATGTTTCTGACTTTCTATCCCTCTCCCTTCCTCTCTGTGAAAAATCAATAAAATATATTTCAAAAAAAGTATAACGAATGGATACAAGACACTGGGGGTGGGGCAGGTGAGGGCATGTTCTGGAGGGTAGGGGAGGCTGGGGAAAGGTCAATGGGAAAAAAGGAGACATATGTACTACTATTTGTAATACTTTAAACAATAAAAAAATATACATAAATAATAAAAAGGTGGGAAAGTGGTTTCATCATAAACTCTGTAGGAGTTTGAGGCAAAAGCAATCACAAATTTGTGCCCTTGTGACAACAGTTCACACCAAGAGGCGGGAGAGGTGTTCTTACGGCATAGGCGCAAAACACAGTGAGGGCTTTGCACACTGGAGAAACCTGGCTCAGAGCCACAGCTGATGCTATGGTGAGAGGGGCTTTCTGACTGGTGCCCTGATGTTGGGTGTGGCCGGTAAATTCTCCTACTAAAGCTGGTTACTTTCTAGACCCCAGAGGGGTAGAGAGATGGCCTCTCTCAGACAGATTTCCCCACAGAACACCAAGAAGACCCTCTGAGCTTTCTCTCCCTACTCGGCCCTCCAGAAGCTCCCTGGTCCCCCACCTGCTTTTATTTTTTATTTTTTATTATTATTTTTTTTTACAGCTCCAGCCCATTCCTGGGGAGCTCTATTATACATGAGTCCCTGCATAGGTCCAAGCATAGAGCTTTGTATAGCTACCAGTACTCCCACAATATTGATGTGGTGAAACTTGCCACTTTCAGACAGCAGATGGCACTGTGAGACCACTATAGGGATGTGGCCAGCCGGAAGCGGGGAAACAATACCCCCAAACACAGCGATCTGGTGCTGGATCCGAACCTATTTAAAATCTACATATCCAAGGAGGGTTATTTATAAGCCCCCTACCAAGGAGTGTGCACTATTGTGGTCTATCCCCTCCCTACTCAAATGTGATCCTCGGACTAGCGGCGTGGGAGCTGCCTGAGAGCTTGTTAGAAATGCAGAATTTCAGACCCCAGAACCGCCCGCGGGCCCCCTACGACACAATCCATTCCTCAGTCAACGTTTTCTGAGCTGGGCAAACGCGTTTGAAATGCCTTTCGTTATGTGGAAGCGCATCGGCGTTGCAAAGCAAAGCAGCCCCAAATACTCTCTTCCCCTTTAAGAAAAAAACTGCTTTTGTGAAATACTCGCTGAAAAGAACTGGCGGCGCTTGCGGATTTTAGGCAGCAGATGGCGCTGTGGGGCAATGTAAAGCCACCGGTTTTTCTGTAGCTAGAAGGTGGAAGGCCTAGAAACAGGCTGAGCCAACACACCCTTCTTCCCTACACCTGGACCTGTTTGAAATCTGCATCTGCAAGGTCAGAAGATTAGGAACTCTTTTGGACGACGAAAAATAAAATAATTTTGTGCACACAGGTGCAAAAGAAAACAAGGACTTTATTCTACTAGGGGAGAAAGAAGTCACATTTGTATGTGTTAAGAGTCAGATATATCTTCTCAGATAATCTCTTAAGAACTCCAGCCCTATGAATTGCTGCTTAAAATACAAATGCTTCTAGGATGCAGCACCTTTCACTATTTTTTAAATTTTTAAATATATTTTTATTGATTTTTTTTTGCAGTATAACATATTTAATAGTAGTACATAAGTTTTCCTTTTTCCACCCCAATATCCTCCCCCCAGCCTCCCTTACCCCCCAGCACATGTCCCCCGCTGCCCCCCTCCCCGCCCCAGTGTCTTTCATTCATTGGTTATGCTCATATGCAAAGCACCTTTCACTATTATTAAGGCCTTTCTGGGCATTTATTTGTCACCTTGCTGGGTAATAAAGGTCACCCTCTGGGAAAAAGAAACTCCCCCCACACAGGCAAGACTTGTCAGGGAGACAGGAAGATTAAGTATATGCTCAAGGGTATAAGACTGGGTGCAACCTCTAAGTCAGGCCTCTGGGCATTGGGTCCTAGAGGAAGGAGACTATGGAAAGGAAGGGGCCTGGGCTCCAGATGTGAACTCCCACTGACCTCTCCAGAGGCCTTTGCCAGTGGGGTGGATGGTGAGGGGAGGTGAAGTCTAGACACCCAAATCTCCTCAGGCTCTTCTGGGGACAGGCCTCATGCTGATCGTGTCCAATCACACATGAAAAGCCCCAGGTCTTTTTCATCACGTGGCATGGCCCTCACCCGCTGTCAAGCCTTATTAAAGGAAGAACCAACGTTGGGTTACAGGTGCCTGAAAACTAGATGAGGGACATCTGAAGAACATAAACGAATTCGTCATATATAATTTATGGAACCCAAATCATATTGGAGTCATTCTTATAGGAAGAACAGTACCCACACAGAAATTCCACTGGTAGGAATCTCTGCAGATAGAACTGCCAGATTTAGCAAAACAGTAATCCCAGTCATTTTTATTTTCAGATAAACAATGAATACTTTTGTAGTGTATAAATATGTCCCATGCACTATTTAGGATATACTTATATTTAAAAATTAGGTGGCATTTTTTTCTGAAATCCTATCTAATAAAGAGGCGATATGCTAATTGACCATCACTTTGTCACAAAGCTGGCTGCACCCACAGCTGAGGCCAAGTTCCCATTAGGAGCCTTAATGAACAATCAGCAGGGACCCGATGCTATGCCCTTCCCCACCCCCGTGGGGCTTGACAGGGGACCTCAGGCTGCTCCCCTCACCCCAGTGCCAGGCCGGGGGACCTCAGGCTATGCCCCCCACAAGGTGGGGCTTGACAGGGGACTTCAGGCTTGCCCCACACCCTGGCACCAGGCCAGGAGATCTCAGACCGTACCCCCTCCCCCGCAGGAATTGACAGGGGACATCAGGTCACAGCCCCCGGCCAGCAGGGCTTGACAGGGGAGAGGGGATCTCAAGGTGCACCTCCAGTGCTGAGTTGGGGGGACTCAGGCTGGGCCCCCTCCCCGCAGGGCTTGATGGGGACCTGAGGCTGTGTCCCCCTCCTGGTGTTGGGCTGGGGGACTTGAGGTTTGCCCTACAACCCCCCACCCCCGTGCCTGGTGGGGTTTGAGAGGATCTCAAGGCACGCCTACCGCACCGGTCTGGGCCCAGAGACCTCAGCCCATGCCCTCTGCTGGGCCAGGGGACCTGAGGTTATGCCCACTGCCTGGCAGGGCTTGATAAGGGTGGGATTGGCAGGGTTTGGATCTAACCAAATGGAGGGGGCCAACCAGATCTGGATCTCACATGATTTTGAGGTGCATGTGGGTGGGTGGGGACTTGACTCTGGGTCCCGTGGTGAGCCCCAGACTCTGACAGGAGGAAGGTTTTCATATACATTTTACTAATTTTCTTTCCTCTCTGACACTTCTATTATAGAGAAAGGGCAAATAGCAATATTTAATTATTTCCTCTAATTAATCTCCTTTTAATGTGCATGGATTTTGTGCACCAGGTCACTAGTTTAGATATCACTGAACATCCTGCATCTGATGTGGCAACACACAACCACTGGAGAAATCCTCACACACAGGTCAAGGTCATATGGACAGTGATGCTGGCCATAGCCTCGCAGAAATAATCTAGCGAGGCCTCTTGTGAGAAGATAAACATGTCACCCCCAAACCACAGGTTGCTGCAGAAAGCAGGAGAGAGAGGGCTCTCTTAGCTCACCTCTCTTCTGCTGTGTCTCCCATTGGCAAAGCCTTTTGGAAAGCATGGGGGCAAGTGAGTATGGACTTTGCAGTCTTTAGATGTCAGCCTCCCAGGCTGTGCTGGATCAACTGGAAGCATCTCTTCCCAAATCCATGTTCAGTGACGTCATACCCATAAGTTAAGATGAGAGTAATTACTCCACAGAAATCAGCAAACACTACAAATCATGGCATTTTTTCCCCTCATAGTGTTGGCATTAATCACTTATCAGCACTCATTGTCAGTTTCCAAGGCACAGAGAAGGGTTGGAGAATCACTGAAAATGTATGTGGAAGGGAAAATGGAAATGCCCTAGCATGACCGTTGTATTGTATTCTATTCTGTGACTCAATCTCCATTTATGTAACCGTTCTCCTAATGAAACAGCCACTGGCTTCCCCCTGCTCTGAGTCCCTCAGGCTTAGAAGTGGTGACAATGCATGAGTTTGGGCCAGTCAGGAGAGAGGAGTCACATAGTAGTTTAAACAGAAAGTTTTAAAAAAATATTTTATTGATTTTTTTTTTTTACAGAGAGGAAGGGACAGGGATAGAGAGTCAGAAAGATCGATGAGAGAGAAACATCGATCACCTGTCTCCTGCACACACCCTACTGCGGATGTGCCTGCAACCAAGGTGCATGCCCTTGACCGGAATCGAACCTGGGACCCTTCAGTCCACAGGCCGACGCTCTATCCACTGAGCCAAACCAGTCAGAGCTGAACAGAGAAAGTTTAATATAAAGAATTGACTCATGGCTCTGGCCAGGTAGCCAACTTGGTTAGAGCATCATCTTGTTGTAACAAGGTTGTGGGTTTTTCTCGGTTCAGGGTACATACAAGAAGCAACCAATGAGTGCTCAAATAAGGGGAACAAGAAATCTATGTTTTTCTCTCTCTCATCAATCAATACATAAAAAATTAAAGAGTGATTAACTATAACAAGGGATTGGAGTAATAAGAGGCTGGCTAGTAAGAAGTAAAGAGAACTCTGGAGAATATAGGTGTAACTGGTATGAGATAAGCCACTGCCCCTATAGCTGCCACGGAGCAGCCAAGAAAGAGCCCCTCCCCCACCCCAAACCACATAAGAGGGCACAGCCATAGCTCACCAAACAGCACACATACCACCATGGTGCTGCACTGGTGGAACTTATTGGAAATCGTCCCTCTAGGACACCAAGCAAAGCTGCTCACAGGAAGGTGACTCACTACAGGCTGCAAACCCACTGCTGGCTGCCAGACACTGCAGAAGTTGTGGGTGCTGCAGGAGCTGCGCACTGGAGAAGCTGTGTGCACCGCAGGAGCTGGCGAGCAGGGAGCAAACCCCTTCCTCCTACAGTATTACCTCCCTTCCCTCTACTGACAACATGCCAGCTGGCCAAGGCAAGATATTTAAAGGGTTCAGATCCATTGTCACAGAGCTGGCAATGAAGGAGAGATTTGGAGCAGAGACACTCTGCACAAAAGCTTCCTGACACTGCTGGTCCCTGGGGCTTCACTATCCCTGTTGGTTTCCTTAACCGAGTCCCCTCAATGGATTCTCTCCAGTTAAATCTTTTGGGGACACCATCTCTTTCTCATAAAGACAGACTGATTCAACTGTTGCAATGAAAGACTGACACAATGAATGAAGGTATCAACATGAATAAATCTCAAAAATATAAACTTGGGTGAAAAAAAGGCAACATCAGAAAAGATAGATATTTGTGTATATTTTTAAGGTACACAAACAATTACAGGTATTTATTTTCTTTTTAAAATATATTTTATTGATTTTTCACAGAGAGGAAGGGAGAGGGATAGAAAGTCAGAAGCATCGATGAGAGAGGAACATCGATCAGCTGCCTCTTGTACACCCCCTGCCGGGGATGTGCGTGCAGCCAAGATACATGCCCTTGCCCGGAATCGAACCCGGGACCCTTCAGTCTGCAGGCCGACGCTCTACCCACTGAGCCAAATTGGTTTTGGCTACAGGTATTTCTTTATGGAACTAGACATACATTGTTAAAAGTACAAATGTTCATGAGATGAAGGGAAATAGCAAGTTTACATGTATAGGGGTTGGCTGAGGAAGTTGGGCTTTAACTGTTCTCTGTAATGTTTTGATTTTATTTCTTTTTAAAGATTTCTGAAGCAATTTTGTTAATTATTAACATCTGTTAAGTCTGTGTTTTGGTGCTATGGTTGTCTGTTATATTGGTGTCTTTTCTGTGCGCTTGAAATATTTTAAAAAGTAACAATGTTAGCTACTATGCAGATATTCATCAAATAAACCCTTTTATTTTATATGTAGTGCTTGCTTGGCAATGACCACACAAGGATGTAGAGGAAACTGACAGTTTGACATGTTGGTGCAAAAAATCTAGCAATGGCGGTAGAAGACTAATGCTCAAATGAGTGGTATTAAAAATAGTCTGCTTTAGAGACATTCAGAAGAGTGGAAGAACAGCAGGAAGATCCTGGGAAAACTAAATGAGAGAATGGGAATGGAATGAGGTCTTTTTTAAAATATATATTGTTCACAGAGAGGAAGGGGGAGGGATAGAAAGTCAGAATCTATGAGAGAGAAATGCTGATCAGCTGCCTCCTGCACACTCCCCACCGGAGATGTGCCCGCAACCAAGGTACATGTCCTTGACCGGGATCGAGCCCGGGACCCTTCAGTCCGTAGGCTGACATTCTTTCCACTGAGCCAAACCGGTTTTGGCTGGAATGGGGTCTTGATGCTGGCTGGCATATATATGGTGGGTGGGAAGAGGGTTAGACAGTGAAAAGTGTTGTGAAGCACGGTGGTCACAGAGTGGGGCATCCTGGATGGCCAGCAGAGTATTGGTTGGGTCCACGGTTCTGGCCCAGGAAGGTGAGCTGGTTGGATGAAGTAATCTGGTAAGCCCAAAACTTCTCCCCTTCTGGATCATTATCCTCCTGCCTCCCCATGCCAGGCAAAGAGCAGCCCGCAAAAAGGCCTCCAAAGTCCGCTCAGGAGCCCAGATGTTTCTTTGTAGAGCATGGGAAGTCAGAGCTTTGCTTAGCTAAGCACTTATAGGGTCCCAGCTGTGATTTAGGCAGATCAGTTTGGCAACTCCACACATTGTGGACAGAAAAGGCAGAGACAGCCAGAGGCCGAGAGAAAATGTTCAGAGGTCACAGTCGTTGTTGAATGACATATGGAGGCAATGAGCTGAACTAGAACCTCTAGGAGTGAAAATAGGGAAGAAATTAAAAGAAATTGGGATATCATTGAGAGAACTCAGCAATAAATACATTCAGAAGACCAAGAAGAAATTGACAAAGGCTCCAAGCATTGGGACAATGATGATGTCCTTAAGGACATAAAGTGGCATTGGGAGGGACAGGCAGCTATGAGAAGATTAGAAGTTCACTTGTATAAATTTTGAACCTGAAATGACATCTACTAGTAAGTGTCCCATCTGCTAAGCAGGAGATTTGAGAGCGGGGACTTGGGAGACAAGCCACAGCTGCCAATTCAGATTTGGGTGCTGTCTTAGAAGCCATGTGATTTGTACATGCTTATTAGTAATACTTACATATCAAGGGTCTAATATTGTTTTATTTTTAATACTCACCCAAGGATACCTATTTTTTCATTGATTTTTAGAGAGAATGGAAGAGAGAAGGAAAGACAGAGAGAAATAAATAGCCTTGTGAGAGAAACACACCGATTGGTTGCCTCCTGCATGCTTCCTGACAAAGGCCTGGACCAGGGAGGAACCCACAACCGAGGTACGTGCCCCTGACCAGAATCCAACCTGGGACCCTTTGGTCCACAGGCCAATGCTCTATCCACTGAGCGAAATTAGCTAAGGCTGTACACGCTTTTTGAGGTGAATGATTAAGAGAAAAAAGTGCAAGTGCACTAAAGGCCTTTTCTTATAGAATAAGGAGTCAGTAGGAATAGACACCAAGCGAGGGAAAGTGAAAGAGGTAGAATTGTGTCAAAGGGGGTTGTTGCTGATATAATTAGTTAAGATGAATTCATACTGGGCTCCTAATCCAATATGACTGATGTCTTTATAAAAAGGAGAAATTTGGACATGGAGACATGCACACAAAGAGAACGGTGTGTGAAGCTGAAGGCAGAGATTGGGGTGAAGCATCTACGAGCCATGGAATGCCAAAGACTGCCGGCAAACCACCAGAAGCTAAGTGAGATGCCCGGAACAGACCCTCCCTCACAGTCCTCAGAAGGGCCAACCCTCGGGACATCTGGATCTCGGACCTCTGGCCTCCAGAACTGGGAAACAATACATTCCTGTTGTTTAAGTGACCCAGCTGGTGGCGCTTTGTTACACCAGCCCTAGCAAATGAATGCAATTGGGGAGGTGTCTGTCTCTCTGATCTGGGCACAGTGCTATAAGTACATATGCTGACTACTAAGTCTACTGGAGATGAACTGAGTGTGTCTTTGATGAAAAGGAGGCTGGAGGGAAGGGACATCAAGTATGCAGAGGTCTACGCACAGAGGCCAGCTGGCCATGGTCTAAAGGAGGCAGGTTTGCTTGGTTAGGATTGAGCAGATTTCAGAGCTTGGAAATTATGAGAAATCAGGGCACAGAGTGGAGTGGGATGCTCAAATAGCTCAAAGGAAATGTGAAGGGTTTAGATGGATTTGGTCATGGAAAGAGGGGCCTTGTGGGAAGGGGGCTTGAATGCCACAAATAATCTCTACAGCCCTCACCTTCATAAGAGCTACCTTAAATATATACAGTCTAAATAAAACCAGTGTGTTGATGTTAAACCTACAATCTTTATGGGAGATTGCCTAGACCAGTTTGTTGTTGTAAGCCCTTTGCGTTAGTTTACTAGGGGTGCCATAACAACATACCACAGACTAGGTGGCTTAATCAACAAAAATTTGTTTCCTCTGTTTCAGCAACCACCCCCGCCCCCCAGACCTCCTAAAGCCTCTCTCCTTGGCTTTCAGATAGCTGCCTTCTCCCTGTGTCTTCAGATGGCCTTGTAAATCCCTGATGCTTCTTCCTCTTCTTTTTTTAAAACATATTTTATTGATATATATTTTTTTTTACAGAGAGGAAGGGAGAGGGATAGAGAGCTAGAAACATCAATCAGCTGCCTCTTGCACACCCCGCACTGGGGATGTGCCCACAACCAAGGTACATGCCTTTGACCGGAATTGAACCTGGGACCCTTCAGTCTGCAGGTAGACACTTTATCCACTAAGCAAAACCGGCCAGGGCTTCTACCTCTTCTTATGAAGATACCAGTCTTACTGGATGAGAGCCTACACTACAGGCCTCATTTAACCTTAATTACCTCTTCGAAGGCCCTATCTCCAGCTCCAGTTGCACTGTAGGTCAGGAATCCAACATATGAATTTGGGGGTATCACAATTCCTTCTATGATACCTCCTATGAAATACTCTGAGACTACCTTTGTAATCAAGAAAAAGAACTGTTGAATTGCAAGGCACACAAGTAATTTAATATTGCTTTGGAAAAGAGAACGACTAGTAAGGAGGAGACTGACTATGAGAGGCACTCAAAAAGGAAGACATCATGGAAGTTAGCTGTGGCAGAGAGATTTTTTAATATTGTAAGTGGAGAATAAGAGATTGAGAAATTCATGGCATTTACATGATGGGAAAGATATTTCAAGTGAGAGGAAAAGGAAAACTGGGTTATAAGTATTGTGGGAATTGCTGATTGGGCCTGCCTTGGCACTCTCTCAGGGACCCAGTGAAGTTCAGTTACTGATAGAGGCTGGGCTGTGCTACTTTGAATGCCAATAAGTCTGTAGACTGGATCATGTGGGGTATTGACTTTTATGTGCGTTACAATAGAACCCAAATGCACAAATCAGGAAAGAGAGTGTAATCAGGATTTTGCCCATGATTTTCACATTTTTTACTCTGGTGTCTGAGTAACAGACATAATTACAATTAGATCCTTTCAACAGGACAAAATGCAAAGCAGAAAAAAAAAGAGTAGCTGAAACATTAAATATAGACAGAGGATTTCCCAGATGGTGTCAATTTGGCACCATTGCTCCCTCAAATTGTTTAACTATGACTAATTATTTTCCCTAATTTGACATTTTGAAAGAAACCTATTGGAACCATTTTTTAATCTGAAATAGAGGCAAAGAAACCTTAGGGTTGCTAAGTAAATATAGACCTGATTGCAGTCATTTCAGTTTGAGTCACATTATGACAGTGAAACCTGATACTTTTTGAGCTCTAACTAATCTAAGTACAATTAGGAGGAAATCAAGACCTTAAGAGGGATGGTGATTGTCTAGGGTTACCCTGCCTGCGCACTCTCTGATGATGTGTTAGGTGAGTGTGGTACCGCAAGACTGGGCCTGCACTCACCTTTCCTTCTTTATACATTCTCTCTGTCCATAGAAATTTGCCACAACTTAATGAATGGAGGAACTTAATGCATATTATCTGAAATTCATATATTTAGCAAGTTGTAAAGGTTATCGCCTTTGATTAATGCTTGATATATTTCCATATATGTATATGTGAAGAGGGAGACAGAAGAAGAGGAAAAGGAAGAGAAGGAGGTGGAGGAGGAGAGGTTTCAACACAAAGATGTTTCACTCCAAAAGTTGATTTTTACATTAACGGCATTTTGCCCTTAGCTGGTTTGGCTCAGTGGATAGAGCATCGGTCCTCAGAGTGTAGGGTCACAGGTTCAATTCCAGTCAAGACCAGGTAGGTACCTCAGTTGCAGGCTCAATCCCCAGCCCCCAGTAGGGGCACATGCTGGAGGTAACTAAGCAATGTGTCTCTTTCATATTGATGTTCATCTCTCTCCCCCTCCCTCCCTTCCACTCTCCCTAAAAATCAATGGAAAATTATCCTACGGTGAGGATTAACAAAAAATTAAATTAATGGTATTTCATCTCAGAAACAGGGTTATAGAGGTTGACTAAGAGCCCAGGTCATGCTGGAAAAGCACATTTAATTAAAGTTCCAGAAGCACAGTAGTATCATAGAGGCCAAACCCCATTTTATGCCAGAGCATTTCTATGGAAAATGTGTTTAAGATTCTGACTTGAAATACCAGGAATATACTAGTGTATCCCTATGGGCCCACATCTTCTCCCCTCCCCACCTGCTGGTCACTTTCCTACTGCTAGGTATAGATGGAAGTTTCCAGTGCCCAGGAGCAGAGGTGTGCAATATGGTAAGCATCCAGGGATGGGCTGATAAATGGGACTGAGAGCCAACCTGGGCCCCTGAGGGGCAGTGAGGAGTTGTGACAGGGTACTTTATGAAGTCTGGGATGCTCCCCAACCCCTTCTTGGTCCTTTAGTTGGACCCAGCAATGGCCACCTGCTTCCTTTCCTACTACTACCAACCCATGCCTCCAATCACTTTATTTCCAGGCCTGTTCTTTACTAACACTTGGACTCCACGTTTCTTCTTTAGATTCCTGTCTCTGAAGCAAACATTTCACATTGCAGAAATTGAGTCTACTTTAGAAGAAAGGCCAGACTTTGGCTGTCCTTGCATTTTATCTTAAGAGCTGTAAGGATTCCTTCTAGTTATAAAGTTAGATAAAGCCTGGGGCCACTGGGTAGAGAGATGATTGAGAAAATGGGGACATCACTGTGACCAGTACATGTCCCCTGAGGAAGATTTGAGTGGCACAGAAGGGCCACTAGTCCTCAAATTTCCCCAGCTGATTATCTCTCCTTTTCAGGGGAGGTTAGAAAGGCTTTTCCATTTGCAGATTGCTCTGAGAATCATGATTCTTTAGACTTTATCTTAGCCAGAGCTGCCGAGTGATAATGGAGCTTTTCAGTTTAATGGAAAATCTCTCTGAACTGATATCTTGCTAAATTATGAAATGCCCTTCCATTTCTCAGTTCCTCTTAGAAAGTTCCACTTTCTCTACGAGATATGAGACGAATTTTTAGTTAATAAAATAAGAATTGAGACGTGTCACAAGTTGAGTTCTTTAGAGAGCAGGCTCTGAAATAGACCCAGGATGTTTATTAGGAAGTGCCCTGAAGCCAACCCCTGTGGAAGATAGGCGAGAGGGGTGGGAAGCAGGCCTGGGCAGAGGGAGAAATCCATCTGTCATACCAACCCAACCATAGCCCTAGGAACAATCTGGAACTTTGCACTGAGCTGGGCCAAGATGGCTAGGCATTTATAACCTTGCACCCATAAGTCATTGGATGCAGGCCACCTGGACCAGGTGGCTCTCTACAGCTGAGGCACCTGCTTAAGGCAGTAGTCGGCAAACTCATTCGTCAACAGAGCCAAATATCAGCAGTACACCGATTGAAATTTCTCTTGAGAGCCAAATTTACTTAAACGTAAACTTCTTCTAACGCCACTTCTTCAAAATAGACTCACCCAGCCCGTGGTATTTTGTGGAAGAGCCACACTCAAGAGGCCAAAGAGCCACACGTGGCTCGCGAGCCACGGTTTGCCGGCCACTGGCTTAAGGGACTGATGGCTTGAGGATGCCTGCCGACAGCACTCCCAGCTGCTGGAGCTCCGAGGCCTTTGCTGAAGGGGCTTTGGTGGTGCGCCAAGGTGTCTATCTCAACACTCAAGATGGAAATGGGTTATAATTAGGAATTTATAGTGTAAAATGAAAAGCACACCTGCTTAAATTGCTGTTTCCATTTGTACTGATTCATTCAGCAGGAGGAGCAACAGACTGCAGTTCATGGGCCAGCAGGTTCACACACCTGTGGCTGAACACAGATGCTGGGCTGAGACCAAGATATCTTTATTTCTACCATGGCAACCTCCAGCAAACATGCCATGGCAATCAAGAAAAAAAAGCCTTCCTCTCTTCAACACTTTAAGAAGTGAAGTGAATTCAATTATTTATTGGCCCTGACTATAAAAGCACCTGTAAATAATATGCATAGTCCAAAACAGTATAAGAGCAGGTAAAAGAAATCACCCATAATCCTACATCATTAACATTTGTTGCATATTTTTCTAATATTTTCTGATATATATATATATATATTTTTTCTCTCCATAGTGGAGCTCATACTAGAACTAATGGGAGGCAGCAGTATGCCATAATTGAGAACATGAACTCTGAAGGCAGAACGATCTAGCTTGAATTCTGTCTCTGCCACTATTTATGTTGAAACTTTCATTCATTCAGTCAGTCAGTCATTCAAAAATAACTATTACGTAACACTGGGGATAAAAGAGAGATAAAGGCTTTTCTTCATGAACTCACGTGTTAATAGAAACTTCATCTTTCTTAAAGTCTCCACTTTCTCACCTGTAAAGTTCAGATAATACTTGCCCCTCAGTGTTTCCATGAGGATTATCGTTTTGTTAAATGAGATGATGTATATAAAATACCTACATGTAGTAATCTCTCAAAAAAAGGCAATATTCATCATCACTTAAATTTTGCCCTTTTTTTCACTGAATTTTATGTCATAGTTTGCCCGTGTCATAAAACCCCCTTTATTGAGGTCACTGTGGGGTTCCTGCAGCACTAGTGGGAATGCAGGTGCGTGCTTTCTGCCAGGAACACAGCCTTTAGAATCCCAGCAACCCCAGCAGCACAGCTCTGGTGGGTTCAGGAGAAGCCCATGTGCCCTTGTGCTTTCCAGCCTGAGGAGTGATAGGGCTTCCTGAAGCAGTAATCTCTGGAGAACCTCATCTTCTGCTTTTCACTTCTTTAGCCCCTCCACCTCTTTTGTAAGCAGCTCCTTCTAGTGTAAGGAGCTCCTTCTCGCTCCATTTGTGTATCCCCAGTGTGATAATAAGTACAATGTTTTCTATATTTTAGGCACTCATGAATCCTCACGCCAACCTGGCCATTTGCTAGCAATTCTCATGAAAAGAGCTTCAGCCCTGACCAGTTTGGCTCAGTGGATAGAGCGTTGGCCTGCAAGCTGGAAGGTCCCAAGTTTGATTCCAGTCAAGGGCATGTTCCTTGGTTGCGAACACATCTCCAGTAGGGGGTGTGCAGGAGGCAGCTGATGGATGTTTCTCTCTCATCGATGTTTCTGGCTCTCCATCCCCCTCCCTTCCTCTCTGTAAAAAAAAAAATCAATAAAATATATATTTTTAAAAAAAGAAGAAAAGAGCTTCATGTGTGAAAGACTAACAAACATTGTTTCAAGGGAAATAGATTATTGGCAGATGCGAATGTTTGAAAAATCTCTATCTTTTACTGATATAGTCATACAGTTGCTCTCTTGGTTTTGGAAGCCAGTGTCTGCAGATTCATATAGTTTTTGTCTTATGTACTAAGTCAGCCATTTATGGCTGCATAATGAACTACTTCCAAATGCAATGGCTTCCCATTACTTACTTTGAGCAAGAATCTCAGTTTGAGCAGGGCTTGGGAAGGACTGGTTCTTTCTAGTTCAGGTGGCATCAGCACTTTCAGGGCTGAAGGGTATACTCCCCAACATGACTGACTCACACACATGACTCTTGGTTCCTCTACATGGCGACCTCTCTATAGGGTGGCTTGGCCTTCCTCACAACAGAATGACTAGGTAAGAACAATGAACATCCCCTCAAAACCATGCAGAAGCTATATTGCCTTTTATGACTCAGCCTTGAAAATCACACAATGTTTCTTTCACCATATTCACAAGTAAGCCCTGATTCAAGGGGAGGGAACATACATCCCCATGTCTGGTTGAGAGAAGTATCAATGTCACATTGTAAGAAGAATGTGGGATGAGAAGTATTGTAGTGGCCATCTTTGGAAAATACAGTTTGTCACAGGGATTATTTGTGATCCTTCTTTAAACCCCCAATATCCCAAGTGTAAAGATTTTAAAAATATATATATTTTATTGATTTCAGAGAGAGGAAGGAAGGAGAGAGAGAAACATCAATGATCAGAATCATTGATCAGCTGTTTCCTGCATGCCCCCTACTGGGGATTGAACCAGCAATCTGGGCATGTGCCCTGACCAGGAATTCAACATGATCTTTTGGTTCATAGGTTGATTCCAAACCACTGAGGCACACTGCCCTGCCCATGTGCAATGTTTTTTTTTTTTTAATTTGTCTTTATGATCATTTTTTGCCAATCACCCCCTCTAAAATCGGTAACTATTATATCTCACAAGCTAACATTCCTTAAAATAACTTATGTCTGGAAGATTTTCCTTCTAGTTCATTGAAGGCATCAACTGAGCATTTCTTTAAATCCTCACCTGAGGATATTTTTTCTATTGACTTATTTTAGAGAAAGTGGAGAAAAGGGAGAAAGGGAGGGGACAGAGAAACATTCATCATCGATTGGTTGCCTCCCACATCAAGCCAGCAACCATTGAACCTGCGACCGAGGAGTATGTACTCTTGACTGGAACCGAACCCTTCAGTCCTTGGTCCGAGGTTTTAACCACTGAGCAAAACAGCTAGAACTAACCAGAGAGTTAGAAATGTCGATGAGAGAGAAACATCGATTCAGCTGCCTCTTGCACACTCCCTACTGGGGATGTGCCCGCAACCACGGTACATGCCTTTGACCGGAATCAAACCTGGGACCCTTTAGTTTTCAGGGACGCTCTACCCACTGAGCCAAACCTGTTAGGGCTAAAAGAAATTTTTGACCAGCTTTACAGATAAAAATCCAATATGGCTCCCAACATACTTAAGGAAATTAAAAGGTACAATGCTTATTTTATTCATTCATCAGCCTTTTTTTTACTACCAAGGGACACAATTATTCAGTTTAAAATGTATATGTTTTTATTATATTCTTTTAAAATTCTTTATTGTTTAAAGTATTACATGAGTCTCCTCCCCCCATTGACCTCTCCCCTATCAGCCTCTCCCCCAAGCATAAGCCCTCACCTTCCTCTACTGTCTATGTCCATTGGTTTTGCTCGTATGCATGCATACAAGTCCTTTGGTTGATCTCTTACATTCTTAAGTGAAGACAAATATTTCATCTGAAGCACATTAAATAATATGCATCACAGAGCACAATCTGTGCATTTTGTTTCTCTAGCAACGTCTCCACCAAATTCTCATAGATTTCATTTTTAACATGACAAAAGATCAAATCCACCTGATTTCATATATTTGTCAAATGTAACTTTTACAAGTTGAACTGAAATAAGAAAAAAAGAAAAACGTGTCCACATTTTAAAAATAGAACTCAAAACATGCTATTTTGTGTACTGATGACTGCAAGTTACTTTGAAGTATAAAAAAACAAGGTGGATTGATGGATAGTTAGAGGGAGGGAGGAATGGATGATGAAGAAAATAGAGTAAAACGTTAATTGTAGAATTTGGATGGTGGGTATATATAGGTATTCACTGTGCAATTCTTTAAACTTTTAGTGTTTTAAAATTTTTTATTAAAAATGTCAGGAAAATGCTACTTTGATATCACTATATATGTTGCTTTATGATTTCAAGTTGTCATACAAAGTCATGGCCAAATCATTGCTAGCCAGGTTCAGTATTCCAACTTTAACTAGGAGCAAGTACAAATCCACACACTCCACACACCTACACATACACACACAACACCAATCATAAACCTGTATTGCCATAATAATCTCAAAATAGAGATACTTATTATTCTACACATGTCTGTACAAGCAACCAATCAATGTGTCTCTCTCATTTCAATGTTTTTCTCTCTCTCTGTCTCTCCCCCTCCCTTCCACTCTACCTAAAAATCAATGGAAGGAATATGCTCGGGTGAGGATTAACAACAACAGATTTCTTTTAGAGAAATGAAATCAAGACTCAAGGCAATTGTGCAGGAGGATCCGGTTGATGCTACAGCTTCCATACCTTTTTATTCCAATCCACTTCCTCCAGTGGTATAGCCTCAATTTACCCAGTCACTTTGTGTTCATCTTCCTTCTGCTTTTTAAACAATATAGATCCTTTAGGTCATTATGTGAATTCTTAATTTTCCTCTGTTGTGTATCAACACAACACAAAGTAATGTGGGAACTCATTGATCAGTTCATTGATTCATTAATTCTTTCAACAAATACTTACTGAGAGTCAGGTTCTGTGCAAGGCATTGGGAACACAAAAATGAATAAAGACATGATTTTTATTTTCAATGCAAAGTGATTACTATGGTGCATTGATCAATATTGATGTCAAACCTGGATAACTGGGGTCTATTAGAAGATTTTTTCCCACTCTCCCAATGACAGTAGCTACTGCTCTTTACCCAATCTCTGCTTTATGTTGTGCAGACAACAAATAGGAGCAAACATGGAAGACAAATGTTATGCTAATGACTCCTTGTTATATTAGGATTGTTATATTATATTTTAAAAGAGCAAGACTTGTTTTATGGATTTGAGAAGAAGCAAGATCAATATGTTTTCCACTGTATGTATTTTTATAGCCCAGAATTCCAAGGAGCCTTATAAATAGTCTGTAAAATTGTATTGAATGGTCTGAATTAAAACTAGAAAATAAGAGCTACAGCCATTTTATTATTTTTTAATACTTAGACTCTATGAATTCATTTGTTTCCTTTACAGATTAAATGCTGTGTGCGTTTTTAATTTTTCCATTTTTAATTAAAATCTTGAGATAACATTGTATGCTACATCTCAGTTTATGCATATTTTCAAGGGAAGGGCATCATTTGGGGTCATTTAAATTTTTCAAAACCCTTTGAGGGAAGGATATTAGTAAGGTGCTTATCTAGTCGCCTCACACTTGAGCTAAACAAGTAAGCAAAGGACCAAAATAAAATCGGACAACAGTGCTGCTTCACCCCTATACCTTCATGCACATCGTTAGCTTCAATTCTCATAAGAAGATAGTAACTGTACTTGAATGGCTTTGAAAGAGAGAAAGACAGTCTTCCTTGCAGAGCTGTTATGGGAATAAATCAGGCTGTGTAAGGAAAGTTCCTGGCATATAGCACTATTGCATAAATGGTTTCTGTTGCTGGACGGCATACCTTAACGGTTAAGGATTAGAGCTTCTGGAGTCAGTCGCCTGGCTCTGCATCCTGCTTCCACCGCCTACTGTCTGAGTAAGCTTGGGTAAGTAACTACAACCTTATATGTATAATGGAGATAGAATTCGCTTGCATTAATTACCCATTGCTGCATACTAAATTACCCTATACTTAGTGGTGAAAACCAATAAACTTTTGTTATCCCATAGTTTCTGTGGGTCATACATTTAAGAGTGGCTTAGTTGGGTGGTTGTGACTCAGGATCTCCCATGAGATTGCATTCAGGATGTCAGCCAGGGCTGTTGTCACCCGAAGGCTTGACTAGGGCTGAAGGATCTGCTTCTAGGATGGTGTCCTGGCATGGCAGTGGACAGTTCCCTGCTGGTTGTTGACAGGATGCTTCAATTCCTCACCCCCTGATCTCTCCATAGGGTGTCTTCAGAGTATCCGCACAACATGTAGCTGGCTTCTCCCATAGTTTCTGAGTGTGAGAGAGAGAGCAAAGAGGAAGCCACAACACTTTTTGAGACATAGTCTCATGTCATGAGCACCTATGACCATCGCTTCTGCCATGTTTTATTTGTTAGAAGTGAGTCACTAAATGTAGCCCACACTCAAGAGGAGGGGAATTTAGCTATCTTTTGAAAGGAGGAGGAGGGAGAAAATGTTGTGAGGATAGCTTAAAACCACTACATGACTTCCTAAGGGTATTGCAAGGATTAAATGCAAAATGTTCAGCATCATGCCGAGAACACAGTAAGCACTCAACAAATGTTGTTGCTAAAGAAAAATCAATAGACTACTGTTTAACTAGGGAAATTTGCTTCATCTGGATTAAGACATTAACACATAAAAATTAATTTATTGGCATTTAAAAATTATGTAGAATTATGAAGGTTCATTTGAAACAGGTATCTGAAGCAACAAGTATTTTCGACATATTCCCTGGCTTTAAACCTCTTTCATAATTTATTGTGTAGGGGAGGAAGAGGAACTGGATGTTAGTACTGCCTTTATACATAAAATCATCAGGTCTGGGTGCACAGAACTATTAAATTATTTAGGCCAGATGGAAAGATGCTAGAATTACCCCTCCATTATGTGCCCCGATTCTCACTGTAATTTTCCTGCTGTTATCTATAAAATTAGCTGGCTCACTCATTACAAAGCCAAAGACAGCACATCTCCATTATCTTATTAGATATTCCTCTTCAAATAAAAAGCCCTTGTACATCAGTAACAGCATCCATGAGCACTGCCACACTCCAGCTCCCTGGATACCATTGATATCAGGTGATCTGTGTATACTAGACTAAGGTAGAGTGCACAGTCACCCTAGTGGATTGAAAATGGTCATTTCAGGTGTCTTGTGTCACAAGCCTGACAGATGATGATGGTGGGAAGAGTGGCTGTAGGAAGGGATGGAATTTAGTCAAACACATTTGAATTTTAAACTGCTTTGATTTTTAATATTTGAAGAAGACCCAAGAGTTGTTAAAAACTGTCCAAGATGTGAAGAGACATGAAAGGCAATTTTGCCATAAAATATGGTTCAAAGTAGTGAATGAAGAAAAAGAAACTGCCTCAGTTTATAGTCTATGGAATTGAGCCTGGTCAGTAAGAGCTAATCCTTGTAAAGTCCTTACTATGGGCTAGGGTACTTGGCTAAGCATTTCAAAAATAGTCACTCATCTAGACCTGTGGGGTGAACACTGTTATTATCACCGTTTTACAGAGGAGCAATTGAACAGTTTCCCAAAGGATATAACTACAGCTGGCATTTTATTGTGGGTGATCTGGCTTCTGAGTCTATGGTTGTAGCCACTAAGCTATACTGCCTTACCAACCATCCACTTCCACATGGCAGTTCATTCTGGTGTGGTTTTTCCTTTTAGGTCTTTTGAGGCTGACATTTCTGCTCTTTCTTCACTGTTTGTGGTTCAACTTAGTGCCTGGAGGACAGGGATAGAGATTTAATATTTCAAAATGACTTAAACTATTAAATGGACTTAATATTTCTCAAAAGACATTTTCCCAAGTGGTATGAACTTTAATAAAAACATGTGAGATCTGACAATCTGATTTAAACTCTGATCAGGGCCAAGGAATGACTAATGCTCACCTTTTTCTGCAAACACTACAAATTTACACAATGGTTTAATTCTTAAGCTTTTCTTCTAGATGTCTTGAGTGCATTTTGAGGTCTAGGCCCAGATGGGCATTGCATAAATGCTTTTTTTTTTTTTTGCCATTGCTTAGAAAGCTTATTTCGTTTTCAAGACTTGTCCCACACATATTCAGGATGAAATGTCTTACATCTTGATGTCCACCTCTTTATTTATCATTGAATCTCCTATGAGTAGAATGCCTGGGCTCTGACATCTGTAGCAGGATGCTTTTGAGGCATCTAATAGAAACTCTGACTCAAACTGTTTTAAACCCAAGAAAAAGGCAGAATTTGTTTAAGCAATTCAGTGATGTAATCATGAACTCAGCTTGTTGTTGTTTTTTTTCTTCCTATTTTTCAACTCTGCCTTACTTAGTGTATAGGCTTTGACTGAAGGCTGGTTTTCCTCCTAGTCAAAAAAAAAAAAAAGAAGCTGCCAGTAGCAGCCAGGGTACTAGCTTCCTTTTTATCTAACCAGATAGTCAGGGAAAACCTCTTTCTCAAACCATAGGATATTAAGTCCTTTCCTTTTCAGTGGTCGGCAAACTCATTAGTCAGCAGAGCCAAATATTAACAGTACAACGATTGAAATTTGAGAGCCAAATTTTTTAAACTTAAACTTCTTCTAACTCCACTTCTTCAAAATAGACTCGCCCAGGCTGTGGTATTTTGTGGGAGAGCCACACTCAAGGGGCAAAGAGGCACATGTGGCTCGCGAGCCGCAGTTTGCCGACCACTGGTCTAACTGGGCCACACATAGAGTAACTAAGATTAATCAGCACCTACTACTCTGCAAGTGTGAACACAGTTTTGGTTTTATTTGAAGGAAGAAGGAGCAAATAGATGGTGGGAAGGCTCTGAGCTTGTCTCTTCATCTGGAAAATTGTGACATAACGAGGAATTTTGCAGAAAATCATGATGTTCGCAATAATGTATGTCTGGTTGCCAGATCTAGCATATAAAAGTAGAGGATGCCCAGTGAAATTTGAATTTCAGATAAACAGCAAATACGTCTTTATTTTTAGTGTGTGCACCTCTTTCTACAAACACTAGAAATTTACACATTCATTTGGGTCTTAAGCTTTTCTCCTAGATCCGGATTGCATTATGAGATCTGAACCTAGAGGGACATTTCAAAAAATATTCCTTTGCAATGATCAGAAAGCATATTTGGTCTTCTACCTTCTTCCACGTGTATTCAGGATAAAAATACATACTCACATTATAAATTTTATTCATTGTTTATCTGAAATTCAAATTTAGTGGGCCTCCTGTATTTTATCTGGCAACAGTAAACGTAAGGAACGTTGTTGACACCTAGCAGACATTCATTCAGTGATATTAGTGTTCCTTCTATAAGTTAAATGGCAGTACAGTACTTCTTATCTCTTACTGACCTTCTAGAAAAGATATAATTTTGATCAAAATTGCAGTTAACTGATCTGGATGTGGCTCCAAGAAACCCTTCACTGCTATTCAAAACCCAAATAAAACATACGTCCCTAAGTAGAAGGTTATATTTGTATATGGGGGGTGGCACATTATAAAGCATCTAATATTACCACTGAAAACTAAATTGGACCTGTCTCAATGAGCATTCGGTTATTGGTTTTTCCTTAACTTGTTCTGGTTTTGGACAGATAAAGCATTCTTCATTTCACATACAGGGATGAAAACCGAGTGGTTGCCTCGGGAATTCCGGCTCCATGTGTGTGAAGCTTGAGGCCACGGCATCTTCACTTTGCATCTGGAGGAGGCAGAAGACTTTGAAAAGCTCTGCCGCTGCCTCTGACTCCATTTTCCCTCACTGCTAATTCACTGTTCCTACCTGTGAAAATTTCCAATATGCTTCCTGAAAAGCTGAAGAGAAAGCAGGCACCTTTATTTCCTCATCAAATATTCACCATGTTATGAAAAAGAAAGCCCTCTTGGCTTGGTGCAGAGTGGCCAAAACCCAGCACATTGCTACATATTGTTAGCAGATTCATGACAGGAATAGATTAAGTGAATTTTATCCACGATATCAATTTCCCATTACAATACAGTACTGCATATTTCTGATTTGGTGGTTGCTATGACCTCATACATTGCTTGCATTCGGTGCTTTCCCGAAAACACAAACAGACAACACAACAACACACAAACTATTTTTCCTCTTTGCTCTTTAAAGTGGAAATTATTATGCACCTTTACATACATTTGCCCTTGATGTCTTTTAAAAATTATTATTAATTTTCAAAAAGTGGCATTGGAAATGTATCTCCTTCCATTCCCTCAGCTCCTCATCCTCACTGGAAACCTGATCCACGGTAGGTATTAAGATCTTTACATCTCTAGCGGCTGGGCGATGACTTCATTGCTTTCATGCCAGCTGGGGAACCTAGTGTGGTGGAGCGTTAGACCTTCGCGGAGCTGTGGGTTGCGGCTGCTGCTGCAGCAACAGCCCTTTGCATGCACCCAGCTGCTGGGTAAGGAATCCTCAGGTTACTTGTTCTTTGCTCCTAATTCACCCCAGGGATCGCAGGCTGACGGATGAGTGTATGTGTGAGTGTGTGTGTGTGTGTGTGTGTGTGTGTGTGCATGTGCGCGCGCACACGTCGCTGCAACAGTTGGACAACAGCAGCAATGGACATCGATATTATTTTAAACCAACGACAGGGATAAACCGTCTTTTATCTTTTATTTTCAAGCAGTGCCTCGGTTCCCCTTGCAAATGTGCTGTTCCCAACCTTCCCGGACCCCCGTCTCCCCCGCACGTGTCCCTCCGGAGGGAGGCCAGGATAGCTGCGTTGCAGGCAGGATTCCCCTTTATTTCCCGCAGTGACAGGCGGATTCCCGGGCCTCCTCGGCCCTCCACCCCCGCAGCCGCCCCTTTCCCAGTCACGATCTCCCCCCCCCCCCCCAATCGCATCCCTCCCTCCTCAACAGCTCGCGTCCCGGGCTCCGCCCCTCGCAGCCGCCCGGCGCAGGTTGCTAGGGGCCGGCGGGGCAGCCGAACTGGCGCGCGAGGAGGCGCGTGCGCGCGTGTGCGCGCGCAGGCGAGCTTCCAACAAGGGGCCCGCGGTCTTTGGCTTCGGGGACCCGAGCCCAAGCGGAGCGGGCGGGGCGCGTGAGCACGAGCGCGAGCACGAGCGCGCTCTCCGCATTGGCTCTGGTGAGAAGTAGGCGGGGCCGGGGGCGGGACCTGGCTGGTTCCGAGGAGCCTCTCCATTTGCCTGACTGGCCGGCCGGGGCGGGGCAGTTAGCAAATTAGGCTGCGCGTTCGCTACCGCGAGAGGGCGGGGCTGGAGCTTTGGATTAGTTGTCGCTGCCACTGGGGAAGGTAAAGCGGCGACCGTGGGCTCTGGAGCTCTCGGGTCCCCCGGCTGGAGGTGGGGGACTTGCAGGGTGAGTAGTCGCGCCGCCACCCGCCCGCCCTTGTCCACGCATCGGCCCGCACCCACCCAACTTCTCCCTGGAGAGGGGACCCACCCGGTCCTGCCGGGCAGGCGTGAGACGGGGCGGCGGCGCGGGTACCCCCTGAACCGGGCGCCTCGGCGAAGGCGCCCCGGTCTGGAGTGGCCCCTGCTCCGCGCTCCGTTGCACCCCCCAGAAGGGATTCCCCGCCGAGGCTCCGGGGCTGTATTTTGGAGTGAGGAGACAAGAGGGTGTGAGGAGGGGCTGCGCGTCGAGGCCGCCCCCCCCCCGGGGGGCTCCCCTCGGCGGCGGGTGTACGGCGCCCCCCCGCCGCCCCCGCCACCCCCGCGGCGCTGGCTCCCTCGAGCTTGCGGCGAGGGAAGCCCCTTCCGCGGGCACCGAGGAGGGAGAAGCCTGCGCCCCGGAGCCCCCGCCGGAGTTGCGAGCGAGCCCGGGACCCGCTGACCTTGGCCGCCCGATGGGGTGGGCGAGAGCCCCGCCGCCTGGCCCCGCGTGTCCTCCGAGCTTCCCCCGAACAAGTTTCACGCGTTGGCTGTGAAGTTCACGGCTGGCCTACGGGGTTGGGGTTTTGAGGGGGGAGCCAAACTGGCCCTTGCCCAGATCTTCGTACCCTTTGTACCCTCGTCGACATGAAATCCCGGGGCTTGGAATAATCTCCCAGAACGAACAGGTCCTGCGCGCTTCCACTCGTCTTGTGCCCACGTTGGGAGGCCAAAAAAAAAAAAAAAAGAACCCGAACATATTTCAGTGTCAAAGGCAGAGATCTTCCCGGAGCGTTTTGGTTTTTTTGTCTTGTTTTGTTTTTTTCGCTTCACTTGAGTGTTCAAGCCCAGATGCCGGCGTGAGAAGAACCTAACCCTAGCGTCTCCGATGAGACGGACGCCGCGCTATTGAAGCAATTTGCAGCCCAGTGTTGTGTTGAACCCAGTCTGCTTTAATTGGCTGAAATGTAAGCCGATTTGGCAAAGTCTGGCAGACACGGAAGAATTTCTTGCGCCGTGCATCTGAATGAGGTTCGTTGGGAACGGCGATGGTTATGTAGTTAAGGTGAGAGCTTACACAGATTAATTTGTGTCAGAGCATTTGACCGAAGCAGGGGACATAAATATGTATATAGAAGACGGTTCTCGTTTTAGGTAACATCTGCTGGAACGTTTCCAGCTTGTTCCTTTCTTGCTGTAGGGTTAGAGAGAAAAGAAAAGAAAAAAAAAAGGCATCTTGACCGAGACAATTCGGAACTATAGGTGAATGACATTTAGATGGCAATGTGTTCTTAGTTCCTTGAAGGGTTTTTAAATGTTTATTCATAAAATGTGAAGAAGGTATGTTGACTCGTCTCTGTGTAGTGGTGAAGAGGCGGGGGCGGGGGGGTAGTATAATCTTACATTTAACAACCCAATTAGAGTTTGTTAATAAATACGTGTTTAAAAGGTGTGCGCCGTTTTGGGAACATGATAGCTGAGTACCTTAGCAATCCTTTTAATGTCTTTATTAAAAGTACTATTTTAGGTTGGAGCATTTTTGGCGTTGACACTGGAACAGGAGTAAGGAAGCCTGCAGCAGTGTTACCAGTTTGACACCACCAGTGGGTGTTTCTGTTGACAAATGCAGAGAACATTTGGGAAGAATATCTTTTTTTGGGGGGGGGGGTTGCAGGGGTGGAGGGTAAAGGGGGAAGGAGCCAGAAGAGAGAAGCTGTAGAACTAAAGATGCCAGTACAGTGTGTATGCTGAGCATTTCACAAGTACAAGGAAACCTAATTAGGGTTAAAAAAATCAGTTTGCATGTATTAAATAATAGAACTGCAAAAGGTGCATGCAACATAAAGTTAATCTTTCCAAGAGTGCTAAATAATCGACCATTTCAGAGTTGGAGGGTCTTCAGTTGATGAGAGCATCAAATCTCTTTGAATTGTCTTGCCTTTTTAACATAATGCAACGATTAATTTGATATATGTTGAATATTTTAAGTTTGCTTACTTAGTATGTTTCCTAAGCCTAATTGTTTCAAAAATAAAACTAGAAATAAACGTTCTTTTCTCCAGAGAGGATTTCTTTTTTTATTCCTGCTCAGATTTATGATTTATTCATGGTTTAGTGGTTTGGGGTAGAGATTTTTTTTACCCCTTTATCTCAGGTTTTTGATTTTTTTTTTACTTATTCAAGTTGCCTGGGCTAAATCTACCATTCTTTTCATTGCAATTTTCCTGGAGTTATTTAAACCAGAGTGTGGCATCTACAGTGTGCCCTAGGGTTCTTAAAGAAAAGGCTCCCATTGAGGGAAATTGCAGGGCCATCTTGCATAGATGAGTCATAGAAGGTTGACTGATTTCGAATCAGATGTATTCTGTTCCAAATATGCTGCATGGGGTTAAGGCAGTCTATTTAATGGGAACCAAATTTTGTGTGGTATTTCTATTTTGAAGGTGCAGTATTGTTACATTACAAACTGAACAAGCTGAACAAACTGAGATACAGAGGTGGAGAAATTACTTCCAAGTATGCTTTTACCCCCCACCCTTGCTTCACTGTGTCCAAGAATCTGTGAGACTCATTCAACAATAGTTGCATTGTTGGAAATGACAGTGGCTTCTGTGGCAGGAATTTAACCTTTCATTATGATTTATGTTTCAGTTTACTTTGTGATAGAAAATTCAGCAATATTTGAGAATATGACTGTAGGAAATTTTAAGAGAATGAGCAGACAGAATAAGCTTTCTTCACTGTGTCTTGTTGAAATTTTATCTTTTCTCCCTTCCATTTTAATAACTTGGGTGATTATCTGCTTTATTTCTTCTAGCTACTAGAAGGTGTGCTGGCAGATAGTGCAGGGATATGACTTTTTCATGTAACGAATTGATGTCAAAAAATAGCAGAAGGTATTTAAGGAAAAATGAATTCACATGCACAGATCCAAAATCCAAGAATGATCCTTTAGGTAACCCTTAACTTTGGTACAGGAACAGCAACATTTAAAGTTAAAATTAAGTTTCTTTTCAAGTAGAAAAGGCTGTTTCCTCAGGATTTTATCATTTTAGGTTCTAGAGTTTTAATTTTGGGGGGGCAGCATCGAATTTCTTGGTAGAAGAGGAGAACGAATCTCAAACGTTCCTCATCATCTGATGATGGTGTCAATTGGAACACATATTTCAGTGTATGAAAATAATGCAGTTGAAAGACTACATTTAAACTCTTCATTTGGGAAGCTTTCCAATTTACTTTCAATTTTAACCTCGGTGTTAAGAATTTTTTTTTTTATTGGTGATGCATCACTTTAGTGTTTGAATTCAAATTCTTGATAGTTTTTTAGACAGTTTTCTCTCTATAGAGCAGTGCATGAATGACTGGGTTACCCAAAGGTCTGGCCTCATTTCTCATTCAAGTTTGTGCACTGCTTAATACTGAGATCTGTTGTTGGCTATGGAAGCTGCGAGTGAGGACCTTCTACTTGAAGAGCCTTATAACATTTAGACAGTTCAGATTTGGGTATTAAAAGACATTTATTTATAAGATTAAAAGTACCTAGCCCATTTAGGTCTCTGAAATTGTCACCATTTTGAACTATGCCCTTTATGTATTTAGGAGTATTTGTGCTTAAGATAGTGCTAATTAGGGTCAAGTTTTGGGTATGGTCTCTCTTTCGGTCAGTCTTCTGTAATAATTAAGATGTAATATTCTATTTATTTGGCCTTATTGAATACCAGGTACAGCGGCAGATAATTTATTTGCGTGAATATGTGTGTGTATGTGAATTCTCACATCTTTTATCTTTTATTTCCTGTATGTACTTGACAAAATGGACTCAGAGAGAGAAAATAATTTGCCAAATTACCCAGCTAGTCATCATCAGAGGCAAAACTTCCATCCAAACCGGTCTGACTTGAACCTGTGCTCTTCAAAACCATGCTTTCTGCTTCTCTTGAGAAGCCGATTCCACTCCTGGGGTGGCACCAAAGATACCAGCATGCTTCCCGGAGCTCGCAGGCTACTTTGGCCAGGCCGCCTCACCTTTAATCACAGGAGAGGCTGGACTCAAATCCATCAGTAGTGCTGGATAGTGCGGCTTTTCTAACATGGTCATTAGTTCTGTTCCTTCCAAAATGAAGGTTATTCCAAATTATTTTCACCCAACACAAGTAGCTGTTTCTGCTTAACCACTTGGCGTTTCATGTTTCTGCATGTCCCATTACACTTTTGACTGACTTTGATGAAATTTGCTGCACTAATAAAGGCTACGAAGATATGAAATATTTTTTAATTGATTTTTAGAGAGAGAGAGAGAGGGAGGAAGGGAAAGGAATAAAGAAATAAAAACATCAATTAAAGAGGAGCATCATCAATCGGCTGCCTCCTGCAGATCCCTACTGGGGACCGAGCCTGCAATGCTGCTATGTGCCCTGACCAGGAATCCAATCATCGAC
The DNA here is from genome assembly GCA_027563665.1 of Antrozous pallidus. Taxonomy (NCBI): domain Eukaryota; kingdom Metazoa; phylum Chordata; class Mammalia; order Chiroptera; family Vespertilionidae; genus Antrozous; species Antrozous pallidus. Next base: position 134,432,356 of record CM050509.1, on the reverse strand, counting down.
TTCTTGGTTCCTGGGTCATTCCTCAACCACTGAGCCACACCAGCCAGGCTATGAAGATATTTCTTGAATTTAATTTTGTGGTTTGATGTACTCTTGAAGTAAAATGGCAGTCATTACAAGTTGCAGATGCTATCTCTTCGGTAAATGTACTGACCTAAGTGAAGTGAAATCTAGAGGTGAAGTCTGCAGAGATACATTGTTGTTTCTTAATGCAAAGAAGTTGGACTCTGACAACAGTTTTTTACTTGAGAGTAGAATTTTCTGTTACTTCAAGCCTCTTGTGATTGTGTGTATGCGTGTGTGGGTGTGTGTGTACACGTATGTATGTATGTATGTGTTTAAACAAGACCCGTTACTAAGAGAGCTAAACAGTTGCTTAGTGCATAGGAACACTCAGAGATCCATGTTAGGGAGGAAAAGTCTTAATTTCCTATTCTGTAATTGACAAGAATCACTTTTGTGACTTTATTAAATTAAAAAAGAGTGATGAATATCATAGGATCTCGGGGCTGGAAATCATCTTGTCAAAGCAGGACAGTTATTCTACAAAGATGAGGCCTATACATAGTTCTTGTGGATTTCTTTACCAAGTGTGAGTTTTCAATAAGAATTTTTCACAGCTGTATTGAGGTGTACTTTACATACCATAAAATTTACCTGTTTTAAGTTATCATTTAATGATTTTCGGGTAAATTTATGGAGTGAATAACCATCACTACAATCCTATTTTAGAACATTTCCATCAGCCCAAAAATATCTCCCCTGCAACATGCATTTTTTTTTTTTTACCTTTTTTGCTTCCACGTAAACCCCTTTAACATCAGGCACTGATAGAATCATGTAGACCTTAAAAAATACCTTATGCATATTACAATTTCTTAGTATTTTTTTGTATTTTCAAAAGTTTTTGCCTAAACATAGTATATAGTAGAATATAAAGGACAGTACAACGAATAGTATAGATTTTGTTTTGGTCTTTTGTTTTTTGTTTTGATCTTTTTAAACCAGCAAATAAAATACAATGGTCTTAATGATATGTTGGAAATGTGTGTGTGTGTTGCGGGGGAGGGGGGGAGTCAAGGTAAAAGTAATATAATATTGGGCAAGAAAAAATTCCTTTAAGATTTAAGATCATGGGTAAAATATATATATATTTTAAATTTTAAGCCAGTAATAATATTGTGCATTTCATTATTTGAACTAGAGGTCTGGTGCATGAAATTCATGCACGGGAAGGGCGTCCCCTCAGCTTGGCCTGCATTCTCTCCAATCTGGGACCCCTTAGGACCTCTGGCTCCTAACTGCTCACCTGCCTGCCAGGCTGATCCCCCTAACTGCTCTCCCCTGACAGCCGGTTGGCCCTAACTGCTCTCCCTTGCTGCACTGATCTGCCTAACTGTTCTCCCTTGCCTGCCTGATTGCCTCTAACCTTCTCAGCCTTGGCCCCACCAACATGACTTTGTTGGGAAGGACGTCCAGAAGGACATCCAGAAGGTTGTCCGGAAGATGTTCTGTCTAATTAGCACATTACCCTTTTATTAGTATAGATTCCCTTTGAGAAATTCATGCCATAGAGTAGACTTCATTCAATTCAGATATTTGAACACCTTGTCTGCTTTCTATATTGTTTCAGACTGGATTGTTGTGGGATTTGGAAAGAGCTTAACCTGCAAGGTACTGTGGCTGCTTTTTCCTGCCTGCATCATTTTCTTTTTTTGTTACCCTCAAGGGTGGGCACCAATTCACTGCGCTCTCCTTTGCTAAGTGTACTATGTGTAGATGGGCACTGCTGATAAGATAGCTAAGGGATGTTAATTTTGGGGTATGCATAATAAAGGAATGCAATGGTTTGGTTGGAAGTAAAGTGTTTTGGAAATTGTCTAACTTTTCATTGCTTTTAGGTGAACATTTCTGGATGGAAAGTGATATTTGTAAGTGCCAGGCAGGTAAATCAATAACTCTTTGTGTGGTAGTTTGTGTCTGGATTTTTAATGACAGACAGATTGCACACAGCACCATTAATAGTTTACTGTAAATTTAATCATAACTGGTTTGAAAAGGTTACTTTTTTTTAACTGTTTAAGAGCTATGGATATGTGATTCTGTTGTTATTTTTGAGTTTTGAGTTCTTTGTAGTGATTTTTGAAGATAACAGCTTGGTTTCTGGAAGTTAAAACGTATGGATGAATACATTATGATTTTGGTTTTTTTAAAATATTTTATTGATTTTTCACAGAGAGGAAGGGAGAAGGATAGAAAGTCAGAAACATCGATGAGAGAGAAACATTGATCAGCTGCCTCTTGCACACCCCCTACTGGGGATGTGCCCGCAGCCATGGTACATGCCCTTATCGGAATCGAACCCGGGACCCTTCAGTCCACAGGCCAATGCTCTAGCCACTGAGCCAAACCGGTTTCGGCTGATTTTGGGGTGTTTTTTAAAGACTGTCATAAATTAATTTAGGTAAATTGCAATTTTAGGTCTCTTGTTATGCGTAACGATTAGGTTCTTGGCAGTGTAAGGTTGTATTACAATAATTAGATTAAGCACACACATACTCATGTGATATGGCAGATAAAAAATGGTGATAAGTAATAGTTGAAGAAAATTTATTCACTTTAATTTGCTCAGTTACTCTGATATTGCCCAAGAGTAGAAACTGGCTTCCTGATGAACAGAATCGTTCAGAGATTACAAAAGCTGGTTCAAGTGTGACATATCCTAAAATTTATCCACACAGGCCACCCTGGTTTGTCAGCCTCTTGTGGGACATATTAACTTTAATTGCTAGCAATTATGATTAATAACATTACCACTAAAATTTAAGAGTAGCATTTCACAGGAAAAGAAAAAGTTTCCTTTTAATTGTTAATAATTGAAAATAATTGAGGTAGACAAAAGCTAATTTTGTGCAAATTGGTGTGTCATACTTTATCAATTATCTCTTTCTAAAATAACCTGCCTGTCCTAGATCCTGAGGATCTGTCCTTCATTTACTAAATACTGATTGAGTGTCTACTATGTATTAGGCTGTGATAGAGGCTGGATGGAATGATATATAAAAGAGAAGTAAGCCCTGCCCTCAAATAATTTACATTATTTTTTTCTTATTTTCAATCCGCACCCATTTTTCATTGATTCCAGAGAGAGAAAGGAAGGAAGTGGGAGAGAGAGAAACATCCATTGATTGCCTCTGGTACACAGCACACCTACTGGGGATTGAACCCATGACCCCTTGGTACATGGGATAACATTCTAAACAACCGAGCCACGCTAGCCAGGGCTAATTTACAGTCTTGAGGTGGAGGTGGAGAAGTACAAGGCACTATGGGAGTACATAACAGGGTAGGGATGGGGCATCTGTCCTGGGGGAGCAGATAGGAAGGCCATACTGAGGAGGAAACATTTAAGTGAGACCTAAAGAGAGAAGGGCATGGTCTAGTTAAGAAATTAAGTGAGTTTCTAGTTTCTTGGGATATATTCCTAATGCACCCCTATGTTCATTGCAGCACAATTCACCATAGCTGAGATTTGGAAACAGCCTAAGTGCCCATCAGCAGATGATGGGATTAAAAAACTGTGGTACATCTACATAATGGAATACTAAGCTGCAGTGAAAAAGAAGGAGTTCTTACCATTTGCAACAGCATGGATGGAACTGGAAAGCATTATGCTAAGTGAAATAAGCCAGTCAGAGAAAGACAAATACCACATGATCTCACTCATTTGTGGAATATAATGAACAACATAAACTGATGAACAAAAACAGATCCAGAAGCAGAGAAGCACTGACCAGAATGCTGGTCCTCAGGGGGAAGGTACGGGAGGGAGGGGGGAAAGAGGGGAGATCAATTAAAGGACTTGTATACATGAATATAAGCCTAACCAATGGACATGCACACCAGGGGGGTGAGGGCATGAGTGGGGGGAAGGCTGAGGGGGGTTAAGGAAGGGGTAAGGACACATATGTAATACCTTAATCAATAAAGAAATTTGGGAAAAAATAAAATAAAATAAAGAAATTAAGTGAGTAAGAAAGTAAGTGAGACCTAAATTGGAAGGGCATGGTCTAGTTAAGAAAGTAAGTTGTCCTGGCAGAAGGTGCAAATGCCCTTATAGGCAAGGTAAGAGGGAGAGAGGCTTTTGAAAAACAGAACCTTTTAAAGAACTAAAGAAACCGCAATGGCTGGAAAGTAGAGAAGCTGGTGATGAAGGAGAAGTAGGCAGGGGCCAGGTCTTGAAAAGGCTTAATAAAGCCCCACCGCTGAGTTTTTGTACTTGTCCTAAGTCTCCTAGGAAGCTATTGAAGGTTTTAAGCAGGGATGTGACATGAAATGAAATGCCACACAAAACACACACACAAGAGTTTTAGCTCAATGGGAACCTTGATAATTTACCAAAAAAGGTCAAATCTCTGCAAGGTAAAATACTGGTACACTTCTCAAATATCATTAAAATAAAGTTTTTGCAATTGCTTCCTTGTTGGATTGTCATCTGTGATACTCTTTTCATTGTTTTTATAGAAATTACCTTTAATTTTCTGAAGGCTCCTCCTTTTCGTTTATTCACCATTTTGTTAACCTTAACTAGGAGTGCCACTTCTGTTTATAACCAAGTTAAACATTTTTTTCTAACAGTTTTAGTTCTCTTCCATATTGAAGCTGAAAACTTTGCTGGGCCTCCCCTTAACTCCACCCCCACCCCCCGTGATACCTTTAATTTGCTCAAGGTATTTAATGTTTTAATAAAATGTTTCATTAAATATTAACATTAAACTGCTTTATTCCCCCTCCCCCAATACAATGTCTTAGGTCTAGTTTAATATTTTTCAGCATTTATGCTATTCATGGTTAATCGAATCTTATTTTCAGCTCCTACAATGTTTCTAAAGAATTTTATTAATGTTAAGATTACTAATCTTTAACAAGGGTACCACTTTCAAATCTGGTTCACATTCTGTGACCATGCCATCTTTCATATTAAACTGGTCTCCGCTGAGCTTATATTCAAGTGAGATTGTATAGATAAAAGTACTATTTTTCTCTCCTTCTGCAGTAAATGTTCCTACATGCTTAGTTCTTTTTTTGGAAATCTTTAGCCATGCTACATTTTTACATGCCATGTTGATTGAACAAGCAATCATTTGGGTCTTCCTTGGAATAATTTTCATAAGTTGTTAGTTTGTGCCTGTATGGAATCCTGTTGCCCATTTCCCCCTCCACATATACAAAGAATATCCACATCATCACATCCTTCTTCAAATATTTCCTTTGAAATCGACATTTTGATGCAGCCTCTAACTTAGCTCACTTTGTCCTTGAGTTCTGAGGCTTTTCTGAACCATTTTATACCTGCTCGGTATTTTTTGTTGCTTTCATCTTTTATTTTTTTTTTCTCTTCCCGGTGATAACTTGAAGAGTTTGCAGTGATTTGTGTCATTACTTTTTCCCCTTTCTATCTAGCTCAGGACATTTATTTTAAAAGAGTTGCCTCATTTCAGATTTTAGACTTTGAAACTGATGTTTTTGTGCTAGTGGGTTCTCTGTCACTCAAAATACTGCCCTTGATTTGGAGTTGTGCTTTCAAGTCTGTCGCTCTGTACAGGATTGCTAAAGGTAGGCCATACTTGTCTGTCTTTGGCTGACTTGGTGATAGGTTAATGGTTTGGGTATCTCGGTGGTGTCAAGTGTTATTCGGGCAACTGAAAGGGCGTCAGCATCATGGTAAGTGGTGGAGAAACCAAGCCACACTGTGCTGATGTGCCCTTAGGGAGTTTGTAATCCAGCAGAAAACAATGACTAACGTACAGGATGATATGCATGTCTAGATGGAAACGGGGGGGGGGGGGGGTGGGCTGGTACTTTAGGCAAGAAGAGGTGCACTTAACACAGACTTAAGGGGACTGATTCCTGAATATCTGTGAAGAGTCTTAAAGGAAGCCCGGAATGTCAGGTGGAGGGGAAAGGTTTCTTGGCAGATGGTGTATTCAAAGACATGACTCTAAGAATGAGCATATAAAGCTGGGAGAACAGCAAAAAAGAATGTGGATTTGTATATTGCATGCCTTGCTTTGATGCTTTTGCCCCAGCTATATCTTAGGGTCTTGGTTTTCTTTATGGAAATCTTTTGGTGTTTTTTTTTTTTTCCATTTTCGCTTTTACCTGAGAGTATAGGAAGGAAATACTGAGGCCAGGAATTTAAATAGGGGGTGGGCCTCCAGAAAAATGGATAAGCAGATGGTAGTGTTTTTCTACTGCAAGATCCGTGGAGGCATAGAGTGTTGACTGTTGCCTCAGCATCCAGCACCTTTCCTGGTCCTTAGGAAATGCCCAATAAATGTTTCTCTTAAGAAAGGAGTTTCTTTTTTGCCCCTTTCCATATCCTTGTTCAGTGGCTTCTCTTCCCTCTCAGGTACCTACCTACCTAGTGGATCTTTCTCTTTCTCTCTAAACACCTTCTATACATGCTTGCCCCATATCTAGTCAGCAGGCATAACCGTGTTATAATTGGATCCACATTACTGTATGACTGTGCTAAGCATACAAAGATGCTAATGGCTCACTGTGGGGCTTCTGAAACTTCTACCAACACTTACATATGGCAGATGAGGGGGGTGCCAAAGTTGACACCTACAAGGGTGACATTTCTTTGATTTTTTTTCATAATTTATTGCATGAATTCATTGAAGTGATGAGCTCTATTCCATAATGAATATGAATATGTGTGCATTGTATATTACTTGCCATTAAACAAAATAGACATTCTGTGAAGATGTTTGATTACTTATCCTGTTGCTTTACACACCCCACGTTATTGCTTATGTCCCTCAGATTGGGAAGCAGCTTTTTTTAAGGGTGTTACCACATTGAAGTAAAATATTTGTCTTACAGAAAGGTCCTCCAGGAATGCAGTGACTTCTCCAGAAAATTCCCTGTACAATAATAGCTGATTAGTTAGATGGAGGGTTTTTGTTGTTGTTGCTGTTTTTAGCATGGGTAGTAGACCACTAAATACCCTATGTTTTGGTAATTTCTCATGTGATGGGTCCCACTTTCCCAGGAAACTCACATCCACAATCTTTTTTACAGCTCAGATAAAGGCTTGTGATCCAGGTTTGACCAACCATTGGCACAGAGTGAGACTTGTATGTAGAGTTGAGCATTGTGAACTGGATATCATGTGTAATTATAATTGAATTAATGACCTGGTGATCATTATGACAGGTGTGTTTTTTAAATATATTTTTATTGATTGCAGAGAGGAAGAGAAAGAAAGAAACATCAGTGATGAGAATCTGCTGCCTCCTGAATGTCCCCTACAGGGGATCGAGTCCACAACCTACCTACCTACCTACTTGGGATGTGCCCTGACTGGCAATCAAACCATGATCTCCTGGTTCATAGGTCAAAGCTTAACCACTGAGCAACACTGGCCAGATTGTGTGTGTGTGTGTGTGTGTGTGTGTGTGTGTGTGTCTGTGTGTGTCTGTGTTTTAAGGCATGGTAGTGGCAGAGCTTATGGAATTCATTCTCAAGTGGTATTGGTGGTGAGTGGTGGCAATACTTTTTTTTTTTTTTTTGTAAATTGGTCTTCCTGTTCTCTTATCACTGGGGTTTTTGGTTAGATGTCTTATATTAATTTTGGAATATTTTCACCCAATACCTCTTCACATATTTTTTGTTCCATTCTCTTATTTCTGTGATTCCAGTTACCAGTGTATTAGAACCTTTGATATTGTCCCACAGCTCCTGAATGTTCTGTTCTGTTCTGTCCTATTGTTTTTATTCTGTTTTCTCTCAGTGTTGTGGTTGGGGTAATTTCTATCAAATTGTCTTCTTTTCTTGGCTGAGTTGAGTCTACTCAAGAGCCCATTGAAGGCACTCTCATTTCTCTTAACTATGCTTTTCATTTTTAGTACTTTCATTTTATTCTTTCTTATAATTTCCATCTCTCTGCTGAATTCTCCATCTGGTTTTGCATGTTATTCTCCTTTTGGGTTAGAGCCCTAAATATGTTACTCATAGTATTTAAAGTTTCATTCTTGATATTTTCAACATCTGATTCTGTATCTAGTTCTGGTATATTCTTTGTCTTTTTTCTTTGCCTTTCTTACACCTTGTGAGAAGATTTTTCTTGCAAATCTGACCTATTTTGCAGAACATTAGAGACTAATGTACATTATTTTTATGCCTGTAAATGGGCATATCTTTCCTACCAGACCTTTACTGCAGTGATTGAATTAATTTAGTTAAGAGTTGGGCTAGATTTGAATTTTGTTGTTGCTGCTGTTGTTGAATTTTGATGTATACTCTTAGTATACATCAGGCTTCAAATTCTCATGGAGATACTTTGTGCTAAGGCTGTGAGTTGATTTATTTTATTCTGAGTTTCAAGTCTCCCTTTTGAACTGTGCCCTTAAAGAGGGTCTTCTTGTTTTGATCCTTCACCTGTAATATTCTGCTATTTACTTGTTACCCGAAGTTGATAAGCTTGGAGGTGGGAAGTGGTAATGGGGTGTGGTCTTTTGTTCTGATTAAACCTCAGGTTTGGGTGCCAGGGTGTCCCAAGGTCTTGCTCTTCCCCAGGCTTTTTGGTGGGCTCAGGATGGAATCTGTTCCTCTCCCAGGAGTAGGGTGCCTGCTTCTTTTCCCAATGGCAAAGACAGCTTTAAGTGAGGATAGACTGGATTATTGGACTTGCTTTCACCGATAGCAGCTTTTCTGTAGTGGAGACAGGGAGATAAGGATCTGGGTCCATTTCTTGCTCTTGAAGCACAGCTGCAGTTGCCTTCCTCCAGGTCTGCAACACAACGGGTTCTATCCCAAGGGCTCTTTCTGTGAGTGCCTGGTGGGATTGGTGGAGGAAGATCCTGAAGAAGGTTGGGGTTTCCTCAATTTCTGCCATCCCCACCCTGGTGGTTTTACACTGTCTCTTTATCAAACCACATCAGAATTTGATCAATTTGCCAATTATTATAGCTGAACTCCACTTATCAGTCCAGTTGCAGTCTACCCCGAGTGAGTACATGGCTGTTTCCGCTCCTTTAAGGTCTTGCCTCTTCAGATTTTGAGCCAATTGGTTCTATGATGCTTTTAAAGCAAGTCATGAATTTGCAATCCAGCTCTTTTTCATTGGAAGAGGGGCTGCTATATTTCTTCCAGCTTTCACACTCCAGGCTGAGAGACAGAAGTTTGGCTACTCTTAAAATTTTAACAGGCACATGTAACTTGGTCTAAGCTTAATTATTATTATTGTCCTCCTGAATATGATAGATTTTAAAATGGTTTATCTTTTAACCCTCAACCCCCTCATCCATGTTAGTTATTTATGCTTTAGTTTTGCCTTATATAAGCCACCTTAAACCTGTAAAAATAGTATTTACTCATCAACATGTTGGTCAGATTTCGTTGCACACCATACTTCATTTACCCCATTTCTAAACTTTTGGGTTCAGCTTCTTTCTTTGTAAAGAATGTTCTTAAGTACTTCTTTTACTAAATGCCTGTTAGTCATCTTGGTTTTGGCCTTTTGAGTGTCTTTATTTCATTTTTTCTCTTGACGATGTTGAGAACTTAACAGTGACAATAATTTTCTCTATTCTTGTGTTTTTGTTGCCAGTGAAAATTGGGTTCTTCCACAGAGTTGCAAGAAAAGCATTTTGGGGACCCATGAATGGAAGGATGAGCTGTAATGGTAAGATTTATTGGAGTATCAATAAAGGACTGTCCCCAGGTGCTCAATGTCTCATTCACGACCAAGTGGCTCAGCTCTGTCCCACTGTGGAAGAAGTCCTGCCTTGTCTTCACCAAGGCCAGAAGAAGGGTCAGGGCCCAGAGATATTACACCATTACCTGGTATTGGCAGGGCATCAGAGAGGCTTTCGTAGTTGAGTCCATGCCAGAGGTTAGTCTGGCTCAGTCTCTGACCTTGTCCAGATAGCTTAGTCTCTGTTCCTGGCGGTGTTCCACTGGCACTGTTCTGCTGCACCCAGGCCTGAACTTGTAGCCCACCCAAGCTTGGACCCCTGAGATTGCCAGCCTACACAGCTACAACAGACCTACACTTGGAGCTGCACAGCTGCTATGGAGAGAGAGCATGTGCAAACAGGTGAATGAACAGGTGCCTCGTGCCACCCAGATGGCCTTGGTTAAGCTTTGATTATATTACGTAGGGTTAGGAAGGGGTAAGCTTTCTTTCAAAGTAACCAATCTCTTTTCTGGCTCTTCATGGACTTGTGGTGAGTCCTCCCTCTATCCAATCTGGTCTTTTTTTTCCAGGTTAGATGCTTCCCCTTTATGGTTATCAATGGTCATCATTTTGGCTCATAGTGCATATGTACCCAGCAGAGGAATTTCCCCTTTACTGGTTCTACCATATCTCCCCTTCCCCTTCTCCAAATAATTTGTGGGGAGCAGACTGGTGGTTCCCTGGGGGGATTAGAAAGCCAGTCCTTCCGCCTTGGGAAGTAGAAGCAGAGGGGTGGATTATAATTTCCAGACTCAATCAGGCCAAGCCAGTCTTGCTCCCTTCTCTCTCTCTTTTTGCTAACCCTCACCAGATTTCCATTGTGTGTGTGTGTGTGTGTGTGTGTGTGTGTGTGTGTGTGTGTGTGTTTAAGAGTGTGGAGGGAGGGAGGGAGCCAGAGAGAAACATCGATGTGAGAGACACATCAACTGGTTGCCTCCTGCAAGCACCTGACCGGGACAGAGAGAAGAACCTGCATCCCAGGTGCCCTTCACCAGGAACCCAGCACTCTTCAGTGTGCAGGCTGATGCTCTACCACTGAGCCATGAGCCACAGCTCTGCGAGGCCCAGCTCCTTTCTCTTTCACTAACATTTTGACAAGCCTTGTTAATGAGTGGTCTTTAGTCAGTTCAGATGTAATTCCTTTGTACATAGGTAATTATCTTTTCTCTTGGGCTGCCTTTAAGATGTTTCATTGCTTTTTATCTTCTGCAGTTTCTTTGCAATATCTTTAGATATGGATTTATTTATGCTGCTTTTATTTGGTGTGCTCCCATCAGCCCAAAGACTTACATCATCTTTAGTTGTGGAAAAATATCCTACTCATCTTTTAAAATAATACTTCTCCATTTTCCATATCTGGAACCATTATTTAGATATGTGTTTGGTGTTTTTCATTGTCTCTTCCATTGTATTGCTTAAATTTTCTTTTAATATTTTCTATTTTTACTTCTGGGTGATTTCCTGACACCCATCTTACAATTCACTAATTTCTCTTTTGCTGTGTCTGGTCTATTGTCTAATCCATTTATTGAGAATTCTCACTAAGAACATTTGACTATATCCTTAAATGTAAAAATTTCAGTGCCTTTTTCAAAACTGCATTTTCATTTTCAAATGTTCATATGCTGTGAACATTTAAAAATAGAGTTATGTTAGGATTATATTCTTAGCTGTAGTTCTTGAGGAATGAAATCTCCCGTTACCTCTCCTCCCTCCCTCCATATTTTGCTTGTTTCTTTTGTGGTTTGCAACATCTGACATTTTGGGAATTGTTTGACGGCGCCTGGTTTGCAGAACGTTCTCTTGGATGGCTTTGCATTTATCTCTGATGGGACCGTTTGGGTTCACTACTTCTGAAGTGTTTCTGATCTGTTCTCAGATATGTTCCTGACATCCTGAGAGTGGTTGGAATTTGGACTCCATAGCTGTGGCAGAGCAGAGACTCCGGTTCCCCTTTTGCTTTGATCACTCCAATGCACAGCCCTGGGCCGCTATGTAGCATTCCCCCCCCCCCCTTATTTACCCAGGGACAGCCCTTTGTATCTCTTGGCTTCATGCCGGTGGCTCACTTCCAGCTTCTTTCCCGTGCATGGACTTGAGGCAATTGATTTGGTTTTCTGGTCCCATCATTATTTGAGTTTGCAGCCCTTGGGTTTAGAGTGCAGGAGGAAGCAGGTCTTTGTCCTGTGAAGAATCTCATTTAAGAAGCTTCTTGTCTCGGCAGCCACTCCTTTCCACTGTAGTTTTCCTGACTATCGGTCAGGAAGTGGTTCGTCCAGTTAAGAACCAGGAAGCAGTTGCAACCACAGGCATCTTCTAACTTCAAAGGTTACTTACCAAAAGTTCATTTAGACATTAATTATGTAGGACAGTTCCTATCATCTGATAGGAACTATGTTATTTAAAAAATGAGTTCGTTTCCCAAGTAACCCACAGGAGTCCACTGTGTAGTGAAAATTCATATTAGACCCTTTAGGGCTGTAATCAGGATGAAGAAGATGAGTTCTACGGGGAGGTATGTTTTAACATTCCCAGTGAGAAAAGGGAGTATGGTGGTCTTCTGTGGTGTGACATACCAGCTACCAGTCCCTTTTATTACAAATCCTAGCCACTGTGTTCTTAAACCTGCCGCTGAATCATCACCACTCATCCTTAGCACACAGCCTTGCCTCTGCTCCACTAAGAACACTGAAGGCCTTCTGGCTGATTTTTCTGCAGGTTCTACTTCCGTGTACAAATTGATCAGTTCCTTTTTCTCAGAGCCATTCTTGCCTCCTGTCTCAGATGATGAGGTGCTTCTGCTACTGTTAGAAACCAGTCCCTTGCCTAGTACCCTCAGCTTCAGTGCTGCTGCATCGGCATCTTTGTCCATCAGTTATTCCCTCTCTTCCTCCCCTTTGTGTATCCCAGGGTTCCCCAACTGGGGATGATTTTGCTACCCAGGGGACATTTGGCAGTATCTGGAGACATTTTTTTGTTGTCACAACTGGGTAGTGATGGTGGTGATGGTATATGTGTTACTGGCTTCTGGCGAGTGGAGGCCAGGGATGCTGCTAAATAAGCATCTTACAATGCACAACACAACCCCACAGCAAAGAATTACCTGGTCCAAAATGTCGGCAGTGCTGAGGTTCAGTAACCTTGCTGCCTCCTTAGAATTTTTTAAAATATGTTGTTATTGATTTCAGAGAGGAAAGGAGAGGGAGAGATGGAAACATCAATGATGAGAGAGAATCACTGATCAGCTATCTCCTGCATGTCCCCCACTGGGGATTGAGCCCACAACCCAGGCTTATGGCCTTGACTGGAATCAAACCCACAACCCTTCAGTCCACAAGCCGACGCTCTATCCACTGAGCCACTGGCTAGGGCCATCCTTAGAATTTTGCTGTGACTTCTTTGTTTTTCTCTGCCCATTATTTCATTCCTAAGATCCTTGTCCTAGAAAACCTTTGAACCCTTGTTCACTCCTCTCCTAACTACCTAACCTTCTCCTCTCCTTTATATATTGTCTATCCTTTTCCCCTCAAATTTTACTGCTAGCTCTTTCTCTTTGGCTTCCCACCCTTACTACTTCAACTGTTTGTGCTGAGGTTGCCTGTGCTGCATCTAATGTCTTCAGTCACTTCTAATTTTACTTGACTTTCCTCTTGCACCGGACACCATTGATCACTGTCTCCTTGAAACAGTATGTTTCCTTAGCATGCTGGCTGTCCATGTCCTTCTTTTACATTTCTTTCTCTGCGTCCTGTGTGGGCTCATCTTGATCCACTCACTCCTTACCCACTGTTGTTAATCTGAGTTTGACTTCTTGGCTGGCCAACTGTTATCATAGGTCAGTGGTCGTGAGCCGCAGTTTGCTGCTCTGTTGACTAATGAGTTTGCCGACCACTGAACTGACTCCCGATTCCAATAATTACAGGCTGTTGTTGTACCTTGTGATTAAGCCCCTATCTCAGTGGTCGACAAGCTCATTAGTCAATAGAGTGGCACACCACAGCTCGCGAGCCACAGTTTGCTGACCACTGTCTTAGGTCATTGTCTCAATTGTGCCCAGAGTTTCAATTCTATTTATATGCAGATGTTTTTCTAAATTTCTAAATTCTTCCTCTCTTTTCCCCTACACATTTCTGGCTCATGCTTAATAATCTGGTGGAAATCGACACCTGTGTATTTACTGGTGCCTTACACTCAGCATATGTAATGTGGATCACCGCATAGCGTCCTCTCACTTGCTCCTCCTCCTTCATGAAAAACAAAACAAAACAAAACAAAACAAAACAAAACAAAACAAAACAAAAAAGGTCTTAATGTTTCTACCACCCACCCTGACTCCTAAAGTAGATTGTTGAGTATAATCGAATTCATATATATTACCTAAAGTTGCTAGTATAATATACAATCTGATTTTGAATTTTTAAAAACATATTTTTATTGATTTCAGAGAGGAAGGGAGAGGGAGAGAGAGCTAGACATCAATGATGAGAGGGAATCATTGGCCAGCTGCCTCCTGCACGCCTCCTACTGGGGATCGAGCCTGCAACCTAGGCATGTGCCCTGGCCGGGAATGAAACCAGGACCTCCTGGTTCCTAGGTCAGTGCTCAACCCCTGAGCCGTACCAATTGCGCCTCATTTCGTACTTATCGCTGACCTGCTTGAAAACCTGCAGGTTGACAGGAGGAGAAAAACCTGCATTCCCTTATATGGCCTATCAGGCTTTCTGGTATGTTCTGTGCTTATCTATCTCTTCAACCTCACATCCTTTCTGTGTTTGTCTCAAACACTATGCTCCGGAATATAGAGTTACCCATAAAATTTTCTTTCAGATGTGATGTTCTTTCTTATGCTGCCTCCTTGCCCTAAAATGCAGTGTTTTCCTATCGAGTGTGTGGGTCATTAGCTCTTTGGTGGGACCCCCTGTGTCTCATGGAAGCCATAAATAATTGTCACCTTTCTTCACTTCTCAGGAGAAATGGTACTGGACAGTGTGCCGTGTCCAGACTATCATTTTAGAGAGTCAGGACTGGATAAATGCTGGCATTAGTCCTGCTGAGAAAGAGCAGGCAGTGGGCATGGGTAATGGTGCTCCACAACTCTCCAAGTGTGTTGTTTACTATTAGCCATTTCTTTTCTTAGTTCCTGCTACCTATAGTTTTATTATTTTTGAAGGGTTCTTCTGGGACAATATATATTTTGGGAGAGAGCTCTTCATTTTCCTATATGAAGTTGTGTGTTCTTTGAAGCTCTGTTGCATCTTACCATCTATTGGATCGTCTTCTTTTTTTTAAAAAAAAATCTTATTTGTTGATTGATGAGAGAGAGGGAGAGAGAAGGAAATGTTGATTTGTTATTCCATTTATTTATGCATTCATTGGTTGGTTCTTGTATGTGGATGATGCTCTGTTCGGCCAGGGTCCATCCATTGGATCTTAACCTGCTTCATAACTCTTTGGAATTCCTTACTGGTCTATCTGTTCTAGCAGCTACATTGCTAGGGCTGCTCTGGACTTATTTTTATATTTATTTGCTTATTTCAGTGGCTTTTAATGTGGGGATAAAGGTAAACGTGTGTTTGGTTAGCCATTTTCAAGCAGAACTTCAGTGCCCTGTACCTCATGTGGTTTCTCCTTTCTCTCTATTGTAGACATCATGGCAAATAATATCTTTTAATGTGAACCCTTATGAAAATTTTCAGTAATTTTCTTAGGACACTGTCTTATATGCCCCTTGGGAATCACTGGGGGTGATGATACATGTCATTGATAGGAGGGCGTGTGCCACACCTATAGAGGGTATGAAGGAAATATGCTGATTTGACTAAAGGTAAAGTTACCAGTTAAAAAATGTTTATCATTTTGGCCAATCTGGTCAGTCAGCATTATTGTTTTTTTTATTAGATCTTAAAAAAAATTAGTTGCCAGATTAAACATTCACAAAATTTATTTATTGGCCATTTCTATTTTTCTTTGTACATTTTCTTTTCATGTCAATACAGGTTTTGGTTTTTTTAAAATACCCTTGTAGGATTCACATGATTATTTCCTTTTAACATGAAATAAGAAAACTCTGCCAAATGTTGGATACATTGCTCATTTTTAAAGTTTATATTTATCATCTGATGCTTAGAAAATGAAAATCAACTCTTCATTTGTGATTATTAATAGGTACCTCACAAGGTGGCTGTGAAAATTAAATGAAATAATATAAATGAAGTGCCCAATACAGTGTTTGGTACATGATAGGCAGCAGTAAATATTAGTTCTTCTCTACATTCTTTCTCCTTTGCCAGATTGTTAAAATAAAGACAGCTCTCCATACTCCATCATATGTACTTACTGAACTCTTGCTAAATGAAAGTCAGTATGCTAAATACCCTGAGGGATAGAGATGTTTAAGGTTGCTTCCAGTCCAGGGATAAATATTAGCTTACTGCATATGTATATGTATATGTATATGTATATGTATATGTATATATGTGTGTATATATATATACATATATGTACATATATATATACATATATGTACATATATATATAAAACCTTTCTAAGCTTTTTTTAAATGCTGTTTTGAAGACCTTTCATTCTTTAAAACTTATTTTATTTGAAGACAGAACACTTTAAAGGTTGGTGTGGCACATATAATCCATTGCATTTCTGTGAGAATACTTATTCGCTCCGCTTTCTAGATGGGGACCTTGGAGGGTGATCTGTCCAACTTCTGGCTGAGGTAAAAAAAAAGGAAAAAAAAGACATATTGGTATGCTCACCATTACTTCCAACCTCAGTAGATGCTGAATAAATATTTGTTGAAAGAATGAGTCATCTTTTATTAGATGGTATGTTAAGCCTATTCCTAAATTGCATCTCTACTTCTTACTGCTTTTCTTTCGTCCTTTATATTTCATGCTGCTGAAGTGGTTAACATAGCTTTCAGCTTCATTGGTTGGTAGAAAAGACATTGGAAGTTGGAAGACATGCTACAGTGCTTTAGTCATAATGAAAAAGGAAGATTTTTGTGCTGATACTGATTGTATTTGCTGATTAAATTTTTTGCCTTGGAGCTGCTTTTTCGCATACCTTTGTGGTGCCTGTAACAGCTGCAAGGCGCTTCCCAAGTTTGAGGCCAGGGTAAATGGCCCGATTTGTTGCACTCTTAAGGATGACTCTGCTGTTAACAGTCAGATTTTTCAATTAATCTCTAGTAAAGTAGGAAAAATTAGCAATTATAATTAGCCTCTGGAGATTTGTGGGGGAAACATTTTAATGGATGAACTAGCAGATATACAAACTTTAATGAAATAAGTGATTAACATCTCAGAGTTCTATATTTAGCTTTTTGTAGTGGGTTGATGTCATCCTGAAGTAAGGGCTGTTACTAAAAATAGTAAGACCCCATATAGCATGGGTGGTGGGACATCCATGAATCTAGTGCACTCTGCACATGGAGAAA
Source organism: Antrozous pallidus (assembly GCA_027563665.1). Classification (NCBI taxonomy): domain Eukaryota; kingdom Metazoa; phylum Chordata; class Mammalia; order Chiroptera; family Vespertilionidae; genus Antrozous; species Antrozous pallidus. Next base: position 134,415,157 of record CM050509.1, on the reverse strand, counting down.
TCCATTTTGTCTTAAACTTGCTAAATTCACTTCTTTTCAAAATTTTTCTAAATCTCTTCATCACACTTTAATATATATATATATATATATATATAATTGATTTTTTACAGAGCAGAAGGGAGAGGGATAGAAAGTCAGTGATCAGCTGCCTCTTGCACGCCCCCCACTGGGGATGTGCCCGCAGCCAAGGTACATGGCCTTGCTGGAATCGAACCCCGGGACCCTTCAGTCTGCAGGCCAACGCTCTATACACTGAGCCAAACCGGTCTCGGCTTCATCACACTTTTGATTTTCCCTGTTCAGCTTTCTACTTGGGATGCATTCAGTGAGGCTTACAAATAACTGTTGTCTTGTAAAATACCATTATAAGTAAAACTAGGCCTTTGGAGATTGAAAAAAACCCTTTTGTTTGATTCTGGCCTTGACACTTCCTAGCTGTGTGACCAGTGACAAGGTATTTAATGACTCTGGCACTGGTTTTTTGTTGTTGTTTTTTTCTTATTAAAGTGTTAGGATGAATGTGATAATGTGAATTAAAATACTTTGCATCATGGAAGTATTCCAAAAGCATTATCTTAAGCCATGTGCCTTATCTGTTAAGGAGACAGCCTGGTGGTGAAGTATGGGGTTTCTGGAGCCTGATAGTCTGGGTTTGAACTCCAGTTCTGCCGCTTTACTGGCTATGTAACTAATTTCTCTCTTTGGCTCCTCATCGATAGTAAAAGATAGTAAAAGGTTTTGATGTGGATGAAATAAATTAATATATAGGCTGGGGGGAGATTATCGGGGGGGGGAACATACATATGTACTATTTGTAATACTTTAAGGAATAAAATATATATATATATATTTTGAAAAAAATTAAGTTATAGAATATTAAAAAAATAAAGCAGATAGACCAGTTGCTTAGTACAAAGTGCTATTTATATGTTTTAGCTGTTATTATTTTATTACATTTGAAAATCTGGTATGTCACCATATTTTTTATTTGAAATATTTTGTTCTACTGGAATTTTTCGCATCTCTTATGATTTTAAGCTTTATGAGGGTCTGATCTGTTTTGCTCACTATTTTGTTGGTAACATCTGCTATACTAACTGGCATAGAGTACTTGATTACTCAGTAAATATTTGTGGAACGAACGAATGAATGAATGATGGATATTGCATTTACCTTGCATTTTGTTTACCAGTATTGTAATTTGAGTAGTTTTATTTTTCTTCATTATTAGGTCACTGTAAAAAAAAAAATCTGTAACAAAACATGCAATAAATTCCCAAGATTACAGACTGAAATTCAAATTTCTTCACTTTGTATTAAAAAACCTATTGAATCTAACCATACCCAGGTTTATTCTCTTTTAAAATGTGCAGTTTTGACCAGATACCTTTTTTCTATTTCAAGTGCATGATTCTCTGGGTTGTGAATTAATTCACTGGGTTGTTGCAGTTTCCAGTTAAATGGTAAACATGAAAGCACTTTGCAAATTATATAATATCAGTGTCATCATTATTTATAATAATTCCCAAGTGTTTTTAAACAAATTCTGCTGAAATATATTCTCTTCTTTTTTGCTCACACACTTAACTGTAACCCCACTCATTTTTGCAGACTGGCTCATCTTGCCTGTTGTCTTGATGTACTAACTACAATCGTGAAACATCTAACTCTTAATGAAACCAGTAAATGTTGACTGAACACCTTTATTGTCCTAATTCTCTGGTCACAGAGTTTTAATGTATTAATTCCAGTCTTCACAACTGAATTGTAAGTTACTGTTGGAAGATAAACAAAGCTTTATTAAAATTTTTGAAGGTTCGAGTTAAAAATCAATTTGAATTGGGCAGCACCAAACTGGAAGTGATTAGGAGCATTTTGTTGATAAGAACCAGGGGAAAGACTTTATATAGAGAAAGTGTGTTAGCAAATAAAGGAAATTATTTGAATGGCTATAGCTTAAGGCCTAGTTTTGGTTTGCCTTTTGGGCATTAGAGCTAGCTCAGTCTAATGGCCTCCTTGTTTAATTAACTTAGCATTACTTTATGAATAAAGACTATGATGTGTACTTACTTCTTGGTTTCGTGAATGATTCTTTGTACATAATAAAATGTGGCGGTGGGTAATTAGTTGATGTATCATTAATGTTAAAATCAAATTGCAAATATAATTTCCTTGTTAGAACCAGTCTAGCATTTGTCTGTGATGTCTGGATTTTTAAAATAATTGGTTCATATTTATGTTTTCTTTCTTCTTTAGTTTGTTTGCAAATATGTTGACTTATTTCCCACTTATTTCTCCTTCACCAAGACAAATACTCTATTTCCTTAAATTGCTTACTTCCAAGATCCTTTTGGACAACTACTGTTTCTCCCTAATGCTGTCTCTATAAAATCTCTGCAGTAATTTATTGAGGTCATTTGTTTTACTTCTAGTGCATCAAGATCAAAAGAAGAAAATATTAATAGAATTTTGGTTCTCCATAGTGAATTGGTTCTTTAAAAGTGGTTGAGATTAAACCCAACAGCAGCAGGCTAGCGCCAGTGGAGGGTTTCGTGAAGAGGCTGTTAGCACTCTTGGGGCTTTCTGAAGGAGGTGACCTTTGTGCAGAGATTTGAAGGGAAAAGCATTAGCAGGATGCTTCTTATTTGATGGATTGAAGTCAATAATTGGAAAATTAATTTTAAAAATTGGTAAAGCTGTAAGTAATTCATAAAAATGCACACATAACAAACATTTTGCTATGAAGCATATTTATTTGCCAGTCTTTTGATGTAGGGCCAAGGACGTTTTTTTTCTGAGTATGGATCAGCTGGCTGAAGTTCAGAGTCATCTTTCTTGTATGAAGCATACTGATAATCCATCTTATCTGTCCAATAGGTCCAGTTTTGATTTCTTGAAAGTGGAACAATAATATAGACAACTTATGAAACCATCTAGTGCAGAACTGTAAATTTTTACAGTGTTCTCCTGTGTTTTAATGTTATCTAACCCGTGAGTAATTGATAGCCAGATTTTTAATATATTTTATTGATTTTTTACAGAGAGGAAGGGATAGAAAGTTAGAAACATCGATGAGAGAGAAACATCGATCAGCTGCCTCCACACCCCCCACTGAGGATATGCCTGCAACCAACGTACATGCCCTTGATCAGAACCGAACCCGGGACCCCCCAGTCTCCACAGGCCGATGCTCTATCCACTGAGCCAAACCGATTTCGGCTGATAGCCACATTTTTAAAGTGACTCATGACCTTCATCAAATCTTGCCAAAGCATCCTACCTAATTTTCACCAAAACTGCAACTTTCTTTTAATTGATTTACATACTATTTAGTTGAAAACCATGTGATGTCTGTTACAGAAGGAGTTGGCAAATGGTTTTTGGGAAGAAATTTTGGATGCTAAGTATGCAGATCAGTTGAAGGGATCAGAAGTGTGAAGTTGAACTAGTTACCTCTTAGCCAAAAACATTGCATCAGCTGGTCTGTTTTACAGCGGTAATGGGGAGTTGGCCCGTTACAAGACATGCTAGAGGGCCAATATGGCTTGAGTGCACAGTGCAAATGGACTTTTGTAAATGCATTTTATACTTTTCAAAAAATCCATCTGCCATGAATAACGTGCCTTTTTACAATAAAACAGAGATAAATGAATTATTGAATGCTTGGAGAAAATCACTCTGTTCAAGTAAGATCATTGTGAAGCCTTTTCTCCAAGTAGAGTTTTCCCCTTCTCCCAGATATAGATGGTTTATACATCTTCTGGACATGTAAAATACCTTGCATAGACCTTTTTTAATACTTCTCATATGTAATTAACTCATGTGTTCACCTCTTCAGTGAGCTCTTTCTCTGAGGAGATTTTATATGCAATGTCTAATCCACGGTTGGTACCCAAGAAATTGAATGAAAAAAATTCTAACCACTCAAATTGATGAAACAACCCAATCTTGATAAGACAATAATTTTCATTGGTGTGCCATAAGAAAACAAGCCATTGTCACCTATAGATTCAGACCAGAAAATGCTTCAGTACACTTATACTCAAGTATGTTATAGTCCATATGTCCAAGGTACTGTATTATGTTCACAAATATTGAGTTTAATAATACATGGTTGTTGTCTGTGGACCTGTATTCTAATAGTACAATGGGAACACATGGGGAGATGAGATTAATTAGAGCGGTTTTGACAATACATAGGACCTAAATTGGATTGTGAGTGGTAACAACAGTTAGGGCTCTCTGGCACATATTTACTGCTTCGTGGCATTTTATAGTCTGGATCTCCTTGGAATTCTCTTCTTTTATGTCACATACTCCCAGTCTTTCTATTTCCATTTCTAGCCTTTTCCTCCTGCAAAATTTTTGTTTTCTTTAACAGTCTGTCTTTGGCTGTTTCCTTTTTCTGCCCTTGTGGTAATGCTTTTGTTTTAACCCTAACCTTAGCCTACATACTTCTACTAGACTGTAACTTCTTTGAGAGTAAGTTGCATTTCTGTAGCTCTTAAACTGTCTAGTATGTAGTTTGTAAGTAGTAGGTGTCATACACACCATTCTCTTAAATTTAGCTTCTTTCACTAAATTTATTAGGTGTACCAGTAAATAATGAGGATTTTTTTCAATACTATAAATTGAGTTACACATATGTTGATATATATGTGATTTGATATGTATGCTGTTTTGTTGTATTGACAGCTAGCTTCAAAAGTTCATATGTCAAATTTGCTGAAGGTGTTAACACTATAGATATTTTTACACTTAAAAATGTTGAATTTCGTGCCAAAAAAAGCGTTTGTGGGAAGTTTTAATTCATTATTTTGAAGAAAAATAAAGCTTATGGTGAGCATGCTCCATCTCAAGATACTTGTGAACACTGGTTTAAACACTTTAAAAGTGAGGTTTCAATGTGAAGGACAAAGAACGTCCAGATCAGACTAAAACATTTGAAGACCAACAGTTATAAGTATCATTGGATGAAGATGAGTGTCAAGCTCAAAAACAACTTGCAGAAAGATGAAATGTTGCTCAGCAAACAATTTCCGATTGTTTACAAGCAATGGGAAAGATTTAAAGGAAGGAAAATAGGTGTCACATCAACTGAACGAAAAACAAGTAGAGAACCGAAAAGTCATCAGTAAAATGTTGCTTCGAGGGCATGAAAGTAAGTCTTTTTTGCATCAAATTGTGACTGGTGATGAAAAGTGAATTTGTTTTGAGAATCTCAAATGCACAAATCCTGACTTGATGCAGGTCAACCATCAACATCAACTGCAAGGCCAGATCTCTTCGGAGAGAAGACAGTGCTCTGCGTGTAGTGGGATCAGGAAGGTGTGGTGTGTTATGAGCTTCTAAAACCAGGTGAAACCATTAGTACTGATTGCTATCGACAGTAAATCAGTTTGAACCACGATTTGATTGTGAAACAACCAGAATGTGCCAGAAGACATGTCAAGGTAATTTTGCTTCATGGTGACTCACCATCACACACTTCAACCAATTGAAGACACGTTAAAGGATCTTGCCTGGAAGTATTAACCCACCCACTGGATTCACCAGACCTTGCTCCTTCGGATTACCGCTTGTTCTGATCGATGGCACATGCACTTTCTGAGCAGCACTTCATAATGGATGAAGTGGAAAATTTGGTCTCCGAATGGTTTGCCTCAAAACAAGAAAAGTTCTATTGGGACAGTATCCATAAATTACCTGTAGGAAGGGGGGAATGTGTAGCTAGTGATGGACATTATTTCAAATAAAACACTTTTCTTGTTTCTCTTGAAATTACCGCGTTTTCTCTGATTACAGAATCTGCCACTATTAACCGGTACACTTAGTTCCTCTTCCAGACTTTCCTTTTTCTGTTTACAGTGATGGAGTTCTCCCTTTAACTCCACATTCTGGTCAGCAAGTTCTTCTGCTTGTCTTCCAAGTGTCATTTGTAGCCACACCATTGTTTACACTTTCATCATTGCATGCCAATTAAAAAAACAAATATTGACTGCATATTATAGTCTAAGCACTGTTTAAGTGCTGGGAATACAAATATTACAGATCCAGTCTCTTGCTCTTTGAATACCAGTGGGGGAGAGAGACACTTGTTTGGCATTTTACTGAGCAAATGTTTATTGAGTGCCTTCTCTGTGCTGACTGCTATAATAGGCACAGGTGGATTATGGAGTCCTTTTTCACAGGCTGCTCACCTTCAAAGGGAGAGGCCTACTAAATATAGCTACTAGGTCTCCTTAATTCTAAAGTATATTTTCTCCTCAGGCTTTAGCATTTCTAAAATTCAAACGAGGCTTAATCCTGCCATATTTGTTTAATGTAATTTTTTATTCCCTCTTCAAGAGTATTAAATTGCTGATACTTACAACTAATAGAATCTTATCATTAGGAAACTATAGCATTTATCAATGGTAAGTATTATGATAGAAGCATGTGTAGAGTTGCACTGTCAAATATGGTAGCTTCTAGCCCCACATGACTACTTAATCAGACATTACCATTGCTATATTTAGGGTTAAATGAATTACAATTAGATAGAATTACAAGATTCAGTTCTTCGGTGTATTAGTCACAATTCACACACCCAATAATTTGACTAGTGGCTACTGTATTGGACAGTGCAGGTATAGGACATTTCTGTCATTACAGAATGTTTTGCTGGACAGCATTGGTGTAGAATGTGATACACAGTTATACCTAGAGAGTTGGAAAAGATTTAGTCATCTGATTTCTGGCATTACTGTTTGAAAGGTTAAAGCGGTGGTGTGTGGTTAGGCTAAATAGCAATCTCAGATGGTGACTAAAGAAAAATTGAATTTATTTAAGGAAAAGAGGATGGGAGAAGGGAATATCTGAAGGGAAGGGCTAATCAGCACACTGAGCCAAAGGGTATTGGGTCCATGATGCCAGCAAAAGTGTACTTAGGACAGTAAAACAAGGAAAGGCTTAGAAGAAGCAGCAGGAAAGTCTAGGCTGGGCTGCTTTGGCACTGAGAAGTTAGAGAAAAGGGGGTCTTGAAGACACGTTCAGGAGGTTAGTCCAGGACGAGCTACCCCTGCCCATTGCTCCCCCAGTTGCATACATGCTGGTGGGAGGAGAGTGGGAGGGAACGGCCTGGGCATACTCCTTGGAGGGAGAGCAAGCACTGGGTCCTTTGTCCTGAGCCTAATCATATTTCTCTTGCAGGTGTAAATCTTAGGGGAGGTCTCAAGAGAGGGTCTTAATAGAATATTCATCAGCTTTCCAGGTTGTGGTCTCCACCAATTGGTCGGTGCCAGGTCGGGGTCATTAGTCAATGTAGCTGGTCCCCCACAATGTCACTTGTCTGGTTTTGCTGCTTTTTTGGGCCTGGAGATGAAATATAAGTGAGGCCTAGTTGTTATCTTTAGGAAGGAAAAGGTCAGGGAGTCTAAACCATCTGACCAGTGATATGAAAGATCAGGGGTCCAAACAGAATGAGCAGTGATAAGCAAGGGGAGGAAAATTTACCCTGAGGGTGAAGTTCTTGTTTTCCCAGTTTTGCCCCTTTGCTAGGCATCCAGGGCATTTTGCCTGGTGAGTTTCTGTACCTGATCCATCATCCTTACTCTGATCATGTCCGTCTAACACTATGAGCTGTATTTCTTCCTTCAAGGAGGTCAGAGAAATTGTCTTTTGTTTGGTTTTACCCTAGGACCAGAGCGGGGGACCTGAGGCTGTGTCCCCCACCCTGGCACCAGACCGGGGGACCTCAGGCCATGCCCCCCACCCAGTGGGACTTGACAGGATACCCGAGGCTGGGGCCGCCTGCCCAGCACCGGGCTGGCGGACCTGAGGTATGCCCACCTGCCCAGCGGAGCTTGGCCGGGGTGGGGCCAGCCAGATCTGGGTCCCACATGATTTCGAGGTGCATGCAGGTGGGTGGGGACTTGACTCTGGGTCCTGCGTCATGCCTCAGACTGATAGGAGGAAGATTTTCTTATAAATTTTACTAATTTTCTTTCATCTCTGACACTTCTATTACAGAGAAAGGGCAAATAGCAATATTAAAGTATTTCCTCTAATTCCCTTTTAATGTGCATGAATTTTATGCACCCGGCCACTAGTCTTACTTGAATATTCAGTAGCTTTCCAGGTGTGGCCATTCAGGGTTGTGGTCTCCACTGATTGATAGTCAGACACCAGAGCTGGAGGTGTCATTATTCCATGCAGCCTGTCCTGATGTCAGCTGTAGCTTATCTGGGCCTGCAGCTGAAACACAACTTGAAATCTAGATGCTAGGGAGCAAAGGTCAAGGGGTACAAACCTCATAACTAGCAATATGCTAGGGGAGGGAAAGTTATCCTGGGGGCAAGGTCCTACCCTACAATTGATTATCCATTGCCAGGCACCTGTGGCTTTCCATCCTGGTGACCTTCTATACCTGGTCAGTCGTCCTCGCTCTGCTCATGTCTAATCGCCTACAATAGAAGCAGAAATTATTCCCATATGGAAAGTTAAAACTGCATTCCATTCTCATTTCTGAATTATTTTCAATTTAGACCTAAATCTCTGTGTACCTGAACAGCCATGAGGCCTCATGAATTATAATACTATCTTTTCAGACATCATAAATATTCCTAAAGGATATAGAAGCAGAACTTAATGAAATCTTTATTTTTAATGTTTAAAATTTTGATAGAACTCTTAATGTATCTCCCAAGGACTTATATATGAAAGTTTATCAGTAGTTTAAAGAAATCTGCAAAGTGGTTGAGTCTTTAGCTACAAGGCACCTCTGATGTACTTATTTTTCTTAAACATCATTCTTAGAAGCCTTCTACTGGAGGTAACCCAGGGAACTATCCACTTTGCAAAGGCGTTGGCTTCCTGGGTAATGCTGTATGGTGCCAGTAAAGATGAACTGCAGGGAGCACTCTGGAATCTGCATGGGGAACGAAGTGGCATATGAGTGTCAATGTGGGCAAGTGTCCCATAGCGTTTCACAGAGGGAAATTCCAACTTGTCTAGTAACTTGGTGGATTGCAGCTGAGGGATCAGAGTCTGGTCACAGCTTGTCCTCTGGCAATGTCATGCATATGCCTGTGAGCTGGAGAAATCTGTGGACTTCTGTTACCAAGGGAGTCAACAGATGTTGAGCAGTCTCAAGAAAATGCAGCTTAAAACAGACAACTCTCCCCCTCCTGCTGGGTCATCTTCATGAGGGAGTTTGTGTCATCTTGATTGTGGAATTTCAACAGTACCATGATGAGCTCTAGATAGACCAGCAGAAGGCACTTATAATGAATGATATTGTATTGACTATTTTGGGGAATTATGGGAGTGGGCAAAGAAAAGTTGCAAATGTACTTAGCATTGGGGGGTGAAAACCATTTTTCTCCTCCCCACCTTTTGTTTTTCACAGTGCTTTATATATCATATGTGTTCAGTTAATGTCATATGTATGTGAATCATCTTTAACACTTTGGAAAATTTTTAGAAACTACTGCAAGTGAACTCAAATGCACTCATTAAAAAGTGATTAGTAAATAAGGCAGTCAGAGAAAGACAAGTATTACATGATCTCACTCATATGTGAAATCTAAGGAACAAATAAACTAATGAACAAAATAGATCTAGAGATACTGAAGTATGCAACAGACTGGCATATTTCAGGGCAAGGTGGGAAGAGATTAACCAAAGAATTTGTATGCATACTAGAGGCCTGGTGCACCAAATTTGTACACAGGTGTGTGTGTGTGTGTGTGTGTGTGTGTGTGTGTGTGTGTGTGTCCCTCAGCTCAGCCTGCATCCTCTCCCATCTGGGACCTCTCAAGGGATGTCCGACTGCCTGTGAGCATAGACAATAGTGCCTAAACGGACAGTCGGACATCCCTCTCACAATCCAGGAATGCTGGCTCCCAACTACTCGCCTGCCTGCCTTCCAGATTGCCCCTAACTTCTGCCTGCCAACCTGATCTCCCCCTAACCACTCCCCGGCCAGCTTGATTGATGCCTAACTGTTCCCCTGCAGGCCTGGTCACCCCTATCTGCCCTTTCCTGCAGGCCTGGTATCTCCCCAACTGCCCTCCCCTGCAGGCCTGGGTTCCCCCAAACTGCCCTTCCCTGCAGGCCCAGTCGCCCCCAACTTCCCTCCTCTGCCAGCCTGGTCACCCCTAACTGCCCTCCCCTGCAGGCTTGATCGCCCCCAACTGCCCTCCCAACTGCCTTCCCCTGCTGGCCTGGTCACCCACAACTGCCCTCCCCTGCAGGCCTGGTCTCTCCCAGCTGCCCTTCCCTGCTGGCCATCTTATGGTGGCCATCTTGTGTCCACATGGGGGTAACCATATTTGACCACATGGTGGGAGCCATCTTGTGTGTTGGAGTGATGGTCAATTTGCATATTACTCTTTTATTAGATAGAATATGCATAACCTGTGAACATAGACAATAGTGCCTGAAGGCCTGGGGAGGAGGTGGTGGGAGCAGGGTTGAGTGAGTCAATCGGAAAAAAGGGGGGATATCTATAATACTTTCAACAATAAATATAAATTTTAAAAATTATTGGTATCTTTAACCAATCTAGCAGGTTAAATAAATTTATTTTTCCTCTAGGTTCAATTTTTTAAAAAAGATCACATTTAGAGGAAAATCTTATTCTAATTTTGGAGTGTGACCTATTTGAATTTAATTTACAGTTTTCTAGTTAAAGAAAAACATCTGTCATTATAAACAGCAAATAAGTGGAGTGTAAGACTGATTTAAGTTAAAAAAATTGTGATCTTTAAGTTAATTAATTCAGAATGTTCTGTATTCTTTTAAAATGTGTTGACATTGTAAGTAAAATTTATCTTTCTAGTATATGTTTTAAGATTCTAAAGGAAGCCACATAGATTAAATGCAACTTATTTTTTCCCCAGTAGTGTTTTACTGAATCATTTTATTAGTGGCATGTGCCTTTCTTGAGTTGGGAATTTATGCAAGGAACTGAAGATATCCATTCCATTCAAAATATCAATTCTATACTATTTTGTGGGTAGGGGTTCAATGGTGAACCTTTAGTACTGGCAACTGCTAGCTAGCATTTATAATTATAAATGTTTTTATAGGATAACACTATCTTGTAAAATAGTCTCAGTTTTTCTAGATACAGTAATTCTAAACACTTTATGAATCTTTATTTCAAATAACTTGTGAATCTTTTTGTGAAAGGAGTGTTCATTTATTAGCATGAATATTTCCTAATCTTCCCCTCCCCCTCCATATATATTCTGGCTACTTAGAGGGCTGAGTTTTAATATACATATAATAAATTTTTTTAGTCACAAGTAGTGTTTTAGAGATTTGTACCTGAATTTGATATTTAAGTATTGTTCTTATTTATGGCAAAATGTATTTTATTTTAATTTTTAAATGGTACTTGAATCACTTTTTAAAAAATACACTGAATGGCCAGATTATTATGCGTCCAGAGATCATAATAATCTGGCCACTCAGTGTGTATATGTATATATATTAGAGGTGTGGTGCATGAATTTGTGCATGGGTGGAGTCTAGCCAGCCTGGCCAGGGGGAGGGGACATGGGCGGTTGGCCAGCCTGCCTGTTGGTTGAACTCCTGATCAAGGGGGCAATTTGCATATTAGCCTTTTATTATATAGGATATACACTGACTGGCCAGATTATTATGCATTCAGAGATCATAATAATCTGGCCACTCAGTGTATACTTTTACTAGAGGCCTGGTGCATGAAATTAATGCACTTGGGTGGGGGGTTTCCCTCAGACTGGCCTGCACCCTCTCTCACTCTGGGAGCCGTCAGGGGATGTCCGACTGAGCGGGCCTAAGTGAGTAGTGGGATATCCTTAGCTTTGCTGCGGAGGTGGGAGAGGCTTCCGCCACCGATACTGTGCTCACCAGCCATGAGCCCAGCTCAGGGCTTCTTGCTGAGTGGCGCTCCCCCTGTGGGAGCGCACTGACCACCAGGGAGAAGTTCCTACATTGAGCATCTGCCCCTTGGTGGTCAGTGCACGTCATAGTGACGAGTCATTCTGCCATTTGGTCTATTTGCACATTCGCTTTTTATTATATAGAATTGATTTTAGAGATGGGAGAGTCATTAATTGGCTGCCTCCTGCATGCCCCCTACTGGGGATCGAGCTCCTAACCCAGTCATGTGCCCTTGAATGGAATTGAACCTGGGACTCCTCAGGCCACAGGCCAACACTCTACCCACTGAGCCAAACCAGCTAGGGCTAGCAGACTGTATTTTAAATTGTGAATTTTTATGTCCTTGAGTATGGCAGGCTAACTATAGGATATCTTAATGTCACAGTCATGAAAGAAAGAGTTGGTAATTTATAAAACCTGTATGAGAATGTAAAGGTTGTTAAGTTCCAAACACAGCCTGGGGAATCTTTAGAAAAGATGACTTAAAAAAAATAATTGAATCAAACCTGCTAGTGTCTAGTTTAGGACTTGAGTGCTTAATATACACTGAGTGGCCAGATTATTATGATCTCTGAATGCATAATAATCTGGTGTCTCTCTCTCTCTCTCTCTCTCTCTCTCTCTCTCTCTCTCTCTCTCTCTGAGGCCAGATTATTATGCTTTCAGAGATCATAATAATCTAGCCACTCAGAGTATATTAATTTCTTTTTGAGGAGAAGATGTTTCTCATAATTACTTCATAAGTTTTGTATTTTTATAATATTATCCCCAGTTTTTTTTTGAGGAATAATTGACATACATCACTGTTATAAGTTTAAGGTGTACAGTATGATGGTTTGATTTTCATATATTGTGAAATGGTCACCACAGTAGGTTTAGAACATTTTTATAATTTAAAATTAGACTCTATGGGCCCACTTCAGAATTTGTTTTCCCTTTAAATAAATACATTTTTATTGATTTCAGCGAGAGGAAGAGAGAGGGAGAGAGAGGGAAACATCAATGATGAGAGTTTCATTGATCGGTTGCCTCCTGCACGCTCCATACTGGGGATTGAGCCTGAAACCTGGGCATGGGCCCTGACTGGGAATCAAACTGTGACCTCCTGTTTCATAGATTGACGCTCAACCACTGAGCCCCCTGGTTGGGCACAAAATTAATCTGAATAACTCTGAATAGTCTTTGGTGAATTTGGGGTTAAAAATAAGCATGCCATCTTATTTGTGCCAACTTTCTGGAGCATTAATGGTACTAATGGTAAAGGAAAGATGACCTTTTGCAAGAGATTTTAATTCGAAAACTTCTAGGTTCTTCGAGATACAGAATCTCAAAATTTTGTTAGCTAGGTTGATGCATTCAACTAGCAAAATTAAGTTGGTCTGCTATTCTCAGACTCTCACTACATCCTTTGTGCTCCACCTCTGCCTTTTGTCTTCTGCAGTTCACGTGTAACATACATGCCTGCTAGTTCTTGATTTTAAAAAAATTAATGATATGACAGGATTGGAGAATAAGGGCATAATGAAGGATAGAAAGTGCTGAAAATAGTTTTTATTTATCTCCTTCCTGAAGTCCATATAGGGGGTTCATTTGTCTCTTTCCCATTTTTTTCCCTTGGGTTGAAGAATATCTTAATTTCTTTTAAGAATGCTCACTGATAGTGACTGAAATACTCTGGAGAGTTAGATGTAATCTTTGAGTATTTAATATGTTCTAAGTTGGCTTCCAGTATGTGTTTAGTTTTTCGTGTAGTAATTGATTTTTTATTTATGTAGGTGCTTGCCACCTAGGTAAAGACTACATTTCCCAGTCTCCTTTGTAGCCAGGTTTGGGAACAGTATTAAATCTTGGCCAACAAGATGTGAATGAAAATGATGGGTACATCATGTGTGTTTTACCCTAAAAGGAAAGGAGTTTGCTCTCCTTGTGCCCGCTTTTCCTCTTTGTGGCTGGGATGCATGCAAAACGGCGAGTGCTGAAGCAGATACACTTGTCCAGACTCTTACATGAGAGAGAACTTTTTTTTATTTAAGCCACTGTTATTTTGGGCTTAACAGTAGTGGCTCAGAGGAACTAAATTGATTACCTAATACATATATTAATATATTAATGTATACTTCATATTATAAGTAGGCAGTATCTTAAGAAATAGAAACTTGCTTAACAAGCTATAAGTAAAATGAAGTTTTGTTGTAAGAACCTGGTATATCTCTTTGATCCCATTGCAGGAAATAATTAGGCAGTGGCTTTTCTTGCCTCTTGTTTCAGAACTGCTTCTCTCCAAGTCATTTTCAAGTTTCTCACTCATCCACTTGCATGTAGTGTTATAGCTGCTTCAAAATAGTAGTTTAGTCTGGGCTCCTATGGCTCGGTGGTTACGCATCAACCCGGAAACGAAGAGGTCACCGGTTTGATCGATGAAGTCTGTCTCTCATTGATGTTTCTTTCTATATCTCTATCTCTCTATATCTTCCTATCCCTATTTATCTAAAGATAAATAAAAACATTTTTAGAAAATAACCTACTGTAAGTTATTACTGTCTTGGGCTTTTAGTTTGAATTCCCATCTCCCAGAAAGGAGAATATGATTGATACAGGTTTGATCAGGGCTTTTTTCTCTAGTCCAGCAATCTGTGGCCAAGGGACAGTGTTGCATTGTATTTAACATTGATTTCTGGGACTATTGAGTGGAAGTATTTTATTTTATTTTATTTTTAAAAGAAAGGACTATAGCTAGGGGGAAATGATTGGCATTTGGTGTAGACAAGAACTTAGTCAAGGTTTTTGAAATGTGTTAATACCTTCCTCTACTGTTCAAGTGGCTCCTTAATAATATTTGAAAAAGTAAAAGATTTGAGATATTGCAGGAGTCCTCTTAGTGTAGGTTAGGTCATAAGCCTTAAATAAAATGCTAACATTGCTCATAAGAATGTACACTGAGTGGCCAGATTATTATTATCTCTGAACACATAATAATCTGGCCAATCAGTGTATAGCCTATACAGTAAAAGGCTAATATCCAAATTGCGCCCCCAACCAGGAGTTGGACCAGCAGGTAGGCCGGCCAACCGCCCATGTCCCCTCCCCCCTGGCCAGGCTGGCCAGACCCGTCCCATGCATGAATTCATGCACTAGGCCTCCAGTAGATCATAATAATTCGGCCACTCAATTTATAAAAATATTATATAAATCATAATGTATACCATGTAGTTTGCAAAATATAATTTTTGTTGTTTGACAAGATAGGAAAGATTATGATACAAATAGAAAGGTAAGGAGTTTGTTTCCTTTTACTAGAATATGTGAGGCAGGATATTATTGTGACAGTGTGCTTTTAAATTTTTATTTTTTTCAGAGAGGAAGGGAGAAGAAGAGAGAGAGAGAAACGTTAATGTTATTCTTGGCAGAAAGTTTTTTTCTTTCAGCACTTTGTCATTCTGCTGCATTCTGGCCTTCGGCTCTTAATCTCATTGAGGATTCTTCGTATATAACAAGTTATTTTCTCTTGTTGCTTTCAAGATTTCCTCTTTGTCTTTCAACATCTTGACTATGATGTGTCTGGATGTGGATCTCTTAATTTATCATACTTAGAGTTAACAATTTGAACTTCTTAGATATGTAGATTAATGTTTTTCATCAAATTTGGGGAGTTTTCAGACATTTTTTTCAACATTTTTATGTCTCTTTTACTTTTTGGTATTCTCATCTATATGTCAGTGTATGTATTAGGCTATATTAAAAAAGAGAGAGACAGAGAGAGAGAGAGAGAAGCATTGATATAAGAAACATTGATCAATTGCCTCTTATACCCACTCCAATTGGAGATAGAACCCCCAACCTAGGTACGTGCCCTGAGCAGGAATCCAACCCACAGCCTTTTGGTGTACAGAGCGATGCTCCAGCTAACTGAGCCACCCGGCCAGGGCTCATTTTCTTGTCAACAACTTCCTTTTTGGCATTCGAATATTCTCATCTTGTACATGTCTTGCCCCAGTCCTAGAATCAGCCATTTCTTGAAAAAGCCCTTGTTCATTTTTTTTTTTTGAGAATGATATTAGAAATCAAGGTCTGGGTGCTAGATGTATGTTAATTTTATTTGGGTTACAGTAATTTTCTACTTCAGAATTTTCATATGGTTCCATTTCCAGTATTTCCAGCCTGCCTTGCCTGGGATAGTGCGTCTGCCCTATGATTGAAGGCTGGGTAGATGGAGGCAGAGAGCCATGTCATGTCAGTCTAGTTTCCCTCCAGCAGAGTTTCTGCAGCTTGGAGCTGTCGGGCTAAGGATGAGAAATGCTGGCACCCTGCTGCTTCCAGGAAGAAACTTTCACCCTAGACTGGGAGCTGGGGTGAGATAATACCCTGTCATCTTGTCCATACCTCCTGGAGCAGTTCTGGATTTATCATAGTTCTAAAATATTTAGGCTGAATAGAAAAATTTCCAATGATATTGTTTACCTTAATAAAATAACATTGCTTTGCAAATACTTTGGCTAGTGATGTTTCATGAATCCTTCTGGATCTTGTCTCATTTGGGGAATCTCTTTAAGTGCAGGCTCATAATTGGGATCATAAGTCCCACATTTTAGAGGTATTAGCCTTCTTATTTCCATCATCTGTTGCATTTAATTAGTGTTATTATTTAATTACTAATAATTATTATCTGGCTGCCATGCATCAGAGGCTTTTTATATAATCTTAAATCCTTATCAATAGCCTATAAATAGGTAGTAGCAGTCCCTCTTAGTAAATGAGAAAATAGGCTTAAAAGGTTAAATAACTTGCTCATGGTCACATAATTAGTGAGGGTTGACATCCAGATAATGTCAGTATTCTTATAAGAATAGAAAGAGAGGTTCAGGTAACGGAAGGGTTTGTGCACTGGGTCTGATTGTTGACATCATCCAATTTGATCTTAGATTGTTGAAATAATGATTTTTCATCTTCTAATGAGGACATATTTAAGTGTAAAAACTAGAAGAAAATTTATTTTTTATTAAAATTTTAGGATAGGTTAGTCTATTTCACGTAGACAAACATGTTTGATTAATTAAAAGTAATAGGTTAATAGACAATATTTTAATATGGAATGTGTGTGGGATTCTTTAAAATATTGAATACTGTGTCTATGATTAAGTAAGTTGGGAGTTATTTAAGGAAAGTGATAATACCATGCTGAGAAGCAGGTAGGTTCATGGTCACCAGGAAGCTATCTAGTGTCCCCACCTTCTCTGTTGTGAAAGTGTAACTGGACAACTAATGAGTCTGGGCTGCCTGTCACTACTTGAGCCAATTAAGCAGAAACAGGGTTGAATCATATATGAGCATTTATTCCAATAATATTAGCAGTATGAGAGAGTAGCAGGTCATCCACAAAAATCTGCTCTGCCTCTCCTGTAAGCCAGTTGCATTTATTGGGTAGAAGGACAAAGATTACATGGGAAAGAAAGAATTACAGGCATGGAAAAGTAGGCAAGATATAATGGTTATAGGTTACAGGCAATGCTGGGGTGGGGGGAGGTTGTAGAGGGTGGGTGCCTCCAGGCATCTCTGGATCTCTGGGACCAGATTACAGGCAATAGGGGCTGGGGGTTGTAAAGGCTGGAGTCTGCAGGACTAGATTGTTTCAGCCACAAAGTGGTAATTTTTGCCCATAATGATAAGCAGTTCTCAGTAAAGGAGGATGGATTGCATTCTGATGTTAGCTCCCATGTCCCAGGGCATACAACTCCCAGCCAGGTTAGAGTGTGCTTTCTCAGAACAGAACCATCCTGGTTAACAGAGCATGATTAATATTACTTAGAATTGTAGCTGGTCCCCAATATTCTATTTCTGCCCCTAACAAAAGGGGGTAGGTGGTGTTGGGAGACGGGAGAGCAGAGCTCCTCCATCTGCTCTTCTGCCTCCCCAGTATCAGGCAGCAGCGCCCTCATATACCCAGTAATCAAGGCAGACATTTTGTAATCATCTGGACTTCTCCATTTCTCAGTTGTCAACTATTTTTAATTTGTTACTGTGTATTTTGAGTACTCCCCCTGAATATCTCAAATCTCTCTGCCTTTCTCTGTTCTCACTGTTGTTGCTTTCATATTTCCATCATGTTATACCTGGCCTTTATCAGTCAGTAGCTTTCTGATTAATGTCTCTGTGTTAACCCTCTTCTTGCCTCCATGGTGATTTTGTTCTGAAACATAACACTGGTAATTAATTACTCACCTAAAAAGCTTCTCTTAATTTACTCTGTTCTATGGCAGTAGCCTTCAAATTTCTTATAAAACATTTTAACCCTTTCTCCAAATACAGGGGAAACATACTTATGCCATGACATGCAGGGCCTTTTATGATTTAATCCCTTTCTCTTTTTTTGCTATTCCTGGACCTTTGCCCTGGATTTTAGGGAATCTGAATGACTTGAGTTCTACAAACACTCCTTGTTTTGTTTCTGTTTTGGGGGGAGCCTGTTTTTGCACATTTTGTAGAACGCCTATTCAGTTTTTGTCTTAAGAAAGTTACCTCACTCATAGAGAGCAGGCAGACAGCTCTGGTAAGGGGAAGAAGGGTGGAGGGACCGAGAGGAGAGGGGAGGAGAGGAGGGGAGGGGAGGGGAGGGGAGGGGAGGGGAGGGAAGATAGGACTCATGGACATAAGAAATACAGTGTGGTGATTGTGGGGATGGGGAAAGGTGGTTGGAGGTAGAAGAAGACATAGAGGGATAGTGATGGAAAAATATTTTTTTAAAAAGGAAGTCTACTGAATCTCCTCAGTACTTAGTATCTTTTGTATGCTAATGAAATGACTGACTTCAGGTTAGGGCCTGGTCATCAGAAGGATTAAGCGATGATAGAAGGTTAGATCTCTCTGTTCCATCCTCCCATCCCTACCTCTGGGTAAAGGAGGGACTGGAGTTTGCTTTCAATCACCAATAGCTAATGATGAAATCAAGAGGCCCTACATAAGGAAGCCTCCATAAAAATGCCTAAGCATAAGGGTTTGGAGAATCTTCTGGCTTGGCAAACACATCAAGGTACTGGGACTGCTGGGAGAATCTGCTAACCATAATGGTTCTGTTTGAAAAGAGAAAGCACATTCTAACCTGGCTGAGAGTTGTATGCCCTGGGACATGGGAGATAACATTGGAATGCAGTCCATCCTCCTTTCCCAAGAACTGCCTATCATTATGGAAAGATTTACAACCTTGTGGCTGAAACAGTTTAGTCCTAGAGGCACCCTCCCTTTGCAACCTCCCACCCGTTTGCCTGTTCTAAATGTCGTTTTAATCTTCAGTTTGCGTGTGTGCGTTAGGATAAATTCCTAGAAATAATTGCTGTGTCATTATAATATGCTTGTTTTTAGTTTTGAAAGATGTTATCAAATTGGCCTCCAAAAAAATTGTATCAGTATATATACTGCCACCAGCAGTGTATGAGCAAGCTTAATTTTCTCATGCTTTCATCCACATGGTATGTTAATTTTGGTCTTTGCTAATTTGAAAAATTGTGCTAAGTGTCATTTTACTCTTCAGTTTTTATTATATGTAATATGCATCTCGTCCCTTTGGCTGTTCCTAAGGTATATTCTTTATAATAAACTGATAGTGCTAACTAAAGCATTTTTCTGAGTTCTGTGAGTCATTCTAGGAAATTACTCAAATTTGAGGAAGGGGCTGTGAGAGCTCCCACTTTTTTAGCCATATCAGACAGAAGTGCAGGTGGCCTGGGGACCCAGGACTTGTGACTAGCTTCTAAAGTGAATCAAGTTTCGTGGGACTATGCCCTTAAACCTGTGAAGTTTGATATAATTCTGGGTAGTGTTAGAAGAGATTGTAGGGTACCCAGTTGGCATCAGAGAATTGGTGTTGGAAAAGAGATCATGTATTTGGTATCAGAGACACTTAACCTCAGTTTAAAAATGAAATCTTCAAGAGACTGCTCAGCTCAACATTAAGTTAGCGTGTGGGAGAGCTGTAACTCAAAAGTCCTCTTAATGATATCTTGTTGTCCCTCCCCCCGCACACACACAACTCCTTCTATCAGATAGATAGGGAAATAACCTATCTATCTTTTAATATATTACATTTTTATTATTTATTAGTCCTGTATTCACATTTCTTTGGAACTTAATTGAATGCTTTCATCAGCTAATGGCCTTGATGAAATTTCTTGTAATTTTGACTGCATTTGTTTGGTCAAATTAATGTTACTTTCCCTTCTAAACTTAGCAGGGCAAACAGCTGAAGAAGTGTAAGATCTTTAGCTTGATTTTCTTCAGTTCTTTCTATATTTTAAATAGGACACAAATATCTCTGTAAATAAAAATAATTTCCTCTCAACCCATTTGGAAAATATCCCAGACTTCCTCTTCATGCCTTGCAAAGTTGCTGCTGTCTAGTCATTATTACTATTTGTTTCCTCCCCCGCCCCCCTTAACATAAGTGTTCCTCCCAGGAATAGCTTGATCACCAGATGTTTGACCAGTAGTATTCTTCTGATTTTGTATTTTTTCTGAAATAGGCTAAAAGGTAATCGCTCCATTCCTTCCCTTTTTCTAAGATGATTTTACTCAACTGTTCCTGAAACTTACCTTGGTAAGTGATTTGGGACCATAATGAAAAGAGAGAAAATAGATTTTATGTATTTTATATTGATCCCCAATGAATTGGCCTTTATTAATTGAGGATTTTAACACTTGTTTCTGTTTGAGTGGTTATGGGTGTTTAGAAATGAAATTGTGGGACTTGAAAGCTAGAAGGTACCTCAGAGATCATCCAACAGAGGAGCCTTATTTATTTATTTATTTATTTATTTATTTATTTATTTATTTTTCCATCTTTGTTGTTCAGTTTATTAATTACATTGTTCCCTTTTTTCCCCCTCTATAGTTCCCCTCCACCTGGTACCCATCCTACCCTCTGCCCTCACCCCCCTCCACTGTCCTCTCCCATAGTTGCATGATTTTTGTCCAGTCTCTTGCTGCACTTCCCACACCCCTTTCTCCCCAAGAGTTGTCAGTCCATTCCCTCTCTATGTCCGTGATTCTGTGACATTCACCAGTTTATCCTGTTCATCAGCTTATTAATTCACTTGCTTTTTAGATTCATTTGTTGATAGATGTATATTTGTTGTTCCTAATTTACACTTTTATCTTTTTCTTCTTCCTCTTCTTAAAGCATATCTTTCAGCATTTCATATAATATTGGTTTGGTGGTGATGAACTCCTTTAGCTTTTTCCTATCTGTGAAGCACTTTATCTGACCTTCAATTCTGAATGATAGCTTTGCTGGATAGAGTAATCTTGGTTGTAGATTCTTGCTATTCATCACTTTGAATATTTCTTGCCACTCCCGTCTGGCCTGCATCGATTCTGTTGAGAAATCTGCTGACAATCATATGGGTGCTCCCATATCATATAGGTAACCAACTGTTTCTCTCTTGCTGCTTTTAATATTCTCTCTTTGTCTTTTGCTCTTGGCATTTTAATTATGATGTGCCTTGGTGTGGTCCTCTTAGGGTTCCTATATATTGGGGTTCGGTGCGCTTCTTGGACACCTAAGTCTATTTCTTTCACCAGGTGTGGGAAGTTTTCAGTCACTATTTCTTCAAATAGGTTTTCATTGTCTTGCTCTCTCTCTTTTTCTGGCACCCCTATAATTTGGATATTGGTATGCTTGAGGTTGTCCCAGAGGCCCCTTACACTAGCTTCAATTTTTTGGATTCTTTTGGTTTCTTGCTTTTTCAACTGAGTGGATTTTACCTCTTTGTATTTCAAATCTTGAACTTGGTTCTTGGGGTGCTCCAGAGCACTTTTAGGTCTTTGTATAATATTTTTTATTTCAGTTAGTGTATGCTTAATTTCTGGTTGGTCCTTTTTCATATCCTTGAGAGTCTCCTTTATATCCTTGAGGGTCTCCTTCATATCCTGTAGGACTCATTCATTTCCACGTTGGTCTTGATCATTTCCATGTTGGTCTTGATCATTTCCTTGCAGGTCTCGTTCATATCCTTGAGGGTCTCGTTCATTTCCTTTTCAGTCTTGCTTATTTCCTTATAGGCCTCGGCCTTTTGTTGGAGCCTCTTGAAAAGCCCTATAACCGTGGTTTTGAATTCCATGTCCAGCCTTTTTTTTTCCTCCATTTCTTTCACATCTGATTTCTTTCCATGTCTCTGCATGGTGGCTGCTTCCCTGAGACGGTGAATTAACTTTCTGTGGTAGACTTCCTACTAGGGACAGTGGCTCAGCCTCCCCAGTTACCTGAGGTGGATATGGGCTGCACAGTCTTGCTGAAGTTAAGCTCAGGTTAATCGTTGTTAGCACTTGGAGGGGTTGACCTCCAGGCCAATTGTCTGTAAAGTTCAGCTGTGCTCAGATTGGATGGGCGGAGTCTCCGGGCCAAGCAGACTGTGTTGGCTCTGCCCTATGGGGCCCCAGGGACTCTGTGCTGGGGGCAATGGCCACCAGCACCTTTGAGAGAGAGCCACTGCCGAGCTCCACAGGCTGCCGGGGAATTCACACTCTCCCCAAATGAGTCTGCACACCCAACATCTCACCCAGTGTCGTAAAACAAAGCAGTCTGATGGTTTCCCGAATGAGAGAGCAATTCGTGAGCGCTCTCTACGTGGTCAGGCAGCTGCGCTGTTCCCAAGGTCTCACGCAAGCTCGCCTTCTCCACAAGCCGGGAGACCCTTGCAGCACTCGAGCTTCAGTGTGCCCTCCCACTGTCCAGTTTTCACCCTGTATGATAGTGGGTTCCCTGGACTTCGCCCAGAGCTTGAGAATCAGTCCAGTGGGAAGTCTTTGTCTCCCTGTTTGAGAAAACTGGCCGGTTTTCAGCCGCCCGTCCTCTTTGCTGGCACACTCCAAACCTTTCTCTGGGCGAATCTTCAACGCTGTCCTCAGCTGCTCCTCCGAGTCACAGTGTGTTATCTTCACTTTTATTTGTGGAATTTTCACTCGGCCAGCTTTCTGGTGATTCTGGAAGGTGTTTGTTCTTTCGTTAAGCTGTAGTTTTAAAATTGCTGTGTATGACGGTAAGATAGGTGTTTTGCCTATGCTGCCATCTTGGTTCTCCCCAAAGAAGCCTTATTTATAATGAGAAAATGAAAGTTGTCAAGGTCAGCCATAAAATCTGATACAGTGGCTTGATGAAAGAAACCTAAGTTTAAAAATCTCTGATCTAAGTCTAGAGACATGATAAAAAGCTTAATTTGTGACAGCATTAACACTGTTTAGCCTTTGTGACTTTCTCAAATTATTGATAGTGTTTGAAATCTCTTAATGTCTTTAAGACCAATAAACTCTACCATGTACTTTTTATACTTTACAGTTAATGAATTTTCAAACTTAAAAAAATAGCAGTAAACCTCAGTGTACAAAACGGATATAAGTGGTATTAAATTATAATGCAATCTTAAGTAGAATTTTGATTTATTGGAAAATAAATTAGTGAGAAAACTTAAGTTTTTTAATTGCTGTATTAGAGTATATACATATTTCACTTCTAAGTCTAGATCAAAACAACTGAATGGATGTGCCATAATACATTTAATCAGACCCCTTATGATGCATACGTAGGTTGTTTCTTTTTTTAAAAAAATAAATTTTAACTGATTTTAAAGAGGAAGGGAGAGGTAGAGAGATATATAGAAACATCGAGGGTGAGAATCATTGATCAGCTGCCTCCTGCACACCCTACACTGGGGATTAAGCTGCAGCCAACTGGGAATGGAACCATGACCTCTTGGTTCATAGGTTGACAGATGCTCAACCACTGGGCAACACTGGCTGGCCTCTCTTGCTTCTTTTAAGATTCTCTTTTTGTCTTTTAACCTTTGGCATTTTAATTATGATGTGTTTTTGTATGGGAATCTTTTGACTCATCTTGTTTGGGACTCTGTTTCTGGGATTGTATGTCTGTGTACTTTGCCAGGATAGGGACGTTTTCTATAATTTTTTTTTCAAATAGTTTTCCAATTTCTTGCTCTCTCTTCTCCTTCGGGTACCCCTAAGATATGAATGTTAGTACACTTGATGTTTCAGAGGCCCCTAAACTACACTATTTTTTAAAAATTATTTTTTCTTTTTGCTGCTTTAATTGGGCATTTTCTGCTAACTTATCTTCTAAATCACATATTCAGTCATCTGCTTCACCTGATCTGTTGATTCCCTCTAATGTATTATTCATTTCAGTTATTGTAGTCTTCATTTCTGACTGGTCCTTTTTTATGTCTTCTATTTCTTTTTTTTTGTCTTCTATTTCTATTTGTATGTTTCCTATCTCTATGTTGAAGTTTTCACTGAGATCATTGAACATCCTTATACTAAGTGTTTTGAACTCTGTATCTGAGAGATTGCTTGTCCCTATTTTGTTTAGTTCTTTTTCTGAAGTTTTCTTCTGTTCTTTCATTTTGAACATGCTTCTGTTTCTCCTCATCTTGGCTTCCTCTTTGTAATTGTTTATATGTATTATTATGTAGAGCTGCTACACCTCCCCACCTCCCCATCTTGGTAGGGTGGCCTTATGTAGTAGGTATCCTAGGGGTCCCAGTGGTACAGACTCCCCAGTTACTTGAGCTGGGTGGTCTTGGCATGTCCTTTGTGTGAGTTGTGTGTGTTCTCCTGGTGTAGTTGAGGCTTGATTACTGTTGGGAGGGATTGACCCTCAGACTGGTTGGTTTTGAGGACCAGCCATGACTATAGTGGAGGAGCTATTAATGTAGGGGCTGTCCCTATATAGCAAGATTGGCTGTAGTAGGACGCTGGTGTTTTCTGAGTTTGCCCTTTGAGTGTGTCTTTCATTCAGGTGTTTGGGTGGTGTTCTGGTGTGTTTGAAGTTGGCAACTGGATGTATTGGTTCTTGGGCTTCTTGGGAAGTGCAGACCATGGTCAGCCACTTACTATGCCCTACCTGGGGCCAACTGGTATGACTACAAGTGATCTTCAAATGGTCTTAAACTTCAGTTATTTCTATCATTTTTTATCTGAAGATTATTTTATTTGGAGTAGAATAACTCAGGCCATATATTCTTACCTACATTAACCCTACAAAATCTTAGGTGGTCCACAACTTCTGTTAAATATATTTTAAATTTAGTAGTTTGGAGATCAAAACAATTTTTCCCATAGAAACCATGAAAAAGTTGATACATTTTTATGCAGGTGCTTTCAAAATCTTATAAACCAAAGTATATCGTAAATGGTACAGTATTAATATGAATCTTGAATTTCTCTGACCCCAAATTATCACTGAAGGGAAAGAGAGTTTTATAACTCAAAATGTATATTTTGCAATATTGGTTTTAGGCAATTTATTAAAGAACAAAATACTTAGGAAAAACTTTGACTTCTTCCCCAGCTGCCTAACAGGAATTTAGAAAGAGAACTTGGTCTAGGAATGGAGGTAGCATCAGATAACTAGTTTAATATAAACCAGTGTGTGACAGACAGGGAGGTCCATTTGTTCAAAATCTTCTCTGTGTCCCATTGTTAAAGATGGCCCAGTAAATATTTATTTACAAAACATTTGCTTTTCCATGTTCATGTGAGTTGTCTTCCTCCCCTTTGAAGTCCAAAACCACTCCTCCTCTCCCCCTCTCCTCAGCTCCAAAATAGCATAAAAGCCTCAATTGTCCAATCTGTCTGGGGTTCTCATTATGGCACTGCCAAGTGTGCATTTTCGCCTGTTAATCTGCTTCTGATAATTTGATCATTAACCCACTAGGATAATTTAGGTGGGAGGAAAATTAGTTTTTTAGCCGCTACAGCTATTTTTTTTCAATCTTAACCATGAAGACCCTCAGATTCTCAGGAAGGGGCTGGGTGTTGAATATGGTCGGCAGGGCCTAGAGAAATATCAAGTAGCTGGATAAGAGATACATTGAGTTGGTGTTAGATTTACTTCTTTGTGGGAAGATTCTAAAGATAAAGGGTGGTAAGGCAATTTACATGTTTAATACTTTGAAATTTTTATGCTATTAAACTGCTTGTATGTTATACATGATGGTTAAATATCAGTTTGATTTAATCATGGGAACTAAATTAGAGAATATATCCTCCTATATAGTAAAAGGCTAATATGCAAATTGTCCCCTCAGGAGTTCGACCAACTGGGAGTTTGACTGCTTCCTATGACGTGCACTGACTACCAGGGGGTGGTGTGGAATGAAGGAAGTCCCTGGCCCGCATCCAGCAGCCAGGGAAAGAAAGGCCCCAATCGGTCCTGATCGCCGGCCAGGCCTAGGGACCCTACCCATGCAGATTACATGCAATGAGCCTCTAGTTTATAAATGAAAAATCAAATGAACCTCCACTATTGGAGGAATAAAGCATAATAAGTATCCTATTAATCATTGGTCAGGTGGTTGCATCCAGGAAGAAAACAAATGGGGCCCTGACTAGTATGGCTCAGTTAGTTGGAATGTCATCTTATACCCTGAAAGGTTGTGGGTTTGATTTCTGATCAGGGCATAGGCCTAGGTTGTGGTTCTATCCCTATTTGGGGCACTTAGGGAGAGGCAACTGATAGATGTTTCTCTCTCACATAAATCTCCCTTTCTCCCTCCCTTCCTCTTTCCCTCTCTTTTTCCCTCCCTCCCTCCTTCCTTCTCTGAAATCAATAACCATGTCCTTGGGTGAGGATTGAAAAAAGGCAAGCAACTGGGAGTGCATTATCTCTCATTTGTATGTATAAAAACAATACCAGAAACAAGAATAAAACTCAACTGTTTTTTTGTACTCTCTTTTGGAAGAAGAAAAGATCCGTTGAGATGAAGGTTATTATTTTAGCAACAAAGGAAACATTCAAGGCTCAGGTATCTCTTAAATTTAGTACTAATGATATATGAAATACTGTATTTTCTGGCGTGTAAGATGACTGGAACTGATGATGATAGGAAGAAGAATACAAACAATAGAGAGAGAGCAAGTGCCAGGCAAGTCCCTGGCGAGTTAGCAACGCCCATCATAACTATAACCTATGGTATTTTTACACCAGGCGTATAAGACGACCCCCGGACTTTTGAGAAGATTTCCCTGGGTTAAAAAGTCATTTTATATGCTGGAAAATACGGTAAATTATAAGCTTTATGTTTCTGTCAGTTCTGGTAGGTAGATTCCTGCTTACTTGCCAATGCAGAGGCAAGATTACTTATTTTTAGGTGTGTTTCTTAGTGCAAGACAAATTTGCTTTAAAATTCATTCTGTTATTTATGAAGTTAGTGGTTAGTAATACAAAACTCAAATTAGTTTTTTTTAAATCTTCACCAGAGGATATTTTTCCATTGATTTTTAGAGAGAGTGAAAGAGAGAAATATTGATGTGAGAGAAACACATTGATTGGTTGCCTCCTGTATGCGCCCTACCAGGGACTGGGCTGGGGAGGAGACTGCAACTGAGTTATGTGTCCTTAACTGGAATTGAACCCGTGACCCTGAACCAAACCAGCTAGGACAAAACACAAATGATTTTTGAGAGGTTCTTAGGTTTTTGCTTTGGAAGGGGCCAGAGAGCACATCTAGTTTAGTATAGGACTTGTTCTGAAAGCCACCTGCATCCAGTGGTCTCTTCCTGTCACCCCTTAGTGCTCTTGTCTGCTGTGCTTCAGGTTACAGACCTTCTCTGTCCTTGAATTAATCAAGTTCTGTACGGCTCTTTGTATTGCCTCAAATGCTCTTTTCACATCCTTGTTCCATGGCTTGCTTTTTTACATTAAATAGATTTCATTGGAATCTTACTCCTCAGACAGGCCTTTCCCAGACCATCCTATCTAAAGAACCCCTCCTCAGTTGCCATAACTTTCTACCATAAGGCTGTTTTTTTTTCTCTTTATAATCCTTGTCATTGCTATAGGGGTAGAAAAATTTCCTCTTCTAGGTTCTTTGGCTGGTCTAAATAATTCTATTGACATAAGACAGATTGACAGAAAATAAAAACATAAATTTATAGAGATAAGGGGCCTCATCCTATCTAATAAAAGAGTAATGTGCAAATTGACCATACCTTTGCTACACCCACAAGCCACACCCATAAGCCAATCAGTGGGTATGCAAATTGTCCCAACCAAGATGGCGGTTCATTTGCATGGCCGCGTGCAGAAGACAGCATAGAAGGAAGCCAAGCACTGCAGAAGGGAGCAAAGCTGCAGAGAAGCAAGCAAGCAGGGCGGTGGGGAAGAAGGGAGGGAGCAAGGTAGAGGAGACGGGAGGGAGCGAGGCAGAGGAGATGAGAGGAAGGGAGGCAGCAGAGAAGGAAGTGAGGCAGCAGAGACGGGAGAGAGTGAGGTAGTGGAGAAGGGAATGAGGCAGCAGAGAAGGGAGAGAGCTTTGCTCAGGCCGCAGGAAGCTCTGTTCTTGCAGGAATCTTCCTGCAACGGGTCTCTAGTAAGAATATACTAAGATACAAAGAACAGTCAGGTAACTGAAGCTTATATAACATCCTGAGATAGGGAAAGGGATAAGGGTCTGGCATACAAAGGGGAGACGATTTTTGGAAAACAAAGATTGCTTTGTTATGTAGGTAAAAAAGTGTGTGGTAACAGCTCTCTTCCTGGTACAGGCCCCGTTTCCATTATAAATTTAGGCAGTTGAGAGGGGAGGTAAAGAGATTTTGCTGAATCTGTTGAGTGTTGATTGCCTTTAACTCAAGATAGTGCTTATGCCGAAGAGGCATATTTTTGGGTAGCAAATCAGCTCACTGTCTGGAATGATCATGTTTGCCTGTCTCCCCTCAGTAGGCTCCACGAGAGCAGGGGCCATGTCTGTGTTGTTCCCTGCTGTACTCCAAAGCTCTCTAAATGGACTGGTCCACTGTGAATATCTGACAGATATTTATAAAATGAATGAGTAACCATTAATGGTTCATTGTTGTACAATCACTACTGTGCTGAAATCTATCTCCTTTCTCCTTTCTATCACTGATCTTAGTTCTTTCCTCTGAAATAATCAAGTTAGTATTACCTGCTGCACTCCCTCTTTTGCAGTCTTCAGGCATTTGGATGTCAATAATCTCTCATTGAGGCCCAATTCACCTAGTTTCCTCACCAGCTCCTTCTCCTTATGGGCATAGTCAGCATCCATTTATCCACCACAGGCAGTTTTTGGCTTTGTTGTTGATAGCCAGCACTAGACCCTGTCCATTTTGTGGAGTCTGCACCTCAGAGAGAGATAGTTTATTTAAACTTTTTTGGCCGATGTTTATCTTTTACTTTCATATAAATGATCAAGGAACTGTAACTGGACAACCAAGGGGTCTGGGCTGCCTGTCACTACCTGAGCCAATGAAGCAGAGACAGGCTTGGATCATATGAGTGTTTATTCCAGTAATGCCAGCAGTACAGGAAAGCAGCAGGTCATCCACAAAAATCTGCTCTGCCTCCCACCATAAACCTGCTGCTTATATTTGATAAAGATTACGTGGGAAAGTTGGAATTACAGGGATGGGAAAGTAGGCACAGGATAATCATTATAGGTTACAAGTCATATGGGTGGCGGGAGGGCATTAGAGAGGGAGGGTGCCTCTGGGCACCCCGGGACCAGATTACGGGCCATAGGGGCTGGAGGTTATGAAGAGCAGGTGCCTCCAGGACTAGATTGTTTCAGCCACCAGGTTGTCAATCTTTCCATGATGATAGATAATTCTCAGGACAGGAGGATGGACTGCATTCCAGTGTTAGCTCCCATGTCCCAGTTAGGTTAGAGTGTGCTTTCCCTAATCAGAACAGAACTGCCATGGTTAACAGAGCATGATTAATATTTCCCATAATTATAGCTGGTCCCAATAGTTATTTCTGCCCCTAACAGAACTATTTATATATGATGTCATTGTCAGAATTACTGTTTGAGTCCTTAAAAATTTGTTTTGTGGAATATAACAGCATGGAAATACATAAACTATAAATATGCACTCTGATTAATGTCTGTTTATCTGTCACTCAAATCAAGAAATAGAACACTGTCATGGTCCCAGAAAGCCGGTACTGACACAAGCATCACAGGGGTCTGGGGACCCGAACGTCCACAACCCACTCTGGTTTCCTGTCTTTGCCAAGGAAAGAATTCAAACCTGAGCTAGCATAGAGTTGAAAGTGAAAGCGAGTTTATTAGTGAAGCAGTCAGAGAATGGGCTACTCCACAGATAGAGCACCCCCCCTGCCCCTTTAGCAGAATTTGCTTCCTTTATTGAGGTTTATTTAATTGGGGTGGGGGTACGGTATTCAAAAAAGGAGGGGATATTCAGGATCTTCTCTGGAAAGGGGTGGGGTTGTTCAGAGGAGCTCCATGGGCCATCGTGTCCTTTTATGGGCTTTCCATTTCAGATCGTGGTGACATGGGGTGTGTTGTTTAGCATGCTAATGTATTACAGTGAGTATATAATGAAGCTAAGGGTTACATTTAAGAGAAATTAGTTGCTAAGTTGGATTGAGCAGTCACTGCCTGTTTTAAGTAATTAATCTGGTGGGTGGTGGTCTTCCTTCTTCTTGATAGTTCCTATAGCTTTTATCAATTGCAGCTTGCCACATACCCAATCTCATTAAGTATATCTTCTCAATCTCAACTCTTCCCTGGGAGTAATTAATATCCTGATTTTTAGAAGAAACACTTCCTTGACCACTTATTTTTTTAAATAGATTTACCACTTATATATGCATCCCCAAACAATGTAGTTCAGCATTCATTGATCAGCTAGCATGATTTGCATACTTAAATTGCACGCCCCACACTGGGGATCGAGTCCACAACCCAGCATGTGCTCTGACTGGGAATCAAACCATGGCCTCCTGGTTCATAGGATGTCAGCTGGGCCTCCAATTTATATATAACTGTTCTGAACCCCTTCGTGTATTTTTTACTTCATGAATTCTGCTCCTAGTTATTTCACTCTTTATATTGTCTTTGCATTTATTTTTCTGTTCTTTTTTAAGCTCTTGAGATTCACCCTTTATTAATTTTCTAAAAATATTTTCTGATATACGCATATCAGAAGGCTCTCAGTTGCCCCCAAGCATAGCTTTTGCTTCTTCTCATAAATTTGTATTTTTAAAGGCCTTTTATGGTTTCTTCTTCGACTGCCTCATGGATTATTTTAAGACTGACTAATTTACAAATGTAGGAACATTTTAAAATTATTTCTTCCATTGATTTTTTGCATATTTGAATTGTAGAGAAGAGAGAGAACAGCACCCTGGCATTTTGATCCTTATTATTTGTTTTGGATTGCATTATGGCCTAGAGCAATATCAGTCTTTTTAAATGTTCTTTGTGCACTTGGAGAAAAAAAAAGATATTCTATATTTTTTTGCTACAGTTTACATGTTCACTTGGTCAAGTTTTTAAAATCTTCTATATCCTGATATTTTTCTCTTTTAACTGTCTGCCGAATTCCTTTGCTGTTATTCTAACTTGCAGTTCTAGAGTTCTTAATTTATTTATTTTTTCAAATTCGTTCTTATACCTTTTAGTCCTTCAAGTCCTGTCAAAAATGTTCAAACCTTGAGTTTTTATTAATTCATCATTATAGTTGTTTTATTGGCTGTTCCTAAACATTTCTAACATTACAAGCCTTTCTGGGTCATTTTCTGCTTTAGTCATTTCTATTGGTTCTTGTTAGTGGTATTTTATTACCTTCTGTATCTGGCTATTATGTACTGCACAACGTAAAGGAGAAATCTGTAGCATATTGTGAGGCCTAGATTGATGGTATCTTCTGCAGAGTCTTGCATTTTTTTGTACCCTCACCCCCACCCTACCCACTTGCTTCAACCAGATAGCTGGTGGCACCGCCACTCTGAATGTGGGGCCAACTCAATACAACAGTCCAAGGTACACTTACAGGTTTACCTAGGTGACATAAAGCTATCATTCAAGTCTGTCCACAGGCTGATTTTTTTCTAGTTTCCTCTCTCCTGGGAGTATAGCTCTTTAGGGTTTCTTTTTCAAGTGACTGGTGTCTTAATCAAACTTTTTCCTTTTGAAACACTCTTGCCTTTGACATTTTTTGCCCATGGATTTGTAAGGGTTTTAATAGCAAGCTGTCTTTTCCCCCATTTTTCCCCCCTGGACCCTCAAGTGCCAGAGTCCTAAAACCATTTTGGGTGTTCAGACTACCTCTCTGGGTTCTATTCTTTATATATATATATATATATATATATATATATATATATATATATATATATATATATAGTTGATTTTTTACAGAGAGGAAGGGAGAGGGACAGAAAGTCAGAAACATCAATGAGAGAGAAACATGGATCAGCTGCCTCCTGCACACCCCCTACTGGGGATGTGCCCACAGCCAAGGTACATGTCCTTGACCGGAATCAAACCTGGGACCCTCAACTCTACAGGTGATGCTCTATCCACTGAGCCAAACTGGTTTTGGCTGAGTTCTATTCTTTTGCCTTTATTTCAGCCAGGTAATTCTTCACAGTTGTGTTAAATCTTTGGGGTCCTAGGGCTGTTTTAAAAATGTATTTCCTTCAGAATGTGAATTTATCTTCAAAGGGACATTTCATCTAAGTTTTTATGCCTTAAAAATTAATCAGTGTTATTCACATAAACTTGTAGTTGGCATAAGAACATCCAAATCTATGGAAAAAATTTATATGAGTTTATTTGAGCCAAAATTTTGAGTTCATGCTCAGAAAGCAAGATCCCAACAGATTGAGAAAATGCTCCAAAGAATGGCAGTTTTGCAGTTCATTTTATACACTTAGAATGAAAGGAAGTGACATAAAGGGGTTACATGGAATCCATTGGTGATAGATTAAGGAGGTGGAATAAAGTAAAGTAGGGGAATCTCTGGGATTGGATAAAAAGCAAAACGGAGAATCATATCCTATATAATAAAGAGGTAATATGCAAATTGACCCTCATGCCCTCATGTCACAAGATGGCCATCAGGGGAGGGAAGTTAGAGGTGACCTGTAAATGTTAAATGTTAACTGTCCTGAATAATGCAGTTAATGATGGCCTGCAGGGGATGGCAGTTGGGGAGACTAGGCCTGTAGGGGAGGGCAGTTGGGGGTGATCAGGCTGGCAGGTTAGGGCAGTTGGGGGTGATAGGGTTGACAGGGAAGCAGGTATCAGTCATGCCAGCAGGGAAGCAGTTAGGGGTGATCAGGTTGGCAGGCAGAGTGGTTAGGGACAATTAGGCAGCCAGGCAGGCGAGTGGTTAGGAGCCAGCAGTCCCAGATTGTGAGAGGGGATGTCCAATTATTGGTTTAGGCCAGATCTCCAGGAGATCTGGCCTAAACTGGCAGTCGGACATCCCCCAAGGGGTCCCAGATTGGAGAGGGTGCAGGCTGGGCTGAGGGACACCCCCCGCCCAGTGCATGAATTTAATGCATCAGGCCTGTTGTCTATTTTATATTGGTGGGTACAGGACAGTTAACATTTAACATTTACAGTACTTAGCCCTGACTGGTTTGGCTCAGTGGCTAGAGCATCAGCCTGTGGACTGAAAGGTCCCGGGTTTGATTCCAGTCAAAGGCTTGTACCTTGGTTGTGGGCACATCCCCAGTAGGGGGTGTGCAAGAGGCAGCTGACTGATGTTACTCTCTCATCAATGTTTCTAACTCTCCTTCTCCCTTCCTCTCTATAAAAAAATCAATAAAATATATATTTTTAAAAAATTTACAGTACTTAAAGATGTGATGTAACAATGAGGAGTCTTGTGGTCTTGTGCTGTGGTGTCATGGGTTGTGCCTTCCAGGAGTCTGGAAAAGAAAATTATTCAAAGATATGTTATTCTTGATGCATAAGAACAATGGATGGGGCTCACTGAAGGTAAAGTTTGACTTTTGCTAAGGAAGCTTATAGGCCTGGGATGACTTTCAGTCCCTGAGCTTGTCAGACCTGCCAAGTAGCTCTCTGAGCTGTGGGCTCTGCTGTTGCCCCCTTTTTGTTTACATAGTTAAATTCAATTTGGCATATTTCTTTCCTCTGTGTGGATATTAGTAATTAAAAGACTGTTCTTAACATCTGTGTTGTGCATCTACTCACACATTTAAATTCTGATTCCTAGTTTGCATTATTCAGTTTTGATTTCTACAGGGGAATAGGTGGGACCAAATGTTCTCTACATATTCTTACAAAAAGAACTTTTGGAGTGCCAAATCTTCTTAGTGGGATGATTTGATGTTTATCTTTAGTTTCCTTTGAAATAAGCCATATACCATATTGGCAGAGAATGGAATATTTACATGTTTCCTGGGTGTTCTTCCAAGGCAGTCATAGAAAATGAAAGAATGATTCATTCTCAAGCACTCTGAGCATCTTTTACCTGGAATGTGACTGACTTTGATTTTCATATGGGTAGCACCTTGTTATTGATATTTTACCTCAGATGTCACTTTTTTTTAGAGAGGCCTTTCTGAATAATCACTCCTTTCTGCTTTATAACATGTATCTGAAAATATTCTTACATTTTTCCTTCCTCAGTGACATCTATATCTCCATGAGGGCCGATGTTCACTACTGTCTTGTGTGTCTTATTTATTTCCTGAAACATATTAGTCAGTGAGTAATTGTTTATTTAATAAATGAATGAATAAAATATTTATTAATTTCTTCTGAAATTGACATAATTTTCTCTAAATTTCATAGTCACTTTTTAAAATTTATGATTTCACTACATTAAATATTTCTAAAATAATAGTGTCTGCTTTCTCTTGCCTTTTTTCAAAAGGGTTTTTTGTAAATATTGAATGAAAAGTCAGTTAATAAGAATCTGACCTAAAATAAATGTTAGGGTGATAAATATTTAGGATTAGGGACAACTGTGACTTTCTTGTTATATGTGTGGCTGGAGTGAAGCAAACCAAGACGGAGAGATTAGTTGGAGATGATTTCAGATGAGGGCAGGTTAAGGACTTGTGACTTATATGGACTTGGACTTTCACTCTTTTTTAAATGTATTTTATTGATTTTTCACCGCGAGGAAGGGAGAGGGATAGAAAGTCAGAAACATCGATGAGAGGGAAACATCAACCAGCTGCCTCCTGCACGCCCCCTACTGGGGATGTGCCCGCAACCAAGGTACATGCCCTTGACCGGAATTGGACCTGGGAACCTTCAGTCCGCAGGCTGAGGCTCTATCCACTGAGCCAAACCGGTTTCAGCTGTACTTTCACTCTTAATGATAAGGGAGACCATTGGAAAGTTTTGAGCAGAGAAGTGACATGATCTGATTTA
The DNA here is from genome assembly GCA_027563665.1 of Antrozous pallidus. NCBI lineage: Eukaryota > Metazoa > Chordata > Mammalia > Chiroptera > Vespertilionidae > Antrozous > Antrozous pallidus. Next base: position 134,380,064 of record CM050509.1, on the reverse strand, counting down.
TCCTAAAGTCGTTTGTGTAGAAAACAACCCGAATTCAGTGGGAGTTGAGAGTGGAGCTGCAGGGGTGTTAAAAGTAGGTATATAGTCTGCTGCTGGGTTCTCACATCACTTCTTTTGGCTGATTTGTCTGTATCTGTGCCAGGAGCATCCTGTCTTACCTTCTGTAGCTCAGTTCTAACCCTCCACATATTTGGTAGGGCATACTGCCAGATCATAACCTCAAGGCTGAGCCTTCTTACTTTTCTTATTCAGGCAGGTGTGGACTGTACTTGAACTCTGCTCTTTCACACACACATTTTAGAAAACGCTGGGATTTTTATTGAGATTGCATTGACTGCATAGGTTAATATGGAGAGTATTGATTCTTCCAAACTTAAAATTGAGATAACTCCATTTATTTAGGTCATATATATATTTGAATAGAGGCCTTGAATATATTTTCTTATGTTAAATCCTAACCTACTTTTTTGTTGTAAATGTCATTTAAAAAATTAAAATTTTGTTTCTTGGTGATGTTTATACATGCAGTTGATATTTTATATTAAATTTATATTTAGCTACCTTGCTAACGCTTATACTTGTAACAATTTTAAAATTCCTCTGAATTTTCTATGTAGATAATATCTATAAATACTATTGTTTTTCCCTCTTTCCAATGCTATATATTTTAAACATTTATTTTATTTTTATTTTACTGAGCTGGCAAGAACCCACCTGGATAATGTTTAATGATAATATTAATAAGTATTAATTGTAAGACATCTTGCTAGGTTCTTAATTTTTAAAGGAACTTTGTCTAATATTTCACATTTAAAAATAATGTTGTAGATTTTTGACAGATACATTTATCCAGGATATGAACATTTCTAAAGCTGTTAATTAATGGACATATTACACTTTAGAAAGCTTGTCTCAGTTTACATTCCTACCATCAGTGTACTAGCTATAGACGCAATGCTGTACATTACATCCCTAGGACTTATTTATTTTTTAACTAGAAGTTTGTACCTTTTGACCACTTTCACCCATTTCATAATTTCTTGAAACAAGAGTATTGTTTTACATAACCAGTATACTATTATCAAAATAATCATTGACATAATATTATATAATCTGTAGACATTTAAATGTTATCAATTACCCTTTATAGCATTTTTTTTCTTGTCCAGCTTCTAATTTAGGGTAATGTATTATATTTAGTTTTCATGACTCTTAATTTTCTTTTCTGGAATAGTTCCTCAGTTATTCTTTGTGTTTCCTGACATAGACATTTTTAAAGAATACAGGCCAGTTATCTGTGTATATAAAAGCCTAATATGTTAAGTGTCTGACCATTCATCGACCACTTGACCAGTTGCTATGACGTGCACTGACCACCTGGGGGCAGACGCTCTGACTGGTAGGTTAGCTTGCTGCTGGAGTCTGGCTGATCAGGACTGGGTGAGATGGGCTGGACACATTCTGGAGCCAACCTCCTGCAGTCCCTCCCTGCCTCTAACATATTTCTTCTAACTAATTTCCTTTCAGTGTGCATGAATTTGTGCACTAGGCCTCTGGTTTAGCAGAATGTCCTTAGTTTGAGCTTGTCTGCTGCTGTCTCTGGTTAGATTTAGATTTTGCCTTTTTCAGAAGGAATGCCACAGGAGTATGTTGTGGTGCATCCTATCAGGAGGCATATGGTGTTGATTTGTCCTGTTACTAACAATGTTAATTTTGATCACTTAAGATAGTATCTGGCAGGATTTTTTACTATGATATTACTATTTCCCCCTTTGTAATTGATAGGTATCTTATAGGGAGCTACTTTGAGATTGGATAATTCTCCATTTTCCATCAAACTTTCATCCACTAGTTTTATCATGTATTAATGATACTTGCCTGAAATAATTATAGCAGGGCGATTCATCAAATTGTGATTTTTCTTATTTCTTCATCAAGTTCATTATTTGGAATTATACTCTAAGAAAGAGCTCTTTCTTCTCCCCCATTTATTTATGTCAGTAAGGATTGGTGCACTTTTTTATACTTCTATGGATTATAACCTACCACTATATTTATTTTGTTGCCCAAATGTTCCTCATTTCACCAGTGGGAGTCTCTTCAGGCTGACTACTGTGTCCTTTAGACATGCCCCCATTATTCCTTGAGCATTTCCTTACTTTCTGTTGTAGCCTGGAAATCAGCCATTTCTCCCAGGAACCCTGGTTCCTTTTTATCGACACATTAGCTGTGTTCATGGCTACTGGAGTGTCATTGCTTCCAGGCTCCCTCAGCAAACAGAGCTAAGGAATATATATGTGTGTATATATAGTTTATATTATATTTACACATACATTTATGTCTCTAAATTAAGAATGAGCTTATGTGATTAATTCTAATTCCAAGCCTCTCTTTTCTTTCTTTTCTTTTTTTTTGTTTTGTTAATCCTCACTTGAAGATATATGGATATATTTTCCATTGCTCTTACAGAGAGTAGAAAGGAGGGAGGGAAGGAGAGAGAGACAGAGGAGAGAAACATCAATGTGAGAGACACACATCGATTGGTGCCTCCTGCATGCACTTAGAGTAGGGCCAGGGATTGAACCTGCAACCTAGGTACATGCCCTTGACCGGGAATCAAACCCCTGACCCTTCAGTTTGTAGGCTGATGCTCTAACCACTTAGCACTTCTATCCAGGGTCTTCCCCTTTTTTATATTTGTAACTTCCTTTTTATGAGAATAAGGAACCAAAGTTATATTATCCACAATACATATACTTATTTTCTTAATCCTAGAATACATATAAAGAAGTTTCATATATCTGTGCAAAACAACTACCTAAGTAGAATATAATATGTATTTATATTTTTTTGTTTAAGTTCAAGAATATGGTATTAAAATATTGTTTTCAAGAATTACCTAGGGTTAATTCTTTTTCCTCTGGCCCCGTTCAGTGTGTTTACATTACTCATTTCAAATACAGCTAACTACGTTTGTTCATTTATGTCCCATTTTGGGTTCTTCCCTCCTATGGTTATGTCTTTTTTATTTTAGTATGTGAAACATTAATATGGTTTTAAAAGAACTGTATAAAAATATAGGCTAGTTTATTTGATTACTGAAATATAAAACTTATGGCTTTTAATTGTTTGTTCTTTCAGGGAATCATTTAATACTTCACATTAGGAGAAATATATGAAAGTTCCTGCCAACCTGTGAGAATTTCATCCTTCGGCCATTTTGTTTTTGTTTTTGTTTTTGTTCTACTTGACAACTTACTCAGAAGTTCATTTTTGATGCCATGTTTTGTGGCTCGCATCAAAAGAGGAGTTTGTCTTCATGAAGATTCCTAATATTGGTAATGTGATGAATAAATTTGAGATCCTTGGGGTTGTAGGTGAAGGTAAGTTTAGCATTTCTTGAGTTTTTTTTTAGCAATATATAATTATACCTACCACAAAAAAGTCAATAATTCAGGTCTTAATTATTAATTTAATCTGCATCCTAAATTTAGATATGGACCTAAGGGCAGAATATTAAAAATAAAATTATTCTCAACTATTGGGTCTTATTCTCAAATTGAAAGTTGAAAACAATAAAAAACCCCTTGAAGTTTAATAAATCAGGAATGGCTTGAGGCTGCCTTAATTTCATTCTTTTTAAATTTAATTTATTGGGTTGACATTGGTCAATGTGAATATACAGGTTTCAGGTATGGTTTCTATGTTATAAAATCCATTTCATTCATTAGGAACCATGGTTTCTTTAGTCAATTTTTTGGTTACATTTTATTTTTATAACAGCTAAGCTTATTGTCAGTAACTTAAAATTTATTTGTATAAGTTAAATTTTACTTACTACATGGTAAATAAATGAATAAATAGCTTGTATTTATCTTTGGGAATGACAAATTACATTTTATAAATTCTAAGGCACTCAATTTGGTCATATTGTAATGTCTTTGAAATCAGATGTATATTATAATCAGCATATCATGGTTTAATTGGCAGCATTTTTTCCTTTCCTAATAGTACATAAAATTATGCTTATATTCAATGACATCTTTGATTAGATGAAATATGGTAATTAATTTTTCGTAAGTCTTTTTGCTTTTTTAATTTTAGTAGTTTTTGCTCTTGACAAAGATAATTTTATGGAGATTTTGATAAATGATTCTGTTAATGAGATAAATGACTATAATTATGGTTTCTTAGCATTTATATCTTTAAAACAAATGTTACAAAAATTTCATATTTCAGAATTTTCAAATAAATTTGAAATTTCAGAAGAAGTTTTAAAAATTTACCAATGTGAACAGCAAAGCTGTTTTAGATTTTAATACTAAGTGTCAAACCTCAGAGAGAAGGCAAGGTAGGGTGGGAGAGAGGGAGTAAGAGATCAACCAAAGGACTTGTATGCATATACAGTAAGCATAACCAATGGACACAGACAGTATGGGGGGTGAGAGCCTGTTCTGGGGGAGTGGGAGCTAGTGGGGAGAGGTCAGTGGGGGGAAAAGGAGACATGTAAAACTTTCAACAATAAAGAATTTAAATAAAAATATAAATAAAAGCAATTAAAACACAGACTAATCATTGGGTGTTTGCTTCAAGATCTGAAGTCAAAAACATATTAAGAGAATGGATCCGTCTTCCTTCACCAGTCAACACCTTTTCCTTTTCTTCATTAATATTAATTATGTAAATAAAATTTATTCCCCATATCATATCTACTATCTGTTTTATAATAGCTGTTTTTTTGTTTGTTATTGGTCCCCCTCCCCAAGAAGTATTATAGTTAGACTTATGCAATAAACTGTTGACTGGAGAAGGTCATCTCATAGAGTATAACGGATTTGGAATGTTCAGAATCTGAGTCTAAGTTTTCTATATCCAAACCTTGTGTTTCTTTGTATATTTATATGTGATCATCTTCTCAGGGATTGGCTCAGATTAACTAAAACTACCAGGCTGTTATATAAGTCAGAATATGTCAGTTTAAGTTGTAGCCAGAATCATTATTGCTATGTGTTGTTGTTGTTTTTGTTTGTTTGGTTTTTGTAAACTACCTCAGATGCTTTTTGGCTAAGAAATACAAATATATATTAAGGAAATTTAAAACTGTCAAGGAAACTCTATAAAACTGCCAAGCAGAATCTACCTTCTGATTCTCCTAATTTAGATATTCACAGTATAACTTTAACTTCAGTTTTCTGGGTAACTTGCTGTCAACTCTATGTTCTGTCTCTAAGGAAGTAGTTTATTGGCTGGATAATAAGATAAGTAACCCAAAAGATGATGATTAATTTCATCAAAATAATCAAACAAAGTGGGAGTGCATGGCTATAAATGGCCAGAGATCCTTGGACTGCTTGTGGCATGTGCCCTTGAATTGAGTATTTATGGCAAAAATGAATCAACTTTGATTGGTTATTAATTGGAATGCGGAGGCCTATACTGTTTTGCCAATCAAGAAAAATGTTCTAGTATTCTAGAAGAGGACTGAGTTGTCTCCTATGATAGATAACATATTTGGTAAGCTCCATGCTAAGAAATCATTAGCTCTTAAATGTTAAGTTTCCTAAAATATTTTGAATTAATTTTCATCTAATCCCAAGGTTCATGTACCCAAATCTTGTCTCTAGAATATTTTAAGTTTAAATTAAAAAATGTCTCCAGTGAAAATTTGTTTGAAAGAGAAACCTGCAAAAGTACATGTTGAGGAAACAAATTGCTTATACTCTCAGTTTATGAAAATACATATAATAAAATCCATGCTTTGTAGGTGGCTCTTTGCATTATCACTGCAGAATATTGTCATTTTAGCAATCATTATTTTAACATATACTGATAACTAATCTATCTTTATAATAAAAGCCTAAGCAGCTGTTGCAGCGGAATGACCAGTTGCTATGATGGGCACTGACCGCTAGGGGGCAGATACTCAACGCAGGAGCTGCTCCCTGGTGGTCAGTGCGCTCCCACAGGAAGAGCACCACTCAGCCAGAAGCCGGGCTCATGGCTGGTGAGCACAGCAGCAGTAGCAGGAGCCTCTCCTACCCCTGGCAGTGCTAAAGAGTAGCAAGCCGAGCAGTAAGGAGCAAGCAGGCTGGCAGTAAGGAGCGAGGGATCCTGGATTGTGAGAGGGATGTCTACCTGCTGGCTTAGGCCCCCTAAGCCAGCAGGTGGATATCCCCTGAGGGGTCCCAGACTGCTAGAGGGCACAGGCCAGGCTGAGGGACCCCCCCCCCATCCAGTGCATGAATTTATGCACTGGGCCTCTAGTAAATATATAAAAGCCTGAGTGACTCTTAGGATGGACACTGGCCACCAGGGGGCAAACGCTCAAGGCAGGAGCTGCCCCCTGGTAGTTAGTGCATTCCCACAGGTGGAGCGCTGCTCAACCAGAAGTCAGGCTCACTGCTGGCAAGTGCAGCTGCAGCGGCAGGAGCCTCTCCTGACTCTGTGGCAGCACTACTGATTGGCAGCAGCAGGTGCAGCAGGTTGGGATAAGCATGAGCAGTGCAGTGCCAGGCCCTGGTTCTGGCACCTCCCTGGCTGCCTGCTGCTTGACACACTGCTACATCCCTTGAGGGGTCCTGGATTGTGAGAGAGACCCCCCTCCCACAGTGCATGAATTTTGTGCACTGGGCCTCTAGTGTAAATGTAATAGAACTTCAATTTCTGTAAAAGCTGTAGTAGGCATACTACTTCTAACTGTTTACTTCTTTTTATTGTAGGAGCCTATGGAGTTGTACTTAAATGCAGACATAAGGCAAGTACAAGAAGAAAAAAATGTGTTTAACTGTTTTGAAATTAATGTAGTGTTCTGTGCATGTGGGCATGTAATTAAAGCTGTCTGGCTATAATGATAATACTTGTTGAGTAGAATTAATATGTGAACCCAGAGAAAGGAGATTACTTTGGGACAGGCTTTATCGTGATTCGGTAGTCATTAGTTCTTTGCAGTCATGTGCCATTTTTTCACCTGTCCAATGTATAGATAAAAAGCTGCCTAATGAGAAGAGAAGAGGTGGTAGAGGAGAAATCAAGGTAGTGATGAATTTATGTTCAGATACTTAAGAACAGTGAAGAATTCTATTCAGTTAGTATTTTTCATGTAGACCCAATAACTTAGAATACTTTATGGATCTGAATCCAGATTTTGAAGAGTATAGTGGATATGTATTTGATATAAAATAGGGCTTGGGATAATAATGTATAGTTGATCACCCTTGAATAGCCTTGAATGAATCAAATTATATAAATTATTTGACTATGATAATAATCACCATTTATTCAGGAAAGCTATTTCAAGTTTCCACAGCTGTTGCTCAGTGGTGAGCATGTTTTACTCAGAGACTAACTTTTAGATGATAAGTGTTGTAATATTTCATTACATTGTAATGATTACCTGAAACTAATGTTGTATGCCAATTATAACTCAATTAAAAAGTGGGAAGTGTTAAAGCTATAATAATTTTAACCTAAGCTCTTCTGTCTTTTATGCAAAAAAGGTTTATTAGTTGAATATTTTTTATCTTTCCATATATCTGTCTACTTGTTTGTTAAATATGCTTGCTAACTGTAGTAACAAGTGGTTCGCACTGCACACTGTTAATGCACCCTGTCAGTCCATGCCAGCAAGATGGGTCCAGAGTGAGAGTGGATGATAACAGGGATTTAAGCTCTTGGGAAACCAATTCTAAATGTGAACTCTGATTCCTAGTGGCTATGTGTAGAGCACTTTGGGTTACAAGGATAACTAAACTATAGTTTTCTTAACCTTGTATGGCGTAGGGTTTGTCTAAAGAGATACTTTAAAAAATGAGATTGCATCTAAGAAACTATTTTTACTGCCCTTTACTAAATGAGGGAACTCACAAAACAGCTCTTGAAAGTATTGCTTTTTTTTTCCTTTCATGCATCTAAAAAGATAATAGGTGGAAAATTTAAACATAAATTAGTGCCTAAGTCAGAGTAATAAAAACTCTTTTTAGAATTTACAGCTGCTTAGTCATTAGACTTGTTATAGTATATTCTTCTTTCAGCCAGAATCAGACCTTCAAATCTTTACCCCATTACCCCAAAATAGAGAATTTGATGCTTTTGGTAAGATTTACCCTTCAGGAGCAAACAAATGAATAACCACTAAATCTCATGTTATAGTTAAAAATAGATATAATAATTTATATTGTACTATTATATGATCATACCCATGTATTTTGCATACCTTTTAAAATTTTAATAAAATGGTTATAAAGTGTATGATTATTTATACATGGGTGTGTGTGATCACATGCATAAATTTGTTCTCTTTTTGAGAAGTTTGGATCTGGGTGTATATATAATTAAATAATTCCTAACATCTATACTAATATAATTTATACTAATAAAAGGATAGTATGCTAATTAGACCGGACATCTTCTGGACAAAGCCACAGTGGCAGGGGGCTGAGGTAGAGGCAGTTAGGGGTGATCAGGCCAGCAGGGGTAGCAGTTAGGGCATGATCAGTTCGCCAGGGGAGTAGTTAGGAGGCAATCAGGTTGGCAGGCAGAGGCAGTTAGGGGCGATCAGGCTAGCAGGAGAGCAGTTAGGGGCATCAGGCCAGCAGGCACAGGTGGGTACGGGTGATCAGGCAGGCAGGCAGGCAAGCGAGCGGTTAGGAGCCAGTGGTTCTATCTTGTGAGAGGGATGGCTGACAAATCAGCAGTTGGGCATCCCCCGAGGGGTCCTGGATTGGAGAGGGTGCAGGCCAGGCCTAGGAACTCCCCTATCCCCCCATGCATGAATTTCTTGCACTGGGACTCTAGTATTGTATATTTGAGCAAGTATGAAAGAAAGTTACTATTTTACTCTGTGTATCGTTGCAAGAAATTTAGAGGTCATGTTTATAAAAAGATATAGCTTGTCTTTTGTGAACACAATAAATGTTGGTTTATTCCAGGCCAAAGTCCATACTTAGTTTATTGAAATAAATGCTGCCCAATTAAAAAATAATGTGGCCCAGCCTGGCTAGCATGGCTCAGTAGTTGAGCATAGTCCTATGAATCAGGAGCCCATGGTTTGATTCCCAGTCAGGGCACATGCCCAGGTTGTGGGCTTGATCCCCAGTGTGGGATGTGCAGGAGGCAGCCAATCGATGTTCTCTTTCATCAATGTTTCTCTCTCTCTCTCCCTCTCCCTTCCTCTCTCTCTGAAATCAATAAAAAGATATTTAAAAAAGAATGTAACAGTATTCTCTTTTTGACAGTTTATTTTTATATATACACATTGACATGTATATGAAAACTCTTAGCAATGACTGTTGAGCTATTTATGCCACTTTATGACTACTGGCATTTGGAAGATGTTCTGATTTGCACCTTTACCCTGCAGATACATGTTGCTGATTTTTTAAATTTGCATGTCTGCTTTGAAGAGCCTGTGAGAGGGGAGACATATTTTACAGCACACTTTTTCTTTGCAGAAGTCCAAAGAGGTCGTCCTCATTACAAAGTAGGGAGAATGGAATGGTGTTGAAATAGGGAGATGAGATTAGAGGCAAGAGGGCTGTGCAGCCAAGTAGAGGTTGTAGGGTGACGCTGAGCCTGGGACAGGGAAGTACTAGTTCATGTACTTCCTTTCCTGTGGCTGGGGTTGACTTATAAGAAGTTTCTGTTTGTTTTGAAGCAGTGGATGCCATATGCTCTTGAGATAACAAGTTATACAAAGCCATGAACTATCCAGAATTAGGGTATAGCCTATAAGTATTCAATTAATAATAAAGTTGACTTAAATTATAGAACAAAAAATAAAGGACACTGTAAAGAGCTGTTGCAAAGTAGCAGGTCCCTGTGGAGGGATTAAAAATGATCCTAAGGACTTGTGGCATACTGAAAATGCATTGGGATCATGTTTATGACTAAAAAACTTACAAAGGGTGTGTAAGTTTAGGGAGAGACATAATGAGTTTGGCTTTCATAATCTATACTAATAAAAGGCTAGGTGGCCTTTATGCCCTTGTGTCATCACAAAATGGCCGCTGCACATCATCACAAGATGGCCACCTCCACATCATCACAAAATGGTCACCACAAAATGACTGGCAGGAGAGGGCAGTTGGGGGTGAATAGACCAGCAGGGGAGGGCAGGTGGGGGCAACTGGGCCTGCAGGGTAGGACAGTTGAGGGCAGCTGGGAGCGACTAGGCCAGCAGGGGAGGGCAGTTGGGTGTCAGTCAGGCTGGTAGGGGAACAGTGAGAGGGTGATCAGGCTGGCAGGCAGAAGCAGTTAGGGGTAATCAGGCAGGCAGGCGAGTGGTTAGGAGCCAACAGTACTGGATTGTGAGAGGGATGTTAAACTGCTGGTTTAGGCCCAATCCCATATTGGAGAGGGTGCAAGCTGGGATGAGGGACACCCTCATGCACGAATTTCATGCACCGGGCCGCTAGTAAAGAATGAAATGGCATTGGAATACCAAACCTGATATTACTGAATGCCACATATTGAATATTTACCATGTGCTAGGCACTCTACTAGATCTTTTACATTTAATCCCACAATAGTCCTCTTATTTCCATTTTCCAAGAGAGGAAACTGAGTCATAGAGAGGTTATATAGCAGGGCCAAGATTACACAGTTTATAAAGTGACTTTGGTCTCATTCCGAAAATGGGCTAACTTGAGCATGAGCTGGAACTGTGAAATAATATGAACCTTCCAAGAGGGAGTGCAAAGCAGAGGGAAGGGCATGTTTCAAATGGACTGAAAGGAGAGGGAGGCTGACCTCTCAGCTTTTAAAATGGCATTCACCAGCAGTGTAAAATTCCATAACAAGATCTGTGATGGTAAAGATTAACAGTGCCATTTATTAATGCCCTCTTTGAATGAAATGGTACATCAAATGCCAAATTGAAAAAGGTTAAGGAGAGAAAACATGGATAAAATCTGGATTGTGTCATTTTCCCCGTTTGAGATTTGAGACACTGAGATTAAGAGTAGGAAGAAGAGTAGATTTGATAAAATATTCACCAGTTAGAAATATCCTACCTCCCTGTACTAAAAAGCATTCTTTGGCTGTTTGTTATTAATATTCATAGTTTGTCTTTGCCATAATGCTTTGTTTTTAGTGAGCATTATACATTTTGGAATAGTGATTCCTTTTTCTTTTTCAGATTAATTTTGCTTTTCCGCCAAAAAGCTAAATGATGATTTGTGTAGACTTTTTAAAAGCAAACTATTTGTTGTAGTTAATCCTCAACTGAGGATATTTTTCCCATTGATTTTTAGAGAGAGTGGAAGGGAGGGGGAGAGACAGAGAGAGAGAAACATCGATGTGAGAGAAACACATCAACTGGTTGTCTCCTGCATGTGTCCTACCGAGGTATGTGCCCTTGAGTGGAATTGAACCGAGACACTTCAGTCTGGGGGCTGACCCTCTAATCAATGAGACAAACCAGCCGGGGCTAATGCAAACTATTTTAAGAAGATATTTGAGGAAAAATTTAGTGAACCATCATAATTTTTTTCATCATCAATTTAACAGATTATTTATAGTCTGCCATATCAAACCACACAGTTATTTTTTACTAAAACAAAATTTTACTTTATTTTTTCCTACAGTAAATAAGACTAATGTTTTTCTTTGAGTTTTAGTTTTTTTTTCATGTGAATTGAGTTTTTTAAACAAAGCTTAGAGAGAGTGAACAGTGAGAAACTGAATATATTGGATTGATTATATTTACTTTGTCACTACTTTCATCCCATTTAAATAAAAAGAAAGTGTGATTTTTGCTTTTCATGTGTAAAATTTTTAACATTTGAAGAAAATGAAAGATTGGCTTGCGGTTTTTCATAAAAATTGTCAGAAGCTGGAAAGACTCCAGTATTGATAATTTTGTCGTAATCATTTTTAAGTAATTACTCTCTCCTAAATGGCACTAGTTTATTGCATGTTATAGAGATTAATGAGATGCCAATATAAAACTGGACTTCAGATCAGGAACAATGATAGCAGGAATCATTCATGGGGAAAACATCTTCCACTTCCTCTTTCATAGGCACTCATATAGAACCATATTTCTGTGTAATTTCCTCTCTTGACCTGGTTTTTGTTGCCATTCAACTAATTGTAGAATAATCTCTGGGACATTATAAAAGTCTCTCCAAATCATCCTTTTTTTGAGTTCTAGTAGTTTATAATTTCAACTCTCCAAGTCTGTTGATATAGGAAAAAACCACCTATGTTTCTGTTGTCTGGTTATCAAGAAAAGAAATAATGGCTTGTCAATTTCCAGGCAAGTGAGTAATTTCTTTAGAGAACTAGAATTTTGGGTTACTGCAGGTTTCTTGGTTGCCTTTATCCTCATCATCCTAATCTGGATTTGTTGTGTTGTAGTTTGTTTTTCAGTAAGTGGGATAAGGGAATGGTCATGTTAGAACTAGCCAGCATTAGCTCCGTATGCATTGTCTACACAGAACACTTGACCTCAGTCACCCTTCCCATCGTAAATCAGCTCTCAGTTCCCAAATGATCATATCCCCACCCGCCACTCAGACTAGAGCTGGCTGGGGTACGAGACGGACTTTAAAGGTCCCTTTTCTGCTAATCATAAAAACATAATTAATGCAAGGAAGAGAACATTTTTTTCTACACTTTCTTAAGATGAGTCATTTCATTCGTTTCTGATAATGTGTGTGCTTTAGAGATTTATATTAGCTTTTTAAAAAATTATCTATATTGTTTAAAGTATTACAGATGTCCCCCCTCTTTTTCCCCCATTGACTCCCTCCCAGGCCTTCACCACACTAGCTTTCAATATGACTTTTTTTCAAAGCTCTAGGAGCAAAAATGAGAATGAATCATTTTTCTATACAGGACTGAAATACATAAGGTGTCGGCAAAAGTAGGTTTGCAGTTGTTGGTATGGGAAATAATACAGTTATTCATAAATAATAATACAAGAACTCTATGTCTCGCATACTCACAACTGTAAACTTATTTCTGTCCACCTTTATTCGCTGATAATATAAGAAAAGGAACTGATCAATAAATGCCCATATAGTGGGTGCTTCTATGAATTGTTGAAACCAATCACTGGAACATAGTATACAGTGATATTTTTGTACAAAAAAAGTAACCTAATCCTGAAATATTATTATAAGCTATACAATGCTTCTGAGCTTTACTACTTCTTAATTTAAAGATTTAATAAGTTAAAACATTTTAATTTTTAAAACTAAATAAAAATTTTCTACCTCTTATATTTAATAGTACTGTGTTCTAGGCATGGCATCTATCTATCTATCTATCTATCCTATCTAATAAAAGAGTAGTATGCAAATTGACCATACCTCTGATCAAGCTACGCCCACAGCCACGCCCAACAGAAATGGCGGCAGCCACGGAGCTAGAGAGAGGAGGAGGCTAGGGTTCCCCGGGTGTTGGAGGAAGCCAAGTGTTTGCACCTCTGGCCAGCCTAGGCCTCCACTCCAGGCTACAATGTTTCAATTATATTGCAGCCATGGAGCAAGCAGAAGGCTTGGCTCTGCTCCAGGCTACAAAGTTTCAATTGTAGAACATAAATTAATCCCAGATCCCAGGGCCTCCGTTTGGGTCTCGGGGTGGGGGCGAGGGGGGCGAGGCCAGCCTGCAAAACACCACAGGCTCCTTACCCAGGCTGCCCAATGCCCCAAGGGAACCCCCACCCTGATCTGGGACACCCTTCAGGGCAAACCAGCTGGCCCCCACTCATGCAACAGGCCTCTATCCTATCTAATAAAAGAATAATTTGCAGATTCACCAATACTTCAACACACAAGAGGGCTGCCCTCATCTGGTCAAAGATCCTGCCCCCATGTGGACACAAGATGGCCATCACAAGATGGCCAGCAGGGGAGGGCCGTTGGGAGGTTCCAGGCCTGCAAGGGAGGGCAGTTGTGGGTGATCAGGCCAGCAGGGGAGGGCAGTTAGGAGGAACCAGACTTGCAAGGGAGGGCAGTTGGGGGCAATCAAGCCTGCAGGGGAGGGTAGTTAGGGGTGACCAGGTTGGCAGAGGAGGGAAGTTGGGGGCAAACAGGCTGGCAGGGGAGCAGTTAGACATCAATTAGGCTGGAGGGTAGTGGTTAGCGGGTGATCAGGCTGGCAGGCAGAAGCGGTTAGGGACAATTAGGGAGGCAGGCAGGCGAGCAGTTTGGAGCCAGCAGTCCTGGATTGTGAGAAGGATGTCCAGATGACCATTTAGGCCTGATCCTACATCCCTTGAGGGGTCCCAGATTGGAGAGGGTGCAGGCTGGGCTGAGGGACACCCCCACAACCCCCATGCATGAATTTTGTGCACTGGGCCTCTAGTATATATATAAAAGCCTAAGCAACCATTATGATTGAACAACCAGAACAACCTATCAACCAGTCACTATGACCCACACTGACCACCAGGGGCAGATGTTTAACACAGGAGCTGTCCCCTGATGGTCAGTGCACTCCCACAGCCAACCTCCCATGGCCAGCCAACCTCCCTTGGTCCCTCCCCCCAGCTGGCAAGCCTCCCACAGTCCCTCCCTACTGTCTGACAGGCCCCAGCTGGCCTGGCCCTGATCAGGACTGGGTGAGACAGTCCCAATAGGCCCTGATTGCCAGCTAGGCCTAGGGACCCCACCCATGTACAAATTTTGTGCACCAGGACTCTAGTTATAAAATAAAATTCAAACAAATATCTGTTAAAGAAAAATCTATTACATGCCCACAAAATACCACATGCTCTGCAAAAATCTGTAAGATGTAATTCCTATTTTTGAGGAATATAGTCTAGCATGTATAAATGAACAAATACAAAATCATATTTTTATTTGTTAGGAAGCTTAAAATATAGTTTGGGAGAGATAAATTTGAGAAAAGATTGTAGTTGAAATGATATTGTAAAACCTTATTTCCCATTTTTTAAAATAAATTCTCCATTAAATCCTGTTCAGGAAAAATTTATGTCAGTAATAAAGAAAAATGCCTTTTCATATTATCTTTCATATCAGTTTCTTAATATCCACAAAATAGCTTGCCGGGATTTAGGATCACATTGAATTTATAGATCAAGTTGAGGAGAGTCGACATAATAATATTGAGTCTTCTGATCCATAAACACAGAATATCTTTCATTTATTTAGATTTTTCATTTCTATCAAGATTTATGTAGTTTTTTAGAATACAGATCTTGCAAATATTTTGTTAGGTTTATACCCAAGTACTTATTTACTTTTAGTGATAATATAAATGATATTGTGTTTTAATTTCTTATTGTTCATTGTTTCTTGTCTTTGGTCTCATTCTCCTCCTGATATTCCAGTTACACTTTTTGTAATTGTTCCACAGATCTTGGATATTATGTTCTACTTTTTAAAATTCTTCTTTACTCTTTTCATTTTAGTTTTGGAATTTCTATTGATATATCTTTAAGTTTACTGATTCTTTCCTTGGCTATGTCCAATCTACTGGTGAGTCCATTAGAGGTCTTACTCATTTTCTTGTTATAGTTCTTTTAATTTCTAGCATTTTCTTTTAATTTCTCATTAGAGTTGTATATGCTTACATTACTCATATGTTCTTTTATGTTGTCTACTTTTTCCATTCGAGCACTTAACATAGCAATCCTAGTTATTTTAAATTTCTTATCTGAAATTATTCCTGATAATCCACAGATCTGTGCCATACCTGTGTCTGGTTCTGATGCTTGCTTTGTCTTTTCACACTGTGTTTTTTCTTGCCTTTTACTATGCTTTTTAATGTTTTTCTTTTATAAGCCAGATAGGATATACTGGCTAATAGGACTTGAGGTAAATAGTACTTTAGTATAAGGTTTTATATTAATTTGGCTAGGAGCTGGGTTGTATATCTAATAGTAGGGTAATATGCAAATTGGTCAGCACAACAGCAGGTATGGGTGGGTGGGGACTTGCAGCATTGGGGACATGATGGCAGCTGCTGCTTGCCCAGGGCCAGCCAGGGGTCCGGCAAGCTGCCGAAGGCTGCTTCTGCTGCAAGGGCCTGAGGCTCAGGCAGGGATAGTTGGGTGAAACTTAGGCAAGCTGCAGTGGCTGTGAAGGCCGAGGTTCAGGCAGCCTTGCTGCTGGCAGTGGCAGCAGTAGAGGCATGATGGGGGCATCACCTTCCCCTGATCACCAGGTTTCCTCCTGCAGAGGGAGGCCAGAGGTGGCAGCAGCAAGGGGATGATAGGGGCAGTGGCTTTACCTGATCACCGGGTCGCTTCCGGCAGAGGGAGGCCAGACTGCGGTTTAGGCCTGCTCCCCATGGGGAGGACCTAAGCTATCAGTAGGACATCCCCTGAGGGCTCCCAGACTGTGAGAAGGGGCAGGTCAAGGTGAGGGACACCCCTTCCCCCCCGTGCACCGGGCCTCTAGTATTTAATATTTGTTGTAGGTGTAGGTGCCAGATGCTTCAGTTTCTTTTAGTGTCTATATGCTTTTCTTTATTTTCCCCCCTCTTGTCTTTTTGTTTCCTGCCCCCTCCCAATTTTTTAAAAATAAATCTTTATTGTGCAGATTATTACAGGTGTTCCTCTTTTTTCTCCCCATAGCTCCCCTCCACCCGATCCCCCACCCCACCCCATGCCCTTACCCCCCACCACTGTCTTCATCCATAGTTGTAAGATTTTTGTCCAATCTCTTCCCGCACCTCTCACACCCTCTTCCCCCTGAGAAGGGTCAGTCCACTCCCTTTCTATGTCCTTGATTCCATTATGTTCATCAGTCCATTCTGTCCATCAGATTTTTCATTCACTTGATTTTTAGATTCACTTGTTGGTAGGTATGTATTTGTTGTCATTTTATTGTTCAAGAACTTCTTTTTAAATAGAGTTTGTTTCTTGCAACCCTTTCACTTGTAGTCTGCTGTTACTGTTACTGTACTAAGACCCTGCTGACATGGTGTTAGAGTGTGGGGAAGGGAACGTATTCTGTTCTGTAATCTTTAGACCAAATCTTAATCTTTTGGTGGGCCTGAGTACTGGGCAACCTTTATTTCTTAGCTTACCCCCTCCCTTGCTTTTAGGTGAAACAAGAAGGCTATCTGGGGCTATAGTTGGTTACTTTCCCCTCTCCCAGGATAACATATAAGGCTCTGGTAAATTTTACCTGGCAGTGTTGGCCTTTGTTATGGATAACATTCTGGGCTTATTTCAAAACTGTTACTTTCCCCTTTCTCTTACCAAAAAGGGAGACGTTTTTCATTAGATCTTCATCCTGGGTGCATTTCAAAATTGTTATTTTTCTTTTCCTCTCACCCAAAAGTGGAGGAGATAATTCTTGGATCTTAACAGTCAGAACCTAGTGAGTTTTCTGGAAGTAAAGCCACAATTGTGTGGAGGCCCTTCTAAGATTGGGCCCCCCGTGACTTCTTCCTCTCAAGGCTTTGTCAAAATTACCTTTTAAGTTTTCTTACAGGTGATTACTCTAGCACCTTGCACTCCAGGTAAGCTGGTCTTGGATGTGAGTCTCTATATTTGTCTCTCTCCAGATTTCAGGAGCTCAGTTTGCCCTATATCCTCAATTCTCTTATAAGCCTAGGAAGAGTTGTTGAGTTTTAGTTTGTTTGGGGTATTTTGTTTTTGTAATGACGGGAGTGGCGATATGTAAGTACTTTACATGTTGGAACTGAAACCTGAAGTTTTACATTTATACTTTATTATTTAATTTTTTTAATCATCATCCGAGGATATTTTTTCTATTTATTTCTAGAGAGAATGGAAGGGAGGGATATAAGGGTGGAGAGAGAAACATCAATGAAAGAGACACGTTGATTGGTTGCCTCACACACACACCTCAACCACTGCTGGAACCTGCAACCAAGTTAGGTGCCCTTGACTGGGAATCAAGCCTGTGACCCTTCGGTCCACAGTCTGACTCTCTAACCACTGAGAAAATCAGCCAGGGCTACCTTCATACTTTAAAATTGGGACTATCTTATACAGTTTAAAAATACTGTTCAGCAAGAGGCTTTAAAGTTTCCCATGAACCATTTGCTTAACTGAGATGACTCATTCTCAGTTATTTTTATCCCTTTGAATCTCAGATCCATATATTTTCAAAGTGCTTAGTAAAACTTTTTCAGAACAAAATATATGAAAAACTTAGGAACTTCATGTAGTTCTATGAAATGCTAATAACTATCCTAAATTAACTAGAATTATTGATTTTCTCACCCATCCCAGCGCTTTTTGTTTTATCAGATACTGTCTATAAACCATGCTAAAGAAGTTTTGTGAGTTATTTTCTTTATCCTTCACTTAGTATTTTACTCACATATTTTTGAAGAAGTAACTCAGTTTTCTAAGGCACCTTGAAATCTCTGGAGACTAAACACTTTAAATTTGAAAAACTAATGAGAATAAATGCTGAGGTCTTGCGCTGCCAATGGTTTATTTTCAATTAACCTTGAAGAACATACTAATTATCAACTATAAATCTTGGTGACTTTAGCTTAATAATATTACTTTTAGAATCTGTGTGATAGAGAACAATTTGGCTCAACTGGGTTACTAAAGCAAAGAAAGACTATGTTTGCTTTATAGCTTTATAATTTGATTACTTACTAAAAAATTGAAGTTGGAGAGGCTTCAGTTCTTATCCTTGGAGAACAGTTGTAACCAACCTTGGGAGATGGAGACAATTTAAATTACATTAACCTTGCCCTTTTTGCTGTTTCATTTTAAGTTTTATTTTTCTCACTGAATCTGCTGTGAGGAACAGCCAGTAGAACAAGAAACAAATTAGTTGTATGGTATTTTATTTTGCTTATTAGTTGGCAAATCAATGTTGTGTTTATTTTAATCAACATTTCCCTTAATTTTTCTAATTGTTTAAAATGAATATCTTTGGGAATTAAAGATTACTCTGAAGAGGGAGAACTAAAATATTAAGTATTATGAATATCTTAGTGTATTAAATAAAACTTGTTTTTAAAAGTGATGAGTTGGTACTGTATTGAAAGGGTTGGGTTGAAAGTAATTATTTTTTGCCACATAATAATCAATTAGCTGCAGTTCACTTTAAAGTAAGATATATTTGTCTAGCATAATCTGAATTCGAGGCAGAAAGCTTTCCCTAGCCAAAATTTTTAAACTTAAACTTCTTCTAATGCCACTTCTTCAAAATAGACTTGCCTAGGCCGTGGTATTTTGTGGAAGAGCCAACTCAAAGGGCCAAAGAGCTGCATGTGGCTTGTGAGCCACAGTTTGCTGACCACCGCCCTAGGCTTTTGCTTAGAGATGTTTCTTATAAAGAAACTCGTGGCCTGGTGCACAAAATTCATGCACATTAGAAGGGAGTTAATTAGAGGAAATATTTTAATATTGCTGTTTGCTCTTTCTCTATAATAGAAGTGTCAGAGATGAAAGAAAATTATTAAAAATATATATGAAAATGTACCTCCTGTCAGAGTCCGGGGCATGCCACAGGACCCAGAGTCAAGTTCCCGCCCACCTGTCTACACCTTGAAATCACATGAGACCGAGATCTGGCCAGCCCCGCCTCTGTCAAGCCCCACTGGGCAGTCTCAGGCCCCCATCAAGCTCCACTGAGCAGGGGCAGAGCTTCAGGGCCCCCTTCAAGCCCGGCCAGGTGGGGGGGTGCAGCCTCAGGTCCCCTGGCACTAGGGCATGACGACCATTTTCATATTAGCTCTTTATTATGTCGGATAGGGCTGTTAGAACAAAATAGAGAAAGCAGAGTAGGTCTTAAGTAGTGACACAGTTATGTGTTGTGCTAGGTTCTACCCACTCTTAATGGGCTGGTGGGTGGTATCATTGTTGCTCCTACTGAAATTTTTTTTAAAAAGCTCTAGATATATTTTAATAATATCCTAGAAGAAACCCACAAGAGTGAACATAGCATATTAATATCTTAATCTTAACCATAAAGCTTCTATGTGCTAACAATGCAGCAAAAGATAATGGTCCACATTCAGTAAATATGTATTTAATTTGAGGCTCCTGTTGGTAGGGACCTGACTTCCAGTTCTCAGATAAAAAGGGAACAACAATCCCTCTTTTTTCCTGCTGATATTGATTCTTCCTGCTAAGGAGAATGGCAGCTATCCTTGCAAAATGCTCCTTCATTCAGGACCACAGCACCAGTATTGATCGCCTATTCCAGAGACTCTCAGGACAAGTCCCATGATTCTTGACATCCTCTTTTACTTTTTGTCACTTTTACAAAACTCACAGGCTGCCCATGAGCATAGAAGCCTTATTCCTGCACTGCTCTGTACATCCCTCAATCGCATCCTGTCCCATAGATCTCCCAAGCTGTCATTAGTACCGTATTTTCCGGCGTATAAGACGATAACCCCAGGAAAATCTTCTCAAAAGTCGGG
Organism: Antrozous pallidus; assembly: GCA_027563665.1. Taxonomy (NCBI): domain Eukaryota; kingdom Metazoa; phylum Chordata; class Mammalia; order Chiroptera; family Vespertilionidae; genus Antrozous; species Antrozous pallidus. Next base: position 134,359,724 of record CM050509.1, on the reverse strand, counting down.
GGTCATCTTATACGCCGGGTGTAAAAACACCTTAGCTTGCAGTTATGATGGCCGTTGCAACTTGCCAGGGACTTGCCTGGCACTTGCTCTCTTTCTATTGTTTGTTATCTTCCTCCTATCATCAATAGTTTAGTCGTCTTATACGTCGGAAAATACAGTAATTGCTCTATGGCCTCAGTCCTGCCCCGGGCTTGCAGTGCACTCTGGCTTTCTACCTCTGGCTTCTCTGCTGCTACCAGGCGGGTGTCTGAGGTAGCCCTCTCTGGCACCCGTCTACTATCTCTGCCTGACTACCTGTAACTGTGCCGCCTACTTTTCAGCTCCTTGAATACATTGAGTTCTTGCCTCTTCAGATTTTTGCCCATGTCGCTTCCTTCACATGCAGCAGTTTTACATTCTTTGCCTGGCTGACTCTATACAGACTGATCTTGGTTTCCTTGTATTAATCTCTTGTCGGTGCCTATTTGTTTCCTTCTTGGGACTTATTTAAATTTGCAATTGTATATTTACTTAGCCTTTTTCATTGATTATAAGATGTATATTTCCCCTCACATTTCTGAAATTGGGGGACATGTTACACTGGATGCTTTGATTGCTTTTTAAAATAGTAAATAAAGTAATGGTTTATCTTATCAATTGTGCCTTAGAATTAATGAAATATTGGATTTTTAATTACGTCTCCCCCAGTTGATTATGAGTTCCGCAGGAATTCTATTTTACTCACTAATAGGAATCCGTGCCCCATGTAGAATCTGGCACCTAGGTAGGCTCTGAATAAATAATGCTTGAATGAATATCAATATCTACTTGGGAGATGATGGCCCTAATACATCTAAAGATGAACCAGTCAGTATATGCATGTGAGTTGTTTAATTCAGTTTCTGTGTTTGAGTCTATCTTTGGAAATATTTTTATTCGGTTCTCTGAAGGAGACTTGTAGATGTATGCCATCTTGTAGATTTGTTCCCGTAATGTGCCATCATCAGAATATGTACATCCTTATTTAAGAGTATTTACTCACCATGTATGAAAATGAATCCACATAAGCTTTTAGCAGGCATCAGCAATTGTCTTTAATTAGGGGGAAGAATAAAGAAGAATACTAAAGACTAGCAGACTTATAAACTTGAGGCAGTTTTGAGGGCTTGAACTTACATTTTCATTTTACTTCATCCTCCAAGGAGGGCAGTCACTGGTGTGCCTACTTTACTTCTTTTAAGTGGAAGAACGCCAAACAGGCAACATGAGTGACTGGAGTGCCTTAGGCCAGTGGTCAGCAAACTCATTAGTCAACAGAGCCAAATATCAACAGTACAATGATTGAAATTTCTTTTGAGAGCCAAATTTTTAAAACTTAAACTTCTTCTAACGCCACTTCTTCAAAATAGAATTGCCCAGGCCATGATATTTTTTGGAAGAGCCACACTCAAGGGAAGAGCCGCATGTGGCTCTCGAGCCACAGTTTGCCGGCCACTGCCTTAGGCCAACTCCTAGGCAAGGTTCAAGGTTACTCCACTGCTAGAAGGGAAATGTTTTCATTTTCTGAGTCTTGCTACTGAGGACAATGATTGAGTCAGCCTGGAATGGTGAGGATTTTGCCTTACATTGTAACACTCCACAGCCTCGTCATGAATATGTCTATGATAAGTCCTTCCCAATCACGCATGTGTGCTTCTGGGTTTTGCAGACCATATTTGTGTCTGTCCCCACACTCTTGTACTTAGGGAATATCTAGTGATGCGAAAGGAAGAGAAGTTGAATAAGGAAGAGGAGGAACTCAACGTTGTCCCAACTGAAGGTGTCAGTGTGGAAATGCACTTGCAGGAAAAGGAAATCGAGAGGTTTAAGTACGCTCCTGACTGTGTGACGCGGTTGGAGCATCATCCCATACACCAAAGGGTTGTGGGTTCAATTCCCAGTCAGGGCACATACTAAGTTGCAGATTCAATCACTAGCCAGGGGGCATACAGGAGGCAGCGGTTTGATGTTTCCCTCCATCCTCCCTCCCTCCCTCTCTAAGGATCAATGAAAACATATCGTTTGGATATGAGAATAAAAGAAGTTCAAGTATGATACTGAGGAACACAGCAAAGTGAAAATGAGAGGGGACCTGCTGTGAACCTATGCCATTAGTATCTTCTTTAAGTCTGTCTTCCAGGTGATCTTCCTGCTGATCTATGGGTTCAGTGTGCATGTGATTTACACTTGCACATGGCACCCTTGTTTTCATCGGGGGACTGCTTCCTGTCTTACCCCACAGAGAAAAGCATCTGTTTTTTTTTCATGCTGGCAGTGTCCTTGATGTCCCTTGACTTGAACATCATCAAACTATTCTCTGTGTAAGATCTGGAGAGTGAGTCTTACCACAATATTTCTGGTCAGCCAATCCCTTCAATGGCTCCTCATCAATTCTTCCTTTCCCTGTCATGTCCACTCCCAGGGGCAAGCTGCTTTCTGGGGACAGAAACAGTTCTTGCCACAATTACAACAATCAAATAAGTGAGCAAAATAGTGCTAATTATAGCGCATAGCAAGCTTGAATGGTGAAGGCAGGAAGCACTATCTCTAACTCAGGTGCACAGCCTTTTTATTTCTCTCATGAGAAGCAGAATTCTTTTTAAAATATTTTTATTGATTTCAAAGAGGAAGGGAGAAGGAGGGAGAGAGAGAAACATCAGTGGTGTGAGAGAATAATTGATTGGCTGCCTTCTGCACGTCCCCGATTAGGGATCAAGCTTGCAACCCCAGCATGTTCCTGACCAGGAACTGAACTAACTGTGACCTCCTGGTTCATAGGTTGATGCTCAACCACTGAGCCATGCTGGCCAGGCAAGAAGCAGAATTCTTTAAGAAAAACCTGGGTACTGGGCATTACTGGTAGTTACTGTAGACTGGTGACCATTCTGCAGAGCCAGCAGTAATGCCAGCAACAGTATAACGACCTAGAGACCTAGACACATGCTCGATTCTGCTCAATTGGTAAAGAAAAGGAAGGTACAGCAGAAAGTACACTTTTGTTCCAATGGCGGTGGTGTTCAACAAGCTCAGCTGTCAGGCTTAGCAGACATAAAGCCATTAGACTTCTGAGGTTCTTCTGGGGTGCCTGGAATAGGAGGGTGGAGAGAGTGATTAACAAAGGTTCATGTTGGTATTTAAAGTGGTTGACTCAAAGAATTTACATTCTAAATAAAGCAGACTAAGTGATGCATAAGTAAGGCTTTTTAATCTCCCATGCTGCTCTCGAATGGTTCAGTGTATATGAAAGTGATAGGTATTTGTCACATATGGTGCAAACATGCACATAGATTTTTTAAAACGTACACACAGCGTTCACATTTGAGCCTTTCTCATGGATTTTGTGATGTGGGCCCAAATGACGTTTCTGTCACATAATTTCTACTGGGGAAATAAAGTACTTTCTTTTCCTAACTCCTCCCTGCCCCCCCCCCCCCCCCGACAGTGTTTCCTATTATGGATACTGGTTCTGTTCATTATGACTTTTTCTATATTGTAGAAAGATGTCAGGAATGATTTCTTTTTCTGAAATGTAATCATTGATGCTTGAATGATAGAATTTAGTACAGTAAATAACGCTCATTAATGTGAGAACCTTAAAAGAAATACTTAGAGCTGTACTATTAAATGCTCTTACATGAATTTTGCAGCAACGCTTGCGTGGCTTTATCCTACTTAATAAACTGTATTTCAGAACTTGTACTCCATTAGGAATTTGGTAGTTTGTGTTTCATCAACGTTTTTTATGTTCGTAATAAGATTTTATTTGGAATTCAAGATAGATTGAAAGAGGTTTGAGTATTACCATATAACTAATTATTTGGAATATACACTCAAACTAACCATTTCTTCAAATGTCTTTTTAAAAAGCTCTTCACAGATGATTGGTAAAAATCTGAGTTTTTTACTTTGTAAAAAAGCTACAAGAGCTACATAAGCAGTTTTGTACAATGAGGAACACTACGTTAACATTTCATATTAAGCTTCTGTCATGTTCAGCTTTATTGCAGGTGGTGTAGACCTAGTCCATCATTTATTCTAGAGAGTGTTCTTTATTCAATTAATTAAGTTTTAAGAGAGCAACCTGCATTATGGCGCCTCTTAGAGCTTCTGGCTGCACTGATCTTTGCTAGTCTTTTTAACTCTTTCTTGGTACATCATAATCTAAGCAAAATACACTCGAATCAGATTTGTAGAAATGGAATTGTGATACTATGTTACAGAAAGTTTTAGTATTGACATTTTTAATTATATGTAGCAGGGTCACAGATATACAACTACTTCCAGATATGCAAAAAAAAAAGTAGCTCTTTTTTTTTCCTTTTAAATGATCTACTCTGGTTTTTTCCTTTTAATTGATCTACTCTTTATCAGAAGCTTCCTTCCACTCCACAGGGCACTGTGGGAAAGAAGATGGGAAACAACGTAAACATTAAACCTGCCAAGCCACAGCATCCTGCTCTGACAGTTTAAACAGTCTCATTTAGAAAACCTAGTCTCTTGATTTAATGAAATATTTCAGATATCCTCACAAGCCCTTTTGGGAGAATAATCACAATTATACTACTGGGAGGTGTGTTTCTTTAGGACACTACAAAATTTCTGAAACTTTGGAATCAGATTGGACACTGCTACCCTCACTTCCTTTTTCACATTCACTTACTCATGTTGCTTGCTTTATTGTCTTTAAAATTTTTATCTTGATAATTATCTATTCTCATGCAAGTTGAGGAAATTCCCTTCTATTCCTTGGTTGCCAGAGAGTTTTTAAAATCACAAAGGATGAATTTTGTACAGTTATTTTACTGTATCAATTGATGTGATTATAGGATTTTCCTTCTTTAGCTTGTGGATATAATTTTCAGATGTTGAATCAGTTTTGCATATTTGGAATAAATTCAACATGGCCATGATATATAGTCCATTTTTATACATCACTGGATTTGATTTGCTAATTATTTGTTGAGAATTTTTGTGCCTGAGTTCATGAGAGGTTATCAGTCTATAGTTTATGTTTTTTGTGCTTTTTTAAAGTTCTTCACAGATGAGTGGTGAAGATCCTGAGCTTAATACTTTGTTATTGCATGAGAGTTACATAAGCAGTTTTGTACAAAGAAAAACACTAATTTAACATTTCACATTAAGCTACTGAATTCTCCAGTGAACCCATATGCACCTGAATCCTTCTTTTATTGGAAACTTAAATTGCAAATTCCATTTACTTAATAATTATATGAATATTTAAGTTGTTTATTTCATCTTGGTTAAATCTGAATAGTTGTTTTCAAGGAATTGGCTCATCTTTTCTAAGTTGTCAAATTTATGAGCGTAAAGTTTGTAGTATTTCCTTATTCTTTTATTGGCTACAGGATTGAAGGGATTTCACCTGTTTTATTTCTTCCTCATATTAATGATTTTGTCCTTTTTTTTTTAGCTTTATTAGTCTTTCTAGAGGTTATCAATTTTGTCAGTCTTTTTGTTTTTGTTTTTGCAGAACAAGCTTTTGCTTCATTGATTTTCTCATTTGTTTTCCTGTTTGAAATTTCATTGATTTTTGGTTTTATGTTTACTATTTTCTTCCTTTTTGCTTTGGTTTATTTTTTTTCTAGTGTTGAGGTAAGGATTTAGATTACTGATTTGAGACCTTTCCCCTCTTTTCTAATGTATTCCTTTAGTGCTATTAATGTTTTTTACTGCTGCTTTAGCTGCATTCCACATATTTTGGCATAATGTATCCTCATTAAGTTTTTTTTCCTCTTTCCCTTTATTAAGCTATTACATATGTATGTGTCCTTACCCCTTTTTGCTCCCCATCCCCCTGCTCATGCCCTCACCCCCCTCCAGTGTCTGTGTCCATTGGTTAAGCTTATACGCATGCATATAAGTCCTTTGGTTGATCTCTCCCCCTTACCCACACCCTCCCCTGCCTTCCCTCTGAGGTTTGATGGTCTGATCAATGCTTCTCTGTCTCTGGATCTGTTTTTGTTCATCAATTGATGTTGTTCATTATATTTCACAAATGAGTGAGATCATGTGATATTTATCTTCCTCTGACTGACTTATTTTGCTTAGCATAATGCTCTCCAGGTCCATTCATGCTGTTGCAAATGATAGCAGTTCCTTCATTTTTATAGCAGCGTAGTATTCTATTGTGTAGATGTACCACAATTTTTTTAATCCACTCATCTGCTGATGAGCAATTAGGCTGTTTCTTAGCTATGGTGAATTGCAATTAAAATTTCCTTTGAGACTTCCTCTTGGTATCTATGGTGGCTACTTTGAAATCCTTGTCAGATAATTCTGACATCTCTGTGTTGCTTGCTTTATTGTCTTTAAAATGTTTAATGTGAGAACCTTAAAAAAGACAGCACAAAAAAACATCTCTCTTGATAGTCTTTCCTCATTCATGTTGACTTTTTCCTGGTTCTTCATATGATGTGATTTTTCTACTGAAACCTGAACACTTGGATATTATGTCATTTGACTCTGGATCTTATTTGATCTTTTGTTTTACCTGTCTTCTTTGACACTGCTCTGGTAAGGGAGGGCTGTGCCAGATGGAGATGGTAATTCAGTTTCCTCACTCCACCTCCCTTGACACCCACTGAGGAGCAGCTCCTTGTTATTAGTGTGGGGTTGGTTCCCCATTTGGCCTCTGCTGACCACCCTGGCTAGGAGGGGCATGAGTGCCTTGTTACTGCTCTCCAGTAGCTTCACTGAAACTACCTTGGCAGGAGTTTAGACATACTCCCCCTCCGCCTTTACTGGTATGAGGGGAGCCACAATTTGCATTGTTTCATTTGGCTGGAATAAAGTGGTTATTTTTTTTAATATAATTTATTGATTTTTTACAGAGTGGAAAGAGAGGGATAGAAAGTCAGAAACATCAATGAGAGAGAAACATTGATCAGCTGCCTCTTGCACACTCCCCACTGAGGATGTTCCTGCAGGCAAGGTACATACATGCCGTTGACAGGAATCAAACCTGGAACCCTTCAGTCCATAGGCCGACGCTCTATCCACTGAGCCAAACCGGTTTCAACTAAAGTGGTTATTGTCTAAAAGTTTTTCATCTAGTTACACTACTCCTTTCCTGGTCTTTTTAGCTCACGAGAGCAGACCTTTGTTGGGGCTATTTTGTCTGTATGTAAGGGTGTTTCTGGGTTGCTTGGTGAAGTAGGTTTATTAGAGTTGTTTTAAAACCCTTGTCAGATAATTCCAACATCTTACTAGTCTTGGTGTTAATGTTCCTTGTCTTTTCTCATTTAATTTGTGGCTTTCATGGTCCTTGGTATGAGGAGTGATTTTTTTTTATTTTATCTTGGTCATTTCAGGTATTATGAGACTTTTTTGTTTAATAGTCAGCCTCCTTGTTGAGGGCCATGTGCATGTGTGTTTGGCCTCCTGCTTGCACCCTTCACAGCACCGCTGCAGTTTTGCTCTTTCTCCCACTGCCTCCTTGTAGATGGGCAGTGTGGACGTTCAGCTCTTCACTTGACCCTGCTAACACCTTCCCAGCAAAAGTGAACCACTAATTCAAATTCCTTATTGCCTCTGCTCCATCCTGCAGACACTTAACCTGGCCGAGGGGCCAGAGTACTGTTCCCTGACTAGACCTGGCAACATCACAGGCTGGGAATGGGTGCACTGCCTGTTTCTGTCAGACAGGAAAAGGAAAATTAGCTGCCTGCTCAGCCCCACTAATAGGGCCAGCACCTGGTCGTGGAGTTGGAGCTGCCCTACTTTCTGAGAGAGAGAGAGAGAGAGAGAGAGAGAGAGAGAGAGAGAGAGAGAGAGAGAGAGAGAGAGAGAGAGAGACTGACTGTATATGTGTTTACTCACTTAACCACACTGAAACCTCAGTGGGGTGGTGGTGCAGTATTTCTATTGGAGTAGGGTCAGTGTCACCTAAAAGATTTTCTGTTGTTAGCACATCCTTTTCCAAGCAAAGTACAGGCTTTTCTTGGTACCTTTTTTATACTTGTCTCTTGTCAGTTCTAGGTTGGAGGCTTCTGTAGTACCCTATCAGGAATACATGAGGAAACCTAGGGAATTCACTGCCATAGCTTTCCTCAAGTGCCAGTGTCCTTAGAGAATCATTTTCTTCCTATCCACTCTGTCTTCCTATTCTTATTTGTGTGTTATATATGGGGATTTTTTGTTTTATGAGGAAGGATCTGGCAGGATCCTCTATCTTTACCAAAACTGGAACTCTCTATGTGTGTGTGAAAATTCTGTAAGCAACCATCTACATATATAAAAGCCTGAGTGACCATCTGATTATTTAACCATCTAGTAGCTCTGATGCACAATGATCAACTGGGAGCAGACACTCAATGTAGGAGCTGCAGTGACTTGGCAGCTACAGTTCTCCGGTGATTCACCTGGAGCCAGAGAGTGGGAGCCAGATTCTGAGGTGTGTCACCCAAGAACTGCCCTCTCACAATCTGGGACCCCTTGGGGGATGTCAGAGAGCTGATTTCAGCCCGATTCCCACAGGCCAGGCCGAGGGACGTGACTGGTGCACAAATCCATGCACAGGGCCTCCGGTTTATCTACACCAATGAAAGAGAAACATGCAAATTGACCATCACTTTGTGACACCCACCAACCAATCAGTAGTGAGTATGCAAATTAACCCAACAAAGATAGCAGTGACCCCGTCCCCCCCAGCTGCTCCAGGCCTCTGGGCAGCACACATGCAGGTGCAGAGTGGCCATGTGGAGCGGGACACCTGCTATGAGGGGAATGGGGGGGGGGTGCTGAGGGAGCTATAGGAGCAGCGCCCCGGCTCGAGTGAAGACTGAAGGATCCAGCCAGAGTGAAGACTCTAGCTGGAGTGAAGACAGAAGACCACAGCCAGAGTGAAGGCCTGGGTCCCGGGTGCCGGAGGAAAAACATTGCCAGGATCCAGGGGAAGGAGGGCCTATTGCACGAATTTTTGTGTAACGCCCTCTAGTATTATAACGCTAGAGGCTCGATGCACCAAATTCATGCAAGAGTAGGCCTTTGTAGCCCTGGCTGCCTTGTGGGCCCACCCCTGCCCACACTGGTTGTTCTGGAAGGCCGTTCGGAAGGACATTCTATCTGGTCTAATTAGCATATTAGCTCTCAATTATATAAGGACAAGCTCCTCCTTCAAATATACCATGTATCAGGCACTGTAGTTGACCCTGGGAACTATAGATATGACTGAGACATAGTCCTTATTTTCAAAGACCTCATAGTTTTTTAGATTTCAAAGACCTGTAAAATAGATTTTAATTTGTCCTATGACACTCAAGTAGAAAACACAGTTCTTTATTTTAGAAATAAAACTAAATCCAGCTCCATAACACCTGGCTTATAGAATTATTGGGGCTCCTTTGCCTCCCATTGACTGGTATAAGCCTCATTGGGTTTATGAGGTACCAGGAAAATGGGGTAAGGGTCTAGTTATCAAATCCTTTGTTCTTGCTATGGTTACTGTTGCTTGTTATCCAGGTTACCATTAAACATTTGCCAGGAGCTGCCCTCCAGTAGTTATTATTTCCTTGGCTCAGCTCTCTAGGCTGTGGAATTTAATGATCAGACTGGAAGAAACTCTTAAAGGACCACCACCGTCCAAAATTCTGGACACCCCACTGTGTCATGGAGAAGTTGCAGTCCCATGATTCTCCCAGTGGTGAAGGATCCTCCATTCTTAGAGTACCATCAGCTTTCTTTGATATTACCCTATTGTTCAGGAAGCTCAACTCAACTGCCTCTGTGAGAATGGGTTTTTTACTAGTAAGGACTGTTAGTTCTCCCCATGGCAGGAGAAGCCCCTCAGGGACAAATCCTTGCTCTGTGAGATCCTCTGGAAACTTGCTTTGGTGATTTGGGAATGCCCATAAGTGGAACCTGTTGAGCTTTTCCCCTGATGGTATTAAAAGGATAATAACATTTAGCTCATGCTCTGTTTTAAGCATTTGACTTGTAACTTTTCATTCAATCCTAATAGCAATCTCAGAAATGAGTGATATTATTAGTCTCAATTTTCAGAAAAGTTGATTGAGGCATAGAGAAGATAAATAACTTGCCTAAGGTCACTCAGCTTGTAGGTGGTGGAGCCAGAATTCAAATCCAGGCAGCTTGGATCTAGATCTGAAGTTCTTACCCTTCTTGTGGATGTGTTTGAGCTTCACTTTGCTTTATTGTTATTTGTTTGAAATCAAGATTGTGTCTGAAAGAAGTACTTCTAGGTTTCTAAAAAGTATTGCAAAATTTAAAGTAATTGCGGAATGCTTCTAATTAGAAGCATTTTGTTTTCTTTCTTATAAAATCACATAGATTTGGCAACAGGAATATTAAAAATGAACATATATTTTAAACTGTTTGGACTATAGTCTTTTTTTCTAAGATCGAGGTTTTTAAAAAAATATTTGTTGTTCAGATTATTATAGATGAGAATTTTCAGTCTGTTCCCTTTCCATGCCCCTGGTTCTATTACATTCACCAGTTTATTCTGTTCATCAGATTTTTTACTTATTTGGTTTTAGATTGACGTGTTGATAGATAAATATTTATTGTCACTTTGTTCTTAATTTTTTATCTTTGCCTTTTTCTTCTTTTTCCAGAATACCCTTCAGCATTTCATATAATACTGGTTTGGCAGTGATGAATTCCTTTAGCTTTTTCTTATCTGTGAAGCTCTTTATCTGACCTTCAATTCTAAATGATAGCTTTTCTGGGTAGAGTAATGTTGGTTGTAGGTTCTTGCTGTTCGTTTCTGTTGAGAAATCCACTGACAGTCCTATGAGTGCTCCCTTATAGGTAACTAACTGTTTTTCTCTTGGTGCTTTTAATATTTTCTCTTTGTCTTTTGCCCTTGGCATTTTAATTATGATGTGTCTTGGTGTGGTACTCTTTGGATTCATCTTATTTGGGATCTCTGTGCTTCCTGGATTTGTAGGTCTATTTTTTTTCACCAGGTGGGGGAAGTTTTTTGTTATTATTTCTTCAAATAGGTTTTCAATATCTTGCTCTCTCTCTTTTTCTGAGACTCCCATAATTCTGATATTGGTATGCTTGAAGTTGTCCCAGAGGCTCCTTTTATGATCTTCAGTGTTTTTTTCTTTTTGCTCTTCCAGTTGGGTGTTTTTTGCTTTCTTATTTTTCAGATCTTTGACTTGATTCTTGGGATCCTCTAATTTACTGTTGAATCTCTGTATAATATTCTTTATTTCAGTCAGTGTATGCTTAATTTCTGACTGGTCCTTTTCCTTTTCCTTTTTTTATTTTTTTGCATTCTCTCTAAGATCCTTGAAGGTCTCACTTAGTTCCTCAGATATTTCTAGAAGATTGAGTAACTTTATAACTGTCGTTTTGAACTCTATATCCAGTATTTTGCTTTCTTTCATTTGTGACATGTTTCCATGTCTCTACATTTTTGCTGCTTCCCTGTGTTTGTTTGTATGTACTGGGTAGCTGCTAAGTTTCCTTGAGTTGATAGAGTGGCCTTGTGTGGTAGGTGTCCTATAGGGCCCAGTGGTTCAGCCTCCCCAATCACCTGAGGTAGACACTCTTGGTGCACCTTTTTGTGGGCTGTGTGCACAGTCTTGTAGTTAAGCCTCGATTGCTGCTGGTATCACTGGGAGGAATTGACCTTCAGGCAAATTGGTTGTGAGGACCAGCTGTGTCTACAATGGAAGAGTTGCTGTGCAAGAGACACCTTTATGGGGCAGGACTTGCTTCAGTGGGGCTTTGGTGCTCACTGAGTCTGCCTCTTGAGTGTGTCACTTATGGATGTGAAGAGTTGTAATCTGATATGGTCTCACACTGACCACTGGGCACACTGGCTCTTGGATCTCCATTGAGATGCAAAATCAACCACTGCCTGGGGCCATGCAGCAGGAGCTACAGAGATCTGCAGATTCCTCTTCTTTTTATCAGGTTTGGAAGTGCCCAGATGAGGCCCAGCTGTGAAGCAATGCAGGCTGCTGCTGTTTGCCTTAAGCCTTCTTTTGATAGCTTTGGAGTTCCCTGACCCAGCTGCTGCCTATTTGATAAGTATAAGGCTGAAAAGGACAGGCCATTCATATGCAAAAGCCGCTGCACACAGCTTGGGTGGGGTGGTAATTGGGTGGGATGGGGTCTCAGGGAATCACCAGGGTGGAGCTAACAGCAGTGGCTGCCAGTCAGCCCTGCACCAGACAGGTCCCAGTGCAGGATCAATGACCACTGTAAGCACCTTTGTCTGAAAGAAAGCCACCCTCACATTCCTGTCCCAATGCCAGACAGTCCAGCTTCTCCCCTTATGTGTCTGGGTACCCCAGAGTCTCACCCAGAACTGAAGTTCAGAGCAAATAGGAGCTTGTATCTCCCTCTGGATTAAAAAAGCAGCACACCTGGGTTCCAGCCCATTCAACGTCTCCACTCCCCCTACCAGTCTCAGTATGCTTTCTTCTTTACCTCTCTGGTTGCAGTACTTCCACTCAGCCAGATTTCCCTGTGGTTCTGGATGATATATAATTTTTTTCTGTATTTTAGTTGTTATTTTGATGTGGTTGTGAGAGGCAGCAAGTATAGGTGTTTACCTATGCCAAAATCTTGGTTCCTCAATAGTCAGTTTCCGGAGTATAGTTTTTTAATAACCAAATTTTTAATTTGTTTCTGAAACTAGGAAATAATGGTTTTGTTAGAAATTCCTGCTTTTTTGTTCAGTTGTTTAGGGCTCAAGAGAAAATTTAACCAGATTATTTTTATTATATATCACATTTCTTTGTGCACTTGTGATATTTTCTATTGCTTTAGATACTTTTTTATTCAAATACAAGTAGTAGAATAACTAGGAGGACATGATTCACAGACCTTATATAACTAAGGCCTTGTGCACGAAATACGTGCATGGGTAGGGTCCCTAGGACTGGTCTGTGATCAGGGCCAATTGGAGCCTTCCAGCTGCCAGCAGGGGCCTTCCTTTATTCCACACTACCCCCTGGTGGTCAGCAAACATAATAGCAGGCAATCAGTATCCCAGTCCAACTCCTGTGGCAAAAATTTTCATATTAGGTTTTTATATATATAGATTCATGCCATTAGACTTAAATCCTACTTTAGTGGCTTATTTTGAGGCCTTATAATGTAGCCAAGTTCTTTTGTACAGAAAAGATTCATGCTGCCCTTTACCTTGTTTTTTTTCAGTGAAAATGTTTAATTTTTTTATTCATTGAAAATGTGGAATCAAGTTTCATTTATATACATATTCTTTGTCCTTGGTAGTATTATCTAATTATTTGTTCCATTACTTATAAAGTGTTGAATAGAAAAATTTTGCCATGTTTTACTAGATAATACTGTACAATTTCTCTTAAAATCATCCATTAATTTGTATTTTTCTACCATTAGCTCTTCTTTTTAAATTAAATTTATTGGAGCGATATTGGTTAATAAAATTATATGGGTTTATAACATTAGTTCTTAAATTTCTATGAGCACTTACCTACTATGTCCTTATCTGAAGCACATATCTTTTTCAAGTTGTATTGATTTATCATCCATGCCTGTTTAAATACATTTTTTGTTAAAAGGCAATGTTAAATTAGTTATAGAAAACTTAAAAGCTAAAATTATTA